>CM061540.1:220076031-222576031 GCA_030864215.1 Capsicum pubescens | reverse complement strand
TCTTGAAAATCTCTCCCATGAAAGGAGTGAGGATATTCGGCAAGAAAGGAAAACTCAGTCCCCGATATGTCGATCCCTTTAAAATTCTTAGTCATTTTGGAAAGGTAGCTTATGAGCTTGAGTTTTCTTCAGATTTAGCCTCAATACACCCAGTATTCCATGTCTCGTTGTTGAAAATGTGTATTGGTGATCCAGCTATAGTTGTTCCCTTAGAAAGTGTAGATATTTAGAGTAGTCTTTCCTTTGAGAAAGTTCCAGTCCAAATTCTTGATCATCAAGTTCATAGAATAAGGAACAAAGAAGTTCTACTAGTTAAAGTTCTTTGGCAGAATCAGTCTATTGAGGGAGCCACTTGGGAAGGAGAGGCAGATATGCGGACCAAGTACCTTCATCTCTTCTTTGCGAATCCAAATTCAGTATATGGCACCAAATCTTCTTACGATTTTTCTCTATCATTCTCAGTTTCTGTTGCACATCATGTTCATGTCAGTCATGCATTCATGAATCAATTTAGTCATGCATTCTATGAATCATACATACATATTCAGTGTGTAAGCTCAGTCCATCAGTTCCCTCAGCTTTACCAGTTTCATCCGGGGATGAATAATCCCAAGGAAGAGATATTGTAATGCCCCATATTTCCCTAGCATAATCTAATTCCTAGTGCATAAGTATTCATATATAAATTTCTGAAAAGCTCATTATTTTTTAGTTTAGAGCCTACCATTGGGTAGGAAATTGAATTAGCTTTCCAACGATATAAAATTTGCCCAAATTTGATAAACGGGTAAGACGTTATGGCGATTTTAAGTTTTAGTCATTAAACACCATCATTTTACCCATCAGCGCGTTGCGGAGAGAGTCAGAATAGAAATTGTCAATTTCTAGTGAGGTATCGAGATTTTTACGCATCACGCCATAGGCCAATTTGGCATTTATCATTTTTCAGTGTTGTAGCATCGCGGAGAAATTCCAGGTCCCAATCAGTGAAGGACCATGATTTCCCCACATTGCACCACAAACCAATTTCCCAGTTACTAGTTTCCAGTGACACGGTGCGATAGCGCCACGGCGCCCCAGGGGACCAAATCGAAAAAATTTCATGAAAATCTAATATTTGATCCAGGGTTAACACAGTCTTATCCCATTATTTTAATCTACCCAGATGGACTACTTAAGCCCTGAAAAATTTTTAAAAGTTCATTCATTATTAATTTCATCAAAAATTCAAGAACTTTCACTCTAAATTACAAATCCTAGCTCTCAAGAAACAAAGAGCAATCTAAAAAATTCACCCAAGAACTTCAAGAAATTCATCTGTTAAGGTATGTTAGACGTTCATCCATGGCTTCCTTTCATCCATGGAGATCAAGTAACCTTTTTAATTATAAAGTTATGATCTTTTAAGTTATTTGATTTTAAATCATGATTTCATCCATTAATCTCCATGAACTTTGATTTAATACCATGTTTTAATGAAGTTATTGTTGTTATTCGATTCCTCATGTTTTAGTATTATCATTTGTTGAATTAAATCATGACTTAGTGTTTTCCATGATAATTTCATGTCAATAATGTCGTTTCTTTAGTAATTCTATAATTATTTTAAACCATGAACTATAAGTATTTGATAAAATGCCTACAAGAGCAATTGATTTAATAAGAGTCTTCATGCTATGTCCTTCAATGTTTTAGTGTCATGCTACTACTATCGTTTTGAGTCTTGGGGGTATTGAATACCCCAAATCATAGTTGTTTACTTAATATTGTCTCAGTATCTTCAGAATAACTTCAGATTATATTATGAGCATTATCAAAATAGTCAATTAAACTCAGAATAGTCTAGCGTTTCAGTGTCATTCAGTTGGGAGTAGGATTTAGCACCAAGTGAGTGTAGGGATGGAAACTTTTCCATCAATTAAGCAGAGTCATTAGTAGTAGTCCTTATACTCTAGAACAATGTATCCAATATAGGATATGAGTAGTTACCCGTCAGATTAGGCTTGACTATCTCGCAGGGGTCACCCGTCAGTTCAGGCTTGGCACCCATAGTCCTTTGGACATTATGTCAGTTGAGTGGATCCACATAGCCAGCGTTAGTACCCGCAGCACAGTATTAACACTCTTCCAACTAGGGTTATAGGTTGGACCTCGATTAGCTAAGATCAGGGAATATCGATTAAATGATACCTCCCATAGTCTCAGATACAGTCTTAGTCACAGTTCCAGTTCAGTTCTTCAGCCTTAGTATTGCTTGACCAAAGTATACAGATTTCAGTTATTTTTAGTATTTCAGTTTGTAGATTTCATCTAGTTCATGTCATATGCTTGGTCATGCATCCTCAGTGTCTACAGATTTTTATGTATTTTCAATATTTTATAGATTTTTATGCATGTTTAGTATCTACAAATTTCATGTTCTCTATTCAGTGTTCCATGCTTTTCATGTATATTCAGATAGATCATTACTCCTATTCATGAAACCTTGCATGTAATCCTACCTCATTTAGCATACCAGTACATTCAAAGTACTGATTGAATACCTTTTTTTGCGCTATGATTACTCATATCACAGGTGCTGACGCTCAATTTCTGGATCGCACTTAGTCCCTCAGATTCTCGGTAGTACAATAGCAGTGGTGAGTCCTCATCACCCGAGGACATACTATCTTATTTAATGTCTTTGTTTCAATAGTCAGTAGAGTTAGTTGGGGGCTTGTTCCATTAACTCTCAGTCAGTCAGTCTTAGAGGCTTTCCAGGCATGACAGTCAGTTAGTTGTTCAGTTTACCAGTACTTTATTAGGTTCTGACTGTCGTTTTCCTTTATTTATATTTCAGTTTCAATTCAGAAATTTAAAACCTTATGGCACTTCAGTTATTCTTCCATAATTTATGATTATATTATCCAGTGCTCCCAGCAGGTACCAACTTATGGGTTAGCTTGTGGTCCCTCGGGACTGTAAGCGCCATGTAACTTACCTCAACATTGTAGAGTAACTTATCTCAACATTGTAGAGACCTAACATGTAATGACCCTTTTCATTGTTATGGTATAGCTTAACGTGCAAAAACATGGGTGATATTTCTCCACAAATGAATTATTGAAAATTATAGGCTAGGCTAGTTTTGGATGAATTTCATGTTTGGTGTGGTTTTGAAAAATCTAGTGATTGATGGTGTAGTAATTCATGAATTTAAAGTCATGACGCGTTAGCTAAGAGGATAGGGAGTTCATTAAAACTTTTGAAACAGAATTTGGGTTTTTAGGACTCCAAAAATAGCATTTGACGTAAAAAATTAGTTTGTAAGGTTGAAATATAAGTGTGTTTTTAGAATAACATAACAAGGATGAAAAACGTATTATTGGTCTTGATATAGCAGGATGATTTTCGTTATATCATAAGTCATATTTTGTTAGCTCTTCAATAGTGGGTGGATTGCGCTATAGCAATACTACTATTGCAGAAATCGGGCCTTTATAGCACACTCAGTGGTGCAGTTTTTGACTTAAAATAATAGTTTTCATCAAAAAATATCCATAGGTCAAACAAGAGCATTTAAGGTAATTTTTTTAGTATCTTTTTGATTCCTCCATTGAGGTAAGTTACTCTACAATGTTGATGTAAGTTATTCAATCAATCTAACCTATTTTAATTTTTAATTCATTTGAATCGTCATTGAATAATCATGATGGAAATGGTGGGTTAAACCCTTGGTTGAAAGAATGATATGATATTATTTAAGGTTTGATTAGAATCACTTATTTATAGTTTAGAAGTGTTAAATTAAGACATCTAAACTATAATTTTGATCACTTTTTGTTAAAGTATGGAAAAATTGAGTGGAATGAAAGGTAGAAAACCCTAGAATAATACAAATGTTCATAAACTTGACCATAGAGATATGAATTTAGGTTATAATTCCTAGAATTGATATAGTAATGGTTAAATTGTATTTATGTGTTCTTTTTAGTCTAAGATCAAGTCAAAGCTATTGAAACGACCCAAACTTTGGACCGTGTTGTATGGGCACCTCAAGCTCACATGAACCAGAGGTCGCTCCGATAACCCAACCTAATTTCCTCATCATACCATAGGAGTCAGATGAACTACAACTCATATATAAAGATGGCAGAAATAATAACAAAAGTTAATAATATATTTACATAATAACTACGCCCAAATTCACAGTTGTTCATAAGACCTCGACAAAAAATTAAAGTCAATAAGTATATAAGTTTAGACAAGACCCCCACTATAGCCAAATAAAGTATTAAAGAGACTAAGTCTAAAGATAAGGACTAAGAGATGAATGTCTTACGGATGTAAGGAAGCTCACCCCTCCAAGTCAATGCACGAACCACTTGATCGCCTAATTACTGTGCTGGTAAAGAAGAAGGTGATCTAAGCCCTATGTTGCGTAGGAACATAGCATCCAGAGACGTTTAGCATTTAGAATGCTAACATATAACTCAAGGATAAGTGATAAGATAGCATCATAAATCAATAACATGTAAATATATCACATT
The DNA here is from genome assembly GCA_030864215.1 of Capsicum pubescens. Lineage (NCBI taxonomy): Eukaryota > Viridiplantae > Streptophyta > Magnoliopsida > Solanales > Solanaceae > Capsicum > Capsicum pubescens. The sequence goes on along the minus strand of CM061540.1, from coordinate 222,571,502 downwards.
CTATGACATTCGTACACTTATTCATACCTATGCATATATCATATACCAATCAAGATATCAAGGCTCATCAATATTATCAAGTATTTATTCATTAGTGTAATTCCCCGAGTCTGTTCTGCAGATGCTACACGGTGCTCATAATTCTGAAGTACCACAAACTAAACCATGATTGGTACCTGCTGTAATAACTGAATAATATCACTGTAAAAATATAGAAATTAGGCAGAAATAGCCATAAGGTTCAAAACTGAAAAAAATCAATTTCTGAATACTGAAATCAATACTGTAAACTGAACATCTATCTAAAAAATACACTAGTATGAAAAGCCTCTAACTGTCTGAATAAGGAGTTGATGGGATAAGTCCCTAAATAACTCCAACTATTGAAATGAACTAAGCACTAAAATACTGGAATAATAAATATTTCCTCGAACAATGAGGACTCACCACTAGTCTGCTGCTAGTGGATCAGGCTGCTAAGTATGATCGGGAGCCCGTACGTCTGAACCTATGATATAAGACATCATAGCACAAAATAAAAGTATGCATCAGTACTTTGAATGTACTGGTATGCTAAGTGAGGTAGGCTGAAATGCATGGGTTCAAATACATGAACAATACTGACTGAATGATATGAGTATAACTGAATGAGAGCACATACATGAATACATAAACAATAAATGGGGTCATGATAACACTGGATACTGAGTTTTGAATCACTGATTTATTGATATCTTAGTTTACTGATATGGTATTATTGTTAATTGAGTGACTGTATCTGACAGTCCTGATTCTGTAGAACTATTTTGAGTTCTGTACTAAACTGAGTGACTGTATCTAATAGTCCTGATTCTGTAGAACTGAACTAAGTTCTATTCTAAAGACCAAAACTGAGACTGTAGGAGGTAATCATCTAACCAACATGCCCCTCTCTGAACTGATTGGGGTCCAACATGTAACACCAGCTGGAAGAGTGTCAGTATCATTCCATGGGTAAATACAAACTGAGACACCCCCATCTGGCAGGTGCTCTAAGTGAGAATAGTGGTAACCTCAATTGGCAGGTTAAAACACCTTATCAACCATCAACTGGTAGGTTGATGTCTCAACCTACTCTGGTTACATAGTTCTAGAATGCAAGGACTACTTCTAAGGATCACACCCTCTATTGGCTGGTGAGTCCCCATCCTTGGGTTCACTCGGTGCTGAATCCTACTCCCAATTGAATAGACACTGGACTGAATTCTAAACCGTTCTAGGCTGGACTGAACTGTTACTGATCGTACTGTATATCTAAACATAACTGAGTTCACTGGATTCCATGGACTGACGAAATACTATTGAAATTTGTTAACTGACTGAGTACTACTAAGCTTTCCTGAGTTCTGTTGCTGACTAAATTCTACTAATCGTGACATGACTGATAATATTTTGTGACTGACCATGGTTCTAGGTAAACAACTAAATTATTAGGTATTGAATACCCCCAGGACTCGATAGCATAAATTATAAGACATAGCACAATCTTGAAACATGATAGCTAATTACTTGATCACCATTTCTTCATTGGGACATTCTAGCAAACACTTACATGACATGAACTTGAATACATTCTAACATGATATAATTTCACTATTTAACTCACATGAGCAATTCAACAAATACTTAGAGGACATAGTATATGCACATCATACTAAACAACATGCTAGCATCATAATTTCAAATACCAAATTCACAATTTAGAGGGCATTAGCATGAATTACCATAGTACAACACATATAACAAATAATTTCTGTGCATCTCGCAATTAAATCATGAACTAGAAACCCTAATAACATGGTAGTCACGAATACATTCAAATTCAACCATGAAATTCATCAAACTCATTAACTTGTAGTTAAAAAAGGTTCTTTAACTCAAAGGGTGGATGAAAACCCTTGGATCAACACTTGACATACCTTGGTTGCTAAATTCTTGAAGAATGATGGTTAAATCTTAAGCCTTGATTTTGAAATTTGGCCTCCTAGGGTTTTTGTTCTTGAGTAATTCCTGAATAGAGAATGAATTTTTCCTCTAAAGGGGCTTAATTTCATGTTTTGGGGCTGATAATCATGGGTAGAAGACCCAAATACCCTTGAGGAATGAAGCTTTTAATTACTGAAAAATGAATTAGTGATGCATAGACCGACACGTCGCATCATTGGGGTTGACTTAATAGCCATGGTGTCGCATCGAGTCTGCATCAGTTCACTGGAATTTGCACTGGGGAGCTAGAGAAAAATATTCATCGACACGATACACGGCGTGGCACGTCGAGATTACATCGATCCACTAGTTTGGACTTCTAAACGTGCCTCAAACGAATCCGAAAGATCCAAAATTTGGCCAAGTACACCAACTGACACTCTTGATCATGATTTAACCTAAAGATTGATATTTTAAGATCATAGAGGTCATGAAATAGATTTTCCAACTTACAGAGGCTAAAATGACACTAAGTCTGAGTACTTAGCTAAAATTTTCTAAGTCTGGGACCCCTTAACAAGCTTTAAAGAATTGAGTTAAGCTTAGGAATTTGCAGTGTTTTACAATAACTCCCCCTTGGGAACATTCGTCCTTGAATGAGACTAACTAAGATGAGAATGTTAATAGACTAAATTTAGATACGAGACATGTACAACTGAAGCATGATTTCATGACTAAAATTACTGATAAACTAAAATTTCATACTGAAAATGCATATCTGATGCATGAGTACATAGCTGAACCTAATTCATGAATGCATGACTGGGATTGTTAATAAGCTGAGTTTCTCACGTTGAACATGGATATCTGATGCATGAAGTGATAATTGAATATGCAATGATAACTGGTACCAAATCTGCAAAGGAAAATCTAAGCATGAAACTGAGTAAGTTCAAAGAAAAACTATTACCTTGGGCTGAGTCTGAGTCTGAGTTTATGGAGAAGAAGTGAGGATACTTGATCCGCATGTATGCTTCTTCTTCCCAAGTATCTCCCTCAATGGACTGATTCTTCCAAAGAAATTTGGATAGAGGGACTTCTTTGTTCCTCAGTCTGCGGATCTGAAAATCAAGGATTTCGACTGAAATCTCTTTGTAAGAGAGGTTGTTCTGAATATCTATGCTCTCTGTAGGGACTACGGCTGCTGGGTGACCTATGCATTTCTTAAGCAAGGAGACATGGAATACTTGATGCACTAAATCTAAGTCTAAAGGTAACTCAAGATCATAAGCTACATTTCTAAAATGGTTGAGAATTCGGTAAGGACCGATATATCGGGGACAGAGCTTCCTCTTCTTGCCAAACCTCTTCACTCCTTCCATAGGAGATATTTTCAAATACATATAACAACTTGAGATCCTTTCTCTGCACATCTACGTATGATTTCTGTCATCTCTGAGCTATCATAAGCCTTTTCCTGATTAACTGAACCATCTATAAGGTGTCAAACATCAAGTCAAAACCTACCACTGAGGCCTCACCCTCTTTAAATCAACCAATAGGATATCTACATCTCCTCCCATAGAGCATTTCAAACGGAGCCATCTGAATGCTGAATGATAGTTGTTGTTACATGCAAACTCAATCAAAGGAAAATAGTCATCCCAACTACCTTTAAAGTGTATCTCACATGCTCGCCGTATATCCTCTAAAGTATGAATGGTCATTTATGCTTGACCATCTGTCTGAGGGTGAAAGGCTGTGCTGAGATGGACTTGGATACCAAGACCCTTTTAGAAGGCTTTCCAGAAATGAGAGGTAAGTTGGGTTCCTCTATCTGATATTATGGACAACGGAACATTGTGCAATCTGACCAAATCTCTAACATAGATCTTGGCATAATCCTTAGCTAAATAAGAGGTATGGACTGGTAGAAAATGAGCTAATTTACTCATCCTGTCTACAATGACCCAAACTGAATCGTGCTGACAACGAGTGCGAGGCAAACCCATCACAATATCTATGTTCATATCTTCCCACTTCTATGTGGTACTACTGAACTCCTGCATAGACCAACTGGGCTTCTGATGCTCAATTTTAACCTGCTGACATGTTGAGCACTTAGCCACAAATTCTGTAATGTCTCTCTTCATCCCACTGCACCAATTGATCTCCCAATAATCATGGTACATCTTAGAGTCCCATGGATGAATAGGGTAGCACATACCAAGCACTTCTGCTAGAATTTGTTGCCTCAAGTCATCTACACCTGGCCCACAAAGTCGACCCTGGAAACATAACATACATGTCCCCCTTGGGAGAAAACCTCTATCTTCTGATCTCTGACTGACTCTTTCAACTTGAGTAGACTGGGATCCCTATCTTAATTTTACTTTACCTCAGAAACTAGGGATGGTTCTGAACTACTCTGCACTCTCACACTACTTTTTGATAATTGACTAAGCAGACACCTAGTCGAGCAGGCTGATGAACCTCCTGAGCTAACTTCTTCTTACCATCATCCACATGAGCAACACTCCTAATAGACGTCATACTAAGAGCATCAGACATTACATTGGCTTTCCCTGGATGATACAGGATGCTCATATCGTAGTCCTTTAACAACTCCAACCACTTTCTCTGATAGAGGTTTAGATATTTATAAGAGAATACATACTGCAGGCTCTTATGGTCAATGAACATATCAACGTGCACTCCATACAAATAGTTCCTCCAAATATTTAAGACAAATACTATTGCTGCTAACTCAAGATCATGAGTTGGATAGTTGTTTTTATGGGGCTTAAGCTACCTAGAGGCATAGGATATAACCTTACCTCTCTGCACGAGGACACTTCCCAAACCTACTCTGGATGCATCATAATACACAACAAAGCCATCTAAACCATCTGTCAAGGTAAGAACTGGGGCTGAGGTGAGTCGAGTCTTCAACTCCTGGAAACTCTTATAGAAAGAATTTGACCACTAAAACTTGACTTTTTTTGAGTCAATCTGGACAAAGGGGATGTAATAGACGAAAATCCCTTAACAAACCATCGGTTATAGCTGGCCAAGCCCAAGAAACTCTGGATATCTGATGGAGATATAGGTCTGGGCCAGTTTCTCACTGCTTCGATCTTTTAGGGATCAACTCTAATGATATCACTGGAAATGATGTGGCCGAGGAAAGCTACTGACCTTAGCCAAAATTTGTATTTACTGAATTTAGTGAATTGCTGATGGTTTTTGAGAGTCTACAATACTATTCTGAGATGACCTATATGATAATACTCATGGTGGGAGTAAACAAGGATATCATCTATAAAGACTATGACGAACAGGTCCAAGTACTACTTGAACACACATTTCATCAAGTCCATGAAAGTTGTTGGGGCATTGGTAAGACCAAAGAATATGACTAAGAATTTGAAGTGGCCATACCTAGCTTTGAAAGTTGTCTTTGGAATGTCACATTCTCTAACTTTGAGCTGATGATAGCCTGATCTAAGGTCTATCTCAGAAAAGTAACTGGAACCCTAAAGTTGGTCAAACAAGTGGATACTTGTTCTTGATTGTGACTTTATTTAACTGACGGTAGTCAGTACACATTTTGAGGGAACTGTCTTTCTTATGCACAAATAGAACTGGTGTACCCCACAAGGACACACTAGGTCTGATGAATCCCTTATCTAGGAGATCCTTTAACTGTTCTTTTAATTCTTTGAGTTTTTCTGGATCCATTCTATATGGTGTAATAGTGATAGGATGAGTATTTAGAAGAAGGTCTATTCTGAAGTTGATTTTCCTTTTGGGAGGAATTCTGAGAAGATTGGGAAACACGTCTTGGAATTCACATGCCACTGATACTGAGTCAAGAGTAGGGGTTTCTGATCTAGAGTCCTGGACCCGAATGAGATGATAGACACATCCCTTTGATATCATTTTCCTAGCCCTAAGGTAGGAAATAAGATGACCCCTAAGTGCTGAAGTACTACCCCTCCACTCTAGGATGGGCTCATTCAGGAACTGAAACTGGACAATTCTATTTCTATAGTCGACTGAGGCATATTAGGAATGAAGCTAATTGATGTATGCACAATTGCTTACACATTTAAGGCCTTTAACCTAGAATAATTGCGAGGCCTTAAGAAACTTTTGTTATTTTTTAATGTGTTTATGTTAATTTTACAGATTAAGCTAATTGGATAGATAACCAATAAGAATGAAGGCAAATAGTTAAAATCTAGAGAAATATGAAAAAAGGTATAGCTAACGATATATGTGATAAGTCGTCAGCCCCGTGATAGGATATTACAGTTGTCGTCAAACGTAACCAGGGAGTTGGCATAAAGTAAATGGTGTGATGACATCTGCTGATAAGATGTCAAAAGTGTTATAAGCCATCAGGGATACCGTCAACCTTAACCAGAGAATGAGAATTGCTGTAAAGTTATGACGGCGTATCCTAATAAGGTGTTAGAGTTGTGACAAGTCATCAGAATCACCGTCAACCTTAGGCAGAAATTATCAAAATGGACGAGGAGTTGACTACATCCATGACACGACGTCAGACTCCTGAAAGTCCGTCATGATCATCGTCAGCCTGAGATAGGAAAATCCAAATTTAAGGAGAATATGATGACATCCATGATAGGCCGTCAGTCCCCTAATAGGCCATCATGGGCTCCATTGTCTATTTCAAGGAAAATCTGAAACTTTTAATTTTATATCATTATTTAGGGTTTACTATTTAAATCCTTGTTTGAGGGTTTTTATTGAGATGAAATTATCCAGCTATCCATCTATCCAACTATCCATTGACATATTGACAATATAAAAATTTTTTTCTCTCTCTTTAAGAATGATATTTTAGAGTTTTACCTTGTGATTCAATTTCAAGAACACTTTTGATTTCCTTCATTCTTGTAAGTTAATCTTTCCAGTTACGAATTAAAATTATGTGCTTATTTCTTGAATCATGAGTAACTAAACACTCTTAACCTGGATTATGGAATTTAGGTTTAGGTCATGATAAGATGTTAATTAATTACTCAAGGTTTAATAAGTGTTAGGATTTTTTGGTAATTCTGAGATTACAATTTATGTCTGTTTGTTGCAAACAATAGGCGTACCAACTTTGGTTTGCTTGAGAAAGAAATCATAAATAGTAGGCATTCAATTATCAACAGGGACTCAAAAAGGCTTTGTTTAACAATCAACGTTGTAACAAGGTATATTAACCTGAGGTAAAATCTGGGCAGTGAGTTGCGATTCCCTAAATTCGAGAGGATTAGGAAATTAGATGCTCAAATAGGTCGAGAGATATTTAAGCATATCATCTAATAAGATAGCTTGTAATCCTAACCACCATGAGAACCTTGAGTTAATGGTAGCATCTGTCATGTTCCGTAAGCCCTAGTGAACATAATCTTGGTTATCTAATAAAATCTTCGTTACAAACATTAAGTTCAATGTGATAAACAATTTTTCTGCAAAATGAAAACCCCCATTTCAGGAAACAGTAAACTACCAGTAAATTAAATCATAAACAACTTGAGTTCACACCTTATTTCCTGTGGTATTTGACCCCAACCTAGTTAGGTTTTACATTGACAATGATCGCTTACATCCATTCAAGAGTGTAAGTTGAGCGTTATCAAAAATGGCGCCGTTGTCGGGGAATACGATTGTAAACTAAAAGTTTGTGTGCGCTAATTTGTTGTCAGTTAAGTTTTCTAGATTTATGTTTGTTTATTGTTCTTGTTTATTTGTAGGATATTTATAGGGTACGCCAAGAACCACTCAATCCGTAACTCCACCGCATAAGCAGAATTCCAGAACAACCGCTGCAGTATGAGTTTAATGATGATGATTTGGATAGAGTAGGTGAAATGGGTGCAATCATTCCTCAACCGTTGGCACCTGGAGAAAAGTTCAATATTACAAGCACGATGATCTAAATCCTGAATCTGACAGGGGTTTTTGGAGGCCTTTCTAGGGATGACCCCAACTTGTATCTGGTGAATTTTGTCACCATTTGCACATCTTTTGATAACCTAGGAGTGAGCCAGAACACTATCCAGTTGAGGTTGTTCCCGTTGTCTTTGTCTGGAGAGGTAACATTATGGCTAAATGAGTTGACGTCCGATTCTATAACCAACTGGAGGCAGTTGAAAGGAGATTTCCTAGAAAGGTTCTTTTCGCTTTTTAGGAGGGTATAGTTGTGGGATGAGATCAATAATTTTAGACACCTCATGACTGAGTCCTTGCATGAAACTTGAGAGAGGTTCAAGAAAAAGCTGACACAGTGTCCAAACTACAACATGATGGACATACATTTGATGGAGACTTTATACAGGGCTCTTAACTCCGTAACAAGGCCAATTATAAATAATGCCACTGGTGGTTCATTTGTTGATCTCTCCTTTTGAAATGCTGCAGATATGATGAATAGGATGACCAAACGGAGTTGGGCTTGGTACACCAGGGATTCTATGGTGACAAGTCCTACTATTCCTGCAGGAATAACTGCTGAACAACACAGGAGAGATGAGGAGAGGGATCAAGATATGGCCCATTTAAAGACTCAGATGGACCTGCTCACCAAGCACTTATTATCGAGGAACACAGAGAAAGTAAAGGTTGTGATTTCTCAGGACCGAGTTGATGTAGAGCCTGAAGAAGAGGCTAATTATGTTAATAATCAGGGGGTTTTCCAAGGAAATAGCTACAGAAATAAAGGTTGGAACATTTATGACAAACCTGGTTACAGAGACAGGGAGCAAGGAAACTGGAGAAGCAACATGTTCAGAGTTATTTCAACTCATTTCCAGGGAATGAGTGGAAATCCACCTAGTAAAACAGTTCAGAGTCAGCAGACTGAGGGATCATGTCTGGCGATTACCACTAGGAGTGGTAAGATCTTATCTAGCCCTTCTGTGGGCAAGTCTGTGAACAATGAGATAGTTGCGGATGAACTAGAAGAAAATAACCTAGTAGAGTCTGAGAAACTGAATAGACCTATTGATGCATTGGAGAAGGTGAATGAGAAGGAAGAGGAAGTGGTGTTGAAAACCATCCCAAGACCACCACCTTTCTTTTCTCAACAATTGAGAAAGAAGGCCAATGATGCCAAATTCAGCAAGTTCATGGAAATGCTCAAGCAATTGACAATAAATGTACCTTTGATTGAGGCACTTGAGTAAATGCTAGAATATACAAAATTAATGAAGGACATTGTTACCAAGAAACAAGCAGTGTGTTGCTAATTGGAGGCAGATCTCCACTTTTTCATCGTTATTTCTATGAGGACCTTAATGCAGAAGAAGCCGGATCTAGGTGCAGTCACTATTCCCTATACAATTAGCAGTATGGAATTCACCAAGGCACTGTGTGATTTAGGAGCAAGCGTTAATTTGATTCCATTGACTATTTATAAAAAGTTGGGTCTGGGGAATCCCACACCCACCAACATGAGACTGGTCATGGCGGATAGGTCAGCAAAATGACCTGTTGGCATTCTGTATGATGTGTTGGTAAAGACTTCCAATTTCATATTCCCTGCAGACTTAGTCATTCTGGACTGCGACATGGACTTTGAGGTGCCCATAATCTTGGGTCGACTTTTTCTCACAACCGAAAGTGTGTTGATCAATTTGAGAGCGAATGAACTCCTATTTAGGGTGAATGATGAAGCTGTACGATTTGATGTGGGCAAATCAATGAAACAAAATAAGGAAATGAGTGTGTTATCAGTAGTTCATGTGCATTTTAAGGACGAGCAGGATGTTCCCATAACTGAACAACTTATTATCGAACCTTTGGCCTCGGTCATGATGAATTATGATAGTGAAGGAAATGAGAAGTATAAAGAGATAGTTTGTGCCTTGAATGTCATGGGGTCATATCCTTATGCTCCTAAAACGTTGGACCTTGACCTTGCTAATTGACCAACGCCACCCGCCAAGCCATCTATTGAAGAACCTCTAGTGTTGGATTTGAAAGAGCTTCCTGAACACTTACTATATATGTTTCTGGGTAAGGGGAACACGCTACCTATTATTATTGCAGCTGATTTGGAAGAACAACAGGTGAATGCACTTATTTTAGTACTTTAGAAGAACAAGACAGAAATCGGATGGACCATCACAGATATTATTTGTATTCCCCCTGGCATCTGCATGCATAAAATTAAACTTGAGGAAGATTGTATTCTGACCATAGAGCATCAGTGTCGTCTTAACCCATAAATACAAGAGGTGGTTAAGAAGGAGATTATTATGTGGTTGTATGTAGGAGTGGTTTACCCTATTTTTGACAGTAAGTGGGTGAGCCCAGTTCAATGTGTGCCCAAAAAAGGGGCTATGACAATGGTTGCTAATGAAAAGAATGAGTTGATTCCACTCAAGCTAGTAACTGGGTGGAGAGTTTTCATGGACTACAATAAGCTAAGCTCTTGGACTCTGAAGGACCACTTCCCAATTCCCTTTATGGATAAAATACTTGATCGATTAGCCGGTAGGTGGCGATATTGCTTCTTGGATGGTTATTCTGGATACAACCAAATTTGCATTACTCCTAAAGATCAGGAGAAGATTACATTCACATGCCCATATGACACCTTTGCATTTAAAAGGATGTCATTTGGGCTATGCAATGCACCCGCCACTTTTTAATGGTGTATGATGTCTATATTCTCTGATATGGTGGAATAAAACATAGAGGTATTCATGGATGATTTCTCTGTAGTGGGTGATTCATTTGAAATGTTTCTGGAGAATCTGAATGTGGCTTTACAAAGATGTGTTGAATTTAACCTAGTGCTTAACTGGGAATAATGCCATTTCATAGTAAAGAAGGGAATCATTCTTGGCCACAAAGTTTCAAAAAAAGGGATTGAAGTTGATCGAGCAAAGGTTGAAGTTATCGAGAAACTACCGCCTCCCATTTTAGTGAAGGGAGTGCGTAGTTTTCTTGGTCATGCAGGCTTTTATCGGAGATTCATAAAATATTTCTCAAAGTTTGCAAATCCACTTTGCAAGCTTCTGGAGAAGGAATGAAATTTTTCTTTGATGACGAGTGCATGAAGGCATTTGAGTTCCTTAAAAAGAAGCTGATTGAGGCTCCTATTGTCATTGTCCTGACTGGGTAAAACTATTTGAGATAATGTGTGATGCAAGCGGTGTTACCTTGGGAGCTGTATTAGGACAAAGTAGGGATAAACTATTTCATCTGATATATTACGCCAGTAAAGCAATGAATGGAGCACAAAAGAATTACACTATCACTGAACAGGAACTTCAAGTGGTGGTGTATGCTTTTGAGAAGTTAAGAGCTTATCTGCTTGGGACCAAAGTGGTAGTCCACACTGACCATGCTGCCTTGAGGTATTTGATGGCTAAGTAGGATGCAAAACCAACGCTTATTAGATGGGTGTTCTTACTGGAAGAATTTGATTTCTAGGTTAAAGATAGGAAAGGTTATGAAAACCAGGTTGCAAATCACCTATCTAGAATGGAAGGTGAACAGGAAGCAGGTGATAAATCAAAGATAAATGATGCATTTCCTGATGAAGAGATCTTGACAGCTGATGTGGAAAAATTGCCTTGGTACGCAGATTATGGAAATTATGTTATGAGTGAGGTCATCCCAGAAAATCATTCTTTCCACCAAAGGAAGAAATTCTTGAATGATGTAACACATTATTCTGGGATGAACCTTACCTTTTCAGCGATGTGCAGATAATATCATATGGATATACATACCGGAAGTAGATGTATTGTGCATACTGGAAGTATGTAATACTTCCCCAGTTGAGGGTCACCATGCGGGTGACCGAATGGCCAGGAAGGTGTTGCAGAGTGGCTATTATTGGACAACATTGTTTAAGGATGCCCACAATTTTATGCTAAATATGACCAATGTCAGAGGCAGGGGTTAATCTCAAAAAGACATGAGATGCCCTTGACTAAGATGCTTGAAGTGAAGTAATTTGATGTTTGGGGCATTGATTTCATTGGGCCATTTGTAAGATCGTACGGAATAAAGTATATTATAGTTTCTATTGACTACATCTCTAAGTTGGTCAAAGTTGTGTCCTTGGCTGATAATGAAGGAAAAGGGGTTGTTGCTTTTCTCAAAAAGAACATCTTCTCTCTCTTTGGAGTACCACGTACTATCATAAGCGATAGAGGATCTCATTTTCACAACAAATTATTTCGAGCATATTTAGAAAACTATGGAGTGAAACAACACAGAGTGGATACTCCATACCACCCACAAACCAGTGGGTTGGTGGAGGTGTCGAATCATGAAGTCAAAGACATCCTAGACAAAACGGTGAATGCTATCCGGAAATACTAGTCTCGAAAGCTTGATGACACATTGTGGGCATACTGGACTGCTTTCAAGACACCCATTGGCATGTCACTATTTTAGCTGGTCTATCGAAAAGCTTGCCACCTGCCAATCGAGCTGGAACATAAAGCTTTATGGGCACTAAAAATGTTGAATTTGAATTGGAAGGAAACAACAAAGATGAGACTAGGGCAACTGAATGAGATGGATGAATTCCACCTCAGGGCATATGAATGAGCAGATCTATATAAATAAAAGATGAAAAAGTACTATGATTGAAGAATAGAGAAACGAGAATTCAAAAATGGGGACTTAGTGCTTCTGTTTATTTCCAGACTCAAATTTTACCCGGGCAAGATGAAATCTAAGTGGTCAGGCCCTTTTAAGGTTAGTCAAGTCCACTCATCTGGAGTAATGGAACTCGAAAACGAAGACGGCAGTACCTTCAAGGTAAATGGGTAACGGATCAAGCTTTATATTGGCCCAAAGGAATCAGTGAAAAGAATCACCATTATCTGTCTCGATGAGGTTTGAAGTAATCGAGATACTTGAGTCATGCCGTTACGTTAAATAAGGCACTGCATGAGAGGTAACCCATGATCCCTAAGATCAATCCAGTCTAGGTATACTCTAACTCTTAGTTTAGTTTTGATTTAATTCTAAGTTGAGGATGTAGGGTAGCTTGTTGTTATAACATAGTTGTGGTAAAAAGGAGAAATACAAGAACAAAAGACAGTGATATATTCGTGATCGAATTTTGGACACCCCTCCAATACGTTGTTTGATAAACAGTGTGTATTACATTTACTTGTGACCGTTATGAATTTTGTTATGGCATTAGTTATAACTGCTGGATGATCATTGTTGAACAATTGCATGAACTAGATAAGTGGTGGCCTGTGATATACTTGTGTGCCAGGTGTGTGAGAGCTACTACTTGTTTTCCTATGTATGCTAAAGCCAGAACTTGCCTGATTGGTCTTACCATAGTCTTAGGATAGGAGTTAAGATAGGATCATAGTCCATTGTTGATTAACCCACTTTTAGCCTAAACATCCTTCCCTGTATGCATAACACCCTTTGATCCCTGTTTAGAGCCTAAATTGACCTTTAATTTCATATGACACCTTTCACCTTCCCGTTTATACTACAATGAACCTATTTATCCCTGGCCTTCATTGGATACTGAGCACTTTGACCTAGGCAAACAGCCTAAGTTGAGGGTGGCTATCATAGGGGTGCATGGTGTAAGCTGAGTATAAAGAAGGGTGGAATAAGGGAGAAAAAATAAAAGCTGGGTTCTAAAAAAAGGGGAAGGAACACCCAACTTCAATATGGACGATTAAGAAAGAGGATAATAAGTGAGCCCCCAGAAAGGAGTGTAGTGTCAAGGAGGCATAGTTACTCTAAATGACCTTGAATATCATACAAGCCCCAAACCATGTTACAAGCCTAAAAGAAGTCCTATAGTTATTCTAGATGGCCTATCTGAGGATTTTGGTAATGAAAATAAGGGCAAGCCTATGGTACTTGGCATACACTGACTGGAACTTTCTTTTGAGAGTGAGAGTCTTTTGATGACCCCTATATTTGCAGTTTTGGATTTCTTATATGAGAAGAGGGGGATTTCTTTGTTGTGAGGGCACAGTGGTATTGTTGCTAGCTATTTGCTTGTTTAGATAGTATGGCATTGATATATGAATGGTTGTTGTGGCTATGATTGATGCTGCCACTTGATTCCTTTGTGTTACAGTACTATTTTTCAATGATATGAATAGTTGGTATTAGTTGGTTTGGCAATGAGGGGATAACTTTATGTTGAGCTTAAATGAAAAATTGGCTGCTGAATGTGCTATGTGTTCTCTTAGTTGAATTAAGTTTCTTGAGGACAAGCAAGTGCTTTAAGTTGAGGGTTTTGATGTGTGTGCAATTGCTAACACATTTAAGGCCTTTAACTTAGAATAATTGCGAGGCCTTAAGCAACTTTTGTCATTTTTTGATTTGTTTATGTTAATTTTATAGATTAAGCTAATGGGATAGAGAACCAATAAGAATGGAGGCAAAAAAGATGAAATCTGGAGAAATCTTAAAAAAGGTGTGGCTGACAACATCTGTGATAAGTCGTCAGCCCCGTGATAGGCTATCACAGTTGTCGTCAAACGTAACCAGGGAGTTGGCATGAAGTAAATGTTGTGACGACATCTGCTGATAAGACGTCAAAAGTGTGATAAGCCATCAGGGATACCGTCAACCTTAACTAGAGAATGGGAATTGCTGTAACGCTGTGACGGCGTATCATGATAAGGTGTCAGAGTTATGATAAGCCGTCAGAATCACCGTCACCCTTAGGTAGAAATTGTCAAAATGGAAGAGGAGCTGACGACATCCATGACACTCCATCAGACTCCTGATAGGCCGTCATGATCGTTGTCATCCAGAGATAGGAAAAGACAAACTTAAGGAGAATCTAACGATGTCCGTGATAGGTCGTCAAGCCCCTAATAGGCTGTCATGGGTGCCGTCGTCTATTCTGAGGAAAATTTGAAACTTTTAATTTTATTTCCTTATTTAGGGTTTACTATTTAAAGCCTTGTTTGAGGGTTTTTATTGAGATGAAATTATCGAGCTATCCAGCTATCCATCTATCCAATGACATATTGACAATATATGATTTTTTTTCTCTCTCTCTCTAAGAGAAATATTTTAGATTTTTGCCTTGTGATTCAATTACAAGAACACTTTTGATTTTCTTCATTCTTGTAAGTTAATCTTTCCAGTTATGAATTCAAATTATGTGCTTATTTCTTGCATCATGAGTAACTAAACACTCTTAACCTGGATTATGGAATCTAGGGTTAGGTCATGATAAGGTGTTAATTAATTACTCAAGGTTTAATAAGTGTTAGGATTTCTTGGTAATTCTGAGATTACAATTTATGTCTGTTGGTTGCAAATAATAGGCGTACCTACATTGGTTTTCTTGAGAAAGAAATCATAAATATTAGGAAGTGAATTATCAACAGGGACTCGAAAAGGCTTTGTTTAATAATCAGCGCTGTAACAAGGTTGATTAACCTGAGGTAAATTCTGGGCAGTAAGTTGCGATTCCCTAAGTCCGAAATGATTAAGAAATTAGACGCTCAAATAGGTCGAGAGACATTTGAGCATATCATCAATAAAGATAGCTTGTCATCCTAACCACCGTAAGAACCTTGAGTTAATGGTAGCATCTATCATGTTCCGTAAGACCTAGTGAACATAATCCTAGTTATCTCATAAAATCTTGGTTACAAACATTAAGTTAAACGTGATAAATAATTTTCTGCAAAATTAAAACCCCCATTTCAGGAAATAGTAAACTACCAATGAATTAAATCGTAAACAACTTGAGTTCACACCCTATTCCCTGTGGGATTTGACCCCAACCTAGTTGGTTTTTATATTGAAAACGATTGCTTACACCCATTCAAGAGTGTAATTTGAGCGTTGTCACCAATCAATCTCGAGAATGACATCAAAATTGGTCATCTTTAATTCGACTAAGTCTACTGAAGTAACTTTCTGAAATATCATAATCGGACAGTTCTTGTACACCTCTGGGCTATGATAAATTAACCCACTGGGGTAGAGACTATGAAACACTGTGCTAGAATTTTAGGACTGACTCCGAAGTCAACAACTATATATGGAGTAACAAAGGACAAAGAAGCTCCTGGATCTAGCAAAGCATAATCATGTAAATGATAAACCTATAATGTACTAGTGACCACATCAGGAGAACTTTCCTAATCTTGTCGATATAGAAGAGCATAGAGTCTATTTGGGCATTGCCCACTAGTGGCACTGGATGTGGCACCCTGCTGATACGGGTGAACAGAATGAGCTGGGGGACAGTTATGTTGACCCTGGAAACCTGATTGGGGATAATCTCTGACTCTACAACCTTGCTTGCCACACCTGAAACACACATCACTACCAGCTCTGCAGATACCCTGATAATTTTTGCCATATTTCTGGGAAAGAGGATTAGTTCAGGCGCTACTGATACTACCCTAATGATTAAGGCCTGGAGCCCTGTCTCTATTGTCATCTCTAAATTTTGGCACTGGAGAACTGGCAGAGGATGGAGCTGGAACTGAGGTTTCAAGCTGAACTGAGAATGATTCCTACCCTCTGACTTAAAATGAGCAATGTTTAAACAACCTGTTCTCTCTGTCTAGTTGTCCCTCTCCTTCTCCCTATTCTTAGACTCCTCTAACTACTGAGCATGGACCATGAGTTTGGATATGTCCATCTCCTTAAACAACTTTGCTATTCTACACTCCTTAACCATACTGCTAGAAACCCAAGACACATACTTACCCATCCTAGACCTTCTATCTTCTACCACATGAGGAGCATATCTAGATAAATGAGTAAAGTTGAGAGAATACTCTTTTACTTTCATGTTGCCCTGCTTCAGGTTAATAAATTTTAGAATCTTCATTTCCCTCAACTCCAACGGGAAAAAACTATCTAGAAAAGTAGTGTCAAACTTCTTCCACTCTATGGGCCATGAATCTTCCCTTTCTGCTTTCCATTATTTTAACCATGAGTAAGCCACATCCTGTAACTGATATGCAGCTAACTCAGCACCCTCACTATATGTCACCCAATAATATCTATAACTTTTTGCACCTGATCAAGAAATTCCTGAGAGTTCTCATCTGACTTAGACCTAGTAAAAGATGGAGGGTTCATTTAGGTAAAGTCACAAATCCTGGCTGCAGTAGTATTGGCCATTGGGTTTGACGAAATGGCAACCAGATGTTCATTCTGGGCTGCCACCGAATTAGCTTCGATGGTGAAAGCTACTCTAAATTTAGCATAGGAGACATGTTCATCTAGGGGATTTGACTGGACATTCTAGGGTACTGGATGGTCTCCCATTCCTCTCCCATTAGTCCTCTTTGAAGGTATATTCTATAAATGGAAGAGAAACTTGGATTAGACAAGGATTTTGAATAGATATCATGCTCCTTCGCATGACTTGAATACTGGAAGAAGAGAAACTTTTCCAAAAACATCTCGTAGCCTCTTGTCCATAAGTGTGGCGCGCTACACACCTAAGAACAAGACTTTACTAGATATGACTTTTAGACTTCCTAGGACTCTGTTAAATATTAGGCTCTGATACCAAGTTTGTAATGCCCCGATTCTGTACCCCGGACACTACATGGTGCTCATAATTCCGAAGAACCACAAGATAAACCAAGACTGGTACCTGCTATAATAACTGAATAATATCAATGTAAAAATGCAGAAATCAGGCAGAAATATCCATAAGGGTCAAAACTGAAAAAAATTCATTTCTGAATACTAAAATCAATATTGTAAACTGAATATCTATCTGATAAACACTCTAGTCTGAAAAGCCTCTAACTGTCTAAGTTAGGAGTTGATGGAACCAATTCCCAACTAACTCTGACTACTGAAATAAACTAAGTACTGAAATATTGGAATAATAAATCTGTCCACGAACAATGAGGGCTCACCAATAGTTTTCTGTTGGTGAATTTAGCTAATAAGTATGATCGGGAGACCGTATGTCTGAACCTATGATATAAGACATCATAGCACAAAAGAAAAGTATGCGTCAGTACTTTGAATGTACTAGTATGCCAAGTGAGTTAGGTTGAAATGAATGGGTTCATATGCATGAACCATACTGACTAAATGACATAAATATAATTGAATGACAACATATGCATGAATATGTAAATTTTAACTGAGGTCATGATAACACTAGATACTGAGTTTTGAATCACTGGTTTACTGATATTTGAGTTTACTGATACGATATTTTTGTTAACTGAGTGATTGTATCTGACATTCCTGATTCTGTGGAACTCTTCTAAGTTCCATACTAAATTGAGTGACAGTATCTGACTGTCTTGATTCTGTAGAACTGAACTGAGTTCTATTCGGAAGAGTAAAACTGAGACTGTGGGAGGTAATTATCTAACCAACATGACCCTCTCTTAACTAATTGTGGTCCAACTTGTAACTCCAGCTTGAAAGGTGTCATTACCATACCCCGGGTAAAGACAAACTGAGTCACCCTCATCTGGCAGGTGCTCTGAGTGAGAATGGTAGTACCCTCAATTGGAAGGTTAAAAAACCTCATCAACCCTAAACTTGCAGGTTGATGTCTTAACCTACTCTAGCTACGTAGTTCTAGAAGACAAGGACAACTTCTAAGGATAATACCCTCTACTAGCAGGTGAGTCCCCATCCTTGGGTTCACTCGGTGTTGAATCTTACTCCTAACTGAATAGACACTGGACTGAATTCTAAACATTTCTAGGATGGACTAAAATGTTACTGATCCTACTGTTTAACTGAACTAAACTTAGTTCACATGGTTTCATGGACAGACGGAATACTACTGAATTCCTTAACCAACTGAGTACTACTGAGCTTTCCTGAGTTCTGTAACTTACTGAATTCTATTGATCGTGACATGGCTTATACTATTCTGTGACTAACCATGGATCTAGGTAAATAACTAAATTGTCGGGTATTGAATACCCTCTGTACTTGATAGCATAAATTATAACACATAGCACAATCTTAAAACATGATAGCTAATTACTTGATCACCATTCCTTCGTTGGGACATTCTAGCAAACACTTGCATCACATGAACTTGAATACATGCTACCATGATGTAATTTCAGTATTCAATAGGCCAATTCCTACACTTAATCTAACATACCTAACAATTTTCGTCATTAAGATCCTTAAAATAATTTTGTGTCATATTCTAACCACACTTGGATTCAACTACCATTTGAGTTCATTTTTATATCTAAAAAATTTTCCCTTTCATTAGCTAACAACCAAGGTTATAAATTATACAATAAAAGACTCATAATACCTTCACAATATTATTCAACATCATTCCTAATCACTTGGTCCATTTTCCTAACTCAACACATCGTCAACATACAACTAGTCATTTTACTTAGACATTTTTACAAACATCTTGGGTGCATACCTCTAATAAGGCCATTGACAAGGTAGAAATCATCTAGACTAGGGTTCCTCAATACCCTAATGTTAAACAACATACAACAATCACTAACATATACAATGCACTATCAATAACATGTATCAACACACATGAAAGCAAGAATTATCATTATTCATTGTTAGGTAGCAAAACCCTTAAATTTGATTCAAAACCACCATGTACACTTACTAATCCAAGTGTAAAATACATGTATTTTAGAGATATTTAAAGAGACGAAGAGATACATGCCTTAAACAAGATGACGCACCAACAATCTTGACTTTTCCTTGGCACTAGATGAAAACCGCCAACCCTAGCCTTTAATCTCGCTTCAAGAAGCCTTTAGAGTATTTAGAGTGTTTGAGTCTTGTAAGATAAAGACTTAGGAGGAAAAAATACCTTATATAGGAAGGGGGTTTAAGGTTTTAGGCATGGTAAATTACTAAAAAGTCCTTGGTTAATAGCTGTACAGTCCACATGTGCAGTGGTAGGACTCCCCCATACGGATCCTATGTCAATCATGACCTAGGGTATGAGTGGTACTCTAAATAGTACCCAAGGATTATCCTAGGTCAAACACACTGTAGTGGGTACAAAAAGGAAACTTGGAGTCATAACTAAGGATACGAATTATGCCCCAATCATGAACTTTATCCGTGAACAAAATAGTCCACACGGTTTGAGGATTTACTCTATACGATTGAATAGCATACAACTCGGATGCATTGGTTGCGACAAATGGATGGTCATTAAGTATAGAAGACAGTATGCCACCTTAACATGTTTTATAAGGTATGATAGGGAAGGGGGATAAGGGTACGAGTCATGACCAAGGGTGCGAGTCATGACCAAGGGTACGACTCATGATCTTCAATCGTCCCACCCCTAAGACATAAAAAGGAGTTGTCTTTTCAAGGGTTCAAGTCTAGGTGTTCCAATTCTTTTTCCACTTTTACCATGTATCCTCGAATGAGGGGTGATGCAATTAAACACACAAGTTAGCACACCAATAATGCATCAACCAACCCATACACAAGTTATAAACAAGCACACAACAACAATACAACACAACACATATCATGATCTTCATAAATCAGTGTCGAAGTTTTTTCTTAAACAAAAATTTTTTGCAAGACCACTTTCTTGGGTGTTTCATCTATGAGAAAGGACAAAGCTACATTTTTTTAGAGCATTGAAAGAATTGAATCAAGGTAGGTTCTAGTTGAATTAAAGTTAAGGCTCAATTTAGTTGTATGTGTGCATGTTAACTGATTATTTATTTATTTATTTATTTACAATGCACGTCAATAATATAGAACTTATTAATTATTTAAACCAGTTTTTGAAATTGGTAATCTATAATAATATTGGTAAAAAAGACCTTGTTTGGTATGGGAGGGTGGTTGATTTAACTCACTATATGATTGTACTTATTTATGGTAATGCTTACTACTGTTAGATGAACTGGTTAAGGTTAATCATGATAGAATTGGTGGATTTCAAGAAGGATAGGAGTGAAGACATTGGAATAAGGGTGGTATAACACTTTATTTGGGATAAAGGTAGCAAGTACTGATTGTATAGAATATTTGGTAGGTGGGCTATGCTTTCCCCATGCAGCTCATGGCTAGTGGTAAATCATATGACCTATAACATATGTTACATCGTGATTTGGAGAGTTTAACTATTCCTTGAATAAATTGAGTTGTATTTTGTTTTTTATATTTTAGGTTCCTTGTTGTTGACACGACCCGAAATCGAACCTTGTCAAATGGGCATCTCAAGCACAACATGAGTCGGAGATTACCCCATCAACCCAACCTAATCAGCACATTAATCAACAAGTGCCGGAGGAACTCCAACTACATATAAAGATAGTGGAAATAAAACTAGTAATAATATCATAGAAAATGTCTAAATATTCCATTTACATGAACATTTTACCAATATATTTAAGTCCACAGTCACCCACAATGCCTCTACATTAATCCGAAGTTAATATATATATATATATATATGTCAAACATGCCCCCGATAATAGCCAAAACCAAATCCAAGACAAGTCTATGACATAAACTAAGGACTATGAAATGCATAACTTCTGAAGTATGGAATCTCACTACCTCAATGTCTATCACATGAACCGCTTGAACACCTGTCACTGCATAGGAAGAGAAGAAGATGCTCTGGTCCCTATGTCGCATGGGGAAATAACATCCGGCAGTGGTTGGAGCGCTAGCATGTGACTTAAGGATAAGGATAAAATATCATCATCATTCAATATCATGTTATCACATCATATACAACTACATTAATATACATTAGCATACATATAGATATAGCACATGCCAATCAAAGGAACAAGGCTTAACAACATTCACGAGGCACATAATCATGAGACATGAAATGGAGGACTCTGACATTCTATAATTATAGATTCAAAAGTTTCTTATTCGGTGAGGGACTTTAACCACATATACATATTTATTAAGAAAGGGACTTTAACCATGTACATACATTCATTAAGTAAGGGTCTTTAATCACTTATGCACATTCATTAAGCAATGGAATTTAACCATAAGCTATTTCATTGGTCAAGGGACTCTACCCTAAAGCCATGTCATTGGGCAAGGGACTCTAACCACAAGCCATTTCATTGGGAAAGGACTCTAACCTCAAGCCATATTAGATAAGGGCTTTTACCCCAAGCCACCTTATTAAGCAAGGGAATCTAACCTCTTGCATTTTCATTAGGCAAAGGATTCTAAACACAAGCCATCGCGACTATGATTAGTTGAAATTATGACTTTAACACTTTATCCATATATCAACACATATTTCATTCAACACTTAGGGACTCCAACCAATTTAACCATTTCAACCCCATCTATAACCACAAGGTCACATGGGGAATTTAACAATCAATCACTCGGATAGGCCAATTCCTTGACATATTTCATCATTCAATTCCATTTATGGTCATCTAGAACCTTACAACCCAGTCATTTTTCATTAGCAATTTTATACCATACTTTTGTTCAAACATTATTTAATTTCATATTTAGAGACTTCAACCCTTTTTTGGCTATCAACCAACAAGATCGTAAATTAACATATTACATGGATTATAATATCTTTACAGTACCATTTATCAACCAATAATATTCTTTGGTCCATTTCCTAGTTCAAAACATCATCAACATGTGACTAGATATTTCACTTAGACATTTTAACAAACACCTTGTGTGCATACCTTTATCAAGACAAAATTCATGGTAGAATTATTCAAAAGTAGGGTTACTCAAGAATGATTTGTTAAACCACAAGAAAAAAATACCAACATGTTCAAATTATCACCAATAACATGTATAAGCACAACTTTAAGCAAGAATAAATATTATTCATTAGTAGGCAACAAAACCCTGATCATTTGATTTCAAAGTCACCATTTACAATTATTAGTCCATATGTATAATACATGGTTTTAGAGTTATTTAAAAAGGGAGAGAGTCACATGCCTTAAACAAGATGATACACCAAGAAAATTGACTCCTATTCTCTAGATAAGCACCCTTGAAACCTTAGTCTCCAATCTTATTTTGAGAAGTATAAAGAAGATTTGGAATGTTTATGTCTTGCTAATAAGGGTTTAGAAGGCCAAAATACATTATATAGTAAGGGAACTTAAGGGTTTTAGGGTGGTAAATTACCATAGAGCCCTTAGCTAAAAGGTAGAAAATGAACCCATAGGAGGGTACGACTCACTTGAGTCAACAGTTTTCAATGGTATGAGTGGTCCCCTAACTCGTACACTAGGATTCACCTAGGACTCATACACTTCTCAAGGTAAGACCACACACCTTAAAATCATATTCAAAGGTTATGACTTATTCTCTAAACTATTACCTTGACTCGTACCAAAAATAATCCACTTTAGACAAAGATAACCTTTCATACGGCTAAGTTGTGTATGATTCATACTATAAGATACGACCAGGAGAGGATAAGTCATATTGAGGATAGTATGATACCCTCCTATGCTGTTTAAGATATGAGTGGGGAAGGTCAGAAGGGCACGACTCATACACTAGGGTATGACTGATACACCTAAACCGTATCTTGGTCATAATATATAATTTATGAGATTTTTCTAAGGGTCCAAAGACTAGGTGTTTAAATTCTTCCCCACTTGGATTATTCGTTCTCGAATGATGGGTAAGGAAAGTATGAACACAAGTCAATACACATCAACCAACCTTTTAACAATTAGAAAATAAGGAACATAATAAGGATACAACACACATCACAATCATTATCAATCAACAATTTGTCTTATTGACTTTGTGACTCAAACCCCTAACTTATTAAAATACTTACTCATTTCACAACTTAGGGAATTTAACCCATTGTCTAAAAAGAGACAAGTCAAGGTAGGAAGATTAACAGATACCTCAATCATGAGTTTCCAAAATGGAAAACAAATGTGGATACTTGGACTTCATGTCCTTTTCTGCCTCTCAAGTAGCTTCCTTGGATTTTTGGTTCCTCCATAAAAGCTTCACCAAAGCCACCTCTTTTGTTTACAACCAGTGAACTTCCCTATCTAAGACCCTCACTGGGAACTCTTCATAGGATAAGAGTCTGAAATACTAACATATTCTAAGGGAATAAGGCTTAACAACATTTACATGCACTTAATCATGAGACATAAAATGGAGGACTTCAACCTTCAACACTTATAGATTCAAACATTTCTAATTCGGTGAGGGACTTTAACCACATATACACATTCATTAAGCAAGGGACTTTAACCACGTACATACATTAATTATGCAAGGGACTTTAACCACATACAAATATTCATTAAGCATGACACTTTAACAACAAGCTATTGCATTGGGCAAGGGAATCTAACCTCAATCCATTTCATTAGGCAAGCAAATCTGACCTCAAGACATTTTATTAGGAAATAGACTCTAACCTCAATCTATATTAGATAGGGAACTCTAATCCCAAGTTGTCGTATTTAAGCAAGATACTCTAACCTCTTGCATTTTCCTCAGGCAAGGGACTCTAAACTCAAACCATCATGACTATTATTAGTCAACATTAGGGCATTAACCCTTTGTCCATATATCAATATATATTTCATTTAATACTTAGGGAATCCAACCAATTTAACCACTTCAACACCATATATGACCACAAGGTCTCATGGGGAATTTGTCAATCAATCACTCGGATAGGCCAATACCTTGATATATTTCATTATTAAATTCAATTTATGATCATATAGACCCTTACAACCCAGTCATTCCTCATTAGCAATCTTATACCACACTTAAGTTCAAACACTTATCAATTTCATATTTAGGGACTTTAACCTTTTTTTGGTCATTAACCAACAAGGTCATAAATTAGCACTGTACATGGATTACAATATCTTAACAATATCATTTATCAACCATTATTATTCATTGCTCCATTTCCCTATTTCAAAATATCATCAACATGTGACTAGATATTTTACTTAGATATTTTCACAAGCACCTTGTATGCATACCTTTATCAAGACCAAATTTATGGTAGAATTCATCAACATTAGGGTTACTCAAGACCTATTTGTTAAAACAAAATCAAGAAATACCCACATGTGCAAATAATCACCAATGACATGATTAAACTCAAGTTTAAACAAGAACACACATTATTCATCATTAGGCAACAAAACCCTTATAATTTGATTTCAAAATCACTATTTACAATTATTAGTCCATGTGTAAAATACATGGTTTTTGATTTATTTAACAAGGGAGAAAGTCACATTCCTTAAAAAAGATGATCCATCAAGAAACTTGACTCCTCCATGCCTCTAGATGAACACCCTTGAAACCCTATCCTCAAAACTTATTTTGAGAAGTGTAGAGAGGATTTGGAATTTTTTTGTCTTTCCAATAGGGTTTTAGGAGGCCACAACATATTATATAGTATGGGTACCAAAGGTTTTTGAGGTGGGAAATAACCATGAAGTCCTTAGGTAAAAGTTGGAAAATGAACCCACAAAAGGGTACGACTCACTTGAGTCAACCGTACCCTCGGGTATGAGTGGTACCCTAACTCATAAGCTAGGCTTCACCTAGGACTCATACACTGCTCAAGGTATGAAAACACAACCAAGACTCATATTCATAGGGTACGAATTGTACCCTAAGTTGTACCCTTGACTTATACCAAAAATAGTCCCCTCTAGAACAAGATAACCTTCTATACAACTAAGTTGTGTATGAATTATACACTAAGATATGACCAAGAGAGGCCAAGTCATATTAAGTACATTATGATACCCTCCTAGGCTAATCATCGTATGAAAGAGGGTGGGTAGTAGGATATGGCTCATATATTAGTGAATGAGTGACTCACCTAAATCATATCATGGTAAGAATGCACAATTCATAAGATTCTTATAAGGGTCCAAAGCCTAGGTGTTTTAGTTGTGGACCATTGGTTATTGATATTGTACTTGAAATGATCTAATACTTGATGTTGTATAATAATAAGTTTTTTTTGAGAAAGTAATCAATTGAATTTGTTAATATATATACCTGCTCTTATGTTAGTGTCTAAGTATATCTATTTATGTTATTGTTAAGTTGGTTATCCTACCGCAGGGTTAATTGGTGTCCTATTCATGATGGGTTTGGGTTGTGACTAAGATGGTATCTAAGCCTGATGAGTGGTGAATCTACCAGTCAATTATACTCCATATCCATGCACATTACCATGTTTTGAATAAATAAGGGAGACATAATTGTTATTAAATGCACAAATATTCACATTTTGAAGGCACCAAGATGATAAGATAGAAAGATATGGATTGGAGCTAAGAAATTAACAAAAGGGAGCAAAGAAGTGCAGTTGAAGACCTAGAGTAGAACATGGCCTCAAGTATCGCGATCACAATCCTCAGACCATAATCTCGGTTAGTCACTATGGTAAATATACCATGATCGTATGGCACTTCTCACAGTAATACTAGATGTAATTGTGGAAAAGCTAGTGCGATTGCGGCTTAGCATAAAATATAGCCCAGGGGTAGGAACATAAATACATGTAGATGATCCCAAATACCCTCATATAGAATCAAATCCTATCTCTTTGGGTATCATCTTTTTAATTACCAATTATTGAATATTGTTCTAGTTCTTAGCCTCCAAATTTGGAGAAGAAAATATTGTATAAATTTTGGGTGAAGAATACATTGGAGGATCTTCCAAGTGAAGGTTTAGATAACTCTCATTGAAGAATTGTGGATATTTAAAGATTTAAGTAACATTCACTTAGTCTTTTATTAATCTAATCAATGAAGGTTTTTGGGTATTGATGAGTGGTAATTTTACCACTCATTCACACTAACTATTCATATGCACTACCATGCTTTATAGAATTAAATAGTACATAATTGTTATTTAATGCACTAATATCCATATTGTGCAGGAATAAAGTTGAGAAGATGAAAAGATATGGATTGGAGCTAAAAGAAATCAAATAGAAGCAAAAGAAGTGGAACTGAAGGCTTGGAGCTATTTGGCCTCAGCTACTGTAATTGTGGTCCTCATACCATGGTCACAGTCAGTCATAAAGGTCAAGAATACATGATCACAGAACACAACTATGTTTGCTTTCTCCGCGATTGCAGCTAAGTGGGAGTATGACCCAGGGAAGTTTTGTAATTTCTCTTGGACGGATCCCAAACCTTATATGGGAAAAAACCCTTTCTTTTAGGGGTATTTCTTACCTCATGGAAAATTTTGAATTGGAAGTAAGAAACCCTAATTAGGAAAGTGTGTAACTATTTATGGAGGCTTGATTTCATAGTATTTTGTGAAGAATGAATGCTTTCGATAATCCGGATGATATATCATTATTTAATTTATTTATAAGTATCTAAGTATATTAGTCTTGGGATTATATAGAACTAAAGTATAATTATGTGTGGGTGTTGTTATGTTTGCATACTTGTTAGTTGTTGAGTATTGATTCCACTATTACGTGAATTTATGAGTTAAAATTTATGGGTGAAAACCCTAAATCTCCAAATGGTTATGATGGGTGAAAACCTCAAAATATATAAACCCTTCATCATCCTTAAAATAGGGATGAAGGTGAACTTGAGGTAACCCATAACATCCTTGAAAGAGGGTTATAGGTAGATCGTGTAATGGTGGATAATTAAGCCTATGGTTTACTACCTTTTGCAATCTTAGAAATAAGTGTAATAGGAGTGTAAATCATATCAAGAGCATCCTCTTAGAAATAGAGATGCTTGATTGAGGTTTTGGGTGAGTACGAATTGCACACTTGTTAGGTACTCGAAAGAGCCAATGAGTGAAATCGTTGGTTTTATTGAAAGATTAACCACAATGATCTTCAACCCAACCTATCCTTCAATTAACGACTAAGTTTTATGTTAAACCATCATCATCCTACATGCTTTTACTGTTAGGTAGAAATAATCCTAAGATCTCCTCAAATCTTAATTTTAAGTCAAAAGTGTCATAGTCGGGTGTTGTTAACCAATAATTATTAAAAATAAATACTAAATCAATTCCCCCATTTTTTTTACATATAGTGTTTCTTAGAATTTCAGGAAACCTTTTAGTAATTAGAGAACCCACAAGACTTGAAATTTATAATTTGATCCTTGTGGATTCGACCCTAACTTGAGTTGGGTTATTAACAACGACCGCCTCACCCCTTAAATATAGGAGTGAGTTGAGCGTTATTAGGTATATCTTTCTTACTATTTTTTTGTGTATCTATTTCTTCCTCTTGGTATTATTCTAGATTAGATTATAAATATATGTGGGATGTGATTTATTTATGCATATGATAATTTATGATGTTGGGTTCTACTATTGCTTGAGTAAATTAGTTAGGATTTTTGGGTGAAAGCCTCATATACCCAAATGGGTTTGATGGATGAAAATCCCAAGTTAACTATTCTTAAAAGAAGGGATTGGGTGAATGTTAGGAACTCTTATCATCCTTAAAAGAGGGATGTGGGAACCAAGGTAAAAGTAGACAATTATTGGGTTTAGTTTGCTAATTTTCACTATCTTAGGCATAAGGGTGACTATGAAGTTGACTATACTTAGGGAACCATCCTAGAAATAGGGTTGTCTATTTGATATATTAGGAGTTTTTGATTGAAGAACTCATTAGTTACTCAAAAGGGTCAATGAGTGACACCCTTGAAGTTTTGATAACAAACTAGCGTCAAGGATTTCCAACCTAGCCTACCCATCACCGATATTTAGAATTTACATCAAGTTATCACACACCTATGCATAAGTTTCCCCTAGGAAATCATAATATCAAGATTTGCGCATAATTAATTAAGCTCTAATTATTCATAACCCCAAATTTATACCAGAAATCCAAAAAAGGCATACTAGTTGTGACACCTTATAACCCCCCGCCCCATTCTTACATTCTGGTACTCTAGGTTAGAATTGAAGTGAGTGTCCATTATTTTGAGCCAATTTGATCGCCATTCACATTCTTTCTCATGGATTTGGCCCCGAATCTTGTTGGGTAATTAAATGGACGACGAATGCCTTGCACTTAAATTGACGTGTAAGTTGATCGTTATAAAAAATAGTGCGGTTGTTGGGGAACAATTTTGCGTATTGAGTTAGTTTGGAATTTTAGCCTACTTTCTTAGATTCAAACTTGTAAATATTTATTTATAATTTTATTTTATTTATTGTATTAGATAGATTTTTATTGTTGATTATTTTTTAATATGGCATCATGGAATGAAAGCGGGTTTGGTTGTTGGAAATCATATCTTGATAATCCATGTCCATATTATGGTGGACCACACTTTTGGAAAGATTGTAGATATGCTCCCCGGAAAGATATGTGTGCACCATCTTGATTCTCTTGGGAGTATGATTATTTCTTATGTGGTGGTCGAGATGAACATTGGAGCAATTTTTTCAAATGCCCCTCCCCTTGTTTTACTAACCCAAATGCTAGTTCGTCTTATGATTTTGATTGGTCTTATGATCAAGAAAAGAAAGAATAAAATACTAGAAATAGTGGTATTAAATCAATGCTTCAACTTATCTTGGATTGAGTGAATACAATGGGGGATAACATACATCTCATGTATCAATCCGTGGGGGCATGTAACAAGGAAATCAAAAGGATGGAAGAGACGGGTAATGAAGCCAATATTTCAAATTCCATGAGTCTACCCACTCTTCTAAATGAGATTGATATGAAATAATCCTTTTTGATTTCTCAACCAACCGGACCTAATATGGTTGAAGATGCCGAAATTCAAGAAATAGAACTAGAGTCAAAATAAGAAGCTAACAAATATCATATGAAGACTATAGTCCATTTTGGGGTGACGATGCTAATAGGGATGGAATTTTGGAATTAAGGTATAGACATCATTCAAACCATTTTTCAATATTATGCTTGGTGGATTTGATGAAAGTCCATCCACTCAAGCAAATGATGAATTTTTGGGAGATGGAACTCCATCCCTATATTTTGGAGTTTGATATTCAAAAAGAGCACACAAAAGCCCCACACTCAAAGGCCAAAGAGCTCAACTTCCAAAGTTCAACTAGTGTCCTATTGATTTTTCTACCACTACGCAATGAGCCTACTTAGAAACATGATGTAAATTTGGGCAAAAGGTTCAAGTACTTGAACTGGCGTGATAGAACATGTTTCTCGTTCCTTTATATTTTCCCAATGCACTTCAAAGATGTATTAATTGAAAATTATGCAGGAAATTCAAATCCTCTAAGTGGTGACATAAATATGGGTAAAGAGGCACCTTTTTGCAATGTTAAATTAATACCTTGATGGGAGAAAACCTATCGTTTTCATGTTTCTCCATATGCTTTTGAATAAGTCACATAATTTTGATGTTTTGTAGGGGTTTTGGACAGGATTGGAAGCTAAAAATAACGGAAAACCATGTTCAAGAAATATACCATCCCTTTAAAAAAAGGCTAAAATAGTGGAGCAAAATGCCTCAGGTACCGTAATTGTGGCCAGAGGATCGTGATTGCGATACCGTGATCGCGTCAACTATGCCACCATCGCAACAACTACTCCATCCTGTACCTTGGTTATCACTTCAGTTTGAGGGATCCCTTTAACCCTTATTATGCTTTTGTATTATGTATTGAGGTTACTACAAGTCCTACAGTTGGGGGTGTGGCCCTACCCTTATATGTATTCGTTGGTTTGCAATACTCGAACTTAGTTCACTCAAAGCATTAAAAAAATTTTGAATTAAATATTTTCATTTTTAGTTGTCTATTTCTTTTACTAATGATATTGGGAAAGCCTTTCCCTATGATATATTGAGTGATAACATTCTTAAGGGAAACTTGTCATGATTGGATCTTGAGCCACAGATGAAGGGGAAGTCTGAGCACCCGTAGAATCAAGGCTATAAATGCAAGGAAAATTAAAGTACCTGTGGTATTTTGGATTTGGGATTGTACTCATATAATTGGAAAAGTATGAGTAGCCATATGGTTGGTCTACCCATATGAAGCCAAAGTGTGACATCAAAACTTGGGTTGTTTCCACGGTTAGCAAAGTGCGCATGGTGCAAATGCAAAACAAACACCCCCTTCCATCGAAATTTTTTTAAAAAATCAAGGGAATGGATGTGAGTGACATTGTAACAATCTTTTTCTCCTTTTGTGACCCCAAATTTTTTACTTGTGAAAATTCGTAGATACTCTATTTTTGTCTCAAGTGGGAGGGGAAATTAAGCCTGCTTGCATAATTTGCATGCTATGTGTTGTGAGCTAATTTATCTAAATCTCATGCATACTTGTACCATATAGAACTTTACCCATTAGTCTCTCAGGGCTAATTTTGATTGTACATGGTTGGGGAGATGATCTTCATCCATCTTTGCGACATTGGAAGTCCACTTTAGCCTAAAAAGCCTACCCGTACATAAATGTTACTCCTAGTTACCCACTTTTAGCCTTTGTACCTTTCTTTGGTAAACACATTGAAAGTCATGATCCTTTCAATTCTTATCCCTCTTTTGAACCCTATCCTCTTGGACATTAAAAATGCAAATTGAGGCTAAAATCCTAAGTTGGGGGTGGTTAAGATTGGAAGAGGTAAATTCGGGCCATAAGAATGTGAGTTAGTGCCTAAGAGCTAAATTTTGAGAACAAATGAATAGGAAAAAAAGAGACCCATGAAAGGAAATAAAAGTATGAGATGCACAAGGCAAAGAGGAGAAAAGAAGATTCTTTCCACAAGATAGGTGAATCAAGGTAGCAAAAGCAGGCATGCTCAAAAAGTCAAAACAAAATAAGTGGCCCATGGAAAAAAATTTGGATTTAAAAGTATAATGTAAATGTTCAAGGAGGGTATAATCACTTTTTTCCCAAATAATATCCTACCCTACCCCAAACCAACATTACAAGCTTAAAAAGCCCTTTGATATCACCAACCAAGTGCATTCATGGTTGTGGGGATTGATAATAGGAGTAAGCCAATGGCATGGTACTTTTTAGCATTAAGAGTTCTTGAGAGAGAGAGAGAGAGAGTGTGTTTTGCACTTAAATTCCCTGTTGCATAATTGCTAACTTGGTGTGTGGAGTTTTCTTTCTTATGAGGAGGCAT
Organism: Capsicum pubescens; assembly: GCA_030864215.1. NCBI lineage: Eukaryota > Viridiplantae > Streptophyta > Magnoliopsida > Solanales > Solanaceae > Capsicum > Capsicum pubescens. The sequence goes on along the minus strand of CM061540.1, from coordinate 222,539,440 downwards.
GTAAACAAATTAAGGTGGGCGACTTTGTCATCTCCCAAAAAATAAGGCAAAAGGGGTGTAATGTAGTAGATGTCAAATATGAGTCACTTATAGAGTATAGGTGATTGTTGCATTGTTTCTCTTTGAAGTCTTTTGCACCCTTGAAAATTACATTTTATGTTGAGGGGTGTTGTGAATATAGTTTTGCCCATGTTTGAAAACATAAATTTTGGTATTAATTAAACTTGAAGTATTCATGATAATTTGGGTCATTTAATGTGCGCATAAATGTGTATTGTCTCATAGTAAGAGATAGTGTTGCTTGAGGACAAGCAAAGCATTAAGTTGGGGGTGTTGATGAGTGGTGAATCTGCCATAAACTATACTCTGCAGTCATGCACATTACCATGTTTTGACTGAATAACTGAGACATAATTGTGATTAAATACACTAATATTCACATTTTGCGGGCACAAAGATGATAAGATGGAAAGATGTGGATTGGAGCTCAAAAAGGAACATAAAGGAGTAAAGAAGTGCAACTGAAAACCTGTAGCAGAACATGGCCCCAGTTATCACAATTGTGGTCCTAAACCATGATCATGGTAAGTAAAGTTGGTCAATACACCGCGATCACATAACATTTCCCACGATCGCAGTAGGCATAATCATGTGGGATTGCCCGCGGTCGCGGTAGGAATGATCGCAGCAAAGCTAGTGCAATCACGGCGTTGCAAAAAATATAGTCCGAGGGCAGGAATGTAAATGTATGCAACTGATCCAAAATTCCCTCATATTGAGTATCATCTTTTAAATTCCCAATTATTGAACATTGTTCTAGTTCATAGGCTCCACGTTTGGAGAAGAAAATATTGTATAAATTTTGGATAAAGAATAGATTGGAGGAGCTTCGAAGTGAAGGATTAGCAAACTCCCATTGAATATTTGTGGAAATTCAATATTTGAAGTAACATTCACTTAGAACTTAATAGATCTAATCAATGGAGGTTACTAGGTATATCTTGATTACTATTTCTATGTGTAGTTAGTTTTTTCTCTTGGGATTATGCTAGATTAGGGTGTAAATATTTGTGGAATGTGATTTGTTTTTGCCTTTATTAGTTTATGATGTTGGGGACTACTATTTCTTATGAAAATTTGTTGGTATTTGTGGGTGAAATCCCCAAATACCCAAATGGGTTTGATGGATGAAAATCCCAAGCTCTTGAAAGCTCAAAACATCCTTGAAAAAAAGGGATTTGGGTGAACGTTAGGAACTTTCATCATCCTTGAAATAGGGATGTGGGAACCAAGGCAATAGTAGATAATTATTTGGTTTAGTTTGCTAATCACTATCTTAGAAATAAGAGTGATTATGAAATTTACTAGACTTAGGGTAATATTCTAGAAATAGGGGTGTCTAATTGAGGTATTAGGTGGTTTTGATTGAAGCATTCATTAGGTATTCGAAAGGGTCAATGAGTGACACCCTTGAGGTTTTTTTGACAAACTAGCGTCAAGATTTCCAACCTAGCCTACCACATCACCAACATTTAGAATTCGTATCAAGTCATCACACGTCTATGCATAAGTTGCCCCTAGGAAAGAATAATACCAATATCCATGCCTAATTGATTAAAATCTAATTATTAGTATCTCATTTTGGGATTTTCTAGTATAAATTCAGGGTCACAAATAATTAGAGGTTAATCAATTAGGCGCGGATATTGGGATTAAGCTTTCCTAAGAGAAACTTATGCATGGGTGTGTGATGACTTGATGCAAATTCTAAATGTTATTGATGTAGTAGGCTAGGTTGGAAATTCATCAGCCTAGTCTGTATACAAAACCTCAAGGGTGTCACTCATTGACCCTTTCGAGTACCAAATGAGTGCTTCAATCAAAACTACCTAATACCTCAATTAGACACCCCTATTTCTAGGATGGTGCTCTAAGTATAGTCAACTTAATAATCACCTTATGTCTAAAATAGTGAAAATTAGAAAATTAAACCCATTAATTGTCTACTATTGCCTTGGTTCCCACATCCCGCTTTTAAGGATAATGAGAGTTCAAAAAGTTCACCCAAACCCCTCTTTCAAGGATGGTTTGAGCTTTCAAGAGCTTGGGATTTTCATCAATTAAACCTATTTGGGTATTTGGGGCTTTGACCTACCAATCCCTAAAAATTTACTCAACGAATAGTAGAACCCAATATCACAAACTAGTAAATGCACAAGCAAATCATATCCCACTCATATTTACACCCTAATCTAGCATAATTCCAAGAAGAAGAACTAGATACACATAGAAATAGTAAGAAATATATTCCCAATAACCTCCATTTATTAGATCTATCAAATACTAAGTAAATGTTACTTCAATCTTTGAATATCCAAAAATCTTAAATGAGAGTTAGCTAATCCTTCTTATGGAAGCTCCTCCAATGTATTATTCACCCAAAATATATACAATATTTTATTCTCCAAATGTGGAGGTTAAGAACTAGAATAATGTTCAATAATTCGGAATTAAAAAGATGACACCCAAAGAGATAGGTTTTTAGTCTATATGAGGGAAATTAGGATAAGTTGTATGCATTTACGTTCCTACCCTTGGGCTGCATTTTCTGCTAGGCCGCGATCACACAAGCTTTGCTGCGATCACGACTACTGCAACCGCGGGAAATGCCACACAATAATGGTATCTTGACCATCTTGATTGACCGTGATCACTATAATAGAGGCCATGTCTTGCTCCAGGTCTTCAGCTGTATTTATTTGCTCCTTTTTGTTCCTATTTTAGCTCTAATCCACATCTTTTCATCTTATCATCTTGCTGCTTGAAAAATATGAATCTTAGTGAATTTAATCATAATTATGTCTCACATATTAATTCAAAACATAGTAATGTACACAAATGTTGAGTACAATCGAGTGGTAGATTCACCACTCATCAGAGCCCTAAGTTCATTTATCTTATCATACAAAAATGAGTCTAATAGGTTCTTACAAATTAATCCATAGATTTTTGAAATTTTCTTTGAGAGGGTACAAATGTTTAGGAAAACTTTAGTTTATACTTTCATTCGTGCAATGACTTGATTCCAATTAGTATTTGGTGATATAATTGATATTTGACCTCTTCATTATATTTTTCATAGATGATGTGTGTGAGAACATATAAGGCTTGAGTAGCGGTTCCCGTACCAAATTCTCTATATACTAATCCTGTAGTCTGGGACTAAAGATGAATGAAGGGAAGAAAAAGGTAAAAAGATAAGGCAGCACCTGCCAGGGATGGAGTCTAAGCTTCAGCTAATCCAGTTAGGATGAGATCAGAGTCACTTTCCCCACTCAAGGATCATCATTATAAGGTAATGAATAAGGAGATTATAGAATATTAGGATGCGACACCACTAAAGAGAGGTGCAACCCCTATTAGATATCTGCAGAGCTTATTGAAAGAGTCCTTGATTTTTTTAGTGGGTTGTCCAATTCTGGGGATATTCTTATAGTTCCTATTCACCAACATCTAGGCGTATATCTAGGGGTACAATATGCTACCATAGTATCCCCTAGGATAGATAAGATTTTGTGAAAAAAATGCATCCTCATCAAATACTAGGTCCTGTTATGATCATGATAAGGATGAATACATATGTAAGTTCTTGAAGATTAAACCTCTAGATTTATTTGGTTCTTAGAAGAAAGATGCCATTGAATTTAATGTATATTAACAAGAAAGGTTGCACAAGACGAGTATAGTGGAATGATATAGAGTAGATTTTATGTAGTGACCCATAAAGGTTATTTTCTATATTTTTGACGTTAGAGCTTTTTCATAGCTGGACCAAATCATTCATGACATGCTGGACTGACAGTTTAGTTATCAGATAGTTCATTTATTTTTTAGAGCCAATTTTTTGTTAGAACTCTTCGTTGGTTCCAAATGTCCATGGGATGAAAACTTTAGTAAAATGATCTTGTATGAAAATTTAAACTGTGCGAGCATCTCTGAAATATCAATTTTAGGCTAGATCGACCTTTGGTTGGGGTATCAAGGAATCCAAGCTTATTTTGACCTACTGGTCGAAAAGTTAAAAAAATTAAATATGGGCGTAGGACCCAGATTTCATTGAAACAACCTTGGATGGAAAATTTGAGTGTGCCATTGCATTCGGGATATTGAATTTTGTGTGGTTACATAGTTTGTTTGCATATACGAGATTTTGAAGGAACCTTCAACACCTGATCTAGCCTATTTTGGAGTTGGAAAATCTAATGCACCAAGTTTTTGGTGCACCGTGCTAGCACCGGCTTGGACCGCGACTGTGTATTTCCATACAAAGAAGATGTCCTAATTATATTAGGGTTTGGTGATCTTGAATCATGTGGCAGATGAAGGAGGTGATGCGATCGTGAGGCAGCAGGTCATGATAGCGACTGCCTAGGACCTAGACTGGGTATAAAATTACCCATTTTAAATGAATTTGGGCCATTCTTCATCAATACATTGAGAACTAAGAACCTAAATATTGTGAGAGCTTAGAATTAAAATTTTTGGTGATTTGGAAGCTAGAGTAACAATTATTTTCGTGATTATCTTCTGATTTGAGGTTAGAATTCACCCTTTTCTTGGTGAAGTTTCTTTATTTATTGCTCAAAACCTCCCAAAACCTTTAGGTGTTTATTTTAGCCCAGTTTAGCATGGTCACCAATTTATGAGGGTAATGATTCTTTGAGCTTAATATTTTGGTAGGTTGGTTTTGGAAATGAAATTTCCATAAGTGGGACCTACATGGGGGTTTGATGTGATTTTTGGACCCACTTTAGGCTATGATACATATTAGATTTGGAGAGACCATTTATGCTTGTTAGACCCTTGGAAATGTTTATTGTTGTAATATTGAGTAATCTTGATGCACGGTGGCTATATTTGTTAAGTGAGGATTGACGCTTATTTATTTTTCTAATATTTAATCATATTGATGATACTATTCATGATTTTGATCACATATATATCCCGGTTTGAGTTTGAGGGATGTTTATGACATTACTAATATATTTATTGGTTTAAATCCAGCTATTGATATATTTATTGGTTTGAGTCAGCTATTGATATATTTACCGATTTGAGTCTGGCTATTGATTATACTTACCGGTTCAAGTTTGGCTATTGATTATTTATTAGTTTGAGTCTAGAGGATGTTTATGACTTTACTGATATATTTACAAGTTTGAGTCTAGGATCATCATAACATCATTATATCCTACGGATTTTCTGGGTATCATTATAACATAATTATCTCTTCGAGATTAATCGGGCATCCTCATAACATCAACATATCCTTCGGATTCACCGAGCATCATCATAACATCATTATATCCTCCGGATTCATTGAGTATCATCATAACATCATTACCTCTTTCGGATTAATTGGGAATCATTACAATATCAACATATCCTACGGATTCACCGGGCATCATCATAACATTATTATATCTTCCGGATTCATCGGGTATCATCATAACCTCATTTTATCTTCTGGATTAACCTGGTATCTTTATAACATCAACATATCCTCTGGATTCACCGAGTAGCATCATGAAATCATTATATCCTTCAAATTCACTAGGTATCATCATAACTTTATTACCTCTTCCGGATTAACCGGACATAATAATAATATTAAGTAATCCTCCGGATTCACCGGGCATCCTCATATCATGAGCACATCTCCTAAGACAACCAACATTCACATACATATGTAGTCAAATAAATGAACATATACAAGCCATAATAATAGCGTATAAGTGATTCAAGGTAACACATATCATCATACTTTACAATTGGTCATCACTATATAATATAAGTATATGCATTAGCCTGAATATCTAAATGATATACGCAACCACCATTTTTCAAAAGTTATCATGTTTGTTAGAAAGTCAATTATAGGTCAAGTGCATACTTGCTAGTCGACTCATTTATTCCTATATTTCACAATACTAACCCAACAAGGGAAATAGTTCACATAAGCATTGTCTTAATCATTAGACTTGGTTCATAGCAAGAGTAGTAAGATAATTAGAGGTTAACTTGGTAAACTAATAATTAAGTCAAACAATAGCATAACCATTAGTTCAATTCACAAGATATTCTAAGGCTATCCATATAATGACAACAAGATAATCAATAAAGTATACATATTATCCAACCATCGACCACATACATAAAATGAGAACAGGGTTTAATCATTTTAATCTCAATAACGTGATTTAGATGATTATAAAATATCTAGTTCACTAAGGAATTTAATCGTTTAAGTTTAAGGTGGGTCAAGTCCCGTACCAAAATCCAAATAATACCTGTAACACCCCAAAATCTCCTCCCGGAATGTCACATGGTGCTTAAGGCTACAAGTATCCCCAAGCTAACCCTTTGAGCCTATTACTACATACAATAACTCAATTTGAGATGAAATAAACAAAACACTGGGACTGTATATAAGATGATAGGGAATTCGAAGAAAATACTCGGTCCAAACGACCACAAAACTGGAAATGTCGACATACTAACAATTTGATAACTAGTCTAACAAAGCACTACTACTCAATTCTACTAGAGAGCCATTGGGACAGGTCCCCAACTGACTCAAACTGAACTGAAAGCAATAATATGTCTACTAACAATACTGAAATGTCTGAGATAGGTCCTCGAACCATGAGAACTCACCACTATAGAGATGTATACAAAGGTACACAAAAATCACTGACGAAGCTAGGACTGACCACCTGAACCTACATTATAAAACAATGTAGCACATAGACGTATATGTGGATCAGTACTTGGGAATGTACTGAGTATATGGGGGTGTATGCATGTACATAAAACCATATCCGTTCTCTTTAATCAAATAATGCATGAAAATAAGAATGACTCACATAGCTTGAATAAGTCTAATATAATAAGCTCAAAAATCATGTAGAATGAAGCATGTAACACAAATCTCATGAGTCATTATACTTTAGCTTTAAAATCTTAACTCTTCTCTTATTCTCATAACTCGAAGACTAAAGAAAGCTTTAAACAATACTTTCCAACTCATGCATATATCTCATGGAGAGTAAAACTTCTTTAATGCTCAAGAACTTAGAACTCTTCTAAACTCAAGACACTTGGAACTCGGAATTCTATAACTCTTACTAGTAGAGAAAACTACTTTCTTCTTGGAAAAATTTTACTTCAAGAAACTATTTTCAAAATCTTACTATTAGAGAAAATAGCTTATCACAAAGATTTAGGGAAAATATTCTATATCAAGGGAAAATACTTTAGGGAGGTTCTCTTAACCGACATAAACCATGCGAACTACATGGAGTCCAACGTCTTGTCCTCCTAAGGAAGAAACCTCACGTTGGAGATAGGCATCATACTCTTGCCAAGGAGTATAACCACAAATCAGTGATCACTTATCTTGGCCTCGGGCCCATAAATCTCAATCCTACAGTGGTACGTAGTTCAGGGGTATGAAGCCAAAGTAAATTACCCAACTCGGTGCTAAATAATACTCTAATTAGTTAGCTACGCTCATCTCAGTGAAATCCACTTTAAAATAATCTCATCGTTCATAAGAACCCAACTATAAAATTTGTAATCTCATGTAGTGAAGTGGATTTCAAAGCTCTACGACCATTAGGTCAAAACATTTCTCAAAAATCTTAGAATACTCAAATCATGGGTGCTTATAGCACAAGACTTCATAAAATTGCTAGTCTGAAGTAGGGTTTAATGAAAAATAATTCAATCTAAAGTTAAACTCATTAAAATGAATATTAGATAGCATATAGATTCATAAATCAAATAGAAATTTGGAATTTACAATAATTTATCTCAAAATCTCAACATTCTCATGTACTTAAATTTCTAGAACATTGGAAAATCTCAAAATCTCATGCATAGTAATATTGGGTATGAACCCACACTTCAAATTCATAGGAGAAATCATAAAGTCATGTATCTTTGTAATTTAAAACAAGTTTTGGGCACAAGGACGAAAGAATTGTCCTTGTTCAAACCCTACATACCTTAGATTGTGAAACTAGATGAACAATTTTGCTTAAAACTCTTCTTCTTACTCTTTGAGAGAGGGTTCTTGAAGCCTTGGACTAGTGGAACTTGAATCTCAACTCAATATAGAATCTATGGTGAGTCTTGAAATTCTTGGAGAAGGGTTTTTGGTTTGTTGTTGAGGAAGAAAACCTAGCCTTTGGATGTTTTTGTAGATAATGAAGTCATATGCTTCGTTTTGAATATATCAGGGTATTAAAAGGGAAAAGACCCAAAAGAACCTTTTAAAAATGACTTAAACATACTGAACAGGATTTGCAATGGTCGGAGTGATGGTTCGTCGCTAGTCTGACCGTCCGTCTGATTGTCCATCGCACGTTGGTCAGAAAAAGGCCACACTGCCTTAGTTACGACGGTCCGTTTCTAGCTTGACGGTCCATCATCTTGGCTTTCGCACTTGGGCCAGAAGAGGGAGTCACTTCCTTGGTTGCGACAGTCTGATAGATGGTCCATCAGAATCTCGATGGTCCGTCAACCTGTCCGTTGCACCTGGGCGGTTCTGATAACTCTCAGTAATATGACATAACTTCTTACCCCGATATTTCTCACTTGGGTAGTCAACCCCCTTACTCTTCTTAAAGATGAAACTAGACTTAAAGAAAATACGGGGTATACAATATCTCCCTCTTGGGAACATTCATCCTCGAATGTCGCTTGTTAGACCAAGAACACAGGAAAAACTGAGTACACATAGCTAAAGCAATTTGTTAAACGACTCAAAATCTTTCTAAACTCTTGAATACTTCAGAAAATGCAAGAACTCATGCAAGAATAGATATATAGCTGAACTTTAGCTTTAGAAGGGCTCAAGTAAGGAAGAATAATACCTTCGGCTTTATCTGAACTCGCAGAAAAAAGGTGCGGGTACTTGGTTTGCATGTCTGCTTCTACCTCCCAAGTAGTACCCTAAAATGACTGGTTTTACCATAAAACTTTGACCAAGGGAACCTCTTTGTTCCTCAGTCTACGGATCTAAAAATCTAGGATCTCAATAAGAATCTCATCGAATGAAAGACTTTTCTGAATATCATCACTCTCCGTAGGATCAACTACAACGGAATCACCAATATGCTTCTTAAGCATGGATACATGAAAAATAGGATGAACGAATGATAGCTTTGCGAGAAACTCAACTTTATAGGATACTTTACCAACACGACTCAAGACTCTATAGGGACCCACATAACGGGGACTAAGCTTCCCTTTTTTATCAAACCTCTTCACTCCTTTCATGGGTAAAATATTTAAGTACATCAAATCACCTACCTCAAACTCAAGATCACTTCTCCTCACATCAGCATATGACTTTTGATGACTCTGAGCTGTCTGCAACCTTTCTCTAATCAACTTCACCTTTTTCATAACCTCGAATACCGCATTAGGTCCAATCACTGCAACTTTATCCATTTCAAACCAACCTATGGGTGATCTACATCTTCTACCACACAAAGCCTCAAATGGTCCCATCTCAATTCTAGCATGGTAACTATTGTTATAAGCAAACTCTATCAATGGCATGTGCTCATCCCAACTACCTTTGAAATCAAGAGCACATGCCCTCAAAATAATTTCTAAAGTCTGAATAGTCCTCTCATCCTGACCATCTATTTTCGGATGAAAAGCAGAACTCAAATGAACTTGGGTACCAAGACCCTGCTAAAACGCTCTCCAAAACTGAGAAATGAACTGAGTACCCCTATCCAAAATGATAGACAAGGGAACTCCATGCAACATGACTAGCTCCCGAATATACAATCTAGCATAATCCTCAGTTGTATAAGATGTATGCACGGGAAAGAAATGCGCTGACTTAGTCAGCCTGTCTACAAGAACCCTAATAGAATCATGATGACGATGGAAAAGAGGTAAACCATTCACGAAGTCCATGTTCACCTTTTCCCACTTCCAAGTGGGTATACCAAACTCTTGCATCATACTACCAGGTCTTTCGAGTTCTACCTTGACCTGTTGTCACGTTGCACACTTTGCTACAAACTCAGCTATATTCTTCTTCATACCACTCTACCAATAGATTTCCCGTAAGTCACGGTACATCTTGGTAGCATCGGGATGGATAGAATACCACGCGCCATACACTTCATCCATAATCCTCTACCTCAGATAAGCAACACGTGAAACACACAACCTACCCTACAATCTCAACACGCCATCTCCCCCTTGGATGAAGACCTTTACCTTTTGGTCCTTAATTGACTCTTTCAGTCTGACCAAACTAAGATCTTGATCTTGCTTCTCCTTCACTTTTGAAACTAAAGAAGATTCGGAACTACTCTGCACCAAAGTACTTCCCTCAGCTGAATCAAGCAACCGAACACCCAATCTATCCAGACAATGCATATCAAGAGCTAACTGTTTCTTACCTTCCTCCACATAAGCAACACTATCCATAGATAATCTGCTAAGGGCATCTGCCACTATATTGTCATTGCCCGGGTGATACAATACACTAATATCATAGTTTTTTAACAAGTCTAGCCACATCCTCTGCCTAAGATTCAACTTCCTCTGGGTAAACAGATACTGCAGGGTCTTATGATCAGTAAACACATCAACATGGACACCATAAAGATAGTGTCTCCAGGTTCTCAAAGCAAACAGCACAACAGCTAATTCAAGATCATGGGTTGGGTATTTCTTTTCATGTGGCTTCAACTTTTTATTGTCATAGGCTATAACCTTACCTCTTGTCATCAACACACAACCCAAACCAACTCTAGAGGCATCAAAATACACCACAAAACCCTCTATACCATCAGAAAAAGTCAACACAGGGGCTGAAGTTGGTCGAGTCTTAAACTCCTGAAAACTCATCTCACAGGAATCTAACCACTGGAACTTAAATTTATGTTGGGTCAACCGGGTCATGGGAGACGCAATAGAAGAGAAACCTTCAACAAAATAGAGGTAGTATCCAGCTAGACCTATGAAACTTCTAATTTCAGATGGGGAAATAGGTCTAGGCCAATTTCTTATAGCTTCTGTCTTTTGGGGATCAACTCTAATGCCTTCGGCTGAAACAATATGACCTAGAAAAGCTACTGATCTTAGGAAAAATTCACACTTACTGAATTTTCGAACAACTGGTGATCTCTAAGAGTTTGCAAGATAATTCTAAGGTGATCTACATAGTCGTTCTCAGTACGGGAGTACACAAGGATGTCATCCATGAAAACAATGACAAACATATCAAGATATCGCTTGGACACTCAATTCATGAGGTCCATAAAGGCTGCTAGGGAATTGGTTAGACCAAAAGACATGACTAGAGACTCAAAGTGACCATAGCGGGTTCGGAAGGCTGTCTTTGGAATATCACATTCCCCCACTTTAAGCTGATGATAGCCGGATCTATGGTCTATCTTAGAGAAATAACTTGGACCTTGCAACTGATCAGACAGGTCATCAATTCTCAGAAGAGAATACTTATTTTTGATCGTGACTTTGTTAAGCTAATGATAGTCAATGCACATAGACAATGAACCATCTTTCTTTTGCACGAATGGAACAGGTGCGCCCCAAGGAGAAACACTCAGCCTTATGAAACCTTTGTCTAAAATATCATTGAGTTTTTCTTTCAACTTCTTAAGATCTGTAGGTTCCATTCGATAAGGTGGGATAGAAATAGGATGAGTGTCGGGAAGAAAGTCAATCCCGAATTCTATCTCTCTATCAGGAGGTACCCTTGGGAGATCTTTTGGAAAAAATCAGGAAACTCATGAACAATGCAAACTGACTGAATAGTTGGAGCCTTGGACTTAGTGTATCTGACTCTAACTAGGTGATAAATGCAACCTTTGGATATTAGCTTTTCAGCTTTGAGGTAGGAAATAAAATGGCGCTTGGGAGATACCGAACTCCTGGACCACTCAAGAACTGGTTCATCAGGGAACTGAAACTTTACCACATGGGTACGATAGTCTATAGATGGATAATAAGAATGAAGCCAATTGATACCCAGAATAAGGCCAAAATCCACCATGTATAACTCTATCAAGTCAACAAATATGACTCTATGAAGAACAGTAACAGGACAATGTTTATACACTTGTTTAGCAGCAATTGACTTCCCTACTGGTGTGGAAACTAGGAAAGGCTCAAGAATCTTTTTGGGACTCATTTCAAAATTCACAGCGACTAATGTGGTGACATAAGAGAAACTTGACCCGGGGTCCAACAACACATAAACACCGAAGCAAAAGACACGGAGCATACCAGTAACAACGTTGGGAGAGTCTTTCTTCTCCTGATGGGATGGTAAGGCATAGAATCTGTTCTAGCGCTGACCACCAATAGTGCTAGATGAAGCACTCTGAATATGGGGGATGAGGTACAGGAGCTAGTGCACCAGTAGTCTGTGACTGAGGTCAATAATCTTTGTTCCCCTGCCTAGCATGTGGACAATCTCTAAGTCTGTGGCCCAGCTTTCCATAACCAAACAACCCCCAGGATCCACTAAAAACTCACCGGGATGATCTCTACCATAGTTAGCACAAGGAGGATAGCGGGGTCTGTTACTTACATTGTTCTGTGACTTAGACATATTAGACTTATTCCCTTGCTCCTGCCTACCTCTAGGAGCAGGAGCACTAGCTGATGAAGGTGATGGCATATACAAACGACTCTGGAAATATGGGCGATTCCCTCTATGGGACCTAGCATGACTATACTTATACTACTCTGATCTATTTCTCTTGTTACCCCTCACTCTATCTCTCTCCTTTATCTTATACACCTTTATCTACTATGCATACATCATCAACCTAGCCAGATCCATATCCCTATTCAGCATCACCTTCCTACATTCTTTCAGTACCAAACAAGAAACACCTATCACGAACTTGCTCATACTAGCTCGAGTGTTAGAAATCAAATCAGGAGCATACTTGGCCAACAGGTTGAACTTCAAGCAGTACTTCTTACCAATCATGGAGCCCTGCCTTAAGTTCATAAGCTCCTCAATCTTGGCTTCCCTCATCTCAAGTGGAAAGAACTTGTCCACGAATACATCTTGGAACACCTGCCAAGTCATAGGATCAACACCCTCTCCTCTACCTTTCCTCCATGATACAACACAGTCATAAGCAATGTCTTTTAACCTATAAGATGCCAACTCAACACTTTCTTCCTCAGAAACACGCATCACCTATATGATCTTTCTCACCTCCTCAACGTAGAAATGTGGGTCCTCACCCACCCCAGACCCATAAAACTCTGGTGGATTCATCAATATAAAATCACGAATCCTAGCAGAAGCTAAATCACCTCCCTGTTAATTTGAATTTGCGGCATAATTATTGGCCTGAACATTAGAAGTAACTTCATGGGTTAACACCTAAAAGACCGCCTAAAACTCAGCATGAGACACTGTCTCATTCAAGGGATCAACAGGCTAGGGTTGCTCATTATCGTTTCTGCGGGCATTCGCTCTTCGGGGAGATATTTTCTAAAATAGAAGAGCACGAATTATTAGATGAGAGGGACAACTGTAGGCACGATAGAATCTGAAAGAGAGAAATTTTTTTACTAAAATATCTTGTAGATTCATGCTCATAGATGTGGCACGCTACACACCGATGATCAAGACTCTACTCAACACGGCTTGTTAGACTTCCAAGGACTCCTTAAACCTTAGGCTTTGATACCAACTTTGTAACTCCCCAAAATCTCCTCCCCGAACGTCACACAATGCTTAAGGATACAAGTAGCCCCAAGCTAACCCTTTGAGCCTATTACAACATATAATAACTCAATTCGAGATGAAATAAATAAAACACTAGTACTGTATATCAAATGATAGGAAATACGAAGAAAATACTCGGTCCAAACAACCACAAAACTGGAAATCTCAACATACTAAAAATCTGATAAATAGTCTAACAAAGCCTGTACTACTCAAGTCTACTAGAGAGCCATTGGGAAAGGTCCCCAACTGACTCAAACTTGACTGAAAGCAATAATATGTCTACTAACAATACTAAAATGTCTGAAGATAGGTACTCGAACCATGAGTACTCACCACTATAGAGATGTAGACAAAGGTACTCAAAAATCACTGATGAGGTTGGGATTGAGAACTTGAACCTACATTATAAGACAATGTATCACGTAGACGTATATGTGGAGCAACACTTGGGAATGTACTTAGTATATGGGGGTGTATGCATGTACATAAAACAATATCCATGCTCTTTAATCAAATCATGCATGCAAATAAGAATGACTCGCATAGCATGAATAAGTCTAATATAATAATCTCATAAATCATGTAGAATGAAGCATGTAACACAAATATCGTGAGTCATTATAATTTAGCTTTAAAATCTGAACGCTTTTCTTATTCTCATTACTCCAAGACTAAAGAAAGATTTAAACAATACTTTCCAACTCATGCATATATATCATGGAGAGTAAAACTTCTTTAATGCTCCAGAACTTAGAACTATCTTAAATTCAAGACACATGGAACTCAAAATTCTATAACTCTTACTAGTAAAGAAAACTATTTTTTTCTTGGGAAAGTTTTACTTCAAGAAACTATTTTGAAAATCTTACTATTAGGGAAAATCACTTATCTCAAAGCTTAAGGAAAAATATTCTATCTCAAGGGAAAATACTTTAGGGAGGTTCTCTTAAACGAAATAAACCATGCGAGCTACATGGAGTCCAACATCATATCCTCCTAAGAAAGAAACCTCATGTTGGGGAGAGATATCATACTCTTGCCAGAGAGTATAACCTCAAATCAGTGATCACTTATCTTGGCCTCGGGCCCATAAATCTAAATCCTATGGTGGCAGGTAGTTCTGGGGAATGAAACCATAGTAACTTACCTAACGCAGTGCTAAATACTACTCCCTTTAGTTAGCTACGCTCATCTTAGGGAAATTCACTTTAAAATAATCTCATGCTTCACAAGAACCCAACTATAAAATCTGTAATCTCATGTAGTGAAGTAGATTTCAACGCTCTATGACCATTAGGTCAAAACATTCCGCAATAATCTTAGAATACTCAAATCATGGGTGCTTATAGCACAAGAGTTCATAAAATTGCAAGTATCAAGTAGGGCTTAATGAACCATAATTCAATCTCAAGTTAAAACACATCAAAATGTATATTAGATAGAATATAGATTCATAAATCATATTGAAATTTAGAATTTACAATAATTTCTCTCAAAATCTCAACATACACATGTATTTCAATTTCTAGAACATTGGAAAATCTCAAAATCTCATGCACATAATATTGGGTATGAACCCATACTTCAAATTCATAGGAGAACTCATAAAGTCAGGTATCTTTGTAATTTAAAACAAGTTTGGGCACAAGGATGAAAGAATTGTCCTTGTTCAAACCCCACATACCCTAGATTGTGAAACTAGATGAACAAGCTTTCTTAAAACTCTTCTTCTTACTCTTTGAGAGAAGGTTCTTGAAGCCTTGGACATGGGGAACTTGAATCTCAACTCAATTTGCAGAATCTATGGTGAGTTCTTGAATTTCTTGGAGAAGGGTTTTAGGTTTGTTGTTGAGGAAAAAACCCTAGCCTTTGGATATTTTGGGAGATAATGAAGTCATATGCTTCATTTTGAATATATCAGGGTATTAAAAGCGAAATGACCCAAAAGATCCTTTTAAAAATTACTTAAAAATACTAAACGAGATTTGCGACGGCTGATGGTCCGTCGGATTGTCTGTCGCACGTTGGTCAGAAAAAGGCCACGCTGCCTTAGTTGCAATGGTCCTAGTGATGGTCCGTTGGTAGCTTGACGGTTCGTCGTCTTGGCTGTCGCACTTGAGACAGAACAGGGAGTCACTGCCTTGGATGAGACGGTTCGAGAGATGGTCCATCGCAATCTCGATGGTCCATCAACCTATCCGTCATACTTGGCTGGTTCTGATAACTCTCAGTAAAACGGCATAACTTCTCATCACGATACAAAATTTGGACGAAATTGGTATCGTTAGCAGTCAGTCCTTACTCTTCTTAAAGATGAAACTTGACTTAAATAAAATCTGGGGTATTACAATACCAAAGTTCACTTCTACAAGGATAAATGGATTTGAAGGAATCTTACCTTAGATTTGTAGAAAAAATTGATTACACAAGTAATTCAAGTCCCTAATCAACCCACAAGAATCAAATTATTATCAACAAATCATTATGGCTGCTAGGGTTCTCAAAGAGGTGAAGAATGCACCAAAAATCAGTGAAAAGGGCCTTTTATACGAGTTTAAATGGGTCCGCAAGGTCAAAACTTGTTTTTGATCTTCCGAACTCATTTGGACTCTATTTTTCAAAAACAAACTATGTAACCCCACTAAATTTGAAAGTCTAGATGCATTGATGATGTTTAATTTGTCATCCGAGGTCATTTAGGCCACTTGTGGGTCCCATACCCATATATTTTAATTTTTTGACTTTTCGACTAAAGTGTCGAAATGATCTCGGGTGTTGTGGGATCCGAACGAAGGGTCTACCTACCCTAAAATTGATATAACATAGTTGCCGGTGTAGTTAAAATTTGCATCCAAAATAATTTTGTTGAAGTTTTTTCTCGACAGCTATTTGGAGTCGACGAAGACTTCAAAATGGGAAGATTGGTTCTAAAAACTGCTTCAACCTTTTGGGGGTCAATCATGATCCCCTCACAAGAGATAGCATGACCAAGAAAAGTCACAACCTTTAAGTAAAACTTACACTTAGAGAACTTCTCATAAAAATAATGATCCATCAAGGTTTGCAACACAACACGAATGTTATCATCATTATAGGCCTTACTCTTAGAATAGACCAAGATGTCATCAATGAGGACAATAAAAAATCTAGGAACGAACGAAAGACCCTATTCATTAAGTCCATGAATGTCGCGAAGGCATTGGTCAACCCAAAAGACATAACTAGGAACTTATAGTGATCATACCGGGCCCTGAAAGACATCTTAGGGATATCCACTTTCATAATCTTAAGAAGATGATAACCCGACATAAGATCAATATTAGAGAAACACTTCGCACCCTGAAGATGATCAAACAAATCATTGATCCTAGGATGAGTACTATTATTGTTTATGGTCACCTTGTTCAACTGACGATAATCAATGTACATTAGAAGGGAACCATCCTTCTTACGCACAAAAAACATAGGGTCACCCCAAGAAGACACATTACGACGAATAAAACCTTTATCTAAGAGATAATTTAATTGCTTCTTAAACTCCTTCAACTTCTCCAGAGGCATTCAATAAGGAGGGATAGAGATTGGAAGAGTGTCTAAAACATAATCAATCCCAAAATCAATTTCACTATCAAGAGGAACACAAAGAAGGTCATCGGGAAAGACCTCGAGAAACCTATTAACTAAGGGAATAGATTCTAGAGAAGGACCTTCTAAGTTGGAATCTTTAACATGGACCAAATGATACAAAATCTCTTTAGAAATCAACTTTTAGGCACTAAGATATGAGATAAACCACCTCTTAGGCACTAAAGAACCCCCTTCTTTTATAATGATTGGCTTATTAGGGAATTTAAACATGACCGTATGGGTTCATCAATCTAAAGAAGCATAGCACGAATGCAACCAATCCATCCCAATATGTCATCAAAGACAACCGTATCAAACTCTATCAAACACACTAGCATTTATTTACTACCAACATATAACACCCCCCCATAAACTCTTTTAAGAATTGCAGTGTCTTCAATCTGGGTTGAAACAGAAAAAATAACTCACAAACACTCAATAAAAAAACAAAATGCACAACCACAAATAAGGTCACATAAGAGAGATGGGACCCAGGATCAGTTAAACAATACACATCACTGGAGAAAAGTTTGAACATACCAGTAACCACATCGGGAGATGCCCTAAGTTCATGGAGAGTAGAAAGTGTATACAAGAAATTCCGGCCAGTGTCGATACTAAAAAATAAAGAAGAAGCAACACACTTTAGTGCAAAATTTGATAAAGTAGAAATAGGGATCATGTTAGCCCAAGAAGCCACTAGAGAGGGGCACTCTCGCTGCATATGCCTAATTTGATCACATCGAAAACATATATTCCTCCTTTTCTCACACTATCCATGATGATTTTGATCATAAAATCTACAAAGAGGGTTCGATGGAGATGATTAAGCCTCACTAGTTTAAGATTGGGCACCCGGTGCCTAGAAAAGACCATTACACTAATACCGACAATCATTTAAGTTTTTCAGGTAAGGAGCACTAGTTGAGGAGAAAGAACCAGAACACCCCATATCATTCTTGGCCACTTACCACCGTCTCTACCACTTTTATCCGAAGGCTTAAATTTCTTACCTTGATAGTAACTAAACTCAACCAGTTTCTTTTTATCTTCCTTTACTAGTTGCATGTACACAAACAATTTAGAAATATCCATGTCTTTTATCAACAAAGTCTCCTTGCTCTCATGGATCAAATCACGAGATAATTCTAAAGCAAACTTACACTTTCTGGCCCACATGCAAGAAACCTTCTCAAGAGAATACCTAGATAACTGATGAAATTTCAAGGCATACTCCTTGATAGAAATCCTTTCTTACTTTAGATTAACAAACACCTCCATATTTGCTTCCCTCAACTCTTGAGGAAAGAAAGGGTCCAAAAATACATTAGAGAAATCCTACCACAAATATAACTCATTAACATTACCCCTTTATTGATCCCATTCTTCGTACCATTGGTACGCCACGTCCATCAACTAATAGGCTACAAACTCTACCCCTTCCATATTATGCATAACTCTGAAAATATTTTTTATCTCATATAAAAAACCTTGATAATTCTCCCCCACTAGAATACCAGTAAAGGCCAGAGGACTCAAAATCATAAACTGGAAAATACTTGTGGACTCAAAAGATGGAGTAACAGGAGAACCATGCTCAGCCTAAGAAACTACGAAATGTGAAATCATAAGAATCGACTGTCGAAACTCTGCATTCATCATATCAGCCTAGGGACTGGAGGAGGATAAGAGGGAATTAGTAGAACTCTAGGACCATTAGGAACCGGGCCTCTAGATCGAGTATGGACTCCATAAGTAGAGCAAGACCTATCAACATCATCCCCAGTGGGGATAGTAGAGATTTCATGAGCTTCAGATCGTCATGGAAGTATAATCTGGATATAAGGAAATAGAAAAATAGAAGAATCGATGACGTTAGAATCAATAGCTCTAAATAATAAAATAAGAAAGTGAAATATTCTTAAATACCTCATAGACTATCTCTTATTAGTGTGGCATGCTACTCACTCATAAAAGAGACTCTACTTGACATGGCTTTATGGATATCTAACTGACCATTAACTTAGGCTTTAATACTAACATGACATGACATAATCAAAACTCGGGCCATGTTGTAATATGCATCTCGAGTCCAAAAAGGTTTGGAGATCTCCTAGTTTTCCTAACCCAACCATCACATCAAACCACAAGTGTTTGATAAACTCCAAACATGAAACAAGATAGCAAAAATAAGACTAATAAACATAACTTGAGAATGTCTAATTATTTCATAAATGTCAACATACTTAACAAACATTCCAAAGTCCACAGTCACCCACAAACCCTCTACAAGTCTAATGTGTAACTATGTTAGGACATGACCCTAATAATAGCCAAAAACCAAGTCTTAAACAAGTCTATAAGAATTGTGAATTTACCAGTCATTTCCATATTTTTGTAGGAACATAGTTTATGAGATAGAGAGATGTGGATTTGAGCTAAAAAGGGACCGAAAGGAGAGAAAAAGTGCACAGCTAAAGACCCGGCATAAATTAGGTTTAGTTACCATAATCGCGGTTTAAGGGCAATGATAACGGTGAGTCATGGAGGATCAGACATCATAATCACATGCATCTGATCGCATTCACGGTATCCACGATCGCGGTAAAGCTGATGCAATTGTGGCAACATGGGAATATACCGAAGGGTAATTTTGAAATTTTCAACAGCCGACCCTAAATCCCTTAAATGTGTAAAACCCTTTCCCATTTTGGAATTTTTAACATTGGAGAAAAGTTGAGTTTGGAGTTACAAATCCTAATTGGGGAAATAATTGTATTTGAATTTCTTACATTAGATTTGGTTAAATTGAAGGATGGATATTTTGAATAATCCTTTTGGTATACTTCTTTCTCTTTACTTCATGAGTAGCTAAATTTCTTCATCTTGGGTTTATGTTAAACTAAGGTGCAATTATGTGAGGATTATGATGTATTTGTATTGATTCTAGCTTGGTGATGATGGTTTTCATAATTGTTTGGTTTAATTAATTTAGAAATTATGGGTGAAAACCCCAAATGCAACTGAGTTTGTGGGTGAAAATCCAAAACTCTTAAAAGATTACATCATTCTCAAAAAAGGGATGTGGGTGAACTATTGGAACCCATGGTATCCTTAAAATAGTGCTATAGGGGAAAAAGGAATAATGGACAATAATAGACGTAGTTTGCTATCTTTTTTTCATCTTAGAAATAAGGGTAATTAGTGAATTGACTATGTTTTGGGAATATTCCTAGAAATAGAGATGACCATTTGAGGTTTTGAGTGGCTTTAAATTGACACACTTGTTAGGTATTCAAAAGGTTGAATAAGTGATATTCTTAAGAATTTGTTGACAAACTAGCCTCAAGGACTTTCAACCTAGCCTACCACATCGTTAATAACTAAAAGTTGCTCCAAATCATCATGTCCTCATGTATAACTTGTACTTAGGTAAACATAATCCAAAGATCCCTCTCATATTGAACCTTCAATCCCAAGTGTTGCTTTAATTTGTTTACTTGAGTTGATAGTGATTAACTTGCGTTCCAAATCAAACCCCCCATTATTAAATCATGTACTTTACTTTGTTTGCATTATGAGTATCATTTTAGTAATTTTTAACACCCATAAGACTAGTCATAAAATTTCTGTCCTCATGGATTTGACCTCAAAGTAACTTGAGCTATTGAAAATGACCGTCCTTTACAAAATTATACAATATAGTTAAGCGTTATAAAAATGGCATAGTTGTCGTGGAGTGAAATTTAGCTTTCACTTGTGCGGTGTTTATTTTTACTATACCCATAGTGGTATTTATTTATTTTGGTTGTTGTGTTTGTTTCCTTTATATTAATTCCTATAGTGTTCATGGAAATATGAATGACAATGAAATAATTGTTGGGTCCATTAATGGACCTCTTCATTATGAAGATCAACTCAATGATATTGAATGTTCAAGTGCCACCCGTATCCCTCGTACATATGGGAGCGGTGTCTTTAATGTCACGAGCGTCATGTTATATATGCTACAAATGAAAGGACTTTTTGGGGGACAAGCCTATGAGGATCCCAACTTGCATTTGAAGACTTTCGTAGTAGTGTGTGCACCATTTGATATTTCACACAAAACCCAAGAGTCCATTTGTTTGCGCCTCTTCTCATTCTCTCTAATAGGGGAGGCGGTATAGTGGCTTCTCTCTATTTCATCCGGATCGATTACTTCATGGGATAGACTTACCATGGCCTTCCTTCATTGGTATTTCCTACCCTCAAAGACGATCCAATTGCATGATGAGATCTTCAACTTTAGGAAATTAAATATATAACCCTTGAAGGAAGTATGGGAATGATTCAACAAAAAACTCATGTATTGTCCCAATCACGAGGTCCCGGAGAATAAGCTTCTCTAAATCTTCTACCAGGCTCTTAATCCTCTCAACAAAAGTGTGGTGGGCTCTTGTGAAGTTGAGTTATCAAGTGGCTACAAAGTTTCTTAAGGAAGTTACCAAAAAAATGGCGGTGGTATACCTGTGATGTAGAGGTACCAAGAGGCTCCCCTACTACATCATTTATTGATAAAGAGCAAAAGAAGAGAGAGGAAGAGAGGCAGGAAATCGTGGCTAAAATGATGACATAATTAGAGCTTTTAAATAAGCATGTGATAGGTAAACCCACAAAAATGGTGAATGTCATGGAATCCAAGGCCTATGATGATGAAGAGGCTAAGAAACTTGATGAGGAGATTCGGTATTTTTCCAATTATTTAGGTAGTTCCCGCACTTTCTATCAAAGGCAAGGTGGGAAACAAGGTTGAAAATGGATGATTATCGTGACTATGATTAGAGGGATAGAGACTAAGAATATGATCATTACGTTCCTCCTTATTACCAGGCAAAGAACAATAAAGTTAACC
Source organism: Capsicum pubescens (assembly GCA_030864215.1). Taxonomy (NCBI): domain Eukaryota; kingdom Viridiplantae; phylum Streptophyta; class Magnoliopsida; order Solanales; family Solanaceae; genus Capsicum; species Capsicum pubescens. Next base: position 222,517,103 of record CM061540.1, on the reverse strand, counting down.
TCATCGACCCCTACAAATACAAAACCAAAGATGTCTTGGCAAGAGTTTTGATGAAAGTGGAGGGAAGAGACAAAATGGTTTGAGAATTGAAAGGACATATTTCACAACTAAACCAAAAGGTTGTATCCTACCTAACTTTAATAAAAAAAAAATTGAAACACAAATAAAGTAAATCTTCACAAAATCTAATGCTAGACCAAAGTGGGGTCTACCTAGTGACGCTATTGTGAATCTAAAAAATAAAGCCCAAGTGTTAGAAATGGTAACTAGGAGTGGAAAGACCCCTAGTGATCATTTCAAGGAAGTTTAGGGAGAAATTATGGGTGCAAAATAGCCCAATGTTTAACACACTAATATGAAGAAAAAGGTTGTGGTTGAGACAAGAGAAGAAACCCAAAAATCTCAAGAAGAAAGGGATGAAAAAGAACTGGTGGAAATTGATAAAGAGGTGGTAGAGAATGATAATCCACAAAGTGATGTTTTCCCCACCATTCAAATACCTCATCTATTTCCACAAAGTCTTAAGAAGAAAGACCAAAGTTATAAGCTCAAGAAATTCATGGCCAAGCTTAGAAACTTCTCTATCAATATCCCATTGCTTGAGGCGATACAAGAAATTCTGGTGTACACTTATCTTATTATTAATTTGATGTTGAAGAAGAAACTTGTTGAAGGTGACACCATTGAGGTCACCCATGGGTATAGCTCTACCATAAATAGTGAAATAGACAAGAAGAGGAGGACCCTAGTTCCTTTAAAATTCCATGCACCATTGGGACACATACGTTTGAAAAAGCTTTATGTGACCTTGGTGCGAGTATTAATATCATGCCCTCTGCAATTGTAACGACCCAAAATCAGCTCCCGGGACATTACACAGTTCTTAAGGCTACCAGTAGCCCTAAGCTAACCCTTTGATCCTAGTACTAGTTATAATAACTCAATTCGAGATGAAATAAACAAAACACTAGTACTGTCATATCAAATGATAGGAAATACGAAGAAAATACTCGGTCCAAATGACCACAAAACTAGAAATCTCAGCATCCTAACAATCTGATAACTAGTATGAAAAAGCCTCTACTACTCCATGAACTAGAGAGCCATTGGGACAGGTCCCCAACTGTCTCAAACTGAACTGAAAGCAATAATATATCTACTAAAACTCTTAAATGTCTGAAAATAGATCCTCGAAGCATAAGGACTCACCACTATGGAGATATAGACAAAGGTACTCAAAAATCACTAATAAGGCTGGGACTGAGCGCCTGAACCTATATTATAAGACAATGTATCACATAGACGTATATGCGGATCAGAACTTGGGAATGTACTGAGAGTATGGGGGTGTATGCATTTACCGAAAACAATATCCATACTCTTTAATCAAATCCTATATGCAATTAGGAATGACTCACATAGATTGAATAAGTCTGAAATATAAAGCTCATACATCATGTATAATGAATCATGTAACTCAAAACTCATGAGTCATTATACTTTATCTTTAAAATCTGAACTCTTCTCTTATTCTCATTACTCGAAGTCTAAAGAAAGCTTTAAACAATACTTCTAAACTCTTGCATATATCTCATGGAGAGTAAAACTTCTTTAATGCTCAAGAACTTAGAACTCTTTTAAAATCAAGACACTTGGAACTCGGAATTCTATAACTCTTACTAGTAGAGAAAACTACTTTCTTCTTGGGAAAATTTTACTTCAAGAAACTATTTTGAAAATTGTACTATTAGGGAAAATAACTTATCTCAAAGCTTTAGGGAAAATATTCTATCTCAAGGAAAAATACTCCAGGGAGGTTCTCTTAACCGACATAAACCATGCGAGCTACATGGAGTCCAATGTCTTCTCCTCCTAAGGAAGAAACATCACGTTGGGGAGAGGTGACATACTCTTGCCAAGGAGTATAACCTCAACTCAGTGATCACTTATCTCGGCCTCAGGTCCATTAATCTCAATTATACGGTGGCACGTAGTTCTGGGGTATGAAATCGCAGTAACTTACCCAACTCGGTGCTAAATACTACTCCCTTTAGTTAGCTACGCTCATCTCATGGAAATCCATTTTAAAATAGTCTCGTGGTTCATAAAGAACCCAACTATAAAATTTGTAATCTCATGTAATAAAGTGTATTTCAAAGCTACTATGACCATTAAGGTCAAAACATTCTCAATTATCTCAAAGTACTCAAATCATGTGTGTTTATAGCATAAAAGTTCATGAAATTGCAAATCTAAAGTATGGATTAATGACCCATAATCAAATCTCAAGTTACGTCTCATCAAAATGCATACTAGATATCATATGAACTCATAAATCATATAAAAATCTGGAATTTACAATAATTTGTCTCAAAATCTCAATATACTCATATACATCAATTTCTAGAGCATTTCAACCATTAAATTCTCAAGGAATAACAATATTGGGTATAAACCCAACTTTAAATTCTTAAGAAAACATGTAAAATCATGCTATTTGACTTTCAATTCATGGGAAACATCAAAATCTTGAAACCAATAACAATGGGTGAAAAAACCTAATTCAATTTCATGTAAAATCTCATAAATTACAGAAAAATTATAGTTTAAAATAAGTCTTTGGACACAAGGGTGAAAGGATTACCCTTGTTCAAAACCTCACATACCTTAGATTGTGTAATTGGATGTACAAGTTTATTTGAAACTCTTCCTCTTACTCTTTGAGAGAGGGTTCTTGAAGCCTTGGACTTGGGGACCTCAAATCTCAACTCAATTTGAAGAATATATGGTGAGTTCTTGAATTTCTTGGAGAAGGGTTTTGGATTTTCTCTTGAGGGAGAAACCCTAGCTCTTGGATGTTTTGGGAGATAATGAGGTTATCTGCTTTATTTTGAATATATCAGGGTATTAAAAGGGAAAAAACCCAAAATATCCTTTTCAAAATGACTCAAAAATACTAAAAGGGATTTGTAACAGTCGTAGTGATGGTTTATCGCTAGTCTGATGATCCATCGGATTGTCCGTCGCACGTTGGTCAGAAAAAGGCCACACTGCTTTAGTTGCGACGGTCCTAGCGATAGTCCGTCACTATCTTGATGGTCTGTCATCTTGGCCATCACACTTGGTCCAGAAGAGGGAGTCACTGCCTTGGTTGCGATGGTCTAGGTGACGTTCCATCGCAAACTAGACAATCTGTCAACCTGTCCGTCGCACCTGGGCAGTTCCGATAACTCTCAGTAAAATAACAATAACTCCTCACTTCGATATTGGATTTGGATGTAATTAGTATCGTTGGAAATATTATTCAATTCTCTACAAGACAAAAGGTCGATAATAGGGAAATTCTACACGGTTTAAAATATTTCTCACTTGGGAAGTCATTCCTTACTCTTCTTAAAGATGAAACTCGACTTAAGAAAAATCTGGGGTATTACTACAGTATATCGGAGGATTGGATTAAGTAACCCTACTCTATCATAGATGAGGCTTTTGATGGTGGATCATTCTATCAAAAATTAGTCATTATTTTGTTTGACGTGTTTGTCAAAGTTGACTAATTTATCCTTCTAGTGGATTTTGTGGTTCTCAATTATGAGATAGACTAAGAGGATCCTATTATCCTTGGTCGACCCTTAATTTCTACAGGATGAGCTCTTGTCGATTTAGAGCTTGGGCAAATGAGGTTTAGAGTTCATGATGGTGAAGTGTCCTTTCGAGTATGCACAATGAAGAAATAACCCATGGAACTTCAAGTGGTGTCAGTTATCAATGTAGAGTATCAGGAAGTGCATCAGGGGCCGCTTGAGGATCAAACTTGAAAAAAATGGAAGACGTCGTAGCACGATGTTAATTAAGACACTATGTGTGAGACAACCCACAAATGCCACGAAAGTTGCTTGTATCCTTTGTTTTTTATTTCTTATGGTAGATTTTAATTTTCTCATTTAATAAATCCATCAATTTATGGCACTTTTGAGTGTGTTGAATGAGTTTGAGAATGGGAAAGAGTCAAACTTTTGTATGTCGAACTGAGCAGGGAATAGTATGTTAAAATTTAGCAATAAGTTGAACAGGGGAAAAGTGAGAAGTAGAAATATTCTCTAATACCATGATCACAGATGTTGTATTACAATCAGAGTCACCTGTGTCAATGCGATTGCATACCTTAGGACCGCGATTGTGGTCAGATCATTTTAAAAGTATCATCAGACTCCTATTTCCCCACACTTATTTCTTAAATTTTCTCTCAAATTGTACCCACTCTTGGGCATATTTTATGCATTCCAGAGAATTAGAGCATCTCTCTTGCATCATTCCCACTAGTAAGTTTCTTGAATTCGCGATTAAATTTTTTAAAATAGACCATAGAGTGAATGTTATAGAGAAGGACTAAATCTATTAATTTCATTAATTATACTGTGTTCAAATGAACTTGTGTGGTAGTTAGCTTCTAGAATATGGTGTGCACAAGCGTTGGGAATTCTTGAGTACCCAAATTGTGTAAGAAATTGAGTAAAATAAAGGGTGCATTCCAAGTGCTTGATCAAATTCCTGAACGAGTCATAGCTAGTTGCTTTTACTTTGTAAGGGCATAATAGAGTACCTAGTAAGTCTTATCAATAATTTTTGTGTTAACTCTTATTTTGGAACACATTTTAGCTTAGAATTTGGAGTTTTGGATCGGGTATTAAACTGGTCTTAGATACCGCGATCGCTATATCTAAGGATGAATTCCAACCCGAGTTAAAAAATTTGCACTTTAAATTCTTGTCCAAACACTGCCTAGTACCCATCCCATGAGTATTAGTGGACATTAAAACAAAGTTTGTTCATGAATATAACGATGATTAATATGGTTGTGTTGTTCTCATGTTTTTCTGGATTGCTTCATGAAAGATTACAACCAAGTTCACTTATTGTCCCCCAAGTTCCACATTAAATACTACAGTGATCTTTTAAGAACAAAGCTACTTTCGGAGAGAGGTATATGCAAGTATAAAGTGCCAAAAGAGCTTTCGGCATTTCTTGATAGACTCATGGACACTGGGACATGGTTCTTTACTCTGGATCCTTACAAGGAGAATGAGCAGTGGGTCTGAGAATTTTACACTGACCTTGGAGTCGGATCCTTCTCAGACCCATCAATCATGATTATAAGGATTTAGAAGAAGGTGATGGACTTTGGGGTAGAGCAAATGAAAGATATATATGGGATCCCTAACGCAAATATGGATGAATTTGATGCTAAGGGTTGTTGGCTGAGATGGCGGTTGGCAGATAGGTTATGTCCCAGAAGGAAAGTCTCTTGGGTGGCGACCAAAAGAAATCTATCCATGAACGAATTCACCTACGAGGCCTGAATTTGGTTGACTATAATTTGTAGTCGGGTATCCCCTTTCTCACCTATGATAGTGGTTCCTGATATGTGGTCTAGGATGGTTTCTTGTATTTCAGATGGCATTACTTTGAAGGTCGGTCAACTTGTGCTATCAGAGATAAAGTTCTTCACGAACCAATGAGGTATGCACCTCTCTTTCCCTTCTTTAATTATAGAGTTATGCTGGAGAGAAGGAGTTGAAGAGTACCCAAGAGATATCTAGGTGCACCCTGGAACCCCTATCTATCCTCTCAAAATCTAAGGTGAGAGTTCAGTAAGTTTGAGAAAGAAGAGGAAGATCTACTTAGGTAAGTTGACATATGAGGAACTTGAGACTTGTAGGCTATTTGCAACCAGGCCTCTTGAGGATCTTTGTGTGGATATTAGGTCTATTAGAGAGCTAGTGTTGAGATTTTCCAGGGGACGGGAGAGCCCTCCACCACCCACCATTCATATGTGTCCCGCTCTGATTTGAGAGGTATCTAGAGGACCAGTAGAATCAGGGATCTACCATTTCTAGTATTGAAAGAACTTATTCAACCTTTTCGGCATTTTTTTGAGACCTTCGATGTTCATCTGAGAAGATGGTAAAAACGTAGAAGAAGAGAGATTAATTGTCTAGCAAGATGTGGAAGGGGGTAAAGGTCCTTTTGAAGGTCCTAAAAACTAGAGATAGCCTTCCTTCCTCCCGATTAGAGAGTGATGATGAGGCCCAGTAGAGTGGTATGGTCCTGAGGATTCTGATGATGATGCAGATTCTGCAGGCAAGAGTAGATTATGATACAATTTTAGGGAGCACGCTTATCTCTTCTTATGCTTGATTGTTTATGTAGTGAGGACAATGCTAGTTGTTTAGTTGGCGGTGCCTGTCTCAGCATTTATTCTATTTAAGATAGTATTATATTTATATTTCTGGAAAGTTGGTGATGTTTTGATAACATTATGGATGACTTTTATTTTTATTTTGGGTGGTAATATTTTGGCACTCTAATGGTGCCCACATTTTCATAGATAATCATTTGGTTTTGTTTTTAGTTTTTTACTTTATATTTATTTTGCTTGTGATAATATCCGATGAGCATTTCCCTATGATAGATTAAGTCACAACATTGTTATCAGAAACTTGTCGTGATTAGGTTTTAATCCAGGGATGTAGGGGAAGTCTGTATACCCATATCATTATAGCTATAAAAGTAGGGTAAGTCTGAGTACCCATAGAATTTTGGATTTGGTATCATATTTATACCTATGGTGAAGTCTGATTAGCCATATGGTTTGCCGTATGAAATCCTTAATGTGAGATGTTGGCTTGGTTTGATGACATAAATAACAAATTGTGTATGGTACAAATGCAAAGAAAACATCCCCCTCCATCAATTTATTTTTTGGAAAATCAAGGGCACAGACGTGAGAGTCCTTGTAACAATACATTTCCTCTCCTTGTAACTCCAAAATTATGGATTTTATAAGTTTTTCGATACTCTATTTTTTCTCTAGTAGGAAGGGCAATTGAGACCCTTTATGTTGTTGGCATGCAGTCTGCGGTGAGCTTATTTGCCTAAATCTCATGCATACAAGTACCATTTATAACTTTCCCCATTGGTCTATCAAGAACAATGTTGAATTAGACTTAGTTGGTGAAATAATCCTTGGCCATCTTTGTAAAATAGGAACCCACTCTAAGCCTAAATAGCCTACCCATGCATAGAATAGAACCCTGAGTTTCCCAATTCAAGCCTTTAAGCCTTTCTTTGGAAACCAGGTTACAAGCCTTATACCATTAGAAAATTTTCCCCTCTATTGAACCCAATCCTCCTTGAACATGAAAAAATGAAAATTAAGGCTAAATGCCTAAGTCGGGGGTTGTAAGTTTAAAAGAGTTCACTTTGGGCCATGGTAGTGTAAGTGGATGACTTTGATCCAAGCAATGAAAAAGTGAAAAAGAAAGGAATAATGAAAACAAAAATGAGGCATTGATTTCAAAAGAAATAAGTGAAAGAAAGATGCCCTAAAAAACTTGGGGCAATAAAGGCTCCTAAATTAGGCATGTGTAAAGTGTGAAAACAAAAGAAGTGGTCCATGGTCACAAGTTTGTTGAAATAGTACAATACAGATGTTAAAGGAGGGTTAAGCCATTTTTTTTTCCTAAATGTTATCCTACACCTCCATGAACCTACTTTACAAGATCAAAAGGCCCTTTGAAATCTCCAATAAATTGTATTCATTGTAGTGTCTATAGAAAGGCAAGCTTATGGCATGGTACTTGTTAGCATCGAGATTCTTTGTGAGTGAGAGAGTCTTGTACTTAAATCCCCATTATTGGATATTATATAATTTAGTGTGTGTGGGATATACTTTTTATAAGGAGGCATGTGAACAACATGAGGTGGGTGACATTGTCATATTTCAAATAAAGAGGCAAAAGGAGTATCGTGATGTTGAGGTCAATAGGGAATCACTTTTTGAGTCTTAGTGATTGTTGCATTGTTTCTCTCTCAAGTCCTTTGCATCTTTGAGATTGTATTTCATGTTAAGGGGTGTTGTGAGAATAGCTTTGCACATGTTTGAAGATCCACTTATGGAAACAACCAAGTTTGAGGTCATTGTGATCATTGGGTCAAATAAATAGGCTTAAAGTTTACAATGTCTCATTTAGTAAGAGGTAGTGGGAGTTAAGGATAAGCAAAGGATTAAGTTAGGGGTGTTGAGAAGCGGTGAATTTACCACTCATTTGCATTCTAAATTCGTGCACACTACTACTATTTATAGGATTGAATGAGAAAAATGTGTTACTTCAATACACTGATTTCCACATTTTTGTAGGCACATAGGTGATGAGATAGAAAGATGTGGATTTGGGATGAAAAGTGATCAAAAGGAGAGAAAAAGTGCACAGCTGAAGACCCTACAAAAATCGGGCTCTGTTATGGTGTTCCTGTTTGAGAGTTGCGATCGCAGTCAGCCACCATAATTATTTGCATCTGATCATGGTCGCAGTAGCTGCAATCACAGCAACACGGTAATAGGTCCAGGGGCAGTTTTGTAAATTGTAAAAACCGACCCAAATCCCTTAAAAGTCTTAAATCCTTTCACATTTTGGCATTGTTGACTTTGGAAAACAATTGAACTTGAAGTTACAAACCCTAATTTGGGCAACTATTAGATTTGAATTTCTTACTTTGGATTTGGTGAAATAGAAGGATGGATGTTTTTATCAAACCTTCTGATATGTAGCAAATCTCTTTGTGTTGGGATTATGTTGAACTAAGGTGAAATTATGTATGGGTTATGAATTATTTGTGTGGATTCTAGTTTGTTGATAATGGGTTTCACTATAGCATAGTTTAATTAATTGGGATTTATGGGTGAAAACCCCATATGCCCAAAATGGGTTTATGGGTGAAAACCCCAAACTCTTTAAAGATTACATCATCTTTGAAAAATTGATGTGGGTGACCTTTTGGACCCTATGTCATTCTTGAAAGAAGGCTATAGGGGATAAATCAACAGTAGATAATAATGGATGTAGTGTGCTATGTTCTTACCATCATAGAAATAAGGGTAATTACAGAGTTGACTATGTTTTGGGAATCTTCCTATAAATAGGGATGCCAAATTGATTTGTATGATGGCTTTAAATTGCCACACTTATTAGGTATTCGAAAGGGTCAACTAGAAATATTCTTTATCTTTTGTTGACAAACTAGCCACAAGGACTTTAAACCTAGCATGCCGCATCGTTAACAACTAGAAGTTGTGCCAAATCATCATGTCCCCATGTATAACTTTCCCTTAGGTAGACATAATCCCAAGATCCCTATCATATTGAACTTTCAATGTCAAGTGTTCCCTTTATTTAATAACTTGAGTTGATAGTGATTAACCCGTGTTCCAAATCAAACCCCCCATTTTAAATCATGTACTTTACTTTGTTTATATTACGGGTATCTTTTTAGTAATTGTTAACACCCATAGGACTAGAAATAAAAATTTTCTCCTCGTGGATTAAACCTCAACATAAGTTGAGCTATTGACAACGACCATCCTCTACCAAATTGTATGGTATAGATAAGAGTTATTAGGTATTACAATCTATACCCCTTGGGAACATTCATCCTCAAATGAAACTGACTAAGTTGAAATATTAGGGGAAAACTAAAATTTTACACTGAACACTTACGAGTTGAATCATAAATTGATATCTGAATCTATGATTAATGCTTGGACTGAACTGAACTCAATAATGCAAGCTATGGAATGAAAGTAGTTGGATGGCCTTAAATAGGAATAAAAAATTAATTAATTAACTAAGAGGACTATTATCTTGAGTTGGAACTTGGTTCAAAGAGAAATGATGGGGTTACTTGTCCAGTAAATCTGTCTCTGTTTCCCAAATAGCGCTATCAACTGACTGTTTTCTTTATATAACATTTACCAAAGCGATCTCTTTATTTCTCAACCTACGAGTCTGACGGTTGAGGATCTCAATTGGGACCTATTTATTAGAGAGATGAATTTCCATGCCAACCTTTTCTAAAGGGACTATTAATGCTGGGTCACTAATGCACTTCTTTAATAAAGAGACATGGAAGATTGGATGTGCTGATGCTAAATATGCAGGAAATTCCAACTCAGTTGCAACCTTACAAAAATGACTCAATATTTTAATGGGCCAGCATAGAGGGAACTGAGGTTTCCCGTTATACCAAACCACATCACCCCATTCATGATTGAAACCTTTAAGTAGACAAAATCAGTGATATCAAACTCGAGCTCCTTAATTCTAAAATCTGCATAGGATTTTTGACGATTGTGAGAATTCTTCAGCCGTTCTCTAATAAGCTGACTTTTTCCATCACATCATGCACTGTATCTGTCCCTATCGAAGTAGCTTCACCAGCCTAAAAATAGTCGATAGGAGATCTGCACCTACTTCCATATAGTGCTTGAAAAAAGGCCATATGAATACTGGAGTGATAACTATTATTATAAAAAACTCAAAGTCAAGTGATTATACTTACTACCCTTGAAATTAATCACATATGCTCTCAACGTGTCTTTTAAAGACTAAATGGACCTCTATGCTTGCCCATCTATTTTATGGTGAAAAGTTTTACTAAGATGAACTTGGGTACCAAGACCCTTCTAGAAAAACATTCACAATTGAGTGGTAATCTCGGTAAATCTATTTAAATTAATAGTCAAAAGGACTCCATGTAATTTCACCAACTCCTTAAGATAGAGTTTAGCATAATCTTTGACTGAATCTAAAGTGTTAATTGGAGTGAAATGAGCCAACTTATTCATTAAATCCACGATAACCTAAATAGAATCATGTTTTTTAATGCGTACGAGGCAACCCTGTACTGAAGTCCATCTTCACCACTTCCCGTTTCCAAGTTGGAATACTTAATTCCTAAAGTGTACAACTAGGTCTCTTATGCTCAAACTTAACATGCTAGCAATTTGGACACATACAATGAATTGCACAGTAATTTTTTTCATGCCATTCCCCCAATTTAGCTTCCCGTAAATCAGAATATGTCTTAGTGTCTCCTCTGTGAATAGAATATCGAGAATTATGAGATTATACAAACACTCAATGTCTCAAGTCATCCATAATTAGAACCCATAATTTGCCATGAAAATGAAGAACACCATCTCCCCCTTGGGAGAAAGCCTCAACCATCTAATTCCGAACTGCCTCTTCTAACTCTAGCAAAATAGAATCTCTATATTGCTTTTTATTCACTTCAGCTACCAAAGAATATTACAAACCATACTAAATCCAAACACTACCTTCAGTTGAATCAACCAACCGAACCCCCAACCTAGCAAGATGATGAACTTCAAGAACTAACTCTTTCGTATCGTCCTTACCATGGAGAACACTAGCCATAGACAAAATACTAAGTGTGTCGGCCATAAGATTTGCCTTAATCGAGTGGTACAAGATGCTCATATGATAATTCTTTAACAACTTTATCCACCTTCTCTGATGATGATTAGATCTTTTTGACTGAATACATATTGAAGAGTCTTGTGATCACTGAATGCATCAAATTGCACCCCATAAAGATAGTGCATCCAAATTTTTTAGGGAAAGACAACTACTGCCAATTCAAGTTCATGAGTCCGGTAGTTCTTCTCATGATGCATGAGTTTTCAAGAAGCATATGCTATAACCTTTCCTCGCTAAACCAACAAGTAACAAACAATAACTCTGGAAGCATCACAATATACCAAAAAACCATATAAGCCCTTTGGTTGATTCAAAATTAGGTCAGAGGTGAGTCGAGGCTTTAATTCTTGAAAACTCTTCTCGCAAGAATCAAACCACTGAACTTTGACTTTGTTCTATGTTTTTATTGACATGAGAGAATAAATAGAGGGAAAACTTTTAACAAACCATCTGTAGTAACCAGCAATACCCAAGAAACTCCTAATATCCAATGGAGAGATGGGTTTAGGCCAGTTCCTCGCTGCTTTGATCTATTGCGAGTCTATCAGAAACAACCTCTATACTTCACCTAAGGTAGTGGTATGGTCTACATACACTCTACCCTCCCCAGACCCCACTAAGTAGGAATACACTGGGTATATTGTTGTTGTTTGTTGTATTCACACTTGTTAAACTTAGCGCATAGATGGTGATACTTAAGAGTTTGTAAGACAATCCTCAAATGATCTAGAAGTTTATCCTCACTCTAAGAATAAATGAGGATGTCATCTATGAATTCTGTAATGATCATGTCCATGTACTGCTTGACCACTCTATTCGTAAAGTCCAAAAAGCTGATGAAGCATTTGTTATTCCAAAAGACATAACTAATTCAAAGTGACCTTACAAAATTATGAAGGTTTTCTTTAATATGTCACAATCTCTGACTCTGAGCTGATAATAGCCAGATCTGAGGTCTATCTTAGAGAAAAATTGACACCCTAAATTTGGTCGAACAAGTCATCAATCCTGGTGATGTGATACTTATTCTTGACTGCGACTTAGTTGAACTGACGGTAGTCGATGCATATTTTGAGAGAATCATTTTTTTTGTGTAAAAAAAGAACTAGAGCACCCAATGGAGCGATGACGACCCAAACTAGGGCCTAGTCAAGTTGGGCATCATAAGTCCAACAAGGATCGGAGAAGACCCCCAATACCCAATCGTAACTGCCCTGTACCGTATGTAAGATGAATTCCAATTATATAATAAGATAAATCAATAATAATTCAAAGACAATAACAGGTCTATACTCGTAATCTAACATCCTCAATCAAATATCTATCTAGTGCCAATACCAATACCTTGGCTGACACTAATAACCACACTGCCTATGCCCATAGTAGTCTGACAAAGCTTCTAACCAGAATGAAGTGACATCGGGTAGGTACATGCCCCCGACCATCGCAAAAACCAAAATCTAAGCAACAAAAATAAAGAAAAGAAGTCCATAGAATTTAATGGAGTCTTATAGAGTATGTAAGATCACCACTTAATTCTGATTTAAGCTGTCCCCAAATCTAAGTCATTAAGTAGAAGGAAGGGTGGTATGGCCAGTTCCAACATTGCGTGGGGATAAAGCACCTGAAGAAGGTTAGCGGAGTGAATTCTAGTATGTACTCCAAGATAAATATTATATAATTCCATTATTGAAAACCAAATCAAATAATCATATGCAATCACACATATACATATATATATCATGCAGAGATAGGGAACTGGGTTTAGCACGTATTTAAAACCTTAACCTAGGATGTGTATCTCTACCTTCCTAAATGTCCACCCACGGGCTATATGAGTTCCACGCCCTTTGCTAAAAGGTCCTCAGTGCATGTTAGCTGCATGAACTAGAGAAAAACCTGAGATAACTAGTACATCTCCGAAAAAATAAAGTGTGCCATAAAGCACATAGTCATGATGACCTAACCTCACATTGACAAATATGAGTTTCCAGTTTTGGTACCCCTGGGACCTCCACCATCCACTGCTTTTCTAGCACAACCCTCCTTAAGACCATATTAAAACCATTTATACATTCCAACCATTTACAAAGAAGTCTTTTGTTTAGGCATTAAACGTTGGTATCATCATACAAAAATTAAAGCTTGTAAGTCTATCCATTTTATGTCGTACAAAAACAATTAAACTACATGAACTCCAAAGTTTCCAATTAAACCAAAACCATGGCCACCAAGGCATTTCAAAACCATTTAAAATCAACTCGGCCAAATCAGGTTGCCTGATCATTTAAGCAGTGCAAAGATATCAAGCGTAGTCAAACAATATGATAAAATCCTTCTTATTGGCATTTTAACAAACAGGTTGAGCGCACATAAGTTTCAAAACTATAACCAAGTAATTTGGGGAATCCATAATACCAAAAAATCCATTTACCATTAACATGCATCCCACAATCTTAAAATTATACTAAAATTATGAAAGAAAACATAACTAAACCATGAGAACCATTATTCAACCATGAACATCCAAAACCCCAAACCATTATTTAAAACCATAACAATATCAAGAAAACATACATTAAAACACATGATCGTTTTAAAATAACAATGAGGGAGGAGTAATATGCCTTAGACACCAAGGAAGATGTGAGAAATCACCCCTGAAAGCCTTAATTGTTTATCTTAAAGAAACCCTAGCCTTTTGCTTGAGCGAGAGTTTGAGAGTTATTTTAAGAATGCTTGATTGGGAATAATAGGTTAATGAAGTCCCAAAAGGTGTTTTATGTCATGGTATCAAAGGAAGTTAAAAAGAGGAAACGTCCAGAATGCCCCCAACTTAAAACTGAAATTTATTGCAAATGGTTATGAGTCAATCCCGTGACTCATGACAACAAGATACGACTCGTACAATTGAGTCAATACCAATACAGTGAGTTAGACACCTATACACTATCCACTATATGACTACCAAACCCCTTCTCATGACCAGACTATACGACTCATATAGTCCAATCATACCCAAGATAGAACCCCAAAGGATTGGACACTAGTAAATATACGGCTCAACCTTACCATCTATAAACTATCATCATAGCTCTTAGTGAGCCACTCGTACCTAGAGCCAAGTTAAGTCACTATGTTACTGATTTTATTAAGGGACCATCCTAATGAACCGTCACCATCCCTAAACACTCATACCACCCCAATCATAACCATAGACAAATTATAACCACAATTCACTTGACTCTCTACGACTAGGGTCCTGACCTGTAACCATACCATACGTCTCTTAGGGTAAGTCGTTACTAGGAAAGTGAGCTCAAAACTCAAGAAATTCCTAAGGGCCAAAACCGAGGGTGTTTCAATTCTCTCCCATATTGTTCATTTGTCCTCAAATGACCGGCAAGGCATTGATTAGCATGATTGACCCCGCAAACGTCTTTACTCTTACCATTAACTAAGTTAGAAAACAAAGATGGTAAGATTAATTAACACATACCATACGCACAATCTTCCAGAGAGAAAAAAATGGATACTTGGACTTCATGTCATCTTCAGCTTCCTAAGTTGCATATACAACCTTGTGGTTCCTCCACCAAACCTTTATCGAATCTTTGTCCTTGGTCCATAATCGACGATCCTAATGATCCAAGATCTCAAACAAAACCTCCTAATAAGACGAGGAATCAAAAATACCAATATCCTTGATAGTTACAGTTTGTGATGGATCACCCACATACTTTATCAACATGGAAACATAGAACACATGGTGAATAGAGCTCTAACTGGAGGGCAATTCTAACTCATAGACAATATTACCAACCCTTCTCAAAAGTATTTAATGACCAACATATCAATGAATGAGCTTTCCCTTCTTCCCAAACCTCATCACTCCCTTTATGAAAGACACCATCAAAGACTCCATAACCCAAACCTCATACTCAAACATCCTGCGCCTCATTTCCACATTGGATTTTGGCAACTTTAGGCGGCTTTAAGCCTATCCCGAATCACATCACCTTCTTCATCATTTGGTGAACCAAATTTAGACCAATCATCTTCACTTCACAAACCACGTACCACCCAATAGGAAATATACACCACCTACCATACAATTCCTTAAACGGAGATGTTCTAATACTTGATTTGAAGCTATTATTATAGGCAAACTCTATAATAGGCATATGCTTATCCAAATTACCACCATAGTCAATCAATGAAGCTCGACGCACATCCTCCAATATCTTAATAGTCTATTCTTCTTGCCCATCCGCTTGCAAGTGAAAAGCAGTACCATGACATACCTTGGTCTCCAAACCTTTTTGAAACGACCGTCAAAACTTAGATGAAAACTGCATTCAACAGTATGAGATAATAGAAGTAGGCACCCTATGCAAATTCACAATCTCATGGAGGTACAACCTCACATAATCCTCTACATAAAATTTGTCCGTACTGGAAAAGAAGTGAGCATACTTTGTCATCTTATCCATGATTACCCAAACTGAATTAAATTTATTCCGAGATAGAGGAATACCAGTAACAAAATCTATATTGATCACCTCTTATTTCAAAATAGGCAACTCAGTTTCTTGATACAATCCTCAGGACCTCATGTGCTCAACTTTCACTTGTTGGCACACCGTGCCCTTTGCCACAAAACTAGCCACATCCTACTTCATATTGTTTCACCAATACATCTCCTTAAGGTCATGATACATTTTTGTCAATCTAAGATGAATAATTTAGCGTGACACATGTGCCTCAACCAAGATCCCCACTCGCAATCCATCCATATCTAGAATGAGTAATCTCTCTTGGTACATAAAGGTACTATCACTACTGACCTCAAAGGCCATTACTTTCTTCCCACCTAAATAACTCTTGATCCACATAAAGACAAGATCCAACACTTGCTTCTCCTTTATTTTAGTCCCACGAGACGATTACACAACCTTCTGCACAAACACACCACCATCCTCAAAGTCTAAGAGACAAACTCCAAGGTTAGTCAAAAGGTTAATATCATTCACAGACTCCCATTTCTCTTTATGAACATGAGCCTGAATTCTTATGTATAACCTGCTAAGAGCATCAACAACTATATTTTCTTTACATGGATTATAGTGAAGACTTATGTTGTAATCCTTGAGAAACTCAAGACATCTCCTTTGCCTGAGGTTTAGCTCTTTTTGAGTAAACACATACTGCAGACACTTATGATCAAAAAAGATATCCACATTCATTCCATATAAATAGTGCCGCTAGATGTTCAATGGAAACACGACCTACAAGTCGTGAGTTAGATAATTCTTCTCATGAACCTTCAACTGTCTGGAGGCATAAGCTATGACCTTCCTATTCTGCATCAAAATACAACCAAGATTTATACATGACCCATCATAATATACCACAAATCCATATGTTCCATCGGGAAAAGTCAAGATTGGAGCCGAAGTTAGCTTATCCTTCAACTTCTCAAAACTACCCTCACAAGCATCAGGACATAAGAACTACACCTTCTTCTGAGTCAACTTAGTCAATGGGGAATCTATAGAAGAGAAACTTTAAACAAACCTTCTATAATGGCCAGCTAAATCAAAGAAGTTCTGCAAATTTGTTTGAGTCGTGGTCTAGGCCAATTCTTAACCACTGCACCTTTCTGTGGATCAACCATGATACCTTCACTAGAAATGTCATGACCCTAAAAAGTGACAATGTTTAATCAGAAGTCATATTTTAAAATATTATACGGAGGTGATTGGCTTAATCCACCTCACTCTTAGAGTACACCGGTATAACATTTATGAACATAATGACAAAAAAATCTAGAAGCAGATAGAAGAACCATTTCATCAAGTACATGAATGCCTCTGGGGTATTGGTCAGCCCAAAATACATAAATAAGAACTCAAAATGCCCATACAGGGTACGAAAAGTAGTCTTAGGGCTATCCACCTCCCTAATCTTCAGCTTATGATACGCAAACCGTAGATCAATCTTGGAGAAAAACATAGCACCATGAAGATGATTAAAAAATCATCTATACTTAGAAGAGGGTACTTATTCTTTTTCGATATCGAATTCAACAGTCGGTAATTAATACACATTCTAAGAGAACCATCTTTCTTATGCACGAATCAAACCAGTTCACCTTACGAGGACATACAAGAATTGATAAAACCCTTATCTAATAGATTCTTTAGCTTCTCTTTAAGGTCCTTCAACTTAGCTAGAGCTATTCTAAATGGGGAAACAGAAATAAGAGTAGTGTTTGGAACTTGATCTCTCCTTAAATCAATCTCCCTATTGAGAGGAAAACCAGTAAGGTCATTAGGGAAAACCTCAGGAAATTTATTCACAACCGAGATGAAATGAAAATAAGGACCATGCAAGATAGAATCTTTAACCTGAACCAGATAGTAGAGACACCCCTTAGAGATCAATCTTCGATCTCTAAGATACGATATGAACTTTCCCTTAGGATCTAGAGAGCCACCCTCCCATTCTATAACTAGCTTATTAGGGAATTTAAAAAAGACCTTATGGATTCGATAGCCAAGAGAAGCATAGCACAAGTGCAATAATTCCATCCTAATATGACATCAAAATCCACCATGTATAATTCTAATAAATCTACCAAGGTCTCTTGACTACCCGTAGACACCACACATTCCCTATAGATACTTTTAACAACCATAAAGTCACGTACTAGGATAAAATAGAAAAATAGTTCAAAATACACTCGAGACAGAAACCAAAATACACAACCATAATGGGGTTACAAGTGAAAATATGGAACCTGGGTCAATTAAATAGTACAAGTCACAGGAAAAGAGTTTCAACATACCATTAAAAAAATAAAGCAATGCCTCACACTCCTAAACAGTAATGAAGTCATAGAGTTGATTCCAATCGATACTGGAGATGGATGGTGCACCCTTTGGTGTTAGAATTAAAGAAGAGGGAACAAGAACTTTGTTTGTCCCAATGCCAACCTTACCAGTAAAACAACTTTTAACCATATTCCTTGACTGACAACAGTTGAACAACTTGTTCTTTCCTTCATCACAATAAACCTAATACAATCAACCATAAAATTAGTAGGAAATGATATGATGGAGCTGAATGGGCCCTCACTAGTTCGATATTGGGTACATTGTTCCCTATAATTATCTTCAATTTGAAAATGTCTATCACCGGACAACTTTGGGTAGGGAGCACTAGCATTGAGTGAGACTCAAAATTTCCCCACCTCTTGTTGGACAACTTTCCACCATCCCTTCCATTCTACTTATGATTACCACCAAGTCAGAAAATCTAAACTTTTTATTCTTCCTCTCTCTAATTTTGGCCTACTTCTTCTTCTATTCCTCGACTTACTTACGATACATAACCAGTCTGGAGTTGTCCATATCCTTCTTCAAAAAGGCAGCCTTATTCTCATTAATCAAGTATCGGGATAACTTGGAAGTGAACTTCCTTATTCTTTCCCTCATGCTAGAAACCAACTCTGGGCATACCGCGATAGCTAGTAAAACTTTAAGGCATATTTATTGACTGACATATTTCCCTACTTTAGGTTAAAAAACTCTTGTACCTTTACCTCCCTTAAATCCTGAAGAATGAAGTGGTCTAGAAAAGTACTAGAGAAATTACCCCACAGGCCTGAATCAGCATCATCACCCTTTTACTGCTCAGATTCCTCAGACCATTGGTATGTAGGAAACTCCACACCCTCCACATTAGTAGTATGCATAACGTAGAAGATCTTTTCTATCTCACTAATAAAATCTTGAAGATTCTTCTAAACTTAACACCAGTTAACACAAGAAGGCTCAACCTCATAAAATGGCCAACCCTTGTAGCCTCAGAAGATGGAGTAACAGAAGCACCACAAACAACTTAAGAAGTAACCAACTATGCAATATATGGATAGACTGACAAAACTCAGCATTGGTCACATCTGTTTGAGAAGCTTAAGGAGGGATGGAAGGGACCTGTGGAAGTCCAGGAGGAAAATCAGGAACTAGACCCCTAGACCGGGTCTGGACCCAATAAGTAGGATGTGTCCCATAAATATTGTCCCCAGGTGGGATAGAGGAGTTTTTTGAAACTTTATATCATCTAGGAGGCTTGATCTGAAAAGAAAACAGATGGGTATTAGAGAAGATTTCAGGACCTTAGACTTTATAGCTTGAAAAGAAAACACAAGTAAGAGAAACACTCCTAAATGCCTCATAGCCTCTCTCATATAAGTGTGGAGTGCTACACACACCTAAAAGAGACTCTAATAGACACGGATTTTTCAGACACCCAATTGACCATGAACCTAGAGCTCTGATAACAATTTGAAATAACCTAAACCAAGGCCTAGTCATTTCGAGCATCTCAAGTGCAGCCAGTATCAGAGACCATCCCCAATACGCAATCATAATCACCAAACACCGTGTGTCGTATGAATTCTAAAAATGTAACTAGATAAATCAATAATAGTTTAAATAAATTAAATAAAGTTTATATTTTTAATCTAACAAGCTCAATCAAATATCCAATTGGTGAAAACACCAATGCCAATCGAATAACAAGGTTGACACTAATACCGACACCGCCAATGCCCATAGTAGTCCGACAAAGCCTCTAACTAGAATCAAGTAACATTTGGTTATGTCATGAACCCGAACATAGACAAAACAAAAATCTAAGAATAAAAATAATGAAAATAAGTCCATAGAGTGAAATAGAGTCTTTCAAAAAATGGAAGCTCACAACTTCAATGTTACTAAAGTTGTCCCAAAATCAAAGTCACTAAGCAGAAGTAATAGTAGTATGGTCGGTTCCTACATCGCGTAGGGATACAGTACCCAAAGATAGTTAATGGAGTGAATGCTACCATGTATAAAGGGATAAACATTAAATGATGCCATCATCCAAAACCAAATAAAATCATACATATACATATATATCATGCAAGGATTAAGAAATGGGTTTAACATTTATTCAAAACCTTTACCTGGGATATGTAGCTCTTCTATCCTAAATATACACCCACAAGCTATATGGATTCATCTTCCCCTATTAAAAGGGCCCCGATGCCTGTTTGCCACATGAACTGGAGAAAAGCCTGAGATGAATTATACATCTCAAAAATTATATCGTGTGACATCATTCACATGGTCACCATGACAAAACATCAAATAAAAAGCATGAGTTTCCAATATGGGTCCCTTAGGACCTCCACTTTCCACAACCTTGCTAACACAACCCTCTTTAAGCACATATTAAAACAAATTTTACATTCCAACCATTTACCATGGAGTCATTTGTTTGCATAGTAACCATTGGTATCATCATTCAAAAATTAGAGATTGCAAGTTTATTATTTTTATGCCATACCAAAATCATTAAACTAAGTTGACCCCAAAGTATCAAATTACACCCAAACCATGGCCACCAAGGCATTTATAAACCATTTAATGTCAACTATACAAATATAGGTTCCATTACCATTATAAAATTCAAAGATATAAAAAGTAGTCAAACAATGTGACAAAATCCTTCTCATTCACATTTTAACAAACAGGTCTAGGAAACATAAGTTTCAAAACCATAACAAAGTAATTTAGGGGGTCCATAATACACCCAAATCCATTTATCATTAACATGCATCCCACAATATTAAAATTATACTAAAAGTATGAAAGAAAACATAATTAAACCATTAGAACCATTATTCAACCATGAACATCATAAAGCCCCAACCATTATTTCAAACCATAAAAATATCATGAATATCATACTTTAAAACACATGCTTTTTGTAAATTAACAATAAGGGAGGATTAACATGCCTTAGACACCAAGAGAGTCGAAGAGAACCACCCTTGAAAGCCTTAATAGATTATCTTGATGAAACCCTAGCCATATACTTAAGAGAGAGTTTGAGAGAGATTTTAAGAGTGCTTGATTCAGAATAATAGGTTAATAAAGTCCCAAAAGGTGTTTAATGTATTTGTATCAAAGGGAGTAAATAAGGGGAAATGTCCAGATTTCCCCCAACTTCAAATTAAAAAATTACTGCAGGTGGTTACGAGTAGATCACATGACTCTTGACCACAACATAAGAGTTGTACTAATGACTCTCCTCAAATATAGTAATTTGGATACCCATACGCTATCCACTATAAAAATCACTAACCACCACTCGTGACACAAACTATACAACTCTCCTATAGTACCTAAGATAGAATCCAAAGGGATTGGACACTGGTCAACAAATAATTCAACCTTACCATCCGTAACTTATCCTCATGGATCTTAGTAAGACACTCATACTCAAACCCAAGTCAAGAAACACTATTACTAATTAGATTATGGGACCGGCCAATTGATCCATCACCACCCCTAATGACTCATATCACCCTAATCGTAACCATAGAAGAATCCTAACCACCATTCACTGTACTCCATATGACTAGGTCCACCTGACCCATACCCATATCATATGACTTATGTGGTGAGTTATAATGAGAACAGTGAGTTCAAAACTTAGGAAATTCCCAATAGCCAAAACCCAGGGTATTTAAAGAGATAATAGGCTGGCTAAAACCCATGTTAGGTGATATTTCAACTATTCTTTAAAATTCCATAAGCTCATCTAGAATGATTTTATAAGTTTGGATTGATTTAAGCTAGGTATCTATAAGATCTTTTTTGAAGTTAATCTCCCTCTCTGAATAAACTCATGGAAGATCTTCAGGAAACAATTTTGGAAATTCATTCACTATTGGAATTGACTAAAGATTTGGGGTTTTGGACCTTTAAGCCTTGGATGGTTATTATAGATATTTTATCAAGTTTTTTTTACTATTTCAGTATCGATGACCAGATTGACCCTAAAGGAGATTCCATTTTGATGGTTTGAGGAGTGTGAGTCGAACATTGGTAAGCTCAAGGACTTTCATACTTCGAATCCTATTTTTGAACTTCCAGTTGAAGGTGAGGGATTCATCATGTATTATGATGCTTCTGGTGTTTGTTTGTGTCGTGTATTGATGCAACAGGGTCGTGTTATTACTTATTCTTTGAAGCAACTTTATGTGCATGAGTGAAACTACCCCACTAATGATTTGGAGTTAGTGGGAGTAAATTTTTCTCTTAATATTTGGAAACATTATCTTTATAGCATGCTTTGTGATGTTTTCATAGATCAGCACAGTCTTCAACATCTTACGACCTAGAAGGAGCTTAAAGATAAGAAATGTAAATGGATAGATTTGCTTAAGGACTATGATATGTCAATTTTGTATCAACCTAGAAAGAAAAATATAGTAGTAGATGACTTGAGTCAGAAGGCACTAAGCATGGGTAGCTTGGCTTGTATTTTAGTTTCCCAAAGGTTGTTGGTATGGGACATTCAGTCTTTAGACAACTTGACGATACCACTCGATATTGCAGACCCCCAGAGGATTCTTACTACGTTGAGGAGAGGACTTTTTTATTTAAGCAGATCTAGAATTGTCAGTTTGAGGATAAAAGTCTTTGCATCCTTCGTTATCAGGAGTTGAGTGGTAAGCCTAAGAGGGATACCATATATTTTTTAGGTGTCTTGATATTTGATAGCAGAAATTGTCTTCCAAGGATCGATGACATAATTCATTTGATTTTACATGAGGCTTATAGATCTAGATAGTCTAATACCTCAGGTACAATTAAGATGTACCTAGACTTGAGACATAACTATTAGTGGAGTGGAATAAAAAGAAATGTGGTAGACTTTGTATCTCATTGCTTGTGTTTTCAGCAGGTAAAGGTCAAGCTTAAGTGACTAGGTAGATTTTTTCCGATATTGCCCATTCCCTTGTGAAAATGGGAGTGAATTACCATGGGCTTGGTTAGTGTTTGGCTTGCACTTCCTGTGGTTCAAATAGTATTTAGGTAATTGTGGATCGATTGACCAATTTTGTATATTTCCTTACTATTTAGATATCATTTAGTTTCGAGCGATTAGCCCATACCTATATGTGTGTGATATGACATTTGCATTGTGTGCCTATATCTATCATTTCATACAAAGGTTCTGGTTCACTTCTAGATTTTGGAGAGATTTTTAGGAGTAATTGGGTACTCAAGTGGATATTATTACAACCTTCCATCCTTAGACCGATGGTCAATCGGAGTGGACTATTTGGGATCTTGGGTATATGCTATGAGACTGTGTTATAGATTTGGAGGGCAATGGGAGCAGCACTTTGGCTTGGCAATGTTTTCTTATAATAACCATTATCATTCGAGCATTTGTATTTCACCTTTTGAGGGTTTTTATGCTAGGTGATGTCGTTTCTCAATTGGGTGGTTTGAGGGTTCAAAGGTAGACCCCAAAGAACTGACTTGTTTCAGGATTCAGTGGAGTGTGATTCTGTATAGGTTGATAGTAGCTTAGAGTAGGCAGATTGATTATGTAGACTGTAGAGTTTGTACCTTGAGATTTAGAGTGGGTGATTGAGTATTCCACCATGTACCATTCATTAAGTAGTGATGAGGCTTGGGTTGAATGGCAAGATCAAGCCCAGATATGTTGGACCTTTTGATATTCTCCGAATAGTTGATGAGGTGGCTTATGAGTTTGCCTTACCTCCAAATTTTTTTTATTTCTATAAGATCTTCAATGTATCCATGTTGAAACAATACATTCCTTATCCATATCATGTGCTTAGATGGGACTTAGCCTAGTTAGATGAGTCGTTGACCTTTATGGTGGAGCCTGTGCTCATTTTGGCTATTGATGTCAGGAAGTTTCACGCTAATGCAATTCCTTCAGTTAAGGTTTAGTGGAGGCACATTCTAATAGAGAAAGCTACTTAGGAGATAAAGTGCAAGATGCAGACCTAGTATCCTTACCGGTTTGAGGCTTCAGCTATATCCTAATCCTTGACTTTCACTGACAAAAGTCCTTTTAGAAGTGGATATTATAATGACCCTTCAAGTCATTTTCTGTATTTTTTCCCTTTTTGGGATTAGAGATTTCTTCTATATTCCCTAGGATATTTATGACCTTTTAGGTCTGACATTTCAATTACTGAGAAGTTTTTTTGGGTCTTTGGGATAATTCCGTATTTTTATATCTTCGCTAGTTCCAAATGGCCATTGGGCAAAAACATAAGTCAAAAAATCTTGTATGCAAATTGTTATTTTTCCAATAGCTCTGCAATGTCGATTTAAGGCTAGGAGGACTCTTGTTTTTGGTCCCGAGGTACATGGGATTATGTCGACCTATCGATCAGAAAGTTAAAAAATAGAAATTTGGTGTGGGACCCAATTTTTTCTTTAAAAAGACCTTTGATGTAAATTTTTATTATTCTATTGAGTTAAGAACATTGACTTTGATAGGGGAGCATAGTCCATTTACATAAAACAGATTCTGAATGAAGCCCGAAGGTTTGGCGGGGACATGGAAAATTCCCAAGTCTCAACGATTTTGGTGCACCCACAATTATGGGTCATGGATTGCAAATAGTGATCTGATAGCACCCAGTAAGTGTCGCATTCATGATACCATGTGTAGAGATAGAGACTCACCTAGCAGCCACCAAATGCCACGATCGCGAGAGTTGGGTCGCGATATTGACTCCCAAACATCTGGGAAAGGGGATAAATACTCCCTTTTTGGCCTATTTTTTACCCTTTTTCATCCATTTCCAGTAGAGTAAAACATTGAATATTGTGAAAGCTTGGGATTAGTGCTTGTGGGACATTTGTGGAACTTTGATAACTATTATTACGCTATTACCTTCGAAATTATGGTAAGATTTCTTTATGTTTTTTGTTGATTTTAACTTTTATTCACTAAAACCACTTAAACATGGAGGCATGATTTTATAACCAATGTTACTTGGATTTTACCCATTTTCAAAGGTAATCACTCTTAGAGAAAAAGGGAATGTAGGGTTTGATTTAGAAATACGATTTATGTAAATAGGACCCATATGAGATGTTTGAGTAATTTTGGATCCAATTCACAATATGGGTATCATTGTTCTTGTCTTTATGACTAGATTATGATTTTGATTGCATGACATCTTGTAGAAGCTTCTCGGAAGTGAAAGTCATTGATTTATTAGATTTTTTTAGCTTTCTTCAGAATGCAGGTAGGTTATGTTTCCTCTATTCTTAGATTGAACTATGCCATAGTTTAATTATGATATTATATAAAATTTGGTATGGGCTTTAGGTATTTGTGATAAAATTTGCAATACTTGGATTAGTTGGAACTTTTAGGTTAACTAGAAACCTAAACATAGGTGTATTTGATTTAGTTTCTTAACTCTTAGTAAAACTTCTATCGTAAGGATAATTGAGGATTCTTTAACATATAAAAGTAGATTTAGATACTTTTGTCTAGTCAGGGGTAGGATTGCCTTAAAATGGATTGTGATAATTAGAAGTGGGCCCTTCTTGCTTGCCTTAGGCCAAGACTTTAGATAGGTTTTTTTAACCTTTATTCACTTGTGATATACCTTTAAATGCTTAATATGAGGCTTGATAAAGCTATCGACCTAATGGTCACAACTATTTAATTATGTGAGTTGATGCTAAATACAGTAAAACTAGGTATTGGTGATTAATTGTTATGATATTGATGATATATAATTACCAATTTTATTTGAATAATGATCATGATATTGATGATATATACACCGGTTTGGGTCAAGATAATAATTCTGATAGTGATGATATATAGACCATATAAAGTTCGAATAATGATTATCATATTGATAATATATATACCGGTTTGTGCTATCATATTAATTATAATTTTTATTATATAATTACCTATTTGAGTCAAGCTAATACTTAAGATGGTGATTATATAATACTGGTTTATGTTTGGCAATGGAGTGTGATATTGCTATATGGGTATCGATTCAAATAAAAAATTGGGAAATTAATGGTAGTGTAGTATTTCATGGATGTATTCTGGTTGTATCATGAAAACAATGGTTCAATTTATGCTTTAATTGATTCTACCCTCCAAGCTTATGGTGTTCTGCGTCTGGTTATTTTTTTCTACACTTATTGGCTTATGAGGGACAATCTTGTAGTTATAATTGCTCGTTCTTTACATTATTATCCTAGTTTTTTTATTTTATTGTGCATAAAGATGTTGAAGTTATGTACAGGTTTGCTGCTTTTCTTTACTGAGTTATGTTATCTTGCATTTTATCATATTTATATCATGATTTAACTTAATCGGCATATGATGCCTACTAAGTGCAGTGGATTTCTACTCATACTAAACTTTTGTACCTTTTAGGTGCTGATCTAAGTATTAGTTGCCGTCAATAATTCAAGGATCATATTGTATTAGGTCTCAGAGATAGGGTGAGCTCTTAGAGTTGGAGTTTCCCCATTTCCTTCTATCTATATATGTCGAGTCTTTAGTTTTGAGATAGGATTGCATTTACTTTTTGATAACTTGGGTTATATTTATAGTAGCTCTTGTTCTGTCCCTACTAGGTCGTGGGATGGTTTTCTATGTTATGGCTTTTCCTTAGACTATTTGTATTGCCTTACTTATTTTTAATTATATTGTCCATTTCACGCTACTTGGGGCATTTTCCCTAAATTTAAACTATTGTATTCATCTTTAGGTTACTGTTGGGCTTAACTACTAGTGTGATAAAGTAAGTGCCATTATGACTCATAAATCAGGTCGTGACACATATTTCTAACTATGTTTTGATATGAAAAAATCTAGAAGTTCCCTTGAATTTTTGTTTGTCACTGAGGTAGAAGTCCTCTTACATCTCTTATGGGATTTCTATAGTGGTCAAGTAACTCAATGATTGGCAAGGGATTGCTCAAGACTGCTATAGCGAGCCACTAATCACCATAGTAGGACCTCTGTAACTTTCAAGTAACTGTTGTAACTATAATCTATAGTTAAATTTCCTAATTCCAAAGTTTTATGTTGTTTTCCATATAATTTAATGGGTTCATTCTCACACTGTTGTGAAAGAGTGATTCATTCCTTCATTATTGATGAATGATTTCATACTAAGTACTGGATGGTGTAAGCACTATCATACCTTAAGATGGTTATTCTCATTTTCCTTAATTCTTGGTCAGAACTACCAGTTTTTATAGCGGGAGTTTTATTGCACTGGGCTACCATCTTTTTGGTAAGAACTGACATCAACAAATTCTTTCCCAAGTTGTAATATCATGATATAAATAATTTGATTTGTGTGTAAATGTTTGGTTCTGCACCTCATTATTTTGAAAGTTCTCGATAGAGAAGTTGAGTATAAATAATGGTTTTTCAATAAAGTAGAGAACGTGTGGAGGTTAAAGAAGCAGTGTATGTATCCCTGAAAGTAATTCCTTTAAAATTTTGATCTTTTACTCTTAGTAACCAAAGAACATTCGGGAATGAAGGACTGGTAAATTGGTATCTAATCTAATAACCCATTAGGATATTACTGAAATATTATTAAAAACATAAGAATTTTAATTTATCTTAGGTGATAAGATCTTTACCTTAATGTGGTAGTGTATTAGACATGAACTAAGGCCATATGATATGCCTAGCACAAAGCTGAGTTTAAAATGTCACTACGAATTGAGTTTTGAAACATCTTTTGTTTTGACCCTTTGAAAATGTCCTCTAATCCAATCTCCAGACCCAATACGACTCATGGGTACGAGCTCTATGCTGGGGTATGAGTGGTATGGTGCTGGCGTGTACTGTGAAGTATTAGGAAGTCGGATAGTTTTTGTCACTGGAATAGGTATGGCTTAGAGGTGTGAGTCGTAAGGGATTGGTATGAGTCATATCAGGGACTCATATTGTGGGCAGTGTTTGATCCTCTTAATATTTAATTCATCTATGGATATGGGTCATGGGTACAGATCATTTGTTGTGTTATGACTTGGTTGGATGAGGTATATATTTGAAAGTGTTGGATCCAAGGGATAAGGATTGGATACGAGTGGTGGATACTAAGAGTATAGAAGGGTACAACTCGTATAGGTTAGACATATCCATGTGATGGCTTTTTAAGGGATTTAAGTAGTGGTATTTTGGACATTACCCTACTTACCCTAATTAGGACCCACAACTTCTAATACACTTAGGAGGTTATTTACCATATTATTCTATTCATTAACACTTAGAAAGTATTCCAAAACATCTCATAATTCTCTCAAGAGCTTTTAGGGCAAAGAAGCTAGGGTTTGAACTAAAGGATTTCTTTGGGGCTTGCTTTGGTTATTTCTTTCCGTTAATTCTCCGACTTAAAGAATGATTCTCTTCCCTCATTGTAATTTCAACAAAAGACATGGTTTATATGATTGATGTCATGGTTTTACTATTTCATGATTATGGTTTTTCAACTATTAGTGGGGGTTTTGATATTGAATGTTTTCTTATGGTTTTCTATGGTTTTAAGTATGCTTTTATATGGATTAATGGTTGTTTTGGAAAATTTGATTGCATGGTAATGGTTTAATGTTCTTTTAAATTGGTTTTGGTTATATTATTCCCCCAAGGTGTTTGATAAAATGTTTATAAAGATATGTTCATTGCAATGACTTCTTATAATGGAACTATTGAATGTTTTAAACTGGATAAAAGATTTATGCATGGTTTAAATGTTTTAAAAAGGCTAAAGGCTAATTGGTTATGCTCATGGAGAACATGAAAGTCTCCTAAGTTGATTTGATATGGTATATGGAAAAGGAACCTAAGGTCCCCCTAAACTAATTAGTTTGGCAATGGATATTACTTGCAAGTAAGGGTGGTCAGATGATACCACTAATATTGGCCTTGGTTAATAAATGATAAATGGATTGTTTGGACATGGTATTAATTGGTCATTAATGGTGGGGTGTGTAGCTAAGCCATTGAATGTGGCAGACCCGGGGGAACCATAATTGAAAACTCATATTTGTCGATATAAGGAGTCCTTGATAACCACTTGCGAGTGTCACATTTTATATTGGAAGGATGTACTAGTCATCCCATGGGATATTTCCTAGTCGTGCGACTATATGCACTGGGACCATTTCAGCAGGGGAAGCTCAACCCATATCTCCCATTGATAGTTAGGACGGCAAAGCTACATAACCCAAGTAAAGATTTTAAGTGCATGCTAAACCCAATCCCTTTTATCGATACTTATATATGTATGGTTTTTTTCATTATGGATGGTTTTACCTGGTTTTATGACTGGCATTATTTTATATGTATCCTAATATTCTTGCTAGAAGTCATTCCCTAACCTCGTCTATTGGACGCTGTATACCAATGCTATAAAGGAACCGACCATTTTACTCCCCAAGTTTAGAAATTATATTTGGTATCATCATTTGGACTGAAGTAGTGAGCTTTCATCCTTTCACAAGGAATCATTTCATGTTGTAGATTTTCTTTAGACACTTTTTTTTATTTTGGATATTGGTTTTGGCTAATGTTAGGGGCATGTCCCAAATGGATTTGTTTATTCTTTTTTATAGAGGCTTTGTGGTACTTTTGAGGGTTGGTATGGGCGGTCTTGGTGATGGCCTTGGCATTGGAATAAGCCGGTGGGATGATGTCATCGACATGATTTCTCACTTTTCCATCATATTAGATTTTGGGATTTATTTTCTTATTATGTTTTGGTATTCCCTTTGGTTTATAGTCTATGGTTTGGTTGGTATAGTTCGTTGGTTGGTGGGGTACGACTGGACCCGGTTAGGTTAGTTACAATTATGAACCGATCCAAGAGTCTTAATGAAAAGAATAGCGGTATTTTATTATATGTTTGAAATTTAGCCTATCTAAGGTTTGACATAGGTGGTTGGGGTTAGGTAATAGGGGGAGGGCCCCATTCCTAGTTGGACTTAGGATGCCCATCACGATAAGGCCCAGGGTTGGGTTTTGTCAAGTTGGTATCAAAGCTCTGGGCTCATGGTCAACGGGGATGTCCACAAAGTCGTGTCAAGTAGAGTTTCTTTTAGGGGTGTGAAGTCTGACACACTCATAATAAGGAGGCTGGAAGACATTTAGGAATGTTTCACTTTTTTGGTATTCTCTATTCAACTTTGAGTTCTCCACCCAGGAATCTCACATAATCCTTTTTTGTTCGTCTTTCAGATCTTACCTCCTAGTTATGGAACACAAGGAAATTATTTTATCCAATAAGAGGATAATTCTGAAGGGGTACGTCCTACTTCTTTAGTAAAACATTAATCTCATGTTCCTATTCCTGATATTGTTGAAGTATCTCCTATTCATGATAGTTCTCCTCAGGTCCCTCAGGTCAAAGTAACGAACATAATTTTTTTTTAATCTATTCATAGCATTCCCTAATTAGTTATTGCTCAGGCTGAGAGGGGTGTGACTGGTGCTTTTTCTGCTGAGACCACAAGGGTTGGTAAATTTATGAATATGGGTCCTTCAATTTTTACTGGGGTGAAGGTGGAGAAGGATCCACAGGGCTTCTTAGATGAAATGGAAAAGATATTTCTAGTGATGCAACTTACTAATGTAGAGGGGGTTAACTTTGCATCTTATCAGCTCAAGGATATTAATTATCATTGGTATGAGGAGTGTGACATAAATAAAGGTGATATGGAAGAGTAAGGGTTGTGGGAGGCTTTTTCTACTTCTTTCATAGATCTGTTCTTTCCTCAAGAGTTGAGGGAAGAAAAGATGGAGGAGTTCATGAATCCCAGGCATGGAAGGATGTCTATAAAGGAATATGCTTTGAAGTTCCATCAGTTATCAAGGTATGTTCCTGATTTGGTGGTTGATATGAGGTTAAGAATGAGAAAATTCAATTCTTGGTTGAATAAAGATTTGATTCTTGAGAGCAATACTGCCTTGTTAATTAAAGTAATGGATATCTCGGGTTTGACTTTTCATATCCAGTAGGTTGATGATTAAAAGAGAAATAAGGCTGAGTTTGGGGATAGAGAGGGAAAGCGGAGTAGGTTTTCTGATCAGGGAGGTGCTCAGTCTTAGGGTTGTAGAGATGGTGGAAAGTGGTACAAAGAAGTGGGGGAGTTCAGGCTCCTTTCCTACGAGTGCTCGTTACCATAGCAGTAAGGAGATAGGCATAATCAAGGTGGTGAAAATTCTTGAGCACAGGCTGCCCAATCTCTGGCGAGCGGAGGTCAGTCACTTTTTTTTGCATCCTCCTTATCAATTTTATTGTCATCCTCATCTGGGATATTATGAGGAAATAAGGGATAAGTGTTTCAAGTGTTACTATGTAGGTTATCGAATCAGGTATTGTTTGGTTAATAAGGTTTCTATGGGGTGAATAAGATTCCTGTGGCTTCATCTTCTGCTCCTGCAACTGGTGGTGTGGTATCTACTTCTGTTACTACTCCAAGTTCTAGTGTTTGTCGGAATAAGTTATATGTTTTAGCATCCCAACAAGAATCTGAGGCATTACCTAATGTCGTTACTGGTACGTCATAGCTTTCCTCTCATGATGCATATTGTTTGCTTGATCTGGGGTCCACCCTTTCTTATGTGACTCCATATATGGCTGTTTTTTTTTTTTTGATCCAGAAGTTTTCTCAAATCATTTTTCTATTTCTACACTGGTAGGTGACTCGATTAATTCCATGAGAGTCTATAGAGTGTGTGTGGTATCTGTTGGTAGTGACTAGACCTTGCTAGATCAGTTTGAGATGGATATGGTCAATTTTGATGTAATCTTAGCTATGGATTGGTTGCATTCTTGCTATGCGTATGTGGATTGTTGGACCCGTAGGGTTATCTATAAGTTTCTTGGTGAACTAGTTATAGAGTGGAAAGGTAGTTCCTTAGCTCCTAGGGGGAGGTTTATTTCCTATATAGCTCGGAGGTTAATCTTTGTGTGTTGTCTTTATCAATTGGTTCCGGTTAAAGATTCTAACTCATAAAGTCCTTCTTTGACTTCGGTTCTTATGGTTAATGAGTTTCAAGAGGACAATCTGGATTATCTCCCTAGTGTTCCTCCTCCTGATAGGGAAATAGAGTTTGGTATTGATTTGCTTCCGAACACTCATCCAATTTTGATTCCTCCATATAGAATAGCTCCAACAAAGTTGAGGGAACTTAAGGAGTAACTTAGGAATCTTCTAGATAAGGGATTTATTTATCTTAATATTTCTCTGTGGGGTGCACCAGTGTTGTTTGTGTGCTAGAAGGATGGTTCCCTTCGCATTTGCATTGACTACAGGTAGTTAAAAGAGGTGACGGTCAAGAAGAAGTATCCTCTTCCTCAGATAGATGACTTGTTTGACCAGTTACAGGGTGCCCAATTCTTTTCTAAGATAGATCTTCGGTGTAGATACCACCAGCTTCAAATTACGGAAGTAGATATACCCTAGACAACTTTTCTTACTCGGTATGGTCATTTTATGTTCTTGGTGATGTCATTTGGGTTGACTAATTATCCAGCAATATTTATGAACTTGTTGAACAAGGTGTTAAGGAATTATTTGGATATTTTCTTCATTGTGTTTATTGATGACATTTTGGTTTATTCCAAGAGTGTGGTGGATCATGCTAATCACCTCTGTGTGGTGTTGCTAACCTTAAAGGAACAACACTTATATGTCATGTTCTCTAAGTGTGAGTTTTTGTTGAACCATGCGACCTTTCTTTGGTCATGTTATCTTTAGTGAAGGGATCATAGTGAATCCATAGAAAGTTCCCATGGGGAAGACGTGGCCTAGAACCACGACTCCATCCGATATTTGAAGCTTCTCGGGTTTGGTCGGGTATAATAGGTGATTTGTGGAAAGCTTTTCTTCGATTACTTCTCCTTTGACTAAGTTGACTCAGAAGAAGGTTAAATTTTCTTGTTCGGATGCTTGTGAAGGGAGTTTTGAGAAGTTGAAGGATAAGTTTACTTCGGCTCCAATCCTGACATTATTGGAAGGCAATGATGGATTTGTGGTTTATTGTGGTGCGTCTCAGGTAGTGCTTGGTTCTGTTTTGATGCAATATTGGAAGGTGATTTCCTATGCTTCTAGGAAGTTAAAGGTACATGGTAAGAATTATCCTACTCATGATTTTGAGTTGTTCGCGATTGTCTTTGGTTTGAAAATATGGTGGCATTATTTTTATAGCGTTCATGTGGATATCTTTTCTGATCACAAGAGTCTTCAGTATATGTTCACTCAAAAAGAGCTAAATCTCAAGCTGAGGAGGTAGCTTGAGCTTCTCAAGTATTATGATATGAGTCTTTACTATCACCTTGGTAAGGAAAATATGGTTGTTGATGCTCTTAGCATGTTATCCATGGTGAGTTTGGCTCACTTGGAGGAAGGCATGCGGGAATTGGTGAATGATATGCACTGTTTGGCTAATCTTAGAGTTCGACTCTTTAACTCTATAAATGGTGGTTTGACAGTGAAGAATTTTTCGATTGTCTTTTGTTGTGAAGATTAAAGAAAAGAAAGTGCTAGATCCTATCCTTATAAAAATCAAAGGTGATGTTTGTGAAAGAAAGGTAGTGGTGTTTGAGATTAGTGGTGTGGTACTTTACGGTACCAAATGAGGTTGTGTGTTCCTGGTGTCGACGGGTTATGACAAAGGGTTTTGGATGAGAAACATGAGTCGTGCTATATTGTTCATCCCTGGTTGACTAAGATGCATAATGAGCTCAAGGATATCTATCGGTAGAATGGCATAAAGAGAGATATGGCTGATTTCATAGCCAAGTGGATGGTGTGTTAATAGGTTATGGTTTAGAACATGAGGCCATGAGGGTTGTATTAGGAAATTGATTTTCCTGAATGGAAGAGGGAAGTGATCAATATGGACTTCATTACCAGTCTTTCTCAGTCTCAGAATCAATATGATTCGATTTATGTTATTGTGGATATGATGCCCTAGTCTGTGCATTTCTTGCCATTATGGACTACCTTTATGGGGGAGGGTTATGCGCGGTTGTATTTTCAAGAGATTGTAAAGAAGCATGGGGTACCTGTTTTGATTATTTCTGATCATGGTATGCAGTTTACATCTCACTTCTGACAATCATTCCAAAAAGGGTTGAGGACTAAGGTTAGTCTAATTACTGCTTTTCATTCATTATAGGATAGGAAAGAGGAAAGAACTATTTAGACATTAGAACAGACGCTTCGGGCCGATGTGATTGACTATGGTGGAAATTGGGTTGAGCATCTACCTTTGGTTGAGTTTGCTTAAAATAATAGTTATCATTTAAGCTTTGGTATTGATTTTTTCAAGGCGTTGTATGGTTAGAGGTGTAGATATCTTATTGGGTCGTTCGAGCTTTGAGAAGCGGACATTGTTTGTTCGGAATTGGTTTATCAGGCAATGGAGAAAGTCAAGGTTATTCGAGTTAGTCTTAAAGCTGCCCAAAGTCGCCACAAGTCCTATGCGGATGATAGGCATAGAGACTTAGATATTGAGGTCAGAGATAGGGTGTTCCTAAATGTGTCGCCCATGAATAAAGTGGTGCGGTTTGATCTTGGGTGTATTTATACGCCTAAGCACCATAATTTATCCATATTTTAGCTATGTTTAGAGAACAAAGTGCCTAGTTTCTTATGTTTTTACTCTACTTCTATGTAATTGAGCTAACCGATGTGATTAGCATGATTTCAGGTATTAATGAGGTAGATGAAGACATTATGGGACTATGGAATGCGGATCGCATATGACACAAGAGAGAGTAGCAACCTGGACCAAATGTGGCGCCTAGAAACTATAATCTGGATCAAATGTGGCGCCTAGAAACTATGTCCAAGACTAGCTTGTCATTTATTATTAGTTCAGGGACCTAGAAGGCAATTATGAGAGAAAAGATTATTAAAAGGGATAAATGCTGAATTTTTATTCATTATTGAATTATTCTGTATTAGTTTTTGAGGGAGAATAACGGCTTAGATTGGGAGAGAGAGAAAAACATTTTTTCTCTCTTTCGCTCAGTATTCACACACCAAGATCGTCTTCTAATTTTTGGTATGATGAATATTTCTATTGTGATTTTCATTTAATTCATGAGCAGCTAAGTTTATTAGTTAGAGTTATGGAAACCTTGTAGCATACAATCTATCACTTTGGGTTTTGAATTCATTATGCATTGATTTGTTTGCATCATACTCTCTTCGTTTATTTTGAATTCTCGTGGTTGAAAACATAGAGGATGTGCCTTAAAACACAACTTGTTCGAGAGTAAGGTTGTTGTTCGGAAAAGAGAGTAGTGACAAGAAAGTAGGATTTTCAATCCCTATTTTATAAGTTAATGTTTTAGCAGGATTAACTACTTGGAGATTTTTTATTGTTTTTGGTAAACACTTTTGATTCGATAGAACTAAAGTGAATTAGTCCTTGATGGTTGAGAAACACTAGGATTATGTTATTAAATACAATACGTTTCTCTGTAAACACGATACATGTATGAATTCTTAAAACCCATAGTTAGAAAGTATTGAAAACTACAAGGTGGACATAACCCTAACTTGTTATTTCTCTGAATTTGAATACCACTACACATTTTTCATTTTGTTAAACTGAAACCATTAATTTGCGAACTAAATCAAATCCTCCCTTTTTTGTTTTACGGAAACGAACTATTAAAAGTTAAATAATCTGCATACAACTTAATTTGCACCATATTCCCTGTGGGATTCGACCCCAACCTAGTTGGGTTATATATTTGACAACAACCGCTTACTCTCTCGTAAGAGAGGTGTAATTTGAGCGTTATCACGGTTTTGCAAAAAGGGGAAACTCATTCCTTGGTTCATTGGTCCTTATATTCTTTATAGAGAGTTGGCAATGTTGCTTATAAGTTTGAGTTTCCATCTAGCATAAGTTTGGTTCATCCGGTCTTTCATGTTTCTATGTTGAGGAAGTGTCTTGGTGATCCTTCTTTGGTTGTTCCATTGGAAGGATTGAGTATTTTAGATTCTCTATCTTATGAAAAAGTCCTAGTTGAGATATTAGATAGAAAAGTTCATTGGTTGCGTACCAAAGATGTGGCTTCGGTAAGGTTCTACGGTGGAACCATAAGGTGGAAGAAGCTACGTGGGAAGCAGAAGAGGATATGAAGTCCATGTATTCGAATTTATTTTCTGCTCTTGGTCTTCATACGAAAGGTATGGGTTCTTGAGCGTATCTTTATTTTCTGAGTTTGTTAAAGAAAAGATTAACATCTTTACCTCCTTATTTTCAAACTTTGTTAAGGGGATGTTTGATAATCCAAATAACTCAGAGTGTGGTTACCCCTACCTTGTCCATCAATTGGGGAAGAATGTTCCTAGTGGGGGAGACTGAAATATCCTGGGTTTTGACCCATACTAAATTTCCTTGAAATCCATTATCTAGACCCAATATGACTCATGGGTAAGCGTCGTATGTTGTGGTACGAATGGTATGGTCCTATCATATGCTAACTAGTGTTAGATGGTGGGATTGTTTTGGTTACTTTAATAGGTACAAATTAGAGGTGTGAGTCATAAGGGATTGGTACGAGTCTTATCAAGGAATCGTATGGTGGGCAGTAATTGATCCTCATAGTATTTAATTATGCCAGGGATACGGATCATGGGTACGGATCGAATGTTATGGTTACAACTTTGTTGGATGAGTCGTATACTAGAAAGTGTTTGATCAAATGTATGAGTTTTGGATATGATTGGTGGATACCAATCGTATAGTAGGGTACGGCTCTAAGGTTAGTCGTATCCCTATGATGTATTTTTAAGGGATTTAAATGAGGGTATTCCGAAAATTTCTTTACTTACCCTAATTAGGACCCACAACTTCTAATACACTTAGGAGGTTATTTACCCTATTATTCTATTCATTAACACTTAGAAACTATTCCAAAACATCTCATAATTCTCTCAAGAGTTTTTGGGGTTAGGAAGCTAGGGTTTTAACTAAAGGATTGGTTTGAGACTTGATTTGGTGATTTTTTTCCATCAATTTTTGGTTTAAGGAATGATTTTCTTCCCTCATTGTAATTTCAACTAAAGGCATGGTTTATATGATTGGTTTTATGGTTTTAGTATTTCATAATTATGGTTTTTCAACTATTTTGGGGGGTTTTGATATTGAATGCTTGGTTATGATTTTCTATGTTTTTAATTATGCTTTTATATGCATTAATGGAGGTTTTGGATAATTGGATTGCATGGTAATGGTTTAATGGTCTCTCAAATTAGTTTGGGTTATATTATGACCCCAAGTGTTTGATAAAATGCCTATAAAGATATGTTAATTGCATTGATTTCTTTTAATGGAATTGTTGCATGTTTTGAATTCGATAACGGATTTATGCATGGTTTAAATGGTTTAAAAGGCTAAATGCTAAATGGTTATGCTTGTAGATAACATGGAAGTCTCCCAACAGGATTTAATATAGTAAATGGAAAGTGCACCTATGATCCCCTTAACCTAAATGGTTTTGCTATGGATATTACTTGCAAGTAATGGGTGGTATGACGATACCACTAATAATAGCCCTGGTTAATAAATTGTAAATTGATTGCTTGGGCATGGTTTTAATTGGGCATTAATGGAAGGGTATGTAGCTATGTCGTAGAAGGTGGCGGTCTTGGGGGGACCAAAACTAGAAACTCATATTTGCTGATATGAGAGGTCCTTGATGACCTCATGTAAGTGTCACATTTTATATTAGAGGGATGTACTAGCCATCCCATGGGATATTTCTCGGTTTTGCAGCTACACGCACTTAGACCCTTTCAGCAGGGGAAGTTGAACCCATATTGCTCATAGGTGGTTAGGACGACAAAGCTGCACAACCCAGGTAAACGTTTTAAGTGCATGATAAACCCGGTCTCTTTTCCCAGCACATATATATGTATGGTTGTTTGCATTAAAGAGGGTTTAACTTGGTTTTATGACTAGAATTATTTTATCCTTATCGTAAGATTCATGATAGCGGTCATACACTAACCCCGCCTACTGCCGGCTATATACCCACGTTAGGCAGGAACCGATCATTCTACTCCTCTTGTTTAGCACGCGGATTCGGTATCAGCATTTTGACTTAAGTGGTGCGCTTCCATCCTTTTGGAAGGTATCATTTCATGTTGTGGATTTTCTTCAGACACTTTTCATTTATTTTGGATATTTATTTTTTCCATAGGTGGGGGCATGTTCCAATTGGATTTGTTAACACCTTCTGATAGAGGCTTTGTGGTACATCAGAGGGTTCTTATGTGCGAGATAGGTATTGATGTCAGCTTGGCATTGAAATAAGCCAGTGGGATAACACCATCGAACATGATTTCTCACTGTTCCATCATATTACATTTTGGGATTGATTTTCATATTATGTTTTGGTATTCTCTTTGGTTAATGGTCTAGGGTTTCTCGGTATGGTCGGTCGTTTGGTGGGGTGCGGCTGGACTCGATTGGGTTGGTTATGATTGTGATTCTATCCTAGAGCCTTAATGAGAACAATAACACTATCTTGTTATATGATTGAAATTCATCGCATCGAAGGCTTGACATAGGTGGTTGGGGTTGGGTAACAGGGGGCGGTCCCCTATCCTGGTTGGACTTGGGATGCCCATTACAATAAGGCTCGGGGTCAGGCCGTGTCATGTTTTTTTATAACATCTTACTATGGTCAACTTTAAACAAGCACAACTCTTAGAATATGATGAGTACTGTGGACAAAGACCGACCAAATTAATGGTTTAAGAGACTTATTTTCAATGCCACTAACCATTAATTTTTTTATAAAGTTAAATGTTAGGGTCATTTAACTGAAAGGTTTTTGTGGTCAATAATTGAGCTCCTCAGGCGGTTGTATCGACCATAGGTAAGATATAGTAGTGACTAAAAAAAATTATGTCATTTTTTTTCTATTTCTATTTCATAAACTCAAAAGATTCATTCTAGAGCCCTAGAGAGGCAATTTTTCAAATGTTAGGGTGAAAATTCATTTTTGAGGTAATTTACTCACAAGATAAAGTTTTTCTATTCCATAATCAGGGATCATTAGTAAAAGTAGAAATAAGAATAAGACTAGTTAAATCAATAATATCAAGAACATTGATATTCTAATCTCAATCACTAATGAGTATAAAAATATTTGTTGTATATATGATAGTGCATCTGGCGATAATAGAAAGTATGTCAAATATAGCATCGCATAGTTGTACATACTTAGTAAGTTGTGCTTCAGTCCATCAATAGAGTATACTTCAATTATGTCTTACAAATGGCTTATTTTGATAGATACAATTCCAAAAATATCCCCTTCAGAATTATCCCCAACTCTTACATGACCACCATCCATTTTCTTTACAAAGCTAATGTTTTCTTTCCTTCCAGTGACATATGTGGAATACCCATATTCAATGCCACACATTCCTTTTCTATAAGACATTCTAGTATTTTTTTCTAAACCAGTAGATTAGTTTCTTTTAGGTACCCAAGTATTTTTCGGTCCTTGAGGGTTAGAGTTAATGTCACTAGATATCTAAATTCACATTCTACAAGTTTATTGTCTGCAGTTATTGGATTGGTTACCCTTCCTTCCACAAGTGTAGCAACTAGGTTTATAATGAGAAAAAGAAGATTTTGAAATACATAAGAATTAAAAGTAGATCCAATTTTCATTTTAAAAGCATTAGATCTCATAGAGGTATGCCTTGGTGATTTTTTGCTGCCGTTAAGTTGCATGTTAACTTCACCAAGAAATCTAGCTTTCTTCTAAAGTAATTTGTCAAATTTTCTTTTTTTGTGAAATATTGTTATATTAATCAATAAATTTTCAAGCTCATTAGCTATCACGTAAATATTTGATTGTAAGATATTATTGTTGTTAAAGTGGAATAGTTTTACCTCACGGGATTTTCCCATAGCCATAAAGCATATTTTTGTAGTTTTTATATTATCCTCAGTTTCTTCTTCATAGCTTCATGCACCAAATTTTTTCTTTTTATGGAAGATATCCTTTTTATCCTAGGAAATTTTTCTTTGATGTAGCTGGGTTTACCATAATTGTAGCAATGATCATAATTCTTTGAATTGTCATTATTCTTGAGTGATTGTTGTGGTCTCAGTTGTCTTTCCCTAAAAATGTTTTAATATCCATGATTTATGAGGGTAATATCTTCACTTTTGACTTCATTAATGTTTACTTCTTCAAGATTTAAAGTACTGAAGTCTATAATTTTTTTCTCTTCTTCGTTGTACCAAATAATGTCTTTTTGTTCATAAGAAATAAGATCACCTCTTAAATCATCCTAGTCTATCTTGTGCAGATCTCAATATTCAAGGATAACATCAATTGTTTCCCATGCTTTGTATAGGCTTCATACGAACTTTTAAATTTGTAGGATATTTGAGTATATAATTGCTAGAGATTTTAGTTCACTAAAGTGTTGTCGAAATTAGAAAATATGTTCTCCACTCCTTCATCATCATTAATTTTGAATAATTCATATTCGTTGACAAGTGTATCGATTCGAGCTTCCCTCACTTTAGTTTTTCCTTCGTAGGTGACTTTAAGTTTTTCCGATATCTCCTTCACAGTTTCACACATTGAGAATTTGTCGTATTAATATTTTTTAACATCACAATAAAGCAAACTGATTGCTCTAACATTAATTTGGATTACCTCTTCTTATTGTTTTTTTATGTTAAATGTTTTGAGATCAGTCTTGTTTCTAGACTTTGTTATCTTTTCCGTTTGGATAAGAATTGGTTTTAGTACCTTACTTAATCATCACCATGCTTGTATGTCATTTGATTAAACAAAACATTTTGAACCTTTCCTTCAAATAAGAATAGTGTTGGACCTTAAAGTATGATCATCAACTTGATGAGTGACCTGAAGTTCTAGAGGAGGGTGAATTGAAAAATTCCTTTGAGACGACTGATAAGTCTTCCCACTCGTATCACCTGGAGATCAATATACTTAACAAAGTAGATAAGATTTAAGTGAATAAGAAAGTAAATAAGTTATTTGACATAAGAACACAAAGATTTATCATGGTTCAGAACACCAATGTGGTTCCTACTTGTAGTCACCTTGGGATCCAAAGTTTCCTAAAATCTTTTCAAAGTGGAGCCGAAAACAAGAGAAGTAAACAAGTTCTGAAACTCATTCTGTTTTTTAGATCTTGTGAAACAGCTCAATTGGTATGAAAAAGTTGACTCAATATTACTCCTTTGTAAAGTTGTAAATTAAAAAGTACAAAGATTTATTGAGACTAAAATTGAGACACACTAAGATTTTCCTTTGAAGTTGCGTAAGTTCTTCTATGTTTGGCCTTTTCTTTTATACTCTTCAGCTACTTCAACATCTATTATTCATAAGGAAAACCAAAAGATTTGTTCTCATCAAGTATTTGAATTGATTTCTTGATTGAGGGATAGAACCATATGGTATGTCCATATCAGATATGTCCATACGTGGTGCAACTTTCTTATCACAACCATATATGTCCATATCAGTTATATGTCAATATTGAGGGTCTGGTCTTCGTTTTTATTGCTTTTATCATGATAGATTCATCTACCTTATATTTGGGGATCAAACTAGATACATGAGTAATGCTTCTCCCAAGTTCGGTGTCGGCTTCCTTTTGCAAGATATCCTTAGAGATTCTAGGATATCCTTTATTTATTCCTTAGAGATCACGCTTGATTGACTGTATCTTCAGTGCATCCTGCAAGATATTTGTTTATTAGTTTTTTTTTATTCAAACATATGATGAGAGTGTGGGGATAACAATCTCCCCCTTTTTGATAATGACAAATAATAAACATCAGTTGACTTCCCTATTCTTACAGTGGATTGCTTCCCTTTTTTTGCTGACTCTTCTGACTTGGAGCTTCAGTTGACTCCTATCCTTTTATAGCCG
Organism: Capsicum pubescens; assembly: GCA_030864215.1. Taxonomy (NCBI): domain Eukaryota; kingdom Viridiplantae; phylum Streptophyta; class Magnoliopsida; order Solanales; family Solanaceae; genus Capsicum; species Capsicum pubescens. The sequence continues at coordinate 222,474,895 of CM061540.1, read as the reverse complement.
ACTTTCTCCCCCTTACTTGAAAGTACTTCTGATGTTCTCTTCTTTCACCTTTATTTTGCGTAGTACAAAAACACAACACACAGACAGACAAATAGAAATTGTAGGCATATAGAAGATAAATAGGCAATTTAATTAATTAAAGACAAAAACAAAGAAAAAGTGTGGCTGATAGTGCTTAAAAATCATTTTACAACCCAAAAAAAGACATGACCTCTTTTTTGAATAGTCTTCATCATTTAATTCATGTCAAGAAAGTATGTTCGGGTATTGTTTATTTTATGGCATAACCGTTCATTGGATTTCTCGACATTCTTAGAGAAGGAGGAATAGGACTTCTGGATAGAAATTTCAAGTTATTTGTTTGAGGAGTTGAATTTTGACTTGAGGGATTCCACGTGAGTAAATAGCTATGTGAACAATTTGATGCCTTCCTGATTGAATAAATTGATAGTCATTCATACCTTGCCTATGTCAGTTCTTGTGTCTTTCCCCAGTTACAGTATCTTGGAACTCGACTACTGAAGCAACATTAATCCTTCTTTAAGACAACTGACTGCCATGAGTGTTAAGAGGATTCATTAGAAGATTAATAAATAAGGACCAAATCTTTATTAGCGGAGTAGAAGACCGGAAGATTTTTTGTCAGATTAGCCATGCAGTGTGTTTGGGTCATTTAAGTGATAAAATTTGAGCAAGGATTTTAAAGGGGGCAAAGGAAAGGATGAAGAGGTGGGTAAGTGAAGCGGGGTGAATGAATCGAGGTGAAAATTAAAAGGTCTGCAGTGAATAGATACAACTGCTGAAGTGAAAGAACGACTGAAAATGTTTTGGGAAGATTAAAGGGTAAGGAGGCAATAAGAGAGTAGAGAGAGAGAAAAAAGTGGCATAGAAAATGTAAAGGCAATGATGATGCTTATTCATAAACAAGGTTTACAATAATTAAAAAATCAAGTCATTAATAAAAAATAATGAAGATATTGAAAAGAATTATACCCAAAAATAAAAATTATAGGTCATTACTGTTGATAATACCAAGCCTTTTATATTAGAAACTAAATCATTCATCCAACAGGGTTTATTAAAAATATCTGGCAAAAGATTTTCAAAATCTACAAATGTTAGGGAAAATCGTTGTTTTCTACATAATCTAGAATAAAATGGTGTTTAAGGTCAATGTGCTTATCCCTATAATGATGTACAGTATATTTAGATAAATTAATAACACTGGTGTTGTCACAGATTATAGACGCAACTTAAAATGACAACTTAAAATCAAATAATTGGTGCATAATCCATAAAATTTTAGTACCACAATGTCCAATGTCTCTGTATTCAGCCTCAGAGGTCGATAGAGCAACTGATGTTTGTTTTTTGTTGTTCCATGAAATCAAGGCATCACCAGAATTTGTCATTTTCCACTAGTTTTTTTTTCTATCATTCTTATCACCTGCATAGTCAACATCTAAATATCCAATCAAGTAAAAATTAGAGGAGCGAAGGTACCATAGTCCAATATCCTATTTTCCAATGAGATATCGAATGATTCTTTCGACAATAGTCAGATGAGACTTTTGAAAGCTGACAGGAACCTTGCATACTTACACAGGTTTAACATGATGTCTGGTTGACTGGCGTTAAAGTATTGGAGTAATCTAATATTCTTTTGTATGTCTTTCAATAAATGTTTTTTTCAAATGAATCTAAATCAAGACTTATCGAGTGACTCATTGGAATTTCATAGGCCTTTCCCTTTACCATTCCAAACTTGTTTATCAGTTCCTTAATATATTTGGATTGACATATTGTACCTTTTGGAGTTTTCTTGACTTGTAATCCCAAAAAAAATGTGAGCTTTCCCATGAGACTCATTTAAAATTCTCCAATCATCAAGTTGGCAAAATACTCACACAAGGATACGTTAGGACTACCAAATATAATATCGTGAACATAAATTTCACAATGAATAAATTAGAGTCAAGCTATTGTGTAAAAAGTGTTGTATCCATTTTGCCACTTTGGAAACAATTGTGTAACAAAAAATTACTCAACCCCTCATACCAAGCATTTGAAGCTTATTTTAGACCATAGAGAGTTTTTGATAGTTTTAAAACATGGTTTGGATAAAATGGATTTTAAAAACTAGGAGGTTGTTTTACAAAAACATCTTCATGAATAAACTCATTTAAAAAGGTACTTTTGGCATCCATTTGATATAGTTTAAAGTATTTGAAGGTAGCAAAAGCTACAAAATACAGATTGCTCTAATCTTGCTATTGGAGAAAAGATTTTGTCATAATAAATACCTCTTATAATGCTCTCCTACACCATATAAATTTGTATAGGATGGTCATTGTCAATAGATCAACTTATGTTAAGGTCGAATCCACGAAGAGCGAGTCTACTTTTAAAAACCTATAGCTGTAAATGGAATCTAAAGATATGCTCGTATTGAAGAAAAAATAAAGTGCATTATTTATAATGGGTTTTTTTTTGGAACATGTTTCTTTTAAATTCTATTCAAGTTCACGAACTAACGATGACAATTTCAATTGAAAATCCAATATAAGAAGGAACTTGGGATTATGTCTACATAATGGCAAGTTATTCATGGGTGCAGGATGATTTGGTGAAATTTTAGTCATTTATGATATGGTAGGCTAGGTTGAAGGTCTTGGAGGGTAGTTTGTCAACAAAACCTCAAGAATATAACTCATTGAACCTTTCAGGTTCCTCACAAGTGTGTCAAATAAACTCAACTAAAACATCAATTAGACATCCCTATTTCTACGAAGATGTCCAAAACGTGACTAACTCTCTACTCACCCTTATTTCTAAAAGAGTAAAAAGATATGAAGCCACATATACAATTGTCCACTATTACTTTGTCACCCATATGCACATTCAAGGATGATGAGGGTTCTAAGAGTTCACCCACATCTCTATTTCTATGAAGATGTGAGCTTTAAAGAACTTGGGGTTTTCACTCACAAATCCATTTTGAGCATTAGGGGTTTTCACCCACAAATCCCAACTATTTAAACTAAGCCAAAGTAAAAACCATCATTAACAAAATAGAATCCACACAAATACATCACAACCCACATATAATTTCACCTTAGTTCAACATAATCCCAGGCAAGAGAATCTAGCTACTCATAAAGTTAAAGAGAAGATATTTACCAAAAGGTCAATTCATAGCATCCATAGAAATAGAAAATAAGAAGAATCTTCACATTTCACTTTAATTTCACCAAATTCAAATTGAAATTTAAATACAAAAGTTTCACCAATTTCTAGGATTCACCAAGTCTCCAAATTTAAATCTCCAAAATTCAATAATCATCAAAGAGGGAAAACGATTTTTTCCATATAAGGGATTTGGGATAAGTTACGTCAATTTATAGAATTCCCCTTGGGCATTAACGCCACCAAGTTGTGATTTCACCAGCTTTCCCATGATCGCAACTATCGTGACTTCCCTCGAATAATTGCAATTGTGTGCATTTAACTAAAGTATACTGACCTCTATCTCAACCATCCGTCCTCGATCGTGGTGAGGACAACTTTCTGTGCACGGTTTTCCATCTTTTGTACTTTTCTTCTCTTTTTGATTCTTCTAAGCTCTATTAAAAATCTTTTATTTACTTCACCAGTATACCTGCAAAGTGTTAAGATTAGTGCATCAAACAAACAAATTTGTTTCATTCATACCTTCAAATCATGGTAGTATGCATGAATTTTGATGTAAATAAGTGGTAAATACACCACTCATCAACACCCCCAACTTAAATATTTTTTTGTCCTCAAGAAATGCTACCTCTTATCATGAGATGATGCATATTTTAGAAAACTTTATACAACCCAAATATCACAATGACTTCAAACATTATTAGTACAAAAAGTAGCTCTTTAAGCATGGGTAAAGCTATTCTCACGAAACCCCTCAAAATGAAATACAATTTTCAATGATGCAATGGAATTTAAAGAACAATAATAAAACAATCACTAACACTCTAAAAGTGACTCTCGATTGACCTGAACTCCACTATATTCCTCATGTCTCATTTTTCAAAAGATGACAATATCACCCACCTCAATTTTCTTACATGACTTCTCAAAAGGAGGAAAATCCCCCCCACACCTAATTATCAAATAAGTGACAATGTATTTAAGTTCTAAATTGTATCTCACACAAAGACTCTCGATGCTTAAAAATACCATGCCATAGACTTGCCCTTATTTTCAATCGCCACAACAATGTCTACACTTGATTGGAGATCTTAAAGGGATTTTTGTTCTTGTAACGTGGATTTGGGAAAGGGTAGGATATGATTTAGGACAAAGTAGCAAAACCATCATTTAACATCTACATCAAGCTATTCCATATTCCAACTTCTTGTCCAAGGTCCACTTTTTTTGTTTTCACACTCACACATTCCTATTTTAGCTACCTAGATTTGCCCAACTTTTTTAAGGCATCTCTATGCCTCATTCTTCTTTTCCTTATTCCTTTCTTTTTCACTTAATTTTTTCATTTCTTAGCTCATAAGCATCCAATTACAATTACATTGACACAAGGTCATCTCTTCCGAACATACCACCCCCAACTTAGGCATGTATCCTCAATTTTCATTTTTCATGATCAAAGAGGGCATGGTACAAGAGAGGGAAAAACTCTGAATGGTTTGAGGCTTGTAATGTAGTTGCCAAAGAAAGGCTTAAAGGCTCGGATTGGGTGAATAGGGGTAATATCCTAAGCATGGGTAGGTTATTTAGGCAAAAGTGGGCTCATGTTCACAAAGATAGCTTACACTGATTTCATCGACCAAGCATCATAAAAATTATGCTTGAGAGACTAACAGGGCAAGTTGTAGATGGTACAAGTAGGCATGAGACATGGAAAAAATGCTCACCACACATGGAATGCAAAATCCTCAAAGGGTCTCAATTTCCCTTCCCAGTACAGAAAAATTAGAGAATCTACCAATTTCTACAACATAAAGTTTTGGAGTCACAAAAAAGGGGTAAAGTATTGTTAAAAGGTTGTTCACGTCCGTGCCCTTGATTTTTTCAAAAAAATTATATGGAGGGGGGTGTTTGATTCACATTTTCACCACACACAATTTGCTATTTATGGCATCAAACCAAGATGACATCTCACATTTTAGCTTTTAGACAGGTAAACCTTATGGCTACTCAGATTTTGCCAAAGGTATAAGTGCATTCCCAAATAAAAAATACAATGGGTACTCAGAATTCCCTTGCATTTATTGCTTAGATGCTATGGGTATTCAGACTTACCCAGCATCCATTTCTCAAATCCTAATCATGAGGATTTTCCCTTAAGAACGTCGTTAATCAATCTATCCTAGAGAAAGACTTGTTTGATGTCAATCACAACGAGCACAATATTATCTAAGATTAGGGTAAGACTTTTTAGATTACGGTGCCTAAACATTAAAGTAATCCCCCCACAAGCCAAAGATGTGAAGTGTCCTCATAGTAGTAGATAAAATAAGCGCAAGGATTAAAAGGGAATCCATTAGGTAGCAACACTTCTTTTTGGGGATGAAGCAACTGCGAGTGGATTTATGGTGATTGTGTGATTGTGATTTTGGCCACTCGACCATGATCAAAGAAACTGAGGCCTATTTACCATGTTCTTTCTTTGTTATTCTACATAGTTGACATTTCATGCTCTATTTTTCCGTTGTTTTTTCTAAAATGCTAGATTGTGTCAAAAAACCTACAAAATATCAAAAATTCAGTATAGAAAGGATGGGTTGCCTCCCACTAAGCTCCTAATTTAATGTCGTGGGTTGACTCTTCTTTATCACCATGTAGGGCCCTTGAAACACACCAACTACACCTTGGCCACTGCCGGACATCCCACATATAGTGTTTCACCCTTTGACCATTTACTATAAATGTTTTTTTTCATGATTTTTCAATTCAATGGCACCACTAGGGTATATATTTTAAATCATGAAGGACGAATATTTGGAATGAAGCTTTCTCAAACAGAGTTTCAAATGAGAATTGAAAAGAAGTAACAATGACATGGAATTCTCTTCTTAGTATTTTAGAATCATGCCATTTTTTCAATTTCTCCTTATACAATGCGGAACTCTAATAGTTTTTTAGTTGGAAATCCTCAAACTCGTGAAGTTTTGTGACCCTTGACTCAGAATCCTCTCCCCAATTCATGTTTAACCTCTTCAAAGCCTACAGGGCTTTATGATCAAGCTCAATGGGCAAGTGTCATGCCTTCCCGAACACTAATTGGCAGGGAGACATACAAATTGGTGTTTTGTAAGACATTTTATATGCCTAAAGTTCCTCATCAAGTTGCTTTTCCTTATAGTTCAGCCTATATTCACAGTCTTTTTGAGTATGGATTTGATTTTTCGATTAGAAACTCTGACTTGTCCACTTTTTTGGGGGTTATATGGGGTATAAACCTTGAGCTTCACCCCTTATTTGTAAAGAGGGCCCCCAAATACATAATTGCAAAAGTGTCTGCCTCCATAACTAATAATGGCATGAGGTGTTCCAAACTATGTAAAGATGTATTTATTTGAAAATAAAGTAACGCTCTTTGTAATGCCCCGTACATTTCCTAGCTCAATTTAGACCCCAAAATGTCAAAGGTTAGCTTCAATAATTAATAACAATTGTTTCATGTAGAATTCTCAAGAATTAGACCCTCTATTTTGTGGAAAATTGAATTATCTTTCCATCAATACAAAATTCGCCTAAATACAATACTAGGTTGAGAAATTATGGCCTTTTTAGTAAAGTAGTGTACCAATTAGGAAAGCAACGCATCGCGGTGAAGGTTTAATTTGTATTCATTGAAATACAGTGGAAATTCGCAATTGTCTCACATCACGTTAAAGTCCCAGCTCCCAATGGTCTATTTCTTGCGGTGTGCCGCGGTGATGGCAAAAATGGGATTCGTCCCTTTTACAAAGGCTCATCGCGATAGCCCTGCATCGTGGTGATGGAAAATTTCCTAGTCGTCCTTTTCTAGTGAGCCACCACGATAGTGGTGCATCGCGGTGACATATAAAATCGGGAATTTCTCCCTTATTCCAGTTCAGATAAAAAATTTTAGAAAGGATTTTTTTGGTCAATTGCAAAGCCCCTAATTCATCCAAAACAAGAAATTAAGCCTATTCTAAAGCAGCTTATGCTTATTTTCATCCATTCTCTCTCAAAGAAAACCCTCGATCTTAAAAAATTACTCTCTAAGAAATAAATTTCCTCCATTGTTTCTATAAGAAAGCTAGAAATTAAGGGTTCCCAATTTAATATGATCAAGAGGCCATCTTCAGAAGCTCAAATAGGAATAAAAAATTCAAGTTTCTTCATCTAATCCTCAATTAAGGTATGTGGGGTTTATGAACAAGGATCCTCTTTCTTCCTTGTGCCTAAAACCAAGTTTTTATTTCAAATTTATATGATCTTGAATGATTATACATGATTTTTAAATTGGGATTCATACCCGTTATTTCTAATTGCAATATTATGAGATTTCAAGTGTTTTAGAAGTTGAATTTCTTTACTATTTTCATATTTACATCCCTATTGTAGTAAATTTTAGATTTTGAGATGAATTGTCATTAATTACATTATCAAACATGAACTCTATGATGTTTTGACATGATATTGATGCATGGTTTACTATCCCAAGATTGAATATTATTATTTCATGAACGATTATGCTTTAAGCATCAAATGATCAGTTTATTTCTAGATTTTCAGGGAAGATTTGATCTTTTGATTTTTAAATCAGATTTGCAATCCACTTTAAAGATTTATTACATATAACAAAAATCATATTAGCTTTACTTACAGATTGAGTCAGATAAATGCATAACTGGTTTCATAATAGACCCTTATGCTAGTTTTTATAAGTGATTTCCAACCGAATAAGTATACATATTTAACAGGAGGAGTATTTAGCAGCTAGCGATAAGTGTGGGATTAGTGTCCCCTAACTTCCAACGAACGGCATAGCCAACATAGGCACAAATTTAGTTTATTCCCCTTTTTATATGGATGATAGATACATACGTGATAACTTAGATTAGGTTATAATCCTTTGAAAAATCATGACACCTCTTTCCATTATGAGGTTTCCCCATAAGAGAACAAGACGTTGGACTCCATTATAGCTCACATAGTTTATGTCAGTCAGAAGAACCTCCCTGAAAGAAAAGACTACAAAGTAATCTTAATAGAAAACTATGTGTAGAGGCTCACAAATTATTTAGATTACTCTTTATAGAAAGATATTAGTTACAGATTTTAGCTTTTATATTTCAGATATAAAGGTGTGTCCTTTGTATACTTAGGCAACATGATTTATTAACAGATCACTTGTACAACTTTTAGAACTAAACGGTATGACTCACTAGATATATAAAGTATGATTTACTACTCATGAATTATGATTTTCATCTTTCATATATTCCAGCTTATCTGACTTATTTATAGTTAGCATGCATTCTTTTGCAAAAATTGATATAAATGTTGAGATATTGTTTTAATTTTGCATCCACCCCATATACTCAGTACATCCTCAAAGTAATAATCCATATATAAGTCTATGTGCTATATTGTCTCATAATGTAGGTTTAGGTGATCAGTTCCAGTAGCGTGAGTAATTTTGTGCATCTCCATCTACATCTTGATAGTTGGTGAGTCCTCATAGTTCGAGGACTTAGATATTAAAAATTTTAGTTTAGATGATTCAGTATTCTTTTCAAATAGTTCGAGTGAGTTGGGGGTTTGTCCCAATGGCTCTCTAGTTATTAATAGTAAAGGATTGTCGGACAGCTAGATACAATTTAGCCTCATAGTATTGTTTTTTTAGACTTTATATTCAGATTATTCTTAGTTAACTCAGACAGTTTTCCACATTTAGCATGACTTTTATGTCTAAATTTCCCTTATTATGAGATTCAAATTTAGTAGAGGGTAGACATGGTTAGCTTAAGGCTACTCATAGGCTGGAGTACCGTGTGACGCCCCGGGACCAGGTTTTTGGGCTTTACATACTTTGTATCAGTGCCTAAGTTTTTAAGAGTCCTAGGGAGTCAAACAAGATGTGTTACATAGAGGCCTGATCATAGGTGTGAAGCGCGCCACATTTATGAGCAAGAGACTAATGGGAGTTCTTAGGAAATCATATTTTTCTTTCATGGTCTATCATTCTTATAGTATATCTAATTTTTTTTTAACTCGTGCTCATACATGATAGTTGAATATGCCTCATCATCAAGCTAACTCCTGCAGAAATATTAACCAGCTACCCTAGCCCACCGATCCTCGGAACGAGAATATATCCCATATTGAGTTTAGGGATGCCTTTTAGGCATTTTCCCCGGCCATGATTGCTAATGCTCAGGGAAACCATTGGGTTGTAGTACCACATCAGCAGAATGGTAATTTAGCAGCAGCCAGAATTTATGACTTCATGAGAATAAATCCACCAGAGTTCTTTGGGACAAAGCAGGTGAGGACCCATAACTTTATTTAGATGAGGTGAAGAAGATCACCCAGATTATGCATGCTTTTGAGGAGGAGAGTGTAGAGTAGGCATCCTATAGGTTGAAGGATGTAGCGTATGATTGGGTAGTTATGTGAAAGTATGGTAGAGGTAAGAATGTAGCTCCTATGAGTTAGAAAGTGTTTCAAAATGCATTTCTAGATAGGTTCTTCCCACATGAAATAAGAGAAGCTAAGATAGAAGAATTTGTGAACCTGAGGTTGGGATCGATGAAAGTGAAAGAGTACTTCCTTAAGTTCAATAAGTTGTCTATGTATCCCCTAGTACGATTGAGGATCCAAGGAAAAGTATGAGTAACTTCGTTATTGGCGTATCCATCTTAGTTGTAAGGGAGTGTAGGATTGAGGTTATTGGAGACATGGATCTTGCTAGGGTGATGATTTGTGCTCAATAGATTGAGGCAGAAAAGTTAAAGGGAAAACAGAGGGGAAATAAGAAGGTTAGAACAAAGTAGTTTGAGTATGGCCAGGCTAGTTCTCAAGGGGGAAATCATTCATAGTTTTAGAATCATTTATCTATGCCAGCACCATCTTTATCTAGTGCTCCCGCTCCCAAATCTATATAGGAGCAAAGTGGTAAGTATTTTATGTACAGATCTCAGAATAGTGTGAGTGGAAGACCCAGTCATACTCCATGTACTAAGTGTGGTAAGAATCATCTTGGTGAGTGTTTAATGGGATAGAAGGGTTGTTATGGTTATCGTAAGATGGGATATGGAATTTGAGAGTGTGCGCATGCTAAGCAGGGAAACAAAGATGTTCATCCCCAAACTCAGGCTACTAGTGCACTAGCTCCTCTAGGTCGCCCAGTCCCTCCTCATGGCGCATCTTCTAGTACCGGTGGCGGTAAATGACAAAATCAGTTTTATTCTTTACCATCCTCTCAGGAGCAGGAGGATTCAGCAGATGTTGTTACTGGTATGCTTTATGTCTTTCATATTGATGTTTATGTGTTATTAGACCCCAGGTCAAGTTTATCTTATGTGATCCCACTAGTTGTAGTAAATTTTAAAATAAGTCCTGAAAAGATCCCTGAGCCCTTCTTGGTTTCTACCCTAGTGGGTTAGTCAGTTGTTGACAAATAGATCAATGGAAAGTTTCATATTACTTTCATTCATAAAATCATGTTAGTAGGCCTAATAGAGTTACATATGGTTGACTTTGATCTTATTCTTGGTATAGATTGTCTCTATTCCTTTTATGCATGTATAGATTATCGCACCCAAGTAGTGAAGTTTCTATTTCCAGATGAGTCAGTCTTTAAGTAGGAAGGTAATTCAGTATCTCCTAAGAGTCATTTCATATCCTGTCTTAAGGGTAGAAAGTTGATTTCCAAAGGGTGCATCTATCATCTAGTTTGAGTCAAGGACACTAGTCTGAGACTCCAACAGTTCAATCAGTCAGAGTAGTTAATGATTTTCCAGGTATTTTTCCCGAATATTTGCCAGGGGTACCTCCCGATGGGGAAATAGAATTCATGATTAACCTTTTTCCAAATACTCAATCCATCTCTATTCCTCTATATCGTATGGCTCCATCTGAGCTTAAGGAGTTAAAGGAGATACTCAAATATCTTTTAGACAAAGGTTTTATAAGGCCTAGTATTTCTCCATGGGGCGCTCTCATCCTATTAGTATGAAAGAAAGATAGTTCTTTGCGGATGTGCATTGACTATTGTTAGATGAATAAAGGCACAGTAAAAAATAAATATCCTCTTCCTAGAATTGATTAATTATTTGATCAGCTCCAAGGTGCAAGTTATTTCTCAAAGATAGACCTTAGATCTATCTATCATCAACTTAGAGAAAGAAAATATTATATTCCAAAGACAACTTTCAGAACTTGTTATGGTCATTTTGAGTTTCTAGTCATGTCCTTCGGGCTAACAAATCACCCAGCATCCTTCATGGACTTGATGAAGAAAGTGTTCAAACAGTATCTGGATATGTTTGTCATAGTCTTTATTGAAGATATTCCTATCTATTCTCGTAGTGAAGATGATCATGTATACCATATTAGAATTATATTTCAAACTCTTAAGGATCACCAGTTGTTTGCCAAATTCAACAAGTGTGAATTTTGGCTAAGGTTATTAGCTTTACTTGGTCATATTGTCTCCAGTGATAGCATTAGAGTTGATCCCCAAAAGATAGAAGCAGTAAGGAATTGTCCTAGACTATTTCTCCATCAGATATTGGAAGTTTTGTGTGTTTAGCAGGCTATTACAGATGTTTCATTGAGGGTTTCTCATCTATTACATCCCCTATGTCTAGATTAACTCAGAAAAAGGTTAAGTTCCCGTGGTTAGATTCTTACGAGTAGAGTTTTCAGGAGTTGAAGACTCGACTCACTTTAACCTTAGTTTTGGCATTACCTGATGGTATAGATTATTTTTTTTTCTATTGCGATGCCTCTAGAATCAGTATGGATAGTGTTTTGATGTAGAGAGGTAAGGTTATAGCCTATGCCTCTCTACCGCTAAAGCCTCACAAAAAGAACTACCCTACCCATGATCTTGAGTTAGCTGTTGTTGTATTTGCTTTGAAAATCTGGAGACAATATCTTTATAGGGTGCATGTTGATGTGTTCACGGATCACAAAAGCTTGTAGTATGTGTTCACTCAAGATTACAATATGAGTGTGTTGTATCATTCGGGCAAGGCCAATGTAGTGGTAGACAACCTTAGTAGATTGTTTATGGACAGTGTTGCTCATGTGGAGAATGATAAGAATGATCTAGTTCAAGAAGTTCATCGGTTAGCTAGATTAGGTGTGAGGTTAGTTGATTCAGCTGAAGGGAATGTTTAGGTTCAGAGTAGTTCAACTCTTCTCTAGTTTTGAAAGTGAAAAAGAAGCAGGATAAGAACTATAGTTTGGTCAAAATAAAGGAGTCAGTTAAAGACCAAAAGGTAGAGGTTTTCTCCAGATACCAGAGTAGCTTGTGTGTGCCATGTGTTAATCATTTGAGGTAGTGGATTTTTGCAGAAGCACATGGTGTGCGTTACTCCATTCATCCAAGATCTACCAAGATGTACCGTGGCTTGCAGAAAATCTATTAGTGTAGTGGAATGAAGAAAGATATAGCTAAGTTTGTAGCCAAGTGTGCAACTTGTCAACAGGTTAAGATAGAGCACTAAAGACCTGGTGGTACCTTAATGGAAATTGGTATTCCCACTTGGATATGGAAAAAGGTAAATATGGATTTTATGACTGGATTACCTCATTTGCGTCATTAGCATGATTTGATTTGGGTTATTGTAGATAGGTTTACTAAGTCAACGCACATCTTACTAGTTCACACGTCTAACACAACTTAAAATTATGCTAAGTTGTATATCCGAGAGTTATCCACATTGCATAGAGTTCTTTTATCTATCTTCTCAAATAGAGGTACTTAGTTTACCTCTCAATTTTGGAGAGGCTTTGAAAAGGGTGTTGGTACCAAAGTTCATCTTAGTTCATCTTTTTATCCACAGATAGATGGTCAGGTAGAAAGGACCATTTAGACTCTAGAGGACATGTTGAGGGAATATGTTCTTGATTTTAAAGGCAGTTGGATTGATCATTTGTCATTGATTGAGTTCGCATATAATAACGGCTACCATGCTAGTATTTCGATGGACCCGTTAGAAGATCTTTATGAGTGGAGATGTAGATTTCCAATTTGTTGGTTCAAAGTGGGTAAGGCCACTTTGATTGGGCCAGACATGGTGTTTGAGGACATGAAGAAAGTTCAGTTGATTTGAGAAATATTGAAAGCAACTCAGAGTTGTTAGAAATCTTATTCAGACGTAAGAAGATGAGATCTTGAGTTCGAGGTGGATAACCTTGTGTATTTGAAAGTTTCACCCATTAAAGGGTTGAAGAGATTTGGCAAAAAGGGGAAGCTTAGTCTCTGATATGTAGGCCCCTTCCGAATTTTGAGTCGTGTTGGGAAGGTGGCGTATGAGCTTGTGTTGCCCGTAGATTTATCCTCAGTTCATCCAGTATTCCATATATCCTGGTTGAAGAAGTGCATGGACGATTTAATCATAATAGTTCCTCTAGAAAGTACAGATATTCAAAATAGCCTTTCATATGAAGAAGTTCCAGTTGAGATTCTTGATCATTAGATTCGTACACTAAGGAGTGAAAAAGTTCCCTTGGTGAAAGTTCTATGGAGAAGTCAGTCTGCTGAGGGTGGTACTTGGGAAGCATAAGCAGACATGAATACCAAGTATCCTCATCTCTTCCCCACGAACTCAGATTCAGCCAAAGATAATAGTTTTTCTTTATTCAGTTCTTTTCCAGTCTCAGATTCAGCCATATAGCTATTTTTCATGTAAATTCAAGTACACGCAGATCAGTTCAGTAGCTCAATATGCTTTAGATTCTATCATAAAATTATTTTAGTTGTGCATGATAGCCTATAGCCTCAGAATCCTCAGTATTTTCAGCTTAACTAGCCACATTCGAGGACGAATGTTCCCAAGAGGGAGATATTGTATTACCCTATACGTTTCCTAGCTCAATTTAGCCCCTAAAATGTCAAAGGTTAGCTTGAAAAATGAATAACAATTGTTTCATGTAGAATTCTCTAGATATAGATCCTCCATTATGTGGGAAATTGAATTAGCTTTCCATCGATACCAAATTTACCTAAATCCAATACTCGGTTGAGAACTTATTGTATTTTTTGTAGAGCAGTATGACATTTAGGCAAGAACTGCATCGCGGTGAAGCTTTAATTCTCTTTCGTCAAAATCCATTGGACCTCTACGATTTCCCCGCATGACTTTAAAGTCCCAGGTACCAATTGTCAAATTCTAGTGGCTCACTGCGATAGTGGTGCATCGCAGTGAGGGCCAAAATGGGATTCGTCCCTTTTCCAGAGGCTCGCCGCGATAGCCTTTGTGTCGCGGTGATGGCCAATTTCCCAGTGAGCCACCCGATAGTGACGTGTCACGGTGGTATGTAAAATCAGGAATTTCTCCCTTATTCCAGTTCCAACAAAAAAATTTAAAAAGAGCTTTTTGGTCAATTCCCAAGCCCCCTATTCATCCAAAACAAAAAGTTAAGCCTATTCTTAGGCACTTTATTCTTATTTTCATCCATTCTCTCTCAAAGAAAACCCTAGAGCTTACAAACTTTCTCCCCTAGAAATCAATTTCCTTTATTGTTTCTCCAAGAAAGCTCTAAATTAAGGGTTCCCAATTTAAGATAATTAAGAGTCAATCTTCATAAGCTCAAATAAAAATAAAAAATTCAAGTTTATTCATCTAATCCTCAATTAAGGTATGTGGGGTTTATGAACAAGGATCCTTTTTCATCCTTGTGCCCAAAACCAAGTTTTTTATTTCAAATTTATATTATTTTGAATGATTATACATGATTTTTAAATTGGGATTCACACCCATTATTGCTAATTGCAAGATTATATGATTTCAAGTGTTTTAGAAGTTAAATTTCATGACTATTTTCATATTTACATGCCTATTACAGTAAGTTTCAGTTTTTAAGATGAATTGTCATTAATTACATTATCAAACATGCACTTTATTATGTTTTGACATGAGATTAATGCATGGGTTACTATCCCAAGATTGAATATTATTATTTCATGAACGATAATGCTTTAAGCATCAAATGATCAGTTAATTTTCAGATTTTCAGTAAAGATTTGATCCTTTGATCATCAGATAAGATTTGGAATCCACTTTACAAATTTATTACAGATAACAAAATCAGATTAGCTTTACTTACAAATTGAGTCAGATAAATGCATATCTAGTTTCATAATAGGCACTTATTCTAATTTTTAAAAGTGAATTTCAAACAGAATGATCATACAAATTTAAAGGGAGTAGTATTTAGCACCGAGCGGAAAGTGTGGGATTAGCGTGCCCTAACTTCCACAGAACTACTTAGCCAACGTAGGCATAGATTCAAATTATTCCCATTTATATATGGATGACCGATACAGATGTGACCACTTTGATTATGTTATACTGCTTGGTAAGAGTATAACACCTCTCCCCATCGTGAGGTTTTCCCATAGGGGAACAAGATGTTGAACTCCATGATAGCTCACATAGTTTATGTCACATAGAAAAGATTATAGAAAACTAAGTGTAGAGGCTCACAAATTATTTAGATTACGCTTTCAAAAAGACATTAGTTACAGATTTCAGCTTTCATATTTCAGATATAAATATGAGTCCTTTCTACACTTGGGCACTATGATTTACAGACAAATTACTTGTAAACATTTTAGAACTAAATGGTATGACTCACTAGATTTATAAAGTATGATTTACTACTCATGAATTATGATTTTTAGATTTCAGATATTCCATCTTATGTGAGTCATTTACATTTAGCATGCATTCTTTTGCCAAAATTGATAAAAATGTTGAGATAATGTTTTACTTTTGCATCCACCCCATATACTCAGTACATCCTCAAAGTACTGATCCACATGTATGTCTATGTGCTACATTGTCTCATAATGTAATTTAGATGCTCAGTTCTAGCAGAGTGAGTAATTTCAAGAATCACCATTTACATCCTGACAGCTGGTAAGTCTTTATAGTTCGAGGACTTAGTTATTCAGATTTTTAGCTTAGATGATTCAGTACTATTTTCAGACAGTTCGTGTGAGCTGGGAGTTTGTCCCAATGGCTCTCTAGTTAATAGTAGTAGAGGCTTATCCGACTACTAGATATGATTCAGACTTATAGTATTGGTTTTTCAGACATTATATTTAGATTATTCTTAGTTAACTCAGAAAATTTTCCACATTTAGCATGACTTTTATGTCTATATTTCACTTATTATGAGAATTAGGTTTAGTAGAAGGCAGACAGGGTTAGCTTAAGGCTACATGTAGTCTTGAGCACCGTGTGACGTCCCGGGACTAGTTTTCGAGGCGTTACACTCTAGCTTTCATTATTTCAATGTACCATAGCTTCCACCTATCTAGAAATATAATCAACTGCCAGCAATATATATTTATTTCAAAAAGTGCTCATAAAAGGGCCAATTAAATCGATTCCCACACATCAAAGATTTCCACTTCAAGATTCGGCCTAAGGGGAATTTCATGTCTTCTCGAGATTCCACCTTGCATTTGACATTTTTCAAAACCCAATTCATAAGTCGTGATGGAACGTACTAAGCCCTCCTGTAGGTAAGCCAACATCGTAACTCGGAGCTAAGGGTTACTTCAATAGTAGCACCCAACATAACGGTCACGGTAGAAGACCACAATATTAAAAACAATGTTCAACAAGACAATCACAAAGTATACCATTTTCCCATTACCTGGTAATATCAATACAAGAGAATCTAAGTTCGACAGTTGGAAATACAACTTAAAGTCTAAATAGTCTTATATATTAATCTTAAATACAAAAGACTGAAAGAAGATAGGAGGGAAACAAGAGACTCGAACTCCAAGAGCTCACCCTATCTTCGGAAGATCAGCAGAACATGATCTAAACTCAGTTGCAATAACTGGTACTTAGATTTGTGCCATAAAGGTACATAAGTGTCGTATAAGTACAAAAACAATGGGTACTCAGTAGGCATCATCGTCCAACTAAGCTAAATTATGATATAAAGATGATTTAAAGTAAAAAATAACTATAAGTCAAGGTACAAAAGCGAACCTGAAGTATCTCCATCATCATTGTACAAACTAACTAACCAACAATAACAATAATACGACATCTCACATTTGTACCTACCACAACCATTATACAAAATAAATGATCGATTCGAAAGCGTAAAACATCATGAAAATACATTCGCAATCATTAAGACATAAGTAAATTAACTTACCACGACTTTCCATACCATCGAGAAGTACACTAAAAAGAACACAAAGTAAAGAACTCATCACGACATCCATTCAATCGGAGAGTACACCAGTATATCAATTCATTGGCACATCAAGAATATGTATATACACAACCAACTCACATTTACTAAGATTCTCATATTTATTTAACCACCATTTTCCAAGTCCCATATTCATCATCAATTACCATAATTCAACATAAGTAAAACAAATATAATCATAACCATAGTTATACGACCATTTACAGATGTATGCCATTTTTCTACCACAATTTTTTGTATCAATATTTTAACTAAGCAATATCCTCCAACTAGAATCCTTGGCATTCTATCCATCAAGTAAACATTACAACTTAACGTAGACAACTAGTTATCAAGATAACCCATTTTACTAGGTGAATTCCATAACATAACCATTTATTTAAGCCAAGTATATTTACTAGGTGAATACTTAATTCTACATATCATTACACTTATCAATTAGTCTCAATTCCATATTTGGCATATTAAAATTCTATTCACTATTTATCATCAACTAGATCCACACCACTTAACTAGTGATTAATAGAAGTGATTTATAGAAAACTTCCCTAGGAAAACATCATATCCTAAGTTTACCCAAGGACTTAACCATACAATGACATAGCCATAAATACACTGATATATTCATATATACGTACCATATGTAAAATCACCATAACACTAGTATATTCTTAAGGTTTACCAAGCATCGTCACATCATCAATATATCCTTCGAATTAACCAAGCATCATGACATCATCAATATATCCTCTGGATTCACCTGTCATCATCATATCATCAATATATCCTGCGAATTTATCGGGCATTATGACATCATCAATATATCCTCCGAATTTACCGAACATCATCACAACATCAACATATCCTCTAAATTGACCGGGCCTCATCACATCATTAATATATCCTTATGACAACAATAAATACATACATATAAGTCATAATCGATAGAGTGTAAGAGAGGTGAGGAAATACATGTGAAGGTACTTTATCAATAATCATCACCATATTATATGAGTAGATATATAGGAAGGTATATCAAAATGATATGAGCAATCAACAGATTATATAGTTTTATCATGATTATTAACAAGTCAATTATAAGATATGGGTATGCCTTCTAGAATCCTTTTTTTACCCACATGGTTCACAATATTAGAATAAGAGATTTTTTTACAAAAACATTAACTTAGTTATTAAACCAAAATCATAATAAGAGTTATTACATAATTCAATGTTCACATAGTAATCTATCCAACTAGTTAAGCAGTAGCATAACCATAGATTCAATTCACAAGACTTTCCAATGCTAACCATACCATGACAATAAAATAACCAATCATGAATATAAATTATGACAATATCGACAAATGTACATAAGCCATTTACAAGGTTTAGCCATTATATCACCAAAAGCATAATCATTGCATTAGATACCTATCTAGGAATTTAATGAGTTACAAAGTTCAATCTTAAGTCGGGTCAAGTTCCGGTTCTAATAATCCCCGAAAGTTCTCTTGGAATTAGGCTATGTTATCTAATCCATACCTTAAGGGCCTACAAACCCATACTAGTTCTATAGGACAATTCTTCTTCAAGCATTCCTCCTAAGTCATCCCAAGAACCTAAGTCATCCCACAACCACGTATATATAGGTCAACAAACCTTTAAGTGAGTGAACAAGGTCACTCTCATCTACTAGAACAATTAGAGTATTTTCATGCTATTCATAAGATTACAATCCCAGCTACCCAAGGTTCTAAGCTACGAGTCAAATATCACACTTACATGATGAAAAGCCTAAATGACTC
The DNA here is from genome assembly GCA_030864215.1 of Capsicum pubescens. Taxonomy (NCBI): domain Eukaryota; kingdom Viridiplantae; phylum Streptophyta; class Magnoliopsida; order Solanales; family Solanaceae; genus Capsicum; species Capsicum pubescens. Next base: position 222,455,630 of record CM061540.1, on the reverse strand, counting down.
TACTAATCCTGAATATTATCATCTAACATATCAACTTCTAAGACCCCGCCCAATCTTAGTAAGATATGAAAGTCATACAATAACAAATCTCATTCAATCTTCAAGTAAGCCTAACCTACCTTGAGTCCAATTAGCTCACGAACCAACAATTATTATTTTCCCTATTCTTGAAGCTTCTTCCATGAGCCATGATATCAATAACATAATATATGCATTATTATGAGAATAACAACACCCTAATTAAACCTTTGTGCTTTGGCTCCATAGAGATATCAGTCATGTTAATATGAATGTACAAGTTTATGCATGTCAAGTGTACAACACCCTAACTAGTATGATAATATGAAATCCCCATTTATGTACAAGTTTATGCATGTCAAGTGTTTGATGAAATGTCTTAGTCAATGAGTTATGGATATATGTGTGTCCATTGTGGTGCTTTAGAACTTCTACTTCATGAAATCTCCAACTTATTGTATTATGAATTGTGATGTTGGTCATGTATTCAACAAAGTCATGCTTTGTCAGTTTCCTTCTATCGAGTCCTAGGGGTACTTGTACCCAAAAATTTAGATGTGTACCTAGAACCAGTGTCATGTTTTCAAGATACTCTCAGTCAAGCCATGTTCACAAAAATTCAGTCAGTCATGTGACTCAGGAAAACTCAGTAATCTCAGTAGTATTCCATTAGTCAACGAAACTCAGTTAACTCACTCCAGTTAGTTCAATTAATCAGGTTCAGTGTCTATTCAGATGGGAGTAGAAATTAGCACCAAGAAAACCCAAGGACGGGAACCCACCTGTTATATGAGGGTGCGATTCTTAGAAGCAATCCTTGCATTCCATAACTACGTAGTCAGCGTAGGTTGAGACATCATAGCCTGTTATATGAGGCCAGATGAGGTGGCTTAATCTGTTATATGAGGGTTCCCACTGTTCACACTAGAGTCACCTATTATATGAGGGTTACTCATAGACTTTCCTTGCCAATGGCACGGTATTGACACCCTTCCAATTGGGGTTACAGATTGGACCCCAACTCAACCATAATGGCGTATTAGGGGAATGTCAATTAGATAACTACTTCCCATAATTTCAGTTACAGAATCAGGACTGTCAGATACAGTGATTCAGTCTCAATAATAAAACTCAGATAGTTCTACAAAATTCAAGATTGTCAGATACAGTCAACATAGAATAGTACAGAACTAAGCTAGTTCCACCAGAACCTAGACTGTCAGATACAGTCGCTCAGTATTAGTTATTTCAGTTATATAGATATTAGTATGTCATGTTATCAAAACTTAGACTCAGTAATCATGTTATCACGAACTCAGTTATGACTATTGTGTATTCATTCATGTATTCTCACGCTCATGTTAATCAGTCAGTTAGTATAGTTCATGCATGTGAACCCTTTGTATTCAGCCTACCTCACATACATACCAGTACATTCAAACGTACTGATGCATTTACGTTGTGGTATTTTTAACCATAGGTTCAAAAGCATGAGTCCCTGGGCATCACTAGCATACCAATCTCCGCAGTCAGAGTTAGCAGAGTCCTCATCCTTCGATGACACGACAATTACTTTATTATCTCATTAATTAATTTATTTTGGTAGTTGGAGTTAGTTGGGGACATGTTCGATCAACTCCTTATTCAGATAATTCAGTCAGTCAGAGGCTTTTCGGACTATCATGTTCAGACAGTTTATTTCAGGTTTTGTTTTGGTATTGTGATACCATATCACTAAGAGATTATTTTATTAGTTTTGAACCTTATGGCCTTCCAACCTTTATTTTCGGATTTGTACTGTATATTATGCAGTGTTCAGGTATAGATATCAATCATGGGTTAGCTTTTGGTCCTTCGGGGTCATGAGCACCGTGTAGAATTTTAGGTACCAGATTCGGGGCATTATAAATCCACACTACGCGTTTCAAAAAAGCATAATACATGAAGCCTGTCCTCACAAGCAGTCAAAAACTCATTTTCATCCACTCCAGGAGCACCAAAAACCTAGGCAAAGTAAACCTCAAAAACCTACCCAAAATCATCTACTCCTCAGGAGACAAAGCAAGTTGGGTCACAACTGGATGACCAATCCTCGGCTAGACAACTACCAAAATAGGGGGAACCTCGCCCCTAGTAGATGTAGCTACCAGCTGCACTCCTACCACAATAGTCTGCAAAGAATCAAAAATACCCAACTGCTGAACCAAACCATCTCTAAGAAATAAAGAGGGAATAAAACCTGGTAGAACTTGGGCTGATCCCTGGCCCATCGCTGGCTCAGGTTGAAGAATCTCTGGCTTAGGTGCACGAATGGGTTTTGGGGGAGGCCAATTCTTATATCTACCTAAGGAAACATAATGAGGCTATGTCTCAAGACCCGCATCACACATAATTGAAGCACGAATCCTGGGCATTTGTGAAAGAGTAAAGTGTAGAAAACATCCTACAAACCGACTCAGACTCTTAGCACGATATACGTGAATGAAATTATGAACTCCTAAGAATGTCCCATAGCCTCCCAAAAATAGGAAACATACGTCAAAAATCCGATCTGCAAGACTTTATTAGACACATTCTCTTGTACTAATAATACCGGTAAAACCTAGGCTCTACTACCAATCTTTCATTACCTAATTCATATGTTGTGATGGCACCTACTAAACCCACCAGTAGGTAAGACAACATTGTAAACTGGAGCTAAGGCAATAGGTTACTTTTGTAGAAACCAACATAAGGGAATAATAACAAAAAACAATGTTCCATAAGATAATCAGGAAGGATACCAATTTGCCATGACCTGGGAATATAAGTACAAAAGCATTTAAGTTTGACAATAGGAAATACAACTTAAAGTCTATAGTCTTACATTTGTCTCAAATACAGAAGACTGAAAGAAGATATGAGGGAAATGGTCTTGTTAAACTCCAAGATCTCACCCAATCTCTAGAAGATCAACACAGTACGGTCACAACTCAACGGCAACAACTAGTACTTGGGTCTACTCTAAAAAGGTATAGAAGTTTAGTATAAATACGAAAATAATGGGTACTCAGTAGTCCTTATCGGCTTACTGAGATAAATTATGATATAAAGATGATATAAAGTAAGACAATAACCATAAGTTAAGGTACAGAATCGAACCAGAAGCATCTCCATCATCATTTTACAAACTAACTAACCAACTATAACTAAAATATGATTCTCACATCAATACGTGCCACAACAATTATAAACAATAAATTATCAATTTGGAAGATTAAAAAATCATGCAAATATAATCACAATTATTAATGCATAAGTAATAGAACTTACCATGACAACCCATACCATCGAGAAGTACATAAAAGACCCATAGTAAAGAACTCATCATGAGGTCATATGCCATAATATAGTGCCCCAATAGATTAATTAATCAATGTATTTAGAATATGTATATACACAACAAACTCACAATTACCACGATTCCCATATTTTCATTAACAACCATTTACCATGTCCCATACCGCAATTCAACATATGTAGAACAAATATAATCATAACAATCGTTATATAGCCATTTAGAAATCTATGCCATTTTAATAACAAAATTTCTAGTTTCCATATTTTAACTAACCAAGATCCACCCACTAGAATCCTAGGTATTCTATCCATCAAGTAAAGATCACAACTTAACATAGAAAACTAGTTATCAAGATAACCCATTTTACTCGGCGAATTCCATAACATAACCATTTATTCAAGCCAAGTATATTTACTAGGTGAATCCTCAATTTTACATATTATTACACATATTCATTAGTATCAATTCAATAGTTGACATATTCTACTCCTATTCACTATTTACTATCAACTAGAGCCACACCACTTAATAAGTGATTAATCGAAGAGATTTATAGACAACTTCCCAAGGAAAACAACATATCCTAAGTGCACATAAGGACTTAACCATTCAATGAAATACCCATTCGTACATCGATATATTCATATATACTTACCATATGTTACATCACAATAACACTAGTATATCCTCCAAATTTACTGGGCATCATCACATCATCAATATATCCTCTAGATTTCCAGGTGTCATTACATCATCAATATATCCTCCGCATTCACCAGGCATTATCATATTATTAATAAATCCTATGAACTCAATGGGCATCATCATATAATCAATATATCTTATAGATTCATTGAACATCATAACATTATCAATATATCCTATGAATTAACCATACGTCATCACATCATCAATATATCCTCATGATAATAATAAATACATACATATAGCTGAAGTAAGAAAAAGTACAATCCACTATTGATATATTGTAAAAAAGGTGAGGAAATATATATGAAGGTAATATACGATTAATCATCACCATATTATATGAGTATACGCATGGACATGTATATCTAAATGATTCAAGAAATCATAACATTATATAGTTTCATCATGATTATTGAAAAGTCAATTAAAATTTATAGGTAGGCCTTCTAGAATCCTTTTTTTACCCACATGGTTGATAATATCAGTGCAAGAGGTTGTTTTGTACAAACATTATCTTAGTTATTAAACCAAAATCATAATAAGAGTTATGACATATTTCAAGGCTCACATTGTAAACTAGCCAAGTAGTTAAGTGATAGCATGACCAAAGATTCAATTCACAAGTCTTTCCAATGCTATCCATATCATGGAAAAAAAGATAATCAATTAAGAATATACATTATGCCAATATCGATAATGTGAATGAGCTTTTATCGGGTTTAGCCATTATTTCACCAAAGGCATAATCTAGGCATTCAACACTAATCTAGGTCTCTAATGAGTTTCATAGTTCAAGCATAAGGCCGGTCAAGTTTTGCTTTTAATAGTCCCCCAAATTTCTCTTTTACAAGTTATCTAATTCATGACCGAAGAACTTACCAACCCACACTAGTTATATTGGACAATTATACTTCAAGCATTCCTCTTAAGTCATCCCACAACCAATCATATTTAGGTTAACATACCTTCAAATTAGTGAACAAGGTCACTCTAAACTAATAGAAAAACTAGAGTTTTCTCTTCTATTTCTGAGATTACAATACCAATTAACCAAGGTTCTAAGCTATTAGTCAAATATAACACTTACAAGTTCATAAGCCTAAATGATCTAACTAATCTCGCACATTATCATCTACCATTTAAACTTCCAAACCCATCCTAATATTAGCAAGATATCATAGTCTTACAATAGTTATGTTCAATATATCTACAAGTAATCTTAACCTACCTTAAGTCCAATTAGTTCACGAGCCAACAATCTTTGCTTTCCCTTTTCCTGAAGCTTCTTCCACGAGCCAAGCTATCAACAATGTAATCTATGTGTTATTACGAGAATAACAATACCCATACTATACCATTGTACTTTGTGGCCAAAATGACACCAAAAACACCTAAGTTGGTCCCACATACGGAAAAATGGATTTTTGAGACTAACCCATTGCTCAACTATCACTAGGGAGTCATATCCCTCAATAATAAGGAGAATACCTTGTTAATTTTTTGCTAAAATAAATCCTCAAGGACATATGGGGTTTTTGGTCAAAAAATAAGAAATCAACACAAAAATTTAAAGGATTCATACCTTATATTCATAGATAATAAAGAATACATAAGCTATTTAGGCTCCCAATAAACACAAAAAATGCTTAGAAAAATTTGCACTCTATTATGGTTTTAGAGATCAAGAGGGAGGCAATAATAACCAATTCTCGGTCAAGATAACACACAAATAGGCCTTGACCAGGACCTTAGGAGCAACAATCACGCGCACATGCTAGCTGCGATCGCGGACACCACAATTACATAACTCCTTATGTGATAGAAGTATGTCATTCATTGGACGATGGATAAAACTTTGAATTTTTATTCCAAGTTTCGGCCAAGGCTTCCAGATTCATCCATAGTCTAATATGAGAAAATGAGATATGCAACCACATAGATTTCAATGTTTTAGATGCATTGGAAAAGTCAGATTTACCATCCAATATGGTTTAACGGAAGTATTTACTCAAGGACCATTGGGAAGCAATGAAGACTTTGCACCAGGAAAATGGTTCTAACAACCAAACAAACTACTAGGCAATCAAACTATTGGTTTCGGGGAGTCATTCATGACTTGGGAATCCATTGGAAAGCTCTAACAATGATAATATAAAGAAACACGAGAAATGACCTGAAGGGTCCTTACAACATTGATTACATGCTCTTACCCACTATATGACATCTTCATGAATAGTAGACCAATAGTACCCACATTAATAAATTTTGGCAGCGGTTCAGATTCCCCTATGGTTGTTGTAGTAAGGTGAAATGACACACTTCAAGGATATTATTTATTTAAACTTCCATGACTCAATGCCAAATCACATTATCCATGCACTCCCGAAATAGGTAGGGTTCATCCTAAAAATATTTTTTTACATGGAACAAGAACCAATTCTTTTGATGATAACTACGCCCCTTGAGAAGTAAACCACTCTCCACATAATTAGCAGAGTCGAATAGCATGGCACATATTTTCTTGAGATTGAAATGAGTTGGCATACCATGATACACATTTTCTCGAGATTGACGTGACTAACTCATCAGGAAAAGCATCGTTAATATTAATTTCCCCATGCTTTTCATGATTACACTTAAGATGAGAAATATAGTCGGCCACATGGTTTTCCCAACCCTTTCTATCCTTCACCTCAAAATCAAATTCATCTAAGAGAAAGATCAATCTAATTAGACACGACTTATATTTCTTCTTCGACATGAGGTATTTAAGGGTGGCATTATTCGTGTGTACGACAACTATTATTCGTAAAAAGTAGGGGCAAAATTTCTCAAAAGCATACACCATCGGTAATAATTCTTTCTTGATAAAAGTGTAGTTACGTTGAGCATCTTTCATTGTCTTGCTCGGATATTATATAAATTGGAATAGCTTTTTCTTGCATTTCCCCAATACCTACCCAAATTCAATATGGCTTGCATTATATATTACTTTAAAATGGAATGATCAATCTGGATCAACAATAATGGGAGTCGAAATAGGCAACTCCTTCAGACAATTGAAGGACTTTAAACATGCCTCATCATAATAGAATTTACCTTCTTTCCATGTATCTTGCACATTTGTTGAGCTTTTTTGTAGAAATTCTTGATAAATTACTAATAGAACCCATCATGCCCAAGGAAACTCCGAACACCTTTTACGGAAATAAGGGGTGGCAACTTGGATATTACCTCTACCCTATAATGATCAACCCGTATTAGCCTCCTCAAGATCTTGTAGCCCAAAACAATACCCTCCTTGACCATGAAATGGTATTTCTCCTAATGTAGGACAAGGTTGGTTTCCACACATATCACAGTACCTTGATTAGATGCTCAAGACATTATTCAAAGGAGTTCCCACCACCGAGAAATCATTCATACAGACTTCCATTGAATCCTCAACCATATCTACAAATATTGATATCATACAACATTGGAAAGTTGTCGATGAATTGGACAACCTAAATAACATCTGCTTGAATGTGAATGAACCATAAGGGGAGTGAAAGTTGTTTTCTATTGATCTTCCAGGGAAATATACATTTTATTGTATACCTAATAACTATCTATAAAGAAATAAATCCTCCACCCAACTAACCTATCTAACATTTCATCCCTAAAGGGCCTAGGGAAGTTGTCATTTTTGTTTTGAGAGTTCAACTTCCAGAAGTCCATGCATACCCGCCACACCATGACGGTCAGATAGGAATAAGGTCATTCTTTTGATTCTCAACTACCATAATTCTACCTTTCTTTGGAATATATTTCACCGGTCTCTCCCAAGTTCTATTGGAGATTTGAGAGATGACTCTCGAGTCAAGCCACATTATAATTTCTTTTTTCACCACTTCTTGCATAGGTTGATTTAGCCTCCTTTGATGTTCCAAACTTGGCACATGATCTTTTTCTATTATGATATTATGGGAAAATGTCAAGGGATATTCCTATGATATTCGTAATTGTCCATCAGATGGCTCAAATGAATATTTTCATTGCCAACATCAAAGCTTTAACTTGGTAGGTCTCATGATCACTTGCAATAATGATATGCAAAGTGTCTCCATTAACAAGAACACATATTTAAGATTGGGCGGCAATGACTTTAATTAATTTTTGGGTGGCTCAAGAATAGATGGTTTTACGGGTAGGCTCTCACAGTTTTTAAGATCATGGTCCAACTTTACTGGGTTCTTTGCATAAGATCCAAGTCCTGTTAAAGATGTAACCACTTACTCAAATACTTCAATTTCTTCTCTTTCACAATTGCACAAAACTCCTACCAATAGATCATCCACCAAACTTACATTAACATGATTTGTCTCCTTACCAACAATGGTATATATCATCGATACTAGTAAATCCTTTATTTTCTTCATGGACTTGCATACATTGTAAGAAACCACTTCATTATGAAGGCAAAACTTTATCTTGCATCATTTCACATCTACCAATGCTTTTCTGGTGGCTAAGAATCATCTTCTAATGATAATACAAATTTCATGGTTAAAATTACAATCAAGGACACAAAGTCATCTCAGACGATGAACTGGTCGACTTTAACTAGAACATCATAAAGTATTCCCATAGGTTTCATGATGGATTGGTTGGACATGAGCAATCTCTTTATCGTGGGTTTTCATTTTCTCAATTCAAACTTGTGAAATAACGTACATGACATTAAATTTAAACTTGCCTTGAGCTAACACAAGGATTTTTCAAACTTGAACATTCCGATTGTACACAGAATTGTTAAGGCACCAGAGTCTTTCTTCTTCCTTGCCATTATGTTTGATATAATGGAACTATAGTGATGTGTTATTTCTAATTTATCATCCTCTACAACCCTCTTCTTCGAGACCTACTCCTTCATAAATTTAGTATACCCCATCATATATTGCAATGCTTTTATTAAAGGAATGTTGATGGAGAGTTTGCTAAATTTATCAAGAAATTTTTTGAATTTGACTTTTTCCCTATTTTCAAGGATCGTTGAGGGATAGGGGGATGGATTGTGAAGGGTGGCATTGAGATAATTTGACATTCTTTTATCTTTGAATTCTCAAGGTTAACCTCGTTTGGCCTTGACTCATCATTATTCAACTTTTCCTCTTCATATTTATTTTCGCATTATTTTCTATTTTGCCAGAACCATCTTCAATTTCCATGCCTTTGCCAAGATTTTTTCCACTTCAAATGAGAGTAGCATTTTTTACCATACCGCTCGGCACTTCTTTATTTTTTATTCTCATAAGGTGCATTGATATTTGATTCAATTTTGGTTCTAGTTTTTTATGGTAGTAGATTGAGGTTCCACCATTTGATGGATCTCAGAGAAATTATTCCTCATTTATTTCACTATCTTGTCGGTCTCTTCAACTCCAACCATGATTTGAATTAAAATATGTTGATTAATGCATCCCTCCCTTTCACATTGAGCTATGCCATAATTTTTATTGTTCCGACCTTGATTCCTATATTTTCCTCAAGAGGTAATATGGAAACCCCCTGGATAATTTGGTAACATCTGCTCCCATCATCAAGTAACTTTTCTTCCTCATCTTCAAATGACTTGGTATCCTTTGCATCTATAATATTGAATCTTTTATTGGGGGTCCCCAACACATGTTTAGTAAGAGGTTCAAGGTGTTCCATTACCATGATCATCCTTGCATCTCTTGCTTCCTCTTGACATCGTTGATGTTGAATCACAAAGGATGAGGATGGATCCCCCACATCCACCTTGGCATCCTTCACATTCCAACCCCTCTCAAAACTATGTCGTTGATCTAACACTTTTTATGTACCCTATACGATGATTTAACAAGGGACCCACAAGATGCATTATCAACCATTGATTAATTGGTTTGGTCCAACTCCCTATAAAAGACTTAGAGAATCATCTTTTTTGCATCTCATGAATAGGGCATTTCAAGAGCTTCTCCTTAAATCTCCCCCATGTTTCTTACCATGGATCTCTATGAATATAATGAAATTTTATGATTTGTCCCTCAATAATAGCATCTTGGATGTTGGGAAGTTTTGTTTAAAATTCCTACATAAGTGTGGCCCATAAGGTGATTGATTTGGACAGAAGAGATTAAAGCCACAATGTTACCTCACCTATTAGAGAGAATGGAAAGAGATGCAACCTTATGGATTCTTGTGATATATGAGTGATGTTGAAGGGGTCACAAACTTCTATGAAGTTCATATAAAAATTAGGGTCCTCATGAGCTTTCCTCCCTAAGAGACACTTACTATGAAACAGTTAGATCATGACCCTTATGATATAAAATACACCATTTCCCTATAAGGAGGAATACGAATGGCACTAGCATGGGCTTCATTACCAAGATAATCCATTGCTTCAACATGTTCAAATGATTGATTGCCAATGATTCCCTCTTGACTCATACCTATTCAGAGGAAATAGTGATCACCTACAAAGAACAAAATTAACAAAAAATGTAAATAAAAATCTCCATAGGTATACCCAAAGCTGTAATAAACATCGTACAAGTGAAAACTAAATCTCACACCTCGACAACAATGCCATTTTTATAACTCTCAACTATATAATTTAAATTGGTAGAGAGAAGTCATTTTAATAGATCAACTTATGTGGAGGTCATATCAATGAGGATTGAGTCTTGCTTTCAAAATCTATGGGTGTCAATGGCATCCAAAGATATGCTCCTAGTGAAGGAAAAATAAAATGAATGATTTAATAAGTGGGGGGTTGTATTGAATGCATTTCTATCAATGTCTATTTAAGTTCATGAACTAACTATGACAATTGCTATTGAAAATCCAATATAAGAAGGGTGTTGGGATTATGTCTACATAAGGGCAAGTTATGCATGGGTGCATGATGATTTGCTGCAAATTCTAGTTATTTACGACATGGTAGGCTAGGTTGAAGGTCCTTGAGGGTAGTTTGTCAACAAGAACTCAAGAATATCATGCATTGACCATTTTGGGTATCTCACTAGTGTATCAAATGAACTCACCTAATACTTTTATTTGGAATCCCTATTTCTAGGACTATGCCCAAAATGTGGCTTACTCTCTGCTCAACCTTATTTCTAAAATAGTGAAAAGATAGCAAGACACATCTACAATTGTCCACTATTTATTTGTCAACCATATCTTTATTTCAAGGATTATAAGGGCTCCAAGAGTTCACCCACATCCCTCTTTCATGAAAAATATGAGATTTAAAAATCTTGGGGTTTTCACCCATAAATCCAATTTGAGAATTTTGGGTTTTCACCCACAAATCAAAACTATTTAAATAAGAAATAGTTAAACCCATCATTAATATACTAGAATCAACCCTAATGCATCACAACCCATATATAATTTTACCTTAGTTCAACATAATACAAAGGCAAGAGAATCTAGCTACTTATAAAGTTAAATAGAAGAGATATACCAAAAGGTTCATTCATAGCATCCATGATAATGGAAAATAAGATGAATCTTCACTTTTCACTTCAATTTCACCAAATTCCAATTGGAATTTAAATAAAAAAATTTCCCTAATTTCTAAGGTTCTCTAAATCTCAAATTTACAATCTCCAAAATTAAATAATCATCAAAGAAGAAAACGGATTTGTGCCTTATAAGGGAATTGGGATTAACTAAATCAATTTAAAGAATTACCCTTGGGCATTAAACCAGCCAAGTGACAGTCGTACCAACTTTCACGCGATCGTGGGTATAGCAACTTCCCTAGTATAATCGCGATCATGTACATTTGACTAAACTTGATAGGCTGCGTGAGACCAATTTTCTCAGTAGGGTTTTCCATGAGTTTCACCTCTCTTCTCTTTTTGATCCTTTTAAGCCCAATTCCAAATTTTTCCTTCTCTTCACCTGTGTGCCTGCAAAGTGTGGAGATTAGTTCATCAAACAAATAAATTTGTTTTTTTCTTACCTTTAAATCATGGTAGTGTGCATAAATTTCAATGTAAGTAATTGGTAAATTTACCACTTGTCACCCTTGTTATTTAGAGTAAACTTGAGCTATAAGTCAGGCCTTTTTTTAAAAAAACCTTACCTTCTTCATTCTATTTATTTTCGTAGACCTAACTAGTTCAAACTAGAATTTTTTGGGTCTTTCAACCAGATTACATATATGATTTCTTAAAAATAATATAATTCTTCCTTCATCGCCTCAACCCAAGATTTGTCTTTGGTAGCTTTGTCAATCTTCTTATGCTTAATTTAAGAGACAAGAGAAATAAATGCTTTCTTTCTCAATGAGGCTCTTGTATGTATCATATCATCTAGGTTTTCAAGGATAAATTCATTTTGAAAGATATAACAGTGTCTCCATTCTCTTGGAACATTTGTTTTAGTTGTTTCATCTGTGGGAGTCAACTTTGGAAGGGCTATAGTTGAGTCATCATTTGGCATCATAAGAGTTGTATTTGTTTTGGATCTAGATTATATATCATTTACCTGTTATTCATCAATATTCAAGCTCATAAATGAGTGGTTAGATTTATCTAATACAATATTGTAATACCCCATACCTTTTCTAGCTAAAATCCATCACTAGAATGTTAAGGGATAGCTTCCAAAATATATAATAATTATTTCATTTGAAATTTTCCAGATTTAGACATCCTATTGTGTGATAAATTTAATAAGATTTCCAATGATATAAGTTTTGTCCAAATCCGACACTCGGTGAAGGAGTTATGACATTTTTAAGTTGACAGTGTGCCACCTGGGCACTTAGCGTATCGCGGAGAAGGCAAAATCCTAAATTGTCAAATTATAGTGGCCCTCCACGATATCCCCGCATCGCGAAGAAGCCCATTTTCCCAATTGTCCCATTTCAGTAAGATTCCATGATTCTGGCACTTCGCGCCAAGGGAAAAAATGGCAATCCACGAGGCACCATGATTGTGGTGCGTCATGGTGAACGACTAGTCCCACTCGTCCTTTTCCAAAGAGCCACCGCAATAGAGGTGCGTCGTGGTGGCCCACTAAATCTAGATTTTTTGTCTATTTCTATTTCATATTTAAAGTTTAATAAGGGCATTTTGATCATCCCCAGGGCCCCAATCCATCCAAAATACATTATTAAGAATATACCAAAGAACTTTATTATTATCTCATCACTTTCTCTCAAAAGAAAACCCTAGATCATCAAAGCTCCTTCTCAAAGAAGCCCAACTATTTCATTAATTCTCCATGAAAAATCAAGATAAAGGGTTCCCAATAGAAGAACTCTAAGAATTCATTTTCAAAGCATCAATAGAGATCTAAGATTCATGTTTTAGCATCTAGTTCATCAATTGAGCAATGTGGGGTTATGAACAAGGATACTCATTTCATCCTTGTGCCTAAAACTTATTTTAATTATGAATTTACTGAATTTTATATAATTTCCCATGAAATTTAAGTTAGGGTTTAAACCCATTAATGTTATTTATAATCTTAAGTGATTTCCAATAATTTAGAAGTTGAATTACATGATTATACTCATATTTTCATGCGTATTGCAGAAATTTTCAGATTTTGAATTGAATTATCAATGTTTACATTATCAAGCATAACCATTTCGATGTTTTAACATGACATTGATACATGGGTCACTAAGCCCTAATTAAAGATTGCTATTTCAAGAATTATTATGATATAAGCACCCTATGACTAGATTTCTTTTAGATTATTGATAAAGATTTGACCTTTTGGTCTCAGAATAGATATGAAATTCAGTTTAGAGATTCAGATTAGAAATTTAGATTTACAGGTATATAGTTGGTTTTCATTATAAACCATCAAATTATTTTAAAAGTGGGTTTCTATCAGAATGAGCATACAGATTAAATGGGAATAGTATTTAGCACCGAGATGGGTACGTTACTATGGTTTCATACCCCAGAACTATGTGCTAACATAGGATTTAGATTGTTTCCACTTCTACATGGATGATAGATACGTGATCGCTTAGATAGTTTATACTCCCTGGAAAGAGTATGACTCCTCTCCCCAATGTAAGCATTCCTTCTTAGGGGGACATGAACGTTGGACTCCATGAATACTCACATGGTTCATGTCGGTTAGAAGAACCTCCCTACTAGTAAAGAACAGATTTGAAAGGAATTCCCTTCAGGTAAAGTATTTTTTCATGCAGAATGAGTTTTCAGATTTCACTTAGTCTATATGATTTATGAATAAAAACAAAATACAGATTTCACAACTAGGTGTAATGGCTTACAAGAATTATATTAAGTGCTTTACTATTCATGATTTATGATCTTCATATTTCAGATTACTCAAGCCTATGTGAGTTATTTACATTTAGCATGCATGATTTTATAAATTGTGATAATATTTCTTACTTATTGCATTCACACCCATATACTTAGTATATCATCAAAGTACTGATCCATATATATTTCTATGTTCTACATTGTCTCATAATGTAGGTTCAGGTTCTCAGTCTCAGCAGCGTGAGTGATTTTTGAGCATCTCATCTATATCCCTGTATTTAGTGACTCTTCATAGTTAAAGGACTTAGCTATTTAGATTTCTAGTTTATTAGTAAATGTTTTATTATTTATTTCAGATAGTTTGAGTCAGTTAGGGCCTATCCCAGTGACTCTCTAGACTTAGTCAATAGAGGCTTGTTGGACTACTAGATTCAGTCATAGATTTTTGATGAAGTAGTTAGATTTATCAGTATTGTTTTACCAAGAATTGTGAGATTAGTACATTTAATATACTATTTTCACATTTATTATGTTTTCAAATTCAAATTTCTCCTATGTTGAGATTCAAATTTAGTATAAAATCAGCCAGGGTTAGCTTAGGACTACTTGTAGTTCAAAGCACCACGTGGCATCCCGAAAATCAGATTTCAGAGCATTATAAATATTCATAGATTCTTCAATACATAAACTCCTTGTATTATATGTTTTGTAGGTACGACTTGTGGAAGAGTGCCCAAGGAAAATACCTTCGTCACTTTTTTGATCAAATTTTTCAAACTTACACTTCCCATTATTCTTGATGAAGAAATTTCTTTGAAAAGTATGAAAGTAACTAATGGTAGGATTTTTCCCTGTCCACAACATAGTGGAGTATTCTTTAGAATTGCTCTGATGAGGTATCTGTTGATAATGTGACAAGCTGTACTTACTGGCTCTACCTAAAAGTGGTCTAAAGGTTGTGTTGTAGCAGGATGGATATGTTAGTTTGCTGAAGAGATCGTTTCTTTCACTGCACCACTATGAACATATGTGATAAAGTGTACATAACAAGGTAAAAATATAATAATCACCAACTATAACAAAGACATATCCTTTTACACCAATATTTGTAGTCTTGATGGGGAAAAATAGATCTATATGGATTGTTTAGAAGGGTTTGGTAGTGGTGACAATGTCTTTGACTTTGAATAATGCCTGATTCTGCTTACCTAATTTGCAAGCATCACAAATGTGATACTTCTCAAACTTGAGTTATGGAAGACTTTTCACCAGTTCAACTCTGGAGATTTTATCGATGACATATATACTGGCATGCATAAGATTTTTGTACCACAGTGAAGTATCATTGGTTTAAATAGTAAGGAAAGTAATAGTAGCAAAATCAAGCTTATTTTGAACATGAATAATATCGATACGTTCACAAATAAGAGAATCTCTTTCTTAGTATTTGATGGATTAACTCTTAACTTTGAAGGACACTCTAAACCCTGCATCACATAGTTTAATAATACTAAATAGGTTTCATTTGAGTCAATCTACGAGATACATTTAGTGTGTTCACATAAGGAGTTGAGCTTTACTAAGGATACTCCAATGACATCACCTTTAGTATAGCCACCAAATCTCATTGATCCTCTTTCTATTTTCTTTGTAGAATAGAAAATTTATTTTTTTAGATCGTAGGTCTTGGTCATCTGCTATCGATAACCCACATTACTTTTTTTATAGATTTTGCAAATGTGTTGCTAAAAAATAAAAGAATTAATTTTTTTAGGTATCCAGGTTGTCTTGGGTCTTTGAGGCTTATAGGTAGTTTATTTAGGTCTCCAAACCCACATACTTTTATACCTTTGTCTATTGATTTATAATTTGTTCCCTATCTATCTATATGTATATCAGACTGGTCCTTGAAAAGAGAAAAAAGTTTTAGCTGATTTAATTTATCTTGAAGAACAACTTGAGTTTGTTTTAAAAGAATTTAATCTGACAGAACTATGACTTGTTGATTTCTAATGCTATTTAATTTCATCTTTACATCATCAAGATCTTCTTAAAGTAAGTGAATTTCAATCTGACATGCTTCAACTTCTACTTGACAATGTCTTTGTTTCTCCTCATGTTACCGTTTAAACCAAGCTTACCAGGTTTTCATTTCTTGAGCAAGTTTATTACATTCATCAATAACCTTTTGAAGCTCATAAATAGTCATATCTAGATTTGATTCAAGGATGTTGTAGTTATGACATTTATTAGGCCTTACCTCGCATGATTCACCTTTTTCCAGGAAGCATATGTTGGCTTCTTCTATTTCTTCCTTAGTTTTATCTTCATCACTACAATCCCCAAATTTTTTGTTTCTTCTAGATGATCTTCTTTTAAATTTTGGGATATTTTGTTTAAATTGCTTGTCTTTCCACAGTAATAGCAGCGATCATCCTTTCCTGTCAGTTTATTATTTTTGACTTCTTGGGGTTTCTACTGTCTCTATTTCAAGATCTACCTAACTCCACAATTTATAAGAGCCATTTCTACATTATTGGCTTTTTCTAGGTATTCATCTTCTCCAGTTGTTACAAAATTGAAGTCCACTGATTTATTTTTTTCTTCCTTGTTGTGCCTATTGATATAATTGTGCTCATAGAAAATTAGATGACCTCATAGTTTGTTGTATGTCACATTGTGAAGGTCCGAATCTTCTAAAATGGCAGCTTTGGTTCCCCATGGATTAAGGAGGCTTCTAACAAGCTTCTGGACTTGTAGGTTGTGCGGATAGATCATCCCTAATGATTACAACTAACATATAAGTTTACTGAATGTAGATAATATTAATTATATGTTTTCATTTTCTTCCATTTTTAATAGATCGTACTCATTGATTAGAGCAAATTTTTTTGCCTTTTTAGCATTGGAGGTCCCTTAATAAGTTACTTCTAATTTGTCCCACATTTCCTTTGCAATTTCATAGGCTGATATCTTGTTGTATTCTTCTCTACTAACTACACATAAGAGTAAACTTATAGCTTGTACATTAATTTGAATTACCTCTTGTTGTTCTTTGGTGACTTTGAAATTTTATTGCTCCTCCACGTCAGTAGGCTTTATTCCATGTCCTTGTTATTTTATTTTTCTTTAAGTCCTAGAATGGGGTTTGATCCCTTATTAATGACAACCCATGCTTGAAAGTAATTTGAATGAATGAAGATTATGACTTTGTTCTTCCAAAAGGAGTAGTGTTGTTTATTTAAATATAGAGTTCTCATAGAGAAGTAACCACCTGGAAGGAGAGTTACTAGAATATGGTAGTTTTTCATGAGATCATTACTCACGTGCAGTTAGGTAACACTGTTGGTGAGACCTTCTTTAATAGAAATTGATGTTCAATAGGGGTGAAAATTGAAAAATTCCATTGAGTTGAAAGACAAGTCTTCACAGTTGACTCACCTACAAATAAAAATCCTTAAAAAATAGATTAGATTAACCAAGCAATTTGAAAACAGAACACTATGAATATTCCTGGTTTGGAGCACCAATGTGGTGCCTACTTGCAATCCCCTTGGGTTTCAATTTTTTCTTAGATATTTTCAAAGTGGTGTCGAATAAAAGAGAAGTAAACAAGTTTTAAAGCTTATTTTGGTTTCTAGATCTTGCGACACAACCTCAATTTGTATAACAAAGTTTACTCAATCTTACTCTTGTGTAACTATTGTAAACTCTGAAGTACAAAGCTTTATTGAGACTAATATTTTCCTTTGAAGTAGCATAAGTACTTAGAACTTTGGTCATTTCTTTTATATTTTTCAACTACTTCGGCTTCTTTTCTTCATAAGAAAACCCATGGTATTTCTTATCAATTAAAGATTTGAATTTATTCCTTGAATGAGGGATGGAACCATATGGTATGTCTATATGTGGTTCAACTTTCTTATCAAAGCCACAAATGCCCATATCAGATATTCCCATGTAGAAAGTGTGGACTTCTTTCCTTTTAAATTTTCTATGATTAATTTGTCTGCCATATATTTGGGGATCCAATAAGATCCATGATTGATTCTCCTCTAAAGTTTTCTGTCAGTTTCCTTTTGCGAGATATCCTTTAAGATTCTAGGATATCCTAGATAGATTCCTAAGGGATCTTTCCCTATTGACTATAACTTAAGTGTATCCTTTAAGATATTTTCTTATTAGTTGGTCATTATTAAAACATATGATGAGAGTGTATTACTAACATTACCATCTTAAAAAATTTATCTGAGAGTTTTCCATTTGACCATTTGTCATGTGTGGTTAAACAACATTAACTAAGACCTGCTCAAATACAAATAAAAATCAAGAGAGGGGTAGAGGGTGAATTAAAAATTTATTTTGAGTTGAATACCTAGTATAGTAAGTTGAATAACATACAGATTAGTGCAACAAATAAAGATAATTATTAATAAATTATAGGGAGAAGTTATTAATAAAATATTGGGAGCATAAAATAAAATGAGTCACAGATTTTTATAATAGTTCAGATCACTGATGTCGTACCTATTCTAGTCACATTAGGTTACAATGGTTTCTTTTAGAGCTTAATATAAATGGAGTTACAATTTGATCTCTATTTATCCTAGATCTTAATCTAGATTATTAATCATTTAAACTCTTGGACATAGCTTTAACTAGTATAACTCTTTCTACCACTTTCTTTTTATTTTTGTTACAACTGTAAATATGATTGTAAAATGTTTTGTAAAAACTAATAATGAGATAAATATTTTGTTCCATTGAAGTTGTGTGCTTATACACTTAGACTTCTCCTACTCTTATAACTCGTCTTTTTTGATTGCTTTTTTATTAAAGGAAAACCCAAGAGAGGTTATATAAATCGAGGATTTGTATCGATTCCTTGATTGTGGTTTCATATCAATATGTATTGATATCAGATATTTCTGTGTATAGGATATGATCCTCTTTTTTTCTTTCTTCCTTGAATGATGATTCATACTGATGCATGCTCATATCAGATATGCTTGTGTAGAGGATATAATCTCTTTCCTTTCTTGATCTTTATGGGATTCTTCCTTGTACAAAATATTGGTACATAACCTTCTGTATTTTTTGAATCTTACTTTTATTAATCTTTATCAAAATGTCTAATTCTGTACTCAGGTTCCATCAGTGATTGCTACTTTGCCGAGATTTTCTATTTCTGTGATTAGGCTTTATTCAAAGTTGTCCTGCATTAAACGTATTTTTCTTTCACCATATTAATAGTTAAGGCATATGTAGAAGGCTAAAAAACTGCATACATAGGCAACATGATAAGATAATGATCTCAAATTAAAAATCTCACAATAAAATACGCAACCCATATCGTGCTATACATGAATGGTTAACTACATAGCCCAGTCCGAGAAAAGTTAAGCCAAAACCTACCTCAAAAGTTGAGACACAAGCCTTGACCATTCAATAAGGAGATATTTCCTTTTGTGTGGTCTCAAGAGAAATGAAATATATGAAAAACACAATCTAAATGTCAAGAAGAGTAGAATGATTTCAGTATTAGCTACTTTTATTTTGGGTCAAAAAATATTTCGAATAACGATCACAAAGGAAAATAAATAATACTGTGATTTTTTTAAAGAATCACGTTTTCCATAATTTAAGGATTATAAATATTGAAACACATTAAACACAAGTTGAAATCAAAGGAAAACCATTTTCTAATTTTCTAGGTGAAACCACAAAAATCCATGTTAGATTCAAAGTTTAGAAGTTGCGTTAGAGATAAAATCAATAAGTAATGATAAAAATAAGGTTTAGCAATATTCCCAAGTATTTCTAAAGAACAACCATCTAGAAATAAATAAAAATTGAGCTCTCAAGGTGTAACAATTGAGTAAATTATCAAAAAAAATGTTTAATTACTGTTCGGATGAGATGTACCTCAATCACGAACACAATCGGACACTCACATTTGTGAATACAATAAATAAATGTACCTGACCTGAACCCAAATACTATTTAAAAATGTTTCACCCATGTCGCATTCATGATGATCAAATAATTCCTTCTTCTAGAATGTGAATAGAACCCATAAATTCAAATATGTATTTTTGGCCCACACTATATACAATAATCAACTTAAGAAAAATGATCAAAAAGCTCCGAACAGACCCTTGATATTTGTTTGTGACCCCATAAATAAGCCAATAATGTTACTTGGCTAAATTTAACTTTCTGGACACAATGGAACCATCAAATTTATCAAAAGAGGTTGTTATATAAAGGATACTCAAAATGTAAAACTAGTATAAATAACTCTAGAATTCTTTGAGAAATGTACAAACTATCCCCACAGCTCATATATGATATATAGCAGCTACAAAGAAGGGAAAATGGTCAAAACACTGTAAAAGCTAAAAAGTATACTTGTTGGTATTGAAACACACTTGAGGAGGCTTAAATTTGGGTTTTTATTCTTTTACTTTAGTTTACTTTTGTATTATTACATTGATTATATCATTATGATTGCTTGAAATCCATGAGTGGCTAAATACACTCATCTATGTTTAAGGCAAAGAGAATGAGCACTTTTGCTTGATTGATAAATTTTGTTCATGTTCTCATCATTGTTTGTTTTTCACGTATCCTTGCTTTAACTATTAGAAAGTTTCACAACCCTTAGGATAAATGTGTACTTCTATCATGAGCCTGAAATAATGAATGAGAAAATACAATATTAGTTACATGGGATAGGATTGTAATCATTCAGTAAATTGCAGTTATGATTTGCATTTAAAATAGAAATATACCTAATTTGCCCTATTTGGTTCATGTACAGAAAGAAATACAAATGTGATTAACATAGTTCTTGCATCCCCGCTTAATAATGTAATTGTGAAGCTAAGTTAGATAGTTGATTAGAGGTTAATAATAGCACAATCATGTTATAAACCTTGTGAATTAAAAAATAAGATAATAAATTAAATCAACAAGATTATATAGCTAAATAGGATTTTTCGTCGTGCCTTAACGCTGTGTTTCTTTCTATAATCATCCAAGACCTTTACATTACCATATGGTTAATTTTACTTTTAATTTTTAACACCCAGTTATTCTTGATTACTGTAGCACTTGATTCATCTTAATAAGTGAACTAGAATTAGATAGTTTTTTTAACAAGACCCTTTAAAATCGATACTATGCTTTTAAAGGCCATTTTACTACTTGGATGACTATGTACACTTACGTGTACGCATGGGCCCAACATTTTTTAGGCGCCATTCTCAGGGACTTGAAAATAGAAAACTATATTTGTTTTAGTTTTTTCTATTTAATCTCATGATTGCTAACTACTTGATCATAGATTTTGATTTATAGGCGCAGATTTTTAAAGAAAGTAAACTGGCAAGGGACATGGAATTCGTCGAATTAGATATAGAACCTAAGCAACGCTTATGACAATTAAGGAGAGAAGAAATACTTCTCTAACAAATACATCATATATTTAAAGAGAAAGTTATTCCTGCACCCATGGCTGAAAAATCACTAGTCCGCAGGACAATAAGCAATGTGGAAATTCCACTCGCAACTAATGTTACCTCTTCCTTCTTTAGAATAGAACCTAGAGGTAGATTCAAGTTTAAAAAGAACATGATACAACTTTTGCAAAATAGTGGGCAGATTACTGGGTTGTCACACGAGGAACCACAAGTCTATTTATAGAACTTTTTGGAGAAAAGTAACATGTTCATTCCCCTCTAGAGTCTCCATAGATTATGTGAGGGTCAAACTCTTCCATTCCTTACTCTTGAGGGGAATCAAATAAATAGTTGAACGTTGAGTCGGTAGGTTCTATAACAATATTAGCTGACTTGGCCCAAAAATTCCTCACCTGTTTCTTTCCATATAATAAGAATGCATGGTTATGTAGTGATATATTGAGCTTCCAGTAAAAGATTTATGAAAACCTATATCATGCTTTGGGGAGGTTCAAATATCTTCTTAAGTATTTCCACATAAACAGTAGTCCCATTATGCATTAGCTCACATTTTTGTAGAAGCTCCTGTCCATAGTACAAAGCTTTTGTTACATTCAGCTGTAGGTGGTCAAGCACTGGAGAAAATATATGATGACCTTTATACCTTGTTGAACTGTATTAAACTAGGTAATCCTTACTGGCATGGATCCATCTCTAGTGATGTATTGAAAAATCCTGAAGGGATGATTGGAGTTTATAATATCACAACCTTATTAGCCTAATTATCATCTTTTTAGAATCAGATGATGACACAGTTTAGCAAATTGGTGGTGAATCAGTCTTGGGCTCAAGTGAATTCAATTCAGTTGACCCCATCTTGGTGTGTGATTTGTCACAATAATAGTTACTCTACAAACATGTGTGGAGCAAATATAGATCCTATACACTTTATGGGAAATGTACAGAATCTAACTTATGGAAATTCCTATAACAACAAGTTGAAGACTCAACACAATTATACATGGGGAAATAATCAAATCCAGCTGTGTTAGAAACTTAATAAACAATCTAGTAATATTTAGGAGAAAGTCAAGAAAATCTTAGGTGAGCAAGAAGAATAATTGCTGAGATAAAGAACCAATAGCTTGCTCCAAAAAAATAACAAATATGTTTACCATATCTAGCTCGAATACAGAACTCCTGGATGTAATGTAGATGAACAAGTGACACAAAAAATACAAAGAAGGTCATGGAGATCACCATGACCAGTGATATAGATATTATTATAGGCCTTCTAAGAAAAATAAAGAGTTATAGGCAGAACTAGTGCCACAAAAGATAGAGAAGAAGACAGTGAAGTTAAAAATAATGAAAATTTAGGGAAGTATGAGTACTCAAAAGAAAAGGTTAATGAGTAGATAACTTAAAGACCACAACCACCAGTCCCTCAAAGGCTTAAAAAGTCTAAGGAGGATGCATGTTTCAAGATGTTATTTCACATATTCATAGAACTTCACATTAATCTTTTTTTGTTAGATATTTAATAGGGAATTCCCATGTAAACTAAGTACTTGATCTATATGGTGAAAAATAAGATGAAGCTACGGGATATTGAGACAACATCACTTACTAAGATTGTAGTTCGATAGTGATGAGAAGATGCCAAAGAAATTGAAGACCCTGGGAGTTTAACCCTACCCATAAAAATTGGTAATAATGTCATGGTACATGATTTGAGTTATTTAGGGGTAAGTATAAACTTGATGACCCTATGAATGTTCAACACTCTTGGTTTAGGTAATTCGAGGACATGTTCTATGGTGCTCTAAATGGCAGACATAACATGAGTTTAGTCTAAAGAAATCATTGAGGAAATGCTTATTAAGGTTGGCAAGTTTATTAACCTTGTTAACTTTATGTTTCTTAAATAAAATGTAAATGATAGGGAGTCGATTATATTTGGAAGTCCAATCTTTAGAATGGGACGAGCACAAATTGTTGTTAGAGAAGGTACTCTCAAAATGAGATTGGATAATTAAGAAGTGGTATTCAAAGTCTATAAACCACCAAATTCATCTTACTATTATAAAGACTTATGCTTGATCAAAGTAATGGAAGTGGATTAGTGTGGGGTGCTGGAGCCTAAACCACAAATGGACATACCAGAAAATCTCATAGAGTTTTCTAAGACACCAAATTATGCCTAAAAGGTTAATGCTAATGAATAACCTAATAAGGAAAATGTAGGAAATATAATAAACTTAAGATTACTCACTTAGAAGATCAGAAAAGAGTTAGCTAATGACATCTGTGTAGGAGGAAGAGTATGAAGGAATAAGGTTGAGATATAGTGATGTAGGTCATACCGTGAGACTAAATTAGTCATTTCTTGGGATTTAACCTAAGTTAAGATAGGTAAAAAATTTTCATAATTTTTTAATTTCATGTAGTTTTTGTTTTTGTTGAGTTAGCGGATGAAGAGAAGTTTGAGTATTGGAGACACATATTATGGATCATGAAAAAGATCGGGTGTCAGTTCCATCCAACCTTATTGATATCTAAAGATAATACTTTATAGGCCAAGAGGCTTCAAGGAGTATTTCTATCCTTACTTTTGTGTATATGTTAGGGACAAAGTATGTTTTAAGTGCGGGGTATGGAAAACTCCCATGGTTTTGGGTGAAGTGATGCTATAGGATTTTAAATTTTAGTCGATTCTTAGTTTGGAGTAAATTTTAAAAAAATACAAAAATATTTTCTTTTTTGAGTTTATTTTTAATTTTTTTTATGTTAGATTAGTTGAACACTTTACCCACCTCGTGGTTGTTTTGTTTGTTTTTTTCTATTGGAGCTCCTTTTGAACCCAATAACGCTTTTAATTTTTAGAAGTAAATGGGATGTTCTTAGTAGTTACTATGTGTGATTACTATATGCAAGTGGTTTTGTTTGTAAAAGCATATTGCTTGCGTTGAATGAATACTTTTGAAACCCCTAGGCTCATGATTAAGACTCTTCTACAATGTTGTCTTAGTTTTAAATTCATTTTATTGCTTGGTTTAGAGTCTATAATGATCCTTCTTGAGTTTGAATAATCCATGGGTGTGTTAGGATTATTTGTATATTTCTTATTACATATTGATGCCTACAACTTTCCTGGTGTGTGTGCAAAGTAAAATAAGGAATGGGGATTTAGGAGATGATATAGGCTATTCTTTGATATCCATGTTTCATACTTTTTTTCCCACACTTTTGCATAATCATAGCTAGCCCTGTTGAGCCTCAACCTATTTTTTTGTAGCCTTATATGTATATTATTCCCCTTCATTGATCGACCATAAATTTATCCAATACTCCTAACTGCTTTAGTTAAAAAATTAATGACATTAAGGAGTGTAATATTTAAGAGGAAAAAAGTAAAGTTAAGCCCCAGAGTAGTAGCTATTGGTGGGAAAAAAGTTTATGTGTTGGTATTAGATGTAATGTAACAAAAATAAAGAAAATTCTTCAAAAATTTGATCATATATTGATATAGAATATCCCCCTAATCTGTATTTTGAAGCTAGCTAAAAGAGATGGGTCAAAAAAAAAGATATGTGTGAAGATTGAATTGGTGAAAACTCGAGTGATTGGAGAAGATCTCAATGTTATGTGTTATATAATAAAGCGCTTGGGGAAGATAGTCACTATTACTGGCCAGATGAGTTCCTGCCCCCATCCCATAGCCTACATTACAACCCTTGAAGTCTTTTTTGATCTTGATCCTTAACATTTTGATATTAGCAGAGCACTACACCATGGTTAAGGGTACGGTTCATCCTATGTGTCATCTGAAGTCTTTGTGAGAGTGAGCTTAAGATGATTCATGTACCCATTATTGCATTCTTGTAGTAAATTTCATCTGTATGAGAGAATATGGGTAAATCACTCTTGTGGTCGGGGCATATATTTTCTGATAGTTAGTTAACATATATGATCTATTTTTTGGGGTAATATGCATGAGTTTTCCAAATTGGTAGAGTAAATTCTTAAGGTTAGGATATGTTGAGGTAGTATTCATAAGTTTCAATTTTATAATACATGCTTAGTGTAGAACTTGCAATCTGTGTAGTCACTATAGTTCTATCTTAAGTGTCTTGCTTGTTGACGTAGTAATGTGAAATATTTCTTAGATAAATCTTAAGCTGAAGAGTTGTTTGAGGACGTAAAAGGCTTTAAGTGTAGGGTATTGATCTTTGGTCGATTTATGCACCCAAGTGGGTATCTAGTCTAGTTTTGAGAACTTCTTATGTGCGTGATGAGTTAATCGTTGTATAAATGAGAATCTAAGGATTAGTTTATGTATTTATGATTGTTTATGATGTATACAAATAGTTTGGGAGGTAAAACTTTCTCTTAGAATTCAAATGAGAAACTAGTAATTTTAACTCAAGCTATGTGTTGTTCTTGTTTTTCTTGTTTTATTCTATGGTGTTCTCATCTATAATTAGTGGTGTTTGATGATATGGGAAGCTTTATAGAAAGTTTAACTCAATGTTTTTACTATATACAAGATTTAATTAAAGAGTAAAATCCACCCCGAAGCAAGGACTTGAAGGCCAACTGCATGGAGTATACGACAACAAAATCTTTAATTTTTGGACTTAGGGGCATGACACGCTGCCTAGCCATCGCTTTACGGCAGTGACATATCCTTGATTGCAAATTAAAATGTTGTTTTACAGTGTTCCTTGGTGATAGAATTGTGCCATGCTACCTATGCAGCGCGATAAGGGCGTGGCATCGAGGAATGTTAAAATCGGCTAATATGGTCCTACTGTAAATAGGATACTCCAATTATTTTGAATTACCTTGGACAACTTGTGAGCATTGGAAAACATTTGGGGAGGCTTCAATTAGGGTTTAAATTATCTTAATTTAATTTACATTTTTATTAGATGGATTATATCATTATGATTCTTTGTAAGTCTCTAAGCATCTGAATACCCTCATCTAGGGTAAGGCCAAGAACAAGAGTACTTTTACTTGATTAAATGAGTTGGTTTATCTTATTATCATTTTTTGTTATTAATGTATCCTTGTTTTAACTATTCTACAGATTAGGGACTCTTAGGATAAATATGTACTTCTATTGGTAGCTCAAAAGGAGGAATGATATAATAGAATATGGGATACATAGGATGAGATCATAATCATTCAATGAATTGTTTTTATGATTTGTATTTAGGATAATAATATACCTAATTCGCCCCATTTGGTTTATATAATGAAATAAAAACAAATATGTTTAACTTAGTTCTTGCATCCCCACTTAATTATGTAGTTGTGTCTCTAAGTTAGATAGTAAATTAGAGGTCCGGAAGAACATAATCATGTTATAAAATGCGTGAATCAACAAGAAGTATAATTAACCAAACTAACATGTTTATATAACAAAGTAGGATTATTTATAGTGCCATTACCCTGGGTTTCTCCATAAAATTGTCCAAGATCTTTACATTATGTATTGTTAAGTTCACTTTTTATTGTTAAAACTCAATTATTATTGGTTATTTTAGCACTTGATTCATCTTTTTAAGTGAACAAGAATTGGATAGTTTCATAACACAAGTCACTGTGAAATCAACACTTGGCTTTTAAAGGCCATTTTCCTACTTAGGTGACCACGTACATTTATGTGTACGCTTGGTCACAAGAAGTGTTCTAATTTTTTGTTCTGAAGTTTGTTCAAAGCTAAGTTATTTGTGATAATTTTCTGTAGTTGTGATACTGTTGAAGTCTGTGTGGTGAGGTTTTGTAACAAGAAGCATGTTTGGTTTCTTGGAAAGTGGTAGGTTAAATAGTTATTTATTTGAATCTAGTGTTTAAATTATGGCTTTGATTATTGAGTTAGAATTGTAAACATTGTTTTACATTCATTGGTTGTCAGTCTCTTTACAACACAAGATAAGTTCTACTATGGACCGGACTCTTAGGAATATGGCTAGAACTAGTTTTCTTCAATTGCTATCAATTCCTAACTTTTCACAAAAGATTAACATCTGAAAATAATAAAATGGTTTCTCCTCCAGCTACTCGGGAAGGTTCCTCTCAAATCGAGCCACTACTGTTAAATGGAAAGTATTATGGATGGTCAAGAAACAATATTATGCATCAACTAATTGTTGTAAATGTTGATCTGTGTAATGTTGTATTAGTTTTCCCAACAATTCAAAAGAAAACCTCTTCTAATAGAAAGGGACAAGTATCATAGGAAAGAAGTGAGTGGACTGATGTTGATAAAGTGCACATGCAAAGAAATGCAAAAGCTAGGAAAATCAAGATTGGTGGAATTTGACCAAATTAATACAATATAATATCCTTTGTCAAAATGCTAAACAAATATTGAAGACTCTTCAAACTTTTTATGAAGGAGTTTTTTCTGTAAAAAGACCTAAACAAACAATTTAATTAGGAAATATAAAATACTTAGAATTAAGGAAGGAGAAACTAATCAAGGCAAGCATACTACGTTAACTGCAATTCGCACTAAAATTTATTCTCTAGGTGAATTAATTCGCATTGGATAAGCTATTTGAAAAATCCATAGTGTTTTGTTAAAATCTTTTGAAAGAAAGATAGAAACTATGATAGAAGTTAAAGTTCTAGATACATTGGAGATGGATGAACTCATTGGAGAAACTATCATATAAGCTAGAGATCTTGATACCTTTGAGATGGATTAACTCATTGGAAATGTTACAACATATGAACTGAAGAAGAATCAAGAGAAGGACATAGGGCATAAAAGAAAGGAAAAACCATCTCCCCTAAAGCCACAGAAACTGCTGATTATGTTGAAGAAAACATGGGTCAAGTTACACGAAGATTTCAAAGAAAGTTTAAAATGGGCCAAAACATCCAAAGAAGATATCCTAAAGTGCAACAAAAGAAATTCCAAATAAGACACTAGTGTTGAAGTACTAATCAGTTTAATATTTTTCCCTCATCGAAAATAGAGAAAAAGAAAGATACCATAGGAAAGCCTAGAGTAAAAAGGGAGGAGTTCACTCTTCCCTCCCATAGATAAAAGATGTTGACCTGGCTATTGAAAAGGCACTTATTGCTACGGGATAAATTAGTGATGACTCTAATGAGGATGGCCCAATCAATCAATCATTATTGGCCATGATAAAAACAACGAAAGAGGACACTCGAGAAATATTGACTGTGAGTGAGACTGAAGAGGATTATAAAACAAAAGACTCAACTTAATAGATTCATGAACATATGATTGGTTCATAATCTGATAATGATAGTATAAAAGAGGAAACCAAGGAATGTTTCCTGAGATTAACCCTAATATTAACAAATACTCCTAAAATAACCTTATGATCTCACAACTACTCTCATAAATGCATATTAAAAAAATCTGCATGTTTTAACGAAGAGAACTAATGACATATTATACTCCAAAGATTATAATATGAAAGTATAAATCAAGATAGTGTATATTTGAGAAACAGTCTCAAAGAATTCTCCGATAAAGAAAACAATCAAAGTACCATTATTCAGCAAAATTTTGAAGAGGATTTTAAAAAATCAATCCCAGGATTTCTCAACTATCTCAATAAATGCTTCACTAATGAAAGAATTGAATAAAGAGAAAATGGACTTAGTTCATATTCAAAAATGGAAAAAAATCTCATCATTTCTCACTCACATTTATAATAGTCAATCCACCAATTACAATAGGCTAGGATTTAGACCTTAATATTGCAAAGCATATCAGTCCATGAACATGGTATGTATAGCTTGTTGAAAGGAAGCGCATATCAAAGATAAATATTCCTCTCAAACAAGTGTTGAACAAGGAAATATAAAGTTTATAAATAGATACAATACTAGGGAATTGAAAAGGATCTTGTCTATTAATAGGGGCCATCCTCATAGGACTAAAAAAGACATAATTCATCCTTTATCTCACATAATGGGAACAAGTTGATTTAGGTGCCCAAGTCTAACCTATGTGCTACATAATTAAGAGAAGTAGATATTAAGGATCAATACTTGGTACCTTCAAAGTTCTTGGTTTAGATACATGACTGGATACAAAGAAAAGTTTTTATCTCCTACAGACTATAAAGATTAAAATGTTGATTTCAAAAAAACTAAAATCGGAGAAATTATTTGTGTTGGAAGATTATTAAAATCTATTTATCATTCTATTGGGAATGTCTACTATGTTCATGGCCTGAAACCCATCTTTTGAAGCATATCATAGATGTGTGATAAGAAAATAAGATGGTGTTCTTTGTTGTTCACTGTAATACAACAAACTTCATTAGTGGAAGGGTTATACTAAAAGGAGAAGACACAAGAATATATAAAAATAAGATATTATAGATCCTCTAGAATCTGAACTTACCTGTCTTAGTGTCTTGACGAACTACTCATTACTATTTTATAAAAGGATGAGACAAAAACTTTTTGACACGACTCAAACTTGGGCCATGTCGTAATGGGAACCTCAAATCCAACAAGTACCGTAGATCACCCAACTATCCAATCCAACCAATCAACAACAAGAAGATAATAATCAAGTTCATATCTAACAATAACGTAACACACCCATGTCCATTTTTATCCATACAAAGCCTCTACAAATAATCTAAGAATATCAAATCGGGACATACCCCCGACCATACCAAATTTAATATCCAAGTCTAAACTAATAATACATAAGAAAGCTCAAACATGAAATGGAACAAACTAAGTCTGGAAGATCACAACTTTATCTCACCACAAGCCTACCTCGAGTCCAATCATTGAGTAGGAGGTGTACTAATAAGACCAACACTAACATCGCGTAGGGATATAGAGTCGAAGATAGTTAGCATTTGGAGAGCTAGCCTGTAACTCAAGTATAAGGATAAAATAGTTCCAAAAGTCTAAAACCATTCAACCAATACTCATACCCAATGAAACACATACATATACATATATATATATATCATGAAGGGGTAAGGAATAAGATTAATATGAACTTTGAAAACCGTAACCTGTGTTGGGTAGCATAACCGTCATAGAATAAGGCACCCATGGGCTATATGGGTCTAGATCTCCCCTAACTGGAAGGACCCCAGTGCATTTGGCCATAAGAACAAAAGAATATCCATAATTGTATATGCCACTATGAGAGACTCGAACCTCTCGACATAATTAAGGTGACATAGAACAAATGTATGCAACATGGGGGACTCGAACCTCACATTCACATATATTCATTTGGGGTATTCGAACCACCTGATCATATGACATCCACACCAGCTAGCGCAGTTTCTAGTGTTAGTCCTTTATACTTCATATTCACAGTCGGCTATACATCCTACTTTAAAGTCTAGTGTAAAACCATCATTTCACTTATACAACCATTAACCTAATTATTACTTACAAAAGACATTCCATTGGTATCATCATACCAACCCTACTTGCAAGTGTACAACAATGTCATTACTATTAACATTCATCTTTTCGACTCAAACCCATTAACCTTACAAAGCCATTAATTTAATTTTACGCTAGAGACTCAAACCCAATATAAATTTGAGACATAATTCAATGTAATATTCAGGGACTCAAACCCTTTTAACCAACTAAACGACCAAGGTTACCATTTAAACAATTGCATGGCCAACAATGCCTTTATAAAACCATTTGTCAACCATTCATACGCATTAGGCCAATGCCTTAGTTGAAAATACATTTCAATTCAATTTATGGTCACTAAGACCTTTAAAAAATCATTCATTAT
Source organism: Capsicum pubescens (assembly GCA_030864215.1). Taxonomy (NCBI): domain Eukaryota; kingdom Viridiplantae; phylum Streptophyta; class Magnoliopsida; order Solanales; family Solanaceae; genus Capsicum; species Capsicum pubescens. The sequence goes on along the minus strand of CM061540.1, from coordinate 222,424,034 downwards.
TCATTAGCATTCTTATACCAAACATTAGTGTCAAACCCAATTCACCATATGACTAGTTTATTCTCTTAGGCTTTTTCACAAACACTTTAAGGAGATATTACTATCAAGGAAACAATCAAGGTTAAAACCATTACGTTTAGGGTAACCCATGACCCATTTGTTAAACAACAATCACCAAGAACTTACATTTGAAATCCATCACAAAAAATATATATAAATACAAGTTAAACCAAGAGTAAATAATATTTAATCATATGCCACAAAACCCTTAATTTTGATTTTTAAAACCACCACTTAAGAATCATATTCACGCATTAAAATACATGACATTTATGAACTAACAATGAGGGAAGAGTCACATGTTCTATAAATGAAGATTCACTAAGAGATTCTTGGTCCCCAAGCCTCTAGATGGTTTCTTTGATGAACCTTAGCACCAATCTTATTACAGAAGTTTAGAGAGGATTATGGTTTTTTTTATCTTGTTAAGTCAAGAATGAAGGGCCAAATAATGTTATATGTCATGGGTCTTAAGTGTTTTGGGGTGGTAAATTTCTAAAATGTCCTCAACTTAAAAGCTAAAAAATAAACACAGGAGGGTACGACCACCCTACATAAACTGTAACCTATGTAATGCCCCGAATCTGGTACCCGAAACACTACACGGTTCCTTTGACCCCGAAGGACCACAAGATAACCCATGACTGATATCTATAACTGAGCACTGAATAATAATAATAATATTATAACGGTGAAAACATGAACTGAAAGGCCATATGGTTCAATACTAATACATAACTGAAAATATGGTATAACAATACCAAAATAACTGAAATAACTATCTGAACATACTATAGTCTTGAAGGCTCTAAACTATCTGAATAAGTAGTTTATGGGACATGTCCCCAACTAACTCCGACTACTAAAATAAATGGAAAACAAAAATCATAATGTCCTCGGAGGATGAGGACTCACAACTGACTCTGACTGCTAAATCGAGATGCTATTGATGCTCTGGCGCTCGTGCTACTAAATCTATGGTATAAGACACCATATTGCAAATACTTCAGTACTTTGATTGTACTGGTATACAAGTGAGGTCGGCTGAATGCAATGGTTCATATGCATGAAAAATACTAACTGACAAACTAATATAAATGTGTGAATACATGCATGAATACGTGACTGTAACTAAGATCATGATAGGATTGAATACTGAGATACTTAATAATTGAGGGACTGATACTATGTTACTGATACATGAATAACTATGTCTGACAGTTCTGATTATAAGGAACTAGTCTTATTGATTGTATCTGGCAGTCCTTAGTATGAATACTGATAACATGAGTTTTGTAGAAATAGTATACTAATACTGAGCAACTGAACTGATAGTCTAAGTTCTGATGGAACTAGATGAGTTCTGTACTGTACTCAGTGACTGTATTTGATTGTCCAGAAATCTATAGAACTATCTGAGTTCTATTACTGAGACTGAGACTGAATCTAAGAATATGGGAGGTAATCATCTAACCGACATGCCCCATACTAAGCTAACTGGGGTCCAACCTATAACCCTAGTTGGAAGGGTGTCAGTACCGTGCCACTGGTAATGACAACTGTTGTGGAGTCAGTCCTAATCTAGCAAGTGACCCCTGGGATCAGTCCTATATATTTAAATATGCTAATGAGTGATCCCTGAGTATGTCAGTCCTATCTAACGGGTGATATCTCGTACCAATGATGGCAACGTAGTTCTGGAACTTAAGGATCTCTTCTAGGTATCTCAGTCCTATAAAATAGGTGAGTCTCTATCTGTAGGCTCGCTCGGTGCTGAATCCTACTCCCATCTGAAAGATAATAAACTGATTAACTGAACTAAAGTAATTATCTGAACTGATCAGATACTAATGGTATTGTTTAGAGGAGCTAAACTGAGTTTACTGAGTTCTGTTGACTGAAAAAATGTACTGAGTTTTGAGGACTGAATGACAGTACTGAAGTTACTAAGATTACTAGGCATACTATGGTTATAGAGACTACTGACATTACTGAGTAGGACTGTTCTGATGGATACTGAATTTACTGAGATTTCCTGAGTCATGAGACTGACTAAATTCTACTGATCATGGCTTGACTGAGATTATCGTGAAAACCTAACAAAGCTCTAGGCACACAGCTAAATTGTCGGGTACAAGTACCCCCAGGACTCGATGGAAAGAAACTGACATAGCATGCCTTACTTGAACACATGACCAACAACACAATTCATAATTTATATATTGAAGCACTTCATCAAACATGTGGTATGCATAAACTTGTACATAGATGGGGATTTCATAATATCATGCTAGTTAGGAACTTTTCCTTCATATAGGCACATAATCAAACACATAGTAGGCATAATATATGTTCACAATATTATACAACAATTAAACATCATGCTTGAACATTTAATTTCATCATCCTAGGGTTTAATCATAGGTTCACATGAATATACATCAATACAAATCAATTCCACATAACATTGATCACCCAACATGGATTTGTATTCAATTGATCATTCTCAGCATAAACAAAACAAACTCAATATGAAATTCATAAAGCAATCCCAAACTTCAACTTAGAAAAAAGATTCTTGGGCTTCATGGACGAAAGGAGTCCTTGAATGAACACTATGCATTACTTGGTTCATAAATACACAAAGATTGACGGAGGAAATTCTTGAACTTTAATCTTCTATGAAAAACCCTAATGTATTCTTGAGAGGATTTTGAGAGAATAAAGTATATTTTGGTGTAATGAAGGATCAAATCCGTGTTTTTGAGCTTAAATAGGGTAGGGAAATTGACCCTTTTAACACTAGGACATGTATTTTAATTCTTGTGAAAATTTCTTGATTTTCATCATTAGCGCGACGCGCCACTATAGCGCCAAGTCACAAGAACTGGACAACTGGGAATTATCAGGGTGGCGCAATGCGGAGCTATCCCGTTGACACCTTTTTTGAGACCTAGAAGTTCGGCGCAACGCACTACTATTGTGGAGAAACACTAGAAATTGACAATTGCCATTTAAGATGGCTCCGCGACGCGCTGATGGCTCAGGTGATACACTGTCTCACTAAAAGGCTCTAACTCTTCTCCCGGGTGTTGGATTTGGGCAAATTTGGTATCGATAGAAAGCTTATTAAATTTCCCACATGATAAACAATTAAAATCATGAAAATACCACATGTGTAAAAGTGGATTCATCTTTGAAAAAAGTCTTTGGCATTCTTAGGACAGATTTAAGCTTGTAGAATTATGGGGTATTACAATATCTCCCCCTTGGGAATATTAATCCTCGGATGAGACTGATTAAAAATGTAGAAATAATAAGCTGGAGTACATACTGAACATGAACAACTGAAACATGACTACCTGACTGATATTATTGAGATTCATACTAAGCATGCATATCTGATGCATGATTTTATGACTGAGCTGAAGTATGACTGTATGACTGAGAGTACTGATAAGCTAATCACGCATATCTGATGTGTGAATACATGACAAACCGACTAATGAATATGCGACTGAACATGTAAGGGTAAATATACCAAGTTTGAAATAAAAACTGAGCATAGAACAGAATACCACATTTGTAACTGAAATCTGAACATGAAAGTGGATAAACTTTAGAATAGATACTACCTTAGGCTGAGTCTGAGCTTAATTACTAAATATGCATGAGAAAAAACATAAGAGAATAACTGTGTCTGGATCATGATACATGAGCTGAATATCGTGATTTGAACTGAATACATTGAATACATGGCTTACTGCTGAGATCGAAGTATGGGGGTCAACCTATGGGTACTCACTACTCCAAACTAGATTTATTATGTAAAGAGAAACTGAATTTAAGATATGAGAGCTTTGAGGAATAATGGGGTATATCTCTCTTGGGACACTACATCCCTCTAATAACGCTCACCTTACTGAGATACTGGGGTAATGCACAGAGCATCAATCAACTGATTCATGACTGAATACCTGGGGTTCAAAACTGAGACATGACACCAAAATTGAGCTAAACTCACAATCACCAGGATGTATTACCTTGAAACGGTCTTATTCATGAAACTTAGAATAGTGTGACTAAATGGATAGTTGGAAAACAAACCACAAGAATTTGACTGTTTGACTACTAAACGAAATATCTATTTTTACTGACTAACAAATGGTGAAAAATCTTAAGCCAAAATGAGAGCACGAGGTCTAACAATGCATATCATGTGTATTAAGGACCTATAACGTACCCTCATCTATACTGAGGGAATTTCCTTTATCATGGAAATTCTGAAGAGCATAAAAGCTATTTTGACGCTTACCACTAGTGGTACTGGAAGTGACGCCCTCCAAGCGCAAATTTTTTCCCTTTTGAGCCCTTACTCTACATTCCCGTAGCCTGTGTACTGGATTACCATATCCATAACAGACCTCACTGCCTGCTCTACATAAACCTAGGTGATTCTTACTAAACTCTTCACAAAGAGGATAGGTAAGACTCCTGTTCTCACTACCCTAGGCCTCAGAGCCGGTGACCCATCATGATTGTCATTCTTTTACTTAGTTACTGGTGCACTAGCTGAAGATGGGATGGGACTAAAAACTTATTACTATACTAAGAACGGATACCACCCTCTGACTTAGGCTGAGCAAAGCTAAAACTACCTATCCTTACCCTCTTATTCAGCTTTTCTTTCACCTTAATCTTTTGCTCTTCTATCTACTTAGCATGGGTCATAAGTCTGGCTAAAGTTATGTCACTATTCAGCACAGCGGATCTGTACTCATTTACTATGCTATCATTCACCCTGACACAAACTTACTCATCTTGGCTCTACTATCTGCAACCACATGAGGGGCATATCTGGCTAATTGAGTAAACTTAAAAGAATACTCTTTCACCATCATGTTGCCCTGCCTAACGTTGATGAATTCTAACACTTTAGTTTCTCTAAGCTTTAGGGGAAAGAACCTCTCTAAGAATGTAGTGACAAATTCATCCCATTCTATAGGCCCTGCATCATCTCACCTTTATGACTTTCACTACTTGAACCAAGTACAAGCCACATCCTGTAATTGATATGCAGCTAATTCAACACTCTTAATAGTAGTCACCCTCGTGATATCAGTCACCTTCTGTACCTGATCTAGGAATTCTTGAGGGTCCTCATCTGACATACACCTAAGAAAGGATAGAGGGTTCATTCGGGTAAAGTCCTGAAGCCTGGCTGCAGCTGAATTAGCCATTGGGTTGGACGAAATGATAGTTGATCATTCATTATGAGCAGCAACTTACTGAGAAAGAGTAGTGAATGCAGCCCTAAACTCTGCATGAGAAACATGTTCGCCCAATGGTTCTTCGGGCTGAGGGGCTGACTGATTCCCGTTTCTTCTTTTAGGAGGCATGTTCTGTAGAAGAAAAGGAGAAACAGATGAGACTGAGAGTTTAACTTTGTGCCTATACTCACTGGAACACATGAATACTGAAAGAAGGGAAACTATTCCTAAAACATCTCATAGCCTCCTGCATATAAGTGTGGTGCACAATACACCCATGTACAAGACTATACTAGATATGATTTTTAGACTTCCTAGGACACTGTTGAACCTTAGGCTCTGATACTAAGTTTCTAACGCCCCAAATTTTGTACCTGAAATGCTACACGGTGCCTATGACCCCGAAGGACCACAAGCTAACCCATGACTAATATCTGTAACTAAGCACTGAATAATAATAATAATAATATCGTAACTTTGAAAATATGAACTAAAAGGCCATAAGGTTCAACACTAATACATAAGTGAAAATTTGGTATAACAATACCAAAATAAATGAATTAGCTATCTGAACATACTGTAGTCTGGAAACCTCTAAACTATTTGAATAAGGAGTTGATGGGACATGTCCCCAACAAACTCCGACTACTAAAATAAACAGAAAACTTAAATAATAATGTAATCATTATTTCCTCAAAGGATGAAGAATCACAGCTGACTGTGACTGCTGAACCGAGATGCTACTGATGCTCTGGTGCTCGTGCTTATAAATATATAGTAAAAGACACCATAGTGCAAATACATTAATACTTTGAATGTACTGGTATGCAAGTGAGGTAGGATGAATACAATGGTTCATATGCATGAACAATACTAACTGACTGACTAACATGAACGTGTGAATACATACATCAATACATGACTATAACTGAGATCGTGATAGTACTGAATACTGAGATACTGAATAATTAAGGGACATATACTATGTTACTGATATATGAATAAGTGTGTCTGATAGTTCTTATTATGAAGAACTGTCCTGATTGACTATATCTAATAGTACTGAGCCTGAATACTGATAACATAAGTTTCATATAACTTGTATAGTAATACTGAGAGACTGTATCTGACAGTCTAAGTTTTGATAGAACTAGCTGAGTTCCGTATTGTACTGAGTGACTGTATCTAATAGTCTTGAAATCTATAGAACTATCTGAGTTCTATTACTGAGACTGAGACTAAAACTAATACTGTGGGAAGTAATCATCTAACCGACATGCCCCATACTAAGGTAACTGGGGTCCAACCTGTAACTCTAGTTGGAAGGGTGTGAGTACCGCATCACTAGTATGGACAACTGCTGTGGAGTCAATCCTAATCTAGCGGTTGACCCTTGAGATCAGTCCTATATATTTAAATATTCTAACGGATGATCCCTGAGTATGTCAGTCCTATCTAACGGGTGACATCTCGTACCTATACTGGCTATGTAATTTTGGAACTTAGGGATTTTTCTAGGGATGTCAGTCCTATCTAGCGGGTGAGTCCCCATCCCTAGGTTCGCTCGATGCTGAATCCTACTCCAATATGAAAGACACTGAACTGATTAACTGAACTAAAGTGATTATTTGAACTAAGATGATACTAATGGTATTATTTAGCAGAGCTAAATTGAGTTTACTGATATCATTTGACTAACAGAATGTACTGAGTTTCGAGGAATGACTGAGAGTACTAAAGTTACTGAGATTACTAGGAATACTGCGGTTACTGAGATTACTAAGATTACTGAGTAGAACTGATCTGGTGGATACTGAATTTACTGAGATTTCTTAAGTCATGTGACTGGCTAAATTCTACTGATCATGGCTCGACTGAGATTATCGTGAAAATCTTACTTGGCTCGAGGGACACAAATAAATTGTCGGGTACAAATACCCCCAGGACTCGATGGAAAGAAACGGACATAGCATAGCATACTTGAACACATGACAAATAACACAATTCATAATTCATATATTGAAGCAGTGCATAAAACATATGATATGCATAAACTTGTACATAAATGAGGATTTCATAATATCATGATAGTTGGGCACTTTTCCTTTATATAGGCACTTAATCAAACACATGGTAGGTATAATATATGTTGACAACATTATACAACAATTAAACACCATGATTCAACATCTAATTTCATTATCCTAGGATTTAATCATAGGTTCACATTAATATACATCTATACAAATTAATTCCACATAACATTGATCACCCAACATGGATTTGAATTCAATTGATCATTCTCAGCATAAACAAACCAAACCCAACATTAAATTCATAATGAAATCCATAAACTTCAACTTAGAAAAGAGATTCTTGGGCTTCATGGATGAAAGAAGTCCATGAAAGAACACTATGCATACCTTGGTTTATAAATGCACGAAGATTGATGGAGGAAATTCTTGAACTTGAATCTTCTTTGAAAAACCCTATTCTGTTCTTGAGAGGATTTTGAGAGAATAAAGTATATTTTGGTTTAATAGAGCCTCAAATCCGTGTTTTTGAGCTTATATAGGGTAGGGAAATTGACCCTTTTAACCCTAGGACACGTATTTTAATTCTTGTGAAAATTTCCAATTTTTCATCCTTGGCGTGATGCGCCACTATCGCGCGAAGTCACTGGAACTTGACAATTAGGAATCTGCATGGGGGCGTGATGTAGAGCAATCGTGTTGACACCTTGTTTGAGACCTATAAATTTGGTGTGACACTCCATTATCGTAGAGAAATACTAGAAATTGACAATTGCCATTTAAGCTGGCTCCTCTACGCGCTGATGGCTCAGGTGATACACTGTCTCACTAAAAAAGGCTCTAACTCTTCGCCCGGGTGTTGGATTTGGGCTAATTTTGTATTGATGGAAAGCTAATTGAATTTCCCACATGATAAAAAATTAAAATCTTGAAAATACCACATGTATAAAAGTGGATTCATCTTTAAAACAAGTCTTTGATATTCTTGGGATGGATTAAAGTTGGCAGAAGTATGGGCTATTACACCCTAGGGTATAAATTTTACCCTTAACTCATACCCTAGACCTTACCTTGAACTACCATACTGAACATCATACCACCGCATAGGGATAACTCGTATCTTAACATACAATAATCACCTTATGAGTCGTACCTTGGTTAGAATCATCTTGAACAAACATAAGGCTTCATACTACTTAGAAACATAAACGTATCCTATCATACGACTAGTATATTTCCTAGTCATAGTTTGAACATAAATCAACCTAACTACACTGATTAACGTACTAGTAGGAGGCCCTAACCCATATACAAACATACGTCTAGCACATTCTAGTCATATATTGTTAGAAACCTCCAACTTAGGCAATATTTCTATGGGACCAAAGCCAAGGTTTTTCAATTCTCCCAGACATGATCATTCATCCTCGAAAGCATAAATGACGAGTAAAGGTAAACACAAACACGATTTAACACATTATTACACACTAAGATAACCTTTAACAAAGTTAGAATATAAGAACATAAAATAGGATAAGAAGATAAACACATACCTCAAGCACGAGTTTTCAAAATGGGGAACAAATGCGGATACTTGGAGATCATGTCCTCTTCCACTTCCCAAGTAGCTTCTTAAACCTTATGGATCCTCCAAAGAAACTTTACCAAAGCAACATCCTTTGTCCGTAATCTACGAACCTAATGATCTAAGATCTCAACCGGGACTACCTCTTAATATAAGGAACAACCAAGGAAAGATCACCCTCACACTTCCTCAACATAGAGACATGGAAAATCAGATAAATGGAGCTCATACTAGGAGTCAACTCCAATTCATAAGCAACATTGCCAACAATCTTTAAAATAAAGTACAGGCTAATATATAGAGGACTAAACTTTCCCTTCTTATCAAACCACATTAGTCCGTTCATGGGAGAAACCTTTAAGAACACCTAAACGTACACATTGAACTCCAACTCCCTACGCCTCACATCCGCATAGGTCTTTTGGAAACTTTAAGCAGCTCTCAATTTATCAAAAAATCACCATCACCTTTTTAAAGGCTTGTTGAACCAAATAAGATCCAAATAACTTACCCTCACAAACTTCATACCACCCAATAGGAGAATGACACCTTCTACCATACAAATATTTAAAAGGAGCCATACCAATGGTCGAATGGTAACTACTATTGTAGGTGAATTCAATCAAAGAAAAATAGTCGTACCAACTACCACCTTAATCAATCACATATGATCAAAGTATATCTTCCAATGTATGAATAGTCATCTCCGTTTGTCCATAAGACTGCGGGTGGAAAGCAGTACTAAGGAAAACCTTAGTTCCCAAACCTTTTTGAAATGAGTTCCTTAAATGTGATCAAAATAGAGTACCACGATCCGAAATAATAGAAATTGAAGAACCATGCAACTTCAAAATCTCCGCATGGTACAACTTTGCATAATTCTCCATCAAATAACTAGTCCTCAACGAAATAAATGAGCAGGTTTGGTCATTCTACCCATAATGACCAAAATAAAATAACATTGATTTCGAGATCGAGGAAGACCAGTAATGAAATACATATTAATCACCTCTCACTTCAATTCGAGCAACTCAATCTCTTGATACAAACCCCCAGGTATCATGTGCTAAACTTTTAATTATTGATACACCATGTACTTATCCACACTGTTAGCCATATCTTGCTTCATATTATTCCACAAATAAAACTCCTGAAGATCATGATACATCTTCAGGGAATCGTGAAGAATAGCATAATGAGATCCATTAGCTTAAGACAAAATCCTTTTCATCAATCTATTCAAATAGGGAATACATAGCCTGCCTTGGTACCTCCAGATAACATCACCACTAATCAAAAATCAACAACTTTTTGTTGACCCATATTGCCCTTAATCTTCATCAAATCAGGTTCTAATATTTTCTTTTAATTTATCTCAACAACATGAGACGACTATGATACCTAATTCACAAATACACCACCATCCTTAGAGTTCATGTGAAGAACTCCAAGATTAGCCAAACGGTGAATTCCTTCACCAACTCCCACTTATCCTCATCCATATAAGCAAGACACCCCTTGGATAACTTGCTAAGAGCATCAGAAAAATTACTAGATTTACCTGGATGGTAATGGAGAATTATATCGTTAGGCCCTTATCAATTATAGCCACCTCATTTGCCAACTCTCTACTTAGTAAACACATACTGCAGTTGTAACGCCCTGAAAATCTATCCAGAGACGTCACACGATGCTTAGGATCATAAATGATCCCAAGCTAACCATTCTACTGGCATGACTCATACAAAACTAAATGATATGGATAAAACGACTAAGTTTACTGTGTGGAAACATAATAATCATGGAATCTGGAAAAAATACAATACTGATACAACTTTTACATTCTGATAAGGTATGAAAGAGGGACTAAAAATACATAATTGACTCTAACTGACATCTGTGAATCCTCTACTATACTGACTATAGATGGCTAGGATGTGACCCTAACTATCACTAATCAATACATGAGAGTAAGGAATTAAAGTGCATAAATAACATCTAACTAAAGTCCCTAAAGTAGGAGGACTCATTATCTGCTGGCTGCAATCTGCACACTGTCTGAATATGGTATGCGTGCAACAACTCGTACCTACATTATGAGATAATGAATCATATAGACATATATGTGGATCAGTACTTTGAGGAAGTACAAAGTATATAAGGGTGAATGAATAAGTAAATCATAATATCAGTCATCATGATTTGTAAAAGGATGCATGCTAAATGTAAATGACTCAGATAAGCTGGAATATCTAAAATACTGAAATATACAGCAATAGGATGCAAAATATACTTTATAAATCTTGTGAACCATGACATTTACTTCAAATAAATTATACTTGTATTCTCCCTTTAAATCATTCTAAGTGTAGAAGGACTCACTACTGAATCTAAAATCTGAAAGTTGATATCTGTAGCTATTGTCATTTTTTGTAAGGTATAATTTGATTAAAACTTATGAGCCTTTACACATAGTTTTCTAAATGTTTTTTTCTTCTTATTTTGCTATTAAGAAGAATACTTTATCGCTTATCTAAAAGGAAATATTTTAAAACTGTTCTAAAAATTATTACTTTTATTAGAAGGGAGGTTCTCTTAACTGACATAAACAATGTGAGCTAACATGGAGTCCAATATCTCATCCTCCTAAGAAAGAAACCTCACATTGGGGAGAGGTATCACACTTTTGCGAGAGAGTATAACCTACCCATGTGATCGATCACAAGCTAAATCTGTCATCCATATAAAAATGGGAATAATCTGAACCTACGTTGGGTACCTAGATTTGTGGAAGTGGGATGTGCTAAAACTACAATTCCTGTTGCTCGGTGCTAAATACTAATCCATTTTTATTTTGCTACACTCATTTTGTTGGTAATCCACTTAAAAACTAGCATAAGGGTTTATCTAAAACTAATTATCCAATCATCTGAGTAAATCTATAAAGATAAGTTATTCTGAGTTCTGTAATCTATAATAATCTGTAAAGTAGATTCCATAGCTAATCTGATGATCAAAAAATCCAAGCTTTACTGAAAATCTATGAAATAATCTGATAATAGGATGCTTAAAGCATTATCTTTTCTCAAAATCTCAACATATAAATTTTGGGCCTAAATCCCACATATTAAACTCATGACAAAATATCATAGTAATCATGCTAAATAATAAAGTCAATGATAATTCATCTCAAATTGTGAAATTTGTGAATTAAGCATGAAAATATTAACATAAACATGTAATTCAACTTATGATTCACTTGAAATCACATAATCTTGTAAATGGCAACATTGGGTATGAACCCTAATTTAAAATTTATGAGAAATCATATAACTTTTAAATTTAAACAAGTTTTGGGAACAAAGATGAAAGAATTATCCTTGCTCAAACCCTACATACCTTGTTGAAGATTAGAAGAAGAAACTTGATCTATTTATTTCTATTTGAGTCCTTAAAAATACATCCTTGATTATTTTTCCTTGGGAATCCTCAATCTTAAGCTTTCTTAAAGAAACCATAGAGGAATTTTCTTTCTTGGAGAAGAAGCTTTGAACTCTAGGATTTTTGTTTGTGAGGAAATTAATGAATATAAGCCTAATGTGCTTTGAATAGGCTTTACTCTGATGTTTGGACGGATTGGGGGCTTGGGTATTGACCAAAATACTCTTTCTAAACTCCCAAATGGAAATGGAAAGAAGACAGAAAATCTCGATTTAGTTGACCACCTCAACGCGCCACTATCGCGGTGATTCACTAGAAAAGGACGAACATGAACTGGCTTTCTCTACGATCCAGAGCTATTGCGGTGCCCTATAGTTTTTCTATTTTTGCCACTAGCGCGATACGCCACTATCGCGTAGTCTTTATAGAAATTGATAAATGTGAAATGAGACTCCTCCACGATGCGGTGGAATGGCGGAGTATCAATGGAATTTGGCATCTGCGAATTTGCTTATCTCTGTGATACGCTGAGTGTCCAGGTGACTCACTGTCAACTTAAAAATTCCATAGCTCCTTCATCGAGTGTTGGATTTAGGAAAATTTGGTATCAATCAAATTCTTGAAAATACCCCATGAAATAAATGGTATTCATCTTTGAAGCAAATTTTTGACATTCTAGGGATGAATTTAAGCTACAAAAAGTATGGAGTATTACAATATCTCCCCCTTGGGTACATTTGTCCTCGAATGTGGTTAATTAGACTAAGATTACTAAAGAATCTAATGCTATAAGCTATCATGCACAATTGAAATAAACTGTATGACCGAATCCCAACGTAGTGGGCTACTGAATTGATATGTGAGTGCATGAACTTTCATAAAAATAGCTATATGGCTCAGATCGAAATGAGAGAGTCTTCATAGAGGTAACAATTTCTTTAGGTTGGATCTGATTTTGTGAGGAAAAAGATGAGAGGTTTACAACATGAAAACTCAGAACATTACAACATCTCCCCCATGGGATCGTTTGTCCCCCAATGATATTGACTTGGTTGAGATACTAGGATAAGACTGAGATAATACGCGGGATACATATGAACTAAATCATGACTTAATAGCTGAATCTGAAACTGATGCATGATACATTACTTAGCTGAATCCGAATTTACACGAAGGTGAACATTTTACCTCATGGAATAGCCTTACTCATGAAGTTTCTGTTAGTAAGACTAGTCTAAATCGGAAGATGGAAAAACTATAGAGATTTGTCTGTCTGACTGTTAAACTGGATTCCTGGCTATACGGACTGAATCAAAATGAACGCTCATACCCCGATGGAGTATTTCTTCAACTCTTTTCTAAGAAACTCTAACACTATTAGGGATTAAGGAACTTTCGGCATAATCTGAACAAAACATCTGAATAAGGAATTACAACACTGCTACGACTCTATAGCATGTAGCATAGACCATAAATCATAAGCTAGGATAGAATTTCTAGGCCGTAATCAAAGCATCTTCTTACTTTCAAGGTTAGCAACACCTCACAAGTACTCCATCAACTAGACTATCCCCCTTGAAAGAGCATATTCACTTGATTCAACTTATAATTCTTCACATGGCATTGATAATTCCGTCTACTAAAGTCTAAATTGAACTAAATTTTCTCATCGGGGTCAAGCCTAACTCGTTCATAATGCATTGCACATAGCACCATAATACTAGTCTGAACCATGAATTTAATACCCCAAGCGTTGTCATAACTACTTACTCTAGGATGATTATTCTTATCACTTAACAACTAAATTCAACCTCTTACTTGAAATTCATTAATGCACCACACGCGTATCCTCTAATACACCAACATGACGTTCAAGCCTATATTCATAACCTTACATGCACTTCTAATAAACACCTATAAAAGCATTTTTCTAATATTCTCTAATACCTCTATCAATAATAACTTTCATAAACTAATCTTCATAAGGCACACATAAAATATTATCAACCAACCAAGTCATACACAAAAAAATAAAATAAACTTCACCTAAATTTTTTTTCAAACTTATACACTTACATAAAACCAGCTTTCAACAATCATCCCAAGCATAGCACACTTACTATCTCCCATCTGCATAATCGCTCATCAATGCTATCTTCACTTGGGGGAGGTCACTAAAAAGTTGGTGGAATATAGGGTCTGAAACATGAAAGGATACTCAACATAACTTGACACCTTACCAGGGTTTGAGGAAATAGAGTATTCACGACATGGCTTTATTAAGGAGATGTAATTTGAGGACATACATGATATAAGTCTGAATTCCACTGATCGTTATGAGTGTTACATGAGTACTAAAACTGAACTTATTATAATGCATGAGTTATGATCTACATGACCTGAATTTGGAGTTCATAACATATGGAATGTGATTTCTTCTGATAGATGAACTGGAACTCCTCATAAAAGAAATTGGGAGAGTACATAATTCTCTATTAAACGCATGGGCATGAACTATGATCTTGGGACTGACACATAAGGGATGAGTATATATTGGGATAACTGAAGTACGAAACTCTGTGCTGAGATAAGAATGGGTTAAGCATCATCCTCTCCTACTGACTTTTATACTACACTGGCACCACTTACTAGAATCTGGAAGTCTGACTTGGTTATTCATTCTATCATCTTCCCCATTTGGCTTTAAGCAATCAATCTAAATCTGTGAACCACTAAATAAACATCAATCTAAACTGCAATCACTTTACTCTTGAGTCTGGGGTATATTCAATACACATAAAACTAAACTTACCTATGATGCACTGTATCTTAACGTGTAACACCCAATGCTAATACCTCTGTCATAGATACTACTATATATTTCTATAGATCAATAGTCATCATATAATATCTTGAGCACTTACTAACTTAGAATCTTCATAGGTATCACTATATCCTGAGTTCACACTATCTAGAGCTTTGAACACTTATTTCTATTTGTTCAATCTTCAAGGATTCAATCTTAGATCCTAACACTTAAAACCGTTATCACCAACCTTTAATAAACTAAACTACTTTTGTTATAGCTTACTAATATCATATCTCTAAACTTGTATTTCTAAACCATGAGAATCAATAATACCAAAAAGTTCAACATCATCTACCCATAACTCCTAAACTTAGCTATTAAGAACATCATATACTATATAACTAGTCTTCTTCCTCTTAGTAACTCAATGATACTACTAATCACACACAACATGTAATAACCTTAGAAATTAATGCAACCCCATATCACCTTGTGCATACTTCTTCATCATACATACAACATTATGCTAAACTTCAAATCAACAAACTTAAATTCTTACATGCACTGTTCAAGCCTACTAGATCACTTCTATATAACTAGCATCACTAACTAAGAAATCATCACATCCAATTAGATGACCATTATTTGTTAAAACTTAATGTCTAGTGACAAATGTGAAATGGGACTCCTCCGCGATGCGGTGGAATAGAGGAGGCTCACTAGAATTTGACAACTGCCAATTTGCTTAGCTTTGTGACGTGCTGAGAGTCCAGGTGACACACTGTCAACTAAAAAATGCCACAACTCCTTCACCGAGTGTCGGATTTAGGAAAATTTGGTAATGATGGAAAGCTTATTCAATTTCCCACATGAAATTAGTATTCATCTTTGAAGAAAATTCTTGACATTTTAGGGACAAATTTAAACTAGAAAAAGTATGGGGTATTACCACAGTCTCTTATGATCAGAAAAATAAGTAAGTATGAACCCTATAGTGATTGTGATGCCATATCTTCAATGAAAATACCATAGCCAAAAACTCTAAATCATGGGTAGGGTAGTTCTTCTCATGAACTTCAAACTGCCTAGAAGAATAAGCCACCACCCTACCATGTTGAATCAACACACAACCAATCCCTACACGAGTAGAATCACAATACACTATGAAGCTATCATTATCCTCAGGCAAGGTAAAAATTAGAGCTATATTTAGACTATCGTTCATCTTCTAAAAAATTACCCTAACACATATTCCATTAAAACAACTTGACCTCATTCAGGTCCGACATAGTAAATGGGGCAGCTATGATCGAAAAACTTTCAACAAATCACCTATAGTAACTAACAAAACCTAAGAAACTCTGAATATCGGTAGGAGTCACGGGTCTAGGACACTTCTTAACCATGATAACCTTTTTGTAGATCCATTATGATCCCTTCACTAGAGATAACATGACCAACAATAGTCATAGCCTTCATAAAAAACACACAATTTGAGAACTTGGAAAACGACTATTGATCCTGAAAGGTCGGGAACACAATGCGGAGGTGAGCGTCATAATTGTAATGCCCCAAAATCTAATCCCGAGACGTCACACAGTGCTCAAGGCTATGAGTAGACCCAATCTAACCCTTTGAGCTTGCTACTAGATCTAAACCTTACTTTAAGATAATCTAATCAAGAAATAATGTTGTATTATACCAAAAACTGAACTGAATAAACTGCAGGTACTGTCTGAATAACAACAACTGAAAGTCTGTAATTAAACTCATAGTCCAACAAGCCTCAACTACTATAGAAAGAGAGAACCATTGGGATAGACCCCCAATGGACTCAAGCTAAACTGAAAATGATAACTCAATTACTATGAAATCTAGAAATCTAAAGAAGTAGGCCCTAAAATCATGAGGACTCACCAACTGTGGGAGTGTAGATAGAGATGCTCGAACAACTCACGTTGCTAATACTAAGCACTTGAACCTACATTATAAGACAATATAGCACATAGACATATATGTGTATCAACACTTCGAAGATGTACTGAGTATATGGGTGTTTAATGCATAAGTAAACATCATTATAATTAGAAAGTAAATGCATATGGATTTATATGACTCACATAAGCTTGATTATCTAAAATATCATAATATAAAATAATTTATAACAAATCATACTTGTAAATATAGTGAGTCATAATACTTAGTCTTATAAAACCTTTTCTATCATTCTTTTATTTTGAAACTTAGAAGCTTTTGGAGCTTTTGAAATCTTGGAGCTTTGGGACTTAGGGAGTTTGGGATTCAGGTAGTGTCTTCTAATAAACGTAAACCATGTGTGCTGACATGGAGTACAACATATTTCCCATGTTGGGGAGAGTTATTCTACCCTTGCCATCGAAAAATAACCTTAACTTTAGTGATCACTATCTTATCCCACAATGGTCATTTAAAACCTACGGTGGCTCGTAGTTCTGCGGCATGAGACCTTGGAATCATACCTAACTTGGTGCTAAATACTACTATAACTTATTACTCAGAACTTTTAGGAAATCCACCTTAAAACAGCACAAAGGTTTATAATAAAAACTAATTATACTTCTCTTTGCTTTAAATCATAAATAATGTGGATTCCTATCTTAGCTTAGGTTCGGAAGATCCATCTTTTTTTAAACTCCGAATTCTTGAATGTTAAAGCATGCTAATAATATACTCTTCATGAAATATCAAAATTAATTCTTGGGTTTAAAGCATGCATACTTAAATAATCACAATTTCATAATAAAGCTTAATTCTCGACAATTATCTTGGAAACACATGAAAATATCAATTCATAATAGGGATGTACAATTTATGATATAAGTCCTCAATTTAAAGCATAAATAGGTGGGATAAACATACAAATCAAGACTTAAATTACTTATATCTTAAATTACTTATATCTTCATAAACTCAACACAAGATGTTTTGGGTATAAACCCCAACTTGTAAATCATATAATCTTTAATAAAATTCAAGTTTTTGGGCACAAAAATGAAATATTTATCCTTGTTCAAACACCATATACCTTGGATGATGAACTAGATGAAAAACTTGCTTTTGTGAATCTATTTGTGTTCTTGAATGATGGTTCTCGGTATCTTGGGTTGGGAAACTTGAATCTTGAAGTAATTTTGAAAAAGAATGGTGGAATCTTGGGATTCTTGAGGTTGATTGTTGGAGCTTTAGGTTTTTAGTTGAGAGAAATCTTGAGAAATATATCATAAGATTCTTGTAATAGCCCTAAATCTTTTGTTTAAATGGAATTGGGAGCTGGGAAAAACTCCAAAATACCCATTTTGACTTCTGAACAAAACTAAAAAAAATGTAACTGGGTCCTGATTTTATGGGCCTCCGCGATGCACCACTATCGTTGTGGCTCACTGGAAACTGACGAATAGGAAATTGGCTTCCTCTGCGACGCGGAGTTATCGCGTTTTCCCACTAGATTTTTATAATTGGGAACTGGAACTTCAACGCGACGCAATGCGCCACCATCGCGGTGCCCTATAGAAATGCCATTTTGGCCTTCGGCGTGATGTGTCACTATCGTGTTGGGCTACTGGAATTCGACAATTGGGAAAATGAACCTCTCCACAATGTGCCAATATCGTGGAGGTCCACAGGAAATTTACAAATAGGAATTTAGACCTCGCTGCGATGCGCCAATATCATGGTGGTCCACTGAAAAGTGACAATTATGAAATTGTCATTCACCGTGACGCGGTGACTGCTCAGTTGGCACACTGTGAACTTAAAAATGTTCTAACTTATTCACCGAGTGTCGAATTTTGGAAATTTTTTTATCAATGGTAACCTTATTTAATTATCCACACAATGAAAAGTTGAAATCTAGAAAATTCTATGCGAAAAAAATACTATTCATTTTGAGAGACATCCCTAAACACTCTAGGAACGAATTTAAGGTAGAAAAAGTTTGGGGCATTACAAGATCTTCCCATTGGGAACATTCATCCTCGAATGTAGCTAGAAAAATTGAGATACTGAAAACTGAGGCCATAACTAGCATATACAACTAAAAGAATGACTCAATTGATTGCAAATGCATGAACTATTGAATGAATGGTTATATAAAGCTGAAACTTAGACTGAAAAGAGATGATCTGAGGAAACTTGTTACCTTAAACTGAATCTGGATCACTAAGATAATAGATAATGGATATATTATCGTTCATATATCCTGTGTTCCACGTGTCTGTATATTCTAAGTGTACTACAACCACTGGATCACTAATACACTTCTTCAGTAAAGACACATGGAACACAGGATATATGAACGATAAATCTGTAGGCAACTCAACCTCATATGCAACCTTCCCAACACTGCTTAAAATTCTAAAGGGGCCTACATAATGGGGACTAAGTTTCCTTTTCTTGCCAAATCTCTTCACCCCCTTCATGGGTAAAACATTAAAATAGACTAAATCATTAACTTCAAACTCAAAATCTCTTCTTCTAACATCCGCATATGATTTCTGATGACTCTGAACTGTTTTCAACCTTTCTCAAATCAACTATACTTTCTCCATAGCTTCTAACACCATACATGGCCCTAACAATGTGGCCTCATCCACTTCAAACAATCCGATGGGTGATCTACATCTCCTATAATAAAGTGCCTCAAACGGGGCCATCTGAAAGCTAGCATGATAACTATTGTTGTAGGCAAACTCAATCCATGGCAAATGCTCATCCAAATTACCCCATAAATCAAGCACACACATGCTTAACATATCTTCTAGAGTCTGAATCGTCCTCTCTACTGGACCATAGGCCTGAACATGAAAAGTGGAACTAAGATGAATTTGGGTACCATGACCCTTCTAAAAAGCTTTCCAAAACTGAGAGGTGAACTGAGTACCCCTATCTGAGATAATGGACAAAGGAACTCCATTCAATCTGACTAACTCTTTGAGATACAATTAAGCATATTCTAATCTCTGTAGGACGTATGAACTAGCAAACAATGCACTGACTTTGTCAATCTGTCCATAATAACCCAAATAGAATCATGATAACGACCCGAATGGATAACCCTGTTACAAAATCCATATTCACCTATTCCAACTTCAAAGTAGGAATACTGAACTCTTGCAAAACACCACCAGGCCTTTGGTGCTCTACCTTAACCTGTTGACAAGTTCCACACTTGGATATAAACTCCGTAATATCTCTCTTCATATCATTCCACTAATAGATTTCTCGCAAATCATGATACATTTTACTAGCACCAGGATGAATAGAGTAACATGCACCATGCACCTATAACACAATCCGATGTCTCAACTAATCTACACATGGTACTCACAATCCACTCTGGTATCTCAGCACACCATCTCCCCCTTGGAAGAAAACCTCTACCTTTTGGTCTTTTCCCGACTCTTTCAACTTAACTAAGATGGGATCCTGATAGTGTTTCTCCTTCACCTCAGAAACTAAGGAAGATTCTACACTACATTGTACCCAAACACTACCCTCACCCGAATCAACCAATCTAACACCCAACCTAGCTAAATTTTCCACTTCCCATGCTAACTCTTTCTTATTATTCACCACATGAGCAACACTGCCCATTGACAATCGACTAAGGGATCTGCCACTACATTGGCCTTGCCTAGATGATACAACACACTCATGTCATAATCTTTCAGCAGTTCTAACCACCTTCTCTGAAGAAGATATAACTCCCTCTTCATAAACACATATTGCAAGCTTTTGTGGTCTATGAACACATCAACATGCACACCATACAGGTAGTGTCTCCAGATTTTTAAAGAAAGCACCACAACAGCTAATTCAAGATCATGGGTTGGGTAATTCTTTTCATGAGTCTTAAGCTACCTAGAGGCATAGGCTATGACCTTACCTCTCTGCATCAAAACACAACCCAAACAAACTCTTAAGTCATCAAAATACACAACAAAACCATTCATACCATTTGGTAATGCTAAGACTGGGGCAAAAGTGAGTCGAGTCTTTAACTCCTGAAAACTCTTCTCACAGGAATCTGACCACTGAAACTTAACCTTCCTCTTAGTCAATTGGGTCATAGGAGACCCAATAGGTGAAAACCCCTCAACAAAATGACTTTAATATCTAGATAAACCCAAGAAACTCCTAATGTCTGACAAAGAGATAGGTCTAGGTTAATTTTTTATGGCTTCTATATTTTGGGGATCAACATTAATTCCCTTACTGGAAATAATATGATCGAGAAAAGCAACTGACTTTAGCAAAAATTCAAATTAGCTAAATTTGGAGAACAACTGGTGATCTGTAAGAGTTTGCCACACAATTCGGAGGTGGTCTGCATAATAATCCTCACTACGAGAGTAGAAAAGAATATCATTGATAAAGACTATGACAATCATGCCCAGATACTATTTGAATACTCGGTTCATCAAGACCATGAAAGTTGTTGGGGCATTGGTTCGCCTGAAGGACATGACTAAAAACTCAAAATGACCATAGAGGGTCCTGAAGGCTGTCTTCGGAATATTGCATTCCCTTACTTTGAGTTGATGATATCCTGATCTAAGGTCTATCTTTGAGAAATAACTTGCACCTCAGAGTTGGTCAAATAAGTCATCAATTCTAGGAAGTGGATATTTGTTCTTGACTGTGACTTTATTCAACTGACGATAGTCAATGAACATACATAAAGAACTATCTTTCTTTCGAAAAAATAGGATGGAAGCACCCTAAGGAGAAACACTAGGTCTTATGAAGCCTTTGTCTAGAAGATCTTTGAGTTTTAGTTTCTTCTCCTTATGTTTAGAAGGAGCCATACGATATGGAGGAATGGAAATAGACCGAGTATCAGGAAAAAGATCTATTCCGAATTCTATTTCACAATCAAGAAGTACCCTTGGAAAATCTTTAGGAAAGACATAAGGAAAATCATTAACTATATTGACTGACTGAATTGTTAGAGTCTCAGATTTAATGTCTTTGACTCGAACTAGATGATAGATGCACCCTTTAGAGATCATCTTTCTTTCTTTAAGATAGTATATGAAATGGCTCTTGGGAGACACTGAATTACCTGACCACTTAAAGGATGGCTCATCAGGATGCAAAAACTGCACCACTCAGGTACGACAATCTATGGATGCCTAAAAAGAATGGTGCCAATCCACACCAAGAATAAGGTCGAAGTCAACTATGTCTAATTCTATCAAATCTTCTAACATGATCTTATAAAGGATAGTAATGGGAAAATTTTTATAAATTCTTTTGGCAAACAACTGATTCTCCTACTGGTGTAGAAACCAAGAAGGGCTCAGGGATCTTTTCAGAACTTATCTCAAAATTCATAACAACCAATGAGGTCACATAAGAGAAACTCAACCCAGGGTCTAACAACATATAAAAAACAAAATGGAAGACATGAAGCATACTCGTAACAACATCTGGAGAGCTCTCCTGCTAATGGAGGGATGGTAAAGCATTGAATTGTTTTGTGGCACTGACCGCTACTGGTACTGGATGATGCGCCCTGAGAAGGGGCTGGGCGAGATGCAGGTGCTGGTGCACTGGTAGCCTCGATTTGAGGATGAACATCTTTGTTTCCCTTCTCAGTATACGAGAACTCTCTAATTGTATGACCTAACTTGCCACAGCCAAAACAACCCTTTTGTCTCGCCAATCACTCACCAGGATGAGTTCTACCACACTTATCACATGAAGGATAATTGGGCTTACCACTCATACTATTTTAGGACCTGGACATAGAAGACTTAACCCACTGCTCCTATCTACCTCTAGGAGTAAGAGCACTAGCTAAATATGGCACTGGCAATGGAAGACGACTCTAAAACTGTGATTGATTTCCCCCTGCAGACCTTGACTGACCATACTTAACCTATCCTATTCTAGCCTTCTTTTTCCCCTCTCTCTTCCCTTCAACTTCTCTGCCTCTATCTGTTAGGTATGAGTCATCAACCTAGCAGGATCCAAACCTCTGATAAGCATAGAAGTCATACACTCTTTGACCACCAATCCCGATACTCCAATAATGAACTTACTTTTACTATATCTGGTTTCATCTATCACCTCGAGAGCATACTTAAATACCTTGTTGAACTTAAGGCAGTACTTATTTACAGTCATTGATCCTTGCCTCAGGTTTATGAACTTCTCAACCTTGGCTTCCTGCAACTCATGCGGAAAGAACCTGTCTGGAAAAGCATCTTGGAATACTTTCCAACTTATGGGAACTGTATTCTCACCCCTACTTTTCTTCCACATAACAACCTAATCATAAGCAACATCTTTCAACATATACGAATCAAATTCTACACTTTCCTCTTTAGTGTTATTCATAATTTGGTTGATCTTTTTCTCCTCATCAAGATACAATCGGGGGTCCTCACCTACTTATGACCCTAAGAATTCAGGTGGATTCATCCTTATAATGTCACGAAATCTGGCGGTAGCTAAATCACTCCCTTGTTTTTGTAGAACTGCAGCCTGATTATTAACTTGAATATTGCAGTCACAGCTTGGGCTAACGGCTAAAAGGCTTCCCAAAATTTAGCATGCGACACATTATCATTCTGGGGATCAACAAGATGGGGTGGCTGGTTATCATTCTTATGGGCATTTGCTCTGCGAGGAGGCATATTCTATCATGAAAGAACACTAGTTAATAGTAGATAGAGATAGTTATAAGCACGATGGATTATGAAAGAAAGACTGGATTTTCCTAAAATGCTCTATAGGCTTTTGCTCATAGATGTGGCGCGCTTCACACACTTGATCAAGACTCTACGTAATGCGGCCTGTCTAACTCCCTAGGACTCTTTAAACCTTGGGCTTTGATACCAAGTTTATAATGCCCCAAAATCTAATCCCGAGATGTCACATGGTGCTCAAGGCTATGAGTAGCCCCAAACTAACCCTTTGAGCCTACTACTAGATCTGAACCTTACATTAAGATAATTTAATCAAGAAATGATATTGTATTATACCAAAACTACTCTAAATAAAATGAAGGTACTGTCTGAATAACAAATACTGAAAGTATGTATTTAAACTCGTAGTTCGACAAGCCTCTACTACTAAAGTACTAGATAGCCAGTAGAACAGACCCCCAACTGACTCAGGCTAAACTGAAAATGATAACTCAATTACTATGAAAGCTAGAAATCTGAAGAAGTAGGCCCTCAAATCATAAGGAATCACAAACTATAGGAGCGTAAATAGATATGCTCAAACTTCTCATGCTGCTGATACTGAGTACCTGAACCTATATTATCAAAAAATGTAGCACATAAACATATATGTGGATCAACGCATAGAGGATGTACTGAGTATATAAGGGTGTAATTCATAAGTAAACATCATCATAATTAGAAACTAAATTCATGTGTATGTATATGAATCACTTAAGATTTATTATCTAAAATATCAAAATATAAAATCATGTATAACAAATCACACTTGTAAATCTAGTGAGTCATATTACATAGTCTTATAAAAGATTTTCTATCATTCTTTTCTTTTGAAACTTAGAAGCTTTGGGAGCTTTGAAAATCTTGGAACTTTGGGACTTAGGGACTTTGCGACTCAGGGAGTTTCTTCTAACCGACATAAACCGTATGATATGATATGGAGTCCAACATCTTGCCCACGTTAGGGAGAGTTGTTCTACCCTTGCCATTGAAATAGAACCTTAACTTTAGAGATCACTATCTTATCCCACTATGGGCATTTAAAACCTATGGTGGTTCGTAGTTCTGGGGCATGAGACCTTAGAATCATACCTAACTTGGTGGTAAATATCACTCCAACTTATTGCTCAGAACTTTGAGGAAATTAACCTTAAAACAGCACAAGGGTTTATAATAAAAACTAATTATACTTCTTTTTGCTTTAAATCATAAATAATGTTGATTCCTATATTAGCTTAGGTTTGGAAGATCCATCTTTCTTTAAAACATAAATACTTGCTTCATAAAGAATGCTAATAATATACTCTTCATGAATTATCAAAATTCATACTGGGTTTGAAGTATATATACTTAAATGATCACAATTTCATAATGAAGCGTAATTCTCAACAATTATCTTGGAAACACTTGAAAATATCAATTCACAATAGGGATGTACAAGTCATGATATAAATACTCAATTCAAAGCATAAATAGGTGGGATAAAAATGCAATTCAAGACTTAAATCACTCATATCTTCATAAACTCAAAGCAAGATGCTTTGGGTATGAACCCCAACTTGTAAATCATGTTATCTTTAATAAAATTCAATTTTTTGGTCACAAGAATGAAAGATTTTTCCTTGTTCAAACCCCACATACCTTGGATGATGAACTAGATGAACAACCTTGATTTTGAGAATCTATTTGTGCTCTTGAATGATGGTTGTTGGAATTTTTATGTTTGGAATCTTGAATTAATTTTGAAAAAGGATGGTGGAATCTTGCGATTCTTGAGGTTGATTGTTGGAGCTTAGGGTTTTTGGTTGAGAGAAATCTTGAGAAATATATCATAAGATTCTTGTAATATCCCTAAATGTTGTGTTTATATAGAAATGGGGGCTGGGAAAAGTCCAAAATACCTTTTTTGACTTCTGAACGAAACTGAAAAAAATATAACTGGGCCCCGGTTTAATGGTCCACCACAACGCACCACTATCGCGATGGCTCACTGGAAACTGGTGAATGGGAAATTGGGGTCCTCCGCGACGTGGAGCTATCGCGTTGTACCACTGGATTTTGACAATTTGGAACTGGAACTTCAACGCGACGCGCCACCATCGTGGTGACCTATAGAAATGCCATTTTGTCCTTCGGTGTGACACGCCAATATCGTGTTGGGCTACTGAAATTTGACAATTGGGAAAATGGTCCTCTCCGCAATGCGCCAATATCGTGGAGGTCCACTGGAAATTGGCAAATGGGAATTTGGACCTTGTCGTGATGCACCAACTTCGCAGTGATCCACTGGAAAGTGACAATAATGAAATTTTCCTTTACCACGATGCGGTGACTGCCTTGTTGGCACACTATCAACTTATAAATTCTCTAACTTCTTGAACGAGTATCGGATTTGGGCGAATTTGGTATCGATGGAAATCTAATTTAATTTCCCACACAATGAAAAGTTGAAATCTAGAAAATTCTATGCGAAACAAATATTATTCATTTTAGGAGACATACCAAAACATTCTAGGAACACCACACTCAGAATGAGAAGCTACAAACTGAGCCAACATATGAATTGACTGATCAAATTATGTATTCATCACATCAGCCTGATGAGCTAGAGGAGGAGGACACAAGAGATCAGATCGAACTTCAGGATAATTAGAAACTGGACCCATAGATTAGGTTTGGACTATTTCATTAAAGCATGTCCTATAAACATTGTTCCAAATCGAGATAAAAGGGTTTGCAAAAACATCAGATCTTCATGGAGACATAATCTAAAAGGCAAGCAAAAAAAAATCAAAAGAATCCAACACCTTAAAATCCATATCATAAAATAAGACAACAAGAAAGTGAATCATTACTTAATGTCTCATAGCCTCTCTGTTATATGTGTAGCGAGATACACACCCGTAAAATAGACTCTACTTGACACGACTTTGTGGACACCAAATTGACAATGAACCTATCTCTGATACTTACTTGACTTGACCTAAACCGGAGCCTTGTCGTTATAGGAACCTCAAGTCAAATAAAGATTGGAGATCAACCCATTATCCAATCCAACTAATCAACGACCATAATAAGACTATGATAATTACCAAGTCTATATCAAACCAAAACATAACTCACCCAAGTCGACAGTTTGTCCACACAAGTCCTCTAAGAACAATCAAAGAATATCCAGTCAGGACATGTCCTCTACCATAGCAAAAACCAATATCAATGTCTAAACCAACATAGACATAAGAACGATCAAACCATAAATGGAGCCTTCCGAAGTATGGAGGCTCACTATTTCAATTAATCACAAGTCAATCCTTAGTCAAACTATTGAGTTTGAGATGTAGGAATATGACCGACACCTGCATCACATAGGGATACAACGTCGAAGACGGTTAGTAGTTGGTGCGCTAGCATAAAATTCATAGATAAGGATAAAATAGTTCCAACAGTCTAAGACCATTCAACCAATAAACATAACCAATTCAATATATACACATACATATATATATATCATGCTAGCGTAGGGGACAAGATTAACATTAACTTTGAAAACCATAACCTGGGTTGTTTAGCATAACCATCATAGAAAATGGAACCCACGGTCAATATGGGTCCATCTCTCCCCTAGCTGGAAGGGCCCTAATATGTATAGCCACACAAACTAGAGAATAACCTTAATCGTATATACCTATATGGGGGACTCGAACCTCCCAACATATTTAAGGTGACATAGAACCAATGTATACAACATGGGAAACTTGAACCTTACATTCATATACATTCATTCGGGAGACTCAAACAACTCATTCATAAGGTCCCCTTATCAGCTAGCGGTGTATCCAGTGTTAGTCTTTTAGACTCAACCTTCATGGTCTGGCTACACATCCTACATTAAAGCCTAATTTAAAAGCATCTTTCAACATGTACAACCATTAAACCAATTACTTACCAAAGGCATCTCATTGCTATCGTCATACCAACCTAACTTGCAAGCGTACAATAATTCCATACCATTAGCATTCAACTTTGTGACTTGAACCTATTGACCATACAAAACCATCAATTAAATTTAAAACTAGAGACTCAAACAAATTGTAAATTTGAGACATAAATCCATTTAATATTGAGGTACTCAAACCCTTTTAACGGACTAAACCACCAAGGTTTCTATTTAAACTATTACATAGCCAACAAGGCCTTTACAAAACTATTTATCAACCATTCATATGCATTAGGCCAATCCCTTAGTTCAAAACATATTTTAATTCAATTTATTGTCACGAATACTTTAGAAAACAACTAAACCTTCATTAGAATTCTTATATCAAACGTTAGGGCCAAAACCAATTCACCATATGACTAGTTTATTATCTTAGGCATTTGCAATAACACTTTACGGGGTGCTATTATCAAGGAAAAAATCAAGGTAAAAACCATCAAGTTTAGGGTAACCCATGACCCATTTGTTACACCACAATCACCATGCACCCACATGTGTAATACATCACCAAAAAAATGTATAAACATAAGTTAAACAAAGAGTAAGGAATACTCAATCATACGTAACAAAACCCGTAACTTTAGTTGTCTAAACAACCATTTAAAAATTTTAATAACACTTTAAAACACAATATTCATGAATTAACAATGATGGATGAGTCATATTCCTTATACACAAAGATTTATGGAGAGATCTTGGTCCTTAAGACTCTACATAGTCTTTTTGTTGAACCCTATCCCCAATATTGTTAGAGAAGTTTAGAGAGGAATTTGGAGCATTTTTTATCTTGTTAAGTCAAGAATGGAAGGAAAAATAATGTTATACGTCATGAGTCTTATGGATTTTAGTGTGGGAAATGTCAAAAATTTCCACATCTTAAAAACTAAAAAATGAAAACATGAGGGTAGGATCACCCAACAAAAACCATTCACTAGTGTACGAGTGGTACTCTTAACTCATACCATAGACCTCACCATGGACCCCCATACTAAGCATCATGCGACCACACATGGTCATTTAATATCATAGCTTATGAGAAGTACCTTATGAGTCATACCTTGGTCAGAATCATCTAAACCAAACATAAGGCTTGATGTGACTTAGCAACATACACCTAGTATTTTATCCTATGTTTAATATGTTGCCTATCCATATCTTGGACATAAACTAACCCAACTACACTGGCTAACATAAGAGTAGGAGGACCTAAACCGTACCCGAATATATGACTAGTAGCTTCTAGTCATATGTTGTCCATAAACTCCAACTTAGTCAAATTTTCTAAGGGACAAAAGCCAAGGTGTTTCACTTTTTACCTCTCAATAAGATTGTGTCGAATGATTTGGTGGTAGGTTTACCGAATTTTAAATAAAATGAATCTCTTGTATGAGAGGTTTTTTCAATAAGGACACATGTTTGATACTCATTCAAACCTAAAATATGGTGAGCACTACTAAACTAATCTTACTATTGCGTATGGATATATGTGGTCCAATGAGATTTCTTAGTGAAGGGGGTAAGATGTATCTGTTTCTAATTATTGTTGACTGTTAGTAGTTTATATGGACACTCTCCTTGAGTTAAAAGAAATAAAACCTTGAGGTATTACAAATATATATTAGACTGGTTCAAAAAAGTTTGAACACTAAAGTTGTTGGAATATGGTCTGATTATGTTATTGCATTAGAGAACTCAAATATCCTAATCTTTTTTTTTGAACATGGTGTTAAGCAAAATTTTTTTGCACCAAAACTTCTCAACAAAATGGACTGGTATAGAGAAAAATAGATCCTTAGAAGATATGGCCAAAACAAAGTTAATAGTCAGTGGTCTTCTTAATAGATTTTTGATTGAGGTTGTGAATATTGTATTCCATCTTTTGAATAGATTTATGATTAGAATATTTATAGAAAAAAACTCTTATGAATTTTTGAAGGGAATAATTCTTAATTGGACTTATATTTGACCTTTTGGTTGTAAATATTTTATTCACAATAATAGGAAGGATGCACAAGGAATGTTTGATGCAAAAAGTAATGAAAACATTTTCTTGGGATACTCTTCACAAAGTAAGGCATAAAAACTATTCAAAAAGAACATGGAATGTGGAACAAAGCATTTATTTTACAATTGATAATAAGATTTTGAATAAATGAAAATCTTCATAAGGGATGTTAATAAAGGGTTTGAACTAGCACATGATTCAGAAGCTGAAAAGATCACAAGGATGGCACTCCGACTATTGAATAATGTGATAGAATTTAAAAGAAAATATCATCGTCAGGAAGAATATCTCATCAAGAAGACTCATCTTATCATGTTGATGTACCAAGATCCTTTCAAACTATTACAGGCAAAAAATTTAAACACAAGAGTTATATCCCATTAAGAATAACATATTCCCCCTAGAATAAAAAATACAAACCAAGAACAAGTTGAGTATTATCCATACTTACTCATCACAGATAGAGTCTAAAAATTTCAATGAAGCTTTATTAGAGGCTTATTAGATTATTGCCATGAAAGAAGAGTTGAATAAATTTCAATGAAGGTATGACACTTAGTAATAAACATACAAATAGAACCATCATTGGGACTAGGTGGGTATTCAATAACAAGAAAGATAATGAAGGTAAGGTAATTAGTAAAAATACTAGACTGTTAGTGCAAGGGTGCAATCAAGAAGAAGGAATTAACTATGATAGAACTCTTGTTCTAGTTTCTATAATGGAAGCAATAAGAATATTACTTTTCTTCTCTTCTTATATGGGGTCTTTACTATTTTATAAGGATGTGAAGAGTCCCATCTGCAATGGTTATACAATGACAAAAAAGTCTATTTGAAGCAACCACTAGGATTTAATGATTTTGAATTTCTAGATTATACATATAATCATGACAAAGACTTGTATAAACTAAAATAGGATTTAATAGAATTATATGATAGGTTGTTATCCTTCCTTTTAGAACATAGATATACTAGGGGAAATGGAAAACATATTTTTATAAGGACGGAGGGATCTACGCTTGTCAATATTCAATTCTATGTTGAAGACATAATCTTTAGAGCTACTAATGATGAAATTTTAAAAGAGTTCTCCTCCTTAATGAGTAGTGAGTTTACGATGAGCATGATGGAAGAGTTAAACTACTTCTTAGGTCTATAGATAAATCATACAAAATATGGTACATCTATACATGAACAAAATGACATAAAGCCATTCCTAAAGAAATATTAGATGGATGATTCCAAAACAAATAGTACTACTATAGCCACTACTAGAAAACTGGACAAGGATAAGGTAGGGGTATTTATTGATCATACCAATTTAGATGAATGATAGGATCCTTGTTGTATCTTACTACTAGAAGAACTGGCATTTCATATTTAGTGGGATTGTGTGCAAGATTTCTATAATATTTTAAGGAATCTCGCTTGAAGGTTGGTAAAAGAAACCTAAGGTATCTCAAACATACTCAAAGACTAGTTCTTTTGTATCAATCTATACATGTCCTTGATCTTATTGGTTATTTTGTGTAATATCCCTAGTTTTTGGACTCTGAATTTCTGGATTAGAGTTGAACACTTCGCTGATAAGAACTCGGGCGATAAGTCATTATCACTTATCATGAAACAAAGGGTGGGACTCATTGTCTCAATAGGAAGGTTATCGAGGTTTTCTACCTTGACCACGAGTCGTGACATCTAATACCAATTTATGTTAAGGGACTCGTAGTGATAATAGTGAGGTGCCAGGTTTATGGCCCTCAGGTAACTAGTCTAGTGTAACGCCCCGAAATATCATCCCGAGATGCCACACGGTGCCCAAGGCTACACGTGGCCTCAAACTAACCTTTTAAGAAAACACACTACCCTTGGGTTCAAACACAACAACATACACCCTACTCTAAGGATATATTTATAAGAACATATTATATCACAATGCACATTGCACGGAATATCGTTAGACTGTACATATATGGAATGTCTATACACAAACCAACCTAACAATACACTAGTCTGACATAGCCTCTATACAGCAAAATCAACGATACATTAGGACAAACCCCCAACTGACTCAACAGACCAAAGGGATCACAAAACAACAGGACCAAAACTAGCAACTTGGTCCTCGAACCATAAGGACTCACCACTGAATAAACGTAGATGCGGCACTCGGATATCACTGTCGCGGCTGCGGCTGAGTACCTGAACGTACATCATGGTAAGAATGTAGACCATAGAGAAATATATGGGTCAGCATAAGATACATACTGAGTATGTGGAGGAGCATGCAAAGTATAAATAATATCATAAATTTTGTAAAAACATACATACGGACCATAATGACACACCTAGCTTGAGTGACATTGAATCATGAAACTCATAACATCTTAGATAAGAAATGCAGGAGAAAACCTCATAAATCATTATAGATCATCATAGGCAACTTGACTTACCACATAAAAACTCGGAGTGACTCGGTATTTCAATAAACATGACTCTTATGGACAGGGGAGTTTCCTATAACCGACAACCCCATGTGAGCTACGTGGAATACCAATGTTTGAAACCCCCGTTGGTGGGAGAGTCATACTCTTTGCTAGGGAGGACGACCTTAAAACTGCAATAATCACAATCGGGCTTTCTAGCCAATAATATCATCATCAAACATCCCTACGGTGGCACATAGGTTTGTGAAAATACCAAATTTCCCTCTCGATGCTAAGTACTACTCCCTGACAAGATCAGAACGCGTTAGGAAATCCACCAAAGAATCATAAGTGTCTATCATAAAGACCAAATCAAATCTCTTTCTCATTTATCAAATCATATCAATTTGTGGATTCCTAACTCAACACATTTTAGCTCAAAAACTTTTAATCTTCCTCAATATCAACAAGGTATCAATGCATTGAACCATAACCGACTCGACATTTGGAGAAGAATATGAAGACTCAATACATAATATTTTCAACAATTTAACTCATCAAAACCATCCGGAAAATACCAACACTCATTGTAACTTCAATATCATCATTTCTCAATTTTCCATCCAACTCTCATTTAAAGGTACTTGGGACATCAACCCATAGTAGGGATATAGAATTTCCAATATCAATTATAAATTCATAATAAGGAAATAGTGGAATGATAGCATAAATCAAGGCTTAACAAATTAAATCATCATACTCTCATAATCAAATACTTTTTGGACATAATTCCATCTCCACATCATACACATATCCGATGACATAATCCCATAGCTCATGGACAATATTATAAGATATAAAACCATATTTTTAATTCATGGTAAAACATGTAAAACCTCATGTCAATGTAATTCAACAAAAATACCGGGCACAAGATCGAAAGGATAATCTTTTTCAAAGCCCCACATACCTAAAAATGGAAGATGAATATGAACTTCCGACTACGGAACTTTATTCACGAAAATAAAGAGTGATTCTCGAAGCCCTTAACATGATCAACTCAAATACCAAATCAATTTGAAATTTCTACGGTTCAATCAAGAGACATAGAAGGATGAAATTTGGAGTAGTAGGGTTGGGGTTTGAGCCTTAGGAAATTTTGGAGAAAAATGAGCTATTGAATGCTCTTAATGGACTTAAATCCATGGTTTACCCGGATGGATTGGAGTGAGAATGACCAAAATACCCTTAAAAATTATATAATGTCAAATCTGTCCTTTGGTGGACTGTTTTGATAGGCTGAAGTAGATCGACCATAAAATTTTGCTTCGATGGCCAAATTGGATGAAACCAATTTCTTTGGAAAGAGGACTTTCAGAGATTTCTGTTGATATATAGTATCTCACCCAGATCATTATGTACAACGAATTATGATTGTTTGAAGTTGACCCTAAAATTCGTCTGGCCTCAGTATTTTTTTCCTGCACATTTACAGTTCACCACTATTCACGGTTAGATTGGAATGATCATAACTCATCGCTCGAGTGTCCGTTTTGGATGGTCCACATATCATTGGAAAGCTTATTCAATGATCTACGCGGTGACGGGTTGCATATCAAGAAATTCCACATAGAAAAATTATTAATCACAATAAAGAACAGAATTCAACACATTTTCGTCTGAGAGCCTAACGGAATTTTTTTTTGGGGCATCACATCATCTCCCCCTTGGAAACATTCATCCTCGAATGCTGATAGGTAGGTCAAGAATACTTTGAAAATGCCTATATAGAGAAAAATCATCTTGCCCAAGCATATACTGCATTCTAGATTTTTTGGATATCGTAGAAAATACACAAGCCAAGATAAACATAGCAATAATGATTAAATCAAAAGAGAACGATGAGTTTGACATGCTCAGGATTCATAGGAAAGAGGTGGGGATATTTGGCGACCATATCCGCTTCGGCTTCCCAAGTGGCACTCTCCACGGATTGATTTTCCCAAAGCACTTTAACCAAAGGAACTTCCTTGTTTCTTAGCCTACGAACTTGAAAGTCAAAAACCTCAATCGGAATCTCTTCATATGAAAGACTATCTTGAATACCCGAGCTTTCGGAAAGATCAATCACAACAGAATCACCAATAAACTTCTTAAGCATAGAAACATGGAAAGCCGGATGGACGTTAGTTTACTCCGCGGGCAATTCAACCTTATACGCTACCTTCCCAATGCGATCCACAATCTTATAGGGACCAATGTAACGGGGACTTAGTTTCCCTTTCTTCCCAAATCTCTTCACCCCTTTCATGGGTTAAACTTTCAAGTACACTAAATCACCAACATAAAATTCAAGGTCTTTTCTCCTTACATCTGCGTATGATTTTTGACGACTTTGGGTGGTTTTCAACCCTTCCCGAATTAACTTAACCTTATCCATGTCCTTGTACAACGCATCCGGTCCAGTCGCAGTAGCCTCACCAACTTCAAACCAACCAATGGGTGATCTACACCTTCTACTATATAAAGATTCAAATGGGGCCATTCCATTAATAGCATGAAAACTGTTATTATAAGCAAACTCGATTAATGCTAAGTGCTCATCCCAACTACCTTTAAAATCAAGCACATAAGACCTCAACATATCTTCTAAAGTCTAAATGGTCCGCTCGTCCTGACCATCTGTTGGCAGATGGAAAGCAGAACTTAAACGAATTTGGGTACCGAGACCCTTCTGGAAAGATTTCCAAAACTGAGAGGTAAACTAAGTACCTCTGTCAGAAATAATACCCAAAGGGATTCCATGAAGTCTGATGAGTTCCCGAATATATATTCTAGCTTAATCTTCAGCTGTATATGATGAATGCACAGGCAAGAAATAAGCTGATTTCGTCAGCCGATTTACGACAACTC
Organism: Capsicum pubescens; assembly: GCA_030864215.1. Lineage (NCBI taxonomy): Eukaryota > Viridiplantae > Streptophyta > Magnoliopsida > Solanales > Solanaceae > Capsicum > Capsicum pubescens. Next base: position 222,388,760 of record CM061540.1, on the reverse strand, counting down.
AAATAGAATCATGATGGCGACGAGAAGGAGGCAAACCAACTATGAAGTTAATATTAACTTCTTGCCACTTCCAAGTATTAATGCTAAACTCTTGCATCACGCCACTGGGCCTTTGATGCTCTATTTTAACCTATTGACACATGGAACACTTCGCCATAAATTCTGCTACGTTCCTCTTCATACCGTTCCACCAATAGATTTCCCGCAAATCATGGTACATCTTGGTAGCACTAGGATGGAGGAAGTATCGTGTATCATGCACTTCCTCCATAATTCTCTTCTTTAAGCTATCAACATCAGGAACACATAATCTTTCTCGGAGTCTCAAAACGCCATCTCCCCTTTGGGAGAAAACCTCCACCTTTTGGTCTTTCAATGAATCTTTTAACCTCACCAAGGTAGGATCCCTGTTTGCTTCTCCTTTACTTCCGAAACTAGAGAGGATTCGGAACCGCTTTGCACTCCTATACTACCCTCAGCATCACCAGACAAACTAACCCCCAATCTAGCCAAACGATGTACCTCACGGTCCAACTACTTCTTACCAATCTTTACATATGCTACGCTACCCATGGACTTCCAACTAAGGGCATTGCTACTACATTGGCCTTTCCCGGATGATATAGCACGCTCATATCATAATCTTTCAACAGTTCTAAACATCATCTCTACCTCAGATTCAACTTTTTTTGGGTGAATATATACTGCAAGCTTTTATGGTCCCCGAAGACGTCGACATGGACCCCATACAAATAATGTCTCCAGATTTTCAAAGCAAAAACCATGGCAGCTAATTCAAGGTCATGGGTAGGATAATTCATCTTGTGAGGCATTAGCTCCCTTGAAGCATACACTATAACCTTGCCTTTTTGCATTAATACACAACCCAGACCAACTCTGGAAGCATTGCAATACACCACAAAACCATCAACACCGTCAGGCAAAGTCAACATAGGGGCTGAAGTGAGTCGAGTCTTCAACTCCTGAAAACTCTTTTCGCAAGATTCGTACCACAGGAACTTTACTTTCTTTTGGGTCATACGGGTCATAGGAGATGCAATAGATAAAAACCCTTCAACAAAATAACGATAATAACTAGCTAGACCCAAGAAACTTTGGATATCAGAAGGAGAAATAGGTCTAGGCCAACTCTTTATAGCCCCTATCTTTTGAGGATCAACTCTAATACCTTCGGAAGAAACAACATGACCCAAGAAGGCTACAGAGTTTAGCCAGAACTCACACTTACTCAACTTAGCATACAACCGATGAGTTCGAAGAGTTTCCAACACGATTCGGAGATGATTTGCATGATCACCCTCACTTCGGGAGTAAATAAGAATATCATCAAGGAACACTATTACAAATAAATCCAGATATGGTCGAAATACACGGTTCATAAGATCCATGAAAGCCGCTGGAGCATTAGTTAACCCGAAAGACATCACTAGAAATTCAAAATAATCGTAACGGGTTCGGAAGGCTGTCTTGAGGATATCACATTCCCTAACCTTAAGTTGGTGATAGACAGATCTGAGGTCTATCTTCAAAAAGTAGCTCGCACCTTGAAATTGATCAAATAAATCATCAATTCGAGGAAGCGGATATTTATTCTTGATAGTAACCCTATTAAGCTGTCGGTAATCAATACATATCCACAAAGAACCATTTTTCTTACGCACAAATAGGACAGGTGCACCCCTCGGGGACACACTAGGTCTGATAAAGCTTTTGCCTAAAAGATCTTTCAATTGCTTCTTCAACTCTTTAAGTTCTGTGGGAGCCATGCGATACGGAGGAATGAAAATAGGCTGAGTATAGGGAAGAAGGTCAATCCCGAACTCTATCTCTCTATCAAGAGGTATTCCAGGAAGATCTTCCAGAAAGATATCAAGAAACTCATTAACAACATTTATTGACTGAGTGGTCGGGGTTTCAGACTTAGTGTCTTTAAACCGAACCAAATGGTCGATGCAACTCTTGGAAATCAACTTCCTAGCTTTGAGATAGGATATGAAACAACCCTTAGGAATTAAAGAACTCCCGGACCATTCAAGGATAGGTTCATCAGGAAACTTAAACTTGACCACATGGGCACGAAAATCAATAGACCCATAGCATGAGTAAATCCAATCCATACCCAGAATGATATCAAAGTCAACCATATCTATCTCAATCAAATTAGCATACATAACCCGATGAAAAATAGTAATGGGATATTTCTTATACACCCGCTTAGAAATAACAGACTCTCCTACCAAAGTAGAAACCAAAATAGGCTCAGAAATTAGTTCAGGATCCATTCCAAAATTTATAGAAATCAGAGGTTTCACATAAGAAAAACTAGAACCGGGGTCCATCAACACATAGACATCAAAATAGAAAACACGGAGCATACCAGTGACAACATCGGGAGAGTCCTCCTACTCCTGACGAGGTGGTATAGCATAGAAATGATTCTGGTGTTGACCGCCAGTAGTACTAGATGAAGCACCCTAAGGAGGAACTGGACGGGCTGCAGAAGGTACGGCACTGGTATCCTGACTCTGGGGATGGGCATCACGACTTCACTGTCTGGCATACGGGCAGTCTCTAAGTATGATGCCCAACTTGCCACAACCAAAATAGCCCCGCTGCCCCATATAACACTCCCCAAAATGGTCTTTAGCACACGAAGAAGGATGAGGCCCGTTGCTTACACTGTCCTGAGACCTGGAAGGTACCGACCTATTCCCGAGCTCCTGCCTGCCCCGATATATGGGAACACTAGCTAAGGAAGGAACAGGTATAAAGATACGTCTCTAAAATTGAGGGCGACTCCCTCCATAGAATCTAGCCTGACCAGACCCCTGTTGCTCCGATCAGACTCTCTTAATCTCTCTTACTCTTTCTTTTTCCTTTATCTTATCTGACTCAATCTGTTGGGTGTGAATCATTAACCTAGGAAGATCAATCTCCCTGTTGATCATAGAAGATTTACATTCTTTCACCACATAACTCGACACCCTAGTTAGAAACTTGCTTGTACTAGTCCTCGAGTCATCCATCATATTGGTAGCGTACTTCGATAGCTGATCAAACTTAAGACAATACTCCTTAACCGACATGGAGCCTTGTGTCAAATTCATAAACTCCTCTATCTTAGCTTCCCGTAACTCAAGAGGAAAGAATCTATCCAAGAAAGCATCTTGGAACAATGGCCAAGTCACCGGAGTGGTATCTTCCTCTCTACCCTTATTCCACATCTGCACCCAGTCATAGGCAACATCCTTCAACCGATAAGAAGCCAACTCCATACTTTATTCCTTGGTCACGTGCATAATCTGTGTAATTTTCTTCATTTCATCAACATACATCTGCGGGTCCTCACCTGCTCTCGACCCATGAAACTCTGGCAGATTCATCCACATAAAATCATAAATTTGTGCTGCTGCCAAATTATTTTCTTGCAGAGGTGGAGCGTTGGCCTGAGTATTGGTGGTAACTGCCTGGGCTAGCATCTGAAAAGCTGCCCAAGATTCGGCATGGGATACCATCCCATGTAATGGATGAACGGATTGAGGTTGGTTGTTGTTTTCACGAGCTCGATGTGGAGACATTTTCTATCGTAAGAACGCACGAATTAACAGCATAAGGAAATAGTTGTAAGCATGATAGAATCTTGTAGAAAGAAAGAAGTGAATTTTCCTAGAATGCCCCGCAGCCTCTTGATCATAGGTGTGACGCGATACACACCGATGCTCAAGACTCTACGTAACGCGGCTTGTCAGACTCCCAAGGACTCTTCACAACTTTAGTCTTTGTACCAAGTTTGTAACCCCCCGAAATATCATCCCGAGATGCCACACGGTGCCCAAGTCTACACGTAGCCTCAAGCTAACCCTTTAAGCCAAAACACTATCCTTGGGTTCCAACACAACAATATATGCGCTACGCTAAGGATATATATATAAGCACATATCATATCACATCACACATGGAATGGAATATCATTAGACTGTACATATATGGAATGCCTATACACAAACTTACCCAATAATACACTAGTCTGACATAGCCTCTATACAAAAAAATTAATGAGCAATTAGGAAAAAACCCCAAATGACTAAACAGACCAAAGGGATCATAAAACAACAGCACCAAAACTAGAAACTTGGTCCTCGAACTATGAGGACTCACCACTGAAGGAACATAGATGCGACACTCGGATATCATTGTCACAGCTGCGGCTGAGTACCTGAACCTACATCATGGTAAGAATGTAGCCCATAGAGAAATATATGGGTCAGCACAAGATACGTACTAAGTATGTGGGGGCGCATGCAAAATATAAATAATATCATAAATTCAGTAAAAACGTACATACGAACCATAATGACACACCTGGCTTGAGTGACATTGAATCATTCAACTCATAACATCTTAGATAAGAAATATAGGAAAAACCTCATAAATCATTATAGATCATCATAGGCAACTTGACTTACCACATCAAAACTCAGAGTGACTCGGTATTTCAATAAACACGACTCTTATGGACAGGGGAGTTTCCTATAACCGACAACCCTATGTGAGATATGTGGAATACAAATGTTTGAAACCCCCATTGGCAGGAGCGTCATACTCTTTGCCAGGGAGTACGACCTTAAAACTACAATAATCACAATCGGGATCTGTAGCCAATAATATCATCATCAAACAACCCTACGGTGGCACATCGGTTTGGGGAAATACCAAATTTCCCTCTCGGTGCTAAGTACTACTCCCCGACAAGCTCAGAACACGTTAGGAAATCTACCACAACATCACAAGGGTCTATCATAAAGACCAAATCAAATCTCTTTCTCATTTATCAAATCATATCAATTTGTGGATTCCTAACTCAACACATTTTAGCTCAAAACATTTTAATCTTCCTCAACATCAACAAGGTATCAATGCATTAAACCATAGCTGACTCAACACTTGGACAAGGATATGAAGACTCAATACATAATATTTCCAACAATTTAACTTATCAAAACCATCTGGAAAATACCAAGACTCATTGCAACTTCAATATCAACATTTCTCAATTAGCCATCCAACTCTTATTTAAAGGTACTTGAGATATCAACCCATAGTGAGAATATAGAATTTCAAATATCAATTATAAATTCATAATAAGGAAATAGTGGAATGATAGTATAAATCAATGCTTACTAAATTAAATCATCATACTCTCATACTCAATTACTTTTTGGACATAATTCCATCTCAACATCATACACATATCTGATGACATAATCCCATAGCTCATGGACAATAATATAAGATATAAAACCATATTTCCAATTCATGGTAAAACCTCATGTCAATGTAATTCAACAAAAATACCGGGCACAAGATTGAAAGAATAATCTTGTTCAAACCCCCACATACCTAAAAATGGAAGATGAATATGAACTTCCGACTCCAGAACTTTATTCACGAAAATAAAGAGTGCTTCTCGAAGCCCTTAACATGATCAACTCGAATTCCAAATCAATTTTAAATTTCTACGGTTTAATCAAGAGACATAGAAGGATGAAATTTGGAGTAGTAGGGTTGGGGTTTGAGCCTTAGGAAATTTTGGAGAAAAATGAGCTATTGAATGATCTTAATGGACTTAAATCCATGGTTTACCCAGATTGATTGGAGTGGGAATGACCAAAATACCCTTAAAAATCAAATAATGTCAAATCTGTCCTTTGGTGGACTGTTTTAATAGGCTGAAGTAGATCGACCATAACTTTTTGCTCCGATGGCCAAATTGGATGAAACCAATTTTATTGGAAAGAGGACTTTCATAGCTTTCTATTTATATATATTAGCTCAGCCAGATCATTATTTACAAGGAGTTATGACTGTTTTAAATTGACCCTAAAATTTGCCTGGCCTTAGTATTTTTTTCCTTGCAATTTACTGTTCACCACTATTCACGGTTACATCGAAATGATCATAACTCATCACTCGAGTGTCCGTTTTGGATGATACACATATCGTTGGAAATCTGATTTGATACTCTACGTGGTGATGGGTTGCATATTCAAAAATTCTACACAGAAAAATTATTAATCACGATAAATAACAGAGTTTGACACATTTTCGTCCGAGATCTTAACATAATTTTTTTTTTGGGCATCACATCTAGTTCATGACTGCTTTTTAATTGTCATGAGTCGTTACCTGATCCGAGATGATTGGGACTAATTTTTCCTACATATTTTAATTAGGGGATCTTTGATCTTTTCCTACCTATACATTATTCTCCATGAGTTAAAAATATCTAAAGGACCTTTTTAACATCTATTATCCAAATCAAACACTACTCTCTCCTCTCTAAATCCCAAGTAAAGAAAAAATTATGATTTACAAGAAATTCAATCTTAAAGCATCAAACATTGGATTTTTTCTAAATTTTTGTGTCTTTCAGTCATGTCTCTCATCACTATCTAAAAATTTTATACTATAGCATTTGTATTTATCATCATTCATGTGATTAAGTTGTGGGTTTGAAATTGGGTTAAGGGGTTTTAGTTGTTTACCTATTGGAATTATTTTCCTAAGTTTTGAATATGCCATTCATACATTGATAAATTGTTTTTGGGACCGAATGGATGCACTTTTGTGGTAATTGGCATGGGTAACATGGGTTTCCCAACAATTAATGGACTTTGGATTGGAAATTGGTGTTATGACCCTTTATGTCATTTTCCATATTTACACTTATTTTTGCTTTTAAGTCATTCTGATACCTTCCCCAAGACATTTATGACTTTCTGGAATTGAGAGTTCTTTAACCGTGACATTCATTTGGTTTTAATAGACAATTCTATATTAGAAATATTTGTTGGTTCCAAATGGCCATCGAGCAAAAACTTTAGTAAAACAATCGCGAATGAAAATTTTGACTGTGCCAAAAACTTTGAAATATTGATTTTAGGCTAGGTATACTTTTTGTTCATATCTCAATGCATCCGAGATCATTTCGATATATTGTTTGGAAAGTTGGAAAATCTAAAATATGGGTATGGGACCAACACATGGTTAAAGTAACCTTGGATAGAAAATATAGCATTTCCATTGTGTCTGAAAAAATGAATTTAATGTGATTAAATAGTTCATCTACAAAATTCAGTGTTGGAATGAATCCCGAGCCCTGAGAAAAATTTCTAAGTTTCAACTTATTTTCTAGTACTACAGAGGATACTTTGATTGAACCAAGAGGTATTGTTATCGTAATATATTATTTTGATACCAAGTATTATGATATAATACCTAATATTGTGATTGCAACATCTCTATACCAAGTATGGGTATTAAAAAGGCAAAATGCTGGGTTTTGGCAATTTTTTGCTAAACCTTTAGAGATAAAAACCCTAAAAGGTGTGATAACTCTCAATTGAGTTTTTGAGGTGACTTGGGAGATTGATTAACATATTTTATCATAATTATCATTTGAATTAAGGTAGGATTTCATCACTTTGTTGATGAATTTCTAGGTTCTAGATCTAAAACGCCAAATAGCTTGAGGGCTTGATTTTAGCCTCAAATTATCTCGGTGTTCACCCATTTCTTGATGGTTATAATTTCTTGATCTTTTATGAGCATTGGGTTGACCCCAAAAATGTGATTTCTGTAAGTGAGACCTACTTGGGGTTTTTGGTGTTGATTTTGGACCCAAAGAACAATCGTGCAATATGGGTATTGTTATTCTCATATTGATGAGTTGATTGTGATTTTAAAAGTGTGATGACATTTTTGTATTATTAAATAAAGGCGAGCATTTCGTGAATAATGTTGTCATTTATTGTTTAGCTATGAGGTAGCCTTCTGTCTACTCATCATTCGAAGATGATGTGTGTTATATATTGCGTATGAATGTAAGTGTTGAGTTTGCTTATCGGTAGAATTACTTAGATTTGATTATTGAAGTTATGTGATTAGATGAGTTCTTTGACCCATTAGTTTAAATACTTAAATCCCTTTTAAAATCTCATTGCTTTCTTCTTGATTGAACTAATTCATATAGTGGATTCAATATGATGATAGTTGTTGAATATGATTTTATTGTTGGAACTATGATTAGTGTGATTAATCTTATTGGGGATATTTTAGTGATCTTGAAACCATAATTTAGGTGGAGTTTACTTAATTGCCCATGTTTCTAGATGAAGTTCATATGTTAGGATTGGTTATGGCTTACATGACATATAGAAGTTAAACTAGATACATTAGCATAGTTTAGGTATATAAATTGCTTAAATATGAAAATTGTGGATTAAGAGTGGGTTCCCTAAACCCAACTTAGAATAAGAAGTGTTAGCCCATGTGGACTTAGTTGCAAATGTTAGGCATAGTTGAGACTATTGAGCCTTTAGAATAATTTTATTTCGTGGCCTAGTAAATTATGATGACTTTCCACAATTATGACTTATGGCTTGTAGCAACGTTATGGCATTCCAGACTGAATTTATGATATGGTACATTGACATCCTTGATAATATATGCATAGACATAGTTATGATATATGTACTATCAATGCAATATGACTTTACAATCTTATATATGCCTCATATATATGAGATGCCTCCTAGATATGAGATTCTTATTGATATATTATTCCTCCTTGATGTAAGATGATTTTAGATATGTCTTATGGCTTATGGAGATGTTATGCCTCTAAAATATGTTATGGCTTATAAATATGAGATGATGTATAAACATTATTATTTATTTTATTTGTGGATAAGAATGTGGACCGAAGGTCACGATTATGATATTGTAATTATTTCAAACACATTATTAAGGCCAAGGTCATGTTTTGATATAAGTTGACCATCTAGGAAGTGTCTATCCTTTTAAATGATGTGATTGTAGTTTATTGTTATGATTGTACTTTTTCATAATAATAAATACATGTTTAAATGAATAACTTAAATGTAAAAGTGTTTAATAATGATTTTTAAAAAGGATGCGATCAGAACAACTTCAAGTCTATGATTTGATACTAGTAATTAATATGGGTGTGAGAAATTCTGATCCTTTTGACACATGAAGATTTAGTCTCAAAGATCACTCTGAGCAACAAAGTTATGAATTTACACTCTTTTATCCATGGCTTGGTCCTATGCATTTATCATATCTAGATATTTATCTCTCCATTATGGGATGGAGAAAGATGTTGGATTGATAATATAAACTCTAACTTAGACTCAGTGGGAGTTATAATACTCACGTTATGTATATATGGTTATTGATATGGTGATATTTATGATGTGCAATGAATTATGGAAGTATACTCAACCTTGCATCTCTTTTTATGTTTATTTACTTTATACCTCATAGGGCTTGTTCTTTACTTTAGCCCTTGTGGGGGCTATCACTTTAAATTAGCCCTCATGGATCTCGCCCTCTATTATTAACATTGATTTGGACATTCTGATGATATGATTGTACCCGACAAGGCTGGATAATATTATGATTATATGATGATACCCAATAAGGACGAAAGATATTATGATCATGTGATGATACCCAAAAAGGCCAGAGGATGATTATATTGATGGGACTTTGTGAACATCTACCGGTTCAAGTCCAACTAGCCCTATGTATGGTAAATATATATATATACCTGGCAAAGATAGAAGATGATTATGATAAAGATCATGATGATGATGCTGGTTTTGAGGATAATGATGGACATAATGATGATGTTGTTTGTGGTATTGAAAATTCTGTAGCATTCATTCTTGCAAGAACATCACCTATCACTAGTATGAACCTATATCTATCAGCTGGTATGGCAGAGTTGTATAGATGTGGGTGATTACTATGCCTTATGATATGTTGTTTGATTATTAAACCTTCTGACCCTGGGGCGATGGGGGAATGTTATAGGATCTATTAGGTAATTGTTTGTATGGACAAGCCGGTTACTCGTGGTTCTATTGATATTGTTATTATCATTGTTACTATCATTGTTGTGATCATTATAAGGTTAGTTGTTGATATATTAGTCATGGGTTTTGTATCGAGAATTGAGGCATGATTCAAATTTTTTTTATCTTATGATTACATTATTATGCATGACTGTCTGATGACTAGATATATGGATTAGAACCCTGAGTATTCTAGCACTAGCTCATGTTATGATTATGAGGTATTAAATAGATAGTATGCTGATCTAGATTGTAATTTAAGTAGACCCTTGTTATATACTTATATATATATGTATATGCATACCTAGCTATATGTGTCTATGGTGTTACCATATATTCCATCAATTCAGTGAAACAAATTGTATATTCATTCCTTGGCTTTGTATACTTACATATATATATATATATATGTATATGTATATATATATATATATATATATCTTTTGCCTTTACCTATTATATTGGCTAGTGATATATTGTGTAGTGTTTGGATTCCTAAGTATGGCTGGAATATGATAGTTCATTCTTTCTACTTTATTAGCCTTAATATGTTAACTCGCTTTGACATGAAAGATAGGTTATCCTTATTATCTCATTAGATGTCTCATAAAGTTGCTGGATATTTGGGGGTAGTTTTTCATTTTGTTTTTATGTTTCATATATATCTACTTTATCTTTGGAGCTCAGTTAGTAGCTGCCTACAAAGTATTATGTTTTTTGTCCTCATACTACACTTCTGCAACCTGCAAATCATAGCTTGGGTTATCATTGTTGATGTGTGAATCTTATGGAGGAACCATGGTTTGGAGACATAGAGTGAGTTCCTGTCATTTGAAGTATAAGTTATCTGTCTATTATGTATTTAACTAGACACTATGTTTTATTCAGATATAAGTTATATCAATGTATTTAGTTGTACTTCACTATGAAATATTGTTACATAGAAGCTCTTGTACTGATACCACCAGGTCTTGGCATTATATTATGTAATTGATCTTGTATTTAAGATAATTCAAAATCTTTCCTTTATCTATTTAACTAGTCCTTTACTAATCATTCCAGACTACGAGTTTTTCTTGCCTACTAGTGGGTTAGAGTAGGTTCCATCGTGACATGAAAAATTGAGTCGTGAAAAATTAGTATTAGAGTCTAGGATTCACAGGTGTATTAGTACAAGAGCTAAGTGTTAGTACAATCCTACATATCATTGCAAAAACATCTGTAACCTATCTTTGTAATGTTACATGGACATTCTAAGAAACTCATTCTTGATACCTTATCACGTATCTGCATTTCTATGAACCTTAAACACATACCTTGACACTATTTTGTCCTAAAATAGGCTATGCGAGATGGTAGATGGATGCGGACAAGACTTCAACACGTATTTTAGTGCTTTATTGTAGTATCAGATGATGTGCTATAGAAATATAGCACTTTCAACACTAAAAGAGTGGAAAATCTGAAAGTTTCTAAGGTTATTTTGTTATATATGATGCATTTTCAGTATATTTTGAAGGAAATAATTTTTCAATTCAAAGTTTGAGAGATAGATGAAAGAGGTCTTTTTGGATACTCATTGGAGTAATTATGGATTTTTGGGACACTTTTCGGTTTGTTTGTGATAAAAGCATGTTTGGGACTTTAAGAAGAGCTGAAAAAATGACTCGCAGTACTTGCTAAGTCAACATATGGACTGCAAGTAGATCTTATGGACTGCATATGCACAAAAAAAGTGCCAAAAGTCCAAAATCTAGAAAGATGACTTGCAGGAGAATTGCGTTATGGAACTTCTGGGTGCCACTTGCGCCCTCCCTATAGGTCACAAATGCTACCTATGCCCAGGGTCAGGGCGTAAGTGGATATCATATGTGGCAACCGACCTTATTTTCACTTATGTCATTCGATCTTTGGTTTTAGGGCTTTCTCATGTACTACAAATACCCTTTAAGTGTTTTTAGTTGAAGTTATCCACATTTGATATTCACAAATATATTTTTATTTTGATATTAGATTTTGATCTTAGGATTCTCCGGTATTGACTTCAGATTATTAATTCAGTTACAGCTATGGGTTTTCTACTTATTATCATTGTGATTTCTTCTATGCTTTCTATTATGAACGTTTCTGATTATATAACAAGTATGAGCGGCTAAAAACCCATGGCTAGGGTTGTACAAACCCTGCAGATTTAAGAAGTAGAGGAAGTTCTATTGTTGTTCTGAACCGATACCCATGCATGTATTGCTTAATCTTTAATATAATAGTTTTCTTAATGGGTGCACACATTAGGATCCCACCAGATTATTGCTACTTACCCCAAAAGAGGAGTAGTGTCTAGGAAAAGATAAAGACAATAGTAATTTGGAGTTTAGTTGTTGATCCACTATTCTAGTTTTTATCTCAGTAAGATTATTAGATTTCATCAAATAACGAGAGTCTCAAAAGGTGATAGTTAACTAGGATCAAGATAAGGGTTTGTAAGGCAACATTATAAGACTCATAAGGTACAAGGTGAAATCCTTCTGCTCTTTCAATAAACTATATGTCATGACCTGAACCGAGGCCCTGGCTGTGACGAGCATCCCAAACCATGAAGGCCCAGACACCCTTCTGAGTCTGGAAGTCATGCACAATATTCATACAATAAGGAAAAGATGCAGAAAATAATTCACAATGGAACCATGGTCATACTCTAAGTTCAATTTAACAATGAATAAGGAAATTAAATATCCACTAAAGAACATCTGAACCAGTCAGCGAAATCTCTACTACATGATGAAATGATAATTGTTCGAAAACTGGGATAAGGCCCCCAGCAGACCAAAACAAAAGGAATAACATAATCTAAAATAAATAGGCCTTCTGGAACAAAGAAGGCTCACCACTGCATGGATCACTTCTCTCTGAATAATGTACTGCTTAGCCAGACCCCTAGATTGAGTCTCAGAACCTGGGAGGTAGGGCGTCAATACAATTGTACTGGTACGTAGAGTAAATCCAAAATAATAATTTATATTCAGCATAAGTGAGAGCAATTTAAACAGTTCATAAGTATATTGTATGGTAAAATCACATGGGCATATATAAAGGACTTTATAAAATCATCTTAACTCTGTGACACTCTTTTTTTACTTCGGCACTAGGTGGTATACCCTACAATTTCACAACTTTCACCGACTACGTTATCTCGATTGCCGCCAAGATAGGACTAATAGTGAGGTAAGAGCATACAAGATTACACAGCAGGGTGCCACTACCCCAATCAAGTCACTATGTCGTGGTTGGGATCAAGATCACAAAGCAGAGCTCTAAACCATAAGTCCCGATTTGGGATGACAAAGTACTAGGTACACAAGATCACATAGCAGGGTACCAAGTTCCCGTGTCGAAAATTCCTAATTTCCGTCATAGAGTTATCTAACTCGATCTTTCTTCAGGTAACTACCTAACTCACATTAACCCAGTTTTTAACTCTTTAAAACATGTATTCTCTAAAATCAAACTCTGAAAACTCTAACTCTGTATGGCATACATTTATATGGTATCTTCATACCATTTACTTGCAAGTCCCATCTCTAAGCAGTTTATATCATATTATCATCTTTTCTTTCAAAACATGTAGTTGGAGACCACCATAACAATAAATCAATTCAAAGAATTCTTTCTTTTAAATTCATGTAAACACATGCAAGAAACTTTCTCTTTATTAATATTTCAATAATACAAGTTGGTCATGTCAAGTTTCTCAATTACATGCACTTCTTTCTCATGAAAATAAGACCATAATTTTTATTAAGAAACACCCGCTCATCATCTCTAAATCATGTTCAAATACTATAATGGTGAGACAACTACTTTCAAAACATAAAACATTCATTTTAACTCTTCCCCGACAAGATCATTAACTTTAATTCATCACAAGAGGGGGATTTCATAATTTGTGCTCTGAAATAATCTTCAATTTCATACATATACATATACATAGAGATGTAAATCAATTTAAGGGGGAAAGACCTAAATTCCAAATCAACAATATAAATAAAACATTTATAATGCATAATTAAAACATAGATTCCAAAAACCCCTTTAAAATTCATGTTGGATAATCTTTAAATCATGATCTAGTGTTTACTAGGCCACGTAGTTTGTAGGATAAACCCCACGTACCTTAAATTAGAAGCTTTTGACTGAACTCTAGCTTTTGGGATGCTATACGTACGATTGATGAGTGCTTCTTGTAGCCCTTGCAATGGGGATTCCGAATCTTGAAGAATTGAGCTTTGGGTTGAAACCCTAAGGAGGGTTCTTGGTGATTTTGGGAGAAAATAACCTTTCTTTGGTGTTTGAGGGATTTAATCCCATGTTTAAGATGGCCAAGGGGTTGGAAATACCAAATTTGCCCTTAAAAACGTGAAAACAGAATCTGGAAACTTGGGTGTGTGCGACAGAGCGTGTGTCGCACGCTAATCGCGCGCAGCTACTGCCTCTCACGAAAATTGCTGTAACTTTTCGTTCGTGTATCGAATTTAGATGAAATTTGTATCGTTGGAAATCTAATTTGAAGACATTTCATTTGATATATAGTAGGATCTCTAATTCATCTTATACCAGGAGTTATAGTTGATGGAATTTGACCTAAGTTTTAATATCCTTTAAATCTTAATCAATAGAAATGTTTCCAACTAGTCTTGGAGTTAGGTGATTTTTGTGACTTCAGTCTATATCCAAAGGTCCCACACTATAGGATTGATCACCACATGTATATAAAAAAGGAATCGTCTAGTTTGTGTCTATACGAGTAGGAAAAACGATCTAGATTCTAGCCCAAAAGTACGGGGTGTTATATTATCTTCTCCTTGGGATCATTCGTCCCCGAATGATAGGTAGGGACTTCTTGAATCTCTAAAAGTGCAGAATAAAGATCGTAATATAGCATTAAGTATTTTTCCTCAACAAAATATGTTAAGGCAGCGAACAAGCTTCACGATGACCCCTAGTGAAACGTGAAAACACGAACATGAGATAACGAATCATGGCATCGACATGATCTTGGCATGTGTTTTATGGCACATGATCAAAGCAATGTAAGACATGAATTTTCCTAAGAATCCTCGACTTGATTAAGATTGGTACAAGACATGAGATAAGATTCTCGTGGGACATAAGAATATTAGCATTCTCCATCTTATAAGATACAACGAATAGACTTAAACTTAAAGACACTACTTGTCTATACCCCAACATTAATCAACAAACTTCATATTTCCAACTTACAATTCTCCAATCACACATTTAGCCACAAGAATTTGATTCCCGCTGTAATACACTTCTATGTTGAAGCCTAATTCGGAGGAAAAAGGTGCTAACTTAAACTACGGGACCTTGTAGTCTACCTCATATCCAGAAATCATCTCACCCCATCACTATAATCCAACAACTCAAGTATTAATTCAAGGAATACCAACCACATGGCACATTGGTTTATTTCTTCACCCAACACAAAATTCCAGCCTATCATTACTGCACCTACTACATTGATGTCTTCCCACTAAGACCAACAATTTCAATTACTCCCACAAATATTTTCACCATATTTCTCCTTCTTAGCTATTTCGCACAACAAAAGTTCATCTCCTTCTTTTCCCTTCCACCAATAACCTTAGCTCAAGAATCACATCAAATTTCTCACCTTCAAGAATATCTACTCCCATACCTAACACACTACTACACTTCCACAACCATCATCATAACAACATATGGAGGGTCATTGAGGTACCCAAGCATACCCATCATTAATGGAAGTAACACTTGTCAAACCATAACTCAAACTTATTGCACTACTCAAGGACAGACATGAGGTGATAACACAATAGAATAGACACAAAGTGCTTCATATATCCAGTGTCTAGATTGCAAGTAAAGCGACGCTCTAGCATAACACAACATAGTACGAGTACTTAGGACAGACGATAGCGGGAAACATGAGCCGAATTAAAGTGGATGAAATTGACCCAAAAGCCCCAAGAAAAACATAACTAAAAGCTAAAAGTTGTAGGGAGCGTGCGTCACACGCTATGGAAGCCCGAAATAGAGCCTGCGCCACATGCTCCATTGCATGCTACCCCATCAGTGGTATGGAGTGTGCGTCGCACGCAAATCACAATTACCAACTATTTTGGGCTTCCAAACATGCCCTTACGGTCATCCAAAAATTCCAAAACTTACTCTGGATGTATCCTTGACACCCCCGATCATGAATCAACTTATAGATGGTCATTCTAAGGCCGGGAATGTAGAAAATAAAATCATCAAAGATTAGGAGCTCAAAATATGACTAAGTCCTTTAACACTTAGAAAAATAGAATCATTCTAGTTTTCAGCTCTTTGTGCATGCTACTAAGAGATATCAAGTAGAGAAAACTATGGGCGTTACTTTACAACAAAGACAAAGATTGCCGCTTGAAACGATCGCCCCTCATTTAAGAAACTTAGATTTGTCATGAATTTGCATAAACTTTATCACTTTGGTTAAACTCGACATAGGCTAAATCAGTGGCATATAGAAACATATTTTCTTAGGACCAAGCATGCTGAGAGACATAGATTTTCATGGATCACGAATAACATAACATATGACTTGAATACATGAAAGACTGGATTATCGAGAGACATAATTTCTTATGTTTTGGAGTTCGAATCATAAACATAAGTCAATAGAGAACTCAAACCATAGGCAAAGGCATGACTTGAACACATGACGTAGGACATTAGCAGAATAATCTCTGAAACGGAAGTAGGAGGGGTATGCTTGAGTAGGAATAGATTTGTCGTGACTCCTCCCCGTAACTTACCACATTGAGAAAAATTTAGGAACTAACTTAATTCCCCATCTCCCCCTTAGATAAAAGTCACAATCCTGGACTAACGGACATATCCTCTTATTAAATCTATAACCACGACTCTCCACAATGAGACATCACCATATACTTAAACTCTAAACTCTCTCTGGAGAACTATACTCTAAAGGCCTTGCTTTTTCGTAAATGCTACTCTTAGCTTCCGCTAGACTCTATAGCCATCGCTCTATAACTCCTACTTTCATGAGCATAAACATACATCCTCACTCCTTATCATAAAAAAATCCACTCTTTGCTACTCAACCTTCTAATATTAGACCACTAATCGCATAACTTATATTATAAAATCTTACCTAATGCCATACTACCAGGGGACAACTTATTCTTATATACTTACGCCTTTATCCACTTAATGACTCACCCACAATTCGTCATTTTAACACTAGTCATCATATACCCATATACCTCACAATCACTACTTAAACTTTTCATCAATTATCAACCTAGGCTCTTTCACAAATCACATCAAACCTACTAATTCATTGCCACAAAACATACATCATAAATCTTAAGATACTATTCTTACCGCCACATTCTATATCTAAAGTTCAATCCTATAGCAACAATCACGTACCACTAGTGAAGCATGCTATATCTCATACTAGTCCAACAAATTGGGATATCAACTCAAAATACTCATTACATTTTTTTTACTACTACCTACAATCACAACCCCTCCATGACATTGATATTACATCTCAAAATCTACTACATACCTTCTCACATGAAGTACTAGTTTACAACCACCACAGAAAACAAAGTCAAGGGGGGTAAAGCCACAAATAGACATGGTCAACCTTAATCTTATATTATAATCCCATACAATCTATCTACTTATACGACTTTCTCATATCACACTTACTTACCCAAGCATACATTTAAACTACCTTCAAATTCCACACACAACCATGAGTCTATAATTATATCTTACTGGCTAATCTAGCCTTTTTCATTCACAACATATAAGGAAGTTCTGTGACCACCATAACTATCCACTCTGGGCTTTGGCACTTTCCCTATTTTGTATAAATAAAATGAAAATCAAAGCCGAACACTTTGTCCACACACACCCATATGAGCTACAAGTCTTGACAAAATATTATCCAACCACCATAAAGTAGAGAGAACCACCCTAAAATTAGAGGGTTATACAACTAAACTTCTTATTCGTGCAATAGTCACCCTCGCTCGAACTGCTAACCTAGTGACTTCATGTCACCAACTTGTGAACTATCATACTATCAATAGGTCATGACACTTTAACATACACTATTACTCGGGTGGAATTACAGTTCCAATATTCTGTTACACATCATTCCCCTTATGCATGATATCTGTAACATAGATTTTAAAAAGGATAGAGTAACTCAATATAGCAGGCTAAAAAGCACGATTTCTTTTAGATAAAGGTTTACACTAGAATGTATACACACTGAAGCACTAACAGACTCTTCTCAAGTCCTTGCACAATTTTTAAAATCTTATATGATTTAATCAGAAAGAACCATATCATTTAGACTCCAAACTTTTGCACTTGAATCACCCCAATACTGAGACATGTTTGTGAACATCAGAGTAAGGAAAGAATTGGAATGACTGATACTTTCGTATGGGCGACACCATAGCACGAATTAGAGTATGAAAGAATAATATTCTGACTCTATTGCATGAACTAAAACATGAAGAAAGAGAGACATTCCTAAAAGACTTGTAGCCTCCTCCTTATAAGTGTGGCACGCTACACACCCATAAATAAGACTCTACCCGATGATATTTTGCAGACACCTAGGACCATGACCCGTTCTCTGATACCAAGTTTGTCATAACCCAAACCGAGGCCCTGTCTATGATGAGCATCTTAAACCACAAAAGCCCAGATGCCCTTCTCTGTGTGGTAGTCATGCACAACATTCATACAATAAAGAAAAGATGCAGAAAATATTTCACAATGGAACCATATTCATAATTTAAGTTCAATTTAAAAATGAAGAAAGAAATCAAATACCCACTTAACAACATCTGAACCAGTCTGCGAAATCTATACTACATGATAAAATGACAACTATCCAAAAATTAGGATAAGGCCCCCAGTAGACCAAAATAAAAGAAATAACATAATATAAAATAAACAGGCCTTCTGGAATAAAGAAGTCTCACCACTGCATGGATTAATTCTCTCTGAATACTCTACTGCTTAGTCGGACCCCTAGATTGAGCCTCAGAACCTGGGAGGTATGAGGTCAATACAATTGTACTGGTAAGCAGAGAAAATCCACAATAATAATTTATATTCAACATATGTGAGAGAAATTTAAATTTTTCATAAATATATCATATGGTAAAATCACATGAGCATATTTAAAAGACTCTATAAAATCAACTCTTAGACACTCTTTGTTTTACTTTTATGCTAGGTGGTATACCCTACAATTTCACAACTTTCACCGACTACCTTATCTCGGTTACTGCCAAGATAGGAGTGCTAATGAGGGAAGAGCACACAAGATTACACCGCAGGGTGCCACAACCCCAACCAAGTCACTATGTCGTGGTTGTGCTCAAGATAAAAAAGAAAGGCTCGAAACTATAAGTCCCGATTTGGAATGACAAAATACTTGGTACACATGATCACATAGCAATGTACCAAGTTACCATGTCGGCAATTCACGGTTTTCGGTATAGAGTCATCTGACTCGTGCTTTTTCAGGTAACCACCTAACTCATATTAACCCAGTTTTTAACTTCTTAAAACATGTATTCTCTAAAATTAAACTTTGAAAGGTCTATCTCTGTATGTCATACATTTATATGGTATTGTCATACCATTGACTTGCAAGTCACATTTTTGAGCCATTTATAGCATATTATCATCTCTTTTTTCAAAACATGTAGTTTGAGACCACCATAACAATAAATCAATTCAAAGAATTCTTTCTTTTAAATTCATGTAAATACATGCAAGAAACTTTTCTTCATCAAAATTTCAATAATACAAGGTGGTCATGTCAAGTTTCTTAATTACATGCACTTCTTTCTCTTTAAAATAAGAACATAATTTTTATTAAGAAATACCCACTCATCATCTCTAAATCATGTTCAAATACTATAATGTTGAGACAACTACTTTTAAAACATAAAACATGCATTTTAACTCTTTCCCAACAAGATCATAAACTTTAATTCATCATAAAAGGGGGGTTTCATAATTTGTGCTGTCAAACAATCTTCAATTTCATAAACATACATATAGATATAAATCAATTTATAGGGGAAAGACCTAAAGGCCAAATCAACAATATAAATAAAACATTTATAATGCATAATTAAAATATATATTCCAAAAACCCCTTTAAAATTCATGCTTGATAATCTTTAATTCATGATCTAGTGTTTACAAGCCCATATAGTTTTTAGGATAAACCCGACGTACCATAAATTAGAATCTTTTGAATGAACTCTAGATTTTGGGTTGCTATATGAACGATTGATGGGTTCTTCTTGTAGCCCTCGATTGGGGATTTTGAATCTTGAAGAATTGAGCTTTGGGTTGAAACCCTAAGGAGGGTTCTTGGTATTTTGGGAGAAAATAACCTTATTTTAGGGTTTGAGGGATTTAATCATGTGTTTTAGATGGACAAGGGGTTAGAAATACCCAATTTGCCCTTAAAAGCGTTAAAACAGGATCTAGAAATTTTGGTCTGTGCAACAGAGCGTGCGTCGCATGCTAATTGCGCGCAGCTACTGCCTCTCGACAAAAATGGCTGTAACTTTTCGCTCGGGTATTGAATTTAGAAAAAAATTGTATCATTGGAAAGATAATTTGAAGACCTTTTATTTGATATATAGTAGGTTGTCTTTTTTATAATATACCAGGAGTTATGGTCGATAGTAATTTACCTAAGTTTTAATATCTACTAAAACTTAATCAATAGAAATGTTTCCAACTCGTCTTGGATTTAGGGGATTTTTGTGATTACATTTCATATCCAAAGGTTTTACCATACTATAGGATTGATCACCACACGTATATCAACAAGGAATTATCTATTTTGGATCTATACGTGTAGGAACGACGGTCTAGATTCTAACCTAAAAGTACGGGGTGTTACACTGTAGAAGGTACATAACTTATTGATTCTTCTTACACGGTATAAGATTTGTTCAAAAAATCATGATACGCCTACATAGTTGAGAAGCCAGGGGAAACACAATCCTAGTGCTCACTTACGACTAATTACAACCAAAGTTGATAATTGTTACTTGTTGACAATGATAATCAAATCCTCCATTTAATTTTCATGTTTATCTAGTTGATTTTAATAATTAAGAGCCCTGAATCCCTTAAAATTAGACCACAATTGTAATTACGGTTACTATATTTTTTAGCGACCGTATAATCTTCTGAGAGGAGGTGTAGCTTGGACGTTACCAAATTTTTGCATCATTGTTGGGGAATATGATGTTGATTTATGATTTGATGTTTTTGTAGTTTTTGGGTTTTCTTTTTTTGTTTTTGTTCTTAGTTGGGGTTACGCTAGTGTATTACCAGCATATGGGGTAGAGGCAATCCCTTACTCCCAGTGATTCTGAATTAAGAGAGGATCCTATAAACCCCTCGTAAGATAGTGGAAGAAAAAATAGATGATAATCTTTAAGCGTTAAATGATTTTGTACCTCCCCATTCTCCTAAAGGAGTATAATATATTGTTGATCGACAAACCAATAAGCTTTTGGCTCAAGCTGAGAATGAGAGGAGGGCAACGTATAAAGCTCAGTGGCCTAATTTTTATGTCCCCCTATGAATTGGTTCTTTGAAATACATGTAATTTGCCCATCTAGCTTGAACATAAAGCCTTGTGGTCTTTAAAGAGGTTGATCATGAATTTTGGAGAAACCTCCCTGGTGAGAGTCTCAAAACCCCTGAGTTGGAAGATTTCTTACTCAAGGCATTTGAGATTTACATATTGTATAAGGATAAAATGAATAAATGTCATGATTCTTGGATATTAATACAGGAATTCCATATCGGCGAGAATGTACTCCCTTACAAATATAATTGGAAACTCTTTATGGGGAAGCTTTGTTCTAAATGGTTGGGGCTATTTGTGATTTCTAATGTTTATCCTAGTTGTAAAATTGATTTGGAAGATCATTAGTTCTTAGTAAATGGACAAAGGGTGAAGAACTATAGTCTGAAAGGCCCCATGGTGGCTGAGGTGGAGTTTGTTTCCTTAAAAAATGCTACATGGTGAAGAAGGAGAGTTGTGTCGCGAAGTTAAATTAGGAGCTTGATGGGAGGTAACCTATCCTTGACTCATTTCTTGTTTGATTTGATATTTTCTAGGTGTTTTAAATCAAGTTTAATATCCAGAAAAATTGGGGAAAAATAGAGATGGAAAATGGCAGTTGTACATGAAAACAAAATTGAGCAAAAATAGTGGATTTCATCCCCAGTTACCGCGGTTGCGACCTGTGGGCTGCAATCGCGGATCTCTCTACCGCAATTGCAAAATATGGGGGGCATTATTCTTGATACTTATGGGAGTCTATTATAACCCTTGTCCTTCTTAATTTTTTGTAGTGAGGCCACTTCAAATCCCTAAGTTGAGGGTGTGTGAGTCTATATTTGCTTTCATGGTAGGGTTCTAAAAAGGGATAAGAATTGAAAGACTACATTGACGAAAAAGGATCTATATTGGGTTTGAGCCATGGATATAGGGGAAGTCTAGGTAACCATGTCATCGAGGTCATAAATGTAAGGAAAATTTGAGTACATGTATTTGGAATTTTGGATCGCAATTAAACATATGGTGAAGTGTGAATAGCCATATGGTTTGCCCGTATGAAGGCCAAAATGTGATAAGAAGGCTTGGGTTGATGTCATATTTAGTAAATTGTTCATGGTGCAAATACAAATCAAACACCTCCCGCTCCATTAAAAAGTTTTTAAAAATAATGGCATGGACATGAGCGACCTTGTAACAATTTTTTTCTCCTTTTGTGACTATAAATATTTTGGCTTGCAAAAATTGGTAGATACTCTATTTTTTTCTAGCGAAAGGGGAAATTGATTCTCTTTGGAGAATTATCATACCATGTGTGGTGAGCTTAGTTGCCAAAATATCACGTGTACTTCTACCATCTAGAACTTGCCCCACTAATCTGTCAATGATAATTTTGACCGTACTTGTTGGGGAGATGATCTTAGACTATATTTATGACGTTGGAAGTCCACTTTAGCTTAAAAAGTGTAGACTTGATTAATGGTTATCCCTAGTCACCAACTTTGATCCTTTGTACTTTTCTTTCGCAAAAATATTGCATGCCGTGAGTCTTTCAATTCTTATCCCTCTTTTGAACCCTACTATCTTTGAACTTAAAATTGCAACTTGAGGCTAAAAGCCTTAGTTGTGGGTGGTGATGACTGAAAGAGGTAAATTTGGGAAACAAAGCTATAAGTGAGTGACTATGAGCTTAAGTATTGAGAAAAAGTGAATAAGAAATCGTAATGGATCGAACAAAGAAAAGATAAACACAAAGGGTTTAAGAAAAAGAAATGAAAAGAAAATGGGCGAACCAAGGAAATAAAAAATAGGCACATGTGTAAAGAGTTAAAAAAAAAAGAAGTGTCCTATGATAAAAATTTGGATGGAATAGTGTGATGTAGATATTCAAGACGTGTATAGCCATGTTAATACAAAAGATAACCTACTGTCATGACCTAAACTAGGCCGTGGCCGTGACGGACATCCCAAACCATGAAGGCTCAGACATCCTACTCTATCTGATCTGGTAATCATGCACAACATTCATATAATAAAAGTAAATTCGGAATTATAATCTAATATGGAAACATGGTCATACTCTGGATTCTGTTTAACCATACGGAATGAAATCCGAAATCAACTAAACAACTTCTGTAATAGTCTGCAAAATCTCTACTACATGATCTAAAGATAACTGTCTTGAAAGCTGGGACAAGGCCCCCAGTAGACTAAAACAAAGGAATAACATAATATGAGATGACAGGACTTCTTGAAAAAAGAAGGTTGACCATTGCACGGATCACTTCTCTTTGGAATACTCTACTGATTAGCCGGACCCCTAGACTGAGCTTGCGAACATGGGAGATAGGGGGTCAATACAATTGTACTGGTACGCAGAGCAAATCCACAATAATAATTTATATTCAACAGATATGAGAGAAATTTAGAACAGTTCATAAACATATCATATGGGAAGAAATCACATGGGCATTTCTGAAAGACTCTGTAAAATCATTTGAACTCTGTGACACTCTTAGTTTTATTTCTGCGCTAGGTGGTATACCCTACAACTCTGAAATTCTATGACCTATTTGGAATCTACCATTTAATCAGTATGGAATCCCCCAAGACAAGTGCGCCACAAGGGTTGGAGTCTCTGACTCTGCTACGCCACACAGTCGTCGCCAGCGTAATATAATATACCCAGATTTGGAAATCACGATTTTAGGTTAAGAGTTACTTGAACTTAAACCTTCATCAGGTAACCACCTAAACCTCTTTAAGACCAGTTTTAACTCTCTAAAACATGAATTCTCTAAAATCAAACTCTAAACAATATACTCTATTATGGCATACATACTTATGGTATTGCCTTACCATTGACTTGCAAGTCACATCTCTAACCCATTATTGGAATATTACACTCTCTATTTCCAAAACATAAATTCGATACCACAATATCAATAAATCATTTCAATGAACTCTTTCTTTAAAACTCATGTAAACACATATATGCAACTCTCTTTGTCAAACATTCAATGATGCAAGTTGGCCATGTCAAAGCTCTTGATATAATGCTAATATTTCTCTTTTAATAAAATATATTTACATCAAGAAACTCCCTCTCATAAATCTCTAAATCATGCTTAAAATACTATGGTATTTGAGCCAACTATTTTTATGTTGGGAATCTTGCATTTCAATCAATCACCATAAGATCAGAAACATAAGGTTATCACAAGAGAGGGATTTTTATTATTTGTGATCTCAAACAAATTTTCAATTTCAAGTTTCATACATATACTTATATGTGTAAATTAATTTAAGGGGATAATGCCTAATACAAAAAACAACAATATCATTAAACATGTATAAAGCATAATAAATTCTGGATCTCAAAACCCCTTTAACAAATTCATGCTTAATGATTTTTAAAATCATAATTGGGTGTTTTCAACACGCTTATGTATCTTTAGGATAAACCCCACATACCTCAATTTAGAAATTTGATGGATGATTCTTGAAGCCTATGGTTTGGGGATTCCAAATCTTCACTTAGTTTTGAAAACCCTCGGTTGAATCTTGAGTTAAATGGGTTTTTAGTTTGAAACCCTAGAGAGTGTTCTTGTGAATTTTTTAAGAGAGTATGAATAATATGGTCACTTGGAAGTATAAACC
Source organism: Capsicum pubescens (assembly GCA_030864215.1). NCBI lineage: Eukaryota > Viridiplantae > Streptophyta > Magnoliopsida > Solanales > Solanaceae > Capsicum > Capsicum pubescens. The sequence goes on along the minus strand of CM061540.1, from coordinate 222,363,434 downwards.
CGTGCTTAATATGATAGGGGGTGGTGGAAAATACCTAATAAACCCTTAATGAGATTGAATAAAATATAACTAGGAGCCCAATTTTATGGGCCACTACGACGCGCCACAATCGCGATGGCTCACAGGTAATTGACGAATGGAATTCTTAGGGTCATCGAGACGTAGAGCCATCGCGTTGTCCCACTGGTTCAGACCTAGAACTTCAGCACGACGTGCCAAAATTGCGCTAGGCTACTGGAATTTGACAATTGTTAAATAGACCCCTCCGTGACGTGCCAAGCACTAAAATAACAGTTGTTTTCAACTAGGACTTAAATTAGCCATAATTTCTTGTCCGGGTATCGGTTTTGGGAGAATCTTAAATTGGCGAAAAGCTTATCAAATTTCCCATGTGATGACATGTCGAAATTATGAAAATTATATACATGGTTTAAACTTTACTCACTTTGGAAGTAAAAAAATTTGAGACTAAGCTCTTTGACCCTAAAAAAAATTTCTTTAACTCTAAGAGCATATTACAACGAGCTAACGGATGGACGATGTAAGGTGTTAAATTACCCTACCCTTGGGATCATTCATCCCCGAATGATGACGCAGAACACAAACAAGTACGATTTCAAACATATTAAGGCCATGAAAGAATAAGACAAGGATTGCACCTTCTATTTAATCATTCACCGAAACAAATAAGTCTAGGTATCTATCTCTCATGTCATTTTCTGATTCCGAAGTTTCTTCCTCAACTCTCTAATGTTTCCACAATACTTTAACCAAAGTTATATCCTTGCTCCTTAACTTTCTAACTTGACGATCTTTTATTGAAATAGGTTCCTCTTCATAGGATTAGGAGTTTGTCACTTTGACCTCCTATATAGGCAACACCAATGAATGGTCTCCAATACATTTCTTCAACATGGATATGTGAAATACTGGATGAACAGAAACCAAATTTGTAGGCAACTCTAACTCATATGCTACCCCACCTATCCTTCTCAAAATATGGTATGGCCCTATATAGCGAGGACTCAACTTACCTTTCTTACCTAATCGCATAACTCCCTTCATAGGGGAGACTTTGAGAAATACCCAATCCCCAACTTCAAATTCTAGCTCCCTTCTCTGAACATCGACATAGAAATTTTGTCTACTCTGGGTTGTTTTAAGTCATTCTCTAATAATTTTCACGTCCTCCATCGCCTGATGAACAAGATCAGGCACAAACAACTGTGTTTCACCCACTTTATACCACCCTGTTGGTGATATACATCTTCTCCCATACAAAGCTTTAAATGGTTCCATCTTAATACTGGTATGGTAACTATTATTATAAGAAAACTCTATCAATGGAAAGTGATCTACCAAACTACTTTTGAAGTCAATCACACAAGCTCTCAACATATCTTCAAGGGTTTGAATAGTACGTTCGGCTTGCCCATCCGTCTGAGGGTGGAAACCTGTACTCAAGTTCACTTGGGTACCTAAACCCCTCTAAAAAGATCTAGAAACTGTGAGGAGAATTATGTACCTCGATCAGATATGAAAGAGATAGGTTCTCCATGAAAACGGACTATCTTTTTTACGTATAACTTGGCATAGTCTTCTCCTGAATAGTTGGTTCTCACAGGAAGAAAGTGGGCTGACTTGGTCAGCCGGTCTGCAATTACCCAAATAGAATCATACTAGTTTCGGAACATCGGAAGCCCCATGATAAAGTCCATATTGACCATCTACCACTTACACAAGGGGAAAGCTATCTCTTGGGAGGTATCACTTGGCCTCATATGCTCTACTTTCACTTGTTGACAATTCAAACACTTGGCAATAAATTTAGCCACATCATGCTTCATATTATTCCACCAGTAAATGGTTTTCAGATCATGATACATCTTAGTAGATCCTGGGTGAGCAACATACCTCAAAGTGTGAGCTTCATCAAGGATCATATTTCATAACCCATCTACATCTGGTATACATAGTCTACCCTGATATCTCAAAATTCCATCACCATCAATTTCAAAAGACATCACCTTATGTTTACCCATATCTTTCTTGATCTGCATCAAGATGGGATCTTCAATCTATTTTTCTTTAACTTAAGCATAAAGGGAAGACTTAGATACCTCATGAATAACCACTCCCCATCTTCAAAATCCAAGAGTGCCACTCCTAGATTTCTAAGTCGGTGAATATCCTTCACCATCTCCCTCTTCCTCTTTTAAACATGTGAAAGGTTGCCTATAAATAGCCTGCTAGGGTGTCGGCTACCACATTTGCCTTGCCCGGATGGTAGTGCAGGCTTATGTCATAATCCTTCAAAAGCTCCAACCATCGTCTTTGCCTGAGGTTTAATTCTTTTTGTGAGAAATCATAATGTAAACTCTTGTGGTTAGTAAATACATCAATATGTACCCTATAGAGATAATACCACCAGATTTTAAGCTCAAACACCACAACCGCTAACTCCAAGTCATGGGTAGGGTAATTTCGCTCATGCACTTTTAACTGACTAGACGCATAAGCCACCACTTTACCATGATGCATAAGTACACACCCAAGTCCTACTCGGGATGCATCACAGTACACAACAAAACCCTTTGTACCTTCCGAAAGAGTCAAAACAGGTGCAGTGGTCAACTTGTCTTTCAATTTCTCAAAACTATTCGCACAGGAATCAGACCACACCAACTTTACCTTTTTCTGCATCAACTTAGTGAGTGGTGTAGCTATGGAAGATAAACTCTTTACGAACCTCATATAATACCCCGCCAAACCCTAGAAGCTCCGAATGTCGGTTGCAGTCATGGGTCTGGGCCATTTTTTCACTGCCTCCACTTTTTGGGGATCAACCTTAATCCCGTCACTAGACACAATATGTCCCAAGAAAGCAATAACAATAAGCCAAAATTCACACTTGGAAAACTTGGCATACAACCTATGATCTTTGAGAGTCTAAAAGATGATTCGGAGGTGATTAGCATGATTCTCCTCACTCTAAGAATAAATCAAGATTTCATCAATAAAAACTATGACAAACAAATCCAAAAACTGACGAAACACCCTATTCATAAGATCCATGAAGGCTGCAGGGGAATTAGTCAACCCGAAGGACATGACTAAGAATTCATAATGATCGTATCTAGTTCGGAAAGATGTTTTGGGAATGTCTGACTCTCTAACTTTCAACTGATGGTATCCCAAACGAAGGTCTATCTTTGAAAAATATCTAGAACCTTGAAGCTGGTAAAAAAAATCATCAATTCTAGGAAGAGGATATTTATTTTTAACTGTGACCTTGTTTAACTGGCGGTAATCTATACACATACGGAGGGAACCATCTTTCTTTCGCACAAAGAGTATAGGTACACCCCAGGGATAAATACTAGGATGGATAAAACCTTTGTCTAGAAGATCTGCTATCTATTTTTTCAACTCTTTCAATTCTGAAGGATCCATTTTATATGGCGAAATAGAGATGGGATGGGTATTGAGAAATAAATCAATACCAAAATCTATCATCCTATCAGGTGGTAGGCTTGGGAGATCATCAGGAAAAAAAATTTGGGAACTTATTCACCACAGGGACACACTGGAGAGAAAAGCTTTTGGTATTCAAATCTTTAACTTGAATAAGATGATAAAAGCAACCCTTTGAAATAAGGTTACGGGCTCTAAGGTAAGATATAAAGTCCCATCTAGGTTCTAAGGAATGTCCCTCCCATTATATTAATGGTTCATTTGGGATGGATAAAGTAACCTTTCTGGTTCTATATTATAAAATAGAATAACATGAATGGAGCCAGTCCATCCCTAGGATATCATCGAAATCAACCGTGTCTAAGTCTACGAGGTCTGCCATAGTATCCCGCCCAAAAATATTTATGACAAAATTTCTATAAACCCTCCTAGCCACAACAGAATTTCCCACTAAAGTAGAAACAGAAAAAGGTTCGGCAATCACATTAGCTCGAACCCAAAACTAATAGCCACATAAGGTGTCACGTAAGACAGGGTAGACCCGAGATCAAGTAACACATATACATCATGGGAAAAGATTTGAAACGTACCAGTAACTAATATCAATGAGTCCTCAACCTCCTGGCAGTTGTTCAAGGCATACAACTGATTGTGGCCATTTCCAGTGGTTGAAGTGGCACACTTCTGAGGCGGTGGTGGTGAAGAAGAATTAGCCTGTGACTTGGCTCCACCAATATTACCCTTTGCTGCCAGACAATCTCTCTTGATATGGACTGGTTGGCTGCACGACTAACACACCATAGCACCAAACTGACATCTTCCTAGATGATTCCTCCCATATTTCTCACAACGCAGGTATGTTCGAGAGATCCGAGCTACACTTCCTTAGACTGTGAACCCTACATTCCCAGCCCCTGCCTAGACTGAAAATCCTGGGGGCACAGTTTGGATGAGGGTCTGTACATTAAAGCACTGGCTGCAGAATGTGGATTACCCCAAAATTTCTTCTTATGCCATTTCTTACCCTAATTCCCACTCTGCTACTGGCTGTGGCTCTGGTTTTCTATCTTGGCTCTCTTTGCCTTCCTATCCTTCTCTCTAGATTCAACGATTTTCTTTTTCTTTTCCTCAACTTACTGTATGTGAACTGATAGTCTAAAAAATCCATGTTTCGGTTCAACATTGCTCCCTGACATTCAAGCACTAAGTCATTCGAAAGGACGGATGCAAATTTTATCATTTGGACTATAATGTTACTAGTCATCTCTGGAGCATAACAAGCTAGTTGGTTGAACCTCAGAGTGTATTCCTAGACACTCATCTTTCCCTGCTTTAGATTCATAAACTCTTCAGCTTTGACTCTCTTAGCTTGAGAAGAAAGAACCAATCGAGGAAGGCTTCCATGAACTCGGCCCAAACTATGCGCTCAAAACCCTTACCCTTTGAATCGTCCCACTCATTATACCATTGGTTCGCTAAATCCTTAAGCTGGTAAGCTTCTAACTCAACCCGTTCTACCTCATCTACATGCGTCAACTTAAAGATCTTCTCCATGTCATTGACAAACTCCTTTGGATCCTCTTCTACCTTGGTACCATTAAACATGGGCGGGTTCATGCTCATGAACTTTCCCACTCTTGTAGCCTTAGATGTAGAAAAATGCAGACCCAATAACTTTCAACCGTTGAGTCTATGTGGCTACCAACTGTACAAACATGTAAATAGACTGCCTAAATTCTGCATTAGATACCTCTCTCTCATGAGGCTAAGTGTGGTTATTGCCCATTCGGGGAGCTTTAGGTTCCCTATGTGGGCTGGTCTAAGTAGGTAGGAATCCTAGAGTAGCATCAATCTCTGGAGTTTGAGCTCTGTTTTGGGTCCTCATACAATAAGTCGGAGGAACCTCATCTGTCTGTGCATTCTGATTGATAGTACGATGGTGAGGAATGATTTTTTTTCTGAAACATATGAGGCCATTGATTAGGAGACAATTCAGACTCTGAAGCACAAACTAAACCACAAAGAAGAGAAACATTCCTAAACTCCTAGTAGCCTCCTGCTTATAAGTTTGGTAAACTACACATAAATAAACAAGATTCTACCCGATGCGATTTCACAGACAACCTGGGACCATGAACCGTGCTCTGATACCAAGTTTGTCATAACCCGAACTAGGGCCTGGATGGGATGGACATCCCGAACTATAAAGGCCCGAACGCCCTACTCTATCTGATTAGGTAATCATGTACAATATTCATATAATAAAAGAAAATATAGAATTATAATCTAATACGGAAACATAGTCATACTATGGATTCAGTTTAACTATACAGAATGAAATCCGAAATCAACTAAACAACTTCTAGAACAGACTGGAAAATCTCTACTACATAATCTAAAGATAACTGTCTGGAAAGTTTGGACAAGGCCCCCAGTAGACAAAAAAAGGAATAACATAATTTGAGATGACAGGCATTCTGGAACAAAGAAGGCTCACCACTGCATAGATCACTTCTCTCTTGAATACTCAACTAATTAGCCAGAACCCTAGACTAATCCTCCAAACTTTGGAGGTAGGAGGTCAATATAATTGTACTGGTATACAGAGAAAATCCAAAATAATAATTTATATTCAACATATATGAGAGGAATTTAGAACAGTTCATAAACATATCATATGGTAAGAAATCACATGGGCATTTCTAAAAGACTATAAAATCATCTTAACTCTGTGATACTCATTGTTTTACTTCTGCACTAGGTGGTATACCCTAAAACTCTGAAATTCCATGGGCTATATGGAATCCGCCAGTGACTCGGCGGGGAAGCCCCCAACCTAAGTGTGTCGCAAGGGTTAGAGTCTCTGACTCTGCTATACCACATGGTCGTCGCCAGTGTAAAATAATATACCCAGATCGGTAGATCACAGTTTTAGGTTAACAGTTACTTGAACTCAAACCTTTTTTGGGTAACCACCTAAACCTCTTTAATCCCAGTTTTAACTCTTGAAAACATGCAATCTCTAAAATCAAACTCTGAAAAACATACTCTGTCATGGCATACATACTTATGGTATCGTCATACCATTGACTTGCAAGTCACATCTATGAGCCATTATTGACATATTACAATCTTTGTTTCCAAAACATAAATTCGATACCACCATATCAATATATCATTTCAAAGAACTCTTTCTTTGAAACTCATGTAAACATATATATGTAACTCTCTTTGTCAAACTTTCAATGATGCAAGGTGGCCATGTCAAAGATCTTGATCTCATGTAAATCTTTCTCTTTTAACAAAATATATTTACATCAAGAAACTCCCTCTCATAAATCTTTAAATCATGCTCAAAATACTATGGTATTTGAGTAAACTATTTTCAAGCTGTGAATCATGCATTTCAATCAATCATCATAAGACCATAAATATAAGGTTATCACAAGAGAGAGATTTTCATTATTTGTTCTCTCAAACAAAAATTCAATTTTAAGTTTCATACATATACTTATATGTGTAAATCAATTTAAGGGGATAAGGCCTAAAGTCCAAAACAACAATATCATTAAACATGTATAAAGCATAATAAAATCATAGATCTGAAAACTCATTTAACAAATTCATGCTTGATGATTTTTAGAATCATAATTGGGTGTTTTAAATAAGCCCATGTAGTTTTTGGATAAACCCCACGTACCACAATTTAGAAATTTGATGGATGATTCTTGAAGCCTACGGTTTGGGGATTCCAAATCTTCACTCAGTTTTGAAAACCCACAGTTTAATCTTGAGTTAATTGGGCCTTTAGATTGAAACACTAAAGAGTTTTCTTGTGAATTTCGGAAGAAAGTATGAATAGAGTGGTCACCTGGGAGTTGTAACGCCACAAAATCAGGTCCCAAGATGTAACCCGGTGCTTAGGGTCACAAGTGACCCCAAGCTAACTCTTCTACTGGCATAACTCATAAGCAACTGAATAAAATGCTTAATTCTGTATAAAATCAGTGAGAACATAAAACTTTTCTGAACTTGATCAATACAAATCTTAACTTTACAAGATTACAACTCTACTTTTACCAAAATAAAACTGAAACTGAATACATTAACTCTATTGATTGTCTATAAAGACTCTACTAACACTAACTTTAGATAGCCTGGTCATGACTCTCAACTATACCATCTCAATACGACTGAAATAGTAGAATAAAGAACTGCTCAAACTATCTATTTGGATCAAACCCTTGATTTAAAAGGATTTATCTCCTGCTGACTAGAAGTTGCGAGCTGACTAAATCTGAATGTGCATACTAAGTCTTGTGCCTACATTATGAGACAATGTAGCACATAGATGTATATGTGGATCAATACTTTGGGAATGTACTGAGTATATGGGGGTGCAATGAAATAAGTAAACAATATCTCAATATTATCATAGTTTATAAAATTATGCATGCTGACATAAATGATGCACATAGATTAAAAAATATCTAAAATATAAATCTCATGAATCATGAATAATGAATAATGAAACATGTATAAATCTTGTGAGTCATTTATCTTTCTTCTAAAATATGTATTCTCTACTTATTCTCAAAACTTGTAAGCTAGATAAAATCTGAAACTCATTCGGCATAGTAAACTCTTTATCTCAATACTTTAAATCAATAGAACTATTTCAAGAGTGGGGGACATCTTTGGGAGTTTCTTGTAACTGACATAAGCCATGTGAGCTACATGGAGTCCAATGGCTTACCCACGTTGGGGAGAGCTGTTCTATCCTTGCTATCGGATAGAACCTTAACTTTAGTTATCACTATCTTAACCCACTTAGAGTATATCAGAAACCTACGGGGGCATGTAGTTTTAGGGAATGAGACCTCAGAATTAAGCCCAACTCGATTCTAAATACTACTCCCTTACTTATCTTAGAACTTTAGAAAATTCACCTTAAAACATTTCAATAATATGCAATGGGAGACAAAACGCATCCCCTTTATCTCAAAATCAAGAATGTGGATTTCTTTCTTAGCTTAGGGTCAAAACTCACTTCTTTCTAGAAATCTTGATAGACTTATAATTAAAGCTTTAAGAATCTCATAATAATGGAAATATGAACATACTTCTTGCAATTCTTCAAAAGTCATCAACAACTCATTCTCAAAACTCATAATTTAACAATTAGGCTCAACTCATAACAACAAGTCTCGGGAATACTTGAAAATATGAAATCAATATAGGAATGTGTAATTTATATCATGAACTCTCAATTTATATCATAATTAAATAAAATAATCATGCAATTCAAGACTTGAACAATTTCATAATCTCATAAACTTGAAATATAGCAAAATAATAGAATTCATCTTGGAAATATGAAATTCTTTAAGAAAAACTAAAACATTAGGGTATAAGAACGAAAGGGTGTTCTTGTTCAAAACCCACATACCTTAAACTTGGAACTTTTGGATAACTTCAAAAATTTTGAAAGGTTATTCACAAACTACTGGGTGTCCCTCGTATCCCTCTTAACGGGGAATTCAAATATGCAAGAATTATTGAATTCTCACGGTTGAATCTCTAGATAATTGGGTTTTTATGTTGAAACCCTAACTTTGTGGTTGAAGGTGTGCAAGAATTTTGAGATATTTATTTAAAGAGAATGGAAGATAAGCATGGGCAGAGAACAGTACTCCTAGTACTAATCTCAATACTAACCCTATCTTTAAGATTCCTGAATTCCAAAAAGAGAAATTCCCTACACTTAGCGATGACTTTAAGGTCTCAGCAAAAATCCTTGATCATATTAATGAGAAACTTTCTAAGTTTAAGATCTCTGGAAAGGGCGATGAACCTACCACCAGTGGCCAAAAGGAGAAAAGTTCTCTTTCCAAGCTAACCAGTGAACGTTTTTCTGCAAAGAAAAACTATTATAAGAAACCCTCTCCTCCGGATGTCCAGTTCGAGGAGAATTCTTTTCTCTCCAGTACGAACTATGATGGCAGAGGAATAACAGAGTGGAATGTTGACGGATTGGCTGAACACCAAATCTACAACAAACTCCATGAAATGGGTATGGCGATTACAGCTTACAAAATCAAAGGAGCTTCAGATAAGCAAGCTGCCACTTTAATTGTATCAGGCTTTACTGGTATGATAAAACACTGGTGGGATAATTATTTCACCAACGACGTTAGGAGTCTCATATGGGATGCCACATCCACTGAAATGGCTGTAGTCAAGGATGAAAATGGTCAAGAAAGTGTACAACAGGTCGTAAAAGAAGACGCCTGTGCAACCTTACTATATCATATAGCTAGACATTTCATAGGAGAACCTAAGTTATTCCAGGAGAGGAGCTTAGAAATTCTTAACAACCTCAAAGGATTCATCGATGTTGTAGGAGGATCAAATGGTCTTGCCATTTTAGTTTGTTCTGGCTTATTAACTACTGGGGTTTTACCCAGTGTGGTGGGTCTCATTTTTTCCCTGTAAAAATTCTCGTGTTAGAAAATCTTGGAGGGAGTTATTCTCTCCTTTAATAAAATCAATTTGAAAATCAAAGCTAGATAGGAGAGCTTGCCATCTAGCAAATATTTGTTTTGAAACAAGATTTTTTACATCATTTTGTAAAATCTCTTTAGCGGATTTACAGTCCACTCTTAATAAAAATTCCTTGTTAACAAGGTCATCCTGAAACTTTGTGATACGTAGCACTATAGCTAAAATTTCTTTTTTAACGGTGCTATAATTCTTTTGAGCTGAATTCCATACTCTAGAAGTAAACCTGACTAACTGTTCAGGAGAGTTATCATATATTTGTTGCTTTAGAATGCCTCCGTATCCAATATCAGAAGCATCTGTTTCAACAACCATGAAAGAATCAGGATTCGGGATTCCTAAGCAAGGGAGACTTTTGACAAGGCTTTTTACCTTAATGACAACGCTGGTTTGATCAGAGCCCCAAGGGACTGGGGTCTTTTTAAGCCTTTTGTAGAGAGGTTCACAGACCTGTCTTATATTAGGGATAAAGTCTGCTACATAGTTAAGACTTCCTAAGAATCTTTGGAGTTGGGTTTTGTCACTAATCTCAATAGGGAATTTAGAAGAGAACTTTATGGCTGTACAAATAGGTTTGTAACTTCCTTGGTTAAGGTCATGCCCTAAAAGTCTGATTGAGGTTTGGAAAAGCTTCATTTTTACGGTGCTGATGACTAGTCCATTAATTTTAACAATCTTAAAGAAAGTGGTAAGATGTTTAAAATGAGAATCAATGTTTTCAGAAAAAATGAGCACATCATCAATATAAACAATTCGCATATAGCTATATGGATTGAAGATGTTGTTCATGATATTCTGGAACTCAGAGGGGGCATTCTTTAAGTCGAAAGGCAAGACATTCCATTCATAATGGCCAAAAGGGACATTGAAGGCAGTCTTGAACTTATCCTTTTCTGCTATCTGAATTTGCCAGAAGCCTGATTTCATGTCGAACTTACTGTAAAGATTAGCTTTACAAGTTCATTTTAGAAGATCCCTTTTGTTTGGGATTGGGTGTATGGTCCATTTTAGGACAGAATTAAGTGGATTGTAATTTATTCCTAGCCTGGGAGTCTCTCTTTCTTTTTCTGAACTTTTATTTACGTAGAAAGCAGAGCAGCTCCATGGGGAATTAGAATTCCTAATGATTCCATTTTTTAGCAAATGATTTATTTCAGTCTTGCAGACTTCCATCATCTCTTGATTCATTTGAATAGGCCTAGCTTTAGTGGGATGGCCTGTTCATTGAATCCTGTAATGTATGGGAGTTCTACAAAATGTTTTTTCCTTTCCCAGAAGGCATTAGGAAGTTCTGAACAAATTTCATTTTCGAAATTCTTTTGAAGATTGGCTATCTTTGTTACCATCTCTGGGGTTTTTAAAATTTGTTCAATTTATTTAAGAAGTACTTCTTGTTTTAGAAAACCAATGTGCAAAGAAAGTCTATTGATTTTAAAAGCAGTTTTTTCTTTAATAAGGTCGCCTTCTTGTTGCGAGAGGGGCCTTAACAATGGGAAAACAGCTTCTGAACCAATGTGCAAAGAAATTCTATTGATTTTAAAAGAAGTTTTTTTCTTTAATAAGGTCGCCTTCTAGTTGCGAGAGGGGCCTTAAAAATGGGAAAAACAACTTCTAATCTAGAATAGTAGTGTGAATTCCATAGAAATCGCTTATGTAGGGTCTGATTTGGTTTACAAAGGGTATTCCAAGGATAATATCATCCGTAATACCTTCTGTAATAACAAAATCATTGATGAGGCAAATTCCATTGTTACAGACATGAGCTTTAGGAAGCTTATAATCAATCTTCATCTTTTCTCCTGTGGTGGAGTATAGACGAGAGGTACTCTTTTGAAGATACTTGGTGGGTATCAAACCCTTAACAATGCAGTTACTATCTACTCCAGTATCAAAAAGAGAGACTCTGTTAAGAACAAAGTCTTTGTTAATGACAATCTTCACCACGATGTGTTCACTATATCCTTTGATGGTGCTAAGATCATATATTGCCATGCTAAGATCATATATGCTAAGATAATATATTGCCAACATGGCAATAAGTTTCCCATGCTCTAGACAATATATGTGCTTAGCTGCTCATGCTAAGATCATATATGCTAAGATAATATATTGCCAACATGGCAATAAGTTTCCCATGCTCTAGACAATATATGTGCTTAGCTTCTCATGCTAAGATCATATATTAGAGATCCTTGAGGGTTATAAGTCGTGGGAAGTGAAGGAAAAACACCAAAATACTTTTACTAAACCGTTCCCAGTTGCTGAAAATCTAAGGCTGACGACATTTGTGATAGGCCATCATACTTGTGATAAGTCATCACAAATATTGTCACTGGGGGGATGAAATTGATGGATTTCTGCCTAAGTCTGAGGAAATTAGTGATAAGTCATCACACTTGTGATAACTTATATTAAATGTTATCACTGGGGGCTGGATTCTTCCTAAGGATGACGACATTTATGATAAGTCATCACACTTGTGATAACTTATCAAAAATGTCATCACTGAGGGATGGATTCTACCTAAGGATGACGACATTCGTGATAAGTCGTCACACTTATGATAACTTATCAGAAATGTCGTCATTTAATTTTCCAAGCTGACATGCTGGAGTAAAATAGGCCTAAATTTTTTCATCAATACCAGATTTAGGACAAAATTGATATCGTTGGAAATATAATTTGAAGATATTTAATTTGATATATAGTAGGAAACCCAGTTCGTCATCTACAAGAATTTATGGTAGATTGAAGTCGACTCAAGTTTCGACGCTCACTAAAACTCGAACGATAGGAAAGCTTTCAACTTGACCTTGAGTTAGTGGATCTCTATGATATCAATTTATGCTTAAATAGGTTCCCACACTACGTAATTGATTAACATACCAAATTACCATAGGATTTATGGCTTTTGGAACATCTATACGTAGAAATGATGGTTTTCATTCTAGCCCAAAATATGGGGTGTTACAGGAGTATAATCCCGTGTTTAAGCAGATAAGGGAGTGTAAAATACCTAATGTACCCTTAATAAGGCAAACTAAAATGTATCTGGGAGCCCAATTTTATGGCCCACCGCGACGTGCTACAATCGCAGTGGCTTACTGGAAATTGACAAATGGGATTTTTAGAGTCACCGCGACGTGGAGCCATCGTGTTGTCCCAGTAGTTGGGATCTATAACTTCAGCGCGACGCACCAAAATTGCGCTAGGCTACTGGAATTTTACAATTGTTAAATAGACCCCCTCTGGGACACGCCAAACACTAAAATGATGGTGTTTTTCGACTCGGACTTAAATTAGCCATAATTTCTTTCCCGGGTATTGGATTTGGGAAAATATTAAATAGGCGGAAAGCTTATAAAATTTCTTATGTGATGAAAAGTAAAAATTAGGAAAATTATATACATGGTTTAAGCTTTACTAACTTTGGAAGTAAAAAAAAAATGAGACTGTCTCTCTGACATCTACAAAAAAATCATTAACTCTAAGAGAATACTACCACGAGCTAACGTATGATGATGTGGGGTGTTACACCTACCCTACCCCGAACCTAGGTTACAATCTCAAAAATCCCTTTGTGATTTCCAACAAAGTATTTTCATTTAGTGGTGATTGAAAATAAGGGCAAGCCTATGACATGTTACTTGTTAGCATCGAGAGTTCTTGAGAGAGAGTGTTTGACAATTAAATTCTTTTTTGCAAATTTTATAACTTGGTGTGTGCAATTTTCATTCTTGTGAGTAGGCATGCAACTAAGTTGAGGTGGGTGATTTTTTCATCTCCCAACAAAATGAGTCAAAAGGAGTATATGGTAGTGGAGGTCAAATGTGAGTCACTTCAAGAGTATTAGTGATTGATGCATGGTTACCCTATGAAGGCTTTTGCATCCTTGAAAATCATATTTTATGTTGAGGGGTGCCGTGAAAAAAGTTTTGCCCATGTTTAAAGTGTTATTTATGGTAGTACTCAAGTTGAAGTAATTGTGATCATTGGGTCATTTAGTTTGGGTATAAATGTTCATTATATAGTTGTATGAGGTAGTGTTTCTATAGGATAGGCAAAGCTTTAAGTTGGGGATGTTGATCAGTGATGTATTTACCACTAATTTGCACTCAACATTCATGCACATTATCATGATTTGGAAGTATAAATGAGATAGAATTGCGATTAAGGGCACTGATTTCCATATTTTGTTGGCATACAGTTCATGTGATAAAAAAATATGGATTGGAGCTAAAGAGAATCAAAAGGAGAACAAAAGTGCAACTGGAAGACCTGGAGTAAGAACAAGCCTTAGTTATTGTGATCACGGTCTGAGTGATGTGATCGTGGCCAGTCAAGAGATGTCAATATATCACAATCATATGTGTTGACTGCGGCAGCGGTAGACGCTATTATGGACAATTATCAGCGGACGCGGTAGTCGCAATCATAAACAACTATCATCGATTGCGGCATAGTGGGTTTAATGATAAGGGGTAGTTCAGTCAAAAGACATCGTTGATTCCAATTACTATACAAGGAACAATTCTTTTTCCCTTAGGACATTATGCAAGAGATGAGAATTAAAAAAATAGAAAAGAGGTGAACCCTAGAATTTGGGAAACATTTGTGCAGTTAAAATTTCAAGTGGAAATTGGTGAAATTGAAGTATAAAGTGAAGATTTTATTTATCCCCCACTATTATGGATTCCATGACTGAAGTTTTTTCTATATTTTTTCTCTTTAATTTCATGAGTAGCTAAATTCTCTATTCTTTGGATTATGTAGAACTAAGGCACAATTGTGTTTGGGTGATAATGTTTTTTTGTAATTCTTAGTTGTTGATTATGGATTCCATTATTTCTTGGTTTAAATAAGTTGAGATTTTTGGGTTAAAATCCCAAATACCCAGAATGGGTGTGTTGAGTAAAAAACCCAAACTTTTGTAAGATCTCTTCACTCTTGAAATAGAGATGTGTATGTACTTTTAGGAATCTATAGATTCCTTGAAAGATGGATATAGGGGGAAAAAGTAATAGTAGACAATTGTAAATATGGCTTACTTTCTTTAGCCATCTTTGAAACAAGGGTATATGGAGAGTAGGTTATGTCAAGGGAATCTTCTTAGAAATAAGGGTTCTCGATTAAGGTTTGGGGTTGCTTTTATTGATACACTCATTAGGTACTCGAAAGAGACAAGGAATGACACCCTTGAGGCCTTATTGAAAAACTAGCCTCAAGTACTCTTAACCTAGCCTCCATTTTGTCATAAATTAGAACTTATACCAAACCTCTATTAACCCATGCACAACTTTCCCTCAGGTAGACATAATCCTAAGATCCCTCCAAAAATTGAATTCTAAAACAAAAGTATTATTGTAGGGTCTTGCGTGACCTTATATTGATAACATCCTATTCAACCCCCCCTCCCCACTTTACATTATGTGTTTTATTTTTTGTACACTTCGGATAGTTTTTTATTAATATTGACACCCATAGGACTCGAAATCTAAATCTCGCTCCTCGTGGATTCAACCTCAATGAAAGTTGAGCTATTGATAATGACCTCTCTCTACCACTTTAAATGGTATAGGTGAAAGTTATAAAGAATCACTGTTAGCTACACCAGAAATTTTGGCTCTAGCCCCTACCTCATCTAGTGCTCTAGTGACAAGTTCATATATGATAATTAGGATAGAGCATCGGTATTTAAGACCCAATTCAAAGAGAATAGTTTTCATACAAATACGATTTACAGGAAGTGTGGTAAGAACCATCTGAGGAGTGTAGGGTAGGCAATGATGCATGTTTCGGATATGGAAAGCCAGAAAATTAGATCAAGGATTGCCCAATAGTGTTCTAGAAGGGTAATGATTTTTTTCAATCGAGCTAGTCAAATTTTACCTCGACTCCAGAAATTTACCCTACTCAGCAGGGCACCACCTACAATGCCACCGGTGAGAATCTCCAGAACCAACATTATACTCTTCAGACTAGACATAACAAGGATAGTTATACTAATATGGTTAAAGGTACGTTACAAGTGTTCCATCTTTATGTTTATGCATTATTTGACCCATGAGCTTCACTTTATTTTGTGCCCCCCTATATATCCATAGACTTCAGCATCAGACCAGACTTATTAGCAGAATCCTTTTAAGTGTCTACCCTAGTATGTAATTCTATTATATCCAGAAAGTTTTACAAAAATTTCTTCGTCATAATATCTCAAAAAGTTATCTCAAAATACTTTGTAGAATTAGAGATGACTTATTTTGATGTCATTTTTAGCATGGATTGGCTCCACTCATCCTATTCCTTTATTCATTATAGAGATAGACTTGTCCATTTTTATTTCCCTAAGGATCTCATTATAGAATGAAGGGGTAGTATCTCAGTGCCTATTGGTCATTTTGTATCCTATCTTAAGGTAATAAAAATTATATCCAAGGGTTCTATTTACCATCTCTTCTTAGTTAGGACTAAAATTCTTAAACTTCGAGCCCTGACTAAATTCAAGTAGTGATTGAGTTTCAAGAAATATACCTTTAAGATCTTTCAAGAGTTCCTCATGAGAGGGAAATTGACTTTGTAATAAATTTTCTCCCCGATACCCTTCCTATTTTAATTCCACCTTACAGAATGGCACCAACGGAGTTTAAGAAATTAATGGAACAGTTGAAAGATCTCTTAGATAAGGGTTTCATTTGGCCTAGTGCTTCTTCCTTGGGTGCGCTAATTCTCTTCATGAGTATAAAATATGATTACCAATAAAAGTGCATCGATTACCGTTAGTTGAACAAAAGTCACTAGATAGAATAAGTATCCTCTCCCTAGGATTGATGACTTTTTTGACAAACTTCAGGGTGCAAGCTATTTATGTAAGATATACCTCAGATTTATCTATCATCACCTCAGACACAGAGAATATAACATCCCGAAGATAGCCATCAAAATGCGGTGCGGTCACTACAGATTTTTCGTTATGTCATTTGGAATAACGAAGGATCCCATAACCTTGATTAACATGATAAAAAAGGTTTTCAAGCAGTACTTTGGCTTGTTTTTCATAGTCTTCATAGATTACATCCTATTCTATTCTCTTAGTCAAGGTATCATCCATACCATTTTTAGAAATGTAATGCAGACCCTTAAGGATCACTAGTTATTTGTTAAGTTTATCGATTCTGAATTCCAGTTGAGGTAAGTAGCTTTATTTGGTCATATCATTTTTGGTGATGGAATTTGTGCTGATCCTCAAAAGACCGAACTAGTAAGAAACTAACCTAGGCCCATCTCTCAAACTGGTATCAGGAGTTTCTTGGCATTAATTGGTTAGTATGATGGTTTGTCGAAGATTTTTCTTCTGTTACTTCTCCCATGTCCTAACTAACCTAGAAAAAAGTAAAATTTCATTAGTTACATTCCTATGGGAAGAGTTTTCAAGAGTTGAAAACTCGAGTAACTTCTACTCCAGTATTTACTCTCCCATAGAGTTCAAATGGGTTTGTAGTTTATTGTGATGCATGTAGAGTTTTTCTTGGGTATGTTTTTATACAATGAGGAAAGAACATATCCTATGCCTCTAGGTAGATTAAAACCCATGATAAAATTACCCAACCCATGATCGTGAGATGGCAGCAGTGGTATTTTCCTTAATGATTTGGAGGAATTACCTTTATGGGGTTCATGTTTCATTAAAGCTTCATCATAGAAAGTTTCTTGAATTATTGAATGACTATGATACGAGTGTGTTGTATCACCAGGGTAAGGCCAATGTTGTGGCCGATGCCCTTACTAAATTGTCTATGATAAGTGTTGCTCATGTTAGGGAATGTAAGAAAGAGTTAGTTTGTGAGGTTCATCATCTTTCTAGGTTAGGTGTTCAGTTAGTTTATTTGGCTGAAGGTATCATATGGGTTCCAAATAGTTCAAAGTATTCTCTTAGTTTTGAGAAAAAGGAAAAGAAGGACAGGGATCCTATTTTGGTCAAGCTACAGGAGACATCTTGGGATTAAAAATTTGAGGTTTTCTCCCAAGGGGGAGATGGTGTGCTTTGTTGTCAAGTTAGGTTATTTGTTTAAAGTGTGGATTGTTTAACACAACAAATATTGGTAGAAGAACATAGTACATGGTATTCTATTCTCCAGGAGACACTAACATATACTGTGATTTGCAGGGAGTCTACTGGTTGAATCGTATGAAGATAGATATTTCAGAATTTGTGACTAAGTGTTCAAATTGTTAGTTGGTTAAGGTTTTGCATGAAATTCCTATTAGTCTTTTTCAGTAGTTTATCATCCCCACTTGGAAGTATGAGGTGGTGAACATTGATTTAGTCACAAGGTTACCTCGCATGCGTCGTCAACATGATTTGATTTGGGTCATCATAGATAGAATTATCAAGTCATCCCATTTTATACCATTTCATGCTTCATATTCAACTCAGGATTTTTTTAGAATCTATAATAGTGAGTTGGTAATGTTTCATGGTGTTCTATTGATCATCATATCAGATTGAGGTACTTAGTTTATCTCTCACTTTTTGAAGGCTTTTTAGAAGGGTCTTGATACCCAAGTCCATCTCAGTACAACTTTTCATCCTTAGATAGATGGTGAGGTAGAGATGACTATTCATACCTTATAGGATATGTTGAGATCTTATTTTATCAACATCAAGGATAATTGGGATATCTACTTACCTTTAATTCGGTTTGCCTACAATAACTACAATCACTCCAGAATTTAGATTACTCTGTTTGAGGTTCTCTATGGAAGGAGGTGTAGATGTACTAATGGTTGGTTTGAATTAGGAGAGGCTTCCTTGATATAGCCAGATTCAGTGTATGAGGCAATGGATAAAGTTTAGTTGATTCAAGAAAGGCTGAAGATAGCCCAAAGCCAATAGAAATCCTATGTTGATGTAAGGAGAAGAGATCCTAATTTTAATGTTGATGAGTTGATTTTTTTGAAAATTTCACCCACAAAAGAGGTGCAGATGTTTGGAAATAAGGGGAAGATTTTTCCCCACTATGTTGGCTTATATAAGATTCTGAGTTGCTTTGTAAATGTAGCTTATAAGTTAGAGTTGCTTGCAAAGGTAGCTTTAGTATACCCAGTATTTTATTTCTCCTATCTAAAGAAATGTATTGGCAATCAAGCTTCAGTCATGCCCTTCGAGAGTATGGGTGTGAAAGAAGTCCCCTCCTATGAAGAAGTTTTGGTTCAAGTCCTTGGCATCAACATTCGTAGGTTGAGAAATAAGAAAGTCGTCTTGGATAAAGTTTTATGGAGAAATCAGACTGTGGAGAGAGCTACTTGGGAATCAGGAGACGATATGATTGCCAAGTATTCCCATCTTTTCTCTAAGAATTATGATTGAACTTGAGGTAATGGTTTCCCTTAAATTTATTCTCTCATTTCGTATCATAGATATCCAATAATCCTTATGTCAGAGCATGCACTCATAAATTCAACTCAGTCCATTTATCATATTTAAGATACACTCATTCAATAATGATTTAGCTCATAAGTATTCAGTGCATGATCTCAGTATTCCTAGTATCTCATCTCATATGGTTTCATTTAAGGATGAATGATCCCGGGGGGATATTATTATACCCCGCAAGATCCTAGCAAAGTTTCTAGCTATTCCTAACATGTTTAAAGATCCATAAAGAAATTATTTTACACTATGTACAAGTTACATAGCCATTTTAACACCCAAAGATTTAGAACATTTTATTTTGGTCTTTCCCATGTTTTATATGCTAATTCAAAAGTTGAAATATGCTTAGGAATGTTAAAAGGGTCATCCTAGAGAAGTTTGGATCTTTTTGAAGAGGTTTGGGGTGATTTTGTACCACAAAGATAATATGTTTCTAGATCTTTTATGTACCACGGAGATTGTCCCTCCTCAATATAAACTATGTCATGTAGGTTAGCCTCTTCGATAGGCCGCATATCAAGGAGGTTGGCCTCCGTGATAGGCATTGTTCCATACTACACTGTATAATCAGGAAGCCTTCCGCAAAATTAAAGAGGCATTTTGGTCCTTTTCCTCTACTTAAATGCCCACTTCATGACTTAATACCAAAGAGGGGAATTATTTTCCACATTCATCAACAGTTAATGATATTCAATCTCCACCCACTCTCAAGAATTGAAAAATCAAAATCTCTCTTAAAGGAATTCACCCTCCAAAGGTTTCAAATTCAAATTCCATTCAAGAACTCAAGCAACTCACATATTTGGGATATTCATCAATGGGTTGTTCCATCAATTGAGTCCTAATAAACCCTTATTTTACAAGTATAAAACCTTTTCTCCTTTTATATGAAATCTTTCTGTCAAATATGAATTTACATAATTTTCTCTTAATAGTTTTAATACAAGTCATGAGATTGTGTTTCCTCAAATAAATTATGTTCTTACAAGTTTTATAATCTTGGTCACCCATATCATGTTCAGTTGATACCATGTTAATTATTAGTTCATGGATTGTCCATCTCATAATTTATCCACCATCATTATGTTTACTTTTGTTAACTTATGTTGTCTTATGAATGCACCATATCGAGATAGTCAAGCACGTTTCATATTTTCAAGTTACAAATCATTCAGACCATGTTTGTATCATGATATTATGATTATAATTGCACTATTAATTTTTACATACTATATTTGAGAAAATAAATAATTAGTGCATGTACTAGTTTATGCTTCTGTGTCAGTTCAGTTGTGAGTATAACATAGCACCGAACAAATTTAAGGATAAAGGCTTACTTTCCAACCAAGGGTGAGACCTTTAGTAGAAAACCCTATGATTCAGAACTATCTAACTTGCGTAGGTATGATAGGTCATCCTGCCAGTACAAGGTTGATACTCTTTTAAGGGAACCTGCCAGTCGAGGGTGACTCCCTAGTCCTTCAGGACACCAGATTGGTGGATCCACACAGCCAGTGTCAGTACATCTGTAAAGGTATTGACACCCTTCCAACTAGGGTTATAGGTTGGACCCTTCTTAGCTAATATTGGGTCAGGTAGGTTAAATATTACCTCCCACAGTCTCGGTTAAGTATTAGGATTATGTTAGTTCAGGTTTACATGACTAAATGTTCAGTTATCAGCTATTCAACTTTTTAGTTATTCAAATTATTTTAGTAAATGATTATTCCGTGTCTTTGTTTTACATGTTCATGCATTAATGCTCAGTTATTAAATGTACTTTAGTAAGTCACATCTCATATACCAGAATATTTTGAGTATTGACCTCATACTCTCTTTCGAACTATGTTGTCTTATAATATAGTTTCAGACACTCAGTTCCATGATTGCCCTTAGTCAGTTCAGTGCCACTCAACAGTAGTTGTGGAGAGTCCTCATCCTTTGATGATAAGTTATTTGTAGTTATTTTGAGTACTTTTTCATTTCAGTCAGTTAGATTTAGTTGGTGCTTTGAACCATCAACTCATCATAGTTTAGAGGCTTTCATATAGTCAGGCTTATTTTATGCTATTATCAGAAATTCAGACAAATTGGATATTGTTTAAGTATTATATCTTATTAGAATTTTCACTAGTTTTGCTTCTACATATGATGTTTTTTAATACTTTATTCAGTGCTCATGACAGATACATGATCATGGGTTAGCTTGGGGTCACTTGTTTCCTTAAGCATTATGTTACGACTAGAGGGTATTCTCGGGTCGTGACAGGTGAGCCATAGAGTCCCTTCCTACACACATAAAGTTTAAGACAATGGGAATAATCACCAAGTGGATATTCAAAACACTTACAATGTTGACAAAATTCAACAAGTGTATGCTTGAGTCATCACCAAGTATCCACCGAACAACCTTTTTAATTTGAGGAATGACTCATCGTGTAAGTAATGTTGAACTTTACCCTGTGCCAATGCAGGTGGCACTGTAATTACCCTTATCATTTCAGATATTTCCTATTAAATTTGATTTTTGAGCTTATACATAACTATCCTAAGTTATTTATGACTTGTTGGGGCTGACCGATCGATTATCGAGTAGTTCTTTTTTAGAACTAATTCCCTATTTTGAAGACTTTGCTGGTTCCATATGTCTGCCAGGATAGAACTTTAGTAAAATAATCTAGTATGCAAATTTGACTTCACCAGTAGCTCCGAACAATGAATTTTAGGCTAGGTAGATCTTTTGTTTGGGTCCCATAGCAACCAAGCTCATTTCGACCTATTGGTTGAAAAGATAAATTTTTTTAAATATGGTGGTGGGATCTATTTTTTGTTGAACCAACCTTTAATTGAAAATCTGACTTATCCAATGCATCCGAAACATTGAACTTACATGGTTACATAGTTAATTTATGAAAATTTATTTCTAAGAAAATCCTGAGCCATCGTTGCAAACTTGGAAAAAATTCCAAGTTGCTAGTACTAGTGCCATGGTGGTCGTGTAAGGATCACCATAATTCCACGATGGCAATCATAGAATGTCTCATTGTGATAAAGGCATGGTGATCATAGTCTATGTGATGCCGATCATGGCATCTCTATACTAGAGGGTCTATAAAAATAGACCCCAATGTCGCAATTTTTGTCAGTTTCTCCTCACCCTTGAGAACCAAAAACCCTTAATGGGTATCATAACTCAAAATTAATCATTGTGGGGGACTTGGGATCCTTATTATCATATATTATTGCTAATATCTTTTGAATTAAATTAATATTTCCTGACTTTATAGGTGTAATTCTTTCTAGTTGACCCAAAACGCTAATTTAAGTTTGGGCTTTATTTTAGCCTCAGATTAGCCTTGTTTCCACCCATTTCATAAGGGTTCTAGTTCCTTGTTCATGTATGAATGTTGGGTTGACCTCAGAAATGTGATTTCTGTAAGTGGGACCAGCTTGGTGTTTTTGACGTAATCTTTAGATCCAAAGGACATTAGTGCAATATGGGTATCATTAAAATCGTATTGATGGAAAAATATAACGCCCTGAAATTTCATCCTGAGATGCCACACGGTTCCTAAGGCTACACGTAGCCTCAAGCTAACCCTTTAAGCCAAAACACTACCCTTGGGTTCCAACATAATAACATAGACGCTACGCTAAGGATATATATATAAGTACATATCATATCACATCGCACATGGCACGGAATATCGTTAAACTGTACATATATGGAATGTCTATACACAAACCAACCCAACAATACACTAGTTTGACATAGCCTCTATACAGCAAAATCAACGAGCTATTGGGACAAACCCCCAACTTACTCAACAACACCAAAACTAGCAACTTGTTCCTCGAACCATGAGGACTCAACACTGAAGGAACGTAGATGCGGCACTTGGATATCACTGCCGCGGTTGCGGATGAGGACCTGAATCTACATCATGGTAAGAATGTATCCCATAGAGAAATATATGGGTCAACACAAGATACGTGTTGAGTATGTGGGAGCTCATGTAAAATATAAATAATATCATAAATTTCGTAAAAACGTACATACGGACCATAATGACACACCTGGCTTTAGTAACATTGAATCATTCTACTCATAACATCTTAGATAGGAAATGTAGGAAAAAAAACCTCATAAATCATTATAGATCATCATAGGCAACTTGACTTACCACATAAAAACTCGGAGTGACTCGGTATTTCAATAAACATGACTCTTATAGACAGGGGAGATTCCTATAACCGACAACCCCACGTGAGCTACGTGGAATACCAACGTTTGAAACTCCCGTTGGCGAGAGCGTCATACTCTTTGCCAGGTAGTACGATGTTACAACTGTATGAATCACAATCGGGCTCTCTGGCCAATAATATCATCATCAAACAACCCTACGGTGGCACATAGGTTTGGAGAAATACCAAATTTCCATCTCGGTGCTAAGTACGTCTCCCCGACAAGCTCAAAACGTGTTAGAAAATCCACCACAACATCACAAGGGTCTATCATAAAGACCAAATCAAATCTCCTTCTCATTTATCAAATCATATCAATTTTTGGATTCCTAACTCAACACATTTTAGCTCAAAATATTTTAATCTTCCTCAACATCAACAAGGTATCAATGCATTGAACCATAACCAACTCGACATTTGGACAAGGATATGAAGACTCAATACATAATATTTTCAACAATTAAACTCATCAAAACCATCCGGAAAATACCAAGTCTCATTGCAACTTCAATATCAACATTTCTCAATTTTCCATCCAACTCTCATTTAAAGGTACTTGAGACATCAACCCATAGTAGGGATATAAAATTTCCAATATCAATTATAAATTCATAATAAGGAAATAGTGGAATGATAGTATAAATCAAGGCTTAACAAATTAAATCATCATACTCTCATAATCAAATACTTTTTGGACATAATTCCATCTCAACATCATACACATATAGGATGACATAATCCCATAGCTCATGGACAATAATATAAGACATAAAACCATATTTCCAATTTATGGTAAAACATGTAAAATCTCATGTCAATTTAATTCAACAAAAATATCGGGCACAAGATCGAAAGGATAATCTTGTTCAAAGCCCCACATACCTAAAAATGAAAGATGAATATGAACTTACGACTCTAGAACTTTATTCACGAAAATAAAGGGTGCTTCTTGAAGCCCTTAACATGATCAACTCGAATCCCAAATCAATTTGAAATTTCTACGGTTCAATCAAGAGACATAGAAGGATGAAATTTGGAGTAGTAGGGTTGGGGTTTGAGCCTTCGGAAATTTTGGAGAAAAATGATCTATTGAATGCTCTTAATGGACTTAAATCCATGGTTTATATGGATGGATTGGAGTGGGAATGAACAAAATACCCTTAAAAATCAAATAATGTCAAATCTCTCCTTTGGTGGACTGTTTTGATAGGCTGAAGTAGATCGACCATAACTTTTTCCTCCTATGGCCAAATTTCATTAGAAAGAGGACTTTCATAGATTTTTGTTGATCTATAGTAGCTCACCCAGATCATTATGTACAAGGAATTATGATCGTTTGAAGTTGACCCTAAAATTTGCCTAGCCTCAGTATTTTTTTCCTGCATATTTACTGTTCACCACTATTCACTGTTAGATCGAAATGATTATAACTCATCGTTCGAGTGTCCGATTTGGATGATCCACATATCGTTGGAAAGATTATTCGATGCTCTACGCGATGACGGATTGTATAACCATAAATTCCACACACAAAAATTATTAATCACGTTAAAGAATAAAATTCAACACATTTTCATCTGAGATCTTAACGGAAAATATTTTTGGGGCATCACATCATCTCCCCCTTGGAAACATTCATCCTCGAATGTTGATAGGTAGGTCAAGAATACTATGAAAATGAGTATATAGTGAAAATTTTTCTTGCCCAAGCATATACTCCACTCTAGATTTTTTTAGGATATCGTAGAAAATACACAAGCCAAGATAAACATAACAATAAGGATTTAATCAAAAGAGAACGATACCTTTGACATGCTGAGGATTCGTAGAAAAGAGGTGGGGATATTTGGCGCGCATATCCACTTCGGCTTCCTAAGAGCACTCTCCACGGATTGATTTCGCCAAAGCACTTTAACCAAAGGAACTTCCTTGTTTCTTAGCCTACGAACTTGAAAGTCAAAAACCTCAACCGGAATCTCTTCATATGAAAGACTATCTTGAATACCCGAGCTTTCGGAAGGATCAATCACAATAGAATCACCAATAGACTTCTTAAGCATAGAAACATGGAAAATCGAATTGACGTTAGATAACTCCGCGGGCAATTCAACTTTATACGCTACCTTCCCAATGAGATCCACAATCATATGGGGACCAATGTAACGAGGACTTAGTTACCATTTCTTTCCGAATCTCTTCACCCCTTTCATAGGTGAAACTTTCAAGTACACTAAATCTCCAACATCAAATTCAATGTCTTCCCTCCTTACATCTGCGTATGATTTTTGACGACTTTGGGCGGTTTTCAACCTTTCCCAAATTAACTTAACCTTCTCCATGGCCTCGAACACCGTATCTGGTCCAGTCGCGGCAGCCTCACCATCTTCAAACCAACCAATGGGTGATCTACACTTTCTACCATACAAAGCATCAAACGGGGCCATTCCAATAGTAGCATGAAAACTGTTATTGTAAGCAAACTCAATTAATGCTAAGTGCTCATCCCAACTACCTTTAAAATCAAGCACACAAGCCCTCAACATATATTCTAAAGTCTGAATGGTCCGCTCGTCCTGACCATCTGTTTGCGGATGGAAAGCAGAACTTAAACAAATTTAGGTACCGAGACCCTTCTAGAAAGATTTCCAAAACTGAGAGGTAAACTGAGTACCTCTGTCAAAAATAATTGCCAAAGGGATTCCATGAAGTATGAAGATTCCCAAATATATATTCTAGCATAATCTTCAGTTGTATACGATGAATTCATAGGCAAGAAATGAGCTGCTTTCATCAGCCGATCTACGACATCCCAAATCGAATCATGATGGCGACGAGAAGGAGGCAAACCAACTATGGAGTCCAGATTCACTTCTTCCCACTTCCAAGTAGGAATGCTAAACTCTTGCATCACGCCACTGGGACTTTGATCCTCTATTTTAACCTGCTGACACGTGGAACACTTCTCCATAAATTCTTCTATGTTCCTCTTCATACCATTCCACCAATAGATTTCCCGCAAATCATGGTATATCCTGGTAGCATCGGGATGGATAGAGTATCGCGTACCATGCATTTTCACTATAATCCTCTGCTTCAAGTTATCAACATCAGGAATGCATAATCTTTCTCGGAGTCTCAAAACATCATCTCCCCCTTGGGAGAAAACCTCCACCTTTTGGTATTTAACTGACTCTTTTAACCTGACCAAGGTAGGAACCCTGTCTTGCTTCTCCTTCACTTCTGAAACAAAAGAGGATTCGGAACCGCTTTGCACTCCTATACTACCCTCAGCATCACCAAACAACCTAACCCCCCAATCTAGCCAAATGATGTACCTCACGGGCCAACTACTTTTTACCAATCTTCATATGTGCAATGCTACCCATGGACTTCCGACTAAGGGCATCTGCTACTACATTGGCCTTGCCCGGATGATATAGAATGCTCATATCATAATCTTTAAACAGTTCTAACCATCATCTCTGCCTAAGATTTAACTCCTTTTGGGTGAATACATACTGCAAGCTCTTATGGTCCGTGAAGACATCGACATAGACACCATACAAATAATGTCTCCAGATTTTCAAAGCAAAAACCACGGCAGCTAATTCAAGGTCATGAGTAGGATAATTCTTCTCGTGATTCTTTAGCTTCCTGGAAGAATAAGTTATAACCTTGCCCTGTTGCATCTATACACAACCCAAACCAACTCTGGAAGCATCGCAATACACCACAAAACCATCAACACCGTCAGGCAAAGTCAACACAGGGGCTGAAGTGAGTCGAGTCTTCAACTCCTGAAAACTCTTCTCGCAAGATTCGGACCACATAAACTTCACTTTCTTTTGGGTCAAACGGGTTATAGGAGACTCAATACATGAAAACCCTTCATCAAAATGACGATAATAACCAGCTAGACCCAAGAAAATTTGGATATCAGAAGGAGAAATAGGTCTAGGACAACTCTTTATAGCCTCTATCTTTTGAGGATCAACACTAATACCTTCGAAAGAATCAACATGACCCAAGAAGGCTACAGAGTTCAGTCAGAACTCACATTTACTGAACATAGTATACAACCGATGAGTTCGAACAGTTTCCAACACGATTCGGAGATGATCCGTATGATCACCCTCACTTCGGGAGTAAATAAGAATATCATCAAGGAACACTATTACAAATAAATCCAGATATGGACGGAATACACGGTTCGTAAGATCCATGAAAGTCATAGGGGCATTAGTTAACCCGAAAGACATCACTAGAAATTCAAAATGACCGTAACTAGTTTGGAAGGCTGTCTTGGTGATATCACATTCCCTAACCATATGTTGATGATAACCGGATCTGGGGTATATCTTCGAAAAGTAGCTCACACCTTGCAATTGATCAAATAAATCATCAATTTGAGGAAACAAATATTTATTCTTGATAGTAACCCTATTAAGCTTCCGATAATCAATACACATCTGCAAAGAACCATCTTTCTTATGCACAAACAGGACAGGTGCACACTACGGGGACACATTAGGTCTGATAAAGCTTTTGTCTAAAAGATCTTTCAATTGCTCTTTCAACTCTCTAAGTTCTGCGGGAGCCATATGATATGAAGGAATAGAAATAGGTTGAGTATCGGGAAGAAGGTCAATCCTGAACCCTATCTCTCTATCAATAGGTACTCCAGGGAGATCTTCCGGAAAGATATCAAGAAACTCATTAACAACATTAATTGACTGAATGGTCGGGGTTTCAGACTTAGTGTCTTTAACCCAAACCAAATGGTGGATGCAACCCTTGGAAATCAACTTCCTAGATTTGAGATAGGATATGCAACGACCCTTAGGAATCACATAACTCCCGAACCATTCGAGGATAGGTTCATCAGGAAATTGAAACTTGACCACATGGGTACGACAATCAATAGACGCATAGCATGAGTGAAGCCATTCCATACCCAGAATAATATCAAAGTCAACTATATCTAGCTCAATCAAATCAGCATACATAACCGATGAAATACAATAATGGGACATTTCTTATACACCCACTTAGCAATGACAGACTCTCCTACCGGAGTAAAAACCAAAATTGGCTCAGAAATTAGTTCAGGATCTATTTCAAAATTTACAGCAACCAAAGGTGTCACATAAGAAAAACTCAAATCGGGGACCATCAATACATAGACATCAAAATAGAAAACACGGAGCATACGAGTGACAATATCGGGAGAGTCCTCCTGCTCCTGATGAGGTGGTATAGCATAGAAATGATTCTAGCATTGACCGCCAGCAGTACTAGATGAAGCACCCTGAGGAGGAACTGGACGGGCTGCGGGAGGTGGGGCACTGGTAGCCTAACTTTTTAGACGGGCATCACGACTCCGCTGTCTGGTATACAGGAAGTCTCTAAGTATGTGACCCAACTTTCCACAACCAAAACAGTCTCGTTGCCCCATATAACACTCCCCAAAATGGTCTTTACCACACTTAGTACACAAAAGAGGATGAGGCCGGTTGCTTACACTATCCTGTGACCTGGAAGGTACCAACCTATTCTTGAGCCCCTGCCTGCCCCGATATACAAGAGAACTAGATGAGGAAGGCGCAGGTATAAATGGACGTCTCTGAAACTGAGGGCGACTCCCTCCAGAGAATCTAGTCTGACCAGACCCCTGTTGCTCTGATCTTACTCTCTTAATCCCTCTTACTCTTTCTCTTTCTCTTTCCTTTATCTTTTCTAACTCAATCTGTTTGGCGTGAATCATTAACCGAGAAAGATCAATCTCCCTGTTGATCATAGCAGATCTATATTCTTTCACCACGTAACTCGACACCCCAGTTAAAAACTTGCTCATACTAGTCCTCGAGTAAGCCATCATATTGGGAGCGTACTTCGATAGCTGATTAAAGTTAAGACAATACTCCTTAACCGACATGGAGCCTTGCACAAATAAATAAACTTCTCTATCTTAGCTCCGCGTAACTCAAGAGAAAAGAATCTATCCAAGAAAGCATCTTGGAATAATTGCCAAGTCACCGGAGCGGTATCCTCCTCTCTACCCTTATTCCACATCTTCACGCAGTCATAGGCAACATCCTTCAACCGATAATAATCCAGATCCACACTTTCATCCTCGGTCACGTGCATAATCTGTCTAATTTTCTTTATTTCATCAACATACATCTGCGGGTCCTCATTTGCTCTCAACCCATGAAACTCTGGCGGATTCATTCGCATAAAGTCATAAATTCGTGCTGCTGCCGAATTATTTTCCTGCGGAGGTGGAGCATTGGCCTGAGTATTGGCGGTAACTACCTGGGCTAGCGTCTGAAAAGCTTCCCAAAATTCGGCATGGGATACCATCTCATGTAACAGATCAACGGGTTGAGGTTAGCTGTTGTTTATGCGAGCTCGACGTGGAGGTATTTTTTGTCATAAGAACGCACAAATTAACAGCAAAAGGAAATAGTTGTAAGCATGATAGTGTCACGACCCGAACCGGGGCCATGGCCGTGACGAGCATTTTGAACAATTGAGGCCTGAAACACCCCTATCTGTCTGGTAATCTTACACCTAATTCATATGATCAAAGTAATGCAGAAGAAACACAATAATTTGGAAACATGGTCATAAATATGAAAAGAAACAATAACGGGGAAATAAAGTTTCCCAACATCAATCAACCTCTAAACAACTGTCTGCAAAAATCTCTAACAAATGACTGAGTCAAGTAACTGTATATAAACTGGGACAAGGCCCCCAGTAGACCCCAAAACTAAATATAATATTAAAAGAACTGTAGGACATAAGACCTTTCAAAACATAGAAGGCTAACCACTGGTCTCTGCAACTCTGTCTGAATGATCTACTGATTCTCTTGACCCCTAGACTGGGCCTCTGAACTTGAGAGGTTTGAGAGGGGAGGGGGTCAGCACAAAAGTACTGGAACGCAGAGATATCAAAACAAAACATAATATTTTTAGAAAATATAGTTGAGAGCCATTATAAATAAATTTCATATCAAATCATTTGAAAACACATGGGCATAATGCAATAGGTCTCAACACCAATGAAATGCAACTGAGCTAGGTGGAATACCCTACATAATTTACACCAACTGTCAAACCTCGATTTCCGCCGAGATTAGAGTATAAGTGAGTGAGAGACACACAAGACCACGAAGAATGGTGTCTCGACCCAATGGTAGTGCCCAAGATCACTTAGACCGGGCTCCTACATATAGTCCAAATTTGGGAATCACATAAAGTCAAGAAAAAAAGATCACTTATCCTGGTACCAAATTCTCGTGTGGGAAAAGATGGTTTCTAGTGATGAGCCCTTACACTCAAACGCCTTCTTCGGGCATCCACCTATCTCATGGAAAATCAATGCATTCAAACTTCATTTAATTCAATCACGTATCATATTCTGTAGGGTATCATCAAACCCAACTTGCAAGTCATCAATATCACATCCACATGTGCATAATCATGTAAAAACCAAGGTTCTTCATCATTTACAAGTGGTGAACAATAATTATTTCAAATTCATGCTCTCTTTTGTTGGTCACAATATGATATGGGTTATCAAGATATTATCATGGGAATTTAAAAGCAATTTATCATTCATATTTATCAAACTTCCATGTAAAATCTCAAATCACATATACATGGTTTCAACCATTGAAGTATATAGGCAAACATTCCCATGACATAAAGAAAAATGACTTAGAAATCATATTGAAAGCAAGTTATTAGCATTTGATTGAAAAGCCCCATTTAAAAGCATGCATGTTCATAAAAACTACACCCATGAGATTTTAGGATAACCCCACGTACCTCTATTTCCAAAAATACTAGATGTTTCTTGAAGCTCGCAGATTTGTGATTCTGAATATGTAATTATCTTCGAAAACCTACGGTCGAATCTTGAACTATTTGGGTTTTTATTTTGAAACCCTAAGGAGTGTTCTTGAGAATTTTTGATGAATGAAGGTTTATTTTTGTGTTTGAGGGAATAAATCCCATGTTGGTGGTATATATAGGGGTTGAGGATGACCAAAATACCCCTAAGGAACAATTAAGGTCAAATTTGTCCCTCAGTTGACAGTTTGATAGGCTGGAGTAAATCGATTATAACTTTTTACTCATATACTCAAATTGGATGAAACCAACTGAATTTGAAATAGGACTCAAGGATACAATTAAGGTAAAATTTGTCCCTCAGTTGACTGTTTGATAGGCTGGAGTAAATCGATTATAACTTTTTACTCATATACTCAAATTGGATGAAACCAACTGAATTTGAAATAGGACTCAAGGATCTTTCGTTTGATATATTATATCTCACACAGTTAATTATATTCAGGGAGTTATGATTATTTGAAGTTGACCCTGAAATGCTGAAAACTGGGCAATAGGCTATGTGTTTTGCTACTGTTTTGAAATCCAAACGCAGCCTTATGCATTTCGAAAAATTCCAAAAATTATCTGAGATGTACTATAAGCTTTCCTGATCATAACAAAACTTGAAAATATAAAAACGGATGTTGGGAAGGTTGAAAAGTTGTATCCCGAAGATTTCCAGCTAAAATGACTCTAAGTCCTCATGACACTAAGAAAATTTTTCATGTTTTTATGTCTAAGGGCACTCTAATAAAGGCTAATCCATGCACGACTTTTACGGGGGGTTATAGATATACTCATGTATAAAGAAAGAAATGACTTTTCCTAGAATACCCCGCAGCCTCTTGATCATAGGTGTGGCGCGCAACACACCGATGCTCAAGACTCTACGTAACGCGGCTTGTCAGACTCCCTAGGACCGTTCACAACCTTAGCCTCTGATACCAATTTTGTAACGCACCGAAATATCATCCCGAGATTCCACACGGTGCCCAAGTCTACACGTAGCCTCAATCTAACCCTTAAAGGCAAAACACTACCCTTGGGTTCCAACACAACAACATACACGCTACACAAAGGATATATATAAGTACATATCATATCACATCGCACATGGTATGGAATATTGTTAGACTGTACATATATGGAATGTCTATACACAAACCAACCCAACAATACACTTGTCTGACATAGAATCTATGAAGAAAAATCAACGAGCTATTGGGACAAACCCCCAACTGACTCAATAGACCAAAGGGATCACAAAACAATAGCACCAAAACTAGAAAATTGGTCCTCGAACCATGAGGACTCACCACTGAAGGAACGTAGATGCGACACTCGGATATCACTGTCGCGGCTGCGGCTGAGTACCTGAACCTACATCATGGTAAGAATGTAGCCCATAGAGAAATATGTGGGTCAGCAAAAGATACATACTGAGTATGTGGGGGAACATGCAAAATATAAATAATATCATAAATTTTGTAAAAAGATACATACGAATCATAATGACACCCCTAGCTTGAGTGACATTGAATCATGCTACTCATAACATCTTAGATAGGAAATATAGGAGAAAAACCTCATAAATCAACATAGATCATCATAGGTAACTTGACTTACCACATCAAAACTCGGAGTGACTCGGTATTTCGATAAACATGACTCTTATGGACAAGGGAGTTTTTTATAACCGACAACCTCACGTGAGCTACGTGGAATACAAACATTTGAAACCCCCATTGGCGGGAGCGACATACTCTTTTCCAGGGAGTATGACCTTAAAACTATAATAATCACAATCGGGATCTCTGGCCAATAATATCATCATCTAATCACAATCGGGATCTCTGGCCAATAATATCATCATCTAACAACCCTACGGTGGCACATAGGTTTGGGGAAATATAAATTTTCCCTCTCGATGCTAAGTACTACTCCCCGACAAGCTCAGAACGCGTTAGGAAATCTACCAAAATATCACAAGGGTCTATCATAAAGACCAAATCAAATCTCTTTCTCATTTATCAAATCATATCAATTTGTTGATTCCTACCTCAACACATTTTAGCTCAAAATATTTTAATCTTCGTCAACATCAACAAGGTATCAATGCATTGAACCATAACCGACTCGATATTTGGACAAGGATATGAAGACTCAATACCTAATATTTTCAACAATTTAAAGAAACTTGAGACATCAACCCATAGTAGGGCTATAGAATTTCAAATATCGATTATAAATTAATAATAAGGAAATAGTGGAATGATAGTATAAATCAAGGCTTAACAAATTAAATCATCATACTCTCATAATCAAATAATTTTTGGACATAATTCCAACTCAACATCATACACCTATCGGATGACATAATCCTATAACTCATGGATAATAATATAAGATATAAAACCATATTTCCAATTCATGGTAAAACATGTAAATTCTCATGTCAATGTAATTCAACAAAAATACCGGGCACAAGATCAAAAGGATAATCTTGTTCAAAGCCCCACATACCTACAAATGGAAGATGAATATGAACTTCTGACTCCGGAACTTTACTCACGAAAATAAAGGGTGCTTCTCGAAGCCCTTAACATGATCAACTCGAATCCCAAATTAATTTGAAATATCTACGGTTCAATCAAGAGACATAGAAGGATGAAATTTGGAGTAGTAGGGTTGGGGTTTGATCCTTAGGAAAGTTTGGAGAAAAATGCGCTATTGAATGCTCTTAATGGACTTAAATCCATGGTTTACCCGGATGGATTGGAGTGGGAATGACCAAAATACCCTTAAAAATCAAATAATGTCAAATTTGTCTTTTGGAGGACTATTTTGATAGGCTAAAGTAGATCGACCATAACTTTTTGCTCCGATGGCCAAATTGGATGAAACCAATTTCATTAGAAAGAGGACTTTCAGAGATTTCTTTTGATATATAGTATCTTACCCAGATGATTATGTACAAGGAGTTATGATCATTTGAAGTTGACCCTAAAATTTGCCTGGCCTCAGTATTTTTTTCCTGCATATTTACTGTTCACGACTATTCATAGTTAGATCGTAATGATCATAACTCATCGCTCGAGTGTTCGGTTTGGATGATCCACATATAATTGGAAAGATTATTTCCGTGGCATCACCAAAAATTACTAATTTATAGTGTGATGGGATTTTAGGTGTTGTTAATTAAAAATGGACATGTGTTGAATGATGTAAGGTTTTGCGGTTTGACTTTGAGGTAGGGTTCTACTTACTATTCTTCTAAGATAATGTATGTTATATATGGCATGTGAATGTGAATGTTATGCTTGATTTTGAGTACAATCACTTAGGCTTGATTATTTATGTTTGGTGATTAGGTGAGGGTTTTGGACACATAAGGTGGTATGTTTATGACCTCTTTTAGAATCCTTTCTCCTTCTCCATAGGTTGGACTAATATTTGGCATGGATATGATTTGATGTTAGTTTTTGGAAGTGTTTTTGACATTAGAAGTATGTTCAGTATATTTAACCTTAGTCAGGATAGCCTAGTGATCTTGAAACGGTGATTTGGGTAGAATTGACATAAATGCCCAAGTTTCTAGATGAAGTTCCTATCATATGATTGGTTGTGGCTTACTTGAAATTCAGAAGTTGAACTAGATACCTTATCCTAGTTTAGGTTATAATTTGCCTAATTATGGAAATTGAAGCTTAGAAGATGGATTGTCTGGGAAACCTTAGGCCAAGACCAGTGTTAACCTTCGAGGAATTATTTATGGATATTACGGGTAGTTGGGACTATTAAACATTAGTTCAAGGTTATTTTGTGTTTTTTCGAATAGTGATGGCATTTTCCAGCGGATAATAACTAATGGCTCATGGTCATGATATTCCTTGTAGAAATGATATCGGGTAATTAGAGATGTTATTTCCTCTTAGATGTTATATTTGGCCTTAAGAGATGTTATCCCTCTTAGATATGATAATTTGTCTATAGAGATGATATTTCTCATAGTTATGATACATAACCTATAGATACAATATGCCTCATAGATGCGATATTCCTTATAGTTATAAGGTATCTTATACAGATGTTATGCATTGTGATTATGTTTTGGCCTATAGTTATGAGATGATCTGTAAATGCATGATTATTGATATGAGATCAAGATATGTATATGGGCCTCAGGCCATGATTATGATGTTGTGATTATTTTGGATAGATTATTGGGCCAAAGTCATGTTATGATATTGGTTAGATATCCGAAAAGTAATTTTCCTTGTTAATGGAAAAGTTGTAGTTTATGAATATATATAGATAAGTGTGTGTGTGTGTGTGTTTCTACATATATCTCTGATATGGGATGGAGGAATATGTGGTTGATGCTTATGATTCCAATGTTTGAATACTTCTGATGGCATGTATAGATTTGGTACATTCATGATTGTGGCATCGATGGTTGATACGATTATTATTAGATTATAATATTATTATTATTGCCACTAACTAAGGGTTAAATATCACTTTCAACCTTAATAATGTATTTCTTCATAATAATAAACGCCAATGTTTCATGAATATCTTATAGGTAATGAGGTTAATAAGAATATCTTAAAAACTTGACCGAGATAAGCTCTGGTCTATGATTTGATACTATTATCTACTACGGTCGTGAGATATTCCATCCTTTTCTGCATTTTATGATGGTTTAGTCCCAAGGATCTTTCTTGGCAAGAGATTTATGAACTTACACTCTCTTAGACATAGCTTGAGTCCATGCCCCTATTTTATATATATATGTGTGGTCAATGATAATGTGATATTGATGACGATGGATTAAATAAGGAAGTATACTCTACCTAGCTTCTCTTTTCATGATTATTTACTTTAGCCCTCATTGGGCTTGCACTTTACTTTAGACCTTATGGGGCTTTCACTTTACTCTAACCCTTATGGGGCTCGCTAACTATTATTGGCCTTGATCATTATATTATGATGATATAATGATTCCCAGAAAGGCTGGATGATATTATGCTAATGTGATGATACCTGGCAAGGTCGAAGGATATTGTGATGATGTGATGATACCCAGTAAGGACACAGAATATATTAATAATGTGATGATACCCGACAAGGAGAGAGGATATTATGGTGATAGTGATGATACTTGGAATAGAGATGGTTATGATGATGAAGTTTTGATATTGATTGTGTACCTTGCATTCATTCTTGCATATACATTTCCTATCTCCAGTATACGCCTATTCTTATCAGCCGATATAGTATGGTTTTACAAATATGGGTGATGACTAAGCTATGTGTTATTATATGTTGATTTCACCTTCTGAGCCTAGGGAGATAGAGTTATGCGTAGGCTTTGCTTGGTATTTGGTTTTCTATAATATCTAGTTACTCGTGCAGTTATTGATATTGTTATTAATACTATTATGATCATTATTATGTCTAGCATATAACAGATTGGTTATTGATTCGGTATCAAGATTTGAGGTATGATTTTGGCTTCTTCTATCTTATGATTTCATTATTATACCAAATAAATTCTTGATGATATAAATGGATTAGAAAGACTAAGCTTGTTAGTACAACATCCTGATAAGATTATAACGAGGCATTAAAATGAAAATATGATGATCTAGGCTGTGATTCGAGATGATCTTACATATATATATATATATATATTTATTTCTAGATATATGTAGCTATGGTATTACTATATATCCTTCTCGTTATTTGTTCATATAGTATATTCATTCCTTGGCCTTGTATATTGATAGAAATAAGCTTGTTTCGCCCTTTATTTGTATATTGGATAGGGAAATATAATTTAACTTCTAGACTCAAGTATGGCTGGAATAGGATTGTTCATCCTCGTTAATTTCTTAGCCCTATTATATTAGTTTATAAGACATTTATGGGATAAATTATCCTTATTATCTCATTGGATGTTTTGTGGTTGTTGAACACCGGGTGTAGATTCTATTTTATTTATATGTTATATATATTTACTTTATCTTTGGGGATAAGTTGGTAGTTGCCTACTTAGTACCATTAGTTGGTATTCATACTACACTTCTCAGGTTTGCAGATCATAGTATGGAATAGAACCGTTGATGTGTGTATCGTATAGAGCAGCCATTGATTGGAAACTAAGAGTGAGATCCTGACATTTAGAGTATTACTTATCTCCCTTTTATATATTAAACTAGTCTCTATGTTGTATTTGGAGATAAGTTGTATTATTGTAATTCCTTTGATAGTAACTTTTGTACTCTTATATTATATTAGAACTCTTGTACTGATACAATCAGATGTTGGGATTATATTATGTAATTTCTTCTTTATTTCATCTATTTTGTAATTCTTTTCATTTTATATTTTGTAGTCCGCTACAAGCCATTCTGAACTATGGTTTTGGTTTGACTATTGGTGGGTTATAGTAGGCACCATCATGACCTAAGAAATTAGATCTTGACCAATTTGTATCAGAGCCTAGATTGGACTAGTGTGCTAGTATAAAAGCTAAGTGGTTAGTAGAGTCCTGTGAATCAATTCGAAGATGTTCGTAACCTATCTTTGGAAGGCTATAGGGACATTTTAGGAAATTCACTTCTTGACTTCTTGTCATGTGTCTTTATTTCTATGAACCTTGAACTCAATCTTTGACTCTATTTTATCCCCGAAGTATGATGCGTAATTATCGACAGATGTAAATAAGACTTTATCTCGTATTTCCAGAGATTCAACACAGCATTAGAGAGGAGAGTCGGTGATTATTAACGAAGACCTTCATAATTAACAAAAAGGATTTGGGGCTAGTATAGGCTCTGTGTGAGCTTGTGACTACTTCAGCCCATTCGGTGTTCAGCATTGGGGATTTGAGTCATATTATTGATCCCTCTCATCTATGAATGATATGTGATTCATCGAGCAGTTCTCATACTAGAGATGGGTCTATTGGTGTTCGTTATTATTCTTGACCAAATTTTGAGTATGACATTAGGTTTATAGAATGGTCCTGACATTTTCTTATTTTATATCCTTCAGAGCACAACATGGTTCATGGAATTATTAGAGTTTTATTATTCCCACTCTATTTGGTGTCGAAGTATGTGATAGCTATTGGGTCCCTTTTGATATCTATCTATGGCTATTCTTTACAGAGATTGAGTGTTAGATTGCTTAGTTTGGCTAAATTTGCATTTTTCTGAGTTGCTAGAGTTCTTATCTTTACTAGATAGGATTTCTTGTGTTTTCATCTGGGATTTATCCTCTGTTGTGATTTTGTTCTATCATTATGATTCAATTTCAGCTTGAGATAATATGGTATAGATATACCTGATTCAGACTGTATAGTCGATGTGAGTAGTGGACCTTGGTTTGAATTTGTTGGCTCAAATTTTTATTTGATGACCTCGGATGGTGACCTGGAAGTTATAATAGATTTGTTGTATTAATGCCTACCCATCTCTAGGTTTGTTTTGGATAGTTGAGATCGAGAGATTCACCCTTGGTATGGATATTTCAGCTTGGTGTTGTAAATCTTGTGTGCAACCTTCAATTTAGATTTTTCTCAGTTCAAATTTAATTGATAGGCTAGTTGTGCCTACTCTGTAGTTAACTATTTTTTCTTCATGACTTTGGATGAATAATAGTTTCTATATGTTCAAATGACGGACCATGGACCCGGTATTGGTTGATTTAGCTTTGGCCTCGAGTTTCTAGTTTTCTTTAGGAATTTTTGAATGTTTGCTCAGTGAGAGTAACATACTTGAGTTGTATTTATTATTTCTTCATTCTCCATTAATGGCACATCTTGGATCAAAATTTTTAGTGATGAGTAGTTTTGCCTTGATCTTCTGGATTTCAATTTTGATTACCGTCTGGACTAGCTATAGCATTTGCATAGATTGTACTTATTGATTTTCTATATTTGTATACAAAGATATTACTTTATGAGCTTATTCATATTACCCATATAGATTGTAATGGAATCGGTTTCAGTTCTTTGAGTTCTCTGTGATGACAATCGCGAGTAGGAATCAGGTGATTTTCCTCCTGGTTTGGAGTGGATAGCAGGTGTAAAATGGTAGAAGAAGTTTAGATATTGATTTGGAGTTAGTGGTATGACACATTTATTGGGTTTGTTTTGGCTTGAATAAGCCTTTGTTGATTTTCATGGATATCGAGATGGTATCACAGTGTTATGGTTTAGATATTCATGCATCAACCATTTTGGATTAGTTAGAGGCCCGTTAGTAGTTACATCCATGTTTTGGTTGTTTATAAGTGAAGTGAGAGTGTTGGTTGAAAAAGGGATACCTGTGACATAATCCATTAGAAGTTTACTCCCTTTATGGAGGTTATCTAGATAGTCATACTTGGAGCATGCAAGCCCAGTACATTATCCCATTGAGCTTTTAAGGTTTTTTATATTCGTTGACTTTCGGGGATGAAAGTCTTTTAGTAGTGGATAATGTAATGACCCTTTCGGTCATTTATCATATTTTCTCTTAT
The DNA here is from genome assembly GCA_030864215.1 of Capsicum pubescens. Lineage (NCBI taxonomy): Eukaryota > Viridiplantae > Streptophyta > Magnoliopsida > Solanales > Solanaceae > Capsicum > Capsicum pubescens. The sequence goes on along the minus strand of CM061540.1, from coordinate 222,323,285 downwards.
CTATGACATTTAAGCTTCTCGATAGCTGACCTAGGTAATTTATGGTTTTCTGGGACTGACCTTTCGGTTGTCGGGTAGTTCATTAGGTTTTTTAGAACCAATTACCTGTTTGGAAGTTTTAGTTGGTTCCAAATGGCCACTAGGAAAACACTTCAGTAAAAACATCTTGTATACAAATTCTGACTGAACCACGAGCTCTGGAATATCGATTTTTGTCTAGGTAGACCATTGGTTCGAGTCCCAACACATCCAAGCTCATTTCGACCTATTGACCAGAAAGTTGAAAATATGGAATATCGATGTAGGACCAAATTTGGTCGAAACAACCTCGGACTGAAAATCTGACTTCTCCAATTCATTTGAAACATCAAAATTAGTGTGGTTCATAGTTCATTTGCTATAATTGAATTCTGAATGAATCCCAAGGCATCGTTGAAAACATTGAAAAAAATCCAAGTTACTGGTATGGTTCCTTGGCGATCCCATAAAGATCTCCATGATCGCTTTACAACGATCTATGAAAGTACCATGGAAATCGCGGCATAACAATCACAGTGTGGCGATTGCAATATCTTTGTACCTGAGTGGTGTATAAATAGACCCCAATGATGCAATTAGGCCATTTTCTCCTCACAATTGAGAGCCAAGAACCCTTAATGGGTATGATAAATCAAATTGATCATTATGGGTCACTTGGGATCTTGATTATCATCTATTATCTCAAATTTCTTCGAAATTAAGGTAAGATTTCCTCCCCTTTTAGGTGAAATTCTTTGTTCAAAGCTAAATCTTAATTCCACTATCCTCCAAAATCCATCACATAGGCTTGAGGTATATCCTTAAGCACATGAATAGTTCGCTCGGACTGACAATTTGTCTGCGGATGAAAAGTTATACTCAAATCCACTCGGGCACCCAACTCCTTAAGAAATTCTCTCCAAAATCTCAAAGTAAACTTAGAACCTCAGTCTGATATGATAGAAACAGGCACCCCATGAAAACGGACTACCTCTCGAACATAAATCTCTGTTAAACTCTTAGAACTGAATGTCATCTTAATAGGAATGAAATATGTCGACTTGGTCAAATGATCCACAACAACCCAAATGCCATCAATACCACAGGGAGTACAAGGTAAACCACTAATGAAGTCCATAAAAATCCTTTCCCATTTCCACTCAGGAATTGGCAATCTCTAAATCAATCCACCTAGACGTTGATGCTCGGCCTTAACCTGTTAACAACATAGGCAACGAGCTACAAAGTATGCCATATCTCTCTTTATCCTGTCCCACCAGTAATATTGTCTCAAGTCTCAATACATTGTACTTGTACCTGGATGAATGTAATATCTACAACTGTGAGCCTCATAATGGATTAACTGAATCAACTCATTAAACTAGGAAACACAAATAGGATCCTGAAATCTTAAGATACCTTTTGAATCAATTGTGTGTCTCCCAGACTGACTACTCACCACCTAATCGTGGAGACAATACACCTTGCTATCCTCATACTGATGATCATGGATCTGCTAAAATAAGGAGGACCTCGTCTCCACAGAAGCTAAAATCCTCATAGGATTAAAAATATCAAGGCTTACCATCATATTCGCTAAATACTAAATGTCCCGTTCCATAGGGCTTAGAGAAACACAAATACAAGACAAGCTACCCATACTCACTGACTTGTGACTCAAGGCACAAGCTACCATATCCTCCTTACATGGATTATACAAGATGGAAATATTTGTACTTTAACATCTCTATCCATATACTCTGGCGAGCATTAAGCTCCTATTGTTTCAACATATACTAAAGGCTATGATGATCGATTAAAATCTCACAATGCACATCATAAAAACAATTCTTCAATATCTTATGTGAAAAAACTACCGCCGCTATCTCTAAATCATGAGTGTGGTAGTTATGCTCATGCACTTTAATTTGTCTAGAAGCATAGACAATAACACGACCCTATTGCATTATAACACATCCAATACAAACACCAGATGTATCATAAAATATGGTGAATCCCTCGCCCTCAATTGGAAGAGCTAACAACTGAAGCTGAAGTAAGATAATCCTTTAGCTTTCCAAAGGTCAACTCACACTCATCGGACCATTGGAAATGAATTTTCTTTCGAGTTAATCTAGTCATAGGGGCAGAAATAGTCGCAAAACACTCAACAAAGCATCTATAATAACCAGCAAAGCCAATGAAATTGCAAACCTCAGTAGGAGACGTAGGCCTAGACCAATCACGAATCACCAAAATAATTGTTGTGTCAATCATAATACCCATTTTTTACACCACATGTAAAAGAAATGACATTGACTCAATCCAAAACTCATACTTTGAGAACTTAGCCGAAAACATATAATCTTGCAAGGTCTAAAGTACAGTCCTTATGTGCTGAGTATGCTCCTCACTTCTCTACGAATACAAAAGAATGTCATCAATGAACTCAATAACAAAGGAGTATAGATAATGTTTGAACACGCGGTTCATCAAATCCATGAATGCAGCTGGGCATTAAACCACCCAAACCACATAACCAAAAACTCATAATGACTATAACGGGTCCTAAAAGTTGTCTTCGGGATATCCTCAGCCCGAATCCTCTACTAATAATAGTCGTACCTCAAATCTATCTTTGAAAACATGGATTCACCCTAAAGTTGGTCGAACAAAAAATCAATATGAGGCATAGAATGACGATTCTTCACTGTCACGATAATCGATACAAATGTGCATAATCCATCTTTATTCTTCACAAAAAACACAGGAGCACCCCACGGGGAGATACAAGACTTAATAAAACCCATACCAAGAAGATCCAGTAGTTGAGAATTCAGCTCCTTATGTTCATCAAGAGCCATATGATAAGGTGACATAGAAATAGTTTTGGTACCAGGCTCAAGTTCAATAGTAAACTCAATCTCATGGTCAGGGTCATACTAGGCAGGTCAGTAGAAAACACATCAAGAAACTCACACATAATAGGAATAGAGTGAAGCAAAAGACTCTCAACATGAGTACCACATATATAAGAGAGATATGACTCATAGCCTCTCAATAAAAGTCTCATAAAACAGACATATGAAATAATCCCCATCAGCTTGCGACTAACGACTCTTTTCCATATGACTGGAGGTACAACAGGTATGGATATGGTAAATTTCTTGGAAAATAATCCCTGAACGCATGTGTAATACTCCGTATTTCTATCTATCTTCGATTCATCCATAGAACATCAAAGATCTTGCTTCATAGATGAATGACTTTTTATCATGTGGGAAATTGAATAATCTTTCTATCGATACCAAATTCTTCAACATCTGACACTCGAACGAAGAGTTAGAGCCATTTTAGTAAGACAGTGTACCACCTCGTACTTTAGAACATCGCGGAGTAAACCAAAATGGCAATCATCAAAATCTAGTGAGCCTCCGTGATTATGGCGCATCGCGCCAAGGCTCTGTTTTAGAGTTGTCAAATTCCAGTGCACCAACGCAATTCCACCGCTTTGTGGTTCCTTTCCAGTTCACAATAAAGGTGGAAACGCGATTTTCACCGCGTCACGCCACCAACCAGTTTCCCAATTGTCCAGTCTCCAGTGAGTTGGCGCGATTTCACCGTGTCGTGCCAGCATAAAAAGTTAGAATTTTCAGATTTTGTTTTTAATTCGAAGGACCAATTCGTAATTTTCTTAAGCCCCTAATCATCCTATATACAGAATTTAAACCCTTAATAGCCAAAATTGCTCATTTATTTTCACTATTCCTCAAGAACAAAAGCAGTCTCTCTCAAAGATAGAAAACCCTAGCCCCCATGTTTCAAAATCAATCTCAAGAATCCCTCCAAGAGTATTCATGAACTTCAAGAATCTAGATTTCTAGTTATGTTAGATGTTGATTCTTGGGTTCTTTCCACCCAAGAAGTCAAAGAATCCTTTTCAAAATTATAAAATTTATGTATTTATGAGATTTTATGATTTATGTGTATTGAAGTTCATGATTGTGTGTTGTTGTGTTTTAATTCATGATTTAGGGTACAAGTTTTAAGAATGAATTCTAGAATGTGATGAATTGTGTGATGCTTTTGATAAGCCCCCTTCAAGTTGCATGTTGGTTGATGAAATCATGATACTTAGGTGTAGTATTTGTTGTATAACCAAAGCATGTTCCCCATATGTTTGATAAAATGCTTGTGTGAAGGATGTAGGATCATTAAGCATGTTGACAAGAAATCCCCAATTATGTACACTTTAATCAATGTTAAGTGTTCATCCATGTTAGTAAATGCATTGTGACATGTTAGCATAAAATCCCCAATTATGTCATCTAACCGACATGCCCCTTCTCCCATAGTAGGATAACCAGTGCTTGCCCAAAATAACATCAAAATGTAGCATATACAGAATAATAAGATCAGCATATGTATCAATATCACTAACTGTCACAACACATGATATGAATACTTGATCCACTACTAAAGAATTACACATGGATATAGATATGCACAATAGAATGGATAATAAATGACTTCTCAAGTACAACCATGGATGATATATAAGAATAAGTGGATCCGGAATCTAATAAAGCAAGAGAGGACTTGCGGCATAACAAAATCATACCTGTAACAACAAAATATGAAGTCTCAGTCCCAGGTATAGTAACTACTGCATACAACTTACAACGTCCACCACCTGGCTGGGCACCTGACCAACCACTTATCCTGCCTGCATGAGTACCACCTCGAGCACCGTGGCAACAACCCCTAAGACCTCTCACACCATCTCTGCTTGAAGGATAAACTTCCCTAATTATAGTAGCACCTTAGGATAAAACAACTATCACCCTATGACTTATGCAACTCTCAAGATATAACAGGGAAGCCTACAAGTCAAACAAGAATCACGAGAAGAACCATAACTCACATATCTAGATGAAAAGGGGTAGCCACCGATTCTAGCATTGCCTGTAGATGCACCTCTCAAATACTGGTCACCGCCCTTACCAGGGCGACCCTAGTGCCAAAAAGACCTCCAATAATAGCTTGAAGAACTTCCTGAAGTAGTCGACTAGTCTGACTCTAAGACTTAAAAGATGGAAGCAAAGGATTCCCAATATAAGAAGTACCACCTCTATATCGGGAACTACTAAGAATCCCACCAAATCTTCCCTGATAATTATGCATCTTATCATGGCCTTGAAGATACTTGTCCTACATCAATCTAGCATGATAGGAAACCTAAACAATAGTCCTACCCACAGTAACTAAATATTGAGTAGCCATCTGAATAGTAAGTCTTAATTATCTCACAAAGAAACAAACTCTCTTATATTCAGTATCCAATATAGAAGTCGTACTTTTGGCAAACTCAAGAAAATAGATCTCATACTTAGCGACTGTAATAGTACCCTGCTCCTACCATAAAATTGATCTCTTAATCTATCCTTAAGGTTGCACGTAATATTCTTCTCCATGAACATCTTGAAGAAATGAGCCAATGAAAGGAGTGAAGATCCATCTGGCCTAGAACTCATAAAACATCACCACTGGTGTTAAGCATAAAAATCAAATTAAAATATAGCATAATAAACACCACAAGTCTCAACAAGTCCAAATCAATGAATCTGATACTCACAAGCAGTAGAAAACTCAAATGCATCCTCTTTAGGGGTACAAGAAAACCTTGGAGGAGCCAACCTCATAAACCTACCCAATATTTTCTGCTGCTCAATAAATATAGGATGTTGTGACACAACCTGCTGAGCAACTAATGGTGGAACAACTACCGACATATAGGGAAACTCAACTCCAGAAGTTATAGTTGTAGACAACACTCCTATCCCAGTTGTTTCTGAACCATCAACACTATCCAAAAGTTTAACCAAATTATCTCTATGCAAAGAAGAAAGAATAAAATCTTGTGGAGCCTAGAATAATCCCTGGCCCCGTGCTGGCTGTGGCGAAGGAACCTCTAGCTCAGATGCAAAAATAGAGTTTGGGAGAGGCCCATACTTATCCCTAACTAGGCACATATCATGATGATGGGTCTCAGAACCCTCATCACACATAGCTATAGCACGTGTCCTGGGAATCTCTGAAAGAGTAAAGTCAAGAGAGTATCCTACAAACAAACTTAGAGTCTTAGCAAGATACGAGTGAAAGAAGTGAAGGAATCCTAAGAATGTCCGATAGCCTCCCAAAGATCGAAAACGGATGCCAACGTTCTGATCCACAGGACTCCATTAGAGCCTTGATCTTGTATCAACAATACCGTATAAACCTAGGCTTTGATAACAATTTGTGATGACCCGATTCACAAGTTGTGATGGAGAATACTAAAACCCTATAGTTGGTAAGTGAACACCGTAACCCAGAACTAAAGAAATGGGTTGCTTAATAGAAACGTCCAACATGGACAAACTATATGAACACAAAATAAGCAATAATGTTCCATATAATATAGGACAACAAACATATGAATACCAATCCCATGACCTTGTAATATCAGTACAAGAGCATCTACGTTCGATAATTAGAAATTCATCTTAAAGTATAAATAGTCTTATACATTAATTTCAAATACAAAAGATTGAAATAAGAAAGTGGGAAATGGGTGACCTAAAGTCTAAGAGATCAGCCTATCTCCAAAATATCAACACAGTATGATCTTGACTCAGCAGCGACAGCTAGTCTTCAGGTCTGCTCCAAAAAGGTACAGATGTATAATATAAGCACAAAAACAATACGTACTTAGTAGGCATCATCGTCTTACTAAGTTAAATAATTATATAAAGATAGTTTAAAGTAAGACAATAACTACAAGTCAAGGTACAAAATCAAACTTGAATCATTTTCATCATCATTGTACATAATCAATAACAAAACTAGAATAATACTATGACATATTCAATTTGTAGTACCATCAAATAAAATGATTAAGCGATTCTGAAGCATAAACAACATAAATATATTCATAATAGCATTAATATAAAGTTAAGGGTCATGCATTTATTAAAAATAAGTAATAGAACTCACCACGGCATCTCATAACTCATTATGGTGTCCCATACTACCAGAGAGTGCATGAAGAAAACAATAGTTTAACAATTATGTACACATGCAATTGACTCCTTAATATCCAAGGTTTTCCACTGTTCATAACCACAGTTTCCACAATTTCTGCCAAGGGCCATGTACTCATATCAATAAATATCATCATGTACAAAAAGTGAGCTAATATATACCAAGGCATTCATAACTATAGTCATATATGCATTTAGATTTCTATGGTATCAATGCACTCTATCTAGTCATAATTAACCAACCCATACTTAATATAAATCACAAGTTTGCTAATCGTCATAAGAACTCCAATAATTAATCTAACAGATTCTTTATAGACCTTCTTCATGAAATAACAACTAATTATTATTCATGAAATAATCGACTTAATCAACTAACCAAGATGCATAACTAAGCCATAGTTACATTTGAACCTAAAGTTCATTCCTAGGTGTCAAAGGCACACTAGTCATCACATAAGGAGAGGTTACATATCAACAAATATACTTATTGATCTATCACTAAGCATCTCTTACTAACTAAGACCATAACTCTCTAAGTTAATGCTTAATTAACCCACAGCCTCACTAATTACATGACACTCTCATAGTTCATCAAGAATGCTAGGTCTATTATCGTCATTAACCATTTATAAAGCATAGGGACTAGTTTCCACATTTAAATAGTCAAGATTCACCCACCAGTATTCTTGGCTTCTATCCATCAATTAACATAACCACTTTATATAAATAATTAGTTATCACACAATCTAATTATACGAGCTGAAAGTCCATAACTATACCTTTTATTCTATCCAAATATATATACTAGGTGAAACCTTAATTCTACACATTATTATCCTTACTAATGAGTACAAACTTGTTATTCTGCATATTTAACCTCGATCCACTATTTAGTATTTACAAGAGCCGCTCTATTTAACTAGTGATTAATGGTAGAGAATTATAGACAATTTCCTCAAGGAAAGTCATATTCCAAGTGCACACAAATAATTACCCTTAAAATGATATAACCACATATATAATGAAATTTTCATATATATTTACCATATGAACCATCACCATAACATTTTTATTTCCTGCATGTTTACCAAGCGCCATCATACATCAATACAACATCAGTATATCCTTCATATTAATCGTGCATCATCATAACATAATAACCTCTTCCGAAATTACCGAGCATAAATACAACATCAATATATCCTTTGGATTTACCAGAAATCATCATAACATCATTACCTCTTCTATATTTACAGGACATCAATAGAACATTAATATATTCTAAATTCATAGGGCATCATCACCAAATAATTACCTCTTCCTTATTTATTGGGAATCAATACAACATAAATATATACTCTTAATTTATCGGGCATCATAATAACAATGATACAACCTTCGGTCTTTCTGGGTATCACAATATCCTTAATATATGCTTTGGCCTTGCCAGGAATCACAATATAGTCAATATATCGTTCGACATTGCTGAGCATCACATTATCATCAACATTTACCATAAAATTAATAATTAGCATAACATGGACGTATACATTAATATATAGGCATACCCGAATCATTGACAAGTAATAGTTCTACAAACAGTAGAATATAAGAGAAACAAGGGAAGGTATATCAATAGTATTTCACAATTCATTTTTAATAGACAATAGTAGTAGGTGAATGAACATGCATATTCATTATGGTATGATCACTTAACACATTGGTGACTTAACATGACTATTAGTATGATCAATTAAAAGTCATGGTTAAACTTTCTAGAATCTTTTCATACATGGGCATGCGTATCTAAATAATATGAGAAATCACCACTTTTCCATGTGTCATCATGATTATTAACAAGTCAATTACCCATTACGGGTATTCCTTCTAACACCCTTACTTTAACCACATTGTTCACAATACTAGAGCAAGAGATTTTTTTGCACAGGAATTAGCTTAGTCATTATGCTTGAATCATACAAGAGTTGTGACATAATTCAAGGATCACATAGTGAACTAGATGATAAGTTAAGTGATAGAATAATCATTAATTCAATTCACAAAACTTTATAATGTTATATATATCATAAAAATAAATAATCAATCTAGTGTCTAGATTATCCCAACATCGACAACATGTATAAACCATTTACCGGGTTTAGCAATCATATCAACGAAAGTATAACCTAGACATCTATCATGTATTTAGGTCACTATAGAAGTTACATAGTTTAACCTTAAGGCGGTAAATTTTGCTTCTAATATCCCCAATCATCTAGTTCAAGTACAAATTCTACCAAGACTTAGTCTAGGTTATCTACATCATGTCTCAAAGGTTGTTCAATCCTCACTAGTTCTATAGAAGAGTTCATCCTCAAGTAAATCTCTTAAGTCATCTAAACAACTAGAGTCAATTTATAAATATAAAAAGTAGGACACCATATTCATGAAGTGAGTGTATAAGGTCACTCCCATCATACTAAAGTAACTAAAGCATTTTCATTCTATTCATGAGATACAAGTTCAACTAACAAATGTTCTAAACTATGATCCAATTAGCACACTTACAAATTTCAACATTATAAGTGTTACATCTAATCCCAAATATTTCCATATACTAATTCCAAATCTAAATCCCCACCAAATCTCATCATGATATCAAAGAATACCAAAATAAAGCTCAATCAAACTATAACTAAGACTAACCTACCTCAATTCTAAGTAACTCATGAACCAACAATCTTTCCATTCCCTTTTATAGAAGCTTCTTCCATAAGTCTAGCTATCAATAACAAAATCAAGGCATTATTATGAGAACAACAACACCCATATTACACCATTGTGCTTCGGGTAAAAAATGACACCAAAACCCCTTAGGTGGGTCCCATACATGGAAAATAAGTTTTCGATACTAACTCATTGCTCAACTATTACTAAGGAGTCATATCCCTCAATAATAAAAGAATTCCATGAAATATTGGGATAAAATCAAGCCCAAGTCCATATGGTGTTTTAGGTCCAAAAATAAGAAATCAACACAAAAATTTAATGGATTCATACCTTAGATTCATAGATAATCATGAATACAAAAGATATTTAGGCTACCAATCAATAAAAAATAATCACTTAGAGTGCAAAAGATAATTTTTGCACCTTGCGTTCACATGCTAAGACGTGATTGCATTCATCGTTATTGCACTCATTCAACCATATTAACGATAGCTCCGTCCGTGATAGGCAACAATTGAAGATTAGAATTTTATCCCAAGCTTAATCCAATCCCTTGGGATACATCTGTAGTATAATACAAGCATAACGAGATATGTAACCATATATATTTTGATGTGCTGGATGCATTAAGGAAGTTCTACTTTCCATCTAAAGTTATCATATAGAATTTTTTGCTTGGTGGCCATTTTGAACCATCAAAGACTTCTAAATGGGAAATAGTTCAAAAAACCAAACGAGCTGTTAGGTAACCAAACTATTAGTTAAAGCAAGTCATAAATTACATAGGGATGCTATGGGAAAGCTCTATCAGTGAAAATAAGAAGGAAGAAACATAATGACTTGAAGGGTCATTACATATCCTTTCTACAGTTTAGGATTTTTTCGGCCCATCTTGAGTCTGTACACCTATTATATCTATATATATATGCATATTAATAATGTGATATTGATGAAGAGTGATAAATTATGTAAAGATATACTACCTTGCTTCTTTTTTCATGATTACTTACTTTAGCCCTCGTAGGGTTTGCACTTTACATTAGTCCTCGTGGGGCTTGCACTTTACTTTAGCCCTTGTAGGACTCGCTCTTTATTATTGAAATTTATTTGGATATTATTCTAAGGTGAAGATACCTGACATGTCGGGAGGATATTATGATGATCAAGCAATTCACCCTTGGTATGGAGATTTCTGCTTTGTATTGTAGAGCTTGTGTGCAATCTTCATTTTAGATTTGTCTTAGTTCAAATTCCATCGATAGGATAGTTTTTCCCACTCTGTAGTTACCAATTTTTTCTCCATGACTTCGGATGATTATAGTTGCTATTTGTTCAAATAATGGTCCATGGACTCGGTATTAGTTCCTTTAGCTTTGGCCTCGAGTTTTTAGTTTTCATTAGGAATTTTGGAAGGTTTTCTCATTGAGAGTAACATACTTGAGTTGGATTAAATATTGCTTTATTCTTTGTTTATGGCACATCTTAGATCAAAATTTTCAGTGATGAGTAGTTATGGCTTGATCTTCTAGATTTCAGTTTTGATTAACGTCTGAACTAGCTATAGCATTTACATAGATCCCATTTATTGATTTTCTCCCTTTTTGTACAAAGATATTGATGTATGAGCTTATTCGTATTTCCCATATGGACTTTTACTGAATGAGTTTTAGTTCTTTGAGTTCTCTATGATGACATTTGTGAGTAGGAATTCACTGATTTTCCTCATAGTTTTGAGTGGATAGCTGGTGTAAAATGGTAGATGAAGGTTAGATTTTGATATGGTGTTAGTGGTATGATACACTGATTAGTTTGTTTTTTTCTTGAATAAGCCTTTATTTATTTTTATGGATATCAAGATTTTACACTGTGTTATGGTTCAGATATTCATGCATCAACCATTTTTTATTAGTTAGAGGCGAGTTAGTGGTTAAATATATGTTTTGGTTGTTTGGAAGTGAAATAAGAGTGTTGGTTGAAAAGGGATACCTGTGGCAAAATATCTTAGAAGTTTTATCCCTTCATGGAGGTTATCTAGGTAGTCATGCTCAAATCATGCTGGCCCAGTACCTCATCTCATTGAGAATTTGAGATTATTTATATTCGTAGACTTTCAAGGATGAATATTCTTTATTAGTGGAAAATGTATTGACCCTTTTGGTCATTTCTGTTATTTTCGCTTATCTTTTCTATTAGAGCTTCTCCATAGCTTTCCCGGGTAATTTATGGTTTCCTAGGACTGACCCTTTGGTTACTGGGAAGTTAATTTGGTTTTTAGAACTAATTACCTGTTTGGAAGTTTTTGTTGGTTCCAAATGGTCATTAGGAAAACACTTCAGTAAAAAAATCTTGTATGAAAATTCTGACTGAATCACGAGCACTGGAATATCAATTTTAGACTAGGTAGACAATTGGTTCGAGTCCTAACGCCTCCAAGCTTATTCGACCTATTTGTCGAAAAGTTGAAAATATGGAAATATGGGTGAGGGACCAAATTTGGTCGAAATGACCTCGGACTGAAAATCTGACTTCGCCAATTCATCTAAAACATTGAATTTAGTGTGGTTACATAGTTCATTTGTAATAATTGAATTCTGAATGAATCTTGAGGTATCGTTGAAAACGTTGAAAATTTTCCAAGATGCTGGTACTAGTTCCATGCTGATCACACAAAGATCACCATGATCTCTCTATGGCGATCTCTAAAAGGCCCATGGAAATTGTGACATGACGATCACAATCCATTTTGTGATGATTGTGACATTTTTGTACATGAGTGGTGCATAAAAAGAACCCAATGACGTGATTTTTGCCATTTTCTTCTCACCATTGAGAACCAAGAACCCTAAATGGATATGATAATTCAAATTGATCCTTGTGGGTGACTTGGGATCTTGATGATCATCTATTATCTCGAATATCTTTGAATTTAAGGTAAGATTTCCTCACTTTTTAGGTAAAATTCTTTGTTCAATTCTAAATGTTAATACTACTGTCCTCCAAATCCATAACACATGCTCGAGGCATATTAGTAAGAACCTGAATAGTCCTCTAGGACTGAACATTTGTCTACGGATGGAAAGTTATACCCAAATCCACCCGGGAACCCAACTCCTCTAGAAATGGTCTCCAAAATCTCAAATTAAACATAGAACCTCAGTCTAATATAATAGAAACATGAACCCATTGCAAATGAACTACCTCTCAAACATAAATTTGTGCTAATTTCTCAGATCTGAATGTCATTTGAATAGGAATGAAATGTGCTGACTTTTTCAAAGGATTCACAACAACCCAAATGTCATCAAGACAACAGGGAGTACGAGGTTAACGACTAATGAAATCTATAGTAATCCATTCACATTTCCACTCATGAATTGGTAATCTCTAAGTGAATCCATCTAGATGTTGATGCTCGGCCTTAACCTCTTGACAACATAGGGAATTACCCATTAAGTATGCCACATCTCGCTACATCCCATCCCACCAGTAATGTTGTCTCAAGTCTCTATACATCATAGTTGTACAAGGATTAATGGAATATCTAGAACAGTGAGCCTTATAAAGGATCGATTGAATAAAGTCATCAAGCCAGGTAACAAAAAATTGACCCTGAAATCTCAAGATACCCTTGGAATCAATGGTGTGTCTCCCAGACTCACTTCTCGTCACCTAATCTTAAAGACAACACAACTTGCTATCCTCATACTTATAATAATAGATCTACTCAAATAGGGAGGACCTCACCTCCACAAAAGCTAAAATCCTCGTAGGATCTATCAATGAGAACCATCATATTGGCTAAGGACTAAATATCCCATTCCATAGGCCTTTCTACAACACAAATACAATCCAAGATACCCATACTCACTGCCTTATGACTCAAGGCCTACGCTACAACATTCATTTTACATAGATGATATAAGATGGAAATATCATAGTTCTTCAACAACTCTATCCATCTCCACTGGGGAGCATTAAGCTTTTGTTGTGTCAACAGATGCTGAATGCTATGATGATCAGTTAAAATTTCAAAATGCACACCATAAAAATAATGTCACAATATCTTATGTGTAAAAAGTACCACCGCCAATTTTAAATAAAGAGTGGGGTAGTTACACTCATGCAATTTAAACTCTATAAAAGTATAGGCAATAACACAACCCTGCTGCATCAAAACACAACCAAGACAAACACCAAAAACATCACTAAACATGGTAAATCCCTCGCCCTCGATTTGAAGAGGTAGCAACTGGAGCTTAAGTAAGACAATCCTTGAGCTTTCCAAAGGTCCACTCACACTCCTCGGACCATCATAAATGAACTTCCTTCCGAGTTAATCTATTCATACGGACTGCAATAGTTGTAAAACTCTTAATAAAGCATCTGTAATAACCAACCAAGCAAATGAAATTATGAACCTTAGTACGAAACATAGGCCTAGTCCAATCACAAATCACCAAAATCTTAGCTGTGTCAACCACAATACTCGATTTTGACAACACATGCCCAACAAATGACACTAACACAAGCCAAAACTCACACTTTGAGGACTTAGCATATAGAAGATTATCTTGCAAGGTCTATAGCACAATCCTCAAGTGTTGAGTATGCTCCTCACTACTCCTCAAATACACAAAAATGTCATCAATGAATACAATAACAAAGAAGTATAGATAAAGTCTGAACACGCGGTTCATAAAATCCATGAATGCAGTTGTGCATTAATCAACCCAAACCACATCACCAAAAAATCATAATTACCATAATGGGTCCTCAAAGTTATCTTTGGTATATCCTCATCTTGAATCCTCAACTGATGATAGTAGTACCTCAAATCTATCTTTGAAAACATAGCTTCACCTTGAAGCTGGTCGAACAAAATATCAATACGAGGCATTAGATAACGATTCTTCATTGTCACCATATGAAGCTGCCTATAATTGATACACATGCGCATAGAGCCATCTTTATTCTTCAAAAACAACACAGGAGCACCCCACGGGGACACACTAGACTTAATAAAACCCGTACCAAGAAGATCCTAGAGCTTAGAATTCAGCGCCTTATGCTCATCAGGAACCATATGATAAGGTGACATAGAAATAGTTTGGGTGTCAGGCTCAAGTTCAATAACAAACTCAATCTCACGGTCAGGGACTTACAACGAAGTCGGTAGGAAACAAAACAGTAAACTCACAAACAATAGGAATAGAGTGAAGAAAAAGAACCTCTACATAAGTACCGTATATATAAGAAAGATAAGACTCATAGCTTCTCGATATAAGTCTCATAACATTGACATATGAAATAATCCACAAAGGCTTGCGGCTAACAGCTCCTTGACATACAAATGGAGGTACGCCGGGTATGGATAAGGTAACTTTGTTGGAAAATAATCCTTGACCATATGATAGTGGGATAACCAGTGCTTGCCCAAAATAACATCAAAATCTAGCACATATAGAATAATAAGATCAACATATGTACCAACATCACTAACTGTCACAGCACATAATAAGAATACTCGATCCACTACTAAAGAATTACCCATTGTTGTAGGTACACGCAATGGCACAGATAATAAATCACTAGTTAAGTCCAACCGTGGTAGATATATATGAATAAGTGGATTCGGGATCAAATAAAGCAAGAGACGACTTGCGGCACACCAAAATGATACCGGTCACAAAAAAATATGAAGTCTCATCACCAGGTCTAATAGGTAATGAATACAACTTACCACGCCCACCACCTGGCTAGGCACCTTACCAACCTCATGTCCTGCCTGCATGACTACTACCTCGAGCACCCTGGCAACCACCCCTAGGAAAACTTGCACCATTTCTACTTGAGGGATAAACTGCCCTAATTGTTGTAACACCCTAGGCTGAAACAACTATTGCCCCATGATTTGTGCAAATTTTCAAGAAATGACCTGGAAGCCCATAAGTTAAAGAAGAATCATGAGAAGAACCAGAAATCACATATCCAGCTGAAAATGGGTAGCCAGCAATTCTAGCATGGCCTGTAGATGCACCTCTCAAAGACTGGTCACCGCCTTTATAAAGGCGACCACTAGTGCTAAATAGACCTCCAACAGTAGCCTGAAGAGCTTCCTAAACTAGTCGACTAGTTTGACTCTGAGATTTAAAAGATGGAACAAAAGGATTCCCAATATATGAAGTACCATCTCCAAATCAAGAACTACTATGAATTCCACCAAATATTCCCCGATAAGTGGGCCTCTTATCATGGCCCTAAAGATGCTTGTACTACATCACTCTAGCATAATAGGAAACCTCAACAATTGTCTAATCCACAGTAACTAAATTTTGAGTATCCATCTGAATAAGAAGTTTTAATCATCTCATAAAGAAGCAAACTCTCTCATACTCAATATCCTATATAGAAGTCACATATCTGGCAAACTCATGAAAATAAGCCTCATACTCAGTGATTGTCATATTACCCTATTCAAATAATAAAATTGATCTCTCAATCGACCTTTAAGGTTGCACCTCATATAATTCTCCATGAACATCTAAAAAACTAAGCCCATGAAAAGGGAGAGTATTTATCTGTCCTAGAACTCATAAAACCTCTTCACTAGTGTCAAGCATAAAAATCAAATTAAAATAGTGTAATCCAGACCACAAGTCTCAACAAGGCCTAATAAATGAAGTCTATCCTTACAAGCAGTCAAAACTTTAAATGCACCTTTCTAGGGCACCAAAAATCCTAGGAGAAACCAACCTCAAAAACCTACGTAGCATATTTTGCTCCTATGTAAATATAGCAGGCTGGAACATAACTGGATGAGCAATTATCGGTTAAACAAATGCCGACATATGGGGAGCCGCAACTCCTGGAGCTGAAGCTGCATGCTGAACTCTTATCCCAGCAGTCACCGAACTATCAACAATACGCAAAAGTTGAACCAAATCATCTATAAGACAAAAAGAATGAATAAAACCTGATGAAGCCTAGGCTGATCCCTGGCCGAGCACTGGCTATAGCAGAGGAACCTCTGGCTCAAATGAAAAACTAGAGTTTGGGAGAGGCCCATCCTGATCCCTAACAAGGGACACAATATGAGGTTGGGTCTTGGGACCCTCATCACACATAAGTATAGCACGTTTCCTAGGAATATGTTTAAGAGTAGAATTAAGAGAGTATCTTACAAACCAACTTAGACTCTTAGCATGATACGAGTGAAAGAAGTGAAGGATTCCTCAAAATGTCCCATAGCCTCCCAAAGATACAAAACAAACGCCAACGTTCCAATCCATAGGACTCTATTAGATACTTTCTTTTGTACCAACAATAATGCGTAAACCTAGGCTTTAATACCAATTTGTGATGACCTAATTCACAAGTCGTGCTAGAAAATACTAAAACCCTCCACTAGGTAAGCCAACATCGTAACCCGAAGCGAAAGAAATTGGTTACTTGGTAGAAACATCCAACATTGACCAACTATACGAACACAATATAAGCAATATTGTTCCTCATAATTGAGGACAACCAACATATGCATACCAATCTCATGACCTGGTAATATTAGTATAAAAGCATCTAAGTTCGATAATAGAAAATACATCTTAAAGTATAAAAAGTCTTATACATTCATTTCAAATAAAAAAGATTGAAATAAGATAGGAAGGAAATGGGTGACCCAAACTCCAAGATCTCACCCTATCTCCGAAATATTAATACAACATGATCTCAACTCAGCGGTTGTAACTGGTTGTCATGTCTACAGTAAAAAGGTACAGATTTATAGTATAAGCACATAAACAATGGGTACTAAGTAGGTATCATCGACCGACTAAGCTAAATGATTATACAAAGATAATTTAAAGTACGACAACAACTATAAGTCAACACACAAAATCAAACCTGAATCATCTTCATCATCATTGTACATAACCAATAATCAAACTAGAACAATACTATGACATATCCATTCATTACATTGCAGTACCGCTATATTAAATGTGCAAGAAGTTTTAACGCATAAACAAAATAAGTATAATGACAATTGCATGAACATCAAGTTAAGCGAACGTGCATCCATTATAACATAAGTGACAGAACTCACCACGGAATCCCAAAACTCATTATGGTGTCCCATACAACCGGAGAGCTCATAAATAAAACAATCATTAAACTATTATGTACACATGCAACCGACTCCTTAATATCCAAGGTTTCCACATTCCATAGCCGCAATTTCCACAATTTCTGCCAAGGGCATTTACCAAGATCCATAGTCATATAGGCATTTTGACTTCTATGGTATCAATGCACACTATCTAGTTATTATTAACCAACCCAAACTAAATATTAATTACTAGTTTACTAGTTATCATAAGAACTCCAATCATTAGTCTAACCGATTCATTATAATCTTTCTTCAAGAAATAACAACAAATTAAAATTCATGAAATAATCTACTTTATCAACTAGCTAAGATGCATAACTAAGCCATAGTAACCTTTTAACCCAAATTTCATTCCTAGGTGTCGAAGACACACTAGTCAACACATAAGGAAAGGTTACATATCATCAAATACACTTACCGATCTATCATTAAAGACCTCTTACTACCTAAGACCATAACTCTCTAAGTTAACGCCCTAAGTAACCCACGACCACACCTATTAAGTGGAACTCTCATAGTTCATCAAAAATGCTAGGTCTATCATCGTAATTAACAATTTACCAAGCTTAGCTACTAGTTTACACATTTAACTAGTAAAGACTCACCCACTAGTATTCTAGGTTTGTATCCATCAAGTAACATAATCACTTTATATAAACAACTAGTTCTCAAACAATAAAATTATTATAGGTGAAAGTCCATAACTAAACCTTCTATTCAATCCAAATATATATACTTGGTGAAACGTCAATTCGACATATTATTATACTTACTAATGAGTCGAGACTCATTATTTGGCATATTCTACCTCTATCCACTATTTAGTATTCACAAGAGCCATGCTATTTAACTAGTGATTAATGCTATAGAATTATAGACAATTTCCCCAAGGAAATTCATATGCTAAGTGCACATAGACTTACCCATACAATGAAATAACCACACATATACTGATATATTCATATATATTTACCATATGTAACATCACCATAATATTCTAAATCCTCCGAGTTTACCAGGCGCAATCATACATTAATACAACATTAGTATATCCTTCAGATAAATCGGGCATTATTATAATATCATCACCTATTCTGGATTTACTAGTCATGAATACAACATCAATATATCCTTCAAAATCCCCGAACATTATCATAACATCATTACCTCTGCTACATTTACCAGATATCATAAAAACATTAAAATATTATCCAAATTCACTAGGCATCATCATAAAATAATTACCTCTTCCATATTTACCGGGCATCAATACAACATCAATATTTCCTTCTGATTCATTGGGCATCATAATAACATTAATACAACCTCTGGTCTTTTGGAGCATCACAATATCCATAATATATCCTTCGGCCTTCCCAGGCATTACAATATAATCAATATACACTTCTTCCTTGACGGTGATCACAAAATTATCAACATTAACCATAACATTAATAATTAACATAACATTGACATATACATTACTATATAGGTGTACCTGAATCATTGACAAGTAAAAGTACCACAAACTGTAGAATATAAGAGAAAAAAGGGAAGGTATATCATAGTATCTCACAATTCACTTTTAATAGAGTATAATAGTTGGTGCACGATCATGTCTATTCATTAAGGTATGATCACTCAACACATTACTAACTTAACATGATTATTATTATGATACATTACAAGTCATGGTTACACTTTCTAGAATCTCTTTATACATAGGCATGGGTATCTAAATAATATGAGAAATCAACACGTTTCCATGTATCATCATAATTATTAACAAGTCAATTACAAGTCATGGGTATGAATTCTAACACCCTTCCTTTACCCACATTGTTCAAAATACTAGAGCAAGAGATTCTTTTACACAAGAATCAACTTAGTCATCATGGTTGAATTATACAAAAGTTATGACATAATTTAGGGCTCACATAGTAAACTAGCTGATAAGTTAAGTGATAGCATAATCATAAATTCAGTTCACAAGACTTTCCAATGCTACCCATATCATAAAATAAGATAATCAATCAAGTGTCCACATTATCCAAACATCGACAATATGTATAAACCATTTACTGGGTTTTTCATCATATCACCGAAAGTATAACCTAGGGATCTATCATGTATCTAGGTCACTAAAGAAGTTACATAGTTAAAACTTAAGGAGGGTTAAATTATGCGTCTAATATCCCCTATTAACTTATTCAAGTAAAATAATATGAGGACTTGGCCTAGGTTATCTACATCATGTCTCAAAGGATGGTTAATCCTCACTAGTTCTATAGAATAGTTCTTCCTCAAGTAAATCTTTTAAGTCAACCAAAACCCTAAAGCCAATTCACAACTATACAAAGTAGGCCCTAATATTCATGAGCTGAGTGAACAATGTCATTCCCATCTTGCTATAGTACCTAAAGCATTCTTATGCTATTCATGAGATACAAGTTCAACTAACAAATATTCTAAACTATGAGCTAATTATCACACTTAAAAAGTTCAACATTGTAAATGTTACATCTAATTCCAAATATTTCCATATATTAATTCCATATCTAAATCCCCTTCAAATCTTATCATGATATCAAAGAAATAACAAAATAAAGCTCAATATAACTACAAGTAAGCCAAACCTACCTCAATTACAAGTAGCTCACGAACCAACAATCTTCCATTTACCTTTTCTCGAAGCTTATTCGACGAATCTAGCTATCAATAACTAAATCTAGGCATTATTATGAGAATAATAACACCCATATTACACCATTTTCTTAGGGTAAAAAATGACACCAAAAACACTTAGGTAGGTCCCATACATGGAATATAAGTTTTGGAGACTAACCTATTTCTCAACAATCACTAGGGTGTCATATCCCTCAATAATCAAAGAATATGATGAATATTTTGCTAAAATCAAGCCCAAGTCCATATAGTGTTTTAGGTCCAAAAATAAGAAATCAACACCAAAATTTAAAGGATTCATACCTTAGATTCATAGGTAATCATGAATACACAAGATATTTAGACTCCCAATCAATACAGAAGACTCACTTAGAGAGATTTACACATTATTAGGATTATAGAGATCAAGAAGTAGGGATAAATAACTAAATTTTGCCAAAAGATAACTTTTAAATGAACCATTCCATACCTTAGGTTGTACGATTACACTCACACACTAATATATGATTGTACTTATTCAACCATAATCACAGTATCTCCATCCATGAAAGGCAACAACTGAAGTTTGGAATTTGATCCCAGGCTTCGACAATGCCTCAGGATGCACCTGGAGTCTGATACGAGCATAATGAGATATATAACCATATATATTTTGATGTTCTATATGAATTAATGATGTTGGATTTTCCATAAAAAGTTAATATATAGAATTTTTTGCTTAATGACCATTTGGAACCACCGAAGACTTCTACATAAGAAATGGTTCAAAAAAACAAACGAACTGCCTGGTAACTAAACTATTAGTTTCAACAAATCATAAATTACATGGGGTAGCTATGGAAAATATCTATTAGTGAAAATAAGTAGAAAGATAGAAAATGACTTGAAGGGTCATGTAATACCCCGCATGTTTCTAAGCTAGGAAGTGAATAAGTTTTCCTACGTATGAAACCTCCTATCCTGTGAGTAGAATTTTAGTGCATGACTTACAATAAATATACTAGTTATAGGATAGCTTGTGATATCTTAATCATGCTCATATGAGTCGCTTAGAGTGATGCAAGCTAAGAGTTTTTGAATCCATCAAGTCTTAGTGTTTGATTTTGCAAGGGTCATATTTGAACAAGAATGACATTATTGATATAATACATTTTGGTATATTTATACCCATAAAATTGTATAGAATCAAATTATCTTTCCAACGATACCAATTTCATCAAAATCTGATACCCGAGCAAGGAGTTAAGGCCTTACAAAGTAGAATGCATCGCCTAACCAATCGCACATAGCCACTGGAAAGCATAGGCGATATCATATGCGGTGCCTATGTCAATATAGGAGATATCATATGCGGCGCCTATGTAAATATAGGCAATATCATATGCGGCGCCTATGTATGATTTCAGCCACGAAAACACTTAATTTTTGAGTTATTTCGAGGGTAGTTAAGTCTTTTAACACTCCTTACATGTCCCTAAATCTAACCTCATGAAATTTATAGATTCTAAACACATTACAAACATATGAAAGTCTCAAATTTCATTATCCAAGAGAACCATAGGAGAAAAAAAACTAGGTTTGCACAATCAAGATTGAAGATCAAATTTCAAGGAAATTCCTTCGTCAATCATCAAGATCCTCCTTTCCAAGGTTTGCATAGTGTTCATCCATGGATTCCTTTCGTCTGTAGAGTTCAAGAATAAATATTTTAAATACAAAATCTTGGTTGGTTGTGGTTATATGATCATACCCATGTTGATGCTTGTTTGTTTTTCTATATAATAGTATCTGATTGTATATCACATGAAAGTTATGTTGTTAGTTGAAAAAAATGATTTTTAGATGGATTGATAGAATGAAAGTATGAAATCCACCTATGCCTTAAAGAAATCATGCAAGGTGTTTGATAAAATGCCTAGTATGTTATAACTTCATATTTACATGATTTTATGATATCTAAATAACAAGTTCATGTTAGCCATACACTCCAATATGAATTTCCATGCAAATTATGTGTTGTTATTGTTGTGTTATAAAGCATGTATGATAATGGAGATATAAATTATGTACATAAAATATATCTATTCTTTTCCCATCATGTTTGAAATGTTGAATAAATACATGAACTATACTATCCCCTGCTTATGATATTGTGAATTGTGGACTCAAATCTTACGATTAAGTCATGTCATGTGTGTCAGTTTCGTCCTATAGAGTACTGGGGGTATTTGTACCCGAAAACATAGCTGTGTGCCTAGATCCATATCATGTTTCATGATATCCGAACTCAAGATATGATTCCATAGACTTTAGTAAGTCATGTGACTCAGGAAAACCTCATGATCTCAGTCAGTTATCAGATATCAGTAACATTCCACCAGTCAATGGAATTCAGTAAGATCAAGTCATGTATAGTCAGTTATTCATGTCCAATCCCTCCATATGGGAGTAGAGGTTAGCACCGAGTGAACCCAAGGATGGGAACTCACCCACTAGTTCAGGGTGTGATTCTTAGAAACAGTTCTTATGTTCCAGAACTACGTAGCCAGTGTAGGTTGAGACATCTTTACCTATTAAATTAGGGTGGATGAGGTAGTTTAACCTATCAGTTTAGGGTTCCCACCATTCTCATTGAGTACCTGCCAGATAAGGGTCACTCACAAGCTGTCCTTACCCGTGGCACGATATTGACACCCCTCCATTTGGGGAAAAGATTGGAACCCAGCTTAGTTATAATGGCATACATGGGGAATGTCGGTAAAACACTACCTCCCATAATTTCCCATAAAACACTAGAATCCTTTCATAAATGGGCATACATATCTAAATAATATGAGAAATCACCACTTTTACATGTGTCATCATGATTATTAACAAGTCAAATACCCATTATGTGTATGCCTTCTAACACCCTTACTTTACCCACATTGTTCATAATACTAGAGCAAGAGATTCTTTGGCACAAGAATTAGCTTAGTCATTATGCTTCAATCATACAAGAGTTGTGACATAATTCAAGGATCACATAGTGAACTAGATGATAAGTTAAGTGATAGAATAATCATAAATTCAATTCACAAGACTTTCTAATGTCATATATATCATAAAAATAAATAATCAATCCAATGTCCAGATTATGCCAACATCGACAACATGTATAAACCATTTACCCGATTTAGCAATCATATAAACAAAAGTATAACCTAGGCATGTATTATGTATTTAGGTCACCATAGAATTTACATAGTTAAACCTTAAAGAGGGTCAAATTTCGCTTCTAATATCCCCAATCATCTCGTTCAAGTACAAATTCTACCTAGACTTAGTCTAGGTTATCTACATCATGTCTCAAAGGTTGGTCAATCCTCACTAGTTCTATAGAAGAGTTCTTCCTCAAGTAAATCTCTTATGTCATCCAAACAACTAGAGTCAATTCATAAATATAAAAAGTAGGACACCATATTCATGAGGTGAGTGAATAAGGTAACTCCTATCTTACTAAAGTAACTAAAGAAGTCTCATGCTATTCATGAGATAAAAGTTCAACTAACAAATGTTCTAAACTATGATCCAATTATCACACTTACAAATTTCAACATTATAAGTGTTACATCTAATCCCAAATATTTCCATCTACTATTTCCACATCTAAATCCCCACCAAATCTAATCATGATATCAAAGCAATACCAAAATAAAGCTCCATCTAACTATAAGTAAGACTAACCTACCTCAATTCTAAGTAACTCACGAACCAACAATCTTTCAATTCCTTTTTATTGAAGATTCTTCCACAAGTCTAGCTATCAATAACAAAATTAAGGCATTATTATTAGAAAAACAACACCCATATTACACCATTGTGCTTCGGGTAAAAAATGACACCAAAACCCCTAAAGTGGGTCACATACATGGAAAATAAGTTTTCGAGACTAACCCATTGCTCAACTATGAGTAAGGAGTCATATCCCTATATAATAAAAAAATACCATGAAATATTGGGATAAAATCAAGCCCAAGGCCATATGGTGTTTTAGGTCCAAAAATAAGAAATCAACATTAAAATTTAATGGATTCATACCTTAGATTCATATATTATCATGAATACAAAAGATATTTAGGATCCCAATCAATACACAAGACTCACTTAGAGAAATTTACACTTTATTATTATTATAGAGTTCAAGAGGGAGGGACAAATACCTAAATTTTTGCCAAAAGATAGCTTTTAAATGGACCATTCCAGCTCTCAGGTTGCATGATCGCGCTCACATGCTTAGACGTGATTGCATTCATCGTGATTGCACTCATTCAACCATAATAACGACATCTCCATCCATGACAGGCAACAAATGAAGCTTAGAATTTTATCCCAAGATTCATCCAAAGACTTGGGATGCAGGTCTCCGCAATAATGGTGTATTACAGAGATGGCCAAGTTAGCATCCACTGGCTTACCGCGATGGTGGCGCGTCACTACTTTTGTCCAGGTCCCATTTATCCCTTGTCTAATGGCTTGGTGTGATAGTGTCACATCACGCTAAGGCCAAAAGTCGAGATTTCAGTTTCCAGCTTATATTTTTAAATTCATTTAAGGGTATTTGTATTTTTTTCTTAAGTCCGAATCTGAGTACTATCTTAGACAAATAGCTGGCACCCTAAAGTTGGTCAAAAAAGTTATCGGTTCTAGGAAGTGGATACTTGTTCTTAACCGTGACTTTATTGAGTTGACGGTAATCTATACATATTCCAAGTGAACCATCTTTCTTGTGCATGAATAATACTGTTGCGTCCCACAGGGACATACTGGGCCTGATGAATCCCTTATCTTAGAGATCCTTCAACTATTCGTTTAGTTCTTTGAGTTCTTCTGGTGCAATTTTGTATGGAGGGATAGATCTAGGTTGAGTATCTGTAAGAAGATCAATGCCGGAGTCTATTTCCCTTTAGGGAGAAATCCTTGGAAGATCTTCGAAAAAGACATCTGAATATTTATATACTATTGGGATTGATTTAGGAATGGGAGTTTTGGAACTAGAGTCCTTAACTCAAACAAGATGATAGACACATCCCTTAGATAACATTTTCCTTGCCCGAAGGTAGGAAACAAGTTGGCCTCTAAAAGCGGATACACTACCCTTCAACTCTAGGATGGGTTCATTCGAAAACTAGAACTGGGCAATTCTATTTCTGCAGTCGACTGTGGCATAGCAGGAATGAAGACAATCTATACCGAGAATGACATATCATAACCGGGAAGTTCCTGTATACCCGCCAGGCTATGATGGTTTTACCCACTGGTGTAGATACTTAAAAGGGATCTGCTAGAATTTTAAGACTGATTCCTAAATCTCCTACTATATATGGGGTAACAAAAGACAAGGAGGCTCCTGGATCTAGCAAAGTGTAAACATGCACAAAAAAGATCTGTAATGTACCAGTAACTACATCAGGAGAATTTTCCCAATCTTGCCGGGACTGGAGAACATAGAGTCTGTTTGGGTGTTGCCCACTAGTAGCATTGTAAGTGGCACCCTGTTGATTTGGGCGACCAGACTGAGCTGAGGAATGATTCTACTAACCCTGAGGAATTTGCTGAGGAAAGTCTCTGACTCTGTGGCTTGGCTTTCCATATTCGAAACAAATACAACTTCTAGCAATACCCTGATGGTTGTCCCTACAAATATAGAAAAGAGGATAGGTGCAGGCACTGCTAACACTTCCCTAAGACTTCGTGCCTGGCACCCTATCTTTGTTACCTTCCATAAACTTTGGAACTGGAGAACTGGCTGAGAATGGATCTGTAACGGATGACTTAGGATGGAACTGAGAATGATTCGCTCCTTCTGACTTGGGCTGAGCAAATTTGAAACTACCTATCCTTAATCTCTTATTCTGCTTCTCCCTCATCTTAATGTTTTGATCCTCTATCTGCTAATAATGAGTCATAAGTCTGGTTAAAGTTATGCAACTATTCAACATCGTAGACCTACACTCGTTGACCACACTATCATTAACCCTAGAAACAAACTTACTCATCTTGGCCCTACTGTATGCAACCACATAAGAGGTATATCTGGCTAATTGAGTAAACTTAAGTGAATACTATTTCACCATCATGTTTCCCTACTTGAGGTTTGTAAATTCTAACACATTAGCCTCTCTTAGCTCTTGGGGAAAAAATTTATTTAAGAATGAAGCGATAAACTCCTTCCACTCCATAAGCCCTGCATTATCTGGCCTTTCAAACTTCCACTATTTAAACCAAGTGTGAGCCAAATCCTACAACTGATATGCAACTAGTTCAACACTCTCATTAAGAGTAACCCCCTTGATGTCAGGAACCTTCTAAACCTAATCGATGAATTCCTGAGTGTCCTTATTTGACTTATACCCGAGAAAGGATGGATGATTTATTTGGGTGATGTCCCAAATCCTGGCTGCAGCTGAATTAGACACTAGGTTGGTTGGAATGATGTTGGTCGTTCATTCTGAACTGTAATTGGCTGAGCAAGAGTAGTGAATGCAACTCTAAACTCTGCCTGAGAAACATGTTCTCCCAAAGGATCTTCGGGCTATGGGGCTAACTGATTCCTGTTTCTTCTTTTAGGAGGCATATTTTGTAAAAAAAAGAAGAAACTGATTAGACTGAGAGATTGACTTGAGATTATGCTCACTGGCATGACATGAATATTGAAAGAAGGGAAACTGTTCTTAAAACATCTCATAGACTCCTGTACAGAAATATGGCGCGTAACACACCCATGTACAAGACCCTACTAGATGTGGCTTTCATACTTTTTAGGATACTATTGAACCTGTGTCTGATACCATGTTAGTAATGACCTGAATCCGGTACCCATAATGCTACATGATGCTCACTACCCCAAAGGATCACAATCTAATCCATTATTGATATTTGTACCTGTATACTAAATAATATACTGTATAAATACAGAAACATTAACTTAAAGGCCATAAGGTTCAAATTTGTAACATAACTAATAAATCATAACATATGGATGGGGTATTAAATACCCAAAATATTGAAATAACTGTCTGAACATTCTAGTATGAATAGCCTCTAACTGACTAAACTGTCTGATAAGGAGTTGATGGGACAAGTCCCCAACTAACTCTAGATAATAAATTAATTAATGATATAATAAAGAAATAATCATGTCCTCGAGGGATGAGGACTCACTGCTGGCTAATTTTTGTTATCTGGAATCTATTGATGCTTTGGAGCTCGTGCTTCAGAACCTATGGTATAAAATATCATAGAGCAAATGCGTCAGTACTTTGAATGTACTGGTATGCATGTGATGTATACTTAATGCATGGGGTTCAAATGTATGAACAATACTGATAACTAACCATTATCAACGTGAGGATACATGCATAAACACATAGAAACTATATCCGAGATCGTGCTAACATGCCGATAACTAACATAACCGATAAGTGAGTTCTGATAATTGATATAACTAATAACATGAGTGATTGTAGATGACAGTCCTGAATCTAATGGAACTTGTTGAGTTTCGTACTGTTCTGAGTTGACTATATCTGACAGTCCTGAATCTAATGGAACTTGTTGAGTTTCGTACTGTTCTGAGTTGACTATATCTGACAGTCCTGAATTCTGTAACTGAAATAGTGGGAAGTAGTTATTTGTAATGCCCGACACTTTCCTAAGCTAGAAAGCAAACCATTATTCATACATGTGAAACCCCCTAATTCTGTAAGCCATATTTTGGCACATGAATTACCAAGAGTAACCTAGTTATAAGAGAGCTTATGATGTGTTAAGTGTGGTTATATGAGTCACTTAAGGTAGTATAAGCTAAGAGTTTCGAAATCCATCAAGTTTTAGTGTTTGAATTCACTATGGTCATTTTTGAATGTGTATAACATGATAAATATATGGTATTTATATATGTTTCTACCACCACCTTATAGAGAATCGAATTAGCTTTCCAACGATACCAATTTTACTAAAATCCGACCCCCGAGCAAGGAGTTATGGCTTTGCAAAGTAGAGTGTGTCGCCTAACCAATCGCACATGGCTACTGTAATAGGTTTGTGATAAGCAATGTGGCGTATACTCAAATATATGCGATAATCAATGCGGTGCATATATAAATGTATGCGATAGGCAATGGGGCGCATATGTAAATGTATGCGATATGAAATGCGGCGCATATGTAAATATATGTGATAGGCAATGTGGCGCATATGTAAATGTATGCGATAAGAAATGCGGCAAACACTTGGTGTTTTAGGTAGTAAAAACACTCCATTTTGAGTTATTTTGAGGGCAATTAAGTCTTTTGGCACTCCTTACACACCCCTAAATTTAAACTTACGAATTTAATAGAATCTAAACACGTCATAACCCTATTATCAATCTAAGTTCATCATCCAAGAGCACTAAAGAGAAAAATAACTAGGGTTTCACAATCAACGTTGAGGGTCCAATCATTCAATGAATCCATTACCATAAAGGTATGTGGAGTTTTCAACAAGAACTTCCTTTTGTTCTTGTGCCCAAAAATTTGTATTATTTTATGAAGATACATGATTTTACTTGTTTAATTATGTATTTGAGATGGAAACTATTATCCTATATTCTTGTTCAAGAATCTATGATATTTTTGTGATGTCTTAAAGATAAATTCCTTGAGTTTTGATGTTAATATCATGTTTCAAGTTGAATTTCCAGATTTTCATGTGAGTTATACCTGTTTGCTATACAAAGTATGAATCATGAAATGTTTTGCTCTAGTGTTGATATATGGGATTTAAACCCTCTTTGATATTATGATCTTTGGTGAAGTAATGTGTTATACACACCTTGCTATTTAAATGATTTGACCTTTTGGTCTTGAAAGAGTTATTTTTGAACTCGAATGAGAAAAGAAATCCATATGTTGATTTATTATGAAAAAGAGGTAGCATGATGGCTCCTGATATGAATTGTTAAATTGCGTTGTTGTGGATTTTCTTTTGAAATGATTTGAGCTCAGTCCGGCAGTAGTCTTTAGCACCGAGTGAGAGGTATAGTTGTGATTGGTACTTCCCTAGAACTGCATGCCCCCGTAGGATGTGAGCCTAAGGGTGATTGATATAGTGATCACTAGTGAACAAAAGATTAAGGTCCTACTCCAATGGCAAGGATAGGACAGCATTCCCCAACATGGGTTGGGTGTTGGACTCCGTGTATCTTACATGGTTTATGTCGGTTGTAACATACTACCAATGTGTGTGTGTATTCTTCTGATTGAGAAAGTTATCATTTATAAAGAATTTGATGGATATTTATATATCTTAAAGAGAATTGTTATGAAAGCTACTCATTTTGATGACTTAAAATGATCATGAAAGTGATTGGGATTTACTATGATGACTCACATGTTTTCACCCGATGTTCATTACTCTATGGTGATTATGATAATTTTATTTCGAGCTTTGTGAGTCTCTTATTACAGCATGCATATTTTTCCAATGAATATTTATGATATAGGACTTTTATGAAAACTTGCATACGCCTTCATATACTCGGTCCATATTGCATGGTACTGACCCATGTATTCATACGTGGGCTACATTTTCCCTATAATGTAGGTTTAGGTGCTCATTCCCAGGCTTGACTTGATTCTCCGAGCATATTGGTCTATATTTTCTGCAGTGGTGAGTCCTCATAGTTCGAGGATTGGTTATTTCAGACTTCACTCTTGTATTTTGAGTTATCATTTTATTCCCTGATGTTAAGGTCAGTTGGGTTCTGTCCTAATGGCTCAGTGTAATACAGTTTAGTAGAGGCTTGTCAGACTAGATGGATAGATTGATCAATCTTGTGGAGAGGTCGTATTTTGTTACTTTCCGCATCTTTTTCTTCTTGAAGTATGATATTATGGAGAATATCTTGATGTTTGATTATAGTAATCCTGTCGATGAGTGTTGAATGGTATGAAGGCTCAAAGGGTTAGCTTAGTGCTACTTGTACCCTTAAGCACCGTGTGACTCTTCGGGACCCATTTTTAGGGTGTTAGAAACTTGGTATCAGAGCCAAAGGTTATTGTAGTCCTTGGGAGTCTAGCAAGCCACGATAAGTAGATTCTTGATCATCGGTGTGTAGCGCGCCATATCTATGAGCAAAAGGCTACGAGACATTTTAGGAAAAAGTGTTATTTCTTTCTTTTAGAAGTCCATCGTGCTTACAGTTGTTTCCTTTCAACTATTAATTCATGCTCTCCTCTTTCAGAATATGCCTCATCACCGAGCTTGAAGAAATAACGATGGTCAGCAACCCCAGCCTGCTAACCCACTAAATGAAAATGTGTCCCATGCCGAATTTCGAGCATTCTTTTAGGCGCTGGTCCAAGCAGTCACTGAGAATGATCAGGACTATTCGGCCCTGGCTCCATAGCAGCAGGGAGGTGATTCAGCTACTGCGAGGATCCATGACTTTATGCGGATGAATCCGCCAAAATTTTATGTTTCCAAGAAAGATGAGGATCCACAGTTGTACTTGGATGAGGTGCAAAAGATTACTCAGGGGATGCATGTCTCTGAGGAGCATAGTGTGGAGTTGGCAGCATATCGGTTAAAAGACCTTGTTTTGACTGGGTAGTTTCTTGGAGGAAGGGTAGGGGTGAGGGTGCCGCCCCTACATCTTGGTAGGAGTTCCAAGATGAATTCCTGGATATTTTTTTCCTCTTAAATATGAGAGAGGCGAAGGTAGAGGAGTTCATGAACTTGCGATAAGGCTCTATGACTATTAAAGAGTACTGTCTGAAGTTCAATCAGTTGGCCAAATATGCTCCTTACTTAGTAGATGATAATCAGGCCAGTATTAGTAAATTTGTGACAGGAGTGTCTAGCTATGATGTTAAGGAGTGCAATTTTGCTATGTTAAATAGTGAGATAAATCTTTCTAAGCTGATAACTCATGCCCAACAGATTGAAGAAGACAAGATCAAGGAGAGGGATAGAATGAGAGGGAATACGAGAGCTAGGTCCCAGCAGCATGGACAGGGTCAAACTAGATCGCAGAAAGGGAATCGCCCTTAGTTTCAAAACAGTTCATCTACACCAGCACCATCACCAGCTAATGCTCCCGTACCTACGGGTGGGCAGGAGCAAGGTAATAGGTCATATTCAGCCAAGTCCCAGTACAGTGTTGGAAGTAAGACAAATTATCCTCCGTGTCCTAAGTGTGGTAGGACCCACCCAGGTGAGTGTTGGGGTAAGAAGAAAGGTTGTTTCAGGTATGGTGACTTGGGTAACAAACTCTGGGAGTGCTCACATGCCAGGCAAAGGCATCGTGATAATTGCCCTCAGACTCAGACTCAGACTGCTAGTGCTCCAGTTCAGGTGACTCGCTCAGTCCCAGCTCAGGGAACCTCTTCTAGCACTGCTGGCGGTCAGCGCCAGAATAGTTTCTATGATTTGCCATCTCTCTAGGAGAAGGAGGACTCTGCTGATGTTGTTAATGTTATGCTCTGTATACTTCAGTTTGATGTCTATGTTTTGTTAGACCCTGGGTTGAGTTTTTCATATGTTACACCTCTGGTTGCTGTGAATTTTGAAATGAGTCCTGAAAATATTCCTGAGCCTATCTTAGTTTCTACCCTAGTAGGTGATTCGATTGTTGCCCAGAAAGTGTATAGAAAGTGTCCTGTTACAGTCCTTCATAGAGTCATGTTGGCTGATCTGATTGAGTTAGACATAGTGGATTTTGATGTTATTCTGGGTATGGACTAGCTTTATTTTTGTTATGCCTCTATAGATTGTCATACCCGAGTGGTAAAGTTTAAGTTTCCTGATGAACCTGTGTTTGAGTGGTCTGGGAGTTCTGTATCTCCCAAGAGTCATTTTATCTCATATATTAAAGATAGAAAACTTATTTCCAAGGGGTGCATTTATCATCTGGTTAGAGTCAAGGACACTAAGTCTGAGACTCCAACTATCCAATCAGTTAGCATGGTCAATGAGTTTTCTGATGTCTTTTCGAAAGATCTTCCAGGGATACCTGCTGATAGAGAGATAAAGTTCGGGATCGATCTTCTTCCCGATACTCAGCCCATTTCTATTCCTTCTTACTGTATGGCACCTGCAGAACTTAAGGAGTTGAAAGAGCAACTCAAAGATCTGTTAGATAAGGGTTTCATAAGGCCCAGTGTTTCTTCTTGGGGTGCTCCTGTGTTATTTGTGAGAAAGAAAGATGGTTCCCTGCGTATGTGTATTGACTATCTCCAGTTGAATAAAGTCACTATCAAAAATAAGTATCCTCTTCCTAGAATAGATGATTTGTTTGACCAATTGCAAGGTGCAAGTTACTTCTCAAAGATAGACCTTCGGTCTGGCTATCATCAACTCAAATTTAGGGAGTGTGACACCCCAAAAATAGTTTTCCGAACTCGCTATGCTCATTTTGAGTTTCCTTTTATGTCCTTCGGGTTAACTAATGCCCCAAAAGCTTTCATGGACCTCATGAGTCGAGTGTTCACACCATATCTTGACATGTTTGTTATCGTATTTATAGACGATATTCTGGTGTACTCCCGTAGTAAGAATGAACATGCAGTTCATCTCTGAATTGTCTTGCAAACTCTTAGAAACCATCAATTGTTTGCCAAATTCAGAAAGTGTGAGTTTTGGTTGAGGTCAGTTGCTTTTCTAGGTCATGTCATTTCTTTCGAGGGTATTAGAGTTGATCCCCAAAAGAGAGAAGCTGTTAGAAACTGGCCTAGACCTATCTCTTTGACTGACATCCGAAGTTTCTTGGGTCTAGCTGTCTATTACCACTGTTTTGTTGAAGGTTTCTCCTCTATAGCGTCTCCTATGACCCGATTGACCCAAAAGAAAGTGAAGTTCTTGTGGTTCGATTCTTGTGAGAAGAGTTTTCAGGAGTTGAAGACTCGACTCACTTCAGCCCCTATTTTGACCTTGCCTGATGGTGTCGAGGGTTTTGTAGTATATTGTGATGCTTCAAGAGTTGGTTTGGGTTATGTATTGATGCAGAAGGGTAAGGTGATAGCTTATGCTTCTAGACAGTTGAAACCCCATAAGAAGAATTACCCCACCCATGATCTGTAGTTAGCTGTTGTTGTGTTTGCTCTAAAATACTAGAGACACTACTTGTATGGTGTTCACGTTTATGTTTTCACTGATCATAAGAGTTTACAATATGTATTTACCTAGAGGGAGTTGAACCTTAGGCCGAGAAGGTGGTTAGAGCTGTTAAAAGATTATGATATGAGTATGTTGTACCATCCGGGTGAGGCCAATGTATTGGCAGATACCCTAAGTAGGGTGTCTATGGGTAGTGTTTCGCTTATTGAAGAGGGTAAGAAAGAATTGTCTCATGATGTTCACCGTTTGTCTAGACTGGGGGTTTGGTTGTTTAACTCTACTGAAGGTAGTATAGGGATGCAGAGTAGTTCTGAATCCTCCTAGTTTTTGAAAGTAAAGGAGAAGCCAAACTTAGATACTGGTTTGGTCAGACTGAAAGAATCAGTCAAGGATTAAAATGTGGAGGTTTTCACCCAAGGGGGAGATGGTATGTTGAGATTGCAGGATAGATTATGTGTTCTGAATGTTGATGATCTGAGACAGAGAATTATGGATGAAGTGCACGGCACGCGATATTCTATTCATCCTAGTGCCACCAAGATGTACCGCGACTTGTGGGAAATCTATTGGTGAAGTGGCATGAAGAAGGATATAGCAGTATTTGTGGCTAAGTGTGCGACGTGCCAACAGGTTAAGGTAGAACACCAAAGACCTGGTGGTATGATGCAGGAGTTCAGTATTCCCACTTGGAAGTCGAAAGAGATAAACATGGATTTTGTGACTAGTTTACCTCTTTCCCGATGCCATCATTATTCCATTGGGTTGTTGTGGATAGATTGACTAAGTCTGCGCACTTCTTGCTTGTGCATACTTCTTATACTACTGACGATTACGCTAGATTGTACATTCAGGAATTAGTCAGATTGCATGGAGTTCCCTTGTCCATTATTTCAGATAGGGGTACTCAGTTCACTTCGCAGTTTTGGAGAGCTTTTCAGAAGGGTCTTGTTACCCAAGTGCATTAGAGTTCTGCTTTCCATCCACAGACAAATGTTCAGGCTGAGAGGACCATCCATACCTTATAGAATATGTTGAGAGCGTGTACTCTTGACTTTAAGGGGAGTTGGGATGAGCATTTACCGTTGATAGAGTTTGCTTACAATAACAGTTTTCACTCTAGCATTGGCATGGATCCATTTAATGCTTTGTATGGGAGGAAATGTAGGTCACCCATAGGTTTGTTTGAAGTGGGTGAAGCTGCCGTGAGTGGTCCTAATTTGGTCTTTGAGGCTATGGAAAAATTCAAAGTGATTAGAGAAAGATTGAAAACCGCAGAGTCATCAGAAGTCGTATGCTGATGTGAGGAGAACAGACCTTGAATTTGAAGTTGGTGACTTGGTGTATTTGAAGATTTCACCCATGAAGGAAGTGAAGAGATTCGAGAAGAAAAGGAAACTTAGTCCCCGTTATGTTGTCCCCTATAGAGTTCTTAGCCGTGTTGGTAAGATAGCGTATGAGGTTGAGTTGCCTTCAGAGTTATCTTCCATTCACTCTATCTTCCATGTCTCCATGCTTAGGAAATACGTTGGTGATTGTGTTGTTGTAGATCCTTCAGAAAACCCTGATGTGCAAAATAGTCTTCGTTTTGAGGACGTTATTGTTGAGATTTTAGATCACCAAGTCCGAATACTAAGGAACAAAGAAGTTCCCTTGGTCAAGGTGTTGTGGCAAAACCAATCTATTTAAGGTGCAACTTGGGAAACCGAGATGGATATACGAGCCAAGTATCTGCACCTACTTTCCTCAAGCACTGATCAATCACAAGGTACCATTCGGTTCTAAATCATTCCTTTTCTATGCAGAATGGCAGTACTTCAATAGTTATTTTATACTATTCAGCTGTGATTTCATGAATCATACACTCCTTGTTGTGTCCAAAATTTAGAATGAAGTATAGGCAAGATTAGCAAGTTTCTTCAGCTGTGTACCCTTCGTTTTCTCCTTACTCTTAGTATACCTAGCGTCATTCGAGGACGAATGTACCCAAGGGGGAGATATTGTAATGCCCCGCACTTTCCAAAGCTAGAAAGCAAACCGTTGTTTGTACATGTGAAAACCACCAATTCTGTAAGTCATATTTGGGCACATAAATTACCAAGAGTACCCAAGTTATAAGAGATCTTATGATGTGTTATGTGAGGTTATATGAGACACTTAAGGTAGTACAAGCTAAGAGTTTCGAAATCCATCAAGTTTTAGTGGTTGAATTAACTAGGGTCATCTTTGAATGAGCATAACTTGATAAATATATGGTATTTATGAATGTTTCTACCCACCAACTTATGAAGAATCGAATTAGCTTTCCAACGATACCAATTTCATCAAAATTCGACACTCGAGCAAGGAGTTATGGCTTTACACAGTAGAGTACGTCGCCTAACCAATCGCACATGGCTACTAGAATAGGTGTGCGATAAGAAATGCGGCGCATACTCAAATGTGTGTGATAAGCAATGCAGAGCATATGTAAATGTATGTGATAGGCAAAGAGGCGCATATGTAAATGTATGCGATAAGAAATGCAGTGCATATGTAAATGTATGTGATAGGCAATGCGGCACATATGTAAATGTATGTGATAAGTAATGCGGCGCACACTTGGTGTTTCAGGTAGTAAAAAAACTCTGTTTTGAGTTATTTTGAGGACAATTAAGTCTTTTGTCACTCCTTACACACCCCTAAATTTAACCTTACGAATTTAATAGAATCTAAACACATCATAACCCTATTATCAATCTAAGTTCATCATCCAAGAGCACTAAAGGAGAAAAACAACTATGGTTGCACAATCAACTTTGAGGGTCCAATCTTTCAACGAATCTGTTACCATAAAGGTATGTTGGGTTTTCAACAAGAACATCCTTTCATTCTTGTCCCCAAAAATTTGTATTATTTTACAAAGATACATGATTTTACCTGTTTAATTATGAATTTGTGATGGAAACTATTATCCTATATTCTTGTTCAAGAAACTATGATTTTTTTGTGTTGTCTTAAAGATAAATTCCTTGAGTTTTGATGTTAATATCATGTTTCAAGTGGAATTTCCAGAATTTCATGTGAGTTATACTTGTTTGATATACAAAGTATGAATCTTGAAATGTTTTGCTCAAGTGTTGATAAATTGGATTTAAACCATCTTCGAGATTATGATCTTTGGTGAAGTAATGTGTTACACACACCTTGATATTTGAATGATTTGACCTTTTGGTCTTGAAAGAGTTATTTTTGAACTCGAATGAGAAAAGAAATCCACATGTTGATTTATTATGAAAAAAGGGGTAGCATGATGGCTCCTGGTATGAATTGTTGAATTGCGTTGTTGTGGATTTTCTTTTAAAATGATCTGAGCTCAGTCCAGGAGTAGTCTTTAGCACGGAGTGGGAGGTATAGTTGTGACTGGTACTTCCCTAGAACTATGTGCCCCCGTAGGATATGAGCCTAAGGATTATTGATATAGTGATCACTAGTGAACAAAAGATTAAGGTCCTATTCCAATGGCAAGGATAGGATAGCTCTCCCCAACGTAGGTTGGACATTGGACTCCATGTATCTCACATGGTTTATGTTGGTTGTAAGAGAATCCTAGTATGTGTGTGTATTCTTCTGATTGAGAAAGTTATTGTTTCTAAAAAAAATTGATGGATATATCTATATCTTAAAGAGAATTGTTATGAAAGCTACTTGTTTTGATGACTTGAAAATGATCATGAAAGTGATTAGGATTTACTATCATGACTCACATGTTTTCACCCGATGTGTTTTACTCTATGGTGATTATGATGATTTTATTTCAATCTATGTGAGTCTCTTATTACAGCATGCATATTTTCCTATGAATATTTGTGATATAGGACTTTTATGAAAACTTACATACACCCCCATATACTCGGTCCATATTCTATGGTACTGACCCATGTATTCATACGTGGGCTAAATTTTCCCTATAATGTAGGTCTAGGTGCTCATTCCCAGGCTTGACGTAATTCTCCGAGCACATTTGTCTACATTTTCTACAGTGGTGAGTCCTCATGGTTCGAGGACTGGTTATTTCAGATTTCACTCTTTTATTTTTAAGTTATCATTTTATTCCCTGATGTTAGGGTCAGTTGGGGTTTGTCCCAATGGCTCAGTGTTATACTGTTTAGTAGACTTGTCAGACTAGATGGTTAGATTGATCAATCATGTGGAGAGGTCGTATTTTGTTACTTTCCACATCTCTTTCGTCTTGAATTATGATATTATGGAGAATATTTTGATGTTTTATTATAGTAATCCTGTCGATGAGTGTTGAATGGTATGAAAACGGATCAAAGGGTTATCTTGGGGCTACTTGTAGCCTTCAGCACCGTGTGACGCTTCGGGTCCCATTTTCGAGGCATTACATTATATAACTGACATTCCCCTAATACGCATTTATGTCCGAGTTGGGGACCAATCTGTAACCCCAATTAGAAGGGTGTCAATACCGCGCCACTGGTAAGGACAATTTATGAGTAACCCTCATATGATAGGTAACTCTAGTGAGAAGATAGGTAACTCTAGTGAGAACGGTAGTAACCCTCATATAATAGATTAAGCCACCTTATCTACCCTCATATAACAGGCTATGATGTCTCAACCTATGCTAGCTACATAGTTCTGGAATGCATAGATTACTTCTAAGAATCACACCCTCATATAACAGGTGAGTTCCCAATCTTTGGGTTCACTTTGTGCTAATTCCTACTCCCATCTGAATAGACACTGAACATGATTAACTGAACTGGACTACACTAAATTCATGGAGTTTCCTTAACTGATGGAATACTATTGAGATTACTCAATTACTAAGCTTTGCTAGGTCACATGACTAACTGAGTTCTATACATCATGTCTTTACCAAGCATATCATGAAAACATGACACTGGCTCTAGGCATACAACTAACTTGTTGGGTACAAGTACCCCCAGGACTCGATAGAGTAAAACTGACAAGGCATGACATTCTTGAATACATGACCAACATCAACAATCAATAACACAATAATTAGAGATATTTCATGGGCATTTGATTATCATATCTTGGAAAGTGAACAAAATAGTATGTATACATAGCATAATTTTGTTAGGCTAACTCATGAGCAATCCAACAACAATTTTAATACATGAGAATAACATGGAAGTCATTTTGAACATAAGATTAAAGCATACATTGTCATTTGCGTAACAATGTAGCAATAGTTCATAATTTCTATCCCTTTAGGCATTTTATCAAACACCTTACATGCACAACTTAAGGCATAGCTGAAATCATCAAATTTCACAAATCATAAACTACCAAATTAATGAGTTTCAATTTATATGCTAATGTAGTTTTCCTAATTTAACATAAGGATTCCAATATGGGAATCAAACAACAACCATAACATAACTTGAGCAACCCACAACATAATAATCGTGATTCATAATTTAAAATTGGGTTCTTGAGTTATATGGACTAAAGGAATCCATAAATCAACACAACACATGCCTTAGTTCTTGGTTTAGCAAAGATTGACAGAGTGACTTTCTTTAATTTGAATCCCTAATTAAAACCCTAGCTTGTTCTTGAGAGAAAATTGACAGAAACTAGTATATTTTGGGTGAAGAATGGATAAATCACGTATTATTGGGTTTAAATAGGGGTGAGAAATTGACCCTTTTAATCTTGGATGCATTTTTTAAAATTGGTGAAAATTTCCTGACTTGGACCCCTGGCGCGACATGGCATTATCGCACCCTGTCACTGGAATTTGACAATTGGGAAATAGGGGAATGGCGCGACGTGGATCCATCGCGTTGTGACTTCATTTTCAAGCTAGAATTATGGCGCGACGCACCATTATCGCAGACCCCTACTAAAATTTCACAAATGCCATTTTCTATTGTGGCAAGGCGTGCCACTGACTAATATGGCGTTGTTTTATGACGGGAACTTGAAATAGTCATAACTTCTTACCCGGTTATCAGATTTAGGCGAATCTTATATCGATGGAAAAATTATTGAATTTCCCACATGAAAAGAAGTTAAAATCTTAAGAATTCCCCATGAAATAAACATTATTCAATTTATAAACTAATACAAGACATTCCTGGGATGAAATTAGTTAGGAAACTAAGGGGTATTACAGGGCCGCACCTTTTAACTAGAGATTAGTGACGAATAATGATTAAGGATATACCAAGGAAGGCATCATGGCCCAAGTGCACAAACAGGTTTAACCACACAAGAAATAACCCCATATATGTCCATATATTCATATATACTCACAATGCACAGTATCGTGATAATATCGTTACCTCTTCCGAATTAATCAGGAATGATTACAACATCAACATATCCTTCAAATTCACCAGGCTGCATCATAACATCATTATGTCCTCCAGATTCAGTGGGTATTATCATAACATTATTTTCTCTTTTGAATTAATAGGGCATCATCATAACATCAACATATCCTTAGAATTCACCAAGCATCATCATAACATCATTATATTCTCTGGATTCATCAGGTATCATCATAACATCATTACCTTTTCCAAATTAAACGATCATAATCATAATAACAACATATCCTCCGGATTCACCGAGCATCATCATAAAAACAACAAATTCTTCGGATTCATAGGGCATTATCATAACATTATTATATCCTCCAAATTCACCAGGTATCATCATAACATTATTACCTCTTCTAGATTAACTGAGTATCATCATAATATCAACATATCCTCCTGATTCACCAGTTATCATCATATCATTAGCACATCTCCCAAGATATCTAACATTCACACACATATGTAGTAAAATCAATAAACATGTACAAGATACAATAATAGAGTTTATGTGATGCAAGGTAACACATATCATCATACTTTACAATTAGTCATCACTACATAATATAAGTAGATACATGAGCATGAATATCTATATGATATATACAATCACCACTTTTCTAAGTTTATCATGTTTATTAGCAAGTCAATTATAAGTCAAGTTCATGCTTGCTAGTTGCCTATTTTTTTCATATTTCTCAATACTAACCTAAAAAGGGAAATCGTTCACATAAGCATTACATTAATCATTAGACTTAGTTAATATCAAGAGTTGTAATATAATTAGAGGTTCACTTGGTGAACTAATAGATAAGTCAAGTGATAGCATAACCATAAGTTCAATTCATAATACTTTACAAGGCTATCAATATTATGACAACAAGATAATCAATAAAGTATACATATTATCCAACCATCGACCACATACATAAATAGACAATCATTTTTAACCATTATAATTTCAATAATGTGATTTAGACGTTTGTCAAATATCTAGGTCACTAAGGAATTTCATCATCCAAGATTAAGGTGGGTCAAGTCCCACACCTAAATCCGAATAATGCCAATGTTCACTTAATGCCAATATTCACTTATACAAGGTTAACTTCTACCTAGAATTAGGATAGGCTATCTAATTCACACCATAAGGGCTTATCAATCATTACTAAGCCTATAAGGGAAAATCCTCTTCAAGTATTCTATCTAAATCATCCCAACACCAAGGACATTCCATAAATAGTCATATATAGGTTGATATACTCATAAGGTTAGCTAACACATCCTTCTCAACTATTCTAGCAATGAGAGTATCTCCTACTATTTGTGAGACTACAAGTAGAACTACCAATGTTCTAGGCTAAATGTCAAGCATCACATTTTAGAAGTTTAATAGACTACAAGAACCAACTAATCCCATTATCACCTATCAACAATTTATCATCTTAGACCCCGGCCAATCTCACAAGATATCAATGATTATACTATAATAAAGCTCAATCAATCTACAAGTAAGCCTAACCTACCTCGAGTCCAATTGCTCACAAACCAACATGTTTTTTCTTCTTTTTTCTTAAAGTTTCTTATTCCACGAACCAATATATAAACAACATAACCTAAGAATCATTACAAAAACAACAAGACACATTATGAAACAATTATGCCATGTGTCCAAAATGACACCAAAGCCCCCAGTGGGTCCCACCTTTGGAAAATCAATTTTTGAGATCAACCCATTGTTCAAACATTATTAGGGATCTATAACACTCAAGAAATTTGAGTAAATCAATAAAATTTGTGGTTATAATTGAGCCTAAAAAACTTAGTGGTTTTTGGATTTAGACATCAAGAAATTAATACCAACTTTAAAGGAATCTTACCTTAGATTTGTATCAAAATTGGATTACACAAGTTATTACAGTCCTAGTCAACCCATAAGACTCACTTTAAAGTCAAAAAATCTTTTAAGGTTGATAGGGTTCTCAAAGAAGTGAA
This sequence comes from Capsicum pubescens, assembly GCA_030864215.1. Taxonomy (NCBI): domain Eukaryota; kingdom Viridiplantae; phylum Streptophyta; class Magnoliopsida; order Solanales; family Solanaceae; genus Capsicum; species Capsicum pubescens. Next base: position 222,281,115 of record CM061540.1, on the reverse strand, counting down.
GAATGCCTAAAAAAATCAGACAAAAAGGCCTTTTATATGAGTTTAAATAGGTCCGCAGGGTCAAAACTTATATTTGACCTCTCAGACTCATTTGGACTCCGTATTTTGCAAAAGAACTATGTAACCCACTAAATTCAACATTACGGATGCATTGGTGAGTGCATATTTTCTATCAAATGTCATTTAGGCCACTTTTGGGTCCCACACTCATATATTCTTATTTTTTAATTTTTTGCATTTATGAATTAAAGGGATTAAATTTATGGTGTATATTGAAACATATTCATCAGACATCACAACCTGCATCACATTCTTAGTTAGAAGGGGCATAATTTTAGGCAACCTAAGTGTCTAGAGTTGTTGTAAGACTATTAAATTTTTATTCAATAACATTCTAGAAAGGTATATATAGTAGCAGATACAGTTAATAGGAAGGTGGTAATTATAGGTAGTTTGGACTTTCTTTAAATTTTGGAGCATTTATTAGCCTTTTAAATCTTATTCTCAGCCCACACATTGGTTTGAATTTATATTTCTAACCCTAGGGTGATTCTTGCTAGTATTAAGTCTAGTTAAACATTGATTTAGTAGATTTAAGTGGGGTAGTTTTAGGATAGTCATTTGTAGGGCATTCAAAATTAGGTGTTGAAAGGTGAAGCTAGGAAGTTGCCTTAGATTCAAAGGGTATCTTGAGATATAAGTGTCATATTTCCTATTTGGTGGTTGGAGATATGATTTAGTTGATATTTTAGGATAATTATAGTCTTTGATATTCCATACATCCTGGTATTTATGATGTATAAAGATGTGAGACAACATTACTAGTGGTGTAGGATGAAAAGGGATATTGTGGACTTTTTAGTTTAGTGTTTATGTTTTCAATAGGTGATTCCAAGTATTTAAGGCCTTGTGGTTTTCTTTAGAGACTACTCATTCCCAAGTGGAAGTGGGAGCAAATTATAGTGGATTTTGTTACTGCTTTTTGGTGCACTTCTAGAGGTTCTGATAGTATTTGTCACATTATGGTTCGATGACTAATTCTACTTATTTTCTATCAGTTTAGATGTACAGTAATGTAAAGATATTTGGCCAAGATTTATGTACACAAACAAGTCAATTTGCATTGGGTACCAGTGACCATTATCTTTTATTGAGTTTCTTAGTTAACCTCCAACTTTTTGAGGGATTTTTAACAGGATTTGAATACCCAAGTTCTTAGCGCTAGATTTCACCCTAAGAAAAATAGCTAGTCTGAGTAGACTACTCACATCATGGAGGATATATTGTGAGCTTGTGTTTTTCTCTTGTCAATTAGATCAGTTTTTATATTTAGTAAAGTTCTCATATAATAATAGATACTATTCGAGTATCTAGATGTCCCATTTAAGGTGTTATATAGTACGTGCAGATCTCTAATTTGATTATTTGAGGCTTTTGAGGATACGTCTCAAGGTATAGATTTTGTTTGTGACTCTTTTGATATGGTTCGGATGATTTAAGACATACTACAAGAAGCATAGAAATGGTAAAAGAATTATGCTTACCGTCGGCCTTAGGTGTTAGAGTTTTGAGTTAGTTCTCATTTTTTTTGTTGAGTATCACATATGAAGGATATGTAGGGTTTGAAAGAAGGGCAAAGATCAACCCCAAATTTATTAGGTCATTTTATATTCTATGTATGGTTGGAGATGTACTTTATAAGTTAGGCTTGCCTCCAACATTCTCTATCATTGACCTAATTTCCCATCTGTGAAATCTACAACATTACTTTCCAAATAAGTCTCGCATGCTCCGGTGGGATTCGATTTAGTTACATGATAGGTTGACTTTCATTGAAAAGCTAGTTGCTATTCTAGATAGACATGTCATACAGTTGCATTCTAAGGATATTCTAGTGGTAAAAGATCAGTGGAGATTATCCAATAAATAATTCTACCTAAGAGACTAAGCATCACATGTGGACATAGTATCCTCACCTATAAGATCCTTTAGGTACTTTTAGACTCTTGACTTTTACAAAAAAAAGTTCCTTTAGTAGTAGATGTTGTAATGACCCTCTAGGTCTGTTTTTTTTTCAGGTAGTTTTTGTAGCTACAACTTTCAACCAAGTCAATTATGACTTTTTAGGATTGATAGTTTGGTTTTTTGGTATTTCATATGATTTTTATTCTATTCTCTATTTTCTAGCTATTAAAGTTGATAATTACATATTTGGCCTAATCTTCAAGTAAATGGCCTAAATGATAATTCCAATAGTTTTGTTAACTTTGGAATGTGGATTTTACTTTAGGGGGACCTTTTGTTTGGTTCTTGATGCTTCCAATATCATCTTGGGCTATTTGTTGGAAATTAGTAAAATGGAATATTAGATGTAAGACCCACATTTTATCGACTGGCCTCTTTTGGAATTCTATTGAGTTAAGAATGTTATTTCCAAGAGAGTAGCATGGTTATTCTTTTCATTAATGAGGTTATAAATAAATCTTGAGGTTTAGGTCTTGCTATTTCACCTGGCAGTGTAGGCCTTTTTCTTTTTTGCGTTGGTCTTGACCTTTGCTTTTGTGTGATTGGTCGCTGCAATCAGAAAGAAGAGGGTTTCCTTGCTGGTATGAAAGTTCTTTTTCTATTTGCAATGGACATACCATACTAGTGAAGGCTTTTTCTAATTATTTTCCATATTTGTATTAGGGTTCTCCCATTCTCAAAGAAGGGACCCTGGTAGTATATAAAATCCAATACTATGATTTTTAAAAAATTTCTAAGTTTTTTTCATCCATTTTTAATCATTCAATCTTTATAATTATTGGTGTATCATAAGTTAAAGTTGGGTCTAGTTAGGAGATGGCATAGTGATCAATTTTTGATCATTTTATTTTAAGTTTCTAGTCCTTTATTTATTTAAATTCCTTGGTGACTCCTCAATTAAAAATATACTTTGATGGATGTTTTGGGGCATGAATGGAGAGTGGGTAATGCTCAAATTTTGAGAACAAGATCCTTATCTTTCGAGGGACATTATTGTAGATCCAAATTTTGGATTCTATATGCGGACCACATGAATGATTTTTAGCCCCTATTTAACCCAAAATATTTTATATCAATATGGATATCTTTATTCTTATCTTGATAATTAGATTACTATTTTCATAGAATGGCAATGGTTGGATGTTTCTTAAAAGAGAAAACCATTAGTTTAGTGGATTGTAAGTGTGTTCTTCAGCCTCTGGTAGGTTACGACTTACCTATGTTAAATTTGTTCATGTAATATGTTGATATGATAATTTGCTAAATATACATGGGGGTATTATGGCTCAAATAATATAGTAGGTGTTTGTGAATTTATATCTAATTAGGGGACCATAGAATAGCATTCTATCTTTAAATTATTAGGATCTGTAGTCGTTTCTCCTTTAGAACTTGACTAAGCATACATAGGATTTTTAGGTTGTAATTAGTAGCCTTATTATAGGTTTGGGTAATTGTTTGCCTTAGGTTAGATTTTCGAGGATTGTAGCTAGCATTATTGCTCTTTTTAAGATGAATCACCTTAGGATATTGTCCTTCTTCTTGTACAAGACTATAAAGTACCTATGTGGGATGATTATCATAATTTGATTAGTTAGCTTGCTATGTTGGATTTTTTTGTTTCAGTATCCTTGGCATTTTAGTATTTTGGCCTAAAATTATAAATTTCAACTTGATATATAGTATTTTGAAACACTTTTAAGGAATTTGTCTTTCTAAAACTGAAGATAGACTATTTAATGCTGCTCAACTCCAGCCACTTACTGGATATTTTATTTGAGTTAATGTCTGCACCTGATTTTTCTTCTTATTAAATACTTAGTCCCAATTTGAGTTCGACATACATTGTTATTAACTTCTGGTTGGTAATCCAATTTGAGTTTGGGCATGGTTTATTGGTGCGGCTGAAGGTTGAGTATATGGTGCGTTCATTACATATAATGGCTTACTTTCATATTACTTACTACAATATTTTGTTAATGTTATTATTATTTGTTATTTGCATCCATCATGCTTATGGGGGATCGATTGTATTGGTTTGTTATTGTGTGTATCTTTAGTACTGATGGGGTTCCATTTAAGTTATAGTTGGATACTTTTTTATGTTTTTTGAATTATTTTCTTATGATATTTATTTTTGCCTAGCTTTGGCCTATTGTTCTTTTTTCTGACCCTCTTTTATTCTATTTAGAATGCATTTGTACTTTATTAAGATTTTACATTATTTGAGCTCAATTAGACTAAGATGCCTACTAAGTACCATTTATTTTGGAACACATACTACAATTTTGCGTATTTTTCCTGATGTGAATCCTAGTACAAGTCATCATGATTAACATCACCCTCGAGTGGTGTAATGACAAAAATTTTGATGATTTTCTCTTTTATGTGTTTTGACCATTTTGCCCCTCCATATGGTTGCGCCATTAATTTATGAGTTGTGGAATGGTTGGCATGGTTATCAAGGACTTTAGGAAGGATATGTGTAATTTTGAGTCTTTAAGGACTAATAGTTAACTTTTGTCAACAAATACAGATCCAAGTATCAAATGGCAAAACAGATGGTGCTAGTAGATCTAAAATTTCAAATTTTGGTTAGTAGTGGGGTTGATCAGTTTTGTGGATTTTAGATCTTATTTCTACCCTTAGTTTGAAAATAGTGTAAATGGGGTCTTGGCTGTTAATTTTATGATAATGACCTTTTTCATAAATTTGATGATTCTATTGGATTCGGAAAGTGTTTTATGATCAATTTGAACTATTAGATCATAATGGGGTCTTGGCTGTTAATTTTATGATAATGACCTTTTTCATAAATTTGATGATTCTATTGTATTCGGAAAGTGTTTTATGATCAATTTGAACTATTAGATCATGTTCATAGTGTTTCAAATGATTTTCGAGGGTCAAAAATATGTTCTTAAAATTGTTGGTGTAGTTGCTAAAGCGGTTTGAATGTTTGAAAAAACACTTAAGTGACCCTTTAACCACTTTAGTGGTATGTTCACCCTTTGACCAGTCCATTTTAGAAGACAAAGGGCCACTTTCGTAGCCATCAATGAGTTTAAGACAAAAATTGAGCTTATTTCGTAGTGTGAAATTTTTGGAGTTGGGAAACTCTGATTTAGATGATTCTCAATGGATTATTCTCGTATAATAACTTCCTATCAAATTATAATTCCATAGTTCCCATCCTCAAGAACTATTTTATTTTTCGTGATTTCTATCCAAGTTGATAATCAAAATCCCAATTTTACCATTTTTGGGGCTTGAAAGCTCGAATTTAGGAGGTTCCAAAAGGGTATTCAAGATTTCTTCCAATGGTAAGTCTCTTAATCTAATTATCCTTCTCCTCGATTACATCTTCAAAACAACTTCAAACGCTTGATTTCAAAATGGGTTTTCGAGTTTTTTGTCGGTAAATCTTAAGAATAGTTTTTCTTTGATTTGAACCTTTTTTAAACTTATTGTCATATGGTTTTTGAGATGTAGAATCCTATGAGTATGAAAAATGTATTTGTAAAATAAAATTTAGGCAATAAAATTTTGGTATTACCCCTTTTATTTTTTAATCCATTTTAGAGTTGTCTTGAATAAAGTCAATATGGGTTATCGTTTTTGTTTTTTTATGTGTGAATGTCATATTTAATAGTTTGGTTATTGTTGGAGATGTTTTTAAGTATTTAGCTTCTGGTTGGGTATTTGTGAAGTATTTAGATTTGTGGATCTTTGGTTAAGGCAAGTTGAGATATATTTTAATTATTTTCACAAAGTGCCCCATTTTATCTTTTTGTACCATTTATTTGAATTTAACTTGTATGTATTATGTTGAATTAATTTGATCATCACTCATATTATTGCTCGTAGATTTGATCCTGACTCCAAAGTTGGGTACATATATTGATGAGGACCGCCTTGCACTTAATTTGACGTGTAGGTTGAGCATTATAAAAAATGGTGCCATTATCGGGGAACAATTTGGTGTATTATGTTAGTTTGGAATTTTAGCTTATTTGCTTGTATTCAAGATTGTTTATATGTGTTTGTGATTTTCTTTGTAGGTACATTTTATTTTATTTTTACTTTTCTCTATGGCATCTTCTACCAAGTATGAGATGGATAGTTGGAAGTCCTATCTTTACAACCTATGTTCATATTGTGATGGACCACACTTCAGGAGAGATTGTAACTATGCTCCTCGAAGATAGACAGAATCACCATCTCGATCCTATAGGGACTATGGTTGTCCTTTGTGTGGTAGTCAAAATGGAGATTGGGATGATTGTCCAAATTCCACTCCCCCTATTATATTATCTGAATTGCAAGTTCTTCTTATGAGATTAATAGGTCTTATGATTAGAAGAAAAATTGCAACACACCGAGTCTAATAATTATGATCCAAGGTTATTAGCTATTTTGGATTGGTTAGATGAAATAGGGAGACTATAGAATTCATTCATCAAGAATGGACAAGTGTCAAGAAGGAGTTAATTGGCAAAGAAGAAAAGCTTGAAACAATCCTTAACATACCAATCTCCCAAGAGGAGGTTTGTCAAGAAGAGAAACCAAGATATGATGAAAAGCTTGGTAGCGAAGACTCCTCGGTGACTTCACAATCTTTCGGCTCGTATGAGGAAGAAGAAGACAAAATATAAGAAATGGTACTAGAGTCAAGAGAAAAATCAAAGAAAATATCTTATAATGACTCTAGTTCATTTTGGGGTGATGATGCTTCGGAGGAGGCCACCTTGAAATTAGGTGTTGGACCTAGATCAACCCATTTTTCAATATTATGCTTCGAGGATATGATGAGGATCCATCCCTTTGAACAAATTGAGGATTGTGGGATGACGGAGTCCGACTCTTATATTTTGGAGTTTGATATTCCGAGGGAGCACATAGAAGCCCATTAATCAAAGGCTAAGGAATTCAATTTTCGATATACAAGGAATGGACTATTGGTGTACTCATTTTTACCCATGGATGCAAATCTAAAATCTTATGTTAAATTGGGTAAAAGGCTCATGTCTTCAAAATGGTAGATCGAAGCTTGCTTGTCATGCCCTCAATTTTTCCAAGTTTCAACTTGAAAATTTTGAATATACTATTCCTCTGTCGCTCATTGCATATTAAATGAAAATTGGGACAGAGATTCATATTTTCTAAGTGGAAACATATACGGACGGAGTGGAGGTGTCGCGCCATGACTTTAACCTAAGTGCTCAATGGGAGGCATCCCATCACGCCACGAAAAGTGGCATGTATCCTTTTTAATTGATCAAGCTAGATTAGATTTCATCTTTGTTTTTAAACATGGATAATTGATAAAATGTGGTGCTACGAGGAATGTTGATTGAATTTAAGATAGAAAAGTATGAAATGGGTAAGTTTAGTCTGAACAAAAAAGGCAGGACCACAGTTGTATTGTCTTAGTTACTGCGATCCCAGTCCATGCCTCCACGATTATATAGGTTGCGTGACCATAATCATGGAGGCACGGACAGTGATCACGGTCTAATCATTTTACAAAACCGTTAAAATGCAATTTCCTCCTTAATTTCTTTTAATTTTTCTACCAAAATACTCTCCAACTTGTGGCTTTTCATTGTATTTTCAAGTACCAACTCATCCTGTGCATCCTCTAATAAGGTAAGTTGTCTGAATCTCCTTGGTTTTGTTATAATCACATGCTTAGAACCCGTAGAATAGAAAACAACCTAAATTAGTGTTTTCAATTGCTATATACATACCTAGTTGAATTTTTTATTGTGGTTAGCTGTTATAGGACATGTACAATTAATGGGGAAGTTTTGAGTACCCAAATTTAAGATTTAAAAGGTTGAAATAATTGTATACTCCATGTGTTATATTGAATCCCCTAATGAGTTTATTTTGAATTATTTCAAGTTTGGGGGATTCAATCACACATTCTAGGCTTTAGTTCAGCGTTCATAATGTTGTCATGCCTAGTTGAAACAAAGAATTGGGCTAATAATCTCATTTTGAGCACTGCACTGAAGCTATCAATTTTGGTCTCAGGTACAGCGATTGCGATCTCGATGACCATGATTGTGTCACTACAGTCATGGTCAACACTCTGCGATTGCCATATTTGAGGGCAAATTTTTGAAGATATCAAAATTTAAGCACATCCTTAGCTAACCCCAGAACATTAAATGAGACCACCACCTAAGCTTATTTATTTGTTATAGCATGGTTTTTGGTTTGATAATTCTAATATTTGTCTGAGTTGTATTTTTTATAGGTTCTAAGTCACTCAAAAATAGGAGATTTCAATGACACCTAATTCATGGCCGCAAAATGCCAACGCCAGTACTATGCAGACTTTGACCAAATAAAGCTACTCCCTAAAAGAGGTATCATCCTAGAAAAGGTGGAAGAGAAGTTCCTAGAATTCCATGCTAGGCTCACTGCAACTCGATGGATATATTTTTTGCCTAAACACTGCTTTGCTAATGAGAAATGGGTGCGTCAGTTCTACGTAAATCTCAGTGTAGTTTCCCTCGCAAACCCAGTAATGAAAATTTGGGGTAAGCAGGTAAACATCCGAGTGAATTAGATTAATATAGTGAATAAGCTCTCAAATGCTGACATGGGGGAGTTTCGTAACAAGGGATGCATGCCATGGACTTGGATAGTTGATATCTCATGCCTTGGAAAAGTAGTTCCTTAGTTCACCACCAAGCAAGATATTTAGATGAAGGACTTCAAGGATGAAGCCAGGTTGTGGCTGAACATCATCTATAGAAGAGTCTTACTATGCACTCACATGACCATTGTCACAGACATGAGAGCTCGGATGGTAGCTTGCATCCTATCAGGCATTGCTCTAAATGTAGGCGAGATTTCCCTCTTCGAGTGGTGGTACTTCAAGAAATATTGATATACTTATATTCCCCTTCCTTCCCTTATCACTGAGTTATATAGGAGGGCAAAAGTTGAGGAATATTCTATAGACACTTGGGTGCGCCTAGGCTCCTTTATCTGTCCACTCAAATTCATAGGCGAGGGTGCCCCAGTTTAGAGTTAGAAGAGGAAGATAGACTTGGGAAAAATCAGTCCAAGAGGACACAGACTCTTGTAAACCCTCATAAGCTACTGCCTTTGATTATATATATTTTTTAAGATGCAGGGGGTGAAGGAATTATTGTCCTGATTGACTTAGGGACCAGGAGAGTCCTTCACTACTCGCCATTCATATATGGCCTGGTATAATTATGAGGAGTACATGGCAGAGAAGAAAATGAAAAGTACCATAGTGTCTAGTCGTGAGAGTTACTTCTCATAGAGATCTCAAAGACTCGCATGAGAATATGGTGAAGAGAGAGTTTTTTCAAAAAGTTTTGGAAGGGGATGGAAGGCATCTTCAATATTCTCAAACCCTACAATCCAATACCTTTATCGAGATTATATAGTGAGGATGAGGCACCTGTATAGTGGTCAGCTGATGATGTGGGTGGTGGTGATGTCGAGTAAGCATGGCAAGATAGCTGGTGATGCGGATACAAGGAGGACCTTTTACTCTTGTCTTCTTGCACATGCATTGCACACACTATATTCCTTTCAGTAGGGGTGGCCCTACATTTATTTATTTTATTTTGGTGTTGTGTTGCTGGATATTTTTTTATGATTGTTTTTGGATGATAATTTTATCTTTTTTGTTATGGATGTCGCATTTTTGGGTGCCCTCATTTGATATATTGTTATATCTTTTAGTGTTAGTTTTCTTTTTACCTCAATGTTTAGTTTGATTCTAATTGAGACATAGGTTTAAAGGAATTTTGAGTACCCGTAGCATGAGTGTCAGGAATGCAAGGGAAGTCTGAGTACCTGTGGATTTTATTTTTTTTAAATTAGGGTCAATTTATACACCATTGGCAATGTCTGAGTACCCATATGGTTATCTTTCCCATTTTGAGCCTAAATTTGAGACTATGGCTTTGGTTGTAGCTGTAGTGTAGCAAATTGTGTGAGATGCTAATGCAAAGCAAGAAACCCCCTCCATCCAAATTTTTTGAAAAATCAAGGGCTTGGACATGTGAAACATTGTAACAAAATTTTTTCTCTTTGGTGGCTCCGTAGAGTTTTGGCTTGAAAATAATGATAAATGCTCCAATTATGTGTAGTTTGCTAAATTTTCACTATCTTAGACATAAGGGTGAATGCAAGGTTGACTATACCATGGGTATCATCCTTGAAATAGGGATGCCTATATTGAGGTGTTGGTTTAAAATTGTTAAACACACCTATTAGGTATTCGAAAGAATCAATGGGTGGAAGTTTGGTATTCTGATGAAAGACTAGCATCAAAATGCATAACCAAACCTACCCATATTAGTCTTACTAAATTGATGTTGATTTCTAATGACCACATATCACTCCCTTTATAATGCATATTCCCAATATCCATGCATAATTATTAAACTCTAATTATTCATAGCCCAAAATTTATTCTATAAAATACCAAAAAGAAAAATTAGTGTAGGAACGTATCTCCCCCATTTTATCTTTTGGTACCATTTGTTTGAATTTAACTTATATCTATCATTTTGAATTAATTTGATTGCCACTCATATTATTCTTTGTAGATTCGACCTCAACTCTAAAGTAGGATAAATATATTCATGACGACCGCCTTGTACTTTATTTGACATGTAAGTTGAGCATTATCAACTACTCATATCGTAGGATACGAATGGTATAGTTAAGTCATATCCTTGGATGTGGCTTGTTTTTAATTTTAAGTCAAGGGTAGTCTGGACAATTCCTACTTCAAATCCCATATGTCCTCACATAATATAATCCTTGTTGGCCCTTCATAATGTTTATTAAAGGATTAAAATACTTCAAATACACTCTCAAAGTCATTCTTGAAGATTGGGTCTAGGGTTTCTCAAGTTTTCTTCAAAGGGGCTTAAGACTCATGTTTCTCTTCCGATTTTTTTTATATAAGGCATGTACTTTTTACCTTGTTGCTAGTTACAACTAAAATCGTGTGTATTGTGCTTTAAAAAATTATTTATGAAACATTAATGGTGGTTTTCTAAATATATATTTATTGTCTTCATGCATATGGTTTGGTATTGGTTTAAACTATGTTTTTACATATTTTGGGCAATGGTTTGCATATGTTGGTACTTGTTTGTTATGATTTAACAAATGGGTCTTTAGTATCCCTAATTTTTGTGGTTTATACATAGGTTTTTTCCTTGGTAAAGGTATGTCCGAAACATGTATGATAAAATTCTTAACAGAATATTTTCACTCTATTGTTGAACTTTCATTAGAACTCTTGCATGGTTTGGTTTGGTATTGGAACCCAAAATGGATTATGATGGTTTTGCATAGTTTAAATTATATAAATGCAAATTTTTGGCCTGGTCAATAATGGTTTTGAATGGTTTAAAGGGTAAAGGTTTTGGTGGTCATGGTTGGCATATTTTGAAAACATTGCAGGATACATGGAAATCCCCAAAGTGAATGCATTAATGGAATTTGTCTGAATAAGGGTTATCGCTTAAGTGCTTATGCTTATAGGGTACATAGGAATCCCCCAAGTTGTTTAATATGGTTAATAGAAGGATACGTGGAAACCCATAAACCTATATATGGTTGTCTATGGACAAAACATGCCATTATAGTCGGTATGACGATACCAACACAAATGTCCTTGGTTAATAAATGGTAAATAGATTGGTTTGTTTCTTGGTAATGGTTTTAATTAGGCTAATAATGGCAGGGTATGTATCAAAGCCATGGAAGGTGGAGATCCGGGGGGACCAAACCTTGAAACTTATATTTATCGATGTTAGGATTTGCCTTGGTGACAGTGTGCATGATACCACACTATATTTTGGGGATGTACTAGTCATCCTATATTTTCTTCCCTGGTTATACGGCTTCACACCCTTGGACCCTTTTAGCAGGAAGAGCTGAACCCAAATAGCCCATGGGTAGTTTAGGATGGCAAAGTTATACAACCTACATAAAGGTTTTGGTGGTAATGGTTGGACTATTTTGAAAACCTTGCGGCATACATGGAAATCCCCTAAGTGAATGAATTAATGGAATTGGTCTGAATAATTGTTTTTGATTAATTGATTATGATTATTGGGTATATGGGAATCCCCCAAGTGGTTCAATATGGTTAATGGAAGCATACGTGGAATCCCTTAAAACTATATATTGTTTTCTTTGAACAAAACTTGCAATTATAGTCGGTATGACTATACCACCACTAATGTAATTGATTAATAAATGGTAAATAGATTCATTGGATTCTTGGTAATGGTTTTAATTGCGCTAATAATGGAAGTGTGTGTATCAAATCCGTGAATGGTGGAGGTCTGAGGGACCAAAAATGGGATCTTATATTTTTCGATGTGAGGTTTTGTCTTGGTGACCGTGTGCATGATGTCACACTATAATTTAGGGGATGTACTAGTCATTCCATGTTTTCTTCCCTGGCATGCGGCTTCATCCACTGGGGCCCTATTAGAAGGGAAAGCTTAACCCAAATAGCCCATGGGTAGTTTATGATGACGAAGCTACACATCATGGGTAAAGGTTGTATAGGCATGCTAAACCCCGTTCCCTTTCCCGGCATGGTTATATATATATGTATGGTTTTATGGATTATGTATGATTTTACTTGGCTTTGTAAATGGTATTATTTTATCCTTATCCTGAGTTCATGCTAGTTTTCACTCACTAACCTATCTTATGGCGGCTATATGCCCACACTTTGAATGGATTCACCATTATACATCTCCTGCTTAATGATAAAATTTGGGGACAATCGATGTTGGATTGAAGTGGTGAAATTCCTTAGTTCGGAAGGCATGTGTTTCATGTCATGGGTTACTTTACATATTTTTTTATTTCATAGTCCTTTATTTTTTGCTATGGTCGGGGGCATGTCCCGACTAGGTACACTTTGGTTTGTCTAGAGGCTTTGTAAGGATAACTGTGGACATGGTTATGGTATGGATTTGTTAAGTTTCATATATATATATATATATATATATATATATATACACATGCATCTGATTATTATAGTTGGTTCTGGTTTAGGGATTTTGGCATTGATTTGGCTGGCCATTGGGTGGTTGGACTTGGTTGGGTTAGTCTCATATATATACTTATTCTAGAGTCAACACATGGTTGGATACACAATCTTGTTATATGTTCGGAATTCAGTCGACTCAAGGTATGCATTTTGTGGTTAGGCTAGGTAACGGGGGCAGTTCCTGGCGATTGTTGGATTTGGAATTTACTATTACGATAAGGACCTGGTTCGGGTCATGTTATTTAGCTATTCAGGGCAGTCAATCATCACTTTAAGCTCAAATTGCAGCACCCCCTTTTATCTCACTTTTAAAAATTAACTGTGTAAAAACATAAAGTACAACAATTGGCACAATGGGATAAAGAGATGACATTACATTAGCAACATACAACCATGCTTATGTATACATTACACTACCCAAACACATAAGTATATTGCAATATGACTTATGTGACACCACAAAAAAGATACCCCAATCACTTATATGAAATAATGTATGTCAATGCAATGATAGTCAAGAGACACTCACACTAAAAAAAGAAGATCCAATCAATTTTCAACGAATAACATATGCTTGCCCTTATTTTCTTTACTTTAGCATTAAGACAGTCAAGCTAGGATCACTATCGGATATTTCTCATCTTTTAATATAGGCTTGGGGACTGGTATAGTACATATAGACATATATCTAATGTCTAAGCCTCCTTGGCACTACACTAACCTTAGTGTCTCACTTACTAGCAAATTTTTTTTAATTCCACCCTTATTTCTCTCTTTTTATTTGTTATTGGATATTTAGGTTGGGTGTGGTCTTTTATTCTTTTTTTTACACTTTTTCTCATTTTTTTCTTATCTTTTGATACCACACCTAGCCAAACATTGTTTTTCTTTTATTTTATCCTTCTACAAACCCACTTTACACTATGCACCCCTATGATAGCCACCCTCAAACTAGGCATTTTACCTCAATTGAGGTGCACAATATCTAAGGAGGACCAAGACTAAAATAGGTTCATTATAGCACAAATAGGAAGGTGGATAGGTGAAACAAGAAAAAAGCCTACAACACTCGAAACAGGGATCAATGGATACAATTTCATAAATGTAAGGTTATTTAAGCTAAAAGTTGACTAAAATAAAAAATGTCCTATCATCATGACTATGATTCAACCTAAACAACATTAATCTAGTAAGTTCAGAATTCAACACATAGAGGAAACTAAGAAGTATCTTGCACACATGGAAAAAGTCAATATTACAAATTACTACTTATCCGGTTCATGCAATTTCTCACAAATGCTTATCATATCACTAATCCTAATGCCATAAGAAGATCCACAATGTACACACATGTATATATTCACACAATTTAACCACAAAATTAGGAGTGGTATATTTTTTTCTTAAACATCAATAAAAACATGACTACTGTCCTAAATACCTAAAATCTCATAATTATACAAAAACACAACACAATACAACAAAAAGTATCAAAGACATGTCGGGTCTACAACCATACCACTGCCGACAATAAAACAAGCATAATAATAAAAACCAACGGTAGATATGGTATACCACACCCCAAACTAAAAATTTATGCATTGTCCTCAATCTGCATAAATAATACCAAAAAAGAAAAAGTTAGAAAATTGTTGGGATGCACTAGGTGCCCATGTCATGAGCATCCCTAGATGGGGGAATATCAGCTGGCGGAGGTTGTGGTGGTGACGGTGAACTATTGGATGAAGCATCCACTGCTATCTCTGTATGCCTCTGCCTAATAATGTTTGCATTCTCAATTCAATCTTACCTATCCAATTTAACGGCCTGGTCATATGGCATATCTAGTTCCTACAAGTCTCCTATTGTAAGACCCCACAAAATTCTAATCTTAATTCAGTCCAATTATGCTTGTTAAGGAGGGTCCCATACTTAGAAAATTCAAGCTAATTTTCCAGACTTAGTTTATTTTGGCCTTCGAAAGTTCGTAAATCTCATTTTGTGATCTTAACATTCTTAAGTGGTCTATATTTCCATTATTTCTTGATCAGGAATATCAATAGGTGTTCCTGGACAAGTTTTGGATTTTTTGGAATTGGTTTAGATCATGATCGGAATCCCAAAACAGTGGACCAATATGATCTTGGCACGCAGCGTCGCCAATCACGTTGGTTGATATTGTTGCAGGTTGCCAGGTTTAAAGTATTGCGGCTCAACGTAATGATGTATGACTCATTGACTATCGCATCGATGTTATGAAGCACTCCATCGCTAATAGCATCGGTGCCCTATTCTCAGTCAATTAAATGTCCGCATTTTTAAGGGCAAAAGGGTAAATTTCCCACTCTTATATAAATCTAAAACATGGAATTTATGCCCAATGCAACCAAAATATAGTCACTTCTCACAAAATCCTGTCTATAAAATGTTAGGGTTTTTAATTGGGGATACAAATTCAAGGAAATTAAATTACCAATCTTTATGAAATTAAGAATTAAGGTATATCAAGTGTTCATCCAAGGGTTTCTTCCAACCTTGGATTCCAAGAAACCTTTTCAAAAAATCAAGATAATTTTTTTGATGAATTTCATGATTTAATTTGATTGTGTTCATGAATATTATGTTAATGGGTTCTCTAATTCATGATTTAATTGAAATATCTATGTGAAGTAAAGTGATATATGTGTAGTATCATGTGAAACCATGTTAAACCCTTAAAATTAGTCAATAGGAATGTGAATTATGACGCCTAATTGTTGTATAGGGTTATGTGCATATATTATGCTCACCAAGTGATTGATGAATTGCTCATTTGAGTTAATAAGTGAAAGAAATCGTGTCATGCTAGTTATGTGCAAGTTGTATCATGCGAGTGTTTGAAAAATTGTTTATGGGGATGAAATAATTCCATGTTATAGTATGTCAATACGCATTCCCCATTAATGTACAAGTAATGCATCTCAAGGGGTTGTTGAAATGTCTAAATGAATAAATTATAAACATATACCCACTGTTGAGCTTTTAATCTTGTGCCATGATTTACTTATTATACTATCGAGTTTTGGGGGTACTTGTACCCGACAATTTAGTTGTGTGTGTAGAGCCAGTGTCAATTTTCACGATACTCACAGTCAAGCCATGATCAGTAGAACTCAGTCAGTCATGTGAATCGGGAAAATTTAGTAAATTCAGTAATCTCAGTCATTTATCAGATCTCAGTAGTATTTTTTTCATACCTCAATAACTTAGTCAGCTAGCAAACTTAGTAGCATCTCTTTAGTTGATAGAATTCACTATTATTATGTCATTCAATGAAACTCAGTGAACTCAGTTCAGTCAATAATAACTGTACCATTAGTAACAGCTCAGTCATTCCTAGTGTGAACTAGGAAAACCAGTTCAATGTATTTTCAGTTGGGAGTTGGATTCAGCACCGAGTGAACCCAGGGATGAGGACTCACCTATTATCTAGTAGAGGGTGTGATCTTTAGTAGCAATCCCTATATTTCAGAACTACGTATCCATCGTAGGATGAGATGTACACCTACGAGTCTACGGATTATACATCTCATTTGATTTTTCCTTACAGGAGGGGTTAATGGAAGAGCTCCCTGTCAAAGAGGGTTTACTCACAGATTGTCTTTACCCATAGAACAGTAATGACACCATTCCAGATAGGGTTACAAGTTGGACCCCACTAGTTCAGATTCGAGGCATGTTGGTTAAATGATTACCTCCCACAATCTCAGTTACAAATTCAGCCTCAGTAATAGAACTCAGTTTAGTTCTATAAATATCAGGACTGTCAAATACAGTCACTCAGCTCAGTACGGAACTCAGCTAGTTCCATTAGAATCAGGACTATTAGATATAGTCATCCAGTTTAGTCTAGAACTCATATAGTTATTCTGATTTAGGAATGTTAAATACAGTCACTCAGTTAAGTAAAGAACTCAGATTGTTTCACAGTATCGGTATACTCAGTTATTAGTTATCAGTAATATAGTACTAGTAACATCAGATATCGGTTACTTGTAAACTCCGTAATTCATATCATCAATAGACTCAGTTGTTTAGTAGCCCAGTATTTGTAAACCCAAATATTAGTACATCATTATTCAATATTGTCACAATCCTAGTCCCTATTTATGTATTCATGCATATATTTCTCACGAGCTCATGTTCAAGTCATTAGCCAATTATTATTGTTCATGTATATGAACCCTTGTAATCAACTTACCTTACTTGCATACCACTATATTCAATCGTACTGAAGCATTTACGCTATGGTGTTTTATACCATAGGTTTAGAAGCACGAGCTCCCAAGCATCCTTAGTAGATCAGACGTTCAGCAGCCAGACTAACAATGAGTCATCATCATTCGAGGATAGCATGATTATTTTATTACTTTATGATTTCAGTAATTCAGAGTTAGTTGGGGACATATCCCATCAACTCTATGGTTATCAGACAGTTTATTGGCTTTCAGACTACAGCATGTTTCAGACAGTTTATTTCAGTTTTGGGTATTGTTATACCACATTACAGACATTGTTTTATATTCAGTATTAGTTTATTTTTTAATCTTATGGCCTTATATATTATATTCCACATATTTATATTATATTATTCAGTGCTCAGTTACAGATATCAGTCATGGGTAACCTTATGGCCCTTCGCGGTCATGAGCACCGTGTAGAATTCCGGGTACCAGATTCGGGGCGTTACAAAATTTATATCACAACCTAAGATTCAACAGTGTCCTAGGAAGTCTGCAAAGCCGTATCAAGTAGAGTCTTTTTCATGGGTGTTTTGTGCACCACACTTATGGACAGAAGGCTATGAGATGTTTTAGGAACAGTTCCCTTCTTTCAGTATTCATGTCGTGCCAGTGAGCATGAGCTTAAATTTAACTCCCAGTATAATCCGCTCTTCCTTTCATTTACAGAACATGCCTCCCAAAAGGGCTAGCGAAAGGAGAACCAGTAATCAGTCAGCACCTCATCCCATTCAGGAAGATCCCCTAGATGAACATGTTTCTCATGCAGTATTCAAGGTTGCATTCACTACTCTAGCCAATCTAGTCACAGCTCAAAATGAATGTACAGCTATTATTTTGACCAACCCAGTGGCAATTTCAACCGTAACTAGGATTCAGGACTTCACCCAAATGAATCCTTCCCTAATCTCTGGTTCTCTGTCCGAAGAGGATCCACAGGAGTTCCTCGACTAGGTTCAAAAAGTCACAGATATCATGGGTATGACTTCCAGTGAGAGTGAAGAGTTAGATGCCTATCATCTACAAGATGTTGACCATATGTGCTTTAAGTAGAGAAAAGTAGATAGGGGTACAGATGCAGGGCCCATATAATGGGAGGAGTTTTCTACGACCTTCTTAGATAGATTCGTTCACCTAGAGTAGAAATAATCCAAAGTGTTAAGGTTCATCAATCTCAGATAAGTAGCTTGAGTATTAATTAATACTCCATCAAGTTCAACCATTTATCCAGGTATGCTCCCCATGTAGTAGCAGACAGTAGATAAAGAATGAGTATGTTTTTGTCTGTGGTTATAGCTAGAGTGGTTATGGAGTAAAGGACTACAATGTTGATTAAGGAAATGGATATATCTATACTTATGGTCCATACACAACAGATTGAAGAGAAGAAACTTTAGAAGAAGAAAAGAGAGAATAAAAGAGCCAAAACAGGTAGTTACCGTTTTTCTTAGCCAGGGTCGCAGGGTGGTAACCGTTCCTAGCATAGTCAAAAATTTTTAGTCCTAGTTCCCTCTTCAGCTAGTGCCCCATTACCAAAGTTTAGAAATCACCGTAGTACTGGGGCGCCAGGACCAAAATCCCAGAATAGTGCAAGCATTATTTGCACTCATCTGTTTTGCAAAGAGTGTGGTAAGTATTAGAAGGGTGTGTGAAGAGTGGGCAATAATGGGTGTTTCAGATGTGGCGAGTCAGGTCACAAGGTTCGAGATTGTCCTAAGCTCGGTCCTCAAAGTCATCACAATCGTCCTTCAGCTCATTCTGGTCGCCCGAATTAGCAGGGTGCCAATTACAGTGCTATTAGTGGGCAATGAGCAAACAAACTCTATGTACTTCAATCCCAAAAAGATCAGGAAAGTTCTCCTGATATAGTCATTGGTATGTTGCAGATCTCTCATTTACATGTTTACACTTCTTCAGATTTAAGAGCTTCTTTTTCTTTTATAACTCTTTACTTACTAATCAACTTTAAGGTCAGACCAGATATAAATGGGACCTTTATCCATCTTTACCCAGTGAGTTAATCTATCATAGCTCGATAGGTATACAAGAACTGTCCGATTATTGTCCCTCAGAAAGATAGGCTTTTTGGTTCTCGTAGTAATACCAGTATAGGTAGGAAATCAGTAAGGGAAGGTGATTCCTAACCCATTTCTATCCCAATGTGAAGTTTTGTACTTCAACAATTATAATACTTATTAATGCATCACGTCATAATTTCGTTACCCCAACTTATATTAACATTTTCCATAAAATCGTGTGCATTTCAAGTTCCTAGTATGAGGAATCCTTGTTCACTAAGTTTTATGAATTATGTCCCATGAACACAGAAATTCCAGACTCAGGTCACTAACTGATGGCCATATTAACACTTAGATGATATTTCATAGTCCTTGTCTCCTAATACAAGAATCCCTGTCATATAGTGATCTCCTATTCTGATGTCCTGTTCATATCAGGCCAAGATTTGCTTTCTACCTTCTGTCACAAGAACTCTATAGAAAGAGTGTCATAGGAACGCTCCAGTGGAAAAAAAATTTCCAGTATGAGTTCGTTAAGCAGCCAGTAATTTAGTTTAGGAGACAGACAAATAAGTTCAGATCGTGTGGTTTCCCATCTTTCTATCTAGATGCACAATCTAGAGTATCATAAATGTGATCTTTCTAAGATGGACTAACTAGGTAGTTGTATGTTCAACCCATTTTATGTATCATGTCTTAGTTTTAGATCTAAGCTACTCTGATAGAAGGTGCCTCGTGCATCGTCATAGCTTTCCTCATAGCTCTGCAAAGTAAGCCCAGTATTTTAAAGGTGCATAGTTCCCCAAGGGGGAGATACATTATAATTCCCCAAACCTTCATGAAATAAACGTGTTTCTTTCTCTTTTCATAACGAATGGAGTTTGGGGTAAGGTGTACTCATGAGTTAACCCTCAAACTCCGATCTCATCTCTAAGCCACGTATTCAAGGTACTCAGTTCATATCATGATATCTAGCTTATTTATCACATTCCAGACTTAGTTAAGTTTTTGTGTTTCCACTGATGCATATCTAGTAATTAATTTTAGGCTCATTAGCATTTTCAGTTTAAGGAAACAATCTCCCTTGAACTTATCCAGTTTCATGCTCAGATTTCCATGATAAACTTTGTATCAATTACCCTTGCATATCAGTCATGGATTCATGTGTCAGATCAGTCATGTATTCATGCATCAGATATGCATGTTCACTATAATATATTTACCTTATCAGTTATGCTAGTCATAAAATCGTACATCAGATATGCATGCTCAAAACAAATCTCAGCAGATAAGTGATGTCAGTCATGTACTCATGTTTGAGTTGTTCATATTCAGCATATACTTCAGCTTATTATTTCCCCCATCTCGATCAGTCTCATTCGAGGATGAATGTTCCCAAGGGAGAGAAATGGTAACACCCCACAAAATCCCAAGCATAATTCAGTCCATTTATGCTTGTTAAAGTGTCCCATACTTAGAAAATTCAAGCTATGTTTCCAAAATTAGTTTATTTTTGGCCTTCGAAAGTTCGCAATCTCATTTTGTGATCTTAACATTCTTAAGTGGTCTATATTTCTATTAATTCATGACCAGGAAGGTTAATTAGTGTTCCCAGACAATTTTTAGATTTTTTGGAACTCGTTTAGATCAAGTTAGGAATCCCAAATGGTGGACTCATTCAATCTTGGCACGCCACATCGCCAATCCCGTTGGTTGATATTGTTGCAGGTTTCTAGGGTTAAAGTACTTACGCTCGATGTGATGATGGCGTGAAGCATCTACTATCGCGTCGATGCCATGACACGCCGCGTCGCTAATAGCATTGGTGCCCAGTTCTTAGGCATTTAAATGTCCGTATTTTTAAGGGCAAAAGGGTCAATTTTCCACCCCTATATAAGTCTAAAACATGGGATTTGGCCCCAATGCAACCAAAATATAGTCACTTCTCTCAAAATACTCTCAAGAACAAGTTAGGGTTTTCAATAGGGAATCTAAATTCAAGGAAATTCCATCGTCAATCTTCGGGAAATCAAGAACTAAGGTATGTCAAGTGTTCATCCAAGGGTTTCATCCACCCTTGGAGTTCAAGTAACCTTTTCAAAAACTCAAGATAATGTTTTTGAAGGATTTAATGATTTACTTTGATTGTGTTCATGACTATTATGTTAATGGGTTCTCTACTTCATGATTTAATTGCAATATCGATGTAAAGTAAAGTGATATATGTGTAGTATCATGTGAAACCATATTAAACCCTTGAAATTTGTCAATGGGAATGTGAATTATGATGCTTATTTGTTGTATAGGGTATTTTGCATATGTTATTCTCACCAAGAGTTTGATAAATTGCTCACGTAAGTTAACAAGTGAAAAAAAATCAGGCCACGCTAGTTATGTGCAAGTTGTATCATTCAAGTGTTTGACAAATTGTTTATGAGAATGAAATAATGTCATATTATTGTATGCAAATACGTATTCCCCATTCATGTACAAGTAATACATCTCAAGTGGTTGTTGAAATGTCTACATGAAAGAGTGATAAACATATAGCCACTGTGGAGCTTTTAAGCTTGTTCCATGTTTTACTTATTATACTATCGAGTCTTGGGGGTACTTGTCCCCGACAATTTATCTGTGTACCTAGAGCCAGTGTCAATTTTCATGATACTCACAGTCAATCCATGATCAGTAGAACTCAGTCAGTCATGTGACTCAGGAATATTCAGTAAATTCAGTATCAGTATAGTAATCTCAGTAATCTTTGTAGTCTCAGTAGTATCCAGTCAGACCTCAATAATTCAATCAGATTGCAGAACTCAGTAGCATTTTGTCAATTGACAGAATTTAGTAGTATTCTATCATTCAACGGAACTCAGTGAATCAGTTCAGTTAGTAAAAACTATACCATCAGTAATAGCTCAGTCATGCCTTGTATGAACTAGGAAAACCAGTTCAATGACTATTTCTTTGGGAGTAGGATTCAGCACCAAGTGAACCCAGGGATGAGGACTCACCTTTTATCCAGTAGAGGTGTGATCCTTACTAGAAGCCAGTGTAGGTTTAGATGTACTCCTACAAGTCTAGGGACTACACATCTTCTATGAGTTTTCCTTACAAGAGGGGTTGATGGAAGAGCTCCCTGTATAAGAGGGTTTACTCACAACCTGTCTTAACTCGTGGCATGGTACTGACACCCTTCCAGCTGGGGTTACGGGTTGGACCTCACCAGTTCATATTGGGGGTATGTCAGTTAAATGATTACCTCCCACAGTCTCAATTTCAAATTCAGTCTTAGTAATAGAACTGAGTTCAGTTCTACAGATATCATGACTGTCAGATATAGTCGCTCAGCTCAGTACGAAACTCAGCTAGTTCCATCAAAATTAGGACTGTCAGATAGAGTCATCTAGTTCAGTCCTGAACACAGATAGTTATTCAGATTCAGGACTGTTAAATACAGTCACTTAGTCCAGTAAAGAACTCAGATAGTTTCTCAGTATCGGTATACTCAGTTATCAATGATCAGTATAATAGTACCAGTAACCTTAGCTATCGGTTAACTGTAAACTCCATATTTCATATCATCAATAGACTCAGTTATTCAGTATACCAGTATTAGTATGCTCAGATGTCAGTACATCAGTATTCAGTATTGTCACTATCCCAGTCCCCGTTTATGTATTCATGCATGTATTTCTCCTGCGCTCATGTTCAATTCATCAACCAGTTATTATTATTCATTCATATGAACCCTTGCATTTAGCTTACCTTACTTGCATACCAGTACATTCAATTGTACTAACATATTTGAGCTAAGGTGGTTTATACCATAGGTTTAAAAGAACGATCTCCCGAGCATCTTAAGTGGATCAGAAGTTCAGCAGCCAGACTAACAGTGAATCCTCATAATTTGAGGATAGCATAATTATTTTATTACTTTTTTATTTCAGTATATTGGAGTTAGTTTAAGACATGTCCCATCAACTCTAAAGTTATTAGAGAGTTTTGAGGCTTTCAGACTATAGCATAATTCAGACAGTTTATTTCAGTTTTGGGTATTGTTATACCACATTACAGACATTGTTTTATATTCAGTATTAGTTCAGTTTTGAACCTTATGCCCTTACATCTTATATTTCGCATATTTACAGTATATTATTTAGTGCTCAGTTACAGATATAAGTCATGGGTTAGATTGTGGACCTTCGGGGTCATGAGAACCTTGTAGCGTTCCAAGTACCACATTCGGGGCGTTACACCTTTGCAACCTATCTTGGCCCCAACTATCAATACCTTCTTATCATCCACCATAAAGAAAGAAAATTATTTGGGTGCACGCAGACGTGAATTATTTGGACCACTGAGGGTATAACAACGGCCTGAGATGCTACATAGATCTTTATGAGAGAGCGTACTGCTGCCTATAATATATCCAAATCCTCCCTCATCTGGGCAAGATTTGGTTCCTTTGTCTCTAAAAATTAGGCTATAAACCATCTCTCAAACTCATATAGATATGCTTGGAAGTCAGAATAAAGATTAGATAGTGTAGATCTCTGTGCACCCTCCAATCTGGCCTCTGCCTACTCAAATAGAGTTTGAACCACTAATCTTATCTACCATTACAAGGTAGTCATCTCACTCTCAACGACACTCAATCAAGCATCAGTGGCCCTCTGACTGTCCTTTAAGCTCTGTAAGAACTCATGAGATATAGTGATCATATTTGAAGCAGAAGCTGCAGTGGATGGGCGAGCCGAGAATGATGAATAAGTGGTTGGTGTCCCCTCACCCTAAGTAATCATATTTGGGGAATCTTTCCTTTCCCCATCATCGATATCAACACTAATACCCACATCACCTCCATGTGCATCACTAGGCTCTATGGAAATTGATGGGGCCTAAGTCAAGGCTCAAGATACTATAGGAGGCTCTCTTGATATCTTGGGAAGTTTGGACCTATAATTTACTTAATACTCTTTGCCTAAACTGTAGTCGTCGAAAGTACCCTCTTATCTACTCATGGTATCTCAAGTACATAGCCTCGACATAAAGTCTCTAAATCATGGAAGAGAAAGGAAGATTAGATATTTCCCCAAATGCTCAATCATGGATCTGGTGTTAGAGAATGACTTTACAATTAATAGCATATCCAGATACCATACCAGAAACCAGGGTTTCTCACTCCTAAGTCAACGTATTATCTAAAGCTATGGGGAATTGTCAAAATCTTATGAGCAACCACCAAAACTTGGACTCAAAAGTCAACAAGCGCTTTTTGGTAACAACATGACCCTCTATACATGGGGTCATATAACTTTAATGTGAATTATATATAGATATGAAACCTAGACATCATAATGCTCTCATCTATACTCATTCTCCCGAATAATTTATCAATCAAGTGCAACTCATAATTTATAGTCATACTCAGCTATTTTGTAATATCTTGAGATTACACCCTGGGCGCCAAATGGTGCTTACAGTCTCGAGAAACCACAAGCTAACCCATAAGCTTTTACTTATTATGAGAAATGGATAATATACTGATTATAGAAGTCATATGCAAAATTTTACTGAAAAATGCCATAAGGTTTTAAATCATAGTTCTAATCGTATCTCTAAAGCAATACTGACATTACTGATAAAATGGCTAATAATAGCAATTTAAAATTGACTATCTGCCTGTACTAGTCTTAAAGTCCCTAAACTGTTTGACTGTAGAGTTGATGGGACAATCTCCCAACAAACTCCGACCATCTAAATATCTTAACTGCCAACATAGTTGAATATAAAGTAACTTGTTCTCGAAGGATGAGGACTCACAATTGTTGTTGTTGCTTATGCACTTGAAAATCTAAGTACAATCAGGAATTCGAGCATCAAAACCTATGATATATGACATCATAGAGCATGAAATAATTATGCGATCATTACTTTGAATGTAATAGTATGCTAAATAAGGTAGGCTATTGTGTGGGGTTTCATGTACAAGAGTAACTAGCTGACTTAAGGAATAACATGAACCACTGAATAGAATGCATGAAATTTATATATACTGAGAATGCATAACCGAATATAAATATATTCTAATTATAATCTGTAAATTGAAATAATGAAATTGGATGTCTAAATAACTAATATCTATATGCTATGGTCAAGCAAAACTGAAACTGAATTCTAAACTGAGTACTAAAACTAAAACTATGGGAGGTATCATCAAATCGACATGCCCCACTCTGAAATGATTGGGGTCCAACCTATAACCCAATTAGAAGGATGTTAATATTATGACATGGGTACTAACAATGGTTTTGGAGTTATTCTTAACTTACGAGTGACTAGTCCTAACTAATGGGTGACAATTGAGATTAGTAGTAACTAGCGGGTGATCGCTGAGAGTTTCACTCTGAACTAATGAGTGACATCTCATAACCTATGTTGTCTACGTAGTTCTGGAACTTAGGGATTTCTTATAAGGACCCGGTCCTAATAGATAGCTGAGCCCCTATTGCTAGGCTCTCTCGGTGATGAATCATACTCCCTACTAAACTGACACTGATTACGGGACTGAGATAAGCTTAACTGAATAAGTAACTAATAATGATGGCTAACTGATTGAATATGCTCATGGTTTAACTAAACTATTGTGTAACTACTGAAATACGCTGAACAACTAAGGTTTTATGTATTCATAAACCCTAGGACTCGATAGCAAATAACAATAAGATCATACTAAAACTTTGAGGCATTCCATCAAACACTTGCAATGCATGGCTTAAGCATGGGGATAGTTTTAAACATATGGTAGTAGCATGATACTGATACTAATAACCAATTAAGGCTTAAATTAGCGAACAACAACATTCAAATATGTAAGATTTAATAGCAATAACAATTTCTTATAAGTATGATATAAAATTCAAAATTCATGAATGTTTAAGGACATAATTCATAAAAAATGTAAAGATCATAATTTTAAACTTTCAACTGGGTTCTTGGACTCTATAAGTGAAAAGGGGCCATGGATAAACATCTAACATACCTGAAGTCTTTGATCTTGAAAGAGAATTGACTTTCCTTGAAAGTTCTTTAATTGAGAATTATAATTTCTTGATATTCTTAAAGATGAACATGAATTTTGTTCTTGGGAGATGATTTGGAGAGGAAATCCTAATTTTATTATTCTTGAGAGTGGAGAGGATTATGAGTGATGATAAACTTATATTTTATCACTTATTAGGGTTTAATGCATGATTTAAGTCGTGTGAGGTTAGGGAAAATACCAAAATACCCCTCCGAAACTAAATAGGAATTGCTGAATTTTTAGGGTGACGACTTGGGCAGATACGTCGTCACTTTGTTGATGGCCTATCAACTAAGGTTGTCACTTGGAGTCTGAAACTGATGAATTACTGGTTTGGGCTGATGACTTGGCCAAAAAGTCATCACTTAGTTGACGGCTAATCAACTTAGGTAGTCACTTTGTTGACAGACTTACATGCTGAAGTAAAATAAGTATAACTTTTTGCTTCGACATCGTATTAAGGTGAAACCAAATTTTTTGGAAACAATATTCAAATATCTTTCATTTGATATAAAATAGTATACTTAACTCATTATGTAAGTAAAATAAGTATAACTTTTTTCTTCGACATCGGATTAAGGTGAAACCAAATATGTTGGAAAGAATATTCAAATATCTTTCATTTGATATAAATTAGGATACATAACTCATTATGTATAATGAGTCATGTTCGCCTAAATCTAACCCAAGTAGAATCATTCACTAAAACTTAATCAATAGATATGTTCTCAACTTGTCATTGTGTTTGAAGATTTTTATGACCTCGATTGATATATAAGGACATTTTAACAATATAGAATTGATCATCACACATATATAGAAATAAAATCATTGTTTTTTGGTCTGCATAATTCATACCAACAGTTTGAATTCTAGCAAAAAAATGTGGTATATTACAATATCTCCCCCTTGGGAACATTCGTCAGAACCATGGGAGGTGCAAGGACAACCACCAATAAAGTCCAATAAGAACATTGGTTTGAAGCATTGGGGAAATTTTAAGATAAGCATATGAAATTCCCTAACCACGAGATGTTGGGAAATATGATTCTCTAAATATTATATAGGGCTTTGGACCAAATCAACAAATCCATAGTGGATAATGCAACTTGTGGATCATTTGTTAAATCATCGTATGGAGTTGCATCAAATGTGTTATATGAAGTGTCTAGTTTATCTAGGGGTTAGAACATAAAGTATAGTGAGGTAGCCGTGGGGACTCCCTCATCATCCTTTACGTGTCAAGATAGAAGATGTCAATAGGAGGAAAGAGACGTAAATTTGTTACAACTTGAACTTTTTGCCAAACATCTATTGGGAGCCTTTATTTAAAAAGTCAACTTTATATATGGAACGGATATAAGGGATTATGAAGATGAAGAAGAAGAGATACTTAATGATGAGATGAGATTTTTGCCTAATTATTCGAAGAATTTCCAGGTTGCCTCTCAAAGGCAAAGTGGTAATCAAGGTTGAAACAATGAGAATCATGGCATGTCTCAATGCTAAAAGGAAGGGTACATTAATGAAGATATTTGAACCCAAATATTGATAGCGTTTGAGGGGTATGACAAGATAGTAATGGAAATAAGGAACAACTTCTCTAAGCTACATTAAATGGTTGAGTCTCATTTAACCTCTATCTAA
This sequence comes from Capsicum pubescens, assembly GCA_030864215.1. Taxonomy (NCBI): domain Eukaryota; kingdom Viridiplantae; phylum Streptophyta; class Magnoliopsida; order Solanales; family Solanaceae; genus Capsicum; species Capsicum pubescens. The sequence goes on along the minus strand of CM061540.1, from coordinate 222,252,969 downwards.
TAATTAAAGACAAAATTTAATTAAATATTGGTGCAACTTATTGAAAGAGAAAATGAAGAGATGACGAATGGTGTGGTAACATATTTTTTTGTCACTAGAAATGGAAAAACTCGTGGCAAGGGCATAGAGCTTAATGATGATCCTGACGAAAGAAAAAATGATATTCAAACAAATGTGAAGTAAACGAGGACAAATGGTGATAAGTCAAAGAAAACTGATGTTATTCCTTAAAATTCAAAGGTAATAGAATTTTAAATTGATCCATGCGACTAATAATAATCCCCCCCCCTCTTCCTCTACGGTTTAAATAAAAAGGGGAAAACGCCAAGTATAAGAAGTTTCTTGATAAATTTAGCAATATTTTTTTCAACATTCCATTGATAGAAACCTTGCAAGAGATGTTGGTCTATGCTAAATTTTTGAAGGAATTGGTATAAAAAAAAGTGCATTATAAAAGATTAGACAATAGAACTAAATCATCATTGTGGTGCAATTATATCAGGCACAATGGCGAAAAAGAAAAAGACCTCGGTGCTTTCATAATCCCTTGCAACATCTCAATGTTAAAGTTCACAAAGTCATTGTGTAACCTCAGGGAAATTGTAAATTTAATACCATATGCAATTTTCACAAGATAGGATTGGGTAAAACGCAAACTACCATGATGAAACTGCTCATGGCTGACCGATGCATAATGAAACCTATGGGTTTATAATGTGAAAGTTAAAGTCGACCGGTTCATTTTCCCAGCTGACATCATTATCCTTGAGTGTGCTTTAGACCATGAAACCCCTATTATTCTCGAAAGGCTATTTTTAGTCTCTGGAAGATCATTGGTGGGCATAAAATCCAGCAAGATAAAGTTTTTCCTAAATGATAAAGAGGTTTATTTCTATGTATTCAAGCCTATGAAACAACCAATGACCTTGTAAGTAATTTTGGTGATTAATGTTATTCATAGTGAGGTGATGCATTATGTCTATGTGAGTTTGGTGGATGATCCATTGGTAGGAGTTTTGTAGAATTGTGAAACAGATGTTGAAGTGTTCAGTGAAGTGGTTGTATGTTTAATGGGATTTGGAACTTATACTTAGAACCCGGTAAAGTTGTACCTCAATCTTAAAAATCGTAAGAGCCCACCCGCAAAGCCATCCATTCTTTAACCACCTTAAATTGAATTAAAGCCATTGTTAGCCCACCTTAAATATATGTTCTTGGGGGATGGAGACACTTTTCCTATGATAATCTCAAGTTATCTCGAGACCTACCAAGTGAAAGATTTGAATTTGGTAAGGAAAAAGTTTATTCCATCTATCAGATGGACAATTACGGATATCATAGGAATAGCCTTGTTCCAAAAAAGATAAAACTAGAATGATATCATGTGCCAAGTGTGGAACATCAAAGTAGGATAAATAAACCTATGAAGGAGTTTTTGAAGAAAGAAACTATAAAATGGCTTGATGCAGGAGTCATCTATCCAATTCCAAAAGCACAAGGGTAAACCCAGTGTAATGTGTTTGGTATAAAGGTGGCATTATAGTAGTTGTGAATTAAAAGAACAACTTGTAATACGTTCAACTGGTCATTAGATTGAGTGTATGCATGGACTACCGCATGTTGAAATTCTTTGATAAAAAATAACTACTTTCCTATGCTCTTTATTGACCATATGCTAGAAAGGTGCTGGACAAAGGTGGTATTGCATTGTACATGGTTATTCAAAGATATAATCAAATTTATATAGCCCTAAAAGACCAGGGGTAGACAACGGTTTAGCTCACCAATAATATTTCAATGGTTTTTTATATCAATATTTATAGATATGGTTGAGGATTTGATTGAAGTGTTCATGCACAAATTCTCGATGGTGGGAAACATATTTTAGTCATGCCTTGAGAATCTAATCAAGGAAAATGAGAGATGTGTGGAAACCAACCTTTTCCTCAATTGGGAGAAATGGAATTTTATGGTCAAAGAGAGTATTGCCTTGCTCTACAAGATCTTGGAGAAGGGTATTCAAATAGATAAGCAAAACTAGAGGTATTTCTAAGTTCTCCCCCACCCATTCGGTAAAGCGTGGATGCAGTTTCCTTCGACCATGTTCTATCAGAGATTTATTAGGGATTTCAAAAATATAGCTTAACTAATATACAAAATCCTTGAAAAAGAGAAAAAAATTAATTTTGAACAGATCTATTTATATACTTCCGTAACTTTAAACAACATAGGATCTGATACCAATTGAAGGAGGGTGCGGATAACTTGTGTAATATGCGGATAACTTGTGTAATAAATAGATCTATTATATGTATAATGGATCTATTTTTATTTGTGCATGGATATTTCTTAACTTCTCTAAATATTTTAATTTTAAGTCTATTTATGTTAGTTTTATCGATATTCATATCTTGGGGGGTGATTATATGGTAATTGGTTAAATGCTTTACTATAGTATTCTTTATTTTTCACCCTTAATTTCTGTAATTCTTCTATATTATTTTGAAGATATTCTAAATATTCTATATCTTTTGTTTGAAAATATCCAATTAGATTATCTTTCATAATTTTTTCTAATAATATTATTTCATCCATATTTTGTCTCCAATATTTTAAATATTCATAGTCTATCATTTTATCCTGTAGTAATTGTTGAGTTACAGATTTTTGTATAATAATTTATCCTAATTGTACTGTAATATATATCTAATTCTAGATTTTCAATGCTATTTATTATCTTGTGTTATTCTTCTCGTAGCGAGTTTTTTAAATTATATAAACTATCACATGTACTTTTTCCTAAATTTTCTAGGGTTTCTTCTATCCATATTAATTTTTCTTTTAGATTCTCCATTATTTTTCTAATTCGGTTTCTATAATTAATTTTTTCATTTAGATTATCTTGATTTTCTCTAGTTTTTCTAATATATTCTAACATCTCTTAATCTGAATAATATCAATTTGGGTAATTATCTAGGTATAACTGTGCTATCCAATTTATAGTTTCAATTTTATAGTCAAATACTTTTTCTAATATTATTCTTTTAATATCTATAATTTCTGTATCTCTAAGTATATATAAATTAAGACTTTAAGATTATCTATCATTTAAAATTTGCTAAATATTTTATTATAATATTTTTTAGTTGTTTGTTTTAATCTCATTAAATCTTCTATATTTTCACTAAGAAATTGTATATATTTTGTATCTATTTTCCAAAATTCTAAATATACATAATTTATCATAGTTAGTGTGTGGGTTTGGTATGTAAGTATTTATAAGAGTAGTTCGGTAGATGTGGTATATAATTAATTCTAGTCATAAAATATCTATCAAATATTTTTTTCAATATGATTTTTCTTATATCTACTATTTCTATATCCTTAAGTACATATAAAACGAGTATTTTAAATTTATCTACCATTTTATCAGATAAATAATTATCTATTTTTCATAAAATTGTTATTTTCAAAATATTCCCTTCAATCATGCACATAACAACATATGATCACTTTAGATTGTTATATACTAGATTATTCTTAAATAACATATTCTTCGGTCACTATTAGCAAGGTAATATGGATACTTTTTCCCTTAAATAGCGCCTCTACTTTAGTTACTCCCCTATCACGGCTTTCTTGCCTCACCGGTTGCACCTTTAGGATGACATAGTTCTTAGGGATTTTTCTCCTTTTCCACTTTGCTAATAAACTTCTTAACATGTTATTTTTCGAATAATTCTACTATAAAGCAACTAACATGAACTTATTTTATCATATCATGATTGTTAGGAATTTATGAATTTAGATATTCATAATAGTAAATGAATATACCTGTTCTGGTAGTTTTGATAATTCTAAGTTTTGTTCCTCCATAGATTTTTCCATTAAAATATACCTGTTTTTTAATAAATAAGCAAAATATTTGTTTTGGACAAGAGAGATTTTGTGCTTCAACGCATGAAGGATTGCCTTCATCTGAGCAAGTGCTCGTTTATTTATATTATGAAAATGTACACTATTTTTCTTTACATCTGTCAGCTACTTTACAAAAGTGAGAAAAACGTTTCTACAAAGTCTTAAAGCTAATGTCTAATCTAATAATGACACTACTTGCCAAAAATCTAATAATGGCACATCTTGCCAAAAATTTAATAATGGCACTACTTGCCAAAAATCTAATAATGGCACTACTTTCCATAAATGACTAAGAAGAGTCAAAAAAAGCCTAAGGCTAGTTACATGATATTTACGTAAAGCTATATAGCTATTCTTCCATATTTCTTTCTTAAATTACTTTCTTTGTCTTCTTTCTTTATCCGTAGTTATCTTCTTTTTATTGCTCTGTATCTCCATTATTGCTTCATATCTTGCATCTTCCAGCTGTCGTTTTTATCTTCTTCTATTCCAGTTGAACTTCTGGGATAATATTATCTTCTCCATTACATTTTGAAAATTGATGGTATGGATATTTATGTCCAATTAACTTGCAATATATGGTTAATAATTCTTCCGAAATAAATTTTTCTCTAATGGCTCCGGCAATAGTTTTTTTCTCTGGATTGAGTAAAGTCAAGATCCATTGCCTAACGTCTTCCATATCTGCTTCTCGTAGTTCCTTTGAATTTGAGTATATTATTACATTACCTTTTGAATAATAACTCCATATGGGATTTCTGTTGTGATAAGTATTTGCTAACTCTTGAAAAATTGTGGATAGTCCGATAATTATCTTATTTGCATAAAAAATTGGTATCTCAATTCTAGGTATTTCTGGTTGTGGAATAATATCTTCTGGTATAATCATATCTTGGGTCATTCTTATTTTTACAACTTGTATAGGTGATTTAACTTCATCATACAATATCTCTGCTGGTGCTGTATAAAATTTTATAAAAAATAGGTTATCTTTGGTTATTCTTTTAAAAATGTTAAATGAATCATATATTTTTTCTATATTGGATATTTCATTTCCGTCTTGGTTATATATGGTACTAAGTAGTCCATATTCGTAACAGGTTTTAACTAGACCTGGTTTGGTTTTGGGCAAAACAATTAGCTTATTGTATCCGATTAGCTTCTGGGTTATGTAATTCGTATGTGGTTCTTGGATGTTTATAGCTCTGGGGTTGGTATTTAAGAAGGTTTGTATTTTGTAAATATTTTCTATGTATGTCCGGGCTGTATAGTTGTAGGTCTTTTTGTCTTGGTTTAAACTTTCTCAGTATGTGGTAATTTGTGGGGGTATAAACATAGGATCTTTTGGTGTATTTGGAATAAATGGTTTATCAAATAGCTTGTTTAGGTTCATATTTGTATTTTTCCTAACTCCTTTGCTTGTACCTGCAGGAGTAGATTGATAAATGTTATGGGTTTTATGGAGTATCCCAACGTCTCCTTCTAGCTTTGGAATTTTAATGTCTTCCGATCGACATAGCTCTGTACACTGTTGAGTTAGCTGATTTGTAGCTTCAGACTTCAGTTTAACTTCATTAGTCTTTAGCTTTTCTATTTCATTACCTATACTGTCCACTTTCATTGAAAGCGTAGTTAGGGTGTTGAATATCTTTTCTAGAGTATCCTCTTCTATTATATCAGTCTGTGTAGTTTTGTCTTGATATGTAATCTGCAATAACATTTTTGTTAGTACTAAGTACTTCAATTGTAAATGTAAAATTTAATATATTCAATACTAGTCTCCGAATTTCTTTTGTTATAACTGAATTTTGTATTTTCTTTGTTAGCCACCAACGTACCTGTGTATTATCTGTTCGTACAATAAACTTGTTATTTACAATATATGGCTCAAATGCTAATAAACATTTATATAATGAACATAATTCTTTTCTATTTATTTCTCATTTTATTTCTGTTTCATTAAACATTCCTGAATAATATCTACAATGATGTTCAATTTTTTCATTTTCATATCTATATTTAAGTACTCCCCCATAACTACATTCATTAGCATCTGCTTTTACTATATATATAAATTTTCTATTTTCGTCTGGGAATTGTAGTTTTGGTAATTCTTTACAAAGTGTTTTTATTTTCTGGACTTGTTCTTTATCTTCTTCATTTTAATTATATTCTACATCCTTTTTTATTTTATTTTTGTAAAGGCTTTAGATTTTCTGCTAATTTTGGTATATATTCCCTTACTTGGTTTACTAATCCCAAAAATCATTGTAATTTCTTTTTTGTATCTAATTCTTCATTAGAATTTATTATTTTTTGTACTATATGTTGTTGCATTTTTACTCCACTTTTATCTATTTGTATTCCTAAAAATTCTATCTGGTTTTTCATAATTTCAGCTTTCTTTTCACTTAAGCTTATTCCCGATTTTTCTATTATATCCGTAAATTGTTCTAATAATTTTAAATGTTCTTCTTTGGTTTTTGTATATAATAGTATATCATCTATATATACTATACAATTAGGCAATTGTTTAAAATAACTATACGTAAAATGTTGATATCTACCTGGTGCATTTTTATATCCAAATGGTAGTACATTCCATTCATAAAATCCTTGTGGTACCGTATATGCGGTTAATTCCTTAGATTCTTCTTCTAATTTTAAATGGTAAAATCCTATATACAATCAAATTTACTAAAGTAATTATATCCTTGTATTTGTCTTATTTTTAATATCTTATTTGGTATTGGGTAATTATATGTCATAGTTTTTGCATTTAAATTTCTATAATCAATAACCATTCAACTTTTTCCTCTTTTTTGTTCACTATATTTATTTACTATAAATTCTAGGCTATTATGTTTACTATTACTTTTTTGTATATATTGTTTTTCTAATAATTCTTCTATGTGCATTTAAATTCTTTTAAATCATCAAAATTATATGTTAACGGTTTTTGAATTATTATGCTATTTTTATCTATTATTTCAATTTTTATAGTGGTTTTATGTTTTTCCCATCCTTTTAATTGGTCTTCACTATATAATTGTTCTAATATTTTCTTAATTATTTCTATCTTACTTATTGAAAATATAGTTATTTCCTTTTTATTTATTGTAAATACGACCAATTCTATTGTATCTTCAGTGTTTTTTATATTTTCTAATTTTTGCGTAATTTTTTCACTTTCTTTTATCCAATCAGTTTTCTTTCTTATTTTATTAGTAACTCTTTTTTCTCTTACTTTCTATTTACATGGTGTTGTAAACCACCAATCCGTTCTAGTTATTATATGTGGGTATAATTTATCTAAAAACGGCATGCCTAAAAGTATATCTTTTGATGTTAGCTCATAATTATAAATCTCTTCTATTTTTAATATTGTATCCCATACTTATGTTTTTACATTCTTAGCTTTGTAAGTAATTAAGCTTCCTTCATTATTAAATCCTTTAACTATTATTGGTGTCTTTAATTGATCCCATTTACTTTTTGGTAAATCTACAAAAAATAGCTTTTGCTCCTGTATCTATCATAGGCGTATAATATCTACCGTAATACCCTTCTACTACTATTTTCATTAATACATATATTTTCATATGACGTTAAAGCTCTTCTTAAGAATAATTTCTCTCTGTTATATGATATAGATAATTGTGTATGCTCTATATTATATGGTTTTACTTGTTCTAGCCATTTAATTCCTAATATTATATCTGCCTTTTGCATTTCTTCCTTTATTTCAAATTCTATTTTTATTTTTCTAACTCCTATTGTTATTTCTTTTTCTGCTATATTTTTAGTGTTTATTAAGCTCCTTGGTAGATCTGGGCATATATTATTGTTAGATTTTATTTCCTCATTTTTTATTAGATATCTGCATATATTCTGTATTTTCTATTTTTATTTCTGATATTTGTTTATTTTTTGGGTTTTTAGTTAATTTACAATCTCTAGCTAAATGTCCTAATTTTCCGCAATTATAACAAGTACATTCTTTTATAGATTTCTTTTTCCAATATGGTTATTTATGTTTATAATTTTTTACATAATATCTTTTTCTTGGTTTCTTATATTTATATTTTGATTTTTTGTATTTCTTATATTTCTTATGTCCTTTTTTTTCTTATAATATCTTTCTTCGCATCCAAATTGAGGTGTCATTTTATCTTTGCAATATGCTAAATTTCTTATTAATGTTTTTTCCATTTTTATTTCTTCTCTATATTTTTCACATAGGTTTCTATACCATTGTTGTAAAAACTTTATTCTTGCTCCTAAAGTATCTTCTATTTTTGCTTCATCCCAACTTTTTATTATTTTGGAACTAAATGGTTCAGGTAATTTATTAAAATATAATTTTCTTATTTCTTTGCTTTCTTCTGTATTATATGTTCCTTTATAATAATATTCTTTGAATGCGCAAGTATACTCATCTATATAACACATATTACATATTGCTAATTTTAACATTAAATTCCTATTTGTATCTTTCTCTTCATTTTGTTCTTCTTCTGTTGTTGTCATGCTGCTAAATTCATCTTTTATAGCTATTTCATATTTTTTTTAATAATTCTATAGGTGTTAATTTAGTTGTAGTTGTTGATGATGTTCCTTCTGTAGGTTTATCAGTTCTTAATACCTTCTTGCTATTTTCAGTTAAATTGGAAAACCATAATTTCACTGTTCTTATTAGTGTTGTTTCTATATATTCTGGTGCATCTGTTATGTTTATATTATTATCTAATAATTGTTTTGTCATATATCCTATCCATAATTGTATTGTTTTTTCTTTATCTACTACACAATCTAAGTCTAAAAAGTTATAATTTTTATTAACTATTTGTTTTGGTGTCCAGTTGTCATATTCTTCTTTTAGATTATATCTTTTAAACTTATTTTTATAATATGTAGGTTTTCTTATTTCTGATGTTCTAGGTATTATATTTTCATCTTCTTTCTTATCAAGAGTATTTATTTTTGTGTTTCTATTTTCTAAGTTTTCTTCATTAATTACTTCTTGTTTTTCATTAATTTCTATTTTTTTTTTGTATTTTTCAAGATTTTTGTATATGTTTCACTATCGTCTGAATAATAATTATTTGTTTATTCAATATCTATTGTATTTATTTCTAATTTTTCTTTAAATTGATTTATTTCGTTTAATAATTTTTGTTCTATATCTTTTTCTTTTTTTTCTTTGTCTTTTTTCATACAAATCTTTTAGCATTTGTAGTTCTTTTTCTAATTCAGCAATCCTACTATTTTTAGTTTCTTCTATTTTTCGTATTTCTTCTGTAGTTTGTTGTTTTATTTTTTCTATTTCCTTTTTTCTATCTATTTCTTCATTTTCTTTTTCTATTCTTACCATAGCTGTCAATTTATCTTCTAATTTTAATTCTTCTTTTTCTAACATTAAATATAAATGTTCACCTATTTTCTTATACCTTCTTCCTAGATTAGAAAATACTATTTTTATTTTTAATCCTTCATAGTTTTCATATATTTTTTCATCTATTGTAAATTCTTCTTTGTTCATTTTTATTTAATTGTTAATAGATCATGTTGGTATGTATATTCTAGACAATCTATTACTGATTCTAAATTTGATATTTCTTCTTTTTGTGCATTTATTGAGTTTTTACTAACTCTGGCAATTATGTTATATGGTAGTCTTTCTATCCTTATTTTTAATTCTCTATATTTTGTTAATTTTTATACGTTATTCATCTAAATAATATTTTGGGGGATATCTAAATTTAGTTTTATATTATCAGTCATAATTAATAAATTAATCAAATAATCAATTAATAAATCAAAATATATACTTCCGTAACTGATCTATTTTTATTTGCTCTGATACCAATGGAAGGAGGGTGCGGATAACTTGTGTAATATGCGGATAACTTGTGTAAATAGATCTATTATATGTATAATGGATTTATTTTTATTTATGCATGGATATTTCTTAACTTCTCTAAATATTTTTATTTTAAGTCTATTTATGTTAGTTTTATCGATATTCATATCTTGGGGGGTGATTATATGGTAATTGGTTAAATGCTTTACTATAGTATTCTTTATTTTTTTTCCCATTAGTTTCTGTAATTATTATAAATTCTTCTTTGTTTATTTAGGTCAACACAAAGGAAAGTTATTTCATCTGATCTATTGTGTGAGCAAGGCCTTAAATAATGCTCAACTTAACTACGTAGTTATGGAGAAAGAATTGTTGGTCATGGTCTATGCCTTCAAAAGGTGGTTTACCTATTTGTTTGGAATGAAAGAGGTGGTGCACAAGGATCATGCCGCTTATAAATACCTCATGACAACAATAAATGTTAAGCCACACTTAATTATATGGATTTTACTTTTGCAAGAGTTTGATTTTGAGAAAAAAGACTAGAAGGGTTGAGGAAACCAAGTGGACAACCATATTTAACGTCTTAAGAATAATCATGAAAAGCATGGTGAGGTTGGGATTGAGGACACTCTTCCCGATGAGCTAGTCATGTCAATCTCAGGGAAAGTTACACCATGGTATGCCGACTATGTTAATTATTTGGTGAGTGGAGTACTCCCGGAGGATCATAGCTATTATTAAAGAAATTGGTTTTTGTTAGATGTAAAACAATATTTTGAGATGGACCCTTCCACTTTTAGGAATACGCAGATGGTATGATTTGGCATTGTGCTATATATGTTGAAATGAAGGATATCCTTGAAGCATATTACTCCTCACCTTTCAGTGGTCATCATAGAGGTATTCAAACCACCTCTAATGATGTTAAATGTGGTTATTATAGGCTATAATTCATAGGGATGCCTTTGATTAGGTAAAAGCATTTCATAAATGTCAAATTCAAGGTGGAATCTCAAAAAGATATGAAATGCCCCTTAAATCGAATGTTGAAGTTGAACTTTTTTATGTGTGGGTAATTAATTTAATGGTCCCTTTTGTGAGATCCTTGGTTAAAACATATACATTGGTGGTGGTTGATTATATTTCCAAATAGGTAGAGGTTGTTGAACTTCTAAACAACAAGAGCAAAAGCTTTACCTTGTTCTTGGAGAAACATATTTTTATAATATTTGGAATGCCATGTTCCATCATTAGTGACAGAGGCTTACATTTTTGCAACAGGATGTTTTGGGCCCTTGTAAACAAACATGGGGTGAAGCACAAGGTTGTTACCCCGTATAATTAGTCATGTTGAAGTTTCCATTTGAGAAATCAAATCTTTACTTAGAATGATCATAAAGGTGGGCTGAACTAATTAGGCAAGGCAGCTTGATAACACACTTTGGGCTTATAGGACGTCCTATAAATCCCCAATTAGTATGTCCCCTTATCAATTAGTGTTCGGGGAGTCATGTCATATGCCCATCGATGTTTAGCATAAAGCCTTGTGTGCATTAAAGAAGTTAAATATGAATTTTGAAGAAATTTCTAGTCAAGGGTCACTAAAATTCACGAGTTGCGGGATTTCTAACTCAAGGCATATGAAATTTCTGCTTTGTATAAGGATAAAATGAAGAAATGGCATGATGCAAAGATACAAAGGCCAAAATTTTATGTAGGTATAGTGTAATTCTTTATAACTCTCGTTTGAATCTTTTTACCAAAAAAATATTTGTAGTAAATATGCAAAGGGTGAAACACTAAGATATATGAGGCCCCAAGGAAGTCATGTTTGAGTTGGTATGTTTCAAAGACCCTCAATATTGATAAAAGAGCATCATGCCGTAAGATTAAATTAGGTGCTTTATAGGAGGCAACCCATTGTTTACATACTTATTAGATTTTTGATGTTGTGTATGTGTTTTACCCAAGTTGGAAGTCCAAAAAACAGGGGAAAACAAAGATATAATGTTGGCAGTTGTGCAAGAAAAATAGAGCAATATAAGGGAAAATTAGTCTTAGTTATCGCGATCGTGGTACATGGATCATGAACGCATTATTTGGGTCGTAATCATTGTAGTCCTATTGTTGAACATCCTATCATGATTGCGAATGTCAAAAGATATTTTTGTTGCTACTGCAGGGAGCCCTTTCTCACCCTTATACTTTTTTGAAATATTGTAGTGAGGGTACTTCAACAATTTAAACTGGAGGTAGGGTACATTTGGTTCAGGCATCTTAATCTAAAATTTCCTCCTGAATCATAGATATTGTTGTGCTATTTTTGATTGATTTCATATGATCCTTTCCCGATTATAGATTAAATGAGAACAATCTCAAGGGAAAATCATCGTGATTTAGTATTTGTGCCATAGATGTAGGGGAAATCTAAGTTCACGTAGAATTGGAGATTTGGGATCGCCTTTATAATTATGGTAAAGTCTGAGTAACCATATGGTTTTTGCTCACGAGATTTGAAATGTAAGACGACATCTTGGTTTGGTTCAATTAATAGAAAATTTGATGTGTTGTAAATGCGAAGAAAACACCTCCCTCAATTCAATTTTTTTTTAAAACTAAGGTCATGGATATGAACAATTTTGTAACAATACTTTACCTCTTTTTGTAACTACAAATTCTTTAGTTTGTAGTATATGGAAAATACTTCCTTTAGTCTTTAGAAGGAAATGTAATTGAGCCTCCTTGAAAAGTTTGTATGCCATGTGCAGTGAGCATAAATGTGTATCTCTCATGCATACTTGTATCATCTACAACTCGCTCCGCTAGTCTCACAAGGCTAATTGTGATTATGCTTGGTAGGTAAAATGATCTTAGGACTTCTTTGTGAATATAGGAACCCACTTTAGCCTAAATATTCTACACATACATACAATAGTATCCTTAGTTACCCATTTTGTGCCTTCAAGCCTTTCTTTGGAAACCACATTACAAGCCTTGAACTATTTAAAGTTTATCCCTCTTTCGAACCCTATCCTCCTTGAACTTGGTGCATCTAAGGAGTTGAGTCGCCACCGATGTGGCAAAGGAGTATAATTGAGTCACCACCGATTTGGAGTAGCATCTAAGGAGTTTGTTATTGTTGCATTTATTGTTCTTTTAAAATATTTTGCATCTTTTAAATTGTGTTTCATGTTGAGGGAAGTCATGAGAAATGATTTCACCATGCTTGAGAGCTACTAGTTTGTGTTAATCATGTCCCAAGTCATTGTGATAATTTGGGGTATAAATGGGCTTAAACTTTCATGGTCTCATTGAATAGTGTATCTTGAGGACAAGTAAAAGTTTAAGTTGGGGGTGTTGATGAGTGGTAAATTTGAGTGGTTAATTTACCACTCATTTTAATCTAAATTAGTGCACACTAAAGTGGTTAAAAGGTGTAAATGAGAGGATTTTTTCATTTCAATGAACTAATTGCAATGTTTTCCAGGCATATATGTACAGGGAAGAAAATAAGTGAAGTGAGATTCAAAGAGATAAAGAAGGGAAGAAGCAGTGGAAAAAAGCTAGAAAAGCAGGAGATGGGACCAACCTCAATTACTGCAACCTCGGTCTAATGGCTTCCATTGCATCCAGTCAAGCACAAGTTAAATAATGGAGAACGCGATCGTAGGAGTCACGATGGCGGTCAATGAATGCGGATCGCGATGGATAAGGACTCTCCCAATGGAAGACTAGCTATTTCAAATAACTGAATCCGATCCTTCAAAGGGAAAAAATTCTTTCACTTTTGGATTATCTTCCAACCACCTTTGAAGAATATTGAGAGAAAACTTCCCATTAGTAATAGAAGAACAATTGTATTAAGACTTCCAAAAAGGATATTTTTAGTTTTAATTGGAGCTTGGAATTTTGGGATTACTCTTGCTTTATTTTCAATTGAGGAAATTCTCTTTTTCCTTTGTTCATGAGTAACTAAATATTCAAATTGGGATTATATGTAAATAGGTTGAAAATATGTGTGGGTTTTGATGGTTAGTTTAACTTCTTAGTTGATGATGGTGGATTTCACAAAAACTTTATTACTAAGTTGGGATTTATGGGCGAAAACCCAAATTTCCTGAAATTACACATTACCTTTTTAAAGAGAGATGTGGTTGAATAACATTTGTGAACAATAATTAGATATTAGCATATTTCTTTACATCGTCTTAGAATTAAGGTTGGACTGTGAATTTGCCATGTCTTTTGCATTTTCCTAGAAATAGCGATGTCCAATTAAGGCCTTGGGTGGATTTTTTTGCAACACCCATAACATATCGTAAATGATCTATGGGTAATATTTTTGGTGTATGGTTGAAATATTAGCATCAAAACCCCCCAACCTAGCCGCCCCATATATTTATCTACTAGTATTTGCATTTGATTATCATGAACCCATGCACTATTTGCCCCTAGGAAGACATAATCCAACGACTCTTTTTTTTTTATAATTTATCTATAATTGTTACACTAATTTGGTAGTTTAAGCAGTTCTATTTAAACAATCTTCCAAACAAAATCCCCTCCCCCATTTTAAATCCACGTTTTACTTTATGTCTACATTATGGGTAATCACTTAGTAGTTCTCAACACTAATAGAATTTGAATACTAATTCCACTCCTCGAGTATTCATCCCCAACAAAAGTTGGGTTGTTATATTTGATAACGATCATCTTTCCCATAAATGATGGAGTAAGTTAAGCATAATCAGTGCTGCAAAATTATACAAACCCTTAACGAACCGCCCATAATAACCTGCCAAATCAATAAAGCTACAAACCTCAGGCAGAGATGTAGGCCTTGACCATCACAAATAGCCTCAATTCTTGTTTCATCCACCAGCCAACTCAAAATCATGATTGGTATTCGGGCATATTTGCAGTTTTTAATACACAATTCGACATGTACGCGATTCAACATGGTTTTTTTTACATAATTGGACCAAAAGCATTAAAATGCAATATGGGTTCCGTTGTTCTCATTTTTATGTGTAGGTTATCAATTCATAGTATGTCATATTGTAGAAGCAGTTAGATGGAAAATTCATCTATTTAGTAGATTTCATCGAGCATTTTTTAGCATCGAGGTAAAATAGGTTTGCCTTTCTTATTTAATTAGCTTAATTATAGTATATTTATGATAATGTGTTAGATATGGGTTGGGAAGTCTTCGAGATGTGATTCATATAATTTGGGACTTTTAGCATATTAGTTATATATACTTAGACATAATTGACTTTGTTACTCATGTTTAGGGTAGAACTGATATCTTAGGACCTACAAAAACAACAACAAACCCAGTATATTCCCATAAAGTGAAGTCTAGGAAGGGTAATATGTACGCATTCCATACCACTACCTCCAAAGAAGTAGAGAGGTTGTTTCCGATAGACCCCCTACTTAAGATAATGAATAGTAAATAAGGGGGGGATGGGTGACATAAAAGAAAATCTGGAATAAGAAATGATAAAAACAGTAATCGTAGAAATACGAAATATGAGAAAATACTAGAGACACGAAATAATAAAAATAGGAACTAAGACATAAGAAAAAGGGGCACCCACCTATGTACACAGTCCTAGGGTTACTTCACCGGCTACAGAAGATCTCTCCTAACTATATTCTACAACCCAGACAATCACACTAGCCTTCTACCCATATCCGCACCCTCCACACCTTTCTATCTAGGGTCATGTCCTCAGTCAGCTGAAGCTTCTCCATGCCATGTCTAATCACCTCCCTCTAGTATTTCTTCTGCCTATCTCTACCCCTCCTAAAGCTATCCAAAGCAAGCCTCTCACACCTATGAACAGGGGTATCCGGCCCCTTCTCATCACATACCTAAGCCATCTCAGCCTTTTTTCTCGCATTTTGTCCTCCATCGAAGCCACTCCCACCTTCTCCCGGATAATCTCATTCCTTACTCTGTCCCCTATAGTAAGCTCACACATCCAATGCAACATTCTAATTTCTGCCACCTTTAATTTTTGGATATGGGGGCGTTTGACTAGCCAATACTCCACTCCATACAACATGACCGGACGGACTGCCACTCTATAGAATTTGCCTTTATGCTTAAGGGGTATCTTCTTATCACACAACACCTCTGAGATGAGCCTCCACTTCATCCATCCTTGCTCCAATACGCTTAGAGATATCCTCGTTAATCTAACCATTCCCCTGAATCGTAGACCCAAGTTACTTAAAACTATCCCTTTTACAAACATCCTGGGAGTCCAACCTCACTACCACTTCGTCCTCCTGCCTCAAGTCACTAAACTTGCATTCCAAATATTCCATATTTGACCTACTCAACCTGAATCCCTTAGACTCAAGGGTTTGCCTTCAGACCTTTAATTTTTTATTCATACCCCCCCATCTCATCAATCAGCACTACATCATCCATAGAAAACATACACCAAGGCACCTCGCCTTGAATACTCTACGATAACACATCCATTACCAGCGCAAAAAGGAACGGACTAAGAGTCAATTCCTGATGCACCCCTATATCGACTGGAAATTGCTCTGAATCTCCTCCTTCCATCCTCACTTAGGTATTCCCTCCATCGTACATGTCCTTAATAGCTCTGATGTACACTAATAGATCCCCTCTCACCTCTAAGCATCTCCAAAGAACCTCCCACAGGACTCTATTATATGTCTTTTCTAGGTCGATAAATAGTATGTGTAAATCCCTCTTCCTTTCTCTATACTGCTCCACCAATCTCCTCACCAGGTGGATTGCCTCTGTCATCGAGAAATCAGGCATAAATCCAAACTGATTCTCTAAAATGGACACGACCCTCCTCAGCCTCCGCTCAACTAATCTCTCCTAAATCTTCATAGTGTGACTCAACAACTTAATACCCTTATAGTTATTGTGACTCTAGACCTAATGTGACTCATTTAATATCTAGATGTGGATTTAGATGCCTTAGTCTAGTGTAGGGTAAGATTTTCCTTATGATGGATTTTTGGGATTAGAAGTGTGCCCCTCCCGTCAAAAGTATTATTAGCTCCTTATAACTGTATAAGTGTATTATATTCATTATATTATACATTGGTAGCTTGAAAATTATTGGTTACATAATAATTATAATAGTTTGGTACTTGGGAAATGACACTAGTTCTGGTTTAAGATCGGCGATTTATGATCTATTGACCAGTTTAATTTTGACATTATTCATGCTATGAAGTCCGGTTCAAGTCTGGCATTTGTTTATGTGAGTACTGGTTCATGTCCGACATTGATGGGTTTTAATGATGGTTAAGGAATTTTTTCTAATATGAGATTTATTTTATGGAAAGATTCTTTGTTATGGCTTTAAAGTCAGGTGTTTCGTAAGTTTCTAGATACTTATTATATTTGATTGCACTCTCCTTACTTATGGGGGCCCATGTTGAGTTACTTACTTTTCCACACTTACAGGCTTATA
Source organism: Capsicum pubescens (assembly GCA_030864215.1). NCBI lineage: Eukaryota > Viridiplantae > Streptophyta > Magnoliopsida > Solanales > Solanaceae > Capsicum > Capsicum pubescens. The sequence continues at coordinate 222,235,707 of CM061540.1, read as the reverse complement.
GGGAAAGTTTTTTAGTGATAGTTATGCGTTCTTTACATTATAATTTCAGATTATTTGATTGTTTAATTATTTACATCATTTGGAGCATTATTCTAGGTTTCCCTTCTACCTTATTTTAAGCTTACCTATCTTGCACATTTATTGTACTTATAATATGATTTATGTCATACTGTCAATGATGTATACAAAGTATGCGGGGCTTTAGTAGTCATACTATACTTTTGCAACATTTTGGTGCATATTCAAGTACTAGTGGTTGTTGTTGATGTGACAATCATTCTGTTATGAGTTCGAAGGCAACGTGAGTTCTTTGAGTCAGAGTTTCACTTTTCTAATTTTATCCTTGCTTAGTCATTCATTATTTGGGACTCATATATATTAACTATTATAGTTCTTATGTTATTTCTTGCTAGTGTTTCTTGTACTGTTTGTACTAGGTCACAGATGTTATTATTATCTTTATCTATCTTTCTGACGAATTATAATACTTGAACTATTATTCTAAGTCTTTACTTGAAAATGTCTTTCTTTTACTCCTTTTTGCCCCAAATTAGCCCATCACCTATAGCTTTTGGTTATGATTTTGCTTACTTACTGAAAGGATAAAGTAGGTGCCATCATAACTCATAAATTGAGACATGACATGCTGACACTCTCAGATCATACCTATAATAATAGTCGAACATTTTTCCTCCGTTTACCAAGTACAACATATAAATGACCTTGCATACAAATTAGATAAGCACCACACCCATCATCTGTCCTACCTACCTAAAGACATACTTAAGAACCCTGTAGATGACCTCGAACACCCAACATATCACATCTAGTTGGGATGGAACTTCCTTAATAAGCGGGACACTCTACGCTACAGGTAAACCTTCCTATGCAAGGAATATTCTCAAGAAAAATAGTTGAATGCTCCATACTCTTAACACACCCACAATAACTATACTGTATCTAGAAGATACGACTAACCTAAAATAGCCACCTGAGCAAGAAAACCTAGAATGCACATCTCCAAAAACATATCCCTACTCTAGTATGGAAAATAACTATAGTTATACTTATCCCATCAGTAATTTGAAGTGCGGCATGAAAAGGGATGCTAGACTGACCCTTAGGATTATATGATTGGTGTGGAGGGTAACAAACTTGTAGACCTCTGCCTCTGAATCGTGTGCCACTCTCAATCAACCTTAAACTACCTACCAGAGTGGTCTCTTATTGCTTTTCCCTTGGGCCTCTCAATGCATCTCTTCCATGATATGATCATAATAAGAGAACACAATAAAATACCTTTCAGTAGTGCCCAATCATTATGTATCCATGTGAAGAGGAAGTCTCAATCCCTAAATAAAACACTGAATATGCTCATACTTGATCGGTAAAATAGTTATGGCATGCCTGGATAACACATAGAATTTTACCTCATACTCTCAGACAATCTTAAAACCCTACTCCAATCTCAAGAATTGATCTCTCAAACACTCCCTAAGGCTATTAGGCATATACATCTCCAAGAAAACCTCAAAGAACTTAATCCATGTAATTAGGGGAGATCCATTGGGCATAGAATCAAGATAACCTCTCCACTTATGTCTAGCTTCCATGTCAAACTAAAAGGTAGTATTGTAATCATCATGAGTCCCCTCTAGGACTAAATTATGGAGCCCATACTTACTCAGTGCCCCAAAAAACCTAGATAGAGTAAATAGTAAGAACCTACCCAACATCTTATACTCCTAAATAAACAAAGCAGGTTGGGCAACTATCGATTGAGTAACTACAGGTACAAGAGGGATCTCAACTCTAGGGGTTGTTTCTATAGGCTATGCCCTACCTCTGTACAATACTAATTAGTAAACTGAGCGCCATGAGATGATGCACTACAAACCATACAAAACAACTTAACTAAAGCATCTTAGATAAACAAAAAAGAAATAACCCCAGTAAATCTTGGGTTGCACCCTAGTCCACTACTCAATAGGATTGAGAAATCTCTAGTGCCAGAGAAGAAAAGGGGTCTGGAAAAGTCTCCCTATATATACCTCTACCTGGGGATGCATATTGATTATTTCCTCAACCTTCAGGTCGACCATGACCTCCGGTAGGATGACTTGTTGCAGACTCGGGGTCCTCATCTCTAGTAGAAGTAGCTTACATCCTAGCCATATGCAAAAGAGTGAAATCAAGTGAATCATAGAAACCAACTCAAATTCTTAGCACTAAATAAGTGAAGAAAGTGAAGATATCATAAGAATATCCTATAACCACCTGATGATAAGGAACGAATGTCACTATTTTGATCTGCGGGACTCTATTAGGAATTTTATATTGTACCAACATTACTATTGAAATAAAGGATTGATACCAATATTTCATGACCCGATCTCACGAGTCATGATGGCACATATGTTATCTTACTAGTAGGTAAGCCAAACTATAGCCCAAAACTACAAGTAATGGGCTAGTTGGAAGAAAATAGCCTAACTATTGTAATTACATAAGTAATTACATTACAAGCCATAAAATATAAGCAAACTAGCTTAACTAAATATAAAAAAGGGAAATACACAACAACATTTTATTCATATAAATATGTGGCCTTAAGTAAACGAAAATGTGTTCATTGATCAAAGGCTATGCTTTCGGACTATAGGTAAGACTTTTTGGGGATTACCTAAAAAGGCTTAACATTTGACTTTAGGACACACTTTAAAGTGTTTCCGTACAAGATATAATTAAAATGTGAGGCCAATAAGGTATAAAGGCCACTCTTTGAAGCTTCTCAATGGAAACACTTTTATTTGATAAATTTATATTATAAAGTGTGGCCTTTGCTTTATTATTGGGCGCGCTTCACAAGCATAGCCTTGTATAGAACCTCTCTAAAAACACTTAAAAATGTGAATTTTTCTTTATTCCTAGCCAAACTTCAAAATTGATGCCTTTTACAGATCCTCTATGAACACACTTGTAATGTGTAAGAAAGTTCTAGGTACATGCCACATTTTAATTAATAAGCCACACTTTTGAAGTGTAGCAATATTGTCAAAAAAATTTAGTTCAAGTCACATTTGAAAAAAAGGACATTAGGCATAAAATGCTAGTACATAATTATTACATTTACATATATATAATCTCATGCACCAATTAGCTAATAAATAATTCAAATGCATAGATTTGCAATGATCTTCGAAAAATCATGTCATTTATTACACATACTAATTAAAAAACAACATCTTAAAGATTTGTACTAAGCTCCACAAAAAATCAAATTTATTTAAACATATATCAGTATAGTTCAAAAATTCATCATCATTCACTTCAATCTATATTGAGTTAACTTGTGGCGACCATCATTAAAATTTGATCACCCATATTTTTTGTACAGATTCAAAATGAACAAATAATTAGAAAAAAAGTCATTCTAGACAAATATGCAAATATTTTTCGAATCTAGAATGGGGAAGTGTATGAATCCAAAGTTTCTTTAATTTATTTAATCAAGTTAAAAGTTCAGGATTAAATTTCTAATGAATTTTAAAGATAAAATATCATTTCATGAACCGCAGCATCAGCTGGTCGAGAAGAATTTGGATGAATTTTCCCTCTTATATCTTATTCATTACTTGCATCAGGTGAAGGAATATTAAATTTTTCACTCATTGGTATATCTTGAATATTCAATAGGATTGTTTTGCACCAATTGACTGAAAAAATGTTTCATTTCTTCTCTAATTTAACTTATTTGTTCATCTAGAGAAGTGTCTTCATTAGCATGCATTTGTTTAATCACCATCTTTTTTAAGAGAAGTTATTGTCACTGGTTTACCATAACATCTAAGTTCACTAGGCTTCTCTTTTTCAAACACTATTGTGAATGCATCATCTTCTGTTTCCCCAAAATTTTGATTATAGTAAATTTTAGACTATGTAAAAAGTAAAAGATGAAATATGTGATAATGGTTGTTGAATATGAGAACTATAAGTTACTACATATTGATAAAAAGATAACAAATGTAAGAGGTTCCTAAAAGGTTGTTGTACTTAAAGCTCCTGGTTTTGGGGAGTGAAAAATCCACTTAATGACATCACAACCCTTACTGGAGGTGTGTCTTTCATACAAGTTGAAGCACAAACTGAAACTGGCCAAGTTTGACAAGAAAGTTCTATTACCTTTTGAACTACGTGCTAGCAAGAACTTTGAAGAATTCTTTATTATTAAAAACATATAGTTTCCATCAAAAATGAGAGTATCATTTCTCTTCATTGTATAAAGTAAATATTTATTTTCATACAAATAATTAATAAAACATCAAAACTTGTAGAGTGTAATAGATACAATATCTATGCCAAATTCAAGTATGACTAATAGATACACTATCAATGCCAAATTCCAGGATGATTTTCTTTTCCTTTTATTTGGTATAAAAACACCTTCTTGAAGTAAGAATTGACTCAAGATAATATGTCCACCATGAACCTCAGTTACATAGTATATTCATAAAAAAAAATGGAAATAAGAGAGGACAACTAATCAAAAGTAAGTATGAATATTAAACTAAATGAGAAACCTCTAGTTCATTATAATAGTTCAATTACCTCTAAAATAAAAAACGGAAGGGTAAGGATATCATTATATAAGATCTATAATTGGAGAGGAAGTTTTAAAGAATTTCTTCTGATGAACCTGATAACTCAATATTTAGAAATTCAAAAACTACCGTATATGGCTTGAAAAAAGAATATAGAGCACGCATAAATTGCATATACCTACTTACATGGAAATTTTATCTTATTTTAAGTAGCATTGCACTCCATACGATCATAAACCAAACAAAAACTCACGAATATGAAAAAGAGAGAAGAAATTCATCTAGTGATTCTCAATATAATTATCAAAATTTTCACAAGAAACAATTTGGACAAATTGATTTTTTCTCCTACCTAGACATACACTAGCAATTTATTTGTTTAGCTAGGACATAGAGATCCAACTGTGAACTGGTTTTAGAATCCAAGGAACTGGTAGCTTTGTAATTCTTTTGGATATATTGAAATAAAAATTTCCACCAATCACATTTGATGTTTATTTTGAAACAAAAAGCATCACTAGCTAAAACCTAACAAAAATAGGCAACTCTAGGAGATACATAAGTCATCCAAATCATAAATCAGAGACAATTATAGGGAAATATCTTTCTTTGGAGCCTATTACTTTTCACACTTACAACCATAATAAGCTAACTAATAATTGATAGAAAGAAAGATATCTGCATAGCAAGACAAAAAGTTTTCTTTCAACCATTCCAGTCATGATTTAACGAATTAATGTCGACCTTTTCTTTCAACCTTTCAAGGTCATCAACTAAATTATGAAAAAATATTCAAGGAATATCCACATGTTTACATATCTTCAACTTCAATTTTTATAATTGTATCTACTCTGCTAGAACTAATTCACTGCTACACATATAAACCTTCACTTTTAAAGGGAAATAATAATTAGAGAAACCTAATATCCATATCTAAAAGTGTGTTTATGATTTAGTTCTAATAGAAATGATACACAAAAGATAAATAAGTGCAAATCTAAGAATGAAATTAACATATATCAAGAATAAAATGTTCTAATGACAAACATCCAAAAGATAAAAGGATATTGCTTGCACAGTTCTCTTCTTTAAACAACATTTAAGTAAAGAGTATAACATAAGCAGATAAATGAGTGAATATTAATTTAGAGAACTTTCGAATTCAAACTATCCTCAAGGTCAAGAATTATTTCCCAATAACTACCTACCATGATAGAACCTGTATAAGAACTATAAATATGAGAATCCAAAGAAAGGTCGATAACCAGTTCATTAACAGTATGATGTAGAAACATCTCAAAAGATTCCTAAAGATAAAAGAACAAATACCGCCAACCTTTAGTCTTTAAAGGTGAAACAATTATACCAAATATTCTTTGAAGTTGTGTGCTCACATGGGTTAATTGGTGATTATAAAATTCTTGAAAAAATTTAGTCCTTTTATGAGAAGAATTGTTCAAGTACCATACTAAGTAATGCTTAAGTAGTTTTTGATAACTGTTATATTTTTAATTATTTACAAGTTATCTTTTCTTGCATGGAAAGTATCTCTAAGTGATAACTCAACATAAACTTATACTATTTGTCAATATAATAACTCAATTCTATAAACATACTTATTTACTGAACTCCACCATAATAATCTCTTCTTATTTTCTTTGGATATGTGATAACCAAATAGGTCAATTATTTTTAATACTGGATAGAGTAACATGTAAAAATGTAGAAATTGCACTTAGGAAAATATTATCAACAATAAGCACAAATTGTTACATAAAAAATTCAATATTTAGCACAAACAACATACCCTCATTATATTGTCATAGGGATGTTTGCCTTATGCGTTGTTGCACTCATCAAATGTTATAACTTTTACCATGTCTATTTATAAAAAGTTGTGCCTCAATCTAGTAAGTAGTATAGCTGATGTCATAGGCAGTACCTAAAAGACGAAACCTTGTGTTCATTACTTATGAAAAATACAAGTTACACGACGTCTAACTTATTTTCCTAGCATACAAATGTTGAAAGCTAGGTTTAATATATCCAATGATAGCCCTGCCAAAAATTAGATCTAAAGGAAAACCACAATATCGCATTTGGAACTTCTCTTGGAGAGTAGCATTTAGAATATTACAATTTGATGAGATCCCAACACATGTCACTAGACAGCATAAAACTCACAAGTTCAATTGAAAAGATCATAAGCTAATTTCTACAACTCTTACAACCATTTCAGTTCCTTAACTAATCTATAAACAATATATCATGAGTTTACTTCAATTTTGATCTGTAATAGTTACTAGGATGGGATAGAAAAGGATATCTCCTAGGTTGGGATAGGAAGGGATATCCTATGGAATGAGATATCCCACAATTTTAGCACAAAATGTATTTCAGTTCTAATTAATACTCATAACCAAACACGGGATAAATAATTCAAAATTATTGTGGGATTTTTTTTCCTTCTGCGATCAACCAAACAACTGATAAAAGTCAAAACATTGGTTATGGTAGGTTTGACCCTTCAGCTATGGCATTTTTTTAAGAATGGGGTAGTTTACTTTAGTATAGAAGCATATACCAAATGTACCATTAGTTTTGGGAACAAAGAGGATTGAGAAACACTTCATACTTTTGAGGACATTGTAGCCATATTCAATGAAAACTCTATCAACGGATAATAACACATCATTGAACATAAAATATAATTCATACATATGAACTTCATGATCGTCCTGTCCTTGTTTCCATCTAGAAGTATCCCAGTAATCAACACCTAATTCTCCTATCTATTACATAATTATAAAAACTTTAGTACATATGCATAGTCACTATATAGTTTGTGTTAGTGCTTTTGTTCCTATATCATAAACAAATTTGAGAAAATATCCCCTGAATGAACTATTAATAAAAACTCAAATGTCTATTGAGGAAAGCAGCTGAAAATATTACTGTGTAGCTCTATCATGATCTGTAATCCAAGGTTCTTGCCTTGATAGGATCACTATCTGCCAAGGGTACTTTGTGCTTAACATTGTAAGGCTGATAACCTGTAGCATTTGATAAATTTTATAAGCCATAAACACTACTAACAGATCTTTCAATCTCATAAATATCTAAAATAAGATAAATTAGTCTTTCTGGTATGCTTGGAACATATATCTCAGTGTCCAACATGTTTACAATCATCTCTATTGTTGGCCTCCCACATAATTGTGGAAGAGAACATAGAACATCTAATAATACGTACTGATCCATAACTTTTGGAAGGCCTAACTGTGAAATGTTGACTTAAAGAGCATATAATACTCTTCCTTCCCTAACCAAATTCTAGGCCCAATAAGTCAGAAGCATCAATTGCCCATTTTAAAATATATTATTGTTTTGTTTCAACTCAAAAGCTCAAAAAGCATAACTCTAAAGCAATAAACATCACCTTTACTATAAATTGACCATTAAAAGCATACTCGGGTTCTACATATCCCATTGTCCCTACTATACTAGTGCTCAGATGTGTCGCCCATTTAGAATTGAACTTTGCCAATGCAAAATTCGCCATCTTAGGTTAAAATAGCTTTTCTAAAAGTATATTACTAGCCTTAATATCCCTAAGAATATTACCTAGTTGTTCTCTGTAATGCAGGTAAGCTAAAACTCTAGAAGTGCTAAGTGCAATCTTCTTCCTAGTACCCCAACTCCATTTTTTATGTCTCATCCAATATAAATGGTATTGAAGATTCCCATTCATTATCAAATCACAAATAATGATCCTGTGGTGACACTTTAAATAGTTGGTCGTGGTGTACTATCCTTCCAAATAAACATAATTAACATTCTTAACACTTGTAATAACCTACACCTCATGTATGGAATTTGCATCTCCAACAACTAAACAATTTATGAACCTCATCAAAGTTTCTTCAATCCCACCAAGAAGCACACCCTTGAACACATTCTCATAGCCTTCTTTCCTAACTATATTCACCATAAAGAGTTTCTTTGTGGCTGCCTTAATTTAATCAGAAGTATACCTAATCAAAGTAGTACTTCCACTAGTCAAATCAAAACAATAACTCAAATTACTCTCAAGCCTCCTAGTATTCAACTTTTTAGCCAATCTAATTTTCATTCATGCCTCAAATAATAATAAAAAACCACAACAAGTTCAACAACCAACAAAAAATCACCACCACAATAATAACAACCTTATTTTTTTACCTTTTCTAAAACCACTACCAGTAAGATTAAGAAGAAACAAGCATTTTGCAGTGCCTTCATTAGTAGGTCCATACTGATTTACAAACCTAGATGCATAAATCGAATGATAAGTAGCACAAGTCAAATATAACTAAAATATTCTACTAAGATTATGTCCCTTATATTTACAAGGGTAACAATATGGCTAAAATATTCTATCCAAGATTATGTCCCCTATCTCATATCACTAAACCCTCATATTCTAACCAAGATTATGAATATTTCAAAAAATCACCCTTAATTTCAAATATTTAATTAAGAACATATGGTATGAAGACTACTAATAAAAACTCATGTTGAGATATGATGTTTTGGCTGTTGACGAAACATTTTACATCTTTTCAAGTGATAATTGTATGTTTATAAGCATCTGATGTTGTATTTAATACTGTATTTTAGTAGATTAGGGTTAAGGAGTTAGCTGAAGAAGAAATCTAAAAAAATAGTAAAAAAAGGCTACTGACAGGAAAACTGGTGGATCGTCAACCATCCAACGGACCGCCAACTTGGCTTTCAGGATAAAGTAGAATATAAAGTTGTAGAGGATCAAGTGACTGCCCATGTGACGGACCGCCTAGCACCCGATGGCCCACCAGGACCCCGACGGCCCTCCTACATATCCATCAACTCTTAACAAGAACCCGTCACTTAGGGACCAGCAGCGACGATCCATGCGACGGACCGTCAGGATTTCGACGAGCCATCGAGATTACCATCAACTTGGATATGGCTTTTTTGAGTTTAAATTTTAAATTCTCTATACCTGGGAACATATAAATACCCAAATTAGGTTTTATTTTGGTATCTTTTATCATATTCCCATCTGAGAAACATTATTGTACGTATTATTCTCTATGATTAAAGCAAGAATTGGGGATCTAGTTATCTTTATTCAGATTCTCATTGAAGATTAAAGAACATTTATTGTAACCTTTGTAAGTAATTCTTTGAATCCTTTTATGAAGAATACAATGATTTTCTCTTTTTCTTCTCTTGAGATGTGTAGCTAAACACCCATAACTAGGGTTATGGGAGCCTTGATATGACTAACTGATTAGGGTTGTGAGAATGCTTAATTTCCATTTCTAATAGAGATTTTATAAAACCTTCTTCACATTAAAGACCTTTTTTGGTTGCAAATTTGAATGGTGAGGCCAAGAATATTACTTGTCTGAGAAGAAAAGTATATGTTGGGAAAAAACGAGTTTACATGAAGTCTAAAGGTCTTAACCTTTGGGTTTATGAGTTGATGCCTTAACAAGGATTGTCTCACATGATAAATTAATTGAATAATTCATATATTATTTATGTTTAGAAGAATTAAAGGGTAAACTACCCATTGATGTTGAGAAACAAATGGGTAAACTTTAGAATTCAATAACTCTTACAATTGAAGTGTAAATTAGGAATTTAAGAGAATTAACAACACCATCCATTTGAACATCTTGGTAAACATAATTCTAGTTTCTTCTATCGCATTGAGATAGTACTCGCAATAAAATTCATTAGCTGGAACATTACTTGTTACAACCATTTAAACATTGTTACAAATTCAAAACCCCTTTACTTAGGAACCTTTGATCAATAGTCTGTTAACAACCATAACACTTAATTTGCACAGTATTCTCTATGGGAATCGACCCTAACCTAGTTGGGTTCCATATTTGACAGCGACCGCTTACACTTTCTGACCAGAGTTGTAATTTGGAAATATCAAATTTTGGCATCGTTGATGTGGAATACAATTGTCAATTAAGTTTGTGATAATTAATTGAACTTTGGTCAAGTTTCCTAAATTTTACCTTTATTTGTTATTTTTGTTCATTGCAGAGTAATCATTGTGTATGCCAAGTATGAGAAGGTAAGGTGAACGATTACTACCTGCACATTCGGAATCTAAATTGATTGGTAGAATGGTTGACCAATAGGTAGAGAGATTAGACGCTCTGGATAAGGCGTAAATCATTCACCAAATACTGATAATCTAGCTTAGGTGCCTAATACTAATGACGAGGACTTGGGAGATGATGAATTGTTAAATCCTGCTAACCATAGGTGTGCGGAGAATGTGGCTGCATCTGCTAACCATAATATTAGAAAAACTTATCTTATTACAGAAAGACAAGATCGTCAACCTGTGTAATTTGAGCTTGATAAGGATGAGGAAGACTTGGTCGAAGATTGTGCTAGAGTGATTATTCCACCTCAATTGGAAGTTGGGGTGAAGTTTAACATAACCAAAACCATGATACAACTGCTTAATCTCAAGGGGTTATTTGGAGCACTTCCAAGGAATGACCCAAATATTCACTTGGTGAATTTCATCAATATTTGTAAATATTTTGATAACCCTGGTGTTGGCCAAAATGCAATTCATCTTCGATAATTCCCGCTGTCTCTATCTGGGGAGGCAATAATATGGTTTAATTAGTTGGGCCCTAATTTTATAACAAATTGGAGGCAATTGAAAGGAGCTTTCCTAGAAAGGTTCTTTCCTTCCTCTAGGATGTTATAGTTGAGGGATGAAATCACGAACGTAATACAATTAACCAATGAGGAACTGCATGAAACTTAGATGCAATTCAAAAAAATTTTGATACAGTATCCCTAGCACAAGATGATGGATGAGCATTTAATGGAGACTTTCTATAGAGTCCTGAATTCTATAACCAAACCAATAGTTGACAATGCAACAGGTGGTGCATTCATGGAACTTATGTTCAATAAGGATGTAGATATGCTGGAGCAGCTTACTAAAACAAGCAGAGCTTGGAATACTAGTGATTCTATGGTAGCAAGCCCTACTATGTCTAGTGGGATGTTGGTAGAGAAACATCAGAAAAAAGGAGTAACTTGATCAAGATATGCAACACATGAAAACTTAGATGGATCTGTTTACTAAACATCTTCTATCTGGGAAGATAGAGAAGGTCAAAGTTGTTGGGTCACAAGGCAGAGCTGATTCTAATTCTAAGAAGGAGGAAAAATATCTAAATAATCAGGGGGTGTTTCGAAGCAATATCCAAGTGAATCAAGGTCGGAACTATTAAGATAAGGCTGGTTACAAAGATAGGGACCAAAGGAGTTGGAAGAACAAAAATAATAGGAGTGGAGTGTTTGTACCTCCTGGAAACTGGGATAATGCAGCTACCATTTCAGGCAAGATATCCTTGGAGGACATTATGAAGAAACTATTAAGGGGAGTTGAGGTGACCAACGCTGGGGTGATGAAGATGAAGAGTGACTTATATTCCATGATCCAGCTAGTAAATTCGCATTCATCTTTTATTAAGTAGTTGGAGCAGTAGATGAGACAACTTTCGATAGTATTTAATTAGAGGAAGAGTGGTACCTTGCCAATTGATCTAGTATAGAATCCTCAGAATAATAGCTCTTGCATGGCAGTCATAACTTAGAGTGGTAAAGTACTACCTGTCCCGACTATGGGCGAGGCTGTGATTGAGGATGTGATTGAAGAACAGGTAGAAGATGATGAGAACCATCCAGTGAAGTATGAGAAGCTACATGGTAATGCTAGTGTATCTGACCATCAACATGTTGATGAGTTAGCAGAAGTGAAGAAAATGTAGAAGGAGGTAGTGGTTACTAATCTTCCAAAAACATCACCGCCCTTTCCTCATCGACTAAAGAAGAAAGGTGATGACACAAAGTTCAGCAAATTTATGAAAATATTGAAGTAGCTGACGGTTAATGTTCCTTTAATGGAGGCATTAAAGTAGATGCCAGGTTACGCCATGTTCATGAAGTATCTCGTAACTAAGAAGAGAAATGTTATCTACAAACCGATGGATAATAATCACCATTAAAGCACCATTGGGTCAATGACTTTGCTAAAGCCTTATGTGATCTTGGAGCAAGTATTAGCCTGATGTCGGTTCCTATTTATAAAAGGTTGGGTCTAGGGGAAACTATACCCATTAATATGTAATTAGTGATGGTGAATAGGTCTGTGAAGTGGCCAGTGGGGATACTGTATGATGTGCTAGTAAAAGTGTCCAACTTTAGATTTCCTGTGGATTTCGTAATTTTGGACTGCGAGGTAGATTTCGAAGTACTCATAATCTTGGGTAGACTTTTCCTTACAACCGGGAGTGTCCTAATTGATTTGAGGGACAATAAGTTACTATTTAGGTTTAATGATAAGGTGGTTCGCTTCGATGTGTGTCAATCGATAAAGAAACATAAAGAATTGAGTGTATTTTCCTTTGTAGATATTTATTATGAAGTCAATGAACAGGTTCCAATGGAGGAGAAATTCATTGTGGAAAATCTAGCTGCAGTCTTGATGAATTTTGATGTGAAGGTATTAAGAAGTATGAAGAGACAGTGTGTTCTTTGAAAAAACTAAAATCCGATTCATATGCTCCCAAAAAGCTGGACTTAGATCTAAAAAACCGACCAACACCTCCAGCTAAGCCATCTATCGAGGAACCACTAGTTCTTGAGTTGAAGGAGTTGTCAGGGCATTTACAGTACGCGTTTCTAGGTAGTGGAAATACTTTGCCTGTGATTATTTCTACTGATTTGGGTGAGCATCAGGTTGAAGCACTTATCTATGTGCTTAAATGATATAAAAGGGCCATAAGATAGACTGTTGCTGATATCTTTAGGATTCCTCCCTGTATTTTCACTCAAAAAATTTAGCTAGACGAAGATTGCACACCAACCATTGAGCACCAACATTATCTTAATCCACCAATGCAAGATATGGTTAGAAAGGAGATCATTAAATGGCTTAACTCAGAAGTTGTATACCCATTTTTTGATAGTAAGTGGGTAATCCCTGTCCAATGTCTACCAAAGAAAAGGGCATAACCGTTGTGGCGTATGAGAAAAATGAGTTGATTACCATTAAGATTGTGACTTGGTGGAGAGTTTTTATGGACTATCATAATCTCAACTCATGCAATTTGAAGGACCATTTCCCAATGTCTTTTATGGATCAAATGCTTGATCGGTTAGTGGGAAAGGGTTGGTATTGTTTCTTAGATGGGTATTTGGGCTACAACGAGATTTCTATTGCTTCAGAGGATCAGAAGAAAATGATGTTTACTTTCTCATATGGTACTTTTTCTTTCAAGCGGATGCCATTTGGCTTATGTAATGCACCCGCCATGTTCCAACGGTGCATGATGTCTATATTCTCTGACATGGTGGAGGACACCTTGGAGGTATTTATGGATGACTTCTCAGTGGTGGGTGATTCTTTTGAACTATTCTTGGTGAATCTGAGTAGAGGATTACAACAGTGTAAGGAATTTAATCTTATTCTTAATTGGGAGAAATTCCACTTCATGGTGAAAGAGGACATTGTTCTTGGTCAAAAAATTTTTACTAAAGGGATTGAAGTTGACAAGTCAAAATTAGAAGTGATAGAGAAATCACCCCTTCCCATTTTTGTGAAGGGAGTGCATAGTTTCATGGGACAAGCTGGATTCTACCACTTGTTTATTAAGGATTTCTCAAATATAGCTAATCTATTATGAAAATTGTTGTAGAAGGAAGCTAAGTTTGTATTTGATGAGGAGTGCAAGAAGGCATTTGAATTCCTTAAAGAGAATCTTGTTGCTCCTCCTATTATTGTTGCTCCTGACTGATCTAAGCCATTTAAAATCATGTACGATACAAGTGGAGTCATACTACGTGTTGTGCTTTGCTAGAAGAAATAAAAAAATTTCCACCCCATTTACTATGCAAACAAAACATTAAATGGCACACAGAAGAATTACACTATTACTGAGTAAGAACTTCTCGCAGTTGTCTATGCCTTTGAGAAGATCTGTGATTACATTTTGGGAACTAAGGTTATGGTTTAAATAGACCATCCTGCCTTGAGATATTTGATGGAAAAGAAGGATGTGAAACCAAGGCTAATCAGATGGGTGCGTCTTCTACAAGAGTTTGACTTCAAAGTCAAAAACTGAAAATGATGCAAAAATTAAGTTGCAGATCACCTGTCCAGACTTGAGGTTGATCAAGTAGTCGAGGATGAGTCTGAAATTAATGATACATTTTTGGACGAGAAGGTCCTGGCTACTGCATTTTAAAGATTTCCTTGGTATGATGACTTTGCAAACTATGTGGTAAGTGAAGTCATCCCAGAGAATTTGTCTTTTGATCAAAGAAAAGAGATCCTTCATGATGTTACACACTACTTCTGGGATGAGCTGTATTTATTTCAGCGGTGTGAGGATAATATTATCTGATGTTGTATTCCTAAGGTGGACATGTTGAATATCTTGCAAGCTTGTTATGCTTCTCTGGTTATAGGTCACCATGTAGGTGACCGTACTACAAGGAAAGTGCTTCAAAACGGTTATTATTGGCCAACCTTATTTAAAGATTCCAATGAATTCTTGAGAAGATGTGACCAACTCCAGAGACAAGGGTCAATCTCAAAGCACCATGAGATGCCTATGACAAAACTGATGGAAGTCCAGTTGTTCGATATATAGGACATTGATTTGTTGGGGCCCTTTGTAAGCTCTTATGGGTTGAAATACATATTCGTTGCCATTGATTTTGTGTCAAAATGGGTGGAAGTTGTCTCTTTGGTCGATAATGAAGGAAAAAAAGTGGTTGTGTTCCTTAAAAAGAATATATTCTCTCGCTTTAGTGTACCATATACCATCATAAGCGACGGTGGATCATATTTATTCAACCGAGTATTCCAAGATACTTTATTGAAATATGGCGTAAAGTAGCATAAATTTTCTACTACATATCATCCACCCACAGACCAATGGGTAAGTGGATGTTTGAAATTTGGAGATAAAAGGAATCTTGGTGAAAACGGTGAACGCGAACAGAAAAGATTGGTCCCAAAATCTCGATGATGCCTTGTGGGGCATATCAAACTGCTTTTTAGACTCCTATTGGGATGTCACCACATCAACTAGTCTACGGTAAAACATGTCACCTTTGGATCGAACTAGAGCACAAGGCTTTGTGGACTCATAAATGACTAAACATGAACTAGAAAGAAACAACTGAGTTAAGGTTGGGATAGTTAAATAAGATGGAAAAATTCCATATCGGAGTTTACGAAAGAGACGATTTGTATAAAGAAAGAATGAATAATTACCAAAACCAAAGAATAGAGAAGAAAGATTTTAAATCTGGTGATTGGGTGTTATTGTCCAACTCTCGACATAGGCTCTTTCCAAGCAAATTGAAATCAAGATGTTCTGGGCCTTTCAAGGTAAGTTAAGATTTTCCATCAGGTATGGTTGAACTAGAAGGTAAAGATGGAATTCAGTTCAATGTTAATGAGAAAAGAACCAAGACCTATGATGGTCCAACCGATGATGAAAAGATATTGTCCACTGTGTATCTCGATGAAGTCTGAGTAGTCAAGGTAACCAAGTCATGTCGCGATAATAAATCAGGTGCTAGTAGGAGGTAACCCACAAAGTGTTGTTGTAACTATAGTTAGAGTTTATTTGTTGTTCTTGTGCAATTTGATGTGATGGTAAACTGTGGAGGACTGAGAATGCAGAAATAAAGAAGTCTATACACTTAATGAGGGGCGACAAAAAGACTGACGAACCGTCAAGGACCCGACGGACCGCCACTGGAACCGTCAAAGCCATGGTAAAAAAATGGACATTCTGGATAAGGCATGATGGTCAAGTCAGTGGGTCATCACTGTTTTGATGGACCATCACTTCCAACGTCAAAATGAAGCTGAAATTCGAGGATACTAGAAGAGATTGATGGGGAAATCGATGGATCTTTGCATCACCGATGGACCATTGGATCAATTGTTGTAGTAAGGAATGATTTATATGTTTCTGGTAAGCAACGACAGTCAAACTAATGGATCGTCGGACATATGACGGACCGCCAGGTTAACCGTCATCTTAATCCCAGTTAGATGGGTTGGGTCAGGTTAATTTTATGGTCTATTTAATTTCCCATTTCATATCCAATATTTTTAAACCGATAAGAAGATGCGGTCACATATGTTGCTACCTATTCAAATCCTAAAACTGTATAACTTCCTCTATATTCAAAGTATATGGGAGCAGTAATTCTCTCTTAGGACTCTCCCACCTTCTCTTCTCCCCTATTTAAACAACATTATTCTTTTTTCCCTCTCATCACAACACAAGTTAACAAGTTCTGAAAAAGGCTTTGAGTTTTATTTTATTCTAAAATTCCAAGTCAAAGAGTGAAGTTACTGCACTATCAAGGTATGATCAAAAGCTTATTTTTCTTCTTTGAATTGCTAAACATGGAGAAAGTAAGTTTGTGGTTGGTAAAGAAAATTACCTCTTGTTTTTTTTCTTTATTCTGATTATAATTTCAAATTTGAACTTTGGTGTGTATTATTTTGGGTGATGTCTGAGTAACCCATGTACCGAAAGTGAGAAAATTGTGATTAAATATTAAGTTCATGCCATTGTTGTGTTGAAAAAGTAAAAATGCACACCAGGTTTTTGACCAACGGTCAAAGTGAATTCTAAAATTAAAAAAATGATGTTGACGGCCACCGTGGCGAACAGTCAGATCTCTGATGGATTGTTAGGTAAGCAATCGCAAAGATGCCAAGATCGACGTTCACTAGATAGGCTATGATGGACAACTTAACGGAGTGTCAGTAACCCGACGAACTGCCAGGTTGACTGTCGTAAGACTCTGAGATGCAATACTAACTGGTTAAGGCCTGATGGTTAGTATGGCAGACCGTCACGGTCTCAACGGACCGTCAGGACTTCTGTCAAGCCATATTTTCACTTTTTTCGATCCCTTTTGAATTGCAAATTAATTCCTTATTCCTTTTCCATGCAATATGGCAAGAAAGATTCCTTTAACTAGAGATGGCGGTAGAGCACGGGGAAGAACCGAACTGATAAGGAGTGAAGAGGAACCTACCTTCAAAAATTGGCAATGAGATAAGGCAACCCACACACTCTCCCAGTTTGAAGAGAAGAGTGAGAGAAGCACTAGTAGCATCAGTTCGATCCCCAATAAGGAAAGGGCCAATACATATAACCCCAACCTTATTGAGGAAGAAACCAAACCTATTGAGATGGAAACTAAAGAGGTGAATAAAGTTAACACAAAATACCCTTAAATATCAGAAGCACTCAGGAGGAAAATTGAGGGATCAAAGGACAAGTTCATTGATGGACTGAACCGACGATGAGTAGGCCAATCAAGAGGCCAATCTCTGAAGAGTACCAACTAGTAATAAATGAGTTGCACGAATATCCAGAATTAGAGAGTCGATTTAATGAGTTTGAGTTAGTCTGGATGAGCAAGCCTCTCACTTCATATCAACCAAATCTGGTAAGAGATTTTTTCACCAATTATTTGGCACTGATAGAGAAGTATTGTTCCAAAGGCACGAAGATTTCAGACTTGCCGAATAGAGATTTAGTTCTGGTAAGAGGAGTTAACATTGATATATCAGCTCAAACAACCAACATGATATTGTTTGGGCCAGACTATGAGGCACCAGCTGCGGTTCTTGATATTGAGTATCGTCTGAATTCAATATCGACTCAAAGGACTTAGTTGTCTGAGCTACTTAATAATGACGGCAATCGTTCCTGGGCAACCAACCTGCGATAGCAAATTGCTAAATCCTCCCTTAGCTTCTGGGCTAAATTCTGGTCGGCCATTGTTCGATTAATATTGATGACAACAGTTGATGATGCCAATTTGGATAGTCATAGAGTTGTGCTGGTGGATAGTTTGTTTGCAGGGCTAAAGATAAATTTAGAACAAATCATTGCTGATAAAATATTTGTGATAGCATACAAAGTGGCAAGCACATTACCATTCCCGTGTTTAATCACGGAGTTATGCAGGCAGGATAATGTGCCTTTGATTCGAAGAGTTGATAACACAATTCGGGCTACCTATAGGCAGGACATTAAGAAATCAAAAGATGACTCAAAGTTTGAGACGCGAGTCAACAAACATCCACCCTACCAGACACAACCAACGCAAACTCTTGATACTACTAAAATTCCCATAGGTATGTCGTTGCTCATCACTACTTATGTGTTGCCTGAGTATGTGCCACCTTATACATCTTCAGGATCATAATGTATGACACCAATGGGTAGGATATATTATTTGGGGTATAGGTTGACACAGGAAAATTTTACTAGGTCGGTTAAGCCGTAAAAAAAGTATAAGAAGTAGCTAGACACATGTCCTTCATAATCCAAGCCTTTTGTTGATCAAATTGTGGCTGAGGCAATTCTTCCATTTCAAAACATTCATATTAGGATGGGCTATATGGAAGAGAGAATCAACAAAGGTTGGATGTGATGTCCATTCTGGTTTTTGCTAAGTTCATGGTAGAATTAAAACAAACACAAACAGACATAGAAGAGTTGAAGAGCAAGCAGCCACAACAACCCATTTTTACCCTGCTCTGGTGATAAACAATGATAATGAATGTATTGATGACTTGATGGGGAAGCCATTGAAATACAAAGTCAAGTAGGTAGATAAAAGTGTGGATAAAATTACAGATAGAAAACTACCAGATGAAAAAAGCGAGAAACAATGACACTAGAAGAGAAAAAAAGAACATGATATGAGGAAAGCTGTAAAAATATAAAGGAGAGATGAAGAGAAAAAGAGCACTAAGGTAGTAAATAAAGCTGAAGGAGTCTCTACCAGTTTCTCTCCAGCAAGGAGGCCCAGTTCAGACACAGCTCGAGATGTTATACCTTTGATTCCGGTGGAAGAGATTTTGAGTACCCTACAACCAAAGGGGTCACTATTGCTATAGGTGAGGCCACTGGAGCCTCACCATATTTCACTGATGCCTCATTTGAATAAGATTCTTTAAAAGTATTCCACTTCTCTGTACTTTACTTATATGTATTGAGGACAATGTATTTTTTATGTGGGGGTGGGTATACTTGTACCACGAGTTTTTTTGTTTCCTACGTTAGTTTTCTTCCGTGTCCTATCTAGTAGAACTGACATGTCTAGGATTGTATTTTCTTTTCCTAAGTAATTGTGATGTAAGTATCCATTGTTAATGTTATTTATGAAAATGTCTTTTCCTTTAGCATATTTTTGTATTTATGGATGATGTATGACTATGGAAAAAGACTATGAACATGTTTGTATCGCTATTTTCTCTTGTCAGTTAGCATATGTTGAACACCCTTTGGTGATTCTATAATTTTCATTAACATGTAAAATATGCATGATCATGTGATGAAAATCATAAGAGTAGTAGAATAAGTTTGACTCAGTTGCCTATGCGTGCGAGTATTTGTGTTAGTTCCTGCATAGCGTAACACCTAGAACTTGCCCGATTCATTAATGTTGTTTTTCAGTTGATTCAATAGGATAGGATAGCAGGCCTTCTTTTATTTTTAGTCCAATTAGCCGAAATAACTTACCCACCAAGAAGATTTTTCCATTTTTGAACCCTTTTTGAGATTATGTTAGTTTTATTCATTCCTAATAACTCTAATTAACTCTTTTCAGGTTGTTAACACCTAACCTTGGCCCTGGTCTAATATTAGACATTGTGCACCTTAAATTAGGCAAAACACCTAAGTTGAGGAGGGCTACTGTCAAGATGTTAGCCGTCTAATGAGAAGGATTTTTAGAGCTAAAATAAAGCACTCGACCCTGATCTACTTAAGATAATATGCCCCTTAACTGACTGCATCAGCATAAGATTAGGGTGGCTGATGCTTAAAAAAATGAGGGTTCTGGCAAAGTGCGAATGAATAATTGAGATTGTAAGTAAGCTGGTAAAGCAATAGCCTTGGTAAGTAGAATTCAAGGGAAAAGAGAGTTAAGTTTTAATATTGAGTCACTTTCCCTAAAATTTGTCCTTGCCTAGCCCAGAGCCTCATTACAAGCCTAAAAAGGACCTACTTGATCTTTGCGTATCAACCATAAAGGAACATTAGATGATAAGGGTCATCCTATGGATGTGTATGCTATGTTTGTAACTTATTTGATGAGTATGAGATTATTTATTTTCGTCTACAAGATATAATGAGTTGTGGACTTCATTAATTATTAGGGAAACTTGAGTTACACTTAATTTTGTTAATTTCTGTGCGATATTATATCCATGTTTGTATGTGTGTGCTGAATTATAAATAATGCTAGTTGTAGATCTTGATGTGTTGAGACCATATGATTGAGTTGACAAGTGAATGTTTATGTGAAATCGAGTTCAACAGTTGATTGCCTGTCATTGTATTATTCATGTCTGTAATTTGGTGTTGAGTTTTTGGAGGACAAACAATTGTCTTAAATTGAGGGTGATGATGTTTTGGGTTTTGACAGAATATTTTACATCTTTTTCAAGGTATAATTGTATGTTTTGAAGCAGCTCATATTGTATTTAATATATTAGTGATTTTAGGTTAAGGAGTTAGTTGAAGAAGAAACTTGTAAAATAGCAGAAAAGGCCACTGACGGGAAAACAAGTAGACCGTTAGCCATTCAATGGGATGCCAGGGTAATCATCAGAGTAAAACAGAAGGGAGCAAATGAGTGACCTCTGTGATGGTCCAAGTGGTGGACCGTCAACCATTCGACGAATCCGACGGACCGCCAACTTGGCCATCAGGATAAAGCAGAACATGAAGTTTTAAAGGATTAAGTGACGACCCATTCGACAGACCACCAGGCCCCTGATGGTCCACTAGACTAACCCTCAGCCCTTAACCAGAACCTATTACTTTGGGACCAGCAGCGACGGTCCACGCGACGGACCGTCAAGCTTTCGATAGGCCTTTGAGGTTACCGTCAACATGGATGCGTCTTTTCTGAGTTTAAATTTTAAATCCTCTATACCTGGGAACATATAAATACCTATCTTAGGTTTTATTTAGGTATATTTTATGATATTTCCATCTGAGAAACATTATTGTACGTATGATTCTCCGTGACTCAAGTATGAATTGGGGATCTAGTTATCTTTATTCAGATTCTTATTATATATTGAAAAATAATTATTTTAACCTTTGTAAGTAATTGTTTGAATCCATTTATGGAGAACACAATGATTTTCTCTTCGTCTTCTCTTTAGATGTGTGGCTAAACTCTCATATCTAGGGTTATGGAAGCGTTGATGTGACAATATAATTAGGGTTATGAGAATGCTTAATTTCCATTTATAATAGAGATGTATAAACCCTTCTTCTCATTGAATACCCTTCTAGGTTTCAAACTTGAAAGGTAAGCCTAAGAACATTACTTGTCTGAGAAGAAAAGTATATGTTGGGAAAAGAAGGAGTTTACATGAAGTCTAAATGCCTTAACCTTTGGGGTTATGAGTTGGTGACTTAACAAGGATTTACTTATATAAGAAATTAATTGAATAATTCATATATTCTTTGATATCGAAAGAATTAAAGGGTAAACTACCCATTGAGGTTGAGAAACAAATGGGTAAACTTTAGAATTCAATAACTCTTGCAGTTGAAGTATAAATTG
The DNA here is from genome assembly GCA_030864215.1 of Capsicum pubescens. NCBI lineage: Eukaryota > Viridiplantae > Streptophyta > Magnoliopsida > Solanales > Solanaceae > Capsicum > Capsicum pubescens. The sequence goes on along the minus strand of CM061540.1, from coordinate 222,213,382 downwards.
GGAATTTAAGAGAATTAACAACCCCATCTCTTTGAACATCTTGGTGAGAAAAACTCTAGTCTGTTTGATCTCATTGACTTAGTACTTGCAATAAAATTCATTAGCCGGAACATTACTTGTTACAACTATTTAAACATTGTTACAAATTCAAAACCCACCTTACTCAGGAACCTTCGATCAGCTTACTGTTAACAACCATAATTCTTAGTTTGCACAGTATTCCCTATGGTATTCTACCCCACCTAGTTGGATTCTACATTTTGCAGCAACCGCTTATACGATCTAACAATAGTTTTAATTTGGGCATATCAAGCAACACCTAAGCTAAAATAAGACTACTACTAAGTTCAGTATATCATCTAAAGTGTTCTATGGAGATATATATAGGAAGCATAAAAGGACGGAAGATAAATTGATACATTGGAATAACTATATACATAGAAAATGAAATCATCCTCAATAAAGCCAAAGAAGAGTATTTCAATTCCTCATTACTCAGAAAGTCATTCTAAAACAAAGATCATGAGTGAGGTGGTTAAATGAGGTACTTCAATACTGCCTATTTTCCCTAAGGTAATAAGGGATATAAGAAGAAGAAGAAGAAGAAGAAGAAGAATACTTTGCACCAATAACATCATGTATGAACACCAAAACTAGGTGGCAGACAATAAAGATATCTCACAAGCATCCATTAGATACATTCAAGGCATTTTTAGTTAGGTTCTTTACTACAATGCTTTTGGTGACATGTCTTTCATTAAAATCATGATTAATGAAGAGACTAACAACTCTGTGATTGAAGTCCCTTTAGAAGATGAGATCAAAGAATTTTTTTTTATAGGAGCACTCCTAGACAAAAAGATTTTTCATTAAAACTCATCCAATATTACTGGTCTATTGTAGAACCTAAGATTACTAAATCTATATTCTTTATTTTTATTATGCTATATTTCTAATTAGTTCACTGATAAGTGGTGAGTTCACCACTTATTTTCACTCAATAATCATACACACTACTGTGATTTGAACGCATAAATAAGAAAACATCATGATTAAATGCACTAATTTCGACATTTTGTAGGTGTGCAAGTATTGAGATATAAGGATGTGCAATTAAGCTGACACTGATAAAAAAGGGAAGAGAAGTGCATATGTTTGAAAACCTGTACTGATTGGGTCTTAGGTACCGCAATCGTGGAGTGGCCACCACAACCAACGTAAGTCAAGAAAGTGAGCAGGCTACGATCTCTTTAAGAATGCAGTGATCGCAGAGACGCGATTACGACTATCTAGATGGAATGACAATATAGTGGGAAATCAGCGCAAGGGAAAAATAATCATTTCACATAGCCGATCCCACTTCTCAGAAAAAAGGATTAAAACCCTCATATCAATCATCATTCTAAAAAAACCTATCTCCAATCCTTATTTTAGGAATTTTGTAATTTCTTGGAGATGCAAGCTAATCTTGTACTAATCTTTACCTATGAAGACATTAAAGTAATGTTTAAGTACATATTTGGCACAACCTATTGAAGATTTATTAAATTATAAAGTGTGGTTTGCCCTCTCTTTATTTTCTTATGGATAACTTTGATGTCAATATTGGTCTATTTGTGTTTATTATCATTATGATTTGCTAGATCTACCTCTTGGTATTATGCTAGAATAGAATGCAATTACGTGTAGGGTGTGATATATTTGTGTATAGTTTAGTTTGTTGATAATGGGTTCTATAATTTCTTGATTAAATTGGTTGGGATTTGTGGTGATAGCCCCAAATGCCCAAATGTATTTGATGAACGAAAATGCCAAGCTCTTGAAATCTCAAACCATCCTTGAAAGAAGGGTTTTGGGTGATCTTTAGGAACCCACCAAATCTTTAAAAGAGAGAACTGGGAACCAAAGCAATAGTAGATAATTTATGGGTATGTCTTGCTAATTTTTCACTATCTTAGACATAATGGTGACTAGGAGGTTAGCAATACTATGGGTATCATCCTAGAAATAGAGATACCAAATTGAGGTATTGGGTGGCTTTAATTGACACACTCATTAGGTAATAAAAATGGTCAATGAGTGACATCTTTAAGGTTTAGATGAAAAAATAGCCTCAAAGACCTTAAACCTAGCCTACCACATCATCAATGATTAGAATTTGCATCGAATTATCATGCTTCAATGCGTAACTTGCCCCTAGGAAAGCATAGTCCCAAGATCTATTTTAATTGATTATACTCTAATTATTCTTAGTATAAAATTAGTCCCTTAGAATCCCAAGAATTACTTTCATATTAGAAAACATTGAAAACCCCATAAACATCTTGTACCATAGGTTTGATCCTAGAAAACAACTTTTATTTTGACCTTACTCAGTCGCCACTCATATTGTTCCTTGTGAATTCAACCCAGATTATTGTCACACCCCCTGATTTTCACCGCATCCGACCCCGCTAGGGAGTTGGTTTTAGAGAAAATGGGTTTTTCCAATTAAAGTGACGTTTTGAGAAGGGATTGTTTTATTTACAGAGTCGCCACTTGGAATTGAGTTTGGGTGTTCCAAGTCACCTTATTGAATCCCTATTCAAAAGGAAATGACTCTTCAATTTTTAATTTTTGGTATGCGAACTAGAAATCCGGATAAGGAATTCTGTTGACCGAGGGGAAGGTGTTAGGCACCCCTCGAGTCCCGTGGTTCTAGCACGGTCGCTTTAACGACTTACGTCTGGCTTAAATTAATTTTTTATTTTTTTTGGATTTATAATATTTGTTAGCCTAAAGTTGTTTGCCTCCCGCTTTTAACTTATTTTAAATTATTTAAAACTGTGTTGATGTGTGGCTTACCGATAGTAGTACTTTTCGGCCTCACCACGAGTTTTGGTATATTTCTCGTGCCTTTGAGGCATTTATGAGTCGTCCCCATTTTCCTAATCTAAATAAGCACCTAATGGGTTTAAAACCTACCCAACCCAATTCAATCGGCTTCAAATGGTAAATTAATTTAATTATAACGAATGGTCGGTAGCAGGGCTTGCCAACTTCATCGTTAATTTTCACTTGTATATTAAATTCTTAATTATTTAGAGGATAAGAATGTGACTCATTCTTTTACAAATTCGCTCCCTTACAATGGTTTTTTCCTCTCTTTTCTTTTATCAATCACAACGGGTCTTGAATAAAACCGTGATCCATCTCGATCATTGTCACCTTGACTAATACTTATTTAGGCCTTAAATAAGTCCGGTTCAAAATTAATATCTCAACTTATTAACTTCCGATGCCAAGAATCATTGAATTCTTTTACATTTGCAACAAATCAAACATTTTGGTCCAGAGAATATGAATATGATAAAAATAAATGTTTAACATTCAACAATTTAAACAAAGTCATGTGAACATAAGTACGTAACTTAACACCCTGAATTAATTGTTTATAAAAATGGGGGAATTTAATTAAAAGTATCGAGTGTATCTTGTATAATTTTGCACATTATGATGGTAAACTTTCACACTTTAACAAAAAACAACACCAAAAAACCTTTTGGATCATATATTTCATCATCTACTATCTCTCAATTCTTTTTAAGCAAAGTAGTTAGGGGGATAATGAACATTTAAGAGGAAAACCTGACATATTAAAAGAATTAAGTTTTAAACCAAAGAAACTAAAATTATTACTAGGCGCTTCTTACTATGGTAAGCACATTTGAAAACGCTTCATCTAATAGACTAACTTAAACACTTATTATTAAAAGTGATGCCAAAAAAAAAATATCGATATCATATTTATACAACAAAATTGGTGGCAAAATACTAGGACTTCCAAAAGGAAGAATGAACCATTTCTTCATTTTTAGTAATAATTATTTATTCAGAAAACTTAATTACTTGCCGATTGACTTATTCAAAATTCATGACCAATTTGCTAAGAATAGACCCTAAACTTAAAGCTTCAAGGGAAAATAGAAACCAATGAAACCCTTATTTTTATCCGAACTTAATCGACTTTTAAAGTTAACTCCTCTTAATATCTAAGAGTGGTCTAATTTAATAAATGTTGACTCAATATAGAAGACAAACTACCAAATATAAAGAGCGAAAAGTTCACATAAATAATAACTTTGCATGTCGAATAATACATGAAACCAATCAACTTTGTTCATGCTTTGGTTTGCAATAAAATTCATAAAAATAAATAATGTAGAGTCAAATAATAACCTGGGCGATGAACTAAACAAAAATAAGAATAGGAATGCCGTCACCGGAAACTCAAAACGAAGACCCCAAAGTCAAACCCGAACTCTCTTCCTTTCTTTACCTCTTCTTCTATGGCTTTCTATATTTTCTCTAGCCTCTCGTTCCTTTCTTCCTTACTGCTTTCTTGTTTTTCTTTTTTTTTTTCGCTTGTTGTCCGTCTCTCAAATTAGTGCCAGTGTGTGTTATATCTCCTTCGTGCATGTGTGTGTTGCATGTGTTATACATATAGGAGAATGTTGTGTATCTGTGTCTTGTGCAGTTGAAAGGAAGTCCTAGAATAATGGAGTGGGGAGTGGGTGATGTGTATATGTAAGGTTGTGTGTGCAGGAAAATAGGGGAATATGGGGAATATTGGGTTAGTGGAGTAGTTAGGTCTTATTATTATTATTATTATTTTAAAATAAAAATAACGAAAATAATAATAAAAAAGAAGATAAAATTATTTAAAACTAATAAAATATAAGTAAGTTAAATAATTAGCCTTAGAGCATGATTACGGAATATTAATATCACTAGATTATTTATTAAAAGTTAAAAAGAGGAAAATAACATAATTTTTTTTTAATAAATAAATAATAATAAAAACTTATCTAAAGTGTGATTCTATTTTTGTATTTTTCAAAAATATTAAACCAAACTTAAAAAAAAAAAAAAGAAGATAAACTTACAATATCTAATTTAGAATTAAATAAACAAATAAATTGAACACTAAAATGGCGTAAAAACGTTAGGTTTGGTGCAAAATTAGGTGTTTACAGAATGCCCCTCTTTGCTTGGAAATATAGAGAATTTTCAAGCGAAGAAGTAAACATGACTAATTTTTTGGCCCAACTGTTTATTCAAAGGTTATGCGTAAATAAGTAGGAAAGAGGTGTGACCGATCTCTGCCTTTGGACATCCTACATATCTCGAGTTATACGAGAATCAGGTCACGTGTAGTGCAAGTGGGTGTGGGAATGAATGGATGAGTTGGAGAGTCGATTTGAGGCCCCATCGAGTTTTCGGTTCGTTGCTCCTTTTATTACATCAGAAATAAAGCTAGAAATAAAAGTACAAGATCCTATCTATTCTATTTGTCTTGATCCTCTTGCTTCTGATCTTCCTCTTGGATCTTCGGTTATTGCCTCACCTTCTTCTGGTGGGTACCTTGATCTCCAAATTTGATCTTGCAATTAAGATTTGGGACTTGAACTTGAAATTTGGATTGAGTCATTGATACTCTACCAAAGAACAGTTCATAGGATACTTTGGCTGCTTGTTCTCCTGATCAGAAGCTAAAAAGATGTCTCTTGAGATATTGGGCCGCTATGGATGCAAAGATGACTTTAACTATCTTCAAACTAATCATTCTTCTATATTCTAACTGGAGATGAAATTCCATTCTTGGATAAACTTGCGCTTTGCAGAAAACCTGCAAGCCATCAAAGAAAACAAAACAAGCAAAATTTTCTGCCCCAGTTTACACTAGGAAAATTTGGTGAGATTAGAAAACTATAAACTAGTTTAAAAATAAATAAATAAATAAATGGATAGAAATTTAGGCTAGGAGCGCAATAAAATAAGAACCCTATTCTTAATAATGCAACCAAAGGAAGTTATGCCTAATGAATGCATGAAAAAGAATTAGGATTTTTGCTTCTAAAAATGTGACAACGGATTGTCATACCCTATGAATCCATAAAGAAGAAAAATAGGAAGTTTTATTTCCTAAAATGTCAATTAGGCGCCTTATAAACACGAAATAAAATGTCAACTAGGGGATGGCGCCCTATAAACACAAATAAGATGTTAACTAGGGGATGGCGCCTTATGAAGACGAATAAAATGTCAACTAGGGGATGACGCCCTATGAAGACGGATAAGAAAAATTAGGAAATGGTGTTTCCTAAGATGTCAACTAGGGGATGTCTCCCTATGAAGACGAAATAAAATGTCAACTAGGGGATGGCACCCTATGAAGACGAAATAAAATGTCAACTAGGGGATGGCGCCCTATGAAGAAGAAATAAAATGTCAACTAGGGGATGACTCCCTATGAAGACGGATAAGAAAAATTAGGAAATGGTGTTTCCTAAGCTGTCAACTAGGGGATGACGCCCTATGAAGCTGGATAAGATGTCAACTAAGGGATGGCGCCCTATGAAGACGAGATAAGATGTCAACTAGGGGATGGCGCCCTATGAAGACGAAGAAGATGTCAACTAGGGAATGACGCCCTATGAAGACGAATAAGATGTCAACTAGGGGATGACGCCTTATGAAGAAAAGATAAAATGTCAACTAGGGGATGGCGCCCTATGAAGATGAAGTAAGATGTCCACTAGGGGATGGCGCCTTATGAAGACGAATAAAGATATCGACTAGGGGATGACTCCCTATAAAGACGAGATAAGATGTCAACTAGGGGATGTCGCCCTATGAAGACGAAGTAAGATGTCCACTAGGGGATGGCGCCCTATGAAGACGAATAAAGATTGGGATTTTTTTTTTCTTGTTAGAAAAAAAATGCCCCAGTTTTGAATATGAGGGGTTTCATTATTATTATTATTATATTGGTACGAACTTAGAATTATAGGAGTATAACAAAAAGAGAAAATTCAAGAAAACTTAACTTTGCTATATTTGTTTCTTTTTTTCACTAAACTTCACAAGATTGCTTTGCCCCTGTTCAAACAAAGAGAAAAAAAATGTGAGTTTTAAAATTGGTGGTTGGTTTGTGGCCTTGAATTCCTTAGAGGTTTTCCTTATCTTTTCCCCAACTTGATACAGTTGATTCAACTAATTGGTTGGCGAGCTTGATTCTTTGTCTTTCAAATTTTGTTGCATCTCTGTTTGTTTCAGTACGATTCTGCTATTCATTTTCAAATGCTTCACTCGTAACACTTATCTTAACTGGCTCTCTGTCCTTGTCAAGGTGGTGAACACCCAACAATCTCTGCTCAATTTCACTGGGAGCCATGGTCAATTTTGTGCATTTTTCTTTATTTTGCATTTGGTGCGAGACTTACCCATAAAAACAAAGCGTGTAAAAATGAAATAAGGAAAAATCAAAAGAAGGAATAAAAGAATTATGTTTGAATAGAAGGTATTTCTACCAGTAAAGTAAGAAAACTTATTTGGAGGTGTATATTGACTTCAATAACGCGTGACACACAATTTGGAGTAGATATTTGATCCTTCAAAACTGTCTAATCTCGAATTAGACTGCACCTTTCAATCAAATGAAATCATCCTTCTTGATCTTTGTCCTGTCATGATAAACTTTGTTTGACTAAAGTCATTCCTTCTAGGATTTTCTCAATTGACCTCTCTAAATTCGATTGTCTGGTTCATCATTGTCTTATGGCGCCCCTGAGGGTTTTCACCAATAAGATTTTTTTTTATACAGCACACAAGACTTGACATTCTCAAAAATTGATCGGAAGGTCTTTAATGGACAAAGGGAAAAAGATTTTTAGGATAAATTACAACTTGAGAGCCATATAAAAGTGACAATAGGATATATATCTCATCTTTTTTAATTATCGAGATTTTTTTTTATTTTTTATTTTTTTGTCGGATCGAACCCCAAGATAGGGCTGCCTACGTATCCATTTAGGAATCAGGTCGAACGTAGTTCAATGCTATACACATTATTCTTTCTTTTTTGAATTTTGAATCATCTTATGGGTGCCTCCATGGGTTTTCACCCACAAGTTTTTTTTTTTTTATTTCGGCTTCAAAGAGGGTAAGCAAGGAAAGGTAAATAAAGCTCGAAGGGATGACAAGGGATTAACGACATTTAGTTAAGTAGAATGATGGCTTTTTGTCATCTCAACTTGAGAATGTTAAGCACAAGTGTGTCAAATATAATATCTTTTGACTGAATCGGCATTGATAGCTTTTCCTGCCATTTTTCCGTCCAGATCCGCAAGTTGCAAAGCTCTATTTGATAATACTTGTTTAACTATGTATGGACCTTTCCAGTTTGGAGAAAACTTTCCTTTAGCCTCTTCTTGGTGTGGAAGGATGCATTTTACAACAAGTTGGCCGGCCTCAAATTTTCTAGGACGTACCTTCTTATTGTAAGCTCGCGCCATCCTCTGCTGGTATAATTGACCAAAGCAAACTGCCGTTAACCTTTTTCCATCTATTAACGATAATTGTTCTAGTCTAGACTTGACCCATTCAGTATCGTCAATCTCGGCTTCACCAATGATTCGAAGCGAGGGAATTTCAACTTCTGCGGGTATCACAGCTTCAGTCCCATAGACTAGTAAATAAGGAGTTGCGCCAGTCGATGTACGGATAGTTGTACGATATCCTAAAAGAGCAAACGGTAATTTCTCATGCCACTGTCGAGATCCTTGGACCATTTTCCTAAGAATCTTTTTAATATTCTTGTTCGCTGCTTCAACGACTCCATTTGCTTTAGGACGGTAAGGGGTAGAATGATGATGCACGATCTTGAATTACTCACAAACCTCCTTCATTAGATGACTATTGAGATTGGTTGCATTGTCTGTGATAATGGACTTTGGTATACCAAAACGACATATGATGTTCGAATGAACAAAATCCACTACTGTTTTCTTCGTGACTGATTTAAAAGTAGCAGCTTCTACCCATTTGGTGAAATACTCAATAGCGACCAGTATGAATCGATGCCCATTAGAATCTTTTGGTTCTAGTGGACCGATTACATCTATGCCCCAAGCAACGAATGGCCAAGGAGCAGACATAGGATGCAGCTCTGAAGGTGGCGAGTGAATCAAATCACCAGGAATTTGACACTGATGACACTTGCAAACAAAGCGAAAGCAGTCTCGCTCCATAGTTAACCAATAATATCCTGCTCGCATAATCTTCTTCGCTAAAACATAGCCATTCATATGCGAACCACATACCCCCGAATGTACCTCATTCATGATTCTTTCAGCTTCCTGAATATTAACACATCTCAACAAGTTCAAGTCTGGGGTTCGTTTGTATAGAATCTTCCCACTTAAGAAGAAACCATTAGAAAGTCTGCTAATAGTCCTTTTTTGATCTGCATTGGCGTGTATTGGATATTCTTTTGACTTTAGGAAGCGTTTGATATCATAGTACCAAGGTTCATTATATTGTTCTGCATCAATTATATTGCAATAACCATGTTGATCTCGTATCTGTATCTCTAATGGGTCGAGATGCGTATTTCCTGGGTATGAGAGCATAGAAGCTAAGGTAGCCAGGGCATCAGCCAGCTCATTATAGGATCTGGGAATATATCTAAACTCGATAGACTTGAACCTTTTGCTAAGGTCCTCTAAGAACTGTTTGTATGGAATGAGCTTGATATCTCTCGTTTCCCATTCACCTTGAATTTGTCGAATGAGTAATTCGAAATCTCCCAACACCACTAGTCTGTGTACATCCAGATTTATTGCCATATTTAACCCCATGATGCAAGCTTCATATTCTGCTGTGTTATTAGTACAAAAGAAACGAAGTCGTGCTGTGGCGGGATGACGATGCCCGGTCGGTGAGACAAGAACCGCCCCAATTCCTACTCCTTTGACATTGACTGCCCCATCAAAATATAATTTCCACGCATACATATCATCTTGAACTTCTTCCTCAATTGAATTAATCTCTTCATCAGGAAAATAATTTCGCAAAGGCTCATAATTGTTGTCAACTGGGTTCTCTGCCAAATGATCGGCCAATGCTTGTGCTTTCATAGCGGTACGAGTAACATACACAATGTCAAATTCTGTAAGTAAAATCTTCCACTTCGCCAATCTGCCTGTGGGCATAGGTTTTTGAAAAATATACTTTAAAGGATCCATTCGAGATATGAGGTAGGTTGTGTAGGATGAAAGATAATGCTTCAACTTCTGAGCAATCCAAGTTAGGGCGCAACATGTCTTTTCTAAAAGAGTATATTTTACCTCATAACTCGTGAACTTTTTGCTCAAATAATAGATTACTTGTTCCTTTTTGCCTGTGATATCATGCTGTCCTAAAACACAACCAAAAGAATTGTCCACCACTGACAGATATAGAAATAAAGCCTCCCAGGTTCCGGTGGGACCAGTACTGGAGGATTTGCCAACTATTCTTTAATCTTATCAAATGATTCTTGACATTCGTCTGTCCATTGGATAACATCATCCTTTTTCAGCAACTTAAATATCGGTTCACATGTAGTGCTGAGCTGAGCGATCAATCTGCTTATATAATTCAGCCTTCCAAGAAAACTCATGACCTCAGTTTTATTTTTTGGAGGCGGCAATTCTCGAATGGATTTTACCTTGGAAGGGTCCAATTCAATGCCTCTACGGCTAACTATGAAACCCAAAAGTTTTCCGGATGGAACTCCAAATGCACACTTGGCTGGATTGAGCTTAAGATTATACTTTCGTAATCTTTCAAAGAATTTCCTCAAGTCATATACATGATCGACTTGTGTCTTGGACTTTATAATGACATCATCAACATATACTTCTACTTCCTTGTGCATCCTGTCATGAAAAATAATATTCATAGCTCTCATGTACGTAGCTCCCGCATTCTTTAAACCAAACGGCATGACCCTGTAGAAATAAGTAACCCAGGGGGTGGTGAAAGCAGTCTTTTTTGCATCTGTTTCATCCATCAAGATCTGGTGATATCCGGCATAACAATCCACGAAATATTGGATCTCATGTTTAGCACAATTATCAACAAGTATATGAATATTGGGTAGCGGAAAGTTATCTTTAGGGCTTGCTTTGTTCAAATCCCTATAATCAACACAAACTCTGATTTTTCCATCTTTCTTCGGTACGGGAACCACATTAGCCAACCATGTGGTGTACTGAGCGACCCTAATCACGTTCGCATTCAATTGCTTTATGATTTCCTCTTTGATTTTATCGCTCATGTCAGTTTTAAACTTTCTTTGCTTTTGCTGGACTGGTGAAAAATCAGGGTATGTAGGCAGTTTGTGGACTACCAAATCAGTGCTTAGACCTGGCGTATCATCATAAGACCAAGCAAAAACATCTTTATACTCGAATAAAATCTGAACAATATCATTTCTGATATTTTGATCCGCATGAATACTTATTTTTATTTCTCTAACCTCCTCACCAGTTCCCAAATTTATTACCTCAGTGTCATTTAAATTGGGTTTGGGCTTATCCTCAAATTGATTCAACCCCTTTTTGACTTCCTTATCAGCTTCAACTTCATTGTATTCATCTACCGTTTGGTTTGTTGATTCGAGATTAGACAACTTTTTAGGATCTAAATGTGAACTCCGTGCATATGCCATGTTATCAGAGCCAGTATTAACATAACTGAAATAAGATAGAAAGAAAGAAAAAAAAATGAAAAATTAAAAGAGGGAAGAAAAGATGAATTTACTAGAAAACTTGAAATTCATTTCATTGAATCGGAAAGGATAGGAGGGTTAACATGAAAGCAGAGCAACTAAACTATGTGGACTACAACCCTGAGAATAGTCCAAAATACAAAATAAAGAAAAATGAAACAACAAAATAAACTACCAAGACTCCTTCCTTGTGGGGAGGGGAGTGGCTTCCCAGTTAATGAGCTTGATATTTGGCCCGACGAACTGCACATCTGCATGGCTAGGGCCTTCACCCATCTGAACCATGTTTATTTCATAAAACATTTCCTTGAGACCTTGACATATTTCGTCCACATCCTTATTAGCATATGGGTCTTGATTTTCTTCATTTCGAGCTTTCGTGAAAGATTGGCTAATGTGTGGAACCGGACTTGTCAATTTCCAAGCCTTTTTCTTCTGCTCTTTCGCCCATTTTCTATCTACTGTGGTAGGCTTAAATCCTAAGCCAAAGGAGTTGTGGCTACCACATGGATCTACAGGGTTTATAATTCCTTGCAGCGAAACCCCTAATCCTCTTCCCAGTTCATAATCATTTTGTAGCATTTGGTTAGCCACCATGATTGAAGTAGAAGAGAAATGAGGCCCTGGAATTGGCGTGCCTTCCGCGACTTGATCAACTGTCACAATTTCAAAAGCCTGATAAATAGAAGATTCACAACCCCCTTTTGCTTCGATACAGGGTACAGAAGGATCTCGATGTATGGGAAGGTCATCCTCTCCATGTACAATGATTTCCTGATTGTCGTGTTCAAACTTAACTACTTGATGCAAAGTAGAAGGTATGGCGCTGGCCGTATGGATCCATGGTCTTCCTAAAAGTAGGTTGTAGGAAGTATCCATGTCTATTACTTGAAAGGTGATCACAAACTCAACTGGTCCAATAACCAAAGCAAGATCTATCTCACCAATGGTGTCTCGTTTTGCACCATCAAAAGCCCGAACACATACATTATTGGATCGAATCCTATCTGGATTGATTTTTAATTTTTGCAAAGTAGAGAGAGGACAGATATCTACTCCTGAACCTCCATCGATCATTACCCCTTTTATGTAATATCCTTCGCATTTGATAGTCAGATGCAAAGCCTTATTATGACCAGAACCTTCTGTGGGCAATTCATCATCAGTGAAAGTTATTCTATTTGCCTCAAATATTCTATGAACCATCCTTTCTATTTGACAGACCGTAGTTTCCTTCGGGACGTATGCTTCATTCAACAACTTAATCAATGCCTGATAATGTTCTTTAGAATGTAGCAGTAGGGATAATAATGAGATTTGAGCCGGGGGTTTTCTCAATTGATCGACAATGGAACAGTCTTGGGTTTTCATTTTCTTCAGAAATTCCTCAGCCTCTTCGTTTGTGACAGGTTTTTTCATTGGCCCTTGACTATCTTTAAACTGTTTTGGTCTCCTTAATTCTTCTGGAGCATAACATCTTCCTGATCGAGTCAAACCCCCTGCTTCGTTTGTTTCTTCCATGACCTCTTTTTCTTTGTACATCATCGTGGTTTTGTTGTAGTTCCATGGGATGGTTTTCAAGCTTGTCACTAGGAGTTGTGCTGCGTGTCTTATGACAATTGGCTCTGTTATCTTTCTCATGTTGTTGCGCTGTTGGTCGAACCATGCGGGACCACTCGAAACATATAGTTTTGGCCATCTTGTGCTATTCCCTTTAACTTTGCAGGAACATACAATACCATCTTTTCTGAATCTCGGGGTCTTATAATGGAACTCGCTCCTTTCACGATCAATGGTTCTCTTTGCATAGACTCCAGCGCTTCACCCGGGTTCTCCTTCAAGGTGCCTATTTCCATCACTGCTTGGCTTGTTGGCCTGTAGTCTCTATCGTCAAAAATCATCCCCACGACATGTGTGTTACTGTGATTAGGAAGTGGATTGTCGGTGACATTCGGTGCTTCTTCTTTTTGTATTACGATTGCCTTGCTTTCGATTAACTTTTCAATGGCTCTCTTCAGACTTCAACAATTTTCGGTACTGTGACCTTGGACGTTGGAATGGTACTCACACCTTACATTAGGATCAAACCAACTTGCATTCAGATCCACTTTGAAAGGCAAAACAGGTTCAATCCATCCTAATTTGACCAACCTCCGCAACAGGCTCGTATATGATTCTCCAATTGGGGTGAAGTTTTCCCTTGGCCTCTGTTCTCTTGTATAGTCTGCCGGATCATACGGATTACGAGGGGCTTGTAAATTTGGCTGCCATGGACGAAAACCTTGTGGCGCAGGTGCCCGCCATTGTGGACGCTGAGGAGGTCGGGCATACGCTTGAGAATTAAGAACAACAGGTTGAGGTGTATAATAATGTTGAGGAGGGCTGGGTTGTCCCTGTTGGACATGAACGTAAGAGGAGTTCCATCCCCTTTGGGCTTTGCCCGGTCCTGATGCCATCATGGATCCTTCTTCCTTTTTCCGATTTACAAAACTACCTGATCCGCTCTGAATGGCTTGTGTAGTGGCCTTGAGGGCGGTTTGGCTCACGATTTTTCCTGATTTGATGCCATTCTCCACCATTTCCCCAATTTTTATTGCTTCGGCGAAAGGTTTACCAACCGCGGCTAGTAAATGATGAAAATAATCGGACTCTTAAGTTTGGAGAAAAACGTCAATCAATTCCTGGTCCTTCAGTGGCGGTTTGACTCTAGATGCCTGTTCTCTCCATTTTATGGCAAACTCTCGAAAACTTTCAGATGGTTTTTTCTTCATATTAGCGAGAGAAGTGCGTTCAGGGACAATATCGAGATTGTATTGAAATTGTTGTACAAAATCTTGAGCCATATCATCCCAAATGTGCCAATGGGAGATGTCTTGATCGATAAACCATTCGGAGGCTATTCCCGTCAGACTTTCTCCGAAATAGGCCATAAGAAGCTCCTCTTTTCCTCCTGCACCTCTGAGTTGATTGCAATACCTTTTTAAGTGGGCCACTGGGTCACCATGACCACTATATTTGTCGAATTTTGGGGTCTTGAACCCTATTGGTAAATGAACATTAGGGAACATACACAGGTCATTGAAAGAGACGTTTTTGTGTCCTCCCAACCCTTGTATGTTTCTCATACTCTGCTCCAGACTCCTCACTTTTCTAGCTATCTCTTCTCGTTCTTCATTTATAATAGCCTTCTCAATCACGATATACGACTCAGGCTGATGAGTGGGCTGATATAAATTTACGGGTTTGAATGCCAATTCAGGAGGATAGACTTGATCATGATTTAGCTCGTTGATAGGCTTCTGTATCATTGATGGAGGATTTATATTAGTTGGCACGGCCGGAATAAAAATCGGGTTGTTCGTGAATGATGGATTTGGAGGACGCATGATGGATGTGCCAGCAGCGCTAGACACATTAGCGTATGGACCAAATCCAGGAGGATAGAGTGGATCGTCGACTTGGGCTTGAGTAGAACTGGGATGATTTTCATCTGAAAGACCCGGAATCGAGGAAGGCGGAGCTTGTCCATTCGCCCAAGACTGATACATTTCCGTAATTTGTTGCTTCAATAACCTATTCTCCTCCAAAGATGCGAACTCTCATGGAACCAACTGATCTCGACCTTCTTCATTATTAGATTCTGTTCCATCTTTTTGAGTCATCTTCCTTTTTCCCTTATACCTTGTGTTGTACGGGTGAGAGGCCAGCTTAACCACAACCAACCACCTTACTCTCTCTCTCTCTCTTTGAAACAGAAACAAATATGTTAGGATTTAGAACTTTTAAAAATATTGATATATTCATAACTAACTCAAATGTCATGCACCTAAGTAATTTTCTTCCTGAAATGGACTTAGGAAAGCCCTCTTGTTTCATCCCGGCTTTGGTGAATTAATTTTTCCTCATTATTTAACGCCAACATCTTAAAATTGTTACTTGAAACTTGAAAATAAAAAAAATATATTTGATTGCACCCGCCGAGGGTTGCCTACGTATCATGTTTTACATGAATCAGATCATCACGTAGTTCATGGATATAGTAAATATATGTATATATTAAGAAATAAAGAGAATAAAAACTTGAAACAAATGCGAAATTTTCCATACATTTCCAACTGTTCTTAAAACAAAGCTTTAATGAAAGGAAACTAAAATTATCTAAAACTAGAACAAACTCAGAATACAGGAGAAATACTAAAAAAAAACTATAAAGAAACTAACTCTAAGAAGACAAGGACTTTAATAATTATCATCAAGATGCCTTCCAAAGATGTCTTGCAACTTAATCCTCTCTCAGACTTGAGTAGATCCTGGATAATACTTTTGGCAGATGTGGAGCGAGAGCACGTGCCTGACGGCCCAGATTTTCATCACCTCGGTGAAGATACTTAGCATAAACATTAATCAAGGTTTCACTGAGCTGAAGTACTTCTCCCCTGGCCTCGATCATACTCTTATGACAGTTTTGCACCCAATGCTGCGTAGTGCGGATGGTATGCTTTAGGTCTCTTTCTTGTTCATAAAGGTCGTCGATCTGATAGTGAAACGCCTGTCGTTCGGTCATCCACTGGTTTTTCTCAACTTCAACTTCCTTCTGAAAAGTCGTGAAGCGTCTCGCTATTTCTCTTTCCCGTTCCATGGAAGCTTTTAGCTGAGCTCGAATCTTCGACTGTGTACTTGTCAGCAAGGCCTTCTCTTTCTCAAAATCACTCGATTGCTGCTCCATAGCACCAGTGACAATATCCAGGTCTTCTTGTAGGGCATGCATGGCGACACGGTTCTCTCTCTCAATCTCCTTACGAGCCGACCTAATTCTGGCCTTAAATCTCACCTCATGGTGAACCAATTCTTCTCTAGCCCTTTCCAAATCATTATTTATGACGTGCAGAGTAGACTTATAGTTCTCTTCTACCTCTCGTCGAGCCTGCTTAATTCTGACTTCAATCTCCGTTTCTCGATCCACTGGCTCTCTGGCTGAACTTTCTGGCATTGCTTTAGGAGGAGGCTGGTCATGAAACCATGGCAGATACCAATAGTCTACCTCGCCCTTGTCGCGGTCTTCCACCATGTGATCGAAACCTGAAAGTACACATCCTCCCCAAATCTTAAGTATCTCAGTCTTCCTTAGAGGGATGTCAGGGAGGAATTCGTACATGAACTCTTTCATATCCTCGACTGGCGGTATATGCTGACGTCGACCGAATTGTCGCATGACTCTTAGTGGCACGTAGGGATGAACACCCCGGAGATCCATTAAGACGAAGAAGGGTCAGAAAGTAGACATATATATCACCTCTTTTGAAGGGAACCAATGATAATTCCACACTATCTTGTCCGCCGTCAACCCCTCCAAGTACTCCTTCCAAGCTCTTATTCCTTCGGGAAAGTTTTGGTCCTCCATCCTCTTCTCATGGCCATTGATATAATCATTCCATTCGACTCGAAAATCCACAACAAATGGATGATAACGAACATTCTCAAGCATCCATAACTGCAATAGAATGTTACATCCTTCAAAATAGTCTGCCCCATTTTTGCACATCGTCAGGGCCCGATAAATGTCTACCAAAATAATGGGCGCGAGGGTGACCTTAGGATTCTTCTCGAAAGCGGTAATAAATGCAGCCAGATTGATGTTGATTTTTCCTCCTCTCTTCGGAAATACCATGATTCCCAAAACAGACACTATGAATGCTTCAGAACTGTGCTTTTCCCAGGTTCGATAGAACCCTCCGTTGTTAAGTTCTGATCTAAAAAACTCGAATCCCCTTTCCTGACCATATCTTTCGTAAAAAAATTCTAGACGGACCCATCTATTTTCTAAGAAGCCTCCTATGTTCTTCTCTTTTATGTGCAATAGCTCGAAAAATCTTTCGGAAGTGACATGCTTTGGTATCATGGGTTCTCCTCGGTGAAGGTTCTTTCCTTTTCCAATAAATGCTCCTATTTCCTCCAGTGTGGGAGTGAGATCAAAGTCGGAGAATCGGAATACATTATTTGAAGGATCCCAAAACTGTACCAAAGATTCTATCACGTCTCTTCGTGGTTCAACACTCAACAGACTCCTTAAAAATCCCAAGTGTTTATATACTTCTCCCTGTCTATAGTCAGTCATATTGTTACACCATATCTGCAATAGTTTTGGAACTTTATCCAACACCATGAAATGGGGTACATCATCATCCCTCGGCCTCTTGTCACTCCTTCCGAATGAGTTCATATTGCCCTATAGGATAATGATGGCAAATAAGAATTCTATTTTAAACATCCTAAAGCAAGACAAAAATAATTTTCGAAAGAAGTTGACGGAACGACATGGAATAAGATTTCAAAATGAGCATGAAAAAAAAATAACTGACAAAACAGGAAGTATCCAAGTCTTCTAAAACATCCTATAGTAGAGACAATAATTAATAACGTTTGAACCAGACACATCAGGAATAATTAAATTACTAAAACAAAATAGTGGACCAAATTATTTGACAAAATTTAAATTGTGTTTGACAAAAATGGGCTCTATGATATTCCTAAGAGATTTTAAAATCAAAGAAGATGGACATAACGAGACCACAACGTTAAAACCACTTAATCTTTTCAGAAAAGTTCTATGTAAAAATATTATGTATTTTCTAAAATAAACCCTTAAATTTTTTTATTTAACTCTATTTCAGATCAATTAATTCACTTAAAAGCCAGTCCACATTCGATATGAAATTTCCTATAATGCAACAAGTAGCACATAAAATGTACACGATGGTCTCAAAAGGTGACACCTGACCTAGACGAACCCGACCCCCGGGTCGAGCCCCACTAAATCAAAATTGCACGTGATACCAATAAAATGCAGTCTATTAGGGACAGCCATGTCTAAGTTCCAGTTATGCTAGGTTCAACCTGGTGGAGTTAGGTCTCTAGACTGGCGGTAAAACGAGCAGACAACTTGAGTCGGCAAGGGTCAGCTTTACCGGTAGCAGGGCTTTCCGGCCTCACTGTTGGTCCCTTCCCGTCATAAATTATGGGTGACTACAGAATCCTTCCCAGAAGCGTTGCCGCATCTCTGGTATCTCAAGTTCGGGAGCGAATACCGCATCTCCGAATATACAGTATCTCAGAAGACTTAGATGGGTGCGCGAGAGAAGACAATTTATATTGTAATTCAAACAATATCAAAGTGATAAACATGTAGGCAAAGAACACATTTAGGAAAACAATATACATCATCAAAATTAAATAAAGCCAAACAAGTCAATATAAAAGCTCGAATTCTGGTTATTTCCCCAGCAGAGTCGCCACCTGTCACACCCCCTGATTTTCACCGCATCCGACCCCGCTAGGGAGTTGGTTTTAGAGAAAATGGGTTTTTCCAATTAAAGTGACGTTTTGAGAAGGGATTGTTTTATTTACAGAGTCGCCACTTGGAATTGAGTTTGGGTGTTCCAAGTCACCTTATTGAATCCCTATTCAAAAGAAAATGACTCTTCAATTTTTAATTTTTGGTATGCGAACTAGAAATCCGGATAAGGAATTCTGTTGACCGAGGGGAAGGTGTTAGGCACCCCTCGAGTCCCGTGGTTCTAGCACGGTCGCTTTAACGACTTACGTCTGGCTTAAATTAATTTTTTTTTTTTTTGGATTTATAATATTTGTTAGCCTAAAGTTGTTTGCCTCCCGCTTTTAACTTATTTTAAATTATTTAAAACTGTGTTGATGTGTGGCTTACCGATAGTAGTACTTTTCGGCCTCACCACGAGTTTTGGTATATTTCTCGCGCCTTTGAGGCATTTATGAGTCGTCCCCATTTTCCTAATCTAAATAAGCACCTAATGGGTTTAAAACCTACCCAACCCAATTCAATCGGCTTCAAATGGTAAATTAATTTAATTATAACGAATGGTCGGTAGCAGGGCTTGCCAACTTCATCGTTAATTTTCACTTGTATATTAAATTCTTAATTATTTAGAGGATAAGAACGTGACTCATTCTTTTACAAATTCGCTCCCTTACAATGGTTTTTTCCTCTCTTTTCTTTTATCAATCACAACGGGTCTTGAATAAAACCGTGATCCATCTCGATCATTGTCACCTTGACTAATACTTATTTAGGCCTTAAATAAGTCCGATTCAGAATTAATATCTCAACTTATTAACTTCCGATGCCAAGAATCTTTGAATTCTTTTACATTTGCAACAAATCAAACATTTTGGTCCAGAGAATATGAATATGATAAAAATAAATGTTTAACATTCAACAATTTAAACAAAGTCATGTGAACATAAGTACGTAACTTAACACCCTGAATTAATTGTTTATAAAAATGGGGGAATTTAATTAAAAGTATCGAGTGTATCTTGTATAATTTTGCACATTATGATGGTAAACTTTCACACTTTAACAAAAAACAACACCAAAAAACCTTTTGGATCATATATTTCATCATCTACTATCTCTCATTTCTTTTTAAGCAAAGTAGTTAGGGGGATAATGAACATTTAAGAGGAAAACCTGACATATTAAAAGAATTAAGTTTTAAACCAAAGAAACTAAAATTATTACTAGGCGCTTCTTACTATGGTAAGCATATTTGAAAACGCTTCATCTAATAGACTAACTTAAACACTTATTATTAAAAGTGATGGCAAAAAAAAAATATCGATATCATATTTATACAACAAAATTGGTGGCAAAATACTAGGACTTCCAAAAGGAAGAATGAACCATTTCTTCATTTTTAGTGATAATTATTTATTCACAAAACTTAATTACTTGCCGATTGACTTATTCAAAATTCATGACCAATTTGCTAAGAATAGACCCCAAACTTAAAGCTTCAAGGGAAAATAGAAACCAACGAAACCCTTATTTTTATCCGAACTTAATCGACTTTTAAAGTTATCTCCTCTTAATATCTAAGAGTGGTCTAATTTAATAAATGTTGACTCAATATAGAAGACAAACTACCAAATATAAAGAGCGAAAAGTTCACATAAATAATAACTTTGCATGTCGAATAATACATGAAACCAATCAACTTTGTTCATGCTTTGGTTTGCAATAAAATTCATAAAAATAAATAATGTAGAGTCAAATAATAACCTGGGCGATGAACTAAACAAAAATAAGAATAGGAATGCCGTCACCGGAAACTCAAAACGAAGACCCCAAAGTCAAACCCGAACTCTCTTCCTTTCTTTTCCTCTTCTTCTATGGCTTTCTATATTTTCTCTAGCCTCTCGTTCCTTTCTTCCTTACTGCTTTCTTGTTTTTCTTTTTTTTTTCGCTTGTTGTCCGTCTCTCAAATTAGTGTCAGTGTATGTTATATCTCCTTCGTGCATGTGTGTTTTGCATGTGTTATACATATAGGAGAATGTTGTGTATCTGTGTCTTGTGCAGTTGAAAGGAAGTCCTAGAAAAATGGAGTGGGAGTGGGTGATGTGTATATGTAAGGTTGTGTGTGCAGGAAAATAGGGGAATATGGGGAATATTGGGTTAGTGGAGTAGTTAGGTCTTATTATTATTATTATTATTTTAAAATAAAAATAACGAAAATAATAATAAAAAAGAAGATAAAATTATTTAAAACTAATAAAATATAAGTAAGTTAAATAATTAGCCTTAGAGCATGATTACGGAACATTAATATCACTAGATTATTTATTAAAAGTTAAAAAGAGGAAAATAACATAATTTTTTTTAATAAATAAATAATAATAAAAACTTATCTAAAGTGTAATTCTATTTTTTTATTTTTCAAAAATATTAAACCAAACTTAAAAAAAAAAAAAAAAAGATAAACTTACAATATCTAATTTAGAATTAAATAAACAAATAAATTGAACACTAAAATGGCGTAAAAATGTTAGGTTTGGTGCAAAATTAGGTGTTTACAATTATTATTTTGGTAAATATATTGAAAATAACCACCTTTCACTTAAATTGGCATATAAGTTGGGCGTTACCAAAAATGGCATTGTTTCCGGGGAACAATTTGGTGTATTGAGTTAGTTTTGAATTTTAGTTTTCTTTCTTTGATTCAAACATATAAATAGTTGTTTGTGATTTTATTTTATTTCTTTTGTTAGTTATGTTTTTCCTTTTTTTTTAGTTGTTATTATGGCATCTTGAAATAAAAGCAAATTCAACGGTTGGGGATCATAGCGTGACAATCCATGTCCATAGTGTAATGGACCTCACTTTTTGAAAGATTGTAGATATCCTCCCAGAAGAGAAATGTGTGCTCCATCTTGATCTTATAGGGTGTATGGTTGTTTTCTATGTGGTGGTCGAGATGTACATTGGATTGATTTTCCAAAATCTCCTTACCCCCGTTATGCTAAACCAATTGCTATCTCTTCATATGATTTTGATAGGTCTTATGATTAAGAAAAGGAATAAAGAAGCACCATATATAATAGTTTTGAAGAAATGCTTCAAGTTATCTTCGAACGAGTGACATTAATAGGGGATAACATACATGGAATACATCAATCCATGGAGGCATATAACAAAGAAAGAAAAAATATAGGAGTGATGGGCATGGAGGTCAATCATTAAAGCACTACTACCATGCCAAGGACTCTAAATAAGTTTGATACTGAGGAATTCTCAGTGATTACCCTTCCAACCGAACCAAACATGAGAGAGGATGAAAAAATTGAGGATATAGTGCTAGAGTCGATAGAAGAATTTAAGCAAATATATTATGAAGACTCTAGACTATTTCTGGGTTAGAGTGCTAAGATAAATGCTATTCCGGAATTAAGGGAAAGACCCCATACTAACCATTTTTCAACATTATTCTTGGTGGATTTGATGAAATTCTATCAACCCAAACAAATGATGGATTTTTAGGAGAAGGAACTCCATCCCTATATTTTTTAATTCAACAATAAAAAGGAGCTCATGATAACCCCATACTCTTAGGACAAGGAGCTTACTTTTTGATGAACAACTAATGGTATATTGATTACCCCACCCTTACCCAAGGATTAAATTAATAAATTTGATATAAAGTTCAAGTCCTCAAAGTGGCATGATAGAACAGGTTCCGTCATGACCTCACATTTGCCCAGCACACCACAAATATGTTATGATAAAAAATTGGGAAATAAATTCAAATCCTCTAAGCAGAGACCTAATTGAGGATCACAAAGGCGTTGTGTCATGATGATAAATCAAGCACTTGATGGGAGGTAACCCATCGTTTTTAGATTTTTACTTATATGTTTTTGTAGTAATTCATATATTTTTCATGTTTTGTAGGTGCTTTGGACATGATCGAAAGCTAAAACTAGGGAAAAACAAAGTTGGAGAAGCGTGATAGCGCTGTAGAAAATAGGGCAAAAGAGGGGAACAAAATGCCTCAGGTACCATAATTGCAGCCTGAGGATCATGATCTTGATACCGCGATCACGTCAACTATATGGCAATCGAGACAGCTTCTTCATCCCGTACTTTGGTTATCACTATGGTTTCAGGAAGCCTTTTAGCCCTTCTTATGATTTTGTGTTTCGTAGTGAGGTCATTACAAGTCTTATAGTTGTGAGTGTGGCCCTACCCTTGTGTGTATACATTGGTTTTCAATACTCAAACATAGTTCACCGATGCATGGAGATTTAGTTAATTGATTTTTTTTATTATTTAGTCTTCTAATTCATTTAATAATGATGTTTGGCGAGCCTTTCCCTATGATAGATTGATGACAACATTATTAAGAAAAAAATATCGTGATTCAGTTTTGATCCATAAATGCAGGAGATGTATGACTACCCATATCATAAAGGTTACAAATACAAGAGAAGTCTGAGTACCTGTGGTACTATGGATTTGGGATTGCATTCATACCATTGGCTAAGTCTGAATAGCCATATGGTTTGTTTTCCCATATGAAGACAAAATGTAAGACAGAGACTAGGGTTATTGCCACGGTTAGAAATTGTGCAAGGTGTAAATACAAAGAAAAACCCCCCCCCCCCATTCAAAAAATTTCAAAAATCAAGGGCATAGACGTGAGCGATATTGTAAAAATTATTTTTCTCTTTTCGTGACTCCAAATTTTTATTTGTGAAAATTTCTAGATACTCCATTTTTGTCTATAACAGGAGGGACAATTGAGCCTCCTTGGCGAATTTTCCTTCCATGTGTGGTGAGCTTATTTATTTGAATATCATGTATACTTATACCATCTAGAACTTCCCCCATTAGTCCCTCAAATCTAATTTTAATTATATTGGCTGGGGAGATGATCGTAGGCCATCTTTGCAACAATGGTTGTACACTTTATACCTTTCTTCGGCAAACACATTGCAATTCGTGAGCCATTTAATTCTTATTCCTCTTTTAAACCCTATCTTCCTTAAACTTTTAAATGAAAACTGAGGATAAAAGCCTAAGTTGGAGGTGGTGAATATTGGAAGAGGTAACTTTTGTCCATGAGAATGTAAGTTAGTACATATGAGCTAAATTTTGAGAAAAAAACAAACGGAAAAAAAGGGACCCATGAAAGAAAAGAAAAACTTTAAATGTACAAGGTAAAGATGTGAATAGAAGATGCTTTCAAAATGATAGGTGAATCAAGGTAGTAAAAGTAGGAACTTGTTTAAAGAATAACAAAAAAGATGTGGCCATGGTCATAAGTTGGATGAAAAAGTATAATGTAGCGGTTCAAGGGGGTATAGTAACTTTGTTCCCAAATAATATCCTACCCTACCCCGAACCTACATTACAAGCTAAAAAAGCCCTTTTGAGATCTCCAACCAAGTGTATTCATGGTAGTGGCGATTGAAAATAGTGGCATGCCTATGTCATGGTACTTTTTAGCATCGAGAGTTCTTGGGAGAGATTTTTTTCACTTAAATTCCCTGTTGCATATTTGATAAGATAGTGTGTTGAATTTTCTTTCTTTTGAGATTGCATGTACACAAGTTGAGATGGGCGACTTTGAAATATCCCAAAAAATGAGAAAAAAGGATTATAATGTAGTGAGGTCAAAGAAAAGTCATTTCTTGATTATTACTGATTGTTGCATGATTTCTCTTTTAATTCCTTTGCATCATTAAAAGTTACGTATTATTTTGAGGTGTATCGTGAAAATAGTTTTGCCTATGTTTGAAGAGCAATTTATGGTAATAATAAAGTTAAAGTCATCATGATCATTTGGTTCATCTATATTGAGCCTAAAAGAGCATTGTCTCATTGTAAAAGGTAGTATTGCTTGAGGAAAATCAAGTTGTCTCAACATTCATGCACACTAGTATGATTTGAAGGCATAAATGAAACAACATTATGATTAAATGCACTAATTTACACATTTTGTAGGTATAAATGTATGAGATATAAGGATGTGGAATTGAGCTAAAAATGATCAAAAAGGGAAGAGAAGTACAAAAGTTGGAAAATCTGGGCAGACTAGGTCTCAAGTACCGCGATCGTGGAGTGTCCACCGTGATCGTGGTAAGTCAAGAAAGGCAGTAGGCTGCGATCGCTTGAAGAATACAGTGATCGCAAAGACATGATTGCGGCTATCCAGATGTGATCGCGGTATAGAAGCAAATTAGCCCAGGGTAAAAATCATCATTTCACATAGTCGATCCCACATCTTGTATAATGGTCTCAAAACCCTCATATCAATCATATTTTTTAAAAACTCCTACCTCCCATTTATAATTTAGGGTTTTTATAATTTCTTGGATCTCGAGCAAAACTTGTACTAATCTTCAGATAAGAAGATATTAGAGTGACTTTTAAGTGTAGATTTGGAACCACCCATTAATTATTCATAGGATTCTAAAGTGTTGTTTTCTCTTTCAATATTTTCGTATTAATAACTTTGATGGAAATGTTGGTCTATTTGCATTTATTATCATTATAATTTGCTAGATCTACCTCTTTGGATTATGATATAAATGGATGCAATTGTGTGTGGGTTGTGATATATTTTAATTTATTGATGATGGGTTCTATTACTGCTCGATTAAATTTATTGGGATTTGTGGGTGAAAGCCCTAAATCCCCAAATGGGTTTGATGGATGAAAATCCCAAGCTCTTGGAAACTCAAACAATCCTTTAAAGAGGGGTTTTGGGTAAACTTTAGGAACCCACCTCATCCTTAAAAGCGAGATGTGGTAACTAATGCAATAGTAGACAATTTATGGGTATGTCTTGATAATTTTTCACTATCTTAGACATAAGGGTTGTAACAACCAAACTTAAAAGAAAGAGTCCCATATCGACAAAACATAGAAGGGATGTTGGATATATAAGTAAGCAAGCCTTAATCCCAAGTGACGTATTTTAAATCCATGAGGGTCTAGGACCATAGAAAATAATATAACTAAAGATATGGAGTAAGGGGTCTCTTGATCCTTCGGGGTTCGGGATGCCAGTCGTGGACAGGGCCTCAGCTAGGTCGTGACAGAATAGTATCTACCCGGTCTTGTGTCAGCCCTGTCGATGTGGGCCAGAGTTTAAACTGAGTGTAAGCAAATCCTGGTAAGGCGGGGAAAACCTCAGTCCTTACTCTAGGTAAGGCAAACCTCAATCCCATTTGGTGGGGAAAACCTCAGTGAGGACACTAAGTCCATAAGAGGGTGTGTATAACACCCCAACTTAGGATAAGGAGTCCCATATTGTTAAAACATAGGAGGGATATTTGGTATATAAGTAAGATATCCTTACTCCCTAGTGACGCAATTCAAAGCCGTGTGGGCCTGGGCCCAAAGTGCATAATATGACTAGTGGGTTGGGGAGTTATAGGGGTATCTCGGGCCTTGATGGTTCAGGATGCCTTTCGCAGCCAGGGCCCAATTTCTTGTTTGTGATAGAATGGTATTAGATCCTCTCCTGTGTCAGCCCTATTGATGAGGCTAGAGTTTAAACTTAGTATAGGCGAATATCAGTAAAGCGAGGAAAACATAAGTCATGACCGTAGGGAAATCCCATTCGGTGGGGAAAATCACAGCGAGGATCCTGAGTCCATAAATAGGGTGTATGTAGCAACCCAACTTAAGAGAAGGAGTCTCACATCGGCAAAACACAGGATGGATGCTGGGTATATAAGTAAGCAAGACTTACTCCTTAGTAATGCTTTTTAAAGTCGTTAGGGTCTAGGCCTAGAGCGGATAATATCACTAGGTATAAGGAGTAAGGGATCTCTTGGTCCTTCGTGGTTCGGCGTGCCTATCATATCCATGGCCTCGACAAGAGTCGTGCTAAAATGGTAACTAGTTGCTCCTGTGTCAGCCTTATCGATGTGGTCCAGAGTTCAAACAGAGTATAGGAAAATTCAGGTAAGGAGTGGAAAACCTTAGTCCTTAGTCAAGGCAAGGCAAACCTCAGTCCCATTTGGTGGGGCAAACCTCTGCGAGGATACTGAGTCCACGAGGAGAGGTGTATGTAATACCCCAACATAGGATAAGGAGTCCGAAATTAGCAAAACATAGGAGGGATGTTGGGTATATAAGTAAGCAAGCCTTACTCCCTAATGATGTGTTTTAAAGTAGTGCGGGCCTGGTCCCAAAGTGGATAATATCACTAGTAGGTTAGGGAGTTACAATGGTATTTATGCCTAGAGCGGATAATATAACTAGGGATAAGGAGTAAGGGGTCTCTTGAGCCATTGTTTGGGATATTCATCGTGGCCAGTTCCTCGGCTATGGTATTAATAAAATGGAATCTATCCACTCTTGTGTCAGCCCTGTCGATGTGGGATAGAGTTCAAACTGAGTGTATGCAAATCCCGATAAAGCAGGGCAAACCTCAGTCCTGAGTGTAGGAAAATCCCATTCGGTGGGGCAAACCTCATCAAGGATGTTGAGTCCATAACAGAGGTGTATGTAACACTCCAACTTTGGATAAAAAGTCCCACATCAGTAAAACACAGGAGAGATGTTAGGTATATAAGTAAGAAAGCCTTACTCTCTAGTGACACATTTTAATGTTGTGTGGGCCTGGGTCTAGAGCCAACAATATCACTAGTGGATTGGTGAGTTAGAGGGGTCTCTAGAGCCTTGATGGTTTGGAATGCTTGTCGCGGACAGGGCCTAGGCTCGAGTCATGACTTAGGTTACTAAAAGGTTGGCTATACCATGGGTATCATCTTAGAAATTGGGATACCTAATTAAGGTATTTGGTGATTTTAATTGACACACTCGTTAGGTACTCAAAAGGTTTAATGAGTGACATCTTTGAGGTTTTGTTGAAACACTAGCCTCAAATACCTTAAAACCTAGCCTACCAAATCTTCAACAATTAGTATTTATCGACTTATCATGCTCCCATGCATAACTTTCCCGTTCGAAATCATAGTCCTAAGATCCATTTTAATTTATTATTTCTAATTATTCTTACTCTCGAATTAGTCCCTTAGAAATACCAAAATTACTTCCACATTAGCATACATTGAAAACCCTCAAACCATCTTGTACGATAGGTTTGCACTCAGAAAGAAACTTTTATTTTGAACTTACTCAATCGCCACTCACATTTTTCCTCGTGGATTCAACACAAACTTTTAGTTAGGTAAATATATTGAAAATTATCTCCTTGCACTTAAATTGACGATTAAGTTGAGCGTTATCATTCACACATACTTGTATTACTATAATTTTCTTAGATTTGAGATACATAAGCCTATGCAATGTAATTAGCAATATAATTCTAAAGTTGTCAGTTTGAGACTAAGCAAGATCCTTTCTGCACCTAATTTGTAGAAAGAAAAGTGCTTTATCAAGGTGAGATACATTAGTGAGATTGTTCGGGATGGGATCAAAGACAGAGAACCATGTTCTTGAAACACAAACAATATGACATATACAATTAACAAATCCTAAATAAGATAATTTTTTAGTTAAACTTCTACTAAGTTCAAATTGGTTTATTTAGATTTCAACAGTATTAGAAAGTAAAATATATCTAAAGTATAACGATCCTTCACAATAGATGTCACCGCCAGACGTGATGCATAACACCATTACAGGCTAACAATCAGGAATCACTGTAGAACATTAAATATTACATTTGTTTCAAATGGGAAATACATAAATTATGCCTAAACATAGAATATTTTCTCTAAAGATCGTTGGTTAGCCATAAAGTTAACACCTTATAGTGCAATAGGCACCAACAATATCAACCGAAAATACAATCATTCTTACAGTAGAAAATAAACAAATAACATTGTAAAACTAATAATTTAGGAATTACAAACTTACAAACAACTAAAATTTCCAAATAACAAACATGCACATGCCCAAACTGTTGCCTAAATCTTCAAAATTTAAAAGGGTTTCTCTTTGCCCCAATCGTAAAATATTTTCATTTTCAAAAGAACATTAGAAATTCACCAAAAAATTCATCAATTCATAGAAACAAGAAGAAAACAAGATGAAAAATGTTAATTGGATCTTACCTTAGGAAGTCAATGATGAGTGGTGAATTTACCACTCATTGACATTTAATTTATGCCTACATTACTATGTTTTAAAGGTATTAACGAGACTACTTTTTGATTTAGATGCACTAATTCGCATGTTTTAAAGGTACACAGTTGCTTAGATGAAAAGAAGTGGAATGAGCTGAAAAAGGATCAAATTGGGAATAAAAGTGCAAAAGATGGAAAAATTGTGCAGACTGGGCCTCAGGTACTGCGATCCCGAAGTTCCACCACAATCGAGGTAATTCAAAAGTCATCAGGCCATGATATCTTAAAGAATTCAGCGATCGCTGTATATCTACACTCGAACGTGGGATAGCGGGATTTTCAGTCTGGGGGGAAATTGTTAAAGTACATAGACAACCTGAAATTCATATTTAAAAGCTCAAGAACCCTCATCCATGAATCATCATTCTAGAGCCCTACCTTTCATCCTTATTTGAGTTTTTTTTGTAATTTCTTAGACCTTGGAACTTAATTTTACACTAATTTCAGACAAGATTAAATTAGTGGAGCTTTAAAGTGTAGATTTAGCTTTGTATTTTGAAGATTCATTTGAGTGTAAAGTATGGTTTTTCCTTTCTTTACTTTCTTATGAATACCTTTGATTGAAATCTTCGTATATTTGTTTCCATTATCCTTATGATGTCCTTCATCTAACTCTTTTGATTTTACTAGATTACGGTGTAAATATGTTTGGTAATTGATTTATTTATCCATTTTAAAGTTTGTGATGTGGGTTCTACTATTGCATGAGTAAATTGATTGGGATTTGTGGGTGAAAGCCCCAAATACCCTAATAGGTTTGAAAGAAGAAAATTTCAAGCTCTTGAAATCTCAAACAAACTTTTAATGAGGGATTTAGGTGAACTTTAACTACCCACCTCATCCTTGAAAAAGGGATGTGGGAACCAAAGAAATAATAAATAATTTATCTGTATGTCTTGCCAATTTTTCATTATTTCAGACATAAGGGTGATTAGGAGGTTTACTACACCATGGGTATCATTGAGGTATTGAGTGGTTTAAATTGTCATACATGTTAGGTACTCGAAAGGGTAAATGGGTGACATCTTTGAGGCTTTGTTGAAGAACTATCCACCACATTATCAACTAATAGAATTTGCACCACTTCATCACATATGCATGGATAACATAACCCTAGGATAGCTTAATCCAAAGATTTGTGCCTAATTAATTATAGTCTAATTATTCTTTGTCTCGAATTAGTCCCTTCGAAGCCCATGAATTACTCTCGCATTAGCAAACATTAAAAACCCCAAAACCATCTTATACCGTAGGTTTGAACTTATAGAGCAACATTTATTTTGAAATTACTCAATCGTCACTCACATTGTTCCTCGTGGATTTGACCAAGACTCTTAGTTGAGTAAATATGTCTACAACGACCACCTTGCACTCAAATTGACTTGTAAGTTGATAGTTATAAAAAATAGTGTCGTTGCCGGGGAACAATTTGGTGTTATGAGTTGGTTTGGAATTTTAGCCTACTTTCGTTGATTCAAACATGTAAATATTTGTTTATGATTTTATTTTGTTTCATATGTTAGATAGGTTTTCATTTTTATTTATTTGTTAATATGGCATCGTGGAATGAACGTGGGTTTTGTGGTTGGAAGTCATATCTTTATTATCTATGTCCATATTTTTGTGGACCCACTTTTGGAAAAATTATAGATATGCTCCTCGTAGAGAGTTGTATGAACCATCTAAATCATATGGGTAGTATAGTTGTTCTCTAAGGGGTGGTTGGAATGGACATTGGAGCAATTGCCCAAATGCCCTGTACCCTCATTATGCCATCTCGATTTCTAGTGCTTCTTATAATTTTGATAGGTCTTATTGGAAAGAAAGGGAAGAATGAAACACGAAAAATATTGGTATTGAGTCAATGTTGGAATGTATGTTGGAATGGGTGTAATCAACAGAGGATGATTTACGACATTAGAGCGACGGTCCAAATTCCTCCCCTCGTGATTGTAATACAAGTGCTAGTTATTCTTATTGTTTGGATAAGTCTTATGATGATAAAAAGGAAGAACAAAGTTCCAGATATATTCATGTTGATGCGATGCTTAAACTTATCCTGGATTGAGTGGACACAATGGGAGAAAATATTCATCTCATGCACCAAGCCATGAGGGCATGTAACAAGGAAATCAAGAATATTGAATACATAGGCATGAAGGTCAATAATGAAACTTATACGACTATGCCCACAGTTCTAAATGATCTTCACATTAAGGAATCCTTCGTTATTTCTCAACCTACCGAACATTATGTAGTTAAAGATGCCAAAAGAGGAATGGTACGAGAGTCAAAAGATGACGTCAAGAAAATCCATTATGAAGACTCTAGTCCATTTTGGGGTGAAGATTTCAAGAGGGAAGAAACTACGTAATTTGGAAGAAAACCTCAGTCAAACCATTTTTCAATATTATGCTCGGGGGAGTTAACGAAAATCAATCCACCTTAACAAATGATGAATCTCGGATAGAAGGAATACCTTGAAGGTTCATGATAAGAATTATTAAACTCATGACTTAGAGCTATTAGTTGAGGTGTTCGCATTGAAAATTTGGTGACATTATCTGTATGGGGTGCATATGTATATCTTTTTTTATCATAAGAGCCTGCAACATATGTTCACTTAGAAAGAGATTAATATCAAGAAAATGAGGTTGCTTGAGTTATTGAAGGACTATGATAAAAGTTTTCACTACC
Source organism: Capsicum pubescens (assembly GCA_030864215.1). Classification (NCBI taxonomy): domain Eukaryota; kingdom Viridiplantae; phylum Streptophyta; class Magnoliopsida; order Solanales; family Solanaceae; genus Capsicum; species Capsicum pubescens. The sequence goes on along the minus strand of CM061540.1, from coordinate 222,181,611 downwards.
ATCCAAGTAAAGCTATTGTAGTTGTTGATGCTTTTATCAGATTATCCACAGGGAATCTAGCTCATGTGGTTAAGGATAATATTGAATTGGTGAAGGATACACACTATTTGTCTAACCTTTGAGTTCGTCTCTTAAACTCTGAGGATTGTGGTGTGTCGATGCAATAAGTACCAAAACAATCTCATGGTTAAAAAATAAAAGGGAAACAACTTTAGACCCTTTCTTGATAAAAATCAAGGATGATGTGGGTAGGTAAAAGGTGTTGGATTTCTAGATCGACAGTCACGGTATCTTAAGGTACCAAGAAGGGCAGAGGGCGTGTGTTCTCGACGTGGATGGATCGCAAGGAAGGATTTTGGACAAGGCCCATGAGTCGCGGTATATGATTCATCCTGGTTTAACAAAGATATATCATGATCTCAAGGATATATGTTGGTGTAATAATATAAATCGGGATGTAGCCAACTTTATGGATAAGTGTATGGTGTGTCATCAAATAAAGGTGGAGCACATGGCTCTCGATGGGCTACTTTAAGAAATTGAATTGCTGATGTGGGAGTGGGAGATAATTAATATGGATTTTGTTACCGATATTACCCGATTGCAGAATTAGTGGGACTCCATTTGGGTCATCATGGATGGAATGACTAAGTCTGCTCACTTCTTGCCACTGGGGACCAATTATTCTGCCAAGGAATATGCAAAGTTTTTTCTTTAAGAGGTTGTAAATTTGCATGGTATGCCTGTGTCGATCATTTTGGATCATGGTACTCAGTTTTCATCACATTTTTTATGCTCATTTAGCGTGGTTTGCGGACAAAAGTGTGCCTTAGTACCTATTTTCACCTGCAGTCTGATGGGCAACCATATAGAACTATTTAGAATTTGTAAGATATGTTGTGAGCTTGTGTAATGGACCTTTCTGGTAGTTGGTATGATCATTTTCCTCTCATTTAATTTTTCTATAACAATAGTTACCATTCCTGCCTTGGTATGGCCCCTATTGAGGCGTTGTATGGATGGAGGTATAGATCCCCTATTGGGTTTTTCGAGGTTGGTGAAGAGAAGATGTTTGGCCCAAATTTGGTTCACAAAGACGTGGAGAAGGTAAAGGTTATTTGGGATAGGCTTAAGACCTCCCAAAGTCGCCAAAAGTCCTATGTTGAAGTACGGTGAAGGGACATAGAATTTAAGGTCGGAGATTTGGTGTATTTAAAGGTATTTCCCATAAAGGGAGTGATGCGGTTTCGGATGAAAAAGAAGCTCAGTCCCTTGTATGTTGGACCGTATTTGGTTTTAAAAAGAGTAGGTAATATAGCATTTTGACAGTTCCTAAGAACACACGCAAGTTTACGTGATCTTATCAGGTAGTGAAGTGACCTTCAATAAGCCAAGTATCGATTCCATAGAGACTGGATTAAACAACTATTCAATTTTAGTTCACAGTTTAGATTAATTCGATGCAACGGTAGCCAAAAAGTGTTTGGAATTTGTAAATTGTAAGAAAGTAAACAATGCAGAAACAATCTATAGGATAAAATCCCAAGGTTAAAGAACTTTGAACAATCATACTATGTGTTGAACTTTGTTCGTTAACTTGCTTATATTGGTTATTGATTCGTAGGGTTAATTGCATGATCATGCTCTCCTGACCTCTAATCCTTTTCCTTAGTTGAACCTTACCACTACATCATTGAGAGGGGATGTAATAGTCCACTTAAGTTCTTTAAGCTATCATCCTACGTGTGAATCAAGTAAGGCATCTAATTACATCCTTATCCTAGATCCTAATTTGAATTTCTTATTTCATAAAGAAATACAAACCATACTTTGTTTATTCCCATGTTCTATCTCATTATTCCCTCTCCCAAGTTCACAAAGTTGACAATAGATGCATTCTAAAGATCGCGAATCCTTAAAATAATTATAACTAGAATAAAAAACAACCAATGATGATAAGCAAATCAAACAAACTTTATTCCAAATAATAATACTCATGTTCTTGGATTTAACCCTAGAAAGAGGGTGTTTAGCCATGCATAGTAATAATCGTAATAACAAGGTTGTAATTAACAACTAAAAATATATATGAATTAAATTAAAATAATAAAACCCTAAATAAGAAGTTTTAGCATCCCCTTGATCTACAAAATAGGTCCAAATATATGTAAAATGTGATATGACATGTATTTATAGTATAGGAGTAAGCCAAGTCCGTGTTCTAATTGAATTGCAGCAGTTTGTTAGCATGGGAATGGAGGTGGCGCCGCCCTGGATATAGCCCTGCTCAAGGTGGGGCTGGGCCCTAGATTGAGTGCCGCTCCAGGGACGGCTTCTCCCTTCCTATAGCCCTGCTCCAAGTGAAGCTTCATCTACAAATAGCCTTGACCCTCTGTAAGTTGCTCTCCTAATTTTTGTTAAGTGTTGGTCCTCCAATCATTCATCCCATGATTTACGGTGTATTTCCCATGGATTTCAAGCCTTTTCAACATAAAAATATCATCATATTCAGCTCACAAAGCTTCCTACACAATCACACACCACTAATTAAGAGATACTCACATCACAATACTCATAACGATGAATCAAAACAAGAGCTAAGACTAGTTAGTTCATGTTAATCGTCAACTTATTTTTCCAGCTGTACACTCAATACAATCGAACTTTTCTCATTACCAGAAAGTTATTACACTCATAAGTACATATTAAAACCATTTGGATCATACTAAACACAATAGAATCCAGCGAGACCAACTGGACAAGCACCTAGCTCAAGCTAGTAAAACTAGTTTTCTCGAATGAACTCTAACTGACTCTTTGAAGTAAAAACTTCTTTGGAAGACACTTTGAACATTGAAAACACATGTTTTATCACTTTGATACATATTTATCTCATTATCAACCCATGTAGCATATGAATCATCCTCGAAACAAGTCTAAAAAAACTAGAATAGTGAAACTACAATGCATAAATACACCCGACATCACCACCCCACACTTAAAGCCTTCTTCATCCTCGAACAACTCTTAACTATAATAATCCTCAGACGGAGACTCTATACTTCTACTCTATGCAAGAAACTCAAGCTAGTACCATTATGACAACACAAAATGCAACTTCTACAGTAAGAATGTTACAAACACAATTGAAAGCTTATGAACACTACTCCAAAACATCCTAGCATCAAGAAATGACTCACCTAATTGGAAACTCATGCTTAGAATTAAATCAAGTGGTGTCATTCAAATCACCCACATTCATCAAACATGTGCCCCTCACAACAAGAGAGTTACCCATAATCACTCAAAATTATGTCATTTATCACAATGGGTACAAGAATCAAATTACACTCACTCTCACAAATAATTCACAAGTTACACATAATAAACTATAGGCTTGCCCTTAGTGTAATGCTCCACTAATATCAGAATGATGAACTTATGATCAATTAGGTCTTTTTCGGGTTGTAATGTTGGCTAAAGTATGGGTAGGAACTATTTAAGAATAGTGACTAACCTTTATAAGAACTTTAATACACTACATTATACATTTAAAACCAATATCCAACAATCAGTTTACACCATTTTCTTTACCCATTCTTTTGTTTTGCCCAATCTCTTTTAAGCATTTTCACAAATACATGGTGGGCGTATTGTTTATTCCTTCATGATTCAAAATTTCTCAATTTCTACAATCATGGAAATATTTGCAACACCATTTATATTACTCCCAACCACCACACATAAAATATAAACACCAATAACTATTACCTTGGGGCATCAATTTTACCTTTTTCTTTTTTAATTTCTCAAACTCCTTTCTAAATTTATTTTTCATTAAAACATCAAGGAAATTTTTGTTCCAATTAAGTACATAAAAGAAGGTATTAGGATACATATTCATCTACCAAATTAAAGGCTAAAGGCTCAATTAGGGTTATTTAGTATCAACCATAAAGGATCGGACAAATTAAAGGTATAAAATAAGTCTATCAAAGAAATGCCTAAATCATCACCTAAACCCATACTCTTTATTTCACTTTACGCACACACTGGGTAAGTTCTAGACATCACATGCAACAAGGAATATACAAAAAACCTTACACAACATGGCATATGCTCAACTCAAAAGGATCATCATAAACACTCAACCAAAAAATAGCATGAAATCAAATTTAAGCCAAAAAGTACAAGAGTCACAAAGATATGCCTAGGAGTATCAAAAGTATCAATTCACTTATTCCACATAATTTAACCAAACAAAACACTTGCACCATGTAATTAAAAATAGCACCAAAAAGAATATCTTACACCAAAAAATTTTAAATTGAGCAAAAAATTAGGAATTTTCCCACCCCACACTTAAAAATCTACTTTGTTCCCAAAGTGAACTTAAAAGTTAGAGATAGAAATACTCCTCGAGTCCTCTAGGCCTAGATAGTAGCATCTTTGTGCATAAAGAAGGTCTGTGGGGCCCCACACTCAGTTTTTTTTGCCATGCTCAAAGCTTAGGTTTTCGGTGCTCAAACATCCCATAAAACTGTGAATCAATAAAAAACAAAAGCAACGTGAAATAAAAAACTAAAAACTAAAAAGAAATCATACCTACTTAATTTTGGTTGCCTCTAAAGCAGCGCCTGATTTAGTGTCACGGCATGACCCAACTATGATTTAGTGGTTCTCTTTCCTTCTCTTTCTCATGCTTGATCTCCATCTTCATATTATTTTCACCCCTTTAGGGTGTTCATTCTCAAGGGTAACAAATTTCTCAACCTTAGACTTTTCAGGCTCATTATTTAGCATCAAATCTAGCTTAGGCGGTAAAAACTTAGTCTTCAAAATCAGGTAGTCCAAAGAGGTCTTAGGTGGACCAACCACCCCACACTTTTCCCCATCAATAACATTAATCATACATAAATCTTTATAGTGGGCCATTATTTTGGGTTCTTCGTAAACATCAAATACCACATCTCCACCCTCTTCCCTAATTTTGAGCGTGCCTTCTCTAACATCAATCAACACTTCTCCATGTACTATGGAAAGATTCTCCATGATAATTGGTACGAGTTCATCTAGATTAAAATAAATAACAATAAAGTCAACATAAATAACAAATTTAAGAACCTTTATGAGGACATTCTTAATAATTCCTTCCAGATAGGCAATAGATTTGTGTGTTAGCTATAAAACCACCGTGGTCGATCTAGGATTTCTCAAGCCCAATGTGTCAAATAAATATAGGGGCATCAAATTTATGCTCACCTATAAATCACTCAGTTCTCGGATGACTCTACTCCCAATTAGTATCGGGATAATAAACTTCCCAAAATCTCTCAATTTTTTAAGGATTTTCTAGTGTGATTATAGCGCTATACTCTTCAGTGAGTGTTATCGCCCCCACATCCTAGAATTTAACCTTATTTTCAACCACATCCCTCAAGTACTTTACATACATGGGCATACTCTGTAAAACATCTAACAAAGGTAAGTTAATGTGAAGTTCTCTGAATGTATCAAAGAACTTCTTAAACATTGCATCCTCGTTCGCTTTAATTTGCCTCTGAGAAATGGGTAGTGGTAGTGTCTTTTTCACTTTTGGTTCTAGAACTTTAGTTTTCAAGTACTCAGAGTTACTTAATTTTTCAACAACTTTTTGGAAACCTGTGGAGCTACCCCTTCATCATCTACCTCCTTAGTTGTCTTTGGAGGTTCTTTGAAGCTCTTTACCACTTATTAAGGTAATTGGGATAACTTGTTTTAAATTCTTTGTATCTTCTGGTGGACTACCTTAAGGCCTGATAATGAAATCTTGCTGCAACATTCCAATTTGTAACTCTAAACTTGTCTGAGAAGCTTGCCAATTTTTCATGTCCGCAACTAACGGTCTTTGATTAGCTTCAAGTTGTTTTAGCATCTCTTCTATGTTGCTAGTTGACTGATTCCCTTGTTCCTGTATTTGCTGAATTTGTTGTTATGTATTCCATGGTTGAGACTTACACTTTATGTTGTAGGCATTACTATAGTTTGGCCTTTGAGCATTAACGACATACATTACTGATTTTGGATTTGAATCACACATGTCCGTTGAATGGCCACTATTTCTGCAGATCTCACACAAACTACTAGCTTGCTCACTGCATTAACTCCTGTTGTGGGCTGTAGAGCTCCAAATTTCAGGATGCTGAACTGAGTGTTTATCATATTTTGCAATGTTGCAATCTTAGTTGATAAGGCAGTGAACTGGTCTACCTTCAATTCACCTGTAATACTTTTTGTGGCACTTCTAGCATCTGAATGACATTTAGGATTTCCTTGTGCTATGTGTTTCAACAATGTGTTTAACCCATCATAAGTTAATTCCAGCACTTAACAACTTGCGGCTGAATCTAGAAAACTCTTTGTATGTATTCATGTGCTTCTACAAAAGTATTAGCATGTACCTCGTTGGAGTATTGATGGTTTGGAAAGTCCCTAAGAATAGCCTTGAACTGCTCTTAAACATTATAGAGATTCTCGCCTGGCTTTTATTTGAAGCATACTATCTCGCTGTGAAGTCTTGCAATCTTACCAGACAGGAAAAACCGAATAAGAAATTTTCTGGACAAATCATTCGATGAAGTGATTGAATTGGCAGGTTCTGCAGCCAACCACTTTTTTGGTTCCCCCAACAGAGAAAAGGGGTAGAGTGACATCGTCACATAATCTTGACTTATGCCCATCAGGATGAGAGTATCGCTAATTTCCAGAAAATTCCACAAGTGGCCCTATGGATCTTCATGTGAAAGTGACAGCGCCCAAGCGCCCAAGCGCACACGCAAGTTTATGTGGTCTATAAAGTAATATAGTGGATTCAAGGAAGCCCAAGTATCAATCTCACAGGGACTTGCGTTCGTCGCCTATCTAATTCTAGTCTAACTAATTGAGAAAGAATAAACAAGAAGAGTTTTGAATTTTGTAAATTAAAAATTAAATAATGCGTAAAAATAAAAGTCTTGGGACAATCAATGGATTAAAGACCTGGGTTAAAGCACTTCGAACAATCATACTATTTTATTAAATTTCATTTGTTAATTTGCTTATCCTGGTTGTTGATTCTTAGGATTAATTGCATGATCATGGTTCCCCAACCTCTAATCTTTTACCTAATATGGATATTACAACTACATCATTGAGCAGGGATGTAATAATCCAATTAAATTAATTTAAGTTATCATCCTACGTTTGAATCAAGTGAGGCATCTAGATACATCCCTGTCCTTGACGCTAAGTTTAATTCTTTATTTTATAAAAGAATAAAAATCCAAACTTGATTTATTCCCATGTTCTATCTACCTATTCCCTCTCCCGAGATCAAAAGGTCGACACTATATGTATTTTATAGGTGATTAATCCATAAAATAAATAAAACAAGAATAAACAAACAACCAAATATGGTAAGCAAAATTAACAAAATTCATCCAAAATAATAGTAATCATGTTCTTGGTTTTAACCTCGGAGAGAGGGCTTTTACCTGATAATATTCATAATCACAATCCAAATATTTGAATACATGATCTGAAAAATTAAAGACCAAATAAAAAATCAAAAACCTAATTAACCGTGTAGTTGCCTCCGCTATTTTTCTCTAAACAGGGTTCCGCCGAATCGAGTTTCGTGTCCAGGTCTTCTATAATGTGTCTAGTGAATGATCAATCCAATATATATATCATATGACCATCTATCCCCATTTTTTATATATTGTTTGTATATATAATAATATTATATAGACCAAAGTGTAGTGGGTTAATGACATGGTCACACGATTTCAAAGAAAATTCCCACTTATTATCCTCAAACCGTGTGCCATGCAAATTATAATAATAATTGGACAAACCATCAACGGTGTGGGCAAACATTTCATTTGAGCGACGCGACGCATTGCTGGACTGATTAGAGTTTGAATTATCAACGCGACGGTCTTCATGTTTTCTCACTGGAATTTGCTTTCAAAATTTTGGTCAAGTGTTGAGCGTCCTATCCTTTGTCCCTACCTTTTATAATGTATTTCCAATGAATTTTTGCCTTTAAATCATTAGCCTATCACCGTATTCACCTCACAAAGCCTCCTACAATATCAGACACCACAAATTAAAGATCAAAACAACACAATAACCTCAATGATAATTAAAACAAGAGCTAAGATAAGGCAAATCCGCAATGATCTTCCGCTTATTATTCCAACTCTTGACTTAGTTAAATTAAACTTTGAACATTACAAACAAGTTGTTCCACATAAAATTACATCATTAAAATATTTGGAACAAATTAAACACATTAGACTCCACCGAAATCAACTAGACACACCTAGCTCAAGCTAGTAAAACTAGTTTTTTGGGTTGAACTCTAAATGACCCAATTAAGCACAAAATTGTTTCAAAAATAATTTGGACATTGTAATCACATAATTGGATGCTCAAATGCTTATTTATATCAATATGAACACGTTAAGCACATGAATTACTGTGAAAACAAGACGAAATAAGCTAGAATAAAAACACAAAAGTGTATAAAACCACCTCACATCATCACCCCACACTTAAACTCTTGTTTGTCCTCGAATAAATCTTCACTCTATGCATAAAAATCTACGGTCACACTACACTTTTACTAATATAAAGACACTCAAGCTAGTACTATGATGACTACATGTAATGCAAGTTTCTACACAAAGTACGTTACAAAAACAATTGAAAGCTCTTGAACACTAACAAAAAATATCCTAGCCTTAAGAATTGACTCACCTAGGTGGCAAAAACATTCATATTGCTCAATCAAGAACATCATACAAAGCACCCACATTTATCAAACATTATAACGCCCCAAATCTAGTACCCAAAACACTACATGGTGCTAATGACTCCAAAGGACCACAAGTTAACCCATGACTGATATCTGTAACTGAGCACTGAAAAATATACTGTAAATATACCGAAACATGAAAAGAATGTCCATAAGGTTCAAAACTAAATGAAAATGTTATAAACAATGTCTAAAAACGATATAATAATACCAAAGCAAATCTGAAATAATTGTCTAACATGCTATAGTCTTAAAGCCTCTAAATTGTCTGAATAAGGAGTTGATGGGACATGTCCCCAACTAACTACGACTACTAAAATAAACTGAAAACTAAAATAGTAATGTAATCATCATGTCCTCGAAAGATGAGGACTCACTTCTATATTTGATTGCTGAGACTGGAATCTACTACTGATCTGGAGCTCATGCCTCTAAACCTATGGTATAAGATACCATAGCGCGAATGCATCAGTACTTTAAATGTACTGGTATTCAAGTAATTTAGGCTAAATGCATGGGGTTCATATGCATGAAGAAATATAACTGACTGACTACATGAACGTGAGAATACATGCATGACTATGTAACTGTAACTGAGATTGTGTTGGGACTGATTACTATATTACTGAATACTGAGGGAATGATACATGGATAACTGTGTCTAATAGATTTGATTATGAAGAACTAGTCTGGTTGACTGTATCTGATAGTCCTAAAGCTGAAGACTAATTACATATGTTCTGATAACTGATATCATAAGTGACTGTGTCTGACAGTCCTGAATCTGATAGAACTAGTTGAGTTTCGTACTATATCTGAGTAACTTAATATGAAATAAGTCCTGTCTAGTGGGGGATCTCTGAGTATATTGATAATAAAGAAGATTTGACTTAGTTTGAGATCAGTCATACCTAGCGGGTGATATCTGAATCTGATTATGCTGCTACTGATTGACCATAGTTGAGATCAGTCTTATCTAATAGGTGATCTCATATTCTATTTATAATGACAAGGATTGACTGTATCTGATAGTTCTAAATCTTTATTACTGACTGGAATTAACTATATTTGACAATCTTGATTTCTGTAACTGAAACTGTGGGATGTATTCATCTAACCGACATGCCCCATACTAAACTAAATGGGGTCCAACCTGTAACCCCAGATGGAAGGGTGTCAGTATCGCGCTACTGGTAAAGACAACTGCTGTGGAGTCAGTCCTAATAGAGCGGGTGACCCCTGGGATCAGTCCTATATATTTAAATGTGCTAACGGGTGATCCCTGAGTATGTCAGTGCTATCTATCGGATGACATCTCGTACCTACACTGGCTACGAAGTTTTGGAACTTAGGGATTTCTTCTAGGGATCTCATTCCTATCAAGCAGGTAAGTCCCCATCCCTAGGCTCGCTCGGTGCTCAATCCTACTCCCATCTAAAATACACTGAACTGAACTCATTGGCTGAACTGAACTGAGCTGATTAACTGAACTGAACTTATACTAGTGGTACTGTCTAGCGGAGCTAAACTGAATTTACTGAGTTTCTTTGACTGACGGAATGTACGGAGTTTTGAGGACTGATTGAGGATACTAAATTTACTGAGTTTTGACTGGGAATACTGAGGTTACTGAGTACTGAGATCACTGAGATTTCTGGGTTTTCCTGAGTCACATGACTGACTTAGTTCTATGGATCATGGCTTGACTGAGAGTATCGTGAAACCATTACGAGGCTCTAGGCACGCAACTAATGTTTTGGGTACAAGTACCCCCAGGACTGGATGAGAAGAAACATATATAACATGACTTACGTGAACACATGACCAACAACACAATTCATAATTCATATATTGAAGCATTTTATCAAACATGTGATATACATAAATTTGTACATGATTTGGGATTTCATAATATCATACTAGTTGGGCATGTTTCCTTCATCTTGGCATTTAATCAATCACCTAATAGGCATAGAATGTGTAAACAACATTATACAACAATCAAACATCAAGATTCATCTATAATTTCATCATCCGAGGGTTTTAATCCTAGGTTTACAAGAATCTACATTATTACTAATTGATTACATATGCAATTTATCACCAAACATGGATTAGAATGCAATTAGTCATTATCAATATGAACAAGAGCAATCCAATCATGAAATTCATAAATAAAATCCATAACTTGAATTTAGAAAAGAGATTCTTGGACTTCATGGACGAAAGAAGTCCATGAATGAATACTATGCATACCTTAGCTTGTGATTCTACAAAGGTTTACAGAGAGATTCTTAAAATTTGATGGTGAATTCCCTTGGAATTGAACTATCTATAAAAACCCTAGGGCTTGTTCTTGGGAGTTTTTGAGAGTAATTGAGTATAATTTGCTGAATTATGGCCAAATCTCGTGTTATAAGGCTTATATAGGGTGCGAAATTGACCCTTTTAACCCTAGGACTCATATTTAATTTCTGAGAAAATTTCCCGATTTTCATCCTTGACGCGATGTGCCACTATCGCTCCAAGTCACTGGAAAGTGACAAATGGGAAATTGCACGGTGGCGCAACACAGAGCTATCGCGTTGCCACCTTGTCTGCCACCCTGGAAGTTTGGCGCAACGCGCCACTATCGCGTAGCAATAATGGAAATTGACAATTTCCATTTGAGCTATCTCCGCGACGCGCTGAAGGCTAAGGTGATTCACTGTCTCACTAAAAAGTCTTTAACTCTTCACCTGGGTATTGGATTTGGGAGAATTTTGTATCGATGGAAATATTATTCGATTCCCCACATGATAAAAAGTGAAAATCATGCAAATACTATATCTATAAAAGTGGATTCATCTTTCCAAAAAAGCTTCTAACATTCTTGGGGAAAAATTTCAAAATAGAAAAAGTACAGGTATTACAAACATGTTCCCTCTTAACAAGAGAGTTACCCATAATCACTCATAATAATGCAATTTATAACATAATAAGTACAAGAATCAAATTACGCTCACTCTCATAAAGAATTCATAAGTAACACACAATGAACCATAGGCTTGCCCTTAGTGTAATGCTCCACTAATATCAGAATGATGAGCTTAGGATCTAATAGGACTTTTTCGGGTTTTAATGTAGGCTAAGGGATGGATAAGAAATATTTGGTAATAGTGACTAACCTCCCTACACACTTTAATACATCACTTTTTTATAATTAAAATCAATCTCCACAACCAAATTATACCATTTTTGTCTACCATCTCTTTTAATTTTTTGCCCCATCTCTTTTAAGCATTTTCACAAAAACTTGGTGGACGCATAGTTTACTACCACATGAATTAATTTTTCTCTTTTTTTTTTTACAATCATGGAAATATTTCTTTTATACATTATATCACATTAATCCACCGCACATCAATTATAAAAACCAATAATCATTACCTTAGGGAATTAATTTCACCTTTTTCTTCTTCAATTTTTCAAACTCCTTACTAATTAAATTTTCCATTAAACCACTTAGGAGCTCTTTGGATCAAATTATGGTCTAGTAAAAAAAGGATTAAGCTACTTATGAGGTTACAAAAGAAAAGCCTAAAGGCTTAATGGGGGTTAACTAGGATAATGCACAAGGGTAGGACACATAAAAGGTATAAAATAAGGTTATAAAAAATGCCTAAATCATCTCCTAAACCCACATTCTCTATTTCTCTTCATACACACACCGAGCAAGTTCTAGACATCACATGCAACAAATAATATACAAAATCTAACATGTACATGGCACTTGCTCAACTCAATAGGACCATCATATACTCTCAACCAAACAAAATCATAAATTCATATTTAATCCAAATAGAAAAAGGGCCATAAATTTGAGCCTCGGAGTTTCAAAAATAGCAATTCACATCAATCAACATACTTTTACAAACAGACCCACTTGCACCATGTAATCAAAAATAGCACTAACAAGAATATCTCACTTATTCCTAGCCTAAATTTTTTTAAATTTAGTAAAAATTTAGAAATTATCCCATTCACCCCACACTTAAAAATCTACTTTGTCCACAAAGTGAATTTAAAGGTAAGATATCGAAATACTCCCTCAGTACTCTAGGCCTATTTAGTACCATCTTCATACAAAAAGAGGATCGATGAGACCCCACACTCATTCTTTGCCATGCTTCAAGCTCAAATTTATGGTAGTTAGACTTTCCATTAATGAGTGACTCAACCAAAAATAAAAACTACGTGAAACAAAAACTTAAAAAAAACTAAAAAGAAAATATACCTACTTAAACTTGGGTTGCCTCCCAAGAAGCGCCTGATTTAGTGTCGTAGCACGACCTAATCATGTGTTTTCCTCCACTTTGAGGATATAAATTTTACCCCAAATTTCACATCTATATTTTTGCCTCGCTCATAGGGTGGTGGTATAAAGATTAAGAAACCGGGTAATGGAATATGCATGGTAAACCACTCGTCCTTAAAGTGAGGTGTATTTTTGTGTTGCTTATCTAGTGTAAAATCAAGAATAGAGGATTCTTGTTCCTTCTCTTCACACCCTTCCACTATTTTAAATGATTTCACAAAAAATATATCTTCTAAACATAATATAGAAAAGTGCTTCCAGTGAGGCCCAAACAATCCTACTTTAGAATGTACACTATCTACTACACGCTCACTTTTATTCACTTTCTTAATTTCAGTCTCAAGATAATGATGGCAATCGTGTGGCTGCAATTCTAGTGTTTTCTCCACAAATTAGCTAATATCCTTCTCATTTTTTTGCTTAGCCATTATAGACATGGTGGAAATTGTACCACAAGTTGGCTAATATCCTTCTTATATTTTTTGTTCACTTAACCACTGTAGATATGGTGACAGTGGTATCTCCTCAACCTGTTCAATAATTTTAGTTTTCAAGTACTCAGCCTTTCTAGAATTATTCGTAACTTCATCTACAATAGGTTGGGAAGTCACTTGTTTTGCAGCCTCTCTTTGGTTCTTCATATATGCTAACTGCTAATTCTGAAACACTAAAATTTGTTTCATCAACTCATCCAAATTGCTCGTTTGAGTTGTGGCCTGCATGTTTGGTTGTTTCTTCTGAAACTGTTACTGGTTGGTCCATAATTTAATTTGTGACTAATTCAGCCCCGTTCAATTGCAGTAATTTATATAATTTTGCCTTTTAGCATAGCCCACAAACATTACTGAATTAGACTTGACCACACACATATCTTCCACATGCCCACTTTGACCACAAACCATACACCATATAGAATCGTTATCACTAGAAAACCATCTTTCCTAAGCTGCCATGTCAAGAAGTGTGATAAAAAGAAAAATAAAATAAAATAAAAAAAAACCAAACAAAAATTATTTACAACTCAATATAGCTAAACTAAAAATAATATAGTTGCCTAGTTACAAGTCCCCGACAACAGCGCCGAAAACTTGATAGTGCCCAAGAACACACACAAGTGTACGTGGTCTACCAAGTAATATAGTGGCTTCAAGGAAGCCAAAGTATCTAATCTCTCAGGGACTTGCATTCGCCGCCTATCTAATTCTAGTCTAACTAATTGAGAAAAAATAAACAAGAAGAGTTTTGAATTTTGTAAATTAAAAATAAAATAATGTGTAAAAATAAAAGTCTTGGGACAATCAATGGATTAAAGCCCAGGGTTAAACAGCTTCGAACAATCATACTATTTTATTGAATTTCATTCGTTAATTTGCTTATCTTGGTTATTAATTCGTAGGATTAATTGCATGGTCATGGCTCCCCAACCTCTAAACTTTTACCTAATATGGATATTAAAACTACATCGTTGAGTGAGCATATAATAATCCAATTAAGTTAATTAAAGTTATCATCCTACATTTGAATCAAGTAAGACATCTGAGAACATCTCTGTCCTAGACGTTAAGTTTAATTTTTTATTTTATAAAAGAATAAAAACTCAAACTTTGTTTATTCCAATGTTATATCTCCCTATTCCCTCTCTCGAGATCAAAAGGTCGAGAATATATGTATTTTATGGGTGATCAATCCATAAAATAATAAAAATAAGAATAAACAAACAAACAAATAAATATTATAAGGAAAATTAACGAAATTAATCCAAAATAATTATAATCATGTCCTTGGCTTTAATCCCGGAGAAAGGGGTTTTACCTGATAATATTCATGATCACAATCCAAATATTTGAATACATGATCTTAAAAATTAAAGATTAAATAAAAATTAATAAACTTAATTAACCGTGTAGCCGCCTTCGCAATTTTTCTACAAATAGGTTTCGGCCGAATTGAGTTTCGTGTCCAGGTCTTCTATATTGTGTCCATTGAATGATCAATCCAATATATATATCATATGACCAGCTGTCCTCCTTTCTTATATATTGTTTGTATATATAATAATATTATATAGACCAAAGTGTAGTGGGTTAAGGTCATGGTCACGTGATTTCCAAGAAAATTCTCACTTATTATCCTCAAACCATGTGCCATGCAAATTATAATAATAATGGGACAAACCATAAACTGTGTCAGCAAACATTTCATTTGAGCGACGCGACGCATCGCTAAACGTATCGCTGAACTGATTAAAGCTGAAATTATCAATGCAACGCGTCGTCTCACTGGAATTTGCTTTCAAATTTTTGGTTAAGTGTTGAGCGACATATCCTTTGTCCCTGCCTTTTGTAGTGTATTTATAATTAATTTTCGGACATTGTAATCAAATACTTGGACACTAAAATGCTTATTTATATCACTATGGACACGTTAAGCAAACAAATTACTCTCAAAACAAGGCGAAATAAGCTAGAATAATGATACAAAAGTGTATAAAACCATCTCAGATCAGAAAGTCCAGTGAACTGTTCACTAATTATCAGAAGCTAAACTATTTTCTGTTTGAGTTCAAAATTGCCTCCAGCTGTCGACTTCTGAAATGACGATGTCAAATTGGTTAGAAGTGGGATTACCACTTCTCTAACTATCCTACGGGTTGCTAGTTCATCAGCCATGGTGGCAGGATTCTCTTGGTTTTCTTGGATTTGTAGAATTTTAGGGAGAAGGTTTGCTTCTCTTCTTCGTTAATGGAAAGGTTGCTCAGGTTTGGCTTTTGGTTCAACTATGTCCTGATCCCTTAACAGCTTTTGTAAGCCAATTTCGGCAAAAACACAACCAAGACCATGCGTAAAATCACCAAATAAATCTAAAAGTAAAACTAAAATAAATAGTTGCCAAATTTCAAATTCTCGATAACGGTGCCAAAAACCTGACAGCGTACACATAAGTGTATGTATTTTTATCAAGAAGTAAAATGGCCTTCAAGAAGCCAAGTATCGATCCCACAGAGACTTGATTCACCAAGGATTCAATTTTAGTTCACAGTTTAGATTAATTTGATGCAACAGTAGCGAAAAAAAGTTTGGAATTTGTAAATTATAGAAAAGTAAATAATGCAGAAAGTAAAGATCTTAAAACAATCAATAGGAGAGAAGCCTAGAGCTAAAGAACTTTGAACAATCATATTATGTATTGAACTTCGTTCGTTAACTTACTTATCTTGATTATTGATTCGTAGGGTTAATTGCATGATCATGGTCTCCTGATCTCTAATCCTTTACCTTTGTTGAACCTTACAACTCCATCATTGAGATGGAATGTAATAGTCCTCTTAAGTTCTTTAAGCTATCATCCTACGTGTGAATCAAGTAAGGAATATAAGTACATCCTTGTCCTAGATTCTAATTTGAATTCCTTATTTCATAAAGAAATACAAACCATACTTTGTTTATTCCCATGTTATATCTCCCTATTCCCACTCCCGAGTTCACAAGGCTGACAATAGATGTATTCTAAGGGTCGCAAATCCTTAAAATAGTTATTACAAAAATAAACAATCAACCAATGGTGATAAGAAAATAAAAAAAAATTCATTCAAAATAATAATACTCATGTTCTTTGCATTAACCCTAAAAACTGGGAGCTTAGCTACGCATAGTCATAATCGTACTCACAAGGTTGTAATTAACGACTAAAAAAATATGAATTAAATTAAACAAATAAGAAAATAATAAAGAAGTTGTATAATCCCCTCAATCTCCAAAATATTTCCAAAGATATGAAAAAACGTCGTATAACATGTAGTTAAAGTATATGAGTAAGCCAAGTCCATGTTAGAATTGAATTGCAGCAGTTTGTGATCACGGGAATAGAGGGGCGCCGACATGGATGTAGACCTACTCCAAGTGGGGCTGAGCCCTATGTTGAACGCTGATCCAGGCATGGCTACTCCCTTCCCATAGTCCTTATTAAAGTGGGGTGTCGCCTCCAAATCACCTTGACCCTCTGGAAGTTGCTCTCCAATTTTTTGTTAAGTGTTATTCCTCCAATATTTTATCCCTTGATTTGGGGTGTATTTCCCAAGGATTTCAAGCATTTTAAACATCAAAACATATTTATATTCAGCTCAAAAAGCTTACTACACAATGACACACCACAAATTAAGACACAATAACAACACAATACACATAACGATGAATCAAAACAAGAGCTAAGCCTAGTTAGTTCATGTTAATCTTCAACTTATTATTCCAGCTGTACACGCAATAAAATTGAACTTTTCTCTCTACAAACAAGTTATTCCACTCATAATTACACATTAAACCATTTGGAACGCATTAAACACAAAAGAATCCAACGAGACCAACTAGACAAACACCTAGCTCAAGCTAGTAAAACTAGTTTTCTCGAACGAACTCTTAATGACTGTTTGAAGTACAACTTGTTTGTATGTCACTTTGAACATTGTAAACACATGATCTAACACTTTGATACACATTTATCTCATTATCAACCCATGTAGTATACAAATCATCCTCAAAACAAGGCTAAAAAGACAACAGTAGTAACACTAGAATGAATAATTGCATCCAACATCACGTATAAGTTTGATTTGGACTCTATCATGAGTTCCAATTATCTAGTATTACATGTGTACATGTTTCAGAAATGTGAGGTTTATCGTCAATTGGTTGTTTCCTGTAAGAACATTGGTGTTTCGGGTTCCTTGTCCTTTGAGAAGGTCTCAGTGAGGATATTAGATTGGCAAGTTTATCGGTTGTGGATGAAATACGTAGCTTTGGTAAAGGTTCTATGGCGGAACAAAAATTTCGAGGAAGATACATGGGAATCCGAGGAGGAAATAAACTCCAAGTATCCATTCCTATTCACAATTTTGTAAATTCATGCTTGAGTTTGTGTTGATCTTAACATCTTTGTTTTTCAGACTTTGTTAAAGAAAAGATTGATTTCCTTGGCATGTTTGTTTTATAACATAGTTAAGGGTATGAGTAGAGGAGTGTAGAGTCCAAATAGTTCTTGTGTGGCCTTGTCCCATTATTCGAGGATGAATGATCCTATGTGGGGTAGACTGAAATGCCTCTAAACTTTGGACCTTGTGAATTTCTAAAGTTTTGAACTTTCTATTCATCATATGACTCACACCATAAGTCGAATGGTATGTTGATGGTTATAGTTACCATTGACGTAGGTTGGTCTGTGTGTGGTTGGTCGTATTCTTCCCTTTCTACGAGAGACTTCATACGAGTCATATGATAATATGACGAGAGGGTAGGGTCCAATCGTATGTTATGTAGTGTCTAGCCCTTGTTATTCTACATTGGATACTACTAGACCGTGCCAGTGGGTCAAGGTAGTTGTAACTTAGACAGAGTGTGGTGTCAAGATTCTATTATGTTGATGACATGATGGTACAATTTATATGATCTTGTGGTGGGGTAGAGGGTTAACTTGTACACACCTGCGATATTTGTATAGATTTTAAGCAGGGGTATTTTGGACATTTCCCACCACAAGCCTGTAACACCCCAAAATATGATCCTGTGACGTCACACAGTTCTCAAGACTTTGAGTAGCCTTAAGATAACCATTTATACATTCTACTAAGTCTGAATATCTTAATAGTTGAAATATAGACATAAAAGTCATACTGAATGTGGAAATTATCTGAAATAACTAAAAATAATCTGAATATAATCTCTAAAAACAAAATACTGTAAGTCTGAATTAAATCTATGAATGAATTTATGTTAGCAAAAAGTACGGTGCATTATAATATCTCCCCTTTGGGAACATTCATCCTCTAATTTGGATAGTTAAGCTGAGAATACTGAGAAATCTGAGGCTATAACTATCATGCACAACCAAAATAAACTATATGACTGAATCTAAAGCATACTGAGCTTCTGAACTGATCTGTGAGTGCATGAGGTCATATAAAAACAACTATATAGCTGAATATGAGACTAGAAAAGAAGAGAATGAAGAAAGACTATTACCTTCTTAAAGGCTTTCCAAAACAGAGAGGTAAGCTGAGTACCAATATCTGAGATTATTAAAATAGGAACTCCATACAGTCTAACTAAATCTCTGATGTACAACTTAGCATAATCTTCAGTTGTGTAAGATGTATTAATTGGCAAGAAATGCACTGACTTAGTCAATTTGTTTATAATAACCAAAATCAAATCATGCTGACGACGCGAATTGGGTAAATCCAGTCACAAAATCCATATTCGCCCCTTTCCACTTCCAAGTGGGGATAACAAACTCTTGCATCGTACCATCAGGTCTTTAGTGCTCTACCTTAAAATGTTGACAAGTTGTGCACTTTCCCATAAAATCTGCTATATCTCTCTTCATAGCAATCCTCATTTCCATAAAATCTACTATATCTCTCTTCATAGTGGCTCCTGAATGGATGGAGTAACGCACAATGCACTTTCGCCATAATATTCTATCTTAAATCATCAACACATAGTATATACAATATATACTGTTATATCAACACATCATCTTTCTCTTGAGAAAAAACCTCTACCTTTTGGTCTTTAAATGACTCCTTCAGTTTGACCAAACTAGGATCCTTATCTTGTTTCTCTTTCACCTTCGAACCTAAAGAAGATTCAGAACTACTCATAATCCAAATATTTCCTTGAGCTGAATCAACCAATCTCATACGTAATCTATCTAACCGATGAACTTTTCAAACTAACTCTTTCTTAACATTCTCCACATAAGCAACACTTCCCATGGAGAATCTACTAAGGGCGTCAGCCACTACATTGGCCTTGCCCGGATGATACAACATATTTACGTAATACTTCAACAATTCTAACCACCTTATTTGACAAAGATTTAACTCCATCTGGGTAAACACATACTGTAAGCTTTTGTGATCCTTAAACACATCAACATGCACCCTATACAAATAATGTCTCCAGATTCTCAAACCACACACAACAGCAGCTAACTCAAGATCATGGGTCGGGTACTTCTTTTTGTGAGGCTTAAGTTGTCTAGATACATAGTATATGACCTTACCTCTATGTATCAAAATAAAATCCAAACAAACTCTAGAGGAATCATAAAACTAACAAAACCATCTGTAGCAGGTGACGCTAACACTGGGGATGACATGAGTCAAGTCTTCAACTCCTGAAACCTCTTCTCATAGGAATTTGACCACTGAAACTTAACTTTCTTTTGAGTCATTCTAAACATAGGAGACTTAATAGATGAGAAACTCTCAACAAAATATCTATAATAGCTATCTAAACCCAAGAAACTCCTAATATCTGACGGAGAGATAGGTGTAGGCTAATTTTTTATGTCTTCTGTCTTTTGGGGATCAACTATAATACCCTTACTAGAAATAACATGATTATGGAAAGTTACTGACCTTAGACAAAATTCACACTTGCTGAATTTGGCAAACAACTGGTGCTCTCTAAGAATTTACAATACAATTCTAAGGTGGTCTGTATGATCATCCTCACTACCAGAGTAGACAAGAATATCATCGATAAAAACTAAGATAAACATGTCCCAATACTATTGGAACACTCTATTTATCAAGTCTATAAAAGCTGAGATCTGGACATAGAGGACTTACCCACTGCTAATGTCAAGCTCTAGGAGTGAGAGCACTAGCTGAAGATGGTGCTGGCATAGATGAACTATTCTAAAAATATGAATAATTTCCCCTAGAGACCTAACCTGTACATACTCAAACTAACACGTTATTTCCTTCTTATTACTCCTTTCTCTTCGCTTTAAATTCTCTGCCTCGATCGGCTAGGCATTAATCATCAACCTAGCAAAAACCATTTCTACAATAAGAATAGCAGTCTTGCACTCCTTGACTAGCAAAGTAGATATGCTAGTAACAAGCTTACTCATACTTTTCCTAGGATCAGCCATAATATCAGGGGAATACTTAGACAACTGGTTAAAGTTAAGGCAATACTCTTTCACTATCATTGAGCCCTACCTCAAATTCAAAAAATCCTCTAGCTAAGATTCTCTTATCTCATGCAGAAAGAACCTATATAGAAATGCATTCTAAAATACTTGCCAACTCGTAGGAGCTACATTCTCACCTCTACCATTCTTCCACATAACTGCCCAGTCATACGCTATATCTTTCAACGTATAGGATACTAAATCTACAGTTTACTCCTTTGAAACATGTATAATCTGGGTGATCTTCATCACCTTATTTAAATAATTTTATGGGTCCTTACCTACTTTCTACCTAAAGAAGTCTGGTGGATTCATTCTCATAGAGTCTATAATTCTGGATACTACAAAGTCACCGTTTTACTAAAGTGAGAATACATCCTGATGTTTGCCCTGAACATTAGATGTCATATCTTGGGCCAATGCCTGAAAGACAGCCCTAAACTCAACATTGAATACATTCTCATTTAGAGGATGAGCTGGTTGGGGTGGCTTGTTATCATTTCTATAGGTGTTAGCTCGATGAAGAGGCATATTCAACTGTCACACAAGAGTATGATTTAACAGCAGATAGAGATATTGTAAGGATAATAGATGATGAAAGAAGGAGATGGTTTCCTAAGAACGTTTTGTAGCCTCTTGGTCATAAATATGGCGCGCTTCACACCCATGATCAAGACTCTATGTAACGCGACTTGTCTGACTCCCTAGGATTACCATAAACCTTAGGCTCTGATACAAAGTTTGTAACTCCCAAAAAACCTGGTCTCGAGATGTCACATAGTGCTCAAGACTATGAGTAGCCTTAAGTTAATCTTGCATGCCTTCTACAAAGACTGAATCTCATAATAGTGGAAATATAGCCATAAAAGTCAGACTAAATATGGAAATTATCTGAAATAGCTATGAATATTCTAAATATAATCGTTGAAAACCAAATACTGTAAGTCTGAATCAAATCTAGCAGCTTGACAAGACTCTACTACTAATAAGTAGAGAGTCGCTAGGATAGACCCCCAGCTAACTCAAACTGTTTGAAAAGAAATACTGAATCATCTAGACTAATAAGCTATAAAACATGAATAAATAAGTCCCCTAACTATGAGGACTCACCAACTGTCGGATGTAGATGGAGATGCTCAAACTACTCATGCTGCTGATACTGAGTACCTGAACCTACATTATGTGACAATGTAGCACATAGATGTGTATGTGAATCAGTACTTTGATGATGTACTAAGTATATTAGGGTGAATGCATAAGTAAAACATTATCTCATCGTCATAATTTGTAAAACAATGCATGCTAAATGTAAATGACTTATATAAGCTAGAATGTCTGAAATAATGAAATTTGTAATCATGAATAGCAAAACATACTTTATAAATCTAGTTAGGCATAACATTTATTTCTAAAAGTAGCACTAATGTTCTGTTTGTAAATCATACTTTCTAAGTGTAAAAGGACTCAGTTCTATATCTAAAATCTGAAAGCTGAAATCTATAGCTAATATCTTTCTATAAATCATAATTTGAATAAATTCATGAACGTTTACACTTAGTTTTCTGAAAGCTTTTCTGTTATTTTTTTCTAAAAGTCATTACTGTTAGGGAAAAATACTTTATCTGAAGCTTATCTGTTAGGGTAAAACTTTAGTGAGCTTCTTCTAACCGACATAAACCATATGAGTTAACATGTAGTCCAACATCTTCTACCCCTAAGGGGAAAACTTCACAATGATAAGAGGTGTCATGCTCTTGCCAAGGAGTATAACCTGAGCTAAGTGATAAAAATATGTAACTGTCAAACATATTGGAATGGGAATAATCTGATAATCTATACTTGTGTTGGCTATGTAGTTCTGTTGAAGATAGAAAATGCTAATCCCACACTCCCCGCTCGGTGGTAAATATTACTCCCTTTAATTTGTATGCTCATTTTATTTTAAATCCACTATAAAACTAGCATAACGGTTATTACATAACAAATTATGCTTTTATCTGAGTTAATTTGTAAATAAAGCTAATATGATTTCTGTAATCTGTAATAAATCTGTCAAGTGGATTCCAAAACTTATTTGAGGATCAAAAGATCAAAGCTTTATTTAGAATCTATAAATAATCGGATCATAAGATTCTTAAAGTATCATCTTTCATGAAATATCAACATATAAACTTGGGCTTGATAACCCATGCATCAAATACATGTTAAAACATCATAATAATTATGCTTGAAAATGAAAACAATTTTAATTCATTTCAAAATCTTGAAATTGCAGTAATAGGTATGAAAATATGAAAATAGACATGTAATTCATCTTCTAAAATATTTGAAATCTCATAATCTTGCAAATAGCAAGAATGGGTATGAACCCTAATTCCAATCTCATGAATATTCATTCAAAATCATATGAAATTGTAATTAAAACCTGGTTTTAGGCACAAGGATGAAAGAAGATCTTTGTTCATAAACTCCTTATACCTTGGTAGATGATAGGATGAAGAATCTTGACCTTTAGATTCCTATTTGAGTGATGGAACATAAGTTCTTGATTATCTTATCTTGGGAATCCTTAATATAGAGTTTTCTTGAAGAAACAATGGTGGAATTTGATTTCTTGGAGAAGAAGATTTGAACTCTAGGGTTTTTCTTTGAGAGAGAATAGATGAACTTGGGCATAAAGTGCTTAGAATGAGCTTAATTTCCTGTTTTGGATGAGTTGGGGCTTGGGAATTGATCAAAGTACCCTCTATTAAACCTTAATCAGAACTGGAAAAAATAAAAACAAAAATCCTTATTTACCATGCCGCCGCAATGCACAACTATAATGGTGGCTCACTGGAAATTGACATCAGGACTCGGGACATCAGCGCAATACACCATCATCTCGGTGCTCTATAGAAATTCCATTTAGGCCACCAACGCGATGCGGTACAATCGTGTTGGCCTACTTAAGTGTGACAATTGGGAAATTGGACCTCTCCGCAATGTAAGCTTATCGCGAAGGTCCACTGGAATTCGAGAAATTGTAATTTACCCTTCACCGTGATGCGGTGGTTGCCCATATGGTACACTTCTTTACTAAAATTGCCATAACTTCTCAACCGAGTATCGAATTTAGTGAATTTGTTATCGATAGAAATATTATTCAATAATCAACACAATGGAGGGTCCAAATCAAGAAAATTCCATATGTAAAAAAAGTTATTCATTTTTTGAAGCTCACCCTTAACATTCTAGGAACAAATTTAAGCTAGTAAAAAGTATGGGGTATTACAAAGACCTTAAGACCCCACCTTTTGTAACATAAATTAGGCACTTATTCTATACTTAGAAAGATTAAAACACACTCTAAACTTTGTCAAAAACTTCTCAAGATAAATTGGGCTAGGGTTTCTTCAAGGTGGTCATCTAGAGGCTTAGAGGTCAAATTCCCCAAGAGAATATTCGTAACTTAGGCATTTTACTCTTCCTTCATTGTTAGTGTACTAAAAGCATACATTCTAAGCATTGTTCTAGAGTCATTAATGGTAGTTTTGAAAACCATGTTTGAGGTTTGAGTGTATAATGTTTAGTATTGTTTTCTCATTGTTTAAATGATTATTATACATGTTTTGATAGTGATTATGCACACATGAGTGCATAGGAATTATGGGTTAACAAATGGGTCCCTAAATTTTATATTTTTTAGCATTTATAATATTATTCCATTAACCTATTTTTTAAAAGGTCAATGAGAATTATCTTATCACTTGTCAAAATGTGTTTTGAACTAAGTCATTGGACGATAAATGTTAATTATTGGTAAATGGTTTAGGAAGGCCTTGTTTGTCATTAATTGATAACGAAATACTAAAAAGATTTTAATCCCTAAATGTTGAATTGAATTGATGTCTTTATTTAGATAATGGGTTTGAGTACCAAAGTTTATTAATTATGGTTATGGAATGTTGTACGCTTGTAAATGGGGTTGGTACGATTATAATGGGATGCTTTCAGTATGTAATCGGATAAATGGTTATGTGTAATCAATGTTTTAATTTGGGATTTAAAGCAAGATGTGCAGTTGGGCTGTGAAAGTAGAGTCCGAAGGACTAATACTGGAAATCGCACTAGCTGGTGTTGTCTTTATGACTGGAAGGTTCGAGTCCCCTAAATGAATATGTGAATGCGAGGTTTGAATCCCCCATTATATATTGGTGCCTAAATCACCTTGATTATGCCGAAAGATTTGTGTCGCCCATAATGGCATGAATAGATATGGATATTCTCTAGTTCGTACACCTAAATGCACTGGGGCCCTTCTATCTAGGGGAGAGTTGGACCCATATAGACCATATGTGCCTTGTTAAATGTATGTTAAGTTACATATCCCAAGTTAAGGATTTCAATGTTCATGCTAAGCCTTTTTCCCTACTTTGCCATGTTATGATATATAAACATATGTATTTCATATGATATTATTCTTTGGATGTTCTAATAGTTTTGAACACTTGTCATGGCATTATTTTATTCATCTTTCCTTAAGTTATATACTAATTCCCAAACCACTAATCGTCTTTGGAAACTATTTCCCCATGTGATGTAGTTATAGAAAATTCTTACCTTTCCTATGTAGTGATCAGGTTATCGAGTTAGTTCGTGAGTTGACCTTGAAGTGGTGAGCTTCCATACTTTGGAAGGCTTCATTTTTTGGTCCTTGTCTCCTATGCGTTAGACCTTATTTAAACTTTGGTTTTTTCTACTATTGGGGGCATGTTCCGATATATTAATGATTTTGAATTTTTTATAGGCATTATGGGACTACTGTGTACTTGTATGGTCTGGATTGTTCTTTGGAAATGGATGATTGTCCGGTTGCTGGTGGTTGGCATAGACATATCATTGAATTGATATTAGTCTTATTATTTGTTATCTTGTTATACGTTTGAAATTTATTTGACACATGTGGTTGTTGTACTAGTTATGCTAGAAAAAGGGGTGATATTTAGTCAACGTGGGACTTGTGAAACTTGTCATGACCTGGCAAATTGTTTGGGTCATGAAACTCATTAACCATTCGGACAAATTTCATTGAAGGAACTTCAGAACTAGAATTTTAACAAACACTAAATGTTACAAACACCCATTGGAGATCAACCTCCGATATTTAAGATACAAAATGAACATTGCCGTAGGCACTACAGAACTACCTTCCCATTCAAACATAGGCTTATTTGGTAATTAGAAACTAACCCTTTGGGTTTTACAATAGAGAGAGACATAACACGAATGGAGCTAATCCGTCCCAGGATAACATCAAAATTGACCATATCCAATTATGTCAAGTCTACCAAGGTCTCCTTACCACAAGTTCCTATAAACTCTTCTATCAGCAACAGAATCACCTATCTGGGTAGAAATAGAAATGGGGTCCCAAATACTCATAGGGAAAAAATAAAAATAAACAACCATATATCGGATCAAATAATAAATAGTAGACCCCGAATCAAACAAAAATACACATAACGGGAAAAGAGTTGTAATGTAACAATGAAAACATCTGAAGATGCTTTAGAATCCTAGTGAGTGGCAACAACATAATGGCAATTCTGATAAGTATTGGAGCCAAAAGTAGTACCCTTTGGTTTAGGAGCTGAAGATGTTTCAATTGAAACCTTATTAGCTGTAGTAGAAACCTTGACTAATAGATAATATCACTGTAGGTTGCCCAATTGACCATAATTAAAGCACTTATTCCCCCCCCCCCACAAAATCTATGGTTTACCTATCTATAAAAATAAAAAAGGGGATAAGATATGGTTGACTGAGCTCTACCAGACTGAGACTGGGCACCCTGTGACCTAAGTTCATAACTATTCTAGAAATAGAGATAAATGGATGGCTTAGAATATGGAGCACTACCTATAGAATAAGAACCAAAATTTCCCTAACTCATCTTCTTAGACTACTGACTTCTATCACCACCACTATTTTTCTAACCTCGACCCTGTTTTGAATACATAACTTTTTACCCTGCCTGTCCCCAATTTATGCCTACTATTTCTTCTCATTCTCCACTTGTTGTATGTACACCCCCAACATTGAAATATCTATTTCCTAGTTCAAAAAGGTGGCCTTGGATTACAATACCAAGTCATGGGATAACCCACAATCAAACTTCCTCTTACGTGACCTCATGGAAGACCCTAACTTAGGAGCATAACTAAACACTTGGTGAAACTTAAAGGCATACTCCTTAACATTCGTCCTTCCTTGACTCAAATTCACAAACTCCTCGGCCTTTGCTTCCCTAATCTACTTAGGAAGGAAAGGGTAAAGGAAGTCACTAGAAAATTTATATCACAAGGATACCTTAAAATCATCACCTATAGATTAATCCTAATCCTCTTACCACTAATATGCCATATCCTTTAACTGAAATGCGGAAAACTCCACATCATTAGAGTTAGAAGAATGCATTCCTTAGAAAATTTTTTCCATCTAAAAAATAAACCCTTGTGGATCCTCCTAAATATTACAACCAATGAAAATTAAACGTTTAAGCCTCATGAACTGTCCAACTGTAGTGTCCTCAGATGAAGAAAAAAAGCAACAACACCCTCGTGCTGAGACTAGCGAGACTGAGAGGTAACCAACTAAGTAAATGGATGAATAAAGTAATGGAATTTCTGCATTAGTAATATCTCTCTAAGGTTAGTGAGCATGAGTGTCACTAGTAAAAAAAGGATCAGTGAGAAACGGTGGAACTCCATGAGTAAAATCTGGAGTAGGGGCCCTTGACAGTACTCAAAAAGTAGGATGCGCTTCATCGACGTTGTCCTCAGCAGGATGTAAGATTTTCCACGTGCATCAGATCTTTAGGGAGGCATCATATAAAATGCAAAAAAATGGGAATTAGAGGAGATTCAATTTCATAGACTTTATATCCCAAATTTAGATCACAAGAAAAGGAAAATATTACTCAATATCTCATAGCCTATCTTTTATCACTGTGCACACTAGACACCCATAATAGGGACTCTAATTGACATGGCTTTGTGGAGACCCAATGATACAAAACATAGACTCTTATACTAGCTTTGTCATGACCCAAACTAGGGTTTTGCTGTGGCGAGCTTCCCAAGTACGTCGAGAACTGGGGACCACCTCTTTTTCCTACCAATAAAGAACACACACCAATATATGACATAGGATAGGTTATTAAAATATAATAAGATATACTAAACAGTGACTCAAAAGTCCATGAAAGTCAACAACCAAAACCATCCACAACAATTCAAAAAGCCTTTATACCATAAAAACTACCTAAGTCGGGATATGCCCTTGACACTGGCAATTAAGAGAAGAATGTTAATGTGAAGTATTTAATTATATTTCATTGAAGTAAACCAATGAAATGATCAAGTATTTTAAAGAATAGAAGCTCACCACTTTACCACAAATGACCGACGAACCAAACCGGTCCACCTAACACTGCAAAGAAAATGTAGGATTGACTTCGTACCCTACATGGAATGGGGATACAATATCCAAAGATGGTGAGTATGTTGAGTATTAGCATGTAACTCAAGGGTAAACTGTAAAATAATACCATGATCAACAGTTCAAAATTCATCAAAATCTAATACACATGATCACATGCATATACATATATATGTATATTTATATAAAAAAAATGTTGGCATAAGATATAAGGCTTAGAATGCACTTTAAAATCGTTAACCTAGACTATGTAACATAATTGTCATAATAAGGCACCCATGGGCTATATGGGTTAAGTTTTCCCCTAGCTGAAAGGGCCTTAGTGTGTGTGGCCCAACAAATAATATAATAATCACATATTCCTTTACATTATAGGGAACCATAACCTCTTGACATACATCAAGAGTGACTTAAGCACTCAGTCATATAATATGGGGGAATTAAACCACCCAATTATTTAGAACCCTACATCTGCAACTGTGGTTTCTAGTATTAGCCCCTCAAGACGTCCACTTTAACAACATAGCTACACAACCCTCATTATAGACCAATTAATACACTCTTCACAAATTTCCAATCATCAAATTAGGAATTACTCATTAAGTAATTATCAAGTGGTATCATCTTACGAACTGTAATTTACAAGAACATGTCACTTTGCCAAATTAATCAATTTGACAATGGGGATTTAACCAAATTAGAAAATGAGTCTCCAAACTTCTACGTAACAACCAAACAATGTAGCCAAGTGTGACTCTAACCCAACTAGCCAAAGTGAATCCAAAGTCCAATGTAGTAACCAAATCATCTAGCCAAATGGGACTTTAAACCCTCGGCCAATAGAACTCCAAAGTTTTTTATTCTACTTTAATTCATGACCATCAAGCACTCTTTAAAAGTCAATTCAGGTTCCATTAATATTTATACCATGCAAGGTTACGAATACTTTTCAATAAATAAACTCTCATGTTTAAAGCAAATTTCACAAGATTGGGTTGAGATCATTAAAAGATTCAACTCAATAATACATCAAACTTAAGTTAGACCACATTCCCCATTTAATTATCACACCCATGCATCAATTTTTTTTCAAAACAACTATTTAAAACATAAACAATGCATATGTAAACATGAAATATCACATAAATAACAATCATTCAAAATCCACAACGCATGTCCAAAAACTAATAGTAAAACCACATGAGTAACTACTTAAGCAAATGCTTTTAACAAAATAATTTGCGGAAAGAGATACATGCCTGAAAGGATCAAAATGTTTGAAGGAATTTGCCCTTGAAAGATCTAGACAATCAACCTTGAGAAAACCCTAAAACTATTGCTTTAAAGAATTTGTTAGATTAGAGAATTTTTTTTTATGTGTTATTGGTGGGAATGGAGTACCAATAAAGTTTTAAAATCATGGTTTATGTTTTTGAAAAATAAAAAACTTCCAAAATACCGTTAATTCAAAAGATGAAAAATTATCATTAGTGACTATGTATTACTATACGACTCTTTAGGACTCACTATGAACCGTAGGGTACGAATCATAATCAACCAAAAACTTTTGGGTACACTCTGGTCCCACTATGATTGGTACCTTATGACCCGTATAGAGTCATTACAACCCGTTGAGTGTAATCGTACTCAAGGAAGAACTCTTTTGGCATTATACTCATTTGGCTATGAGAGGGGGCTATACAAATCATAATGTGTATTTTTGACTCAATACCTCATGATGTCACCTAGGCAACAACTCAGGCTAAAATCACTAAAAATGCTACTATTTAGGTCCAATGACCCATCAAAGCACCCTATTACTCACAGGGTCAGTCATAGTTATGACGTTGCGTTCAAAAATTCAGATATTTTCAGTTTCCAACACTTGGGGAGTTATAGGTCTCTTTAAACGTGCTTTGTCTACCAGTAGTTTAATAAGGAGATGGTGAAGAATAAGTATCCTCTTTCTTGGATTGATAATCTCTTTAACGAGCATTAGGGTGCGAGATGTTTATATAAGATTAATCTTCAGTTGGGTTATCATTAATCAAATATTAGGGAGGCAGGTGCCCCTAACACTAATTTCCCAACCCAATATGGTCATTATGATTTTATGCTTAAGTCATTTGGGTTGACTAATGCTAATGCTCCGAGTTTATTTATGGATCTTATTAATATGGTATTCATGTAGTTTTTGGATTTGTTCATGATAGTGTTTATTGATTATATATTGGTATATTCTAAGAGAAAGGAGGATTATGTCAATCAACTCTGAGTAGTATTGCAGACTCTTAAGGATTGGCGCATGTATGCCAAGTTTTTAAGTGTGAATTTTGGTTGATTATTGTGACATTTCTAGATTATGTTGTTCATACTAAGCTAATCATGGTAGATCAATAGAATGTTGAGGTAGTTATGAAGTATCCTAGACCTTCGACTCCAACTGATATTCATAGCTCCTTGAATATAGAAGGGTAATATAAGAGGTTTGTAGAGAAATTCTTTTCTATTATTGCTTTATTGAATAAGTTGACTCAGAAAAAGGTGAAATATCTATGGTCCAATTCTTGTAAGGTTTATTTCGAGAAGATAAAAAATAAGTTGACTTCTGTGCCAATTTTCCCCTACCCAAGGGTACTGATGGTTTTGTTGTTTAATGTGATGCATATCGAGTGGGACTAGGTTAAGTCCTGATAGATCATGGTAAGGTAGTAGCATACGCTTCTAGATAGCTTAAGGTTGATGAAACAAATTATAAATCTAATGGTCTAGAGTTGGCGACTATGGTATTTGTGTTAAATATTTAGCGCCATTATTTGTAAGGGTGCATGTCAACATCTATTTAGACCATAAAAGCTTATAGTATATTTTCACCCAAGGGAGTTCAATCTCAGGTAAAAGAGATGGCTTAAATTTCTCAAAGACTATGATATGAGTCTTTACGATGACGCAGGTAATGCTAATGTCGTTGTTGACAATTTTAGCAGGTTGTCCATGGGGATCTTATCTCATGTGGATGAGAAGAAAAGAGGGTTGGCAAACGATATTCATTGGTTGACCAACATGGGAGTTCATCTTTTGGAATTAGAGAATGGAGGTGTGATTATTCAAGAGGTTGCAACGTGATCTCTTGGTGCTGAGGTGAATGTGAAGTATGTTATGGATCCTATTTTGATGAAAGATATGGCAGATGTGGGCCAATAAAAGGTTATGGCTTTTGATATTGGTAGTGTTTGTATCTTGAGGTACTACGATAGGTTGAGTTCTGGATGTTGATGGGCAACGAGAAAGGTCCTTCACCGAGGTTCATGAGTTGAGGTATACAATTTATGCTAATTCAATATAGATATAGCGTGGCTTGAAGGAGATCTTTAGGTGGAATAATATGAATATGGATGTGTCTAACTTCATGGATAAGTGTATGGTGTGTCATCTAGTGAAGTCTTAGCACTTGAGCCCCTATGGCATGTCTCAGGAGATTAATTTGCCTATGTGGAAATAGGAGATAATCAATAATGAGTTGTGAATTTATCATTCATTTTCACTAAATATTCGTACACGCTAGTATGAATTGAATGTATAAATAAGACATATTTTAAATTGAATGCACTAATTTCCACATTTTGCATGCATACAAGTTATGGGATGGAAAGGTGTGGACTTGAGTTGAAAAAGATAAAGAAGGAGAAAGAAGTGAAGATGGAAGACCTAAAGCAAAACCAACCCTCAGTTCCTGCAATTATTGTCTGTAGGCCGCAATCGCAGCCAGTGAAGCTAGGTCAAAGTACTGCAATTTTTGTAACCACCATTGTGGATAAGTGTCATTGATCGCGACAATGCAGGGTCATGCCCAGGGGCTTCTTTGTAATTTCACACTACCATCTCCTAATTTTATTGAGTGACTCCAACCCTTTCTCATTGGGAACAATCCCAATTTTTTGAAAATCTTTTTCCACCATCCAGTTTAGAGTTATGAGGGATCCTTATTGTAATAATTTTTGGGTGAAGAAGACATTATAATGCGTCCTAAGTGCAGGATTAGCAAGATCCATCGAATATTAGTTGAGAAATAAATCTTGAATTAAAATTCTTTTTATCTTTTATGAATAAATTTGATGGAGGTTTTGGTATATCTTTGTTTATTATTCTTATGAGTTGCTAGTTTTCCCTCTTAGTGATATGTTAGAATATTGTGCACGTGTGTATGGGATGTGATTATTAGCTTTATGGCTTAGCTATTTTCTATAGGTTTCATAAATGTTTGAGTATAAAATGTAATTTGTTGGTGTAAACCTCGACTTCCCTAAAACCTACATCATCCTTTAGAGAAGGATGTGGGTTATCCAAATCCTACATCATTCTTGAATGAGCGATGCAGGTGACATGATCACTTGTGAATAGTAAAATAGATAATAGTTATTCCCTTCTTATTGTCTTTGAAATAAGGATGAATTGTGAAATTGGTATGTCTTTGGAATCATCCTAGAAATAGGGATGCCAAATAGAAGCTTTGTGATTATTATGTTACCACACCCATGAGGTACTCGAAAGAATCCTTGGGTGTTTGTTTGATACTATATTGAAATTCTACTATCAAAACTCTTAGCCAAGCCAAGCCACAGATGGTTTATCTAAAATTTTAAGTAGATTTTCATGTTCCTACACACTAGTTTCCCCTAGGAATATCATAGCCCAAAGATCCATTCCTAATTTAATACAATCTAATACATTGTAGCTTTGAAATAATATTCTAGAGGTCCAACTCTTAACTACATCCTTGAAAACACTTAAAATACAATAAATATTTGTATCTTAGGTTTAAATTTAGAAAGTAACTTCTATTTCAAACTTACTTAGTCACCACTCACATTTTTTATCTTGGATTCGACCCCGACTCTTATTAGTTAATTATGTTGATAACGACTTCCTTGCACTTAATTTTATATGTAGGTTGAGTGTTATCAATAAAGGCTCTTTTGTCAGTGAACAATTTGGCATATTGAGTTAGTTTGGAATTTTATCCCACTTGCTTGAATTCGAACATATAAAAATTTATTAGTGATTTTCTTTTTGTTTCTTGTGTTTGGTAGATTTTTTATTTTGTTTACTTCTCACTATGACATCTTTAAATGAGCATGAGTTTGGTGGTTGGGAATCTTTTCGTGATGCACCATGTCTATATTGTGATAGACCCCACTTTTAGCATGATTAATGATATGCTCCCCGAAAAGAGATGTGTACACCATATGGATCCTAATGGGAGTTTGATGGTTTTTTTATGTGGTGATTGAAATAGACATTGAAGTAATTACTAAATTCCCCCTCTCCTCATTATTCTAATGAAAATAAAAGTTATTTATATGAGTTTGATAGGTCTCATGATGAGAAAAGGTAAGAAAAACATGCTGGATACATCGGTGTTAAAGCAATGCTTAAAACTCTTTTGGAATGAGCAACTACATTAGAGGAGGACATAGATGATTTGTATCAATCTAGTGAGGCATTCAAAAGGGAGATTGAAAATATAATCTTGCATACTCCATGAATATGTCCATTCCTTAAAGTGAGATTGATATTGAAATATCCTCAATGGTTTTGCAACAAACTGAACAAAACATAGTGAAGGTTTCCAAGATTGAGAAAATGGTACTTAAGTTGAAAAAGGGAAATGCAAATCCTTTGTGAAGGCTCTACTTCATCTCAAGAAGAATGTGAGAGTTCTACGCTAATCTTACCATTTTCTCTCAAACACAGTAACAAAGATTTAGAGAAAGGAGGTGCACTTCTAAGAAGAACAAATAATGACATATATGTGCTCTAAGTTACCACATGGATCCATTCAAGGCCAAGGGTTGTGAGCCAGGGAGCTGGAGGCTAGTATACTATGACCTATCAAGAGGTTCCCTAGGCTTCTACCAAGAGAGGGATATCCAGGGACTACATCAAAGTAGAGGCCAATTTTTTTTTAATATCATCAGTAGCCGAGTTTTTCCATGCACACATAAGACTATTGTCATAGATATGTCAACTCGGATGATGGCATGTATCTAGTCTTGCATTATCGGGATGTTGTCCAGATTATCATTTCATAATGAAAGAATTTGAAGATTCAAGGAAGTACAAATTTTCTATTTTCTTCTCTTATTACTGCATTGTGCATGAGGGCCAAAATAGAGAAGTATCAAGAAAATACATGGCTAAAACCAAACACCCGCCTCTTTCCACAAAAAAATTCGAGGTGAAAGTGCACCTAGTCAAAGAAAAATTGAAATATAGACTTAGGAAAGTCAACCAAGAAGGAAACACACCTGTATACCTTCTTGTGCAAACTTCTTTGATGAGATCTAAAGAGAGATGTGGGTTATCATGGAGTTAGTGTCAAAGTTAACTCAGGGACCAGGGGAATCCTTCATTGCTCACCATTATTATATATTTCAGTCAGATTATGAATTGTACCTAGAGGACATGACGAATTAGGGGGCCAACATTGCCAAACTAGAAAGAGCCTATTCAGCATTGGAACAATCATATAGAGACAATAAGGAGTCTAACGAGAAGATGGTGATGAGTCAAATGAAGAGAGATAAATTCTTCACCAAGATGTTGAAAAGTGTTAAGGGCATCTTCAAGGTGTTAAAACTTAAGGAGTGACTTCTTTAATCTAGAGGTGAGAGTGATGATGAGGTCCCAACAGAGTCATCTGGTGATAAGGATGATGGATTTTTTACAGAGTCTGAGGGAGATAGTTGCTCTTGATGCAGACATAGAGAACACATTTTTCCCCCTTTTTGAATACGTGCTTATGTTGTGAGGACACTGCAAGGTGTTAGTTGGGAGTCTATCCTCTGTGTCCGCATCCTATTTTGTGCATGTGATCGGTGATAGTGAAACATTCCTGGATGTTTTATATTTTTATATTTGGATGTTTTGTGGATATTTTATATTTACTTAGATATTCTTGTTTTGCATTTTTCTAGAGTTGTAATATTTAGGAACTTGGATAATGCCCACATTTCATGGAATATTTGCTAGTTTTTTTCGGTTTTATTTTATTATGCTTATAATGATAGACAATGATCATTTCCCTATGATAGAATGAGTGACGAGAGTCTTAGGGGAAAATCATCGTGGATGGGTTTTGAGCTAAAAAATTCCATATGTAATAATAGTTGTTCATTTTTAGAAGCCCACCCTTATCATTCTAAGAACTAATCTTAGCTAGGAAAAATTACAGGGTATTACAAATCCCTTAAGACCCCACCTCTTATAATATAAATTAGGCACTCATTCTACAATTAGAAAGATTAAAACACTCTCTAAACTATCTCAAAAACTTCTCAAGACAGATTGGGATAGGGTTTCTTCAAGGTGGTCATCTAGAGGTTTAAAGGTTAAATTCCCCTAGAGAATATTCATAACTCAGGCATGTGACTCTTCCTTCATTATTAGTGTATAAAAGCATATATTCTAAGCATTTTTCATGAGTCATTAATGGTAGTTTTGAAAACCATGTTTGAGGTTTGAATGGATAATGTTTAGTATTGTTTTATCATGGTTTAAATTAAGATTATACATGTTTTGATAGTGATTATGCACATATGAATGCATGGGAATTGTATCTTAACAAATGGGTCCCTAAATTGGATATTTTTTTGCCATTTATAATATTATGCCTTCAACCCGCTTGTTAAAATGTCAATGAGAATTATCTTGTCACTTGTCGAATTGTGTTTTGATCTAAGGCATTGGAAGATGAATGGTAAATGTTTTAGGAAGGACTTGTTGGTCATTAATTGAGTATGAAATACTAAACAGGTTTGAATCCCTAAATGTTGAATTGAATTGATGTCTATGTTTAGACAATGGGTTTGAGTACCAAGGTTTTTTAATAATAGTTATAGAATTTTGTACGCTTGCAAGGGGGGTTGGAACGATACCAACGGGATGATTTTGGTATGTAATTGGATAAATGTTTATGTGTAATGAAAGTTTTAATTTTGGATTTAAAGCGAGATGTGCAGTTGGGCTGTGAAAGTACAGTCCAAAGGACTAACACATGAAATCACGCTAGCTGGTGTGAGAGTGTATATGACTGGAGGGTTCGAGGCCCCCAAATGAATATGCGATTGGGAGGTTTGAATCAACCATTATACATTAGTTCTTAAGTCCCATTGATTATGCTGGGAGATTCGAGTCGCCCATAAAGGCATAAATAGATATGGATATTCTTTAGTTCGTATGTCTAAATGCATTGGGCCTTCTAGCTAGGGGATAGTTGGGCCTATATAGTTAATGGGAGCCTTGTTATATGGAGGTTATGTTACATAGCCCAAGTTAAGGATTTCAATGTTCATGCTAAGCCTATTTCCCTACTTCGCCATGTCATGATTTATCTGTATCCATATGTGTTTCATATGAGATTATTCTTTGGATGTTGTACGAGTTCTGAACACTTGTCATGGCATTGTTTTATTCCTCCTTCCTTGATGTAAATGATAATGCTCCAACCGCTAACCATCTTTGAAAACTATTTCCCCAGGTGATATAGGTACAGGAAATTCTTACCTTTCCTACGTATTGAGCAGGTGATCGAGTTAGTTCGTGATTTGACATTGAAGTGGTGAGCTTCTATACTTTGGAAGACTTCATTTCATGGTTCGTGTCTCCTATGCATTAGACCTTGTTTAAACTTTGTTTTTTTATACCGTTGGGGGCATGTCCAGATATATTAATGATTTTGAATTTTTCAGAGGCATTGTTGGATTATTATTGACATGTACAGTTTGGATGGTTGTTTAGAGATGGACGATTGTCCGATTGCTGGTGGTTGGTATAGACTTATCATTGAATTGATATTAGTATTATTATTTGTTATCTTGTTATTTATTTGAAATTTATTTGACACTTTTGGTTGTTGTACTGGTTAGGCTAGAAGAATGGGGTGATATTCAGTCCACGTGGGACTTGTGAAACTTGTAACGACCGGGAAATTTTTTGTGTCGTGACACTCATAGACCATAGGGATAGAGTTCAATGAAGGACCATCAAAACTAGAATCTTTAACAAGAACTAAATGTTACATACACCCATTGGAGATCAACCTCCAGGATTTAAGATACAAAATGAACCTTTCCTTAGTCTCTACCAAAACGTTCCCACTCAATCACAGGCTTATTCGTTAATTGAAAACTAACCCTTCGGGTTTTACAATACAGAGAGACATAACACGAATGGATCCAATCCATCCCAGTATAACATCAAAATTGCCAATATCCAATTATGTCAAGTCTACCAAGGTATCCTTATCATAGGTTCCTATAAACTCTTCTATCAACCAAAAAATCACCTATATTGGTAGAAATAGAAAAGGGGTCCCAAATACGCATAGGGTTAAGACCAAAATAAACAGCCATATATATGGTCAAATAAGAATGAGTAGACCCTGAATAAAAAAAAAATACACATCAGAGGAAAAGAATTGTAATATAAAAATGACAACATCCGAAGATGCCTCAGAATCCTAGTGAGTGGCAACAACATAATTGCAATTCTTATAAGTATTGGAGCCAAAAGTAGTACCCTTTGGTTTAGGAGCTGAAGACGTGGCAATCGAAACATTATAAGTTGTAGTATCAAACTTTAATAATGGATAATACCACAACAGGTGGAACAATTAACCATACTTAAAGCACTTATTCCTTCCCTCCTCATAAAACCCATGATGGACCTATCTACAAAAATTACTAAGGGGATAAGATGGGGTTGACTGATCTACACCACACTGTGACCTAGGTCCATAACTATTTTGGAAATTGAGATAACTGGATGGCTTAGAATATGGAGCACTAGCAGTAGAATAAGAACCAAAATTTCCCTAAGTCATCTTCTTAGACTACTGCCTGCTATCAACAACACTATTTTTCTGAACTCCTCCCTATTTTGAATACAAAACTTCTTACCCTACCTCACCCAAATTTCTCCCTACTTTTTCTTATCATTCTCTACGTGTTGCTTGTACACCACTAACATTGCAATATCTATTTTCTTGTTAAAAAAGGTGGCCATGGATTACAATACTAAGTTATGGGATAGCCCAGAATCAAACTTCCTCATACGTGACCTCATGGAAGACTCTAACTTAGGAGCATAATGAGACACTTGGTAAAACATAAAGGCATACTCCTTAATATTCATCCTTCCTCGACTCAAATTCATAAATACTATGGTCTCTGCTTCCCTAAACTACTGAGGAAGGAAAGGGTAATGGAAGGCACTAGAAAATTCATCTCACAAGGATACCTTATAATCATAACCTATAGATTAAACCTACTCCTCATACCACTGATATTTTATATCCTTTAACTGATATGCGGAACACTCCACAACATTAGAGTTAGAAGAATGCATTCCTCAGAAAATCTTTTCCATCTAATAAATGAACCCTTGAGGATCCTAGTAAAAATTATAACTAGTGAAAATTAGAGGTTTAAGCCTCATGAACTATCCAACTATAGTGTCATTAGAAGATGGAGAAACAACACCCTCATGCTCGAACTTGCGAAACTAAAAGGTAACCAACTAATTCAATAGATGAACAATGCAAAGGAATTTCCGTATTAGAAATATCTCCCTAAGGTTACTGAGCATGAGTTTCACTAGTCAAAGAAGGATCAGTGAGAAATGGTGGAACGCCATGAGTGAAATCAGTAGTAGGGGCCCTTGACCGGGTCTGTACTACACAAGTAGGATGAGCTCCATCGATGTTGTACTCAGACGGTACATAAGAGTTTGCACGTGCATCATATCTTTAGGGTGGCATTATCTAAAATGCGAACATATGGGTAGTAGAGGAGATTCAAGATCTTAGACTCTATATCCCAAAATTAGATCACAAGAAAAGGGAAATATTCTTAAATATCTCATAACCTTTCTCTTGTTAGTGTGTGCACTACACACCCATAATAGGGACTCTACTTAACACGACTTAATGGACACCCAATGATACTAAACCTAGACTCTGATACTATCTTTATCATGACCCAAACTAGGGTTTTGCTGTGACGGGCATCCCAAGTACGTCGAGGACCAAGGACAACCCCTTTTTCCTTCTAATAAAGAACACACACTCATATATGACATATGATAGGTTATTAACATATAAAAAGATATATTAAACAATGACTAAAAATTCTATGAAATTCAACAACCAAAACTATCCACAACAATCTAAAAAACCTCTATACCGCAAAAATAACCTACGTCGGCACATCCCGTCGACACTGATAATTAAAAGGATAATGTTAATGTGAAGTATTTAATTCTATTTCATTGAAGAAAACCAGTGGAATGATCAAGTCTTCTAACTAAAGAAAGCTCACCACTTCACCACAAATAACCAACGAACTGAACCGGTCCACCTAACACTGCATAGGAAATGTAGGATTGACTTCATACCCAATATGACATGGGGATAAAACATCAAAAGATGGTCAGTGGGTTGAGCATTAAAATTTAACTCAGGGGTAAACAGTAAAATAATACCATGATTAACAATTCAAAATTCATCAAAATTTAATACACATGATCACATGCATATACACACATATATATATATGTATATTTATATAAATAAAATATTGTAATAGGGTAGAAGTCTTAGCATGAACTTTAAAATCATTAACCTAGACTTTGTAGCATAATTGTCATAATAAGTCACCCATGGGCTATATGGGTCAAGTTCTCCCCTAGCTGAAAGGGACTTAGTGCATGTGGCCAAACAAATAATAGAATAATCACATATACATTTACCGTATGGGGAACTCTAACCTCTTGGCATACATCAAGAGTGACTTAAGCACCCAATAATATAACATGGGGACTCAAACCACCTAATTAATTAGACCTCTACGTCTGCAACTGTTGTTTCCAATATTAACCCCTCGAGACCTCCACTTTAACAACATAGCTACACAACCCTAATTATAACCAAATCAATACACTATTAACGTATTCCCAAACATTAAATCAGGATTTAATCATTAAGGCATTATCAAGTTGTATCATCTTATTGACTTAATCTTGTAAGCACATGCCACTTTGCCAAATTAATCAATTTTCCAATGGGGCTTTAACCAAATTAAATAAAAAGTCTCCAAACTTTCACATTATAGCCAAACAATGTAGCCAAGTGTGACTCTAACCCAATTAGCCAAAGGGAATCCAAAGTCCCATGTAGTAACAAAATCATCTCGCCAAGTGGGACTTTAGCCCCTCGGCTAATAGAACTCCAAAGTTTTTATTTCAACTTTAATTCATGACTATCAATCACTCTTTAAAAGTCAATAAAGGTTCCATTAATCCTTTATACTATGAATGGTTTCAAAATACTTTTCAATAAACAAACTTTCATGTTTAAAGCCAATTTCACAAGATTGGGTTGAGATCATTGAAAGATTCAACTCCATAACTCATTAAACTTTTGTTAGACCACATTCCCCATTCAATTATCACACCCATGGATCAAATTTGTGTAAAAGAAACCATTTAAAACATAAGAAATACATATGTAAACATGAAACATCACATAAAGAACAATCATTCAAAACCCACAACGCATGTCCAAAAACCAACAGTAAAACCACATGAGTAACAAATTTAAGCAAATGCTTTTAATAAAATAATTTAGGGAAAGATTTAAAATAATGAATGGATCAAAATTTTTAAAGGAATTTTCCCTTGAAAGATCTAGACAATCAACCTTGAGATAACCCTGAAACTCTTACTTGAAGGAATTTATTATATGAGAGAAGTTTTTTTGGTGTGTTATTGGTGGGAATGGGGTCCCAATAAAGTGTTAAAGTCATGATTTATGTTTTGGAAAAATAAAATTTTTCTAAAATACCCTTAACTTAAAAGCTAAAAAATTATCATCAATGACAATGGATCACTATACAACTCATAAGGACTCACTATGAACCGTAGGTTCCGAATCATAATCAACCAAAATCTTTTGGGTACACATTGGTCCCAATATGAATGGTACATTATGACCCTATAGAGTCATTATGACCCATTGAGTATAGATGTAATCACGCAAAACTCATTAGGCATCATACTCATTTGGCTATGGAAGGGGGATATACAAATCATAATGTATATTTTTGACTCATTATCTCATGTCATCACCACGGTAGAAACTCAGGCTAAACTCACTAGACATCCTACAATTTAGGTCAAATGACCCGTCAAAGCACCCTATGACTCATAGGGTGAGTCATAGTTATGATGTTGTGTTCAGAAACTTGGATATTCTTAGTGGCCAACACTTAGGGCGTCATAGGCCTCTTTAAATGTTCTTAGTCTACTAGTAGTTGAATAGGGCAAAAGATATGGATTAAATTTCTTAAAGACTATGGTATGAGTCTTAACTATTATGCAGGTAGAGCTAATATGGTTGTTGATGATTTTAGTAAGTTGTCCATGGTGATCTTATCTCATGTGGATGAGAATTAACGAGGGTTGGTGAAGGATATTCACTAGTTGACCAACTTGGGTGTTCATCTTTTGGAATTATAGGATGGAGATGTGAATTTTTAAGATGTTACAAAGTCATCTCTTAGTGCCGAGGTGCATGTGTAGTATGTTATGGACTTATTTTGACGCAAAATAAGGCTAATATGGGCCAATAAAAGGTTATGGCTTTCGATATTGGTAGTGATTGTCTATTGAGGTACTAAGATAGGTTGTCTGTTATAGATGTTGATGGGCTACGAGAAAGGTACTTCACCGAGGATCATGAGTTGAGGTAAATAGTTCATGCTATTTTGATAAAGATGTAGCGTAACTTGAAGGATATCTATAGGTGGAATAATATGTATAGGGATGTGTCGAACTTCATGGATACGTAAATGGTGTGATATTTAGTGAAGGTTTAGCACTTCAGACCATGTGGCATGTCTCAAGAGATTAAGTTTCCCATATGGAAATGGGAGATAATCAATAATGACTGGTGAATTTAGAACTCATTTGTACTAAACATTCATACACGCTACTATGAATTGAACTTATAAATAAGACATATTTGAGATTGAATGCACTAATTTCCACATTTTGCAGGCATACAGGTTATGGGATTGAAAGGTGTAGACTTGAGTTAAAAAAGATAAAAAAGGAGAAAGAAGTGAATATGGAAGACCTAAAGCAAAAACTTGCCTTAGTTACTGCGATTGTTGTCTATGGGCCACAATTATGGCTATTCAAGCTAGGTCAAAGTACTACAATTGTTGTAACCACCATCGTGGAAAAGTG
Organism: Capsicum pubescens; assembly: GCA_030864215.1. NCBI lineage: Eukaryota > Viridiplantae > Streptophyta > Magnoliopsida > Solanales > Solanaceae > Capsicum > Capsicum pubescens. Next base: position 222,138,649 of record CM061540.1, on the reverse strand, counting down.
TCAATGATCGCAGTAATGCGGGGTCATGCCCCCGGACTCAAACCCTTTCTCATTTGGAACAATCCTAATTTCTTGGAAATCTTTTTCCACCATCTAGTTTAGAGTAATAAGGGATCCTTATTTTACTATTTTTTGGGTGAAGATGACATTAGAGTGCCTCCTATGTGGAGATTAGCAGGATCCATCGAATATTTGTTGAGACATAAATCTTGAATTCAAATTCTTTTTATCTTTTATTAATAAATTTGATGAAGGTTTTGGTATATCATAGTTTATTATTCTTATGAATTGCTAGTTTTCCCTCTTAGTGATATGTTAGAATATTGTGCACGTGCGTATAGGATGTGATTATTATCTTTAAGGATTATTTGTTTTTTTTAGGTTTCATAAATGTTTAAGTATAAAATTTAATTTGTTGGTAAAAACCTCAACTTCCTCAAAACCTACATTTTCCTTTAGAGAGGGATGCGGGTATTCTAGATCCTACACCATTCTTGAATAAGCAATGTAGGTGGCATGATTATTTGTGAAAAGTAAAATAGATAATAGTTATTCCCTTCTTATTTTCTTTGAAATGAGGATAAATTATCAAATCGGTATGTCCTGTGTATCACACTAGAAATAGGGATGCCAAATGGAAGATTTGTGATGATTATGTTATCACACCCATGAGGTACTCGAAAGAATTCTTAGGTGATTCGTTTATAATATATTTAAAGTCTAGTATCAAAACTCTTAGCCAAGACAACCCACACATGGTTTATCTAAAATTTGAAGTTGATTTTTCATGTTCCTACACACTAGTTTCCCCTAGTAATATCACAGCCCCAAGATCCATTCCTAATTGCTTATGCTCTAATACTTTGTATCTTTGAATTAATAATATGGAGGTCCAAATCTTAATACATCCTTGAAAACATTTAATCCCCTAAATATTTGTATCATAGGTTTGAATTAAGCAAGTAAATTCCATTTCAAACTTATTTAGTCGCCACTCACATTTTTTCTCATTGATTCGACCCCGACTCTTGTTAGGTAATTATATTGATAACGACCACCTTGAACTTAAGTTGATATATATGGTGAGTGTTCTCAATAATGGCGCTGCTACCAGGGAACAATTAGGCTTATTGAGTTCGTCTGAAATTTTATCTTACTTGCTTAAATTGAAACATTTAAAGATTTATTTGTGATTTTTTTTTGTTTCTTGTGTTAGGTAGATTTTTTATTTTGTTTACTTGTCATTATGTCATCTTTAAATGAGCGTGAGTTTGGTTGTTGGGAATCTTATCTTGATACTCCATGTACATAATGTGATGGACCCCACTTTTAGCATGATTGATGATATACTCCCCGAAAAGAGATGTGTACACTATCTCGATCCTATTGGGGGTATAATTTTTTTTTATGTGGTCATTGAAATGGACATTGAAGTGATTATCTAAATGCCCCTCTCCTCATTATTATAATGAAAATAATAGTTTTTTATATGAATTTTATAGGTCTCATGATGTGAAAAGAGAAGAATAACATGTCGGATACCCCAATATTAAAGCAATGCTTAAAACTCTTTTGGAACGGGCAACTACATTGGGGGAGGACATGCATGAATTGTATCAATCCCATGAGGCATTCAAAAGGGAAATTGAAAAGATCTAAGAAATAGGCAAAGAAGTTAATCTTGCATGCTCCATAATTATGCAAAATCTTTAATGTGAGATTGATATTGAAAAATCCTCAATGGTTTAACAACAAACCAAACTAAACATAGTGAAAGTTGCCAAGATTGAAAAAATGCTACTAAAGTTGAAAAAAAGAAATGCAAATCCTTTGTGAAGGCTCTAGTTCATCTCAAGGTGAGAATGTCAAGAATAATGTAAGAGTTATACGCTAATATTACTGTTTCCTCTCAAACCCAGTAACAAAGATTAAGAGAAAAGAGGTGCACTGCGAAGCAAAATAAATAATAACATATATGTGATCCTATATGCGACTTGGCTCTATTCAAGGACAAGGGTTGTGAGCCAGGGAACTGGATGCTAGCATACTATAACCTATGAAGAGGTTCCTTGGGATGCCACCGAGAGAGGGATTTCCATGGACTACTTCACAGTAGAATCCAGGAATTGTTTGAATATAATAAGCAGCCGAGTTTCGCCATGCACACATAAGACTGCAATGATACATATGTGAGCTTAGATGGTGGCCTGTATCTAGTCTTGCATTATTCTGAACGTTGTCTAGATTGTTATTTCATAATAGAGGAATTTCAAGAGTCAGGGCGGTACACATCTTCTCTTTCCTTCTCTTATTACTGCATTGTACATGAGGGCCGAAGTAGAGAAGTATCTAGCAGATATCTAGGTGAAACCAAACACACACCTCTTTCAACTAAAATTTGATGTGAGGGTGCATCTGGCCAAAGAAAAAACATAAATATTGACTTAGGCAAGTCAACCTAGGAGGAAACACTCTTGTAGACCTTCTTCAGCAAACCCATTTGATAAGATCTAAAAGGAGATGTGGGTTATCAAGGATTTGGTGTACAAGTTAACTCAGGGACCAGGGGAATCCCCCATTGCTCACCATTACTATATAGTTTAATCAGATTATGAATTGTACTTGGAGGACATGAATAATTAGGGAGCCAACATTTCCATACTAGAAAGAGCCTATTCAACATTGGCACAATCACACAGGAACAATAAGGAGTCTCATGAGAAGATGATGATGAGAGAAATGAATAGAGAGAAATTCTTCACCAAGATGTTAAAAAGGATGAAGGGAATCTTCAAGGTACTCAAACCCAATGAGTGAATACCTTAATCTAGAGTTAAGAGTGATGATGAGGTCCCAACAGAGTCATCTGGTGATAAGGCTAATGGATTTGTTACAGAGTCTGAGGGAGATAGCAGCTCTTGATCCAGACATAGAGAACACATCTTTCTCCCTTTTATTGATTATGTGATTATGTAGTGAGGACACTGTAAGTTGTTAGTTGGGAGTCTATCCTCCATGTTTGCATCCTATTTTTTTCATGTGATCAGTGATATTAAGACATTTCTAGATGTTTTATATTTTATATTTGGATATTTTGTGGATATTTTATGTTGACTTGGATATTTTTGTTTTGTATTTTTTTAGAGTTGTAATATTTAGGCACTCGTATAGTGACCACATTTTATGGAATATTTGGTAGTTTGTTTTAAGGTTTCATCTTATTATGTTTATGACGATAGACAACAAGCATTTCCCTATGATAGATTGAGTGACGACATTCTTTAAGGAAAATCACCGTTGATGGGTTTTGAGCTAGGGATGTAGGGGAAGTCTAAGTACCTATAGCATAAAGCTATAAATGTAAGGGAAGTATGAGTATATGTGGCATTTAGGATTTCGGGAACACACTTATACCTACGACAAAGTCAAAGTAGCCATATTGTTTGCCCTTGTGAAAGCTAAAATATGAAACAAAGGCATATGTTGGTACCATAATTTGCAAATTATTCATGGTGAAAATGTGAAGCAAACACCCCCTCCGTCGACAAGAATTTCAAAAGCCAAGGGCATGGATGTGAGGGACCTTGTATCAATACTTTTTCTCTTTTTGTGACTCCAAATTTTTGAATTGTGAAAATTTATAGATACTCAATTTTTATCTCTAGTGGGAGGGGCAATTGAGCCTCCTTGGTCAATTTGCATGCCATGTCTGGTAAGCTTATTTGTCAAAATCTCCTGTGTACTTGTACTATCAAGAACTTGCACCATTAGTCTCTCAAGGATAATTTTTATTGTACTTGGTTGGTGAGATGATCCCAGACCATCTTTGTGACATTGAAAGCCACCTTTAAGCCTAAATAGCCTACCCTTGCATAGAGATTATCCCTAGTTACCCACTTTGACCCTTTGGACCATTCTTTGGCAAACCCATTGTAAGTCGTGAGCCTTTAAATTTTTATCCCCATTTTTGAACCCGACCCTCCTTGAACATAAAAATGTTTCTTGAGGCTAAAAGCCTAAGTTCCGGGTAGTGAAGATTGAAAGAGGTACCTTTTGAGCCACAAAAATTCAAGTGAGTTCTTAAGAGCTTAATCACTGAGAGAAAGTGAAAAAGAAAAAGAAAAGATACAACAAATGAAACAGAAGCACAAAGTGTGCAAGAAAATGAAATAAAAAGAAAATGGAATGTAGGAACATATGTAAAGACTGTAAACAAAAGAAGTGTCCCATGGTTTTAAGATAATCAAAATAGTGTTATGTGAATGTTCAAGGAGGGTTAAGCCACATTGCTCTTAAATGTTATCCTACTTTTCACCAAACCTACATTACAGTCACAAAAATCCCTTCAAGATCTCTAACTAAGTATATACATTGTAGTGGCAATTAAAAAATAAGGCAAGCCTATGTCATGTTAATTGTTAGTATCTATAGTCCTTGGGTGAGAGAGAGTTTTACACTTAAATCCCTTGTTGCATATTATATAACTTGGTATGTGAAATATTCCTTCTTGTGAGGGGGCATGTAAACAAGTCGAGGTGGGTGATGTTGTCATTTCCTAAAAACTGAGGCAAAAAGAAGTATAATATAGTTCAGGTCTAAGGTGAGTCATTTCTAAGGTATCAGTGATTGTTGTAATGTTGCTCTTTGAAGTATTTTGTATCTTTGTAAATTGTATTTTTTGAAGAGGGGTGTTGTGAGAATAGCTTTGCCCATGTTTGAAGAGAAATTTGTGGTAGTAACTATGATTGAAGTCATTGTTATCATTAGTACATATAATTTGGACGTAAATGTGAATTTTCTTATGATAAAAGGTAGTGTAGCTTGAGGAAAAGAAAAGCTTTAAGTTGGGGGTGCTTATGAGTATTGAATTTACCACTTATTTGCACTCAATATTTTTACACTCTTCTATGAATTGAATGTATAAATGAGACATATTTGTGATTAATTGCACTAATTTCCATATATTGCAGGCATATAGGTTATGAGTTTAAAAAGTGTGGATTCTAGCTTAAAATGATCAAGAAGGAGAAAGAAGTGCAGCTGGAAGACCAGAAGCAAAAACAAGCCTCAGTTATCGCGATCACGGTCTGTGGACCGCGATTATGACCAGTCAAGATAGGTCAAAGTGATGTGATTGTGGTAGCTATGATTTCGGTGAAGTGTCACTGATCGCGTCAATGCAGGGTCATGCCCAAGGGCTATTTTGTAACTTCACACTGTCGTCCCCATTTTCCTTAAGTGACTCAAACCCTTTCTTATTTGTAACATAGCTCCAATTTTTGGAAATATTTTTATTCCTTATAATTTAGAGTCTTTAGGTTTCATTATTGTACTAATTTTTTTGGTGAACAAGAAATTATAGTGAATCCTAAGTGGAGAACTAGAAAGCTCCATTGAATTTTTGTTTAGATATAAATCTTGAATTCACATTTTTTTTATCTTTCATGAATAAATTGATAGAGGTTTTGGTATACCTTTGCTTATTATCCTTATGGGTTGCTATTTTTCCCTGTTGGAGATATGTTAGACTAGTGCAAATATGTATAGGTTGTGATTATTAGATTTAATGCTTAGTTAATGTTGATTGATTTCAAAAAATTGAGTATAAAATGGAATTTGTTGGTGAAAACATCAACTTCTCTAAACCCCATATCATCCTTGGGAGCGAGATGTGGGTATCCTAGATACAACATCATCCTTGAAAGAACGATATAGGTGACATGAGCATTTGTGGACAGTAAAATATATAATAGTTATTCCCTTTTTATTGTCTTAGAAATAAGGATAAATTATTAAATTTCTATGTGTTAGGTATTACCCTTGAAATAGGGATGCCAAATTAACGCTTTGTGATTATTATGTTACCACACCTATGTGGTATTCAAATGAATCAATGCGTGATGTTTTTATACTTTGTTTAAAGAATAGTATCAAAACCCATATCCAAGCATACCCACAAATGCTTTATCTAAAATTTGCAGTTGATTCCATATTCCCACTCACTAGTTACCCTTAATAAAAGCATAACCCCAAGATCCATTCCTAATTTATTAAGGTCTAATTTTTTGTGGATTCAAATTAACATTTTAGAGGTCCATAAATTAGATACATCCTTGAAAACATTTAAAATTCCATATTTATTTTGATCTTAGGTTTGGATTTAGCAATTAACTTTCATTTAAAACTTACTGAGTCGTCACCCACATTGTTCCTTGTGGATTCGATCCTGACTCTTGTTGTGTAATTATATTGAAAACAACCACCATGCACTTAAATTGACGTGTAAGTTTAGCATTATTAATTAACATGTATTTTATTATTGGTCTTCTACGATCTTGGAATCAACATTATTCTATTTGGTTCATCATGGATAAGATGACTAAGTCTGCTCACTTTTTGGCCATAAGGGCTACTTACTCCGAAGATGATTATGCTAATTCATTTATCCAAGAGGTTTTCAAATAGCATGGTACCCCATTTTCTGTTATTTTGGATTGAGTTACTTAGTTTTCTTCTCACTTTTGCATTTGTTTTTGAAAGGCTTGGGCGCAATGGTGAACCTGAGCATTAGATTCCACCCTAAGATAGATGGAAAGCTAGAGAGGACCATTAAGACTTTGGAAGCTATGCTAAGGGCTATTGTGATTGATTTTTGTGGTAGTTGGGTTAATCACTTACCTATTATTGAGTTTGCATATAATAATAGTTATCAGTCAAGCATTGGGATATCTCTCATATGGTAGGAGAATAAGATATCCTATTGGGTGGTTTGAGGTTGGTGAGACTAGATTGTTCGGTCTAGACATGGTTCACCAAGCTATGGTGAAGGAGAAGGTGATCAGGGATAAGCTTAAGACTGCTCAGAGTCTCCATCAATCCTACACGGATATAAACCAAAGAGAGTTGAAGTTTGAGGTTGGATATTGGATATTCTTCAAGGTATCTCACATGAACTGATTAATGAGGCTTGTGAAGAAGGGAAATCTCAGTCCTAGCTATGTGGGTACGTACATAATTTTTAGAAGAGTGGGCAATATTTCTTGTGAATTAGATTTTTCTTAGAGTTTGGATTCCATTCACCTGGTTTTCCATATGTCGGTGTTGGAAATATGTGTGTGTGATGCTTCTTTTGTTCTCCCTATTGAGAGTGTTGGTATTTTGGATTAATTGTCTTATAAGAAAGTTCCTATTGAGATTTTGGGAAGGAAAGTCCTTTATTTAGGGACTAAAGATGTAGCTTCATTGAAGGTCCTTTAGAGGAAACACATAGTAGAACAAGCTACTTGGGAAGCTAAAGATGACATAAATTCAAAATATCCATTATTGTTCCCAGGATTGGATAATCATGCTTAAGGTATGCGTTTTCTTATTCATTTTATTTTTTAACTTTTTTAATGATTTTATGATTGAATTCGTATCTTATATTCGAGCTAGTGGATGAATTGATTCCTAATTTGGGGATGAATAATACTAGAGGGGAGGGGGTAATGTAAGACGTCATGAGTTGTAAAGTGTGTCCACAAGTTGTAGGGAGGGACTTTTGACCAAACAAGTGTTGTAGCCAAAGTGTCTGTCCTAAGTTTGACTAGGACCCTGTGAACTGTAAGGGCTAGACATAAGTCATAGGGTGTGAATCATAACCAAACTAGTAAATTTTACCCTGAAGCACTTCCCATTAATAGAGTCTAGACAATGACTCGTAGAAAGTCGTTAGGAGTCGTGATATGACCCATAAAGACCGGTAACCAATTTCCTACACTTTTAATTGAGGGTACTTTGGTCACTTTGTTCTATCCCAAATCATACCCCACAATCATAAAACATCTAAATGGGGTTATTTTCATTACTTGGAAATCATAAACTACTAATAATCTCTTTAATTCATCAAGCAAGAACAACTAGGGGTTTTAAGGTATTAGCATCTAGGGGTCAATTTGTGTTGTTTCTTCTAAAAATTCTTTATATCCTCAAGTATGTTTCTCTTCCCTACAAAATTATAATTTGTTAATGGAATGTAATGTTGATATTCACGGGGTTTTAAATGCTCATTTTTGAACTTGGATTGGCCTTATATGATGATTGTTGTTTAAATGGTGTTCCCATGATTTTATATGGATTTTATATACTTTATTGATGGGTTTTGAATTTATTGGATGCATGGGTATTGTAATATGGGATGGGGTCGAGGAACTTCACCTAATTTATTATTTTAATTTAGAATTAGTTTTTGATATTATGTTTCCCTCAGCCTACTCAAATAAGTGGGTTTGAAATATGGATAATCACATGATTTGACATACTCTTTAAACTATTGCATTGCATACATGGTTAAACAGGTAAAAATGGTTTTGGAAGCCCTTGTTGGTCATGTATTGAATTTATTATAAACTAAAGGGGATGATATATTTCCCCATATATCACTTTATAAATCATGGAGGTCGGGGATGATACGGGATGCGATACTAAACACAAACCAGCCAAGAAAAACAAGAGAAAACAAAGAACATGATACAAAACAAGCACGGACAGCAACACAAAGAATCCGAGAATAATAAGCTAAGACACAACCACACAAATTCAATGAGATAAAGGGATAGATAAGATGACATAAGAAGTTCAAAGAAAGTAGAACCAAACCGGGTATTAAACGATAAGACCCTTTAACTCACAACAACAAACACCAATCTTCTTACGATGACCGCTAAGGGAATCAAATCCACCTTACAACCACTGATTCTAAGCAAAGATCAATAATGGCCTCTCCAAGACCTACACTAATGACTTTCCAAATCCCTACACTAATGGTGTTCTATTCTCAAAAGAGAGAACTTACAATATGTCCAATGTTCATCATTAAAAAACTAATGAGAAAAGACCTAAAAGTGACTATATATATTATATTACAAAAGAAAGACAAAATGACTCCAATACCATTAATGAAGTGGGGAGGCCATGGAGTGTCATTTAGACAAGTCTAAATGACCAAAATGACCTCAAGGCTATGTATCCAAAATGCCCTTTATAGAGGGAACCAAAATCGTGAACCACCAAGTGTGGCCCAAACCCAAGAGTCCTAAAGTTTTCAAGGCACAAATCATTCTTCCACACTCAGGTTTGTTTAATGGCATGCTCCAGACTACCCCTCCAAGTATGATCTCGTACCCTCTATTTAACTAAATCTTTATTCTTTATGTAGTGACTTAGAATGATGTAATTAAAAACTAAGACGACCATCTGATTTGTATCATCCTCCCCTTCTTGAAAAGGATTCAACCTCTAATCCGAACAGTGTAAAGTCGAAGAGAGGAAAAACAAATACAAACTCCTCATGGAATGAGGGTTAGGGTTAGCACAACAAATCATCTCAACATAACAAGGTTGCAATTATTTGCATTATAACCAAGTATCCTTTGAATTAAATATTAAAAGCCCAATGAAAGATGCACAAAGTATTTGGTTATGAAAAGCACCAAGAGATAAACAATCTACAAGGGTCCAAATGGAGTCACTTGGTCTAAAAGGTAGAATTAGGATCTCATAAGCCACAAGACACAATTTATCTTTTATCCCTTCGAGAGACCACAACGAGGGTGGTGATTAAATTGGTCCACAAGATCCATATAGTATTATTACTTACATAATTTGACATACCAACAAATTTCCTACCATTACATAAACCCAATCAAAAACTAGTATGGATGTCATCATAGGTAAAGAGGTAGAATTGGAAAGAATCATGTGCAAAGGCACTCACGGGTGTAGAATAAGAATTTAAACACATGCACATTCTTTCCTTCAAACAATAAGACAACTTGGCATCCACAATTTGGAATTCATGCAATTTAGGCACAAGTGTATCCAACAAGGATGCACATTTGGGAACATTACCCCGAGGAGTCACTTACTTATCTTCCATGGGGTTTTCATGAAGGACTACACATTCCTTGCCCTTAAGTGTACTCTCATCTTTCAAAAAGAGATTTCCATCTTGAGGAGGAATGTTTTCACACCATAGTGGGTTAGCATATCGACTATAGCATTTAAGTCAAGATATACCGTTATTCTCACCACTAGGTTCATTAGGAGTGTTTAAATCATCTTCAAACAAGACATTATACCTAAAAAAGCATGATCTATTTCTCGGGCAGATTCGGAACAAACACGTTCATCACTCTTTAAATGATTAATATCAAGTTTCAAAGAGATTTCAAGTATAAGATTGTCCCAAGAATAGCTCTCGGGTTCACTCCTATATTATTGACAACCACTCACTTGAGTTCTATTAATCACATCACACACATACTCAAGTAGTGGAGAAGTTTCACAAATAAGTTTATCAACAAAATTTTCACATGACAATGTACTTTTATTCAATGTAATAGCTTAAATACTAGGTGGACACAAGTCAGTCTTACAAGAAGAGTCAACTCATTCATCGATGGGATCAACTAGTGTATCCACTTGCATAACATGTACATCATCCAAAAGAGTCAAAGAATCACTATACTCACATGTCGATAGGCTATTACTCACACTCACTGACTTATTAGCCACATGATCATCAATCACATTCACCAAAGTGTAAAAGTTATCTATTTTACCTTGACGTTCATGAGTATGTTCATGTTTACCTCGGTGTCACACAATCTTGGGAAACAACTTCCTTTTGGAAGATCTCTTCATAAGTTCTTTTGACAATTGGATTTGAGGGAAGAGTTTAGGTAACAATTGGCATATAATTTGGTTGCGCCATTTCATATCTTCAAGAACGTTATTGATGCAATCACACATGTCATTGAAATTATAGGCATCCATGGTACCTAACAAATAAATGACAACAACAAACAAAATAAAACAAAAAAGATTAGTAGTAAAAGTTCCTTACCAACACTCATATATACTCACCTTTGTGATTCTCACAATTAAAGAGACTTATATTGAAAGTTGCTTATACTCTGGTAGTCAAAAGGATGTCAATTCTACATGGCGGCTAGAATGGATTCTTGTTTGATCGACTGAAGACGCAAAAACAAAATTTACTTACGTACTTGAAACAAAAATCTACTATGAGTTAAAATGAGAAAAACACACAAGAACAAAAACACAAAGAAAAATGACTCAAATAACTAATTCACAATCTAGTAGGTTATTACTAGATGTTAATTAGAACCAGACTCAAGTAAAGAAACTGAAGAAACAAGGAAAAGAAACTTAGAATATGAAATTGTGTGCCTAAGGTTGTTGTTGGAGGGTGATGATGTGGCAATTTGATGACATGGAAGTTAGGTGACGTGGTAATTTGCCATTTGGATTGGTCAAGTTTTTAATTTGGAATGGTGAAAATCAGTTTTGGGAGGGAAGCAACAAGACTTGGAGCCTCTTTTTCAATTTTAAAAATGTTTGAATTCCTTGCACATTTTTGGCAAGACACCTTTTTGAAAGGTTGTTGGCTCCTTCCTCTTTTGTTTAGTCTTCGAATAAGCTCTTACTATCTTTTGACGAACAAGACTTTTGTAAGCCCTTTTGTCCCCTTTTCTTTTTGGATGTCTTGGGATTATATCTTTCAAGACAAACACAAACCCATATTACTTACTTCCCCTTTTTTGATCAAACCACACCCTTTTGAATGTTCTTGCCCAACAATACATGAAGAACAACAAGGACAACAAGAACATTCAAGAATGGAAACCAACCCAAATGAGCTCAAAATAGAATGATTTTTGTTTCTTTTAGCTCACATTGAACTCCACAACTACAACAACACATTTTAAAACCCACATTCTCAACAACAAATATCAACAACACACTTTCAAGAAACTAATCCTCAAAAAACAACACCCTTTAAAGTTCAAGAACAACTTAAAAATGGCTCAAATTTCAGATCTAGACTAAATTAGTGTTAGTGAAGAAGAGGCTAACACTATAAACAACCAAACCACATATAAATCTCCTAAATCTATGATATAAATTTCGTCCAAAGCACAAAAAGGGACAACTTGCTTTCTTTTTGAATTTTTGGTTTTCAACACTTTTTTTTATTTTCCAAGTTAACAAGCCCAAGATTAATTTCATAGGAACGAAATCAATCCTTGATCTAATACCAAATGATACGGGACATAATAATAAACCGAAACAAGCCAAGAACCAGAAGAGAAAACTAAGAATAAGATACAAAACAAGAACAAATAGTAACATAAAGAATTTGAGAATAAGAAGATAAGATATAAACACACAAATGCAATAAGATAAAAGGATAGATAAGATGACATAAGAAGTTACGAAGAAAGAAGAACCAAGCCGTGTATTAACCGATAAGACATTTAAACTCGCAACAACAAACACCAATCTTATTACGGTGACCACTAATGGAATCAACTCCACCTTACAACCACCGTTTCTAAGCAATGATCAATAATAGCTTCACCAAGCCCTATACTAATGGCTTTCCCAAGCACTGCACTAAGGGTGTTCTACTCTCAAGAGAGAGGACTTTCGCTATGTCAAATGTTCATTATTCAAAAACTAATGAGAAAAGACCTAAAAGAGAGTATATATAGCATATTATAAAACAAAGACAAAATGAATCCAATACTCTTAATGAAGTGGGGAAACCATGGAGTGTCATTTAGACAACTCTAAATGACCATAATTCTCCCAAGGCTAAGTGACCAAAACTCCCTTAATAGAAAGAACCAAAATCGTGAACCACCAAGTGTTGACCAAACCTATGAGTCCTCAAGTCTTCAAGGCTCCAAGCAATCTTCCACACCCGTCTTTGATTAATGGAATGCTCAAGACGACCCTTCCAAGTATGATCTCGTGCCCTCCATACAACAAAAGCTTGATTATTTATGTATTGACTTTGAATGATGTCATCAAAAACTATGGCGGTCATTTGACTTGTATCAGGGGAATTACCCCAAGATAATGAATAATCAAATTGGCATATTTATATTAGATTTCAAACATAATAGGTATGACAATACCAATGGTATATGTCATAATCGATGATTCTTGGTTAATGAACATGAATGTGTAAACTATTTTTCTTTTGCTTAATGGGGGATTGCATAGATTGCCATAAAGGTGTAAGTCCAAGGGTAGACGAACACTAGAAATCACATTTGCCAGCATAGGCGTCTTGATGAATTAGTGCATAGTTCATGCTTATACATATATATATATATGTATGACTTTTTAAATGACGTTGGGTTGGGGCTTTTCCTGGTCTTTTTTAGATATATCTGGTTTGTGCGGCTAACATGCACTGGGACCTTTCAGTAGGGGAAGCTGATTCCATATAGCCTGTGGGTGCCTAGATGATGGTTTAGCTACATAGTCTAGGCTAAAGTTTTAAACATCAAGATGTGTTTGTTATCCCAACATGTTTAATAAATATATATATGTATGTATGTATATATGTATATGATTATGTGCATATGTTTTGAATAGTTTTGGATGGATTAATCATAGCAATATTTTTTATCTTCTATAAGTTAAATGTAAGGGCTCACTACGCTTACCTTCCCCCGATGTTGAATCACAATGCGATGCAGGGTACAAAGATACTTCTATTTCTTTATATAGTGGTAGGTGATTTCTGGATTATCCGAGTGTCAACATTAAAGTGGTGAGATTCCATTCTCAGAAAGGCCCTTATTTTATGATCTTATCCTTATGAAATGATCCAAACTAAGGCCTTGTAATAATGTGCATCTCATATCCAACCAGGACCGGTGACCACCCTCGTACCCAAACCAACCTCCAAATGCATACCCTGAGTTGGATGAATTTCGAGAATATAACAAGATATCATTTTGTACAATTCTAGACATTAAGATAGGTCCATAACCGTGAACAACCTAAGAAAGTCAAACCATCCAATGCCAACAAACAACCATAACTACACCGATATAATAACCCAGTTCATGTCCATAACATAACATAATAGGATGGAACAATCATAAATATAGTAAAAAATTATCAGCCCCAATATCGATACAAATACTAAGGCTGACACTACTAACAACACCGCCTATACTAACTAATTGTAGTTCCGTAAAACCTCTAACCGAAAGTCAAACAATATTCAATTGGGACAGGCTACCAACCATAGCCAAAACCAATGTCCATGAAATATGTAAAGTATGTAAAGACATACAAGACATGAAATAAAGACTTCTAGAATATGGAAGTTCATCACTTCAATCCAACAACTGATCCCGAATCCGATCACTAAGAAGGAGGAGTAGAATGGCTTGTTCCTGTATCGCATCGGGATACAGCGGTCGAAGATGGGTTAGCGGGTGAATGCTATCATGCCTTAGGGATAAGGATAAAATAATGTCAACCTTTAAAACCGTGTAAACCACCTTACACATACATATCTATACATATATAAATATATATTTATATTTATGTCGAGAAATAAAGATGGGTTTAGAATGACTTTAAAAGAATTAACCTACGTATATATATCTTAACCGTCCTATAACCACCCATGGGATATATGGTCAATTTTTACCCTTTGAACGAGCATCGATACGTTTAAATGCATGAATCAGAGATACCATAAGATTAGGGGATTCCTAAGTACCTTTTGCACTCCATGATATATATATACAAGTGTAACATCGGGGATTCCCTAGTACCCACCGCACTACCTGATACATATATACAAGTGTAACATCGGGGATTCTCGTGTACCCCATAAGTATAGTATATGGTCGTCCACACCAATCTCCATGTCGGCAAACATAAAATTCGAGTGTCCATCCTTTAGACTTACACCTTCTCGATTAGCTATCACACCCCACCATTATTTCCCAATTAAAACCTTTGTCACACAACCAAACCACCAATTCTATTTAGTACTAACCACTGCTATAAAAAATGGTATCGTCATACCGACTATAGCTTGCAAGCAATTTCCATAGCCAACCTTTTTGAGAAAAAAAGAATTTCCATGTACCCATAGAATACAATATTTAGTTGCATAGGGGATTCCCATGTACCCCAGAAGTTGTTAATTACTATGTTTTCTTGTGGGATTCCCTTGTACCCCATAAGGATGTTAAATTAAACCATAACCTTTACCAACAAGACCTTACCATTTAACCAATCAAATCCATTTAAACCATTTATAATATTTAGGGTTTCATTACCAAGTTGTACCATGCAATAGTACCATTAGAAGTGCAACAATATAGTAAAAGCATTCTTATAGGGATTTTATCAAACACGTTGTGGTCATAGTGTTTCCTAAGGAAAAACTAAGTACCAGTTAACCATTGCCATGTAACCAAATGTTCAAACCATCATTATAATATGAGAACCATAAGTTAATGGCATGGGGAAACTATAAACAACCATTATAACCAAAATCCCCCAACATATATTTGAAAACCCAAAACCATACAACAACTATGCCATTAAAACGATTCGTAAAACATTCCTTTAGTTGTAACTAACAAAGAGAGAGTAGTAACATGCCTTAGATTACAAATATGACGGAGATAAATCACCCTTGTAAGTCCTAAAATGATCCTATTAATGAAACCCTAACCTTTTTTGATCAAAGAGCCTTTGAGAGAGTTTCTAAGTGTTTCAGATTACAATATTAGGATAAATGATGTCCTAAGAGTGATATAAGTCATGGGGCCTTAAAAGTTTTGGAGGGGAAATGTCCAGATTACCCTAAACTTAAACTGCATAAAATTCCCGTAGGAGGGTACGACCACCCCACCCCAATCGTACCTTAGGGTAAGAGTGGTACCCCTCTCACGTACTCTAGGCTTTATTTTATACCTCAAAACTGTCAAACTTTGACCACAGAAGACAAACCATACCCAACCATACGACTAAAAATATTAAACCGTACCCTTGGTATAATAGAATCTCCTAGGTCAAACATAGGGAAATATACTATTGATATCTTACCACTAATACTCTAAGGTATGACTTGTATGATCAAATCAAACCTTTGACAGAAACAAACCATCCCACACTGGTTAACACAGGACCAAGAATAACCTAGTCGTACCCTATCATACGAGAAGTACACAAAGTCATTGATGTATAGAAGAAAAACAGTCAGGAAATATCTAAAGATCAAATCCCAGGGTGTTTTAGTATCCCCCACTAGTATCATTCATCCCTGATTGATGGGAAAGGAATTATAAGCATGATTTACACCTCTTAGATACCTCTACTCTTTCCTTTAATAGACATAAAACAAAGAGGCGAGGCAGTCAGCCTTTCTTTTAACAAAGTTTGAAAACAAAGTTGTTACAAAAAACACATAACTTCATAGGGAATATCTGGAGTAGAAAACAAAGGCGGATACTTAGACTTCTTGTCCTCATTCACTTCCCACATAGCCTCTTACACCTTGTGGTTCCTCTATAGAACCCTTATTGAGGCCACATCCTGAGGCCATAATCGACGAACCTGACAATCTAAGATCTTAATTGGGATATCTTCATAAGACATAGATTTCAAAATACCTAATCCTTCTAAAAGAACAATCGATGATGGATCACCTACACACTTTCTCAACATAGGTACATGGAACACCGGATAAATGGAGCTCAAACTACAAGGCATCTCCAATTCATAAACAACATTATCCATTATTCTCAAAACCACATAAGGACCAATATACGAAGGACTGAGTTTCCTCTTTTTCACAAATTGTATCACTACTTTCATGGGAGACACCTTTAGGAATACCTTATTCCCAACCTCAAACTCTAAGTCTCTACGCTTTACATCCGCATATGACTTTTGGTGACTTTGGGAAGCCTTAAGCCTACCAGAATCACCTTTACCTTCTCCATATCTTGATAAACCTTTTGACCAAACATATCCACCTCTCATGCTCAAAACACCCAATAGGAGATCTATATATCCTACCATACAATGCTTCAAAAGGGTCTATCCTAATCCTAAAATGATAGCTATTATTTAAAGCAAACTCTATAAGAGGTAAATTCTCAACCCAATTAACACCATTATTGAGAACACACACATGAAGCAGAAAAAACCATTGCTTCCAGCAATATGAATGGAGCCAACAACTAAAGTGGACAATGACAAATCCTCAATTTCATCTTGTCTAAGATGCTCAATTATGTCATGAACTGCAAGTTAAGCATTTTTCCTGGGTGTTGGACAAACTTTATTTTTATATATGGTGGATATGATATCCTACAATAACTGAATAGTCCTTTCTGCTTGCCCATCCATTTATATGAAAAGTAGTACCAAAACTATCCTTAGTCCCAAACCCTTTCTAAAATGACCACAAAAAGTGAGATGAAAACTCCGTACCATGATTAAAGATGATAGAAATAGGAACTTCATGTTTCTTCGTAATCTCTTTGAGGTACAACCTCACAAAATGCTCAGTTGAAAAGTTCATCCTCAGTGGTATAAAAAGAGCTGACTTTTCATTCTATCAATGATAACCAAAACCAAATCAAATTGGTTCTGAACATAGAAAGATTAGTAGCAAAATCCATATTGATCACCTCCCATTTCCATTTTGACAATTAAATTTCTTGAAACAACTATTTAGGCATCATGTTCTCAACTTTTAATTGTTGACACACCATGCTCATGGCCACTAAATTAGCCACATACCTCTTTATACCATTCAACCAATACATCTTCTTGAGATCATAATACATTCTCATCGAACCCGGATGAACAACATAACTCATTTCATGCGCTTTAGAAAATATTCTTTCACATAAAACATAGACGTTAGGAACATATAACCTCTCTTGATACCGTAAGGTACCATAACTAATAGTCTTAAATACCATCACCTTTCCCACCTACATTACCCTTGATCTTCTTTATGACAAGATCTAGCATTTTCTTCTCCTTTGTCTTTGCATCAAGAAACGATCGAACCAATTCCTTTACCAATACACCATCATTTCTAAAGTCCAAAAGATGAACTCCAAGAAAAAAATGGTTAATATCGTTTAATAATTTCTATTTCTCCTTATCCACATGATCTAAACTCCCCATGGACAACCTACTTTGAGCATCAACAACCTTATTAACTTTACCTGAGTGGTAGTAAAGACTCATATCAACATAGTCCTTGGGAAGCTCTACTCATCCCCTCTGCCTAGTATAAAGCTCTTTCTGAGTAAGAACATACTATAGACTCTTATGATAAAAAAATATGTCCACATCACTTTATACAAATAGTGCCACAAAATTTTTAACACAAACACCATAGATAAAAGATCCAAATCATGAGTAGGATAATTCCTCTCATACACTATTAACTACCTAGAATCATAGCCTATCACCTTACCATGGTGTATTAGAATACAACTAAATGTCACCCAGGATGCATCACAGTAAACTACAAACCCCTCTTTACCTTCAGGAAAAATCAAAATTGGAGCCGAAGTTTGCTTATTCTTTAGCTTTGCGAAGCTACGCTCACAAATATCCGACCAAGAGAAACTTACCTTCTTCTAAGTCAAATTAGTCAATGGGGTAGGTGCAGTAGAGAAAATATCCACTAACCTTCTATAATAGCTAGCTAAACCCAAGAATATCTGAATATCGATTGGAGTCGTGGGTCTATGAAAGTACTTCAACACTGCAACCTTCTTTGGATCCATAATGATCCCCTCACTAGAAATAATATGACCTAAAAAAATGACAATATTCAACCAAAACTGACATTTTGAGAACTTGACATAGAACTATTGTTCTTTTAAGGATTGCAACATAATACGGAGGAGATTGGCATAATCCACCTGACTCTTAGAGTATAATAGGATTTCATCTATGAAAAAAATTATAAATAGATCCAATAATTGATGGAAAACTCTATTCATCAAATCCATGAATGCCACTGGGGCATTGGTCAACCCAAATGACATCACCAACGTGCCCATACCGAGTACATAAAGTTTTCTAAGGGATATCCACCACACTAATATTAAGCTAATCATTCCTGCACTGAAGATCTATCTTGGAAAAGAATTTTCCACCTTACAACTGATCAAAGAATTTATCTATCCTTGGAAGAGGGTAATTGATCTTAATCATTACCTTATTCAGCTACCTAAAGTTAATTCACATTCAAAGGGAACGATCCGTCTTACACACGAATAACACCAATGCACCCCACAAGGATACAATAGGACGGATGAAACCTTTAATCAAAATATCATATTGTTGACCCTTAAGCTCCTTAAACTTTGTCGGAGCCATACTACAAGAAGGAATATATATTAAACATATGTCTGAAAGTAAGTCCATCCCAAACTAAATCAACCTATTCATAGGAATGATAACTCTTAACTTATTCCCATGTTTAAGGGATAGGAGGTTGTTGTCAATATCCCAACTCGTGTTGGGGTCAAATCCACAATGAGTGAAATACAAATTTCAAGTCCTATGGATGATCTAATTACTAAAAGAATACTCGGAATGCAAACAAAAACAACATTTAAAGTAAAACAGAGGGTTTGGTTTGACGTTATTTGTAACAATCCTTATTTAGACAACATACTAGTAGAGAACTATTAATTTAAAATCAAGTTTGGAGGTAATCTTAGGATTATGCCTACCTAAAAGTAATGAGCATGTGGGTTGGTGATGTTTTAACATGAATCTTTGTTTTTAATTGAGAGATAGGCTAGGTCGAAAGTCTTTGTGGTTAGTCTTTCACGAAAACCACAAGGATATCACTCATTGGCGCTTTCGAGCACCTAACAAGTGTGTTATTTACAATCACCCAAAACCTCAATCAAACATCCCTATTTCTAGGAGAATGCATATGATATGACTTACACTTTATTAACATTTATGTTTAAGAATGTAATAGGTAGTAAACCACATACTTAATTGTCTACCATAGCCTTATTCCCCTATAACACTCTTTCAAGAATGCTATGGGTTCCCATATATGTTCACCTTCATACTTCTTTCAAGGAAGATAAAAGCTTTTTAGATTTTGGGGTTTTGACCCATTAAACCTATTTGGAGATTTGTGGTTTTCACGTACAAATTCAAACTATTAAACTCAAGCAATGGTAAATCCATACTTAACAACTAACTATTATGCAAACACAACACCCACACACAATTACACTTTAGTTCAACATAATCCCAATACTAAATTACTTAGCTACTCTTGAAAAAGGTAGAGCATGATATACCATAAGGATTATCCAAAAAATCCATCCTTCAAAAAATACTATGAATTTAAGTATCCCAAATTAGTTACAATCTTTCCCAATTAGGGTTCTTATTTTAAATTAAAAAGTTTCTATGACGTAAGAATACCCAAAAAAGGGTTTTTTCCTATATAATGTTTGGGATTCATCCACGTGAATTTACAAAACTACCCTGGCCAACATTCTAAACTAGCCACAATCACGTGAGGTTATGCGTAATCGCGGCCAATGTGACCACGGTTATGCTTAGTGATCTTATTCTCTTGATGATCTTGACTGACCAGAAATGTGGCTTGTGGCTGCAATCATAGTAACTGAGGCTGATGAGTGCTCCACATCTTCAGTTGCAATTCTATTCTTCTATTTAATCCCTTTTTAGCTCTAATCCACATCTTTCAATCTGACCAACTCTATGTATGTTAAATGTTGACATTACTGCATCAAATCACAATTGTTTCTCATTTACTTATACAAAACATGGTAGTGTGCACAAATGATCAGTGAAAAGTGAGCGGAAAAATCTCTACTCATCACACCTCAAACTTAAAACCTTTCTTGTCCTTATGCAACACCACCCATTTTTATGAGACAATTTTATATGTATGCCCACTTTCAATTAGCCTATGATTATGATGAGTTTATCTTGATTAATACCACAAAGAGCTCTTAACACGTGCAAGAATGTTTTTTACTGCACCTTTCAACATAAAATTGAATAATGAAGTACGAAATAGACTTTGAGGAGAAAAAATGCAGCAACTACTCCTCACACTTGAAATGAATTTTTTTTTTGATCTGAACCACATTATACTTCCTTTTATCTCATTGTGCAGAAGATGATAAAATCACCCACCAAAACTTATTTAAATGCCTCCTCGTAAGAAAGTAAATTTTAGACACCTAGTTATCAATCATGCAACAAGGAATTTAAGTTTAAACACTCTCTCCCTCAAAAAATTCTAAATGTTAACAAGTATCATACCATACACTTGCCACTATTTTCAATTGGCAATAAATTGACCACATTTGATTCAAAATCACGAAGGACTTTTTGAGGTTGTAACATAGGTGAAGTGTATGGTAGGAAATCTATTTAGGATGAAAAGTCTAACCTCCTTGAACTTCTACATTACGCACATCCCGGTTTTTCTATTGGGACACTTCTTTTCTTTCGTCATTGGCTACATAGCCTTTCTTGCATTACCCACTTCCTATTAACTTCTTTTTCTTCGCTTTTTTTTATGCAAAAAATTTATGCATTTCTTTCTTTGATGGATCTTTTATTTCTTCTAATCATTTTCCTTTACTTTCTTAAACATGTGGGCATTTTCTTATGACTTTGTGGTATAACAACATATCTTTAAACTTTTACCAACACAAACATAAGCTTTTAGTATCAAATTGTATTCTTAAGTTCACAGAGGATAGGGATCAAGAGAAAGATAACAAAGGGGTCATGGCTAGCAATATGTATCCCAAAGAAAAGTCCTAAGTCACAAAGTGGGTGATGAACGATTATATCAATGTATTGGTAGTGTTTTTAGGTAATGTGGGCTTCAAATATCACATGAATGGACTACGATCATTTTACCAACCAAATACAATTAAAAGTTAGCCTTGAAAGATTAATGGGGCAAGTTCAATATGGTATAAGTACATCTGATATACAAAAAAATAAGCTCCCACACATGGCATGTGAATCTCTTTGAGGGGGTTCAATTGTTCCTTCCACTCGAGACAAAAATGGGGTTCAATTGTTTGCTTTGCATCAACACCATGCATAATTTTCTTATCATGGAAATAACTGAAGCTATTGTCTCCAATTATGGCTCTAATATGGGCGAACAAAACATATGGTTGCTCAGACTTTGCCAGTGGGTATGAATTCAATCCCAAATCATCAATGCCACAGGTACTTAGACTTTCCTTATATTTACCTTGATGCCACTAGTACTTGGATTTCCTATGCATCTATGGCTAAAAACCCAAGAACAATGCTTTCCCCTTAAGAAGGTCGTCACTCAGTCTATCATTTAGAAAACCTCATCAAATAAAAATAAAATGAAGTAACAATCTAGGAATAAAGTAACTAATATATACAAATGTGGGAACCATGTGAGTGACCAACTATTAAAACCCAAATAAAAACAAAAATCATCCAAAAGAGTAGAAAAATATGAAGAAAAATCAACAATTCAGACCCAAATCAAATGAACTTGGAGACACCACCCAAAAAAAGGTAGCAGTGTCCCCACTGTATAAATAATCAAGGTTAAAAGAGGTAAGGGTACATATTGAAACAACATCAAGGGTTTCTATTGCTCTTCTACTCTGCACCATCACCATTATCCTTAAGTTCAGACCACTCGACTGGTTCCTCATTATCACTCTCAATCCAAGAAGAATGAAGTCGATCCAGGGTTTTAGGACCTTCCATAGACCCTTCACACTCTTTTATATCTTGATAAAGAGCTCATCCTTCTTTTTATCCCTTATGAGCATTTTTTCATGTACGATATAGAGGTCTCGATGTGACTCTGCTAAGGAGGAGTAGGCTTTCCCAATCCTAGCAATTATTGTTTCTTATTTGTTTTGGTCCTCCTTGTACTTGTCATAATCGGCCCATGCCACATATGAATGATGAGTAGTGGATGTCTCTCCTATTCTATGGTGCAATCAAGACACGAGCTCCCTAGTGGCTTCAATATCAACTCCAATATCCTACAGCCGATCGGTGATAGATGGCTTATCTAACTTGAGCACAGTATATGCCAACTTTCCCAAGTTGATCTTTCTCTTCTTGCCTTTTCCAGGTGCGCTCTCCCATCAAATTATTAAGGGGTAGATTGGGTGGCATGGATCCACCCAAGTATCTCCAGCATACTCGTCAACCCCAGCTCTCATGCAAATCTTATTAATCAAAGAGGTAAATAAGAGATGACTACCACCTTGGTCCTTAAAGTGGTCTATTTTATTGACCACTAGCTGACCAACATCCAAAGGAATGTCATCTAGAATGAAAGTAACAATCCTAGCATGCAGATCTAGGGTTGTTATCATGTTGGTGAAAGTGGAGAATCGACTACATATAATGTTTAACGAAATTTGAGCCTTAAAAGTGAAGTCATTTATCGAGATATTGATTTTAGTTTTGTCCCAAAAGACTTTCTTTTGCGGACACAATCTTTCTGCTAACCAACTTCCCGAATTACACCTTATTGATTTGAATTCCCCCATGTCTGCATGTGGGATCCCGTAAACATCATTGATTTTCTTAGCTCCAGAGAGCTTCAATTTTCCTCAGATCTTAATAGTCTTGTTGGATGGATTCGAGAAAAAAACTTCACACATGTTGGCATAGAATTCACGGTCCTATAGCTCATTTGCATTGCATGGATCCTTGGTAAAACACCACCACCTTGTGGTCTCAATCTTGTTAACAAATGCTCGAAGCTTTTCTGGCACATTATCCAAACAAATTTCTCTTTCTAAGAGCAGCTTTGTCATCAAAAGATGACTATAGTATTAAGTGTGGCACTCGGGTGTAATGAATCGAATGTGATCATACATGTCCATGAGATTATCCTAAAAGAACTATGTATACACTATGTTTATCAATGAAATTTTATGCCCAAATAATGCCACATTGTCCTCCAAACCTCATTGGATGGGCACATAGTGGTGTTTGGCTAAAAATTAGGAGTACATGATTTTTGGGTATGGCAGGAAACCTTTTCGGTTTCTATGATTTTGGGCAAGAGCTGCATTCACATTATTGCAATCGTGGACCAATGACCGCAATTGCGGTTACTGAAACTAGTTTCTCACCATCCTTTCATGTTTAAAATTTCCAAACTTTTAGGCCACTAGTATGTTCTACAATATGGATTCATATTAAAACCATTGAGAAATGCTATTAGGTGCTTAACTATGCCCTTTAGAATGCAAAAAACCATTATTGAATATTCTTTTGGGAAATATATTGAGCACTTGGAATGCACACTTAATTTGTACTCATTTTTCACACATTTTTGGGTCCTCAAGATTTCCCCACGTCTGAGCACACAATACTCTAGAAGCTAAACACCACACAAATACCAAATATGAAAAACATGGAAATATGAAAAGCAAAGATTTAGACTTTCTCTAAATCATGCATTTTTATGGCCTATTTTAAAAAAATTTAAGCAAGGATTCATGGAACCTACCAGATTTGTGATGCAAGAAGGATGCAAGGATTTTGTTGGAGAGCTCACAAACTTGACCAAAATTTGGACCAATTACAGAGTAAAGCTTGAATAGGAGTGCTAAGGAAATGGGGAGAAATTGGAGGTCATATAGATGAAGTGACCACGATCTTGGTCAGTTGCCCACAATCACAGACACATGAGTGACCGTTATCGTGACTAAGGGCCGCAATCATTGTAAGTGAGAGCATTTTTGCTCTCCTATTTTTCCCTTGTTCAGCTAACTTCTCAAATTCACAGATTTTCCCCTATTCATCTTTCAATGGAGATATTTTTACACTTTTTTTTTAAGCTCATCCAATGAAATCCATATTTCCATAAATACATGTGTAATTCAAATACAAAAACTAACATCTACACTACAAAATCATAACAAAAGGATACGAGCAACTTTACGGCATTTGTGGGTTGCCTACCACATAATGGATTAGTTCACGACATGGCATGACATCTTTATTTTTGTTTCATCCTCATGGAATGTCCTCAAGACCTCCTTGTTTCGTCTCCTCAATGTTAACATCCACCAGGGACACAACTTGAAGCTCCGCAGATTGCTTCTTCATCTTACAAACCTTGAAAATGACCTCATTCTCTTGCACCCTATACTTTATCTCACCTATTTTTAAGTTGACAATAACCTTTTCGGTAGCTAACAATAGAAGACCAAGTATGATAGGTACCTCTTGGTATATTTCACAGTCCAACACCATAAAGTTTACCAAAAGTATAAACTCATCCATTTTAACTAGGACATCAAATAAAATTCCCACCGGCCTTTTGATAGATTGTTCTACCGTTAAGTGTCGCATGGATTTCGGGGTAGGGGAATTCAAACAAAGAATCTTGTAGATTAGAAGGGGCGTAAGTTTGATGCTTGCACCAAGGTCGCATAGGACTTTTGCAGACACATGCATTGCAATGGAACAAGGAATTGTGAAAGCTTTGGGATCCTCTTTCTTTTTTCTCCAACCGTACTATCCATGTTAGCATTACAAGCATGGGTCACTTCAATGGTTTAAATTTCAACAAGCTTCTTTTTTTACATCAATTTTTTTATTAGATTAATATATCTAGGGATTTCTTGGATTGATTCAAGCACTGGGATATTTATCAATAGATTGGTAAGATTAATGAAATTTTTTATCTTGTCACCATCCTCGTTTTATTGCAATTATTGAGGGAATGGGGGAGGAACTTTGATGGTAGGCGTTGTTTTAATTTGTGGACTTTTAATGTCAACCATTTCTTCGTCATCTTTCTTATGTTCTTTATTTTTTTGAGGTAACACCTCCTTTGGATTAGCCTTTGGAATCTTCCCACTGAAGTCATTTTTCAAGTGCTCATAAAGTGTCTTCCCACTCCTACTCACAATTGCTAGGATTTAGTATAATTCTTGGGATTAGAAATCATGTCACTGGGGAGTCCACCTCAAGGTCTAGCATTCAGTTACATGGAGATTTTCCCAATTTGGGTATCCAATTTCTTAATGGAGGCAAAGTGGAACACCACATCTTCAGAGAGTTGAGAGAAGTCACCTTTCAATTCATAGACCATCTTGTCCGTACCTTTCACCCTATTCAAATTTTGGGTCAAAACATACTCTATCTTGAAATTTTTGGGGTAAATAGAGTTTGATTCTTTGTTCTTTGCCTGATAATGGGGGGTACATAATGGTCATAATCACGCTCTCTATCCCTCCAATATCAATCATATTTATGGTCCATCCAACCTTTATTTCCACCTTGCCTTTGATAGGCAGAGCGGGAACCCCCAAATAGTTTACTAAATACCAGATCTCCTTATCCAACCTCTTAGACTCTTCATCATCTTCACAGAGCTTAGATGCTACGACATTTACCGCTTTCCCATGTGCGCCCATAAAATGATTTGTCATGACATCAATTTGGGACATCATTTTTGCTAAGCCCTCTTTTTTTTCCTCATCCTGAATTTTTTGTTCTTTATCAACAACATATGTAGAGGGTGAGATTTTTGGAACTTTTGTATATCGGGTATGCCAACCCCGATATTTCTTCATCACCTATCCCAAAAATAGAATTGTTGAATGGTAGTGCATTTTCACTAGGGATCCTCTTACTGCTTTTCCACCATGCTTTTGATAAACGAATTAAACACTCAGTTGAAGATTTGGAGATGCATCTTCTTCGGGACCTCGTGGTTTGGACACTTTGCAAATTTTTCTTTGAATCATTTCCATATTTCAAATAATAGATCCCCACTCAATTGCCTATAATTTATGATCTCATCCTGCATTTTGAGCATATTGGATGATGGGAAGTATAGATCAAGAAAAACCACTGTAAGCTCATCCTATGTAGTGATTGAACCATGTGGGAATAAATGGAGCCACAACACCACCTCACACGTTAAAGAGAACAAGAAAAGGCAGAGACAAATAGATTTCAAATGAACATTGGGATCTTTATAGGTGAAGGCAAAAACGAATAAACTTCAAATGCTTGATTGTACCATGCGATTGTGAAAGGGGAACAAACCTACAAAAAATTCTTAAATAAACATGGGGTAGTCATATGCTTGACCCCCATAAAGAAATTTCATTTGTAACATGTATAACATTACATTTGTTACATGGAAAACACCATTCCCTTTAGTTGGTGGGAAACGAATTGCACTTGTTTAACGCGCATTGTTTTGTTATCACTCATCATCAAGAGGAACATCAAAAGGAACCATGTTACTAGCATTGTCACTCATTGTTACATTTATACAACAATCACGTACAAAAATAAAAAACAACAAGGAAAGTAAATCATACTACCCCAGATATACCCAAGTAAAAATCACACCAAATAAGTAAAATCTGTATTCCACTCCCTTGCAACAACGCCATTTTGGTAACGTTCAACTTACTCCTATGTTTAAGGAGTAAGGAGGTCATTGTCAATATTCCAACTCATGTTTTGGTCAAATCCACATGGAGTGAAATTCAAATTTCAAGTCCTATGTGTGCTCTAATTATTAAAAGGATACCCGGAATGCAAGTAAAAACAACATTTAATGTAAAATGGGGGGTTGGTTTGAAGTTGTTTGTAACAATCTTTAGCTAGACAACACATTAGTAGAGAAATTTAAATTTAAAATCAAGTTTATAGGTAATCTTGGTATTATTCCTACCTAAAAGTAATGAGCATGTGGGTTAGTGATGGTTTAACATAAATCATATTTGTTAAGTGGGAGATAGGCTAGGTCAAAGGTCTTTGTGGTTAGTGTTTCAACAAAACCAGAAAGAAATCACCCATTGGCTCTTTCGAGAACCTAACAAGTGTTTCATTTATAATCAGCCAATAACCTTCATCAAACTTCCCTATTTCTTGGAAAATGCCTATGATATGACTTACACTACATTTATTCATATGTCTAAGATTTTAAAAGTTAATAAACCAAATATGCTCCACCTTTGACTTGTTCCCCTATAACCTTTTTTCAAGGATGTTATGGGTTCCCATATGTTCGCCTTTATTCCCCTTTCAAGGATGATAAAGGGTTATTAGAGTTTGGGGTTTACAACCATCAAACCCATTTGGATATTTGGGGTTTTCACCTAAAAATTCAAACTAAAAAACTCAAGCAATGGTAAAATCCATACTTAACAACTAAAAATCAGGCAAACACAAAAACTCCCACACATAATTACACTTTAGTTCAACATAATCCCAATACAAAATTACTTAGCTACTCTTGAAAAAGGTAGAGCATGATATACCATAAGGATTATCCAAAGAATCCATCCTTCACAAAATACTAAGAATTTAAGTCTCCAAAATTAGTTACAATCCTGCCCAATAAGGGTTCTTATTTAAAATTCAAAAGTTTCTATGAGGTAAGAAATACCAAGAAAAGAATGGGTTTTTGCTTATATAAGGTTTGATATTCGTCCATATGAATTTACAAAATTGCCTTGGGCAAAATTACTGCTTAACTGCGATCACGTGAGGTTGTCTGCGATCGCGGCGAATGTGACCGCTGTTGTGCTTAGTGATCGTATTCTCCTGACCATTTTGAATTACCACAACCGTGGCCTGTGGCCTTCGATTGCGACAATTAAGGCTGATGACTGCTCTAGGTCTTCAGCTGGACTTTGTTACTTCTATTTGATCCCTTATTAGGTCAAATGCACATCGTTCCTTCTCAAAAACTCTATGCCTACAAAATATTGTCATTAGTACATCAAATCACTATTATGTCTCATTTACTTATACAAAACATAGTTGCTTAAACAAATGTTTAGTGCAAAATGAGTGATAAAAGCACCACTCATCAAGGAACACCAGGAAGATCATCCAAAAAGATCATAGGAAACTCATTCACCACCAAAACCGAATGAAAAGAAGGACCTTTTGAATTAGAGTGTTTAACCTGAACTAGATGATACAGACACACCTTGAAAATTAATATCTGAGCTCAAAGATATGATATAAACCTCCCCTTAGTGGCAAGAGAACCACCTTCCAACTAAATAATGGGTTCACTAAGGAATTTAAAGACAACCTTACACGTTCGACAATCTAAAAACACGTAGTACGAATGTAACCAATCCATCCCCCGAATAAAATAAAAATACACCATATTTATTAAAACAAATCTACCAAAGTTCCCTTACAACCAGGATATACCACACACCCCTTATAGACTTTTTAATCAATTAGAGAGTAACCTACGATGTAGAAATAGAGAAGAGATCCAAAATAACCTCAGGATAAAAGCCAAAATACACAACCAAAAAATAGGTTACATAAGAGAGAGTGGACCTCAGATCATGTAAACCATACACATCACCAGAAAAGAGCTATAACGTACCAATCATGACATTAGGTAATTCCTTCGACTCCTGTCTAGACGTAAGAGCATATAAATGATTTCAGCCAGCACCGATACTACAAGTGGAATTAGATGCAAAAGTAGCACCCTTTGTTGAAATAGTAGGTGAAGAGGTAGCTGGAACCCTGTTCAACCCCGAAGTAACCTTACCAATTGAGCTATTTCTATGTATATGGACTAGATTATAATATTTAAATCACCTGTCCCTTCACTCATCACAAAAACACTAATTTAACATACCAAAGAACCTATAAGAAGGACATGATAAGGGCGACTGAGCCCCACTCTCTTGAGATTTGGCACACTGAGACCTAAAGTTATTGACACCCTGCTAACGCCTATCACCTAAATGCTTCAAGTAGGTAGTACTAGATGTAGATAAAGAACCAGAACTTCCCCTCTTCTTCTTTGGAAAATTGCCATCTTACCTACCATTTTGCAGTTTACCACCTTTCTCTGAGAGCTTGAACTTTTACCTTTCCTTTCCTCTATCTCAGACAACTTCTTCTTTTTCTCCTTCACCTATTGCATATATATAACCATCCTAGAAATATACATGTCCTTGATCAGTTAAGCAATTTTAATTTCAAGGATCAACTCTTGAGGAAGTCCTTGAGTTAGCTTTCTAATCCTGTCCCATATATAAGATACCATTTCTGGAGCATATCTAGACAACTAGTGGAATTTTAAGGCATACTCCTGGACAAATATTTTACCCTAATTCAGATTAACATATTTCTCCACTTTCTCTTCCCTAAACTCCTAAGGAAATAATCAATCAAGAAATTCAATAAATAAAGTATCCCATAAAGATGACTCATCAATATCAACCTTTTCCCTATCCCATTCCTAATGCCATTTGTATGCCATATCCTTTAACTGATAGGAAATAAAATTCACCCCTTTCACATTTATGTCCTGCATCACCCTAAAAATATTTTCCATTTCACCCTAAAAACCATAAGTACCTCCACCACCTTAACACTAGTAAAAGTTAGAGGACTCAACCTCATGAACTAGCCATCCCTTATGGCCTGAGAAGATGGTATACCAGATGAACCACGCTCATCCTAAGAAGCTACAAATTGAGCAATCACACTAATCAACTAATAAAATTCTAAATTCATCACACCACCTGAAGGAGGACTAGACAAAATCAATGGAACTCCAGAATAATCAAGAATTGTACCCCTAGATCGAGTATGGATCCCCTGAGTAGAGTGTGTCCCATCAATATTATCCATAGTTTGGACAAAGGAGTTTTTGAGAGCTTGAGATTGTTAAGAAATGATTTGAAAAGTGAACAAGTAAGGATTAGAGAGTGTTTTAGGACCTTAGACTTTACTGCTTAAAATCAGAACAAAAGAAAGAGAAGCATTCCTAAATGCCCTGTAGCCTCTCCTTTATGAGTGTGGTGCACTACCCACCCTAAACAGAGACTCTACTCAACAGGTCTTTGTGGAATCCCAAATTAACCATGAATATATGTCTCTAATCCCTAATTTATAATACTCAAACTAGGGTCTTGTCGTAATGGGCATCTCAAGTACAACCAGGACCAAAGACCACCCTTGTTACGCAACCTAACCTTCAAATGTATACCCTAAGTTGAATGGATTCCAAGCATATAACAAGATAGAATTTTGTATAATTCCAGACTTTAGGATTGGTCCATGACCGTGACAAACCCAAACAATTGCAACCATCAAATACCAACCAACAACCACAACCAAACTGATATAATAACAAAATTCATATCCATAACATAACATAATATGAAGGAATAATCATTAATATAGTCAAATGGTATCAACCCCTTTACCAATGCCAATACTAAGGTTGACACCACTATAGACACTACCCATAGAAAACCATAGTAGTTCCACTTATCCTCTAACTGAGAATAACACAATATATTATTGGGGCATGCTCCTAACCATGGACCAAACTAATTCCTATTAAATAACTAAAGTATATAGAGATATCTGTGATATGAAATAGAACCTTTTGGAGTATGGAAGATTACCACTTCAATCCAACACCTTATCCGAAATTCAATCACTATATAAGAGAAATAAAACAGTTGATACCTGCATTGAGTAGGGATATAATGCTAGAAGAATGAAAAGTGGGTGAATTCTAGCTTGCACTCAAGATAAGAATAAAGCAATGTGAACCTTTAAACTAAAGTAAAAAACCATATACATACACATCCATACATATTTATATATATATATATTTATACCGGGAAAGGTAATAGAGTTTAGCATGCCACTAAAACCATTAACCTAGGTATGTGTAGCTTAACCATCGTAGAACCACCCATGGGACATATGAGTCCAGTGTTACTACCTGAACGGGCCCCGATCCGTGTGCCCGTACAAATAAGAGATACAATAGGAGTAGGGTATTCCCTAGAACATTTCACTTTCCATGATACATATATATAAGAGTACCTTACCATTTAACTATTTCAGTACATTTAAACCATTTAGGATTCCATTACCTAGTTGTACCATGCAATAGTCTCATTAAAAGTCCAATAATATAGTAAAAGCATTCGCATAGGCATTTCATCAAACATGTTGTGGGCATAGTATTTCAAAAGTCAAAACCAAGGACCAATTAACCATTCCCATGCAACCAAATTTTAAAAGCATTATTATAATATGAGTACTATAAGTAAAATACATAGGAAAACCATAACCAACAATTATAACCAAAACCCCCAATATATATATGAAAACCCAAAACCTTACAACAATTATGCCATCAAAATAATTCATTAAACATGCCTTTAGTTGGAACTAAAAATAAGGGAGAAGTAACATACCTTCGATTATGAAAATGATTGGAAGAAATCACCCTTGTAAGTCCTAAACTTATACTATAGATAAAACCCTAGCTTTCTTTTATCCAAGAGTCTTTGAGATAATTTAAGAAAGTTTCTATGTGTTTAAGATTAGAATATTAGGGTAAATGATGTCCCAAGAGTGATAAAAGTTATTGGTCTTTAAGAGGTTCAGACGAGAAAGGTCCAGTTAACCTTAAATTAAATTAAATAAAAATATTATAGGAGGGTAAGCTCACCCCACCCCAATAATACCATAGGGTACGAGTGGAACCCCTATCTTCTACCCTAAGTCTCACCTTAGACCCCAGAACTGTCAAACATACTACCACAAAGGCTAAACAATATCCAACTATATGACTAGTATTGTGCAACCGTACACTAGGTAAAATATAATCACCTAAGTATATAATTGGGCAATATACTATTGACAACTTACCACTAGTACTATAAGATATAACTCGTATGATGCAATCATACTTTTTATAAAAACCAACCATCCCATACTGGTTAACACATGACCAAGACCAAGCTAGTCATACCCTATCATATGAGAAGTACCCCAAGTCATATGATGTCCAGAATAAAAAAACTCAGGAAATTTCTAAAGATCAAAACCCAAGGTGTTTCACTTTACTTTTGTCTTAGACTATTTCAGTGGATTTCTTGCTATGGTCGGGGGTATACCCAGACTTATGTTGATGTTTTGTTTACTAAAGGTTTTGTGTACAAAGTATGGGTAGATTGTTTCATGTTTTCTTAGATCACTCTTATTATTGATTTATCTATCTTATTATATGTTTCAACACTATCTTTTTATATGTTTGGAACTCGATTCTATCTTCTTATTTGTTTGGAACTTAATTTAATCTTTTTATATATTTGGAACTCAAATCTGTCATATTATATGTTTGAAACTCATCCACTACTTGTTATATTATGTTTTTTTTGGCTATCCTAATAAGGTGGTCTCCATTTCTCGGAAGACTTGAGATACCCATCACGACAACTGATACACCCAAATTACATTTCTCTTACTAAAGAGTAAGTGGTCACTGTTAAATATAGAGTCCAACCGGGTTGGGTGTCGAATCCCACAGGGAATACAGTGTTCACTAAATATTGTAAATGTTATTAGACTGTTGATTTAAGGTTCTTGAGTAGAAGGGAGTTTGAAAGTGTTAACAGTGTTCTTTTGTATTTGTGTCACACAAAAGTCCAGCTACTGAGAGTTAATGTAGATGTAATTTCAATGAGAATGAATTAACTAGAGTTATGCTCACCAAGATGTTCAAACAATTAGGGTTGTGAATTTGTGTTTGAATTCTAAATTATGTAGATAATCACAAGAATTATTAAATTCTAAGAATTACCTACGTGTTTCTCAGCCTAATGAGTATTTCACCCTTTACTTCTCCTGAACTTAAAGGATTCATGCATTATTCAATAACTCTCTCATGAGGGTTGATCTTGTTAAGGAATCAACCCACTAACCCAAAGGGTAAACCTATTGAGTTCATGTGAATTACTTCTTTTCCCAATATCCACTTTCTTGTTAGATAAGTGGAGTTCATGGTCTCACTACTCAAGTTTGCAACCAAGTGATTTTATTATAATGAAGAATGATTAAAGAAATTTCGATAGATTTATGAAATCAAACCAATTTACAACCCCAAAATAGTTTACTACATCAAGGCTCTCATAACCCTAATTATAGGAGTTTACCTACTCATATCCATATAAGAAATCAAAGATATATTGATGTTTATAAATGGCTTCAATAGGGAACTTACAAAAGTCACAATATTGTTCTTCTCAATCTTAAATGGAAAAATATAAAAACTAATAATCAGATCTCAATCTGTAAATTCAAATCTCAACGAAAAGTGTTACACAACTCTCAATAGAGGAGAAATAAAGAAATTAATGATAAAAGATGACTACTAAACCCTAATAATTGGTATTTATATGTTCCCAACTAAAAGGTATTTAAAATTTGAAATCATAAAATTTGAGACCAAAGTGACGCCAAATTAGTGGTCGTCGCAAAGTTGACGGTACACCATTGGGCCCGTCGCTGCTGATCTTAGAAGGTAACTATCTAGATAAAACTGATGGCCAACTGGGTGTTCCGTCATAATATTGACGGTCCACCATTTGGTCTGTCGTTGAGTCCTTCAGGGGGCCAGGTTCTAGATAAAACTGACAGCCAACTTGGTGGTCCGTCGTAAGATTGACGGTCAACCATTTAGTTCTCCGTAGTAAGACCTGAAGTCTTGGGTTCTATCTAGGCCTGACGGTCAAGTTAGTGGTCTGTCGCAAGACTGACCATCCACCATTTCGAACGTTGCAGGGTCTTCTGAAAGTTTGAGTTCTGATTCGATCTGACGGTTAACTTGGTGGTTCATCGCAACACTGACGGTCCACCATTTTGACCGGTTAAAGTCTTTTTCTACCACTTTTCTGAGACTTTTTCTTCAGCTAGTTCCTTACCCTAAAACATTAAAAACCAGTATTAAACTCAACCTTAGTTGCTTGAAAACATACAACTTTCCAAAAAAAAAATGTAAAATATTCCATCCAAAGCTGGAACATCAACACCCTTAACTTAAGATCGTTACTTTTCCTCAAGCAAATCAGCATCCAATTGCAAAAATGAACCATATAATGAAAATCAACTAACTAATGAACCACTTTGACGCAACCTTTCACTTGTCATTTCACACACATGAATTTCAAGAAGCATGATCTACACTTAGCTTTGATTTTAATTCAGCACACACAAATATGTATGTCATGTCCCACAGAGAACAACAGAACTAAGCAAACTCCAGTTTCCCTCATAACAATGAAGTCCACCACTCTTTATATAATATGGACACAATATAAACTCTCACACTCATCAAAGAAGTTACAAGCATAGTCCAGGTACCTATAGGCCTTCCTTTGCTATTTTACACACCCTCAAAGTTGATTCGCTAGGATAAAATGGGTCTTTTCTAGGCTTTTAGTGAGGCTTCAGGCTAGGTGATGATACACTTTTGGGTAAAGTGTATCATTAGGACTTAACTCTCTTTGCCCTAGTATCTTTTCAACCTAAAGCTGCTATTTTCATCAACTTGCTTAAAATCTCGTCTCTCTTGTTTTGGAATAAGAATTACCCACCCTCAACTTATGTTGCTGCAGTAAGTTAAGGTGTACAATATCTTTTGATAGATTAGGGACACATGTCTTTAACTATATTCTAACCCAACTTTCCACTAGGTACTTATATTTTGTCAATAGCTACCCTCAACTTAGGTGTTTTGCCTAAGTTAAGGTGCATAATGCCTAATATTGGGCCAGGGCCAGGGTTGAATACTAATGTCCTAAGGAGAGTTAATTATAGGTATAAGAAATAACGAAAACTATTAAAAACTCAAAACACGTTCAAGTGAGGGAGAAATCTTTTTTTAGAGAGGTTAATTATTTAGGCTAAGTTGACTAAAAGTACAAGGAGGCCTGCCATCCAATCCTATTGAATTAGTTATAAGACAATATCAATGACTTGGTCAAGTTCTAGGTACTACACTATGCAAGAACTCGAGATAAATTCTCACACACACAGAGGCAACTGAGTTAAACTTCTTCTGTTACTCTTAGGATTTCCATCACTTTATTCATGCACCTGTTACATGTTAATGCCAAACGTAGATTCACAGAAGGTTATGCACACATGCTACATAATTAAAGTAAATAATTACACATAAATTCTCATAGTCTTGTGCCAACGTCATTCATTATTCATATCTACAAATGTATACTGAAACAGTGAAGAATTTTTTTTATAAATAACATTAAACACAAATATTTAAATCAAAAGTTTAGGAAATTAGAAATGTAAAAAATAAGATACCCTAGACATGCCGATTCAACAAATAGCACATGGAGGGAAAATAAATCGGCAACACAACGTACCATGGTAAAAGTACACCACCCCCATAGAAAAACAGATGTATTATCCTCAAAGCATTGATTTAAAGTACAAGGAAATAGTTTTACATGTATTGCCTCTTATTCATTTGAGGCATCTATGAAGTATGACGAAGCTCCAATGTCCTACCCTGGTGTAATGTTGGCCTCTATGGTGGTAGGGTCACTGGAAACCTCACTCTCCAAGATTGGAGGAATCATCTCTCGAACAAATCCTGTACTTTGCCCCCTTGCTGG
Source organism: Capsicum pubescens (assembly GCA_030864215.1). Lineage (NCBI taxonomy): Eukaryota > Viridiplantae > Streptophyta > Magnoliopsida > Solanales > Solanaceae > Capsicum > Capsicum pubescens. The sequence continues at coordinate 222,102,266 of CM061540.1, read as the reverse complement.
GGCAGCACTAGTGGATACCCCTTCTACTTCATATTCTTCTTTCTTTCTTCTCTTTCTTCATCTTTCAGTAACTTCTTTTGAGCTCTATTAAAGTAATGCCATTCTTATTGTTCTGGTGTCATTTCTGCTCTCTTTCTCCTCTTTTCTTCTTTCCTTGTATCTTTTTCATACATTTGCTTTTTCCCTTTGTCTTTCACTGGTTAGCCCATCAAGTCCATAATACACTCATCAACATCACTTTCCACTAAGGTTGGGTCAAAAATAGGCTATTGTGCCTTCCTACTCTTTAGATCTGTAATATCTGTCTTGGCTTCTTCAAATTTAGCCATCAACTTTGCAAGGTCAGGGAGGCACTGTGAATTGAGCCTTTTGTTGATACAAAGTTCCATGTTGTCCATCCTAGTCTGAATGGTTTGGAATGGATGGATTGCATCAACCACTATTTCATTAACAAAAGGATTGAAGTATGAAACCTACTTATCTAGATGTCTCTGAAACCTCTTTTATGTCTTCACTGACTTAGCAAAGTTTTTTGGCGAGAACCGGTATTTAGCAAAATCTTCTCTACCCATAGACTGTGCAGAACCTGACCCTGCAAATATATTTGGAGGCACATACTCAGGTGGCATATAAGTGGTGATGGGAAGAGACATACCTTCAGTTATTTTGGCAGCATTAGGTGGTGGTGCAGATTGAGTCTAGTAAGCAGGCGTCTTGGTAACGGACATCTCAAACTTTAAGTAATCTTTCGACTTCTCAATGTCATATTTATGTGTGGCTGGGATTTCATAATCAACTCCACTAATTAGAGGAACACCTTCCTGTTTGCATAAGTCAGTGAATAAGTAGGGGAATGGCAATGCGCTGGATGTCTTGTGTGCTCTTACAAACATCTCGTCCGCAATAATTTTGCCAAAGTTAACTGGCAGCCCCAAAACCAAGCTTGCCACCAATACAGCTCTATGTTTATCTAAATTTCCATCACCTTTTATTGTCATCATCCTTAAGCGGACAACTGCCCACCAAAACTTATCTTTGAAGCTAATGGAATACTTTGCAATACGCTCCCATGAATTTGTCAACCAATAGGGGTTGCCATCATCAGAAAATAACAAAGCCACCTAAGGCTTCTGAGTATATGAAGTCATCAACCGAAAATCAAGATCCGGTATAGCAAATGGAGCTTTTTATTCTAGACCGAATAACATCCTATTGATTGTTCGGTCTAAAATATTGATAGTCGCTACTCGAACATGCATAGACTCCCTGTTTGGAAAACTGGTAACCAATGTCCCCTTTGGAATGTCCTTTTGTATTAAGATAAGATAATTGGCAAAGAAATCTCTTACCCAATTTGGTTGGTACACTTCAGGTGGTCTGCTCATCCATGCTAGTCCATACTCGTTAAAACAACAATCCAACTCAGGGTATTCATGGATCTCCGTTGTCACAATCTGATGTTTCTCTATGAATGGTCTTTTTATACTTCTTGTTGTAGGTGTCAATCCATCATATATCTTCTCTCTTGCTCCATCTACCTACCATCTAATCACGTCTCAAACCTGAGGATCCTTATGTTTCATTATGTTAATATCCTCGGGTTCACTCTTCATCTTAGTCGCCTCTGTTTTCTCTCCCATATCAACAACCTCTATTTTACCTTCAAATGTCTTGGGTTTCCTTATTGCAACCAGTTCCTCATCTGGGCTTGAGCAGGTATTACTTGTACTGCTGTCGCTCTTCTTTTCAGACTGGAAAAGATAAAAAGTTTCCCGTTTACGTTCCCTGGGGTTGTAATCGGATGCTGGTTCGCCTATACCCCGTTGATATCTTCCTATTTTGTTTAATGGATGTTTGGGAGCCATAACACCTGGATAAGAAGTAATAAATGAGTTCATAGCACAAAACAGGACAAATCAGTGAAAATTTTGGGTTGACGGCTGCACTGGTGGTCAATCAGGTAATAGGTGGTGCGTCAGATCTTATGCAGGGGTCTGAACTTTTTTGTTATTGAGATGTACCATTTGGTGGTCCATCGAGATAGATAAGGTCCACCACTTGGGTCGTCCCATCTTTTCCAGTGAGTGTCACATCTGGGGTCATTTCGATGGTTAATATTGTGGCTCGTCGCAAAAGTGACGGTCCACCGCTTCGACCGTCGCACTCCATTCTTCAGCTTTAGCTTTCAATTTGGACTATATTCGATTAATTTCTGAGAAACATTGTTTGTTTAATACAAAATTATAACAATCAAGAATAACTTTTCAGATTTTAATAATGTAGGTTACTTAGACTTTACCTAAACAGATTATGCCCAAACTCTTACTAAAAGAACATCAGCAATTCAATGCAGCAGAACTATAACAAGATGATACTTTCTTTACAAAACAACTTGCCAAATACAACCCACAACTGGACGTATCATTTAGACAAAGAAGAATAGAATTATGCGCATACCATAATTTTGCAGAGAGACAAGCTTGCAACTTTAGAGTAAAAGATTAATTCAACCAATTCTTCTATTATCATTTCATCTTGATTATGATTAAGAGAACAAGAAGAATGGATGCGTTTAAATAGAATAAAATAAAGGAGATGTAGAGTCCTATAGGTAGTAATTTCTTCAGATTCTTTGAATCCAAAGGGGTTGAACAATTGAAGGATTTGATGAGGTTACAACGTATATATCCGACTTATTTTATCACTTTAAAACCTTTTGGGTCAAATTTGGATTATTTAAAAAGGCTTCAGATTCAACCCGACTCGACCCAGAATTAGGGTTACAGCGATGCCAGTCCTAACGATCCATTAGATCTGGGACAGTCCACCAGGTTGGCCGTTGAATCTTACCAAGACCTGAGCAACTCTACTTCGTTTTGACGGTCATAAGGATGTTCAACAAAATTTTTGATGGTACACCAAAGTCACCGTCATACCTTACCAGAACCCAGGCCATCGAGTTTGAGTTTGATGGTCGATTAGACGGTCCACCTACTTTGGGACGGTCCACCTACTTTGGGACGGTCCACCACTTTAACCGTCAACTTGATCTAGTGAATAAATTTTTCTACCTATTTCCAATGGAGGAAATGATGAATCTTCATGGGAATGGTTGTCCACCGAATCGGCCGTCACTTTTTTTCAGTAGCTCAGATTTTCATCCCTGTTTTCAACTGCACCACTACTCTTTTTTGCTGGATTTTTGATCCTGTACACATCACAAATGAATAAAAAATGCACTAATAACAACAAACTTAATTTAAGAAATCCTTTACAATAACACATTGTGGGTTGCCTCCTAGTAGAGCCTGATTTATTATCATGGTATGACTCAGTTATCTTGATTACTCAGACTTCATCGAGATAGACAGTAGCAATATTCGTTATCGAGTTCTTTGGACCGATAAACAGTTTCACACATTACCCATTTACCATGAAAACACTTCCATCATCATTTTCAAGTTCCACTACTCCAGGTTATTAGACTTGACTCACTTTAAATGGGATGGACCATTTGGTTTGAGCTTACTTGGAAACATTTTGAGTCTACAGTTGAATTGAAGAACCAAGTCCTTTTTCTGGAAATCCTACTTTTCAATCCTGCTGTCATGGTACTTCTTCATTTTTTATTTGTATAGATCATCCCGATCATAAGCTCCAATATGGAACTCATCCTTCTCATTTAGCTGCCTCAGTGTCATATTTGCTGCCTCATTCTAGTTCATGTTAAGGCGCGTCAGTGCCCACAACGGTTTCTGCTCTAGCTCAATCGGCAAATGGCATGCCTTGCCATAAAATAATTGGTATGGAGACATGCCAATATGTTTATTGAAAGCTGTTTAATATGCCCATAATGCATCATCCAACTTCCTAGACCAATCCTTCCGGCTAGCATTTACAGTCTTCGCAAGGATATCTTTGATTTCCCGATTAGAGATCTCTATCTGCCCACTGGTCTAAGGATGGTATGGACTCGCCACCTTATGTTATTTCACTCCATATTTTTCCAAGTAGGCTCTGAATATCTTGTTGTAAAAGTGTGATCCTCCATCGCTTATGATGGTACATGGTACCCCAAAGCGAGAGAAAATATTTCTCTTTAAAAATACAACAACCTGCTTTCCTTCATTATCCTCCAGATCCATATCCTCAACCCATTTTGACACGTAGTTAATATAAACTAGTATGTACTTCATCCCAAATGAGCTAACGAAGGGCCCCATAAAGTCAATTCCCCAGATATCGAACAGTTCTGCCTCCAACATCTTCGATATTGGTATCTCATGGAACTTTGAGATTGACCCTTTCCTTTGACACTAGTCATATCTCTTTATGAACTCGTAAGCATACTTGAACAAAGTGGGCCAATAGTATCCTCTTTGAAGCACTTTTCGGGTAGTAGGATCACCAACATGATGACCTCCAACTGGGGAAGCATGAGTCGCTTTGAAGATATTTTCTGGTTGTACGATCACAAACATAATGACCTCCAACTTGGGAAGCATGAGTTTCTTCTATTTTGAAGAACTTTATCATCCAGAAAGGAATCATCAATTTCTAGCACACCTTTTAATGCCTATTCTCCTTCGAGTCTGGATAAGTGATCAGCCACTTGATTCTCATATCCCTTGTGATCCTTAACCTCGATGTCGAATTCCTGAAGTATAAATACCCATCGGATCAACCTTTTTTTAGCATCTTTGTTCCCTATAAGGTACCTCAACACAGCGTGGTCAGTGTGTACCATTACCTTGGTACCTATAAAATATGCCCAAAACTTCTCAAAAGCATACACCACTGCTAGAAGTTCCTGCTCTGTGATGGTGTATTTTTTTTATCTCCATTCAGTGCTTTGCTGGCATAATAAACTGGATGAAATAATTTTTCCTTCATTTTACCCAGCACATCTCCAAGGGTAACACCACTTGCATCACACTTTATCTCAAACGATTTTGACAAATCTGGTTCAATAATGATAGGGGCCTCAACCAGCTTCCTCTTAAGGCATTCGAATGCCTTAATGCATTCAGCATCAAAGAAGAACTTAGTTTCCTTCTCCCAAAGTTTGCAAAGTGGATATCCAATTTCAGAGAAGTATTTTGTAAAGCTCCGGTAAAAGCCAGCATGCCCAAGGAAACTATGCACCCTTTTTACTTTGATGGGAGGTGATAGCTTCTCAATAACCTCTACCTTGGCTCGATCAACCTCTATCCCTTTTGCTAAAATTTTGTTCCCGAGAACAATGCCCTTCTTCACCATGAAGTGGCATTTCTCCCAATTAAGCACAAAATTGAATCCCACACACCTCTGTAAAGCCCTACTCAAGTTCGCCAGACACAACTCAAATGAATCTCCAGCCATAGAAAAATTATCCATCAACACCTCCAAGGTATCCTCAACAATATCTTAGAAATTTGACATCATTCACCATTGGAAGGTGGTGGGTGCATTACATAACCCAAACGGCATCCGCTTGAAAGAAAAAGTTCCATATGGGCATGTGAACGTCATTTTCTCCTGATCTTCAAGAGTAATACAAATCTGATTGTCTCTATAATATCCATCCAATAAATAATACCACCCCCTTCCTGCCAGCCGATCTAGCATTTGATCCATGAAGGGAATTGGGAAGTGGTCCTTTAAAGTCCATGAGTTTATTTTGTGGTAGTCCATGCAAATTCTCGAACCATTCACAGGCTTGAGAGGAATAAACTCATTATTTTCATTTGCAACAATAGTCATGCCTCCTTTCTTGGGCACACATTGAACCAGAGTTACCCATTTACTGTCAGAAATAGGATAAACCACTCCTGCATCCAGCCACTCAATAATTTCCTTCTTAACTACCTCTTGCATTAGTGGGTTAAGTCAGTGTTGATGGTCGATGGTTGGAGTAAAATCATCCTTAAGATATATCTTATAAGTGCAGATGCCAGGGGGGAATGCCAATAATATTAGAAATAGTCCAGCCTATTGCTCTTTTTTGCCTTTAAATCACCAAAATAAGTGCTTCCACTTGCTACTCGCTCAAATCAGCAACAATAATCATGGGTAGCATATTTCCATTGCACAAAAACATGTACCATAAATTTCCAGATATCTCTTTCAGTTCGAACAACAGTGGCTCTTCAATAGAAGGCTTAGCTAGTGGTGTTGATCGTTTCTTCAGGTCAAGGTCTATCTTTTTAGGGGCATAAGAGTATGACCCCATTCCTATCAAACAACAAACAGTCTCTTCATACTTTTTAATGCCTTCCTGATCAAAATTATTCAGCACTGCAACTAACAGCTCGACTACAAATTTCTCCTCTATCAGTACCTCCTGCTCACCCTCATAATATACATTAACAAATGAGAACACAATCATTTCTTTCTGTTGCTTCATTGATTGGCACACATCAAATTACACCACTTTATCATTCAGCCTAAATAAGAGCTTATTAGCTGGAAAATCAATCAGCATACTTCCGACAGCGAGGAAAGGTTCACCCAAGATTATGGGTACCTCAAAGTCCACCTCGAAATCCAGAATAATGAAATCTGCAGGAAATATGAAACTAGCAACCTTCACTAGCACATCATACAAAATACCACCAGGTCATTTTACCAACTTATCCACCATTACAAGTCGCATGTTGGTTGGTGTGGGGTATCCCAACCTAACTTTTTATAACCAACTAGCGGTATCAGATTGATGCTAGCCCCCAAGTTGCATAAATCTTTTGAAAAGTCAAGAGGCCCAATAGTGCATGGGATAGTAAATACTCTCGGATCTACCTTTTTCTGCAGTAGAGAACTTGTTAAAATAGCACCACAATTATAGAGATTGTCCATCGGCTTAAAACTAACTAAACTCTTATTTGTAACAAGATATTTCATGAATTTTGCGTACCCGGGTATTTTCTCTAATGCCTCCACTATTGGCAGATTAATAGTCAAATTCTTAAACATGGTCATGAATTTGCCAAACTTTATGTCATCGACCTTCTTCTTTAACCGATGGGGAAATAGAGGTGGTGGTTTATTAGAGAGGTAACCACCACTTCTGCCTCTTTTCCCTTATTCTTCTCTAACTCGTTAACCTGTTGACTATTGGATGGTGAATTATTAATAAGCTCATCTAATTTCCCAGACTCCACCGGATGATCAATCACTTCTTTTTTCAATATCATCTGCTAATATTTCAACCACACGCTTGCCTACAGTAGTTCTTACCAATACCTTACCACTAGTAGTGACTGCCATAAATGACCCATCCATCTTATGGTTCTACACTATGTCACTTGGGAGGGTGCCAGCTTTTCTCTGATTGAATGCAACAGAAAGTTGGTTCATCTATTGCTCCAACTATTTTACAGAAGTAGAGTGAGAGTCAACAAGCTGACTTATTAAGGATAACTCATTTTTCATCTCAGTCACCCTAGTACTTGTTGCTTCTACTCCCTTCAATAGCTTAGCCGTCATATCTTCCATAGACATCTTCCTCGAACTAGTTGTAGTAGCTTTACAATTTCGAGGAGGGATATGCAACCCACTCATGTCACCCTTACTCTTCTAATTTCCTTGATCACGGTCCTTATATCCAGATTTATCATGGTAGTTTCAACCTTAGTTTCCTTGGACACTGCCTCAGAAACCATCTGATTGTTCAAGTAATTTCCTTCCTTCTTAGAATTGGAGCTAGCCTTCCCTATGATGCTATAATTTTATCCTTCTCTATCTTTCCTGATAACAAATACTTGGTGAGAAGCTCCATCTATGATTTTATGTGAGCCATGTCTTGGTCACGCTCTTCTTCTCTTTACCTCTATTCTATAGTTACGCCCTAAGATACAGGGGAGCTTTCTACCTTAGAGTCTCTTTTATGTCAAGCTCTACTTTATTTCGTAATACAGTCAAGCTTATCAGCTGCCTCAGGGAAGGTGTGGTCCATGAATGGCCCACCTAATGCATTGTCTACCACAGGCTTAGTCATAGAGTTCAAGGCCTGATATAATATCTCCATTAAGTGTACATTGGTCATCTGATGATTTGGGCACTGTATAATATTATTCTTGAATCTCTCCCAAGTCTTATGGAGAGCTTCAGTTAAAAGCTGTCTGAAATTGCTTATTTACTCTCTCAACTCTGTCCTCTTGGATTTCGAAAGAATCTTTACAGGAAAGCATCTTTCAATTACCTCCAATTAGTAATAGAGTCGGGAGTTAACCCATTCAACCATAAATTTGCCTCTCTAGATAGAGACAATAAAAATAGCTACAACTGAATAGCATTTTGTCCAACCCATGGGTTGTCAAATGACTTACATATTGAGATAAAACTAACCAAATACATATTCGGGTCATCATCCGCAAGTTTACCAAATAATCCTTTGAGATGGAATAGCTATATCATAGTGCTTTTAATATTAAACTTGGCTTAGGGTTCTAAGGGAGGAGGAATAATAGCCCTTGTTGTACTGGCTCCATCTAAGTCATCATCATCATTCTCAAGATTATATTGGGCATCTTAGGTTTCTGGTCTTTCCCTCACAGGGCAATTTCTATTGATATTCCTATTTGCTAGTGCTGACAAATTATTTTCACGCTTCGGATTAACAGGAGCTAATAAATCATCATCACCCAGCTCCTCATCATCTATTTTTTATGGCCGGCCTATAATATCTGCATTCTTCTATTTAACTTGTGCAGCTGCCAAGGCGGCTAGTCTAGCTCCTTTCTACTGAGTAGCAACTATTTCTTAGTCTTGTTGACCATCTATTCTACAAATAAGTTGAGGTTTCAGATAAATAGGTAATAAAGGTTCAACTGATCTCCGAGTACTTGGTATACAAAATGACTACCCTGCACAAAACAAAAACAAAAAATAAAGAGTAAAATTTTTTGGGAAACTTTGACCAAAGGTCAAGCAACAAACACAAACTTAATTGAGAATCATATTCCCCGAACACGATGCAAAAATTTGATATGACCAAATTACACCTCTCTTACAAGAGAGTATATGGTCATTCTCAAATGTAGAATCCAACTGGGTTGGGTGTCTAATCCCACAGGGAATACCGTGTTCACTAACTATTATGAATGTTATTAGACTATTGATCTATGGTTCCTGAGTAGAATGGAGTTTGAGAGAGTTAACAGTGTTTTCTTGTATTTGTTTCACACAAAAGTCCAACTACTGAGAGTTAATATAGATGTAATTTTAATGAGAATGAATTAACTAGATTTATGCTCACCAAGATGTTCAAACAATTAGGGTTGTGAGTTTGTGTTTGAATTCTAACTTATGTATTCAATTGCAAGAATTATTGAATTCTAAGAATTACCTACGTGTTTCTCAACCTAATGAGTATTTCACCCTTTACTTCTATCAAACTTAAAGGATTCATGTATTGTCAATAACACTCTCATGAGGGTTGATCCTTTGAGGCATCAACCCGTTAACCTAAAGGGTAAGCCTATGCAGTTCATGCGAATCACTTGTTTTCCCAACATCCACTTTCTTTTCTTAAAAGTAGAGTTCATGGGCTCACTCCTCAAGTTTGCAACCAAGAGACGTCATTATAATGAAAAAAGATTCATGGAATTTTGATAGATGTTAGAAATCAAACCAATTCATAGATACCATAGTCTAGTTTGTGTTAAAAGTTGCCTAAAATGGATTTTGGGGATTAGTGTTGGCCTCTTCGGCTTATCTTAGGCTAATACTTATGTTAGCCTTGTATAATCACTTTCAAATGATAAACCCTTGCAAAAGTTTGGTTGGGGACTTAAGGATATTAAATATAATTATTGATTATATTAGTTGGATATTGAAGGATTGATGCTAATAACAAGTATTGCTAATGATATTATTTATATATACATGATTATTGACATACCTTATGAATATACTTAATAACATAGATTATCAACATGCTTAAAGATATAGATATTGACGTGATTAATGAGTAATAGCTCATTGATATGATATGGCTCATTAATATGATTAACGACCTATAGATATAATTAATAGGTTATGGATGCAATTATTGAAACCACTTATTATCATGATTATTGACATGCCTCATGGGAATGGTTAATGGCATGACTTAACAAATGTGATATTGGTATACTCTATTAGTTTAGTTTATTAGTATGACTTATTTATATGGTTGCTTGATACGGTTTATAAATTTGAATTCAGAATCATGTTCGATAGTTGATAATAATCTTGATAATATTAGTTCTGGTTTGAGTCTGGCATTAGGAGTATGAATAAGATCGTATGGTTTGGATGGATCCTTGGTTATAGCATGGTAATTTGGTAATTTACGGCTATTTAGTTACTTAGTTTCCTTGATTCTACACTCAAGGCTTATTAGCCCTTGCATTGGGTTATTTACTTTTCGCACTTATTGGCTTATTAAGTCAATTCTTTTATTAGTTATAACGGCATAGTAATTATGTTATTATCTCGTATACTTTAGTTTAATTATGTAAAATGGTTTTGGATCTTATTTCAAGGTTTGCCATTTTACCTTGACTTAGTATATTCTATCTTGTATCTGGTCGTAATTATTCCATGATCAAGATCGGTCGGCCGATGATGCCTATTGATTACCCAAGGTTTTTGTACTCATACAACACTTTTTCACCTTTTGGGTACAAATTCTAGTACTAGTTGTTTCCACTTATTCAACGTTCATGCTGGGTTCATTTTGGAGCTAGGGTGAGCTCTTGTGGTCAGAGTTGCCCTTTTTCCTTCTATCAATCTATGCCTTGTTTTTCTTCTTCAAGACAAATTATATTTTACGATTCAATACTAATAGTTTATTTGTAGTAGTTCTTGTACCGTTATTACTGAGTCTTTGGATGGTTGTTGATTTCCTATCTATCGTTTACACCTTTATGATTGTATTATCGCTATTTAAGTCTTTAATTATTAACTTCTATCTTTTAGATCATTTTTCCTCAATTTATCCTATTGCATCTTGCTCTGGGCTACGGTTTAGCTTACGTACTTACGGGATGGAGTAGGTGTCATCATGACTTGTAAATTGGGTGATAAAAATTATAATACTTACTTGAGAACCTTCAAAGCTTAAGAACGATTGTGGTGTCTAACCACTATAAATCCATAAAATATAGGTTCTATTATGGAGATTTTTTATCTGTATGAGTACAATCAAATGATGGATTCTACGATCTTGCATCTTGATAAGAATGTGGATGCTCAATCATTGGACCACCATCGGGAAATTAGTTCTCTATTCTGCATGCAGAAGATATAACCAACGATCATTGGAACCTCCTATGATCATGCAATTCTTTTGAGGGTTCTATTATTCTTTTACTTCCTTGGTTTTCTTTCTGCATTGTCCCTACACAAGCACACATGTTACCCTAAAACTAAAATAAGTACAAATCCTTGGGTTCCCTTCCAAGCAACACTTGATATAATTCCATGGCACAATATGGCTAGTTTGATTACACAGACTTCACCAAACTAGTCCATGGTTACCTCTATTGAAGAGCCTCATAAAAGATCACGACATGACATGGGTGTGATTGATTAATTAACCACCATTGAGATCTAATTCACATACCACCTTAAACTCATCAACATCATGGATGTAGTGTTTCACCCTTTGTTCGTTCACTTTAAACTTACTATAATTAATATTTTGTAGCACAATTGCACTATAGCAAAAAACTATCACCACAATGTATGGTCCTCTCAATTTTGACCTTAACTTGCAAGGAAACAACCTTCCACTTAAATAAAATATATAAAACTATGTCACCAATAAAGAATTCTCTTTTCTCAATCTTGTGATCATGATACAATTTCATCTTCTCTTTATATAAGGTTGAACATTCATAGGCATGGATATGGAATTCATCCATCTTATTCAACTATTTTAGTCTTATCTTAGTTGCATTAGTCTATTAAAATTTAGCCGAGTTAGTTCCCAGCATGCCTTATGCTTAAGTTCAACATGGCAATGACATACCTTTCCCAATAAAAGATAATATGGGGAAGCACCAATAGTGTCTTAAATACTTTTTGATAGGCCCACAATGCATTATCTAATGATATAGCTCAGTCCGTCCTATTGTCATTTGTAGTCTTCGCCAAAATAGAATTGATCTTATGACTTGAGACCTAAACTTACCTGCTTGTTAGAGGATTTTAATGTAATGACTTTATTTTTGGTGATTTATGTAAAATATTTATTTCTATGTGATTTGACAATTTTACCCCACCCTATCATTTAATTATGGTAATTCTAGGGTATGGGGATGATTAACACAATTCCTAATGAATTTCAATAAGGTTTATGTGAGATTCGAGTTTTTATTGGTATTAAATTCTTATTAGATGACTTTGGTTGACATCTTTTTATTTGTGTGTCGAATTGCCAATAGGACTGCGCAAACAGATTTGGAATGTGAATTTTTGGTTTGTAACATGATTTGTTTGGTTATATAGCTGTTATATCTTATTCAACCCTCTATTCAGAAAAATTACAAATTAGGTTTTGAAATACCCTAGGTTTTGATCAATACAAATTTCCTGGGTTTTGAGCTTACTGGACATAATACGACTAGAGGGTACTAGTCGTATGTTTAGGTATGGTTTAGGGGTCATCACACGTATCTGAAACAATGCGTCTTGGATGGGTAATGTCAAAGGTATGACTACACCATAAGGTTCATATGATGGGGTGCGAGTCGTATAATGCAACTATTATGAAGTCCTATGTCTTAACCTAGGTGACTTTATTCTTCCTAGGATACGATTTATGAGTATCAATCGTATGATTGGCTATGAGTGTCACTTTTGAGTTGTGTTTTTGTTAGTGTGGGGGTCGATATTATTCTTAAGGTAAAAGTGGTGGGTACCAATCGTACACTATAGTATGGTTATGGAGTGGTGGTCGTACCCTTCTGCAGAGATTTTATATAGTTTAAGTTAGGGGTAATCTTTACATTTTCCTTCTTAACCACATAAGGCCCCACGACTTGTATCATTGTTGGGACATCATTTTTCCTAATATTGTAATCTTAAGAACATAGAAACTCTCTCAAATTCTCTCAAAGGATCTTGGGTCATGGAAGGCTAGTGTTTCATAAATAGAATCAATTTAGGGCTTACAAAGCTGGTTTCTTTCCATCTTCTTCGTAATCCAAGTCATGCTACTCTTCCCTCATTGTTATTTCAACTAATGGCAAGATTTATTGTATTGTTTTCATGGCATAATTGTTTTATGGTTATGGGGTTTTCAAATATATGTTGGGGGGTTTGGTTATAATGATTGGTTATGGGTTCCAATGTCTTTTACTTATGTTTTACAAATTATTATTATGTTTTGAACATTTGGTTGCATGGAAATGGTTAATTGGTTCTTGGTTTTTGCTTTGAAAACACTATGGCCCCAATATGTTTTATAAAATGCCTATGAGAATGATTTAACTATATTCACTACTGGAAAATACCCCTATGGCAACAAACTTTTTGGCGACGGTTAAAAAAGTGTTGCAATAGGTGGTCTATTGAACTGGTTTCAAGAGTTTCCAAAAAGAATTGTTCTATTAGCTATAATTTAACACTATAATCGTCGCTTTTGACATTAAGCATTGCAAAAGATAATTAAATAATCTATAGCAATAGTTATTTTATTCCCTCCATTTTCACGGGAAATTTTATTAAGTCTACCAGAAAAATTTTTTAATAAAATATTTCAATACTTAAACCGCTAATAGTGTTCTTCAGAAAACCCTCTACTTCTAAATCACTAAATTTCAAAACATAAACAATGTCCGTGGAGATCTTTCACATTATGAGCTACCGAGGCCGGGGGTAAGCTTACTTCCACGTCATGAGCTGCCCATATTTTTTATGGGAAAATTAGGAGAGGGGAACACCATATCTATAATTAGGTGAGTTGCATCAATGTGATAGATAAATCATATTTGCAATTAGGGCTAATTTTGCAATTTGATTTCTTTCAAATTTGCACTTCAATTGCTTCAATTTGGCAATTTTTAGGTTAGTGTATTCTTCTATTTGACCAAATGTTTTGAGATTTTGGGTTTTACTTTATGTCTTTTGAATTATGTGATGAATTTAAGCTTGTTTCTTTTACTATATGTCTTCTGAATTATGTGATGATAAATGATTAGATATTGATTATTACTTTTGTGGGTTTAATACACTGGTGACCTTTTAATCAATTATAATTAGTGGGTTTTATTCCCGTTGATGATTTATTGAGGAAAGTGACGCGATAATTTGGTGGCTAATTTAGCTGGGTTTTGATTAATTTGGATATTGGTATTGATTTGTTTGTTTGTTTTTATGTTGGAAAGTTGAGTTGAGGAAACCATCTAAAATGGTTAGTGATATTTTCTAATTAGAACTCCATATACACAGATTCCTAGATGTGATAGTGATACAATGATGATTGAAAGCGTTATAGGAGGTTATGGAGAAAAGTTCAGAAAAATCCATTATCTCTCACAATTTTATGCTGATTTAGCTAAGAACATAAGACATTGTATGTAAGAACCTACATAGGTCATCACAACTAGACGAGCTTAAGATTATTATATTGGTATTATACTTGCATTAGATTTTAAGTTGAAAAGGAATCTTTTCATGGTCGACTGGTACATTAATGTATGGATAAGTGTAAAACTCATAAAGACTTTGATTTTAGAAAGTTTATCTTTCTTAAATGGCAAATTATTTAATATTGGAATGAAATGACTTGAATAAACTGAAATGAATATAGCCACACCAGCTAATCTAGAATTCAAGTGTAGTTGATTGATTGATTGGTTATAACCACTCTCAATCATTTTTTCAGTATATGAAATACTAATAGATATGTCTAGAATAAAATTACCTTAGATAAATTAAGGTTAGTGAGACCAGTAAACTTCCATCAAATAATTTATTGCAGCTTTATTACAGAAACATATTTTTAATTATTCCCTCTTTCCATCATTACTTATCCATGTTTGACTTTACATACCCATTAAGAAGCAATAAATAAAAAGGTAATATTACTATATTACCATTTGAAAATAATAAATTCAATGCTTTGGGAAATGCATTTGGTAATATGACTATACATAATAACTAGGATACAATAGACGCAACATAAAGAATTATCTCTTGGTTTTCCAAATTTGACAAGTCAAATTGGACCACTATTATTAGAATAGTGGAAAAGTAAAGATGGACGGAGTGAGTAGCAGAAAACTTCAAACCTGCTCAATTTTTGTTACTTGATGCAACACAATAAGAAGGTAGTCGAAGACACTTGGAAAATTCTCAAAGGTTTTAAAAAAACCATGAGTATTCTAACCAGAAACACCCTTTTCCTTTTTCCTCTACCTCATTGTTTTTTATTTGCCACGCCATAAGATATTTACAACCATCTGACCTAGATACACATTAAATTAGGCATGCAGGCTGCTAGTAATGCAAACGTTACCCTCATAATTCACATTGCAAAGAAGACTCATGTTTGTCGTACATGTAAAAACATCCACTTAGTTATTTTATGGCCATAAGAAATTAAGATGTTTACTTCAAAATGTTTTCACATGGTGGCAATCGTCTTGTATATAAACTTACACAAGCAACCACTTTAAAACTTGCAGAGTTTTTCACTTTTCCATACTCTATATCCTCCTTAATCACAATTTTTTGTTCTTTTTTTCCTTTCATCAAATGGTAACTTTGGCAGAATATGATTCCATAAATTACAAAATCAATACTACAGTCAATTGAATTGATTATAAACTTTAAAGGTTAATGCAGTAACATAAGCTACATTAGCTATATATCGAGGCATTATATTGGCATAATAAATGTGGGATTTTTGCATCATTTATTTGCAGATCTATTGCCTGAGAAAAACTTTTGAAAGCTATCAACAAGTGTAGTATTAACCCTAATTCCCCTTTATAGAATTAAATACATCATCTAAAAATCACAAGTGTTTAAGTTCAAGCAACTTTTCTAAGTCTTCTTCCTATTGTACAATCTCAATAAATCCTAGCAAATTAAAAAAATTTATGCAATAATTCACCCTGGTACAAATTCACTTTGATTCCCTTAGATTATTTTAGGTAGCACCAAGATTAGATTATTGTATAACACTTTCAAATAACCTTGCAGATTGTATTGAAAATTGTCTTCGTCCCTTTGATATGTGTTACAACTTTTTTCTCTTTGTACTAGCATTCTACTTTGTTAAGCTCATATAGATACTTATATTAGAGTATTTCTTAATTATGAATGGCAACATTATCAGAGTAGAGTTTGTCACACTTTCAATATGATATCAACATCATGTAAACTTTAAATAGTATAATTTCAAGTCCAACATTAATGAATGCACAAATGGTGAAGGAATTTCCCATAATAGTTCTAGTTATGCTACTTGGGTTCATTGTTGTTGTTATTGTTGGTTCACATTTTTGAATAGTCCAAGCAACCTAGATAAAAGATATCGTTAAGTTTGCAATCTAAAAAACCTAGTAATTTTGTTCTTCTATAGAGTAAAGTGTTCTTAGTATGGATTTCTTATGTCTATTAAACTTGTTAAAATTTTTGTGCAAGTATCTTGGCTTCCTGTTTCACATTGTTTACTATGTTCATATTTTAGGTTAGCATAAATCATAATATTCATGATTTCATTGTGTTATGTAGGATTTTAATGGATAATGAAGATAAAAGTTGGAAGAATTGTTTAATATGGTCTGATGAGTTCGAGCGTGAAGTGAAATATTTTCTTGAAAAGGCATTTTAACAAGCTTCTAAAGGAAATGTGATATTATTTCCTTGTAGAGAACACAAGAATCAACATTGTAATTATAGAGATATAGTAGAGGATCACTCTCTTTCTAGAAGGTTTCTCTCTAGTTACACCAAATGGACTTTCCATGGGGAAGGTGCTTCCTCAAGAAAAACACATCATCTAATCAATGAAGATGAAAGATCTAATATGCGTTATGATATTGATGGACTACTTCACGATATATTTAGAAATATAGATATTAAATCGAGGCATGTAGAAGGAGTTGGAGAGGGATTACCTGAAGATACAGCTAAATTTTTTATATTATTGGAGGAAGGAAAAAAAAATTATATCCGTGGTGTGAGAATTTTAGTAAGCTTAGTTTCACCATTCGGTTGTTCTTATTTAAATCATTTCATGGTTTGAGTAATGCAACATTTTTAGATCTCTTAGTGTTAATAAAAGAGGATTTTCCCTTTTCTCAGATACTAGATTTAACGCCCTGAGATCTCATCCCGAGATGTCACACAGTGCTTATGACCCCGAAGGACCACAAGCTAACCCTTTACTGATATCTGTACCTGTACACACATTATGTCTAAAATAAATGTAGAAACTAGCCATAAGGTTCAACACATCAATGAATATTCATAATACAAAAAACTGAATACTAATACATCCATCTGAAAAGCCTCTAAACTGTCTGAACTGTGGAGTTTATAGGACAGGTCCCAAACGAAATCCGTCAACTGAAAATAAACAAACTCTGAAACAATAATAGCAAACTGAGATTCATCCTCAAAAGAAGAGGACTCACTGCTACTGCTGCTGACGAGGACTGAACTGCTGAGGATAATCTGGATCTTGTGCCTCTAAACCTATGGTGTTAAATAAAACACCATAGTGCAAATACGTCAGAACAAAAATGTACCGAGTATGTAAATGGGATAGGCTAATGCAAGGGTTCATGCATGTGCAATATCTAAACTGGATAATCATGAAAATGTCGCATGGGAACACATACATGAATGCACAGAACATGAACACAATTATCGCAGCTCTAGAAACTGAAACTCATATACCACTTTACTACAGACTGATAACTGAGAATCTGGATGTGCTTACATCAATGATTGAATTCTTGGACTTACTGCTTTCGACTGACAGGATTAGAGGTCAACCTTTCTAACAGATGATTTTGGAAGCTTTATCAATGATAAGAAATATGATTATATCTGAATCTAACAACAAGAATACTCAATAGAAATATGATACTGTGATCAAGCCTGTCTGAAGGAATATATCTAAATATGATATCAAATAACTATATGTGAGACCAAGTCTATCTGATGGGATTGTCCATAAATCAATGGAACTATCTTAGTTCCTCATAATGATAGATGACTGTATCTGACAGTCCTGATTTCTGAATACTGATTCTAAAACTAACTGAATCTGAAACTAAAACTGTGGGTGGTAGTCACTTAACTAACATGCCCTGATCTACCACAGGTGGGGTCCAACCTATACCCTAATTGGAAGGGTGTCATTACCGTGCCACTGGTAAAGACAACTCTATGTGACCCTCATCTAGAAGGTCCTCAAGCTAGAACGGTGGAGCCCTCATCTAGCATGTCAAGACACCTCATCTACCCTCATTTAGCAGGTATGATGTATCTCATCCACCCTCAACTAACAGGTGTGATGTATCAACCTACGTTGTCTACGTAGCTCTGGAGAACAAGGATTTTTTCTAAGAATCACACCCTCTACTAGTAGGTGAGTTCCCATCCTTGAGCTCGCTCGGTGATAGTTTCTTCTCCCAACTAGAAAACTAAGAACTGAATTCTGAACTGAAAACTGGATGAACTGAATATTACACTGATCATATTACTCAAAAGGTCTGACTGAGTTACGATGAGATCACTTAGTTTCGTATCTGACAGAAAAAATATCAAATCATGGTATCTGACTGACGATACAGAGCTTGAATAGATTACTCAAATTGCTTTTGAGATTAAAAATGAATCACTTGAATACTATTAGAACTGAGTTGATTGCAGGTCTGAGTCTAGATTACTAGCGATACATAGATTACAGAGATAACTTAGATTACTGAGCTTTATTAAGCTTTACACTTGCCTAAGGATATAGAGTTCTATAGTTCACTGAGTTCTAAGAATCATGGCTCTATTAGAATTATCGAGAAACTGACACGAGCTCTAGAGAATAGCTCTATTTTTGGGTATAAATACCCCTAGGACTCGATAACATAAAAGTAAGAAATAATCATTCTTCATCACAAATCATTCATGCATCATCACAGTTATCCATTCATTCATCATTACAAGCATTTATTCATGTATTACAAGCATTCATTCATCAATACAATCATTCATGTATTATCACAATCGTTAAAACATCACTTTAAGTAGTTGGGCATCATAACATACTTTCCCTCTGAAGATCCTTAGGACATCACATTAAGCATTTAGGAAACATAGACCTCTATTCATCATCACAACCACCAAAGGGTCACTCCAAACCTTTAAGTATCATCAACATCGGTTCACCATCATATACTAGCCTAGGGAAGACATGATATTAGATTATACCCCATTCAACGAGATCTTACATCAAGTAATTCATACCTATATCAGTCTTGTCATGTATTTGGATATCATTTGATTTAGGGATCACTTTATATGAACACATCTGAAGAGATTACAAATAAAATAGTATGAAATTTTTTATTTCAAAATTGATCAAAATCATTGTTTTCTTAAATATTTAATAGAAGAAATTTACTTTCTCTTGAATCTGATGTGTACATTCAAATGAAGAAAGTAGAGACTCAAAAAAGTAAAGATGGTACTAAATCAACTGATACATTTATAATAGTTATGGAGCTTGATCATTCTGGTTTAGTAAGGCTATTCAGACTCGGGGTTACAAAGTCTATTTTAAAACAAAACGCATGTAATTCAGGATCCTGTTCAAAAGATGATGAACTGGTGAAGAATAGATTGGATGAGCTAGAAGAGAGAAAGCAACATAGAATGCAAGAAAAATTCAATGATCAAAAAGATATTATTGAACGATATGTTCTAATGAACATCATTGTATAACTTTATCATCTAAATCTAGGAATAACACTTAATGCTAATATGTTATGATTCAATGTTCATTCATCGGGAGAAGCGGTTGTTAATCAACCAATAAACCATCCATTTATTGGTAGTAACAATCCAGGTAAGTCACTATTTCTTGATATGTTGGTAGTAACAATGGTTGTTCTATATAATTGTGATTTACACAATGGCCATTAATGCTTGTTATTTTGAATTTATTGTATTTTAATGCTTTTGAATTTCCGATCATGCTTTTCTTTCATGAGTGTTGAATCATAAGGAATGTAGTGCAATAATAGATGGGTTTACATTCCCTAATTAAGATGGGATGCTTGATTTAAGATAAGTGTAACAGAGCTTCAACTAAAGGGTGCATGCATACTAGTGGAAGTTAAAAGGTGAAGAACAACTGCAGTTCCAACTAACATATGCTTGACCAACTTCGTTTAAAGAAATAAGAATTAAAATCATCAAATCAAATGGCTTCTCATCATCAATCTCCCTAAGTGCAAGCTGATAATCTGTAGTGTTGAAATGATAGATTGTTGAAATTGTTAAGCTCTTGTCAGAACTAGACCATTCTTGATCACTGAAAGGTGAATTGCTAGTAGATGTAAATTTTCCACACCAAGTAACTTCTTGTTAAAACCCATAACTTCAGTTTTTATAGCCTTAGTGTCCCTGGTAGTGACTCCAGCATCATTAGTAAGCACTTTATATGATTTTGAGCTTTTCATCCTTTTATGTTAGCAAAGAAATAAGATGTATTAGAGTGATGTGTGAGAAAATGCTAACACAATTTATGCTTTTAGCCATGAATAATTTTGAAGTCTTAAGAAACATTTGTCGTTTTTGATTTATTTATGTTTTATTTTATAGTTTAAGCTGATGAGATAGAGAACCAACAAGAATAGAAGCAAAGAAATTGAAATCTGGAGAAATCTAAAGAGAAGTGTGGTTGATGGCATCTATAATAAGTCATCAGCCCTATGATAGGATATCACAGTTGTCGTCAGACTTGAATAGAGACTTGGCATAAGTTGAAGCCTGTGACGACATTCATGATAAGTCATCAGCCTGGTGATAAGCTATCAAGGCCACCGTCAGACTTAACCAGAGAATGGGAGTTGAAGAGAAGTTGTAACGACATTTTGTGAGAAGGCGTTAGAGTTATGATAAGGCATCAGGATCATTGTCAGCCTTAGGCAGAAATTATAAACAGGGTAGAGGAGATGATGATATCCATGATACGTTGTCAGACTCCTGATATATCATCGTCCACATTGTCAGCCTTAGGTGGAGCTTTTCAACATTGAAGGAAATCTGACGCCATTCCTGATAAGGCATCAGACCCTTGATAAGGCGTCACCTAATGGCGTCACCTGTTCGAGAAATTTACTTGAGTTGTTATTTTATTTCCTTAATGAGGCTCAAGTATAAATAACAAATTTTAGGGTTTTCTAATGAATATTGACATATCATGCAATATATGTTGTGCATGATTTTTCTATCTCTTGAGTTCCAATACCCTTTAGAAAATTATTGTTGATAGAAGATTGCCGTAAATATTTTGGGAGTTTTGTATTGAGATTCAGTTCAAGTTACACTTCTTGATTTTCATCATCGTTGTATGTTAATCTGCCGAACAATGAATTCAACTTTTTTTCTTATTTATTGCATAATGAGTGGCTAAACTCCATTAAACTGAATTATGGGATCTAGGGTTAGGTATTGATAAGGTTCTAAGTATTCAAGATTCAATAGGTGGTAGGATTTCTTGATAATTTTAATCTTTAATTAACGTTTGTTGGTTGCAAACAGTAGACACACCTGCTTTGATTTTCTTGAGAAAGAAATCAAATATAGTAGGAAGTAAATTAACAACAGTGACTCAGAAATACTTCATTTCATAATCAGTGTTGTAACAAGGTTGGATAACCTGAGGTAAAATTTGGGCAGTGAATAGAAATTCCCTATGTCCTAGAGGATTAGGAAATTAAATGCTTAAGTATGTCAAGACACATTTGAGAATAACATCGATAAAGATAGCTTGTTATCCTACCCTCCATGAGAATCTTGAATAACCTTTATTATCTGTCATGTACCGTAATCCCTAGTGAACATAATTCTGGTTTCGAAATTAAAGTGACAAATAATTTTTCGTGAATCTTAAACCTTCGATTTCAGGAAACATTAAACTATTAGTGAATTAAATCATAAACAACTTGAGTTCACACCCTATTCCCTGTGGGATACGACCCCAACCTAGTTGTGTTTTATAATGACAACGATCGCTTATAGCCATTCAAGAGTGTAATTTGAGCGTTATCAAAAATGGCGCCGCTACCGGGGAATACGGTTGTAAACTAAAAGTTTGTGTGCGCAAATTGATTGTTTGTTAAGTTTCCTAGTTTTATGTTTTTTTTTGTTTAATTGTAGGTTCCTTGTTGTTAATGCCAAAAATAAGAAGTTTCGAAGAACCGTTATTACCAATTAATTTAAAACCACAGCTGATCAGGAGAATGGCAGAATAGCAAGATGCTGATAGACTGGAAGCTTTGGCCAGGGCTCATGTGAACGTACAGAACGACGGTCAATAAGTACGTCATCCAAACCCTGATGAAGAACACTTGGGTGATAAGGAATTGCTGAATCCTCAAAACCCAAGGCGAGCAGAGCAAATTACTGCACCTGTGCAACAAAATTTCAATAGAAACCATCCATTCAGAGGAAGGTATGGTCAACATCCTGTCCAATACGAGGTTGATGACGAAGATGAAGGACTGGACGGAGCAGGTGCAACGAATGCTATCATTCCTCCACCGTTGGCACCTGGTGCAAAATTCATCACATTAAGTACAATGATTCAACTCCTGAATATGAAGTGATTGTTCGATGGCCTATCTGGTGATGATCCGAACATGCACTTGGTGAACTTTAGCACCATCTACAAATCTTTGGATAATCGGTAGTGAGCCAGAATGTGATTCAATTGAGATTGTTTCCATTGTCTATGTCTAAAGAGGCAACAATGTGGTTAAATTATCTTACGCCTGATTTCATCACCCACTGGAGGGAGTTGAAAGAAGCGCTCCTAGAATGGTTTTTTCCACCCTCCAGGAAGGTATAGTTTAGAGACGAGATCAACAACTTTAGAAATCTCCCTACCAAAGCTTTGCATGAGACATGGGAGAGGTTCAAGAAGAAGCTGACACAGTTTCTGTACCATAATTTGATGGACCTACATTTTATGGAGACTTTGCACAGGGCTCTCAACTCTATAACAAAGACGATTGTAGATAATGCTGTTGGTGGTTCATTTGTTGATCTGTCTTTTCAACATGTCTCAGATATGCTGAATAAGATGACCAAACAGAGTTGGGCTTGGCATACCAGGGATTTTATGGTAGCTAGCCCGACTATTTCTGTTCGTATGACTGCAGAGAATCACAGAAGAGATGAGGAGCGAAACCAAGACATGGACTAGCTAAAAACACAGATGGACTTACTGGCCAAGCACTTGCTGTCAGGAAAGTCTGAAAAGGTCAAAAATGTTGAATCTCAGTGCACTATGGCTACTAATACAGATGAGGAGCCAAACTTTATGAGTAATCAGGGGGGTTTCTGAGGTAGTAGCCAAGTGAATCAAGGTTGGAATTTTTATGAAAAGCCTGATTATGAAGATAGGGAGCAAGGAAACTGGTGAAGCAATAATGATAGGAGTGGTTCATATGTTCCTCCTGGAAGTCGAGATATTGCACCAACTAGCTCTGGCAAGATGTCTATGGAGGATATGATGGAAAAATTATTGAAGGGAGTTGAGGCTACAAACTTAGGGTTAACTACTATGAAGAGTGAATTCTCTACCCTGAGTCAGTTGGTTAGTTCATACTTCACTTCTATAAAGCAGTTGGAGCAGTAGATGAGAAAACTTTCTGCAACACTGAACTAGAGAAAATGTGGTACTTTACCTAGTGATACGGTTCAAAATCGACGGAATGATGGCTTAGGTATGGCGATTACCACTAGGAGTTGCAAGATGTTACTTGTCCCATCTATGGGAAAATTTGTAGATGGTGAAGTAGTTGTTGAGGAATTCGAAGAAAGAAGTCCAGTGAAGTCTGAGAAGATGGATAGTTCTATTGATGCTTTGAATAAAGAAAAAGAGAAGGAAAAGGAAGTGGTGTTGAAAACTATTCCAAGACCACCACCTCCCTTTCCTCAACGATTGAATAAAAAAGTTGATGATAGAAAATTCAGCAAATTCATGGCAATATTGAAGCAACTGACAATAAATGTGTCTCTGGTTGAAGCACTTGAGAAAATTCCAGTATAGGCGAAGTTCATGAAAGATCTTGTAACCAATAAACAGAAGGTTATCCATGATCCAGAGGACAATCTTCTCCATTGTGGTACTATCTCTATAAGGTCTTTATTGAAGAAAAAGATAGATCTGGGAGAATTTACCATCGCATGTACTATTGGTTCCCTGAAATTCACAAAAGCACTATGCGATCTGGGAGACAGTACAAATCTAATGACACTGTCTGTTTACAAGAACTTGGGCTTGGGGGATCCTACCCCAACAAATATATTGTTGGCAATGGTAGATAGGTCTATAAAACGGCCTGTGGGCATACTAAACGATGTTTTGGTAAAGCTAGATGATTTTATTCTGCCTGCTAATTTTATGGTCTTAGATTGGAGGTGGATTTTGAAGTGCCCATCATCTTGGGTAGGCCATTACTTGCAACTGGGAGAGTGCTAGTGGACATAGACTTGAACGAGCTAAAGTTCAGGTTCAATGACAAAGAAGCACATTTTAAAATACACTCATCCATGATTCAGCAAAAAAAGAGATGAGTGTTTTCTCAATCATTGACGTCTTCTATGATGATAGTAAAGGGGTATCAACGGGTTGTCTTGGCGAAGTCTGAGTAGTCAAGATAAAAAAGTCGTACCGCGATAGTAAATCAGGCGCTACTGGGAGGCAACCCAAAGTTTTTATGTATAAGCAAGTGTTTTTACTTTTATAATTAGGATTTAGTACAGAGAAGGTGAAAAATGAGGAGGACAACTTAAAGGTCATGACGACATCTCTGATAAGCCGTCATAACTAGGATAACCAATAAAAAATATCGTCAGATAGGCCAAACTCGAGGCAGTTTCTATTAAGGCTGACTACATAAGTGATAAGTTATCACACTTGTGATAAGCTATCACAAGATGTCGTCAAGAATACCTTTAATGCATTGCTAAACCATTTTGGGCCTAGTTCAAAAAATCTAACCCGGCCCACAATCGAACCTCCTCATGTTCCCGCCTATGTTATTTTCTTTCCTTCTTTAGTTCATTTCTTTCTTTACTTAGTTTATTTGCTTACTCATTCAAAATAATTTCACCAAGTTAATCAAGAAGAACAAGCTCCCTTATGTGTGGGTTTGAAATTCAAAATCAAGAATTTCTTCCTACTTCCTCTTGTGCGTGTAATCATATTAAGGTCTCCCATCGGGAATGCTCTAAATTTAACTCTTCTTTTCTTGTGAAAACTGATTGATGGATGAAAACCCAAGTTCCTAAGAGGATTCTATTTAAAGCTGACGACATTCATGATAGGCTATCACAATTGTGACGGCTTATCAAAAATATCGTCATAAGTTAATAAAGTTTTGTAGGTTCTATCTGAGGTTGACGACAATTGTGATAAGCTATCATAGTTGTCATGGCTTATCAAAAACTGTCGTCACACCTTGAACCTGAAGCATGAATGAGCCTTCTCAAAGGATGCGAAGCTTAAACGATTAATGTGTTTATGTTTTTACTCTTATGGATTAACTAATGTTTTTCTATTATTACAGGAATCATGTAATTTCACCCAAAGGAAAGAGTCCTCAGCTTACCAAGAATAAACATCAGAAAAATATACACCGAAAACTCATCGATGTAGAGTCTAATTATGAAGAGGAAGAATCTCTGCTCAGGAAGCAAAAGAAGAAGCAAAGCCCTACAAAACCTCCACCACCCCAACCAATTGAGGTGGAGAATAGAGAGGACACTGAAACAACAACATCTTCTGAGAAGGAGGCATCTGAACATTCTATACATGAGCAACATGAGTTTGAACATGCTGAATCTGAAAAAGAGGAATAGAAAGGGTCCAAGGAGTCTTAGTCTAAGGGAACAGTATCCGAATCCCCGTCCACTGAATAATAAGATGATGAAGATTCTCCATCTTGGGGAATACTTATCAAATTTAAGAACCCTGAAGTTTGAGACAATGCTAGATGGAAAATTCCCAAAGCAGAGGGCATTTTCACTACTGGGCTTTGCAAAGCTGATAGAAGAAGAGCTAAAAGGCTAATTCAAGAAGAAAATCAGATTATCACCCAAGGGTTGAGCAGGTACCCTGAAGTGGAATAGAAGTTCCAAGAGTACGGCTTGGGATGGACCACAAAAGGGGGAGGCTCATTTAGCCCTACACTGGTCTGGGAGTTTTATGCAAACTACCAAGTTTGGTTAGAAAACATATATTGACTAAGAGAAAGAGTTACAGACCAGCCACTGGTGGAAAGATTTCAGGTAAGCGACGTAAGGGTTGATGTCTCAATCAGAACCATCAACATGTTCTTATATATAGCCCCAACTTCACTCCTCAGGCCATGACACTATCAGTCTATGTTCAATTTAAGAATCGAGAAAAAAACATCCATGGTTGGTAAATATCATAGCCAAAAGAGAACTAGCATGGGTGACCAACCCAAATGAGAGAATATGTGAGTCCTCTTTGACTCAATAGGTAAAGTTTTAGTGGGGTATAGTGCGTATTTTGTTGATGCCCACTGATGAAGACAACATTCTGGGTGATGACCGAGCTATCCTAGTTGTAAGGATGGTGCATAAGCTCCCCCTAAATTTTAAGGAAATCATTACTGATCAGATAAAGATTAGAATGTTGAGAATCGACACTCCTTATCCTTCTCCTTATCTTATCATAGAGTTGTGCCGAGCTGCTAATGTACTAAAGATTGCAGGGATTGATGATGACATTCCTACCTGAAAGACTCATAACCCCATACAGTATGATGAAAATCAGCCAGGATTGAGACTTGATAGAAGTGCAGGGGTAGCAGTAGACGCTCTAGTTATAGATGTCGGTTCAACACCTAATGTGGAGGTGTAAGATTATGAGACTGCACATCCAACTTCTTTAGCACATACAGGTTTAGTGCCTAAGAATGAACCCAACCCCTCATCTCCTACAATAGCAGAAGGATTTGCAGTTCATCCAATTGATATAAGAAAAATGGCTAAACAAGCTAAATATTATTAGGCACAACAACATGCCTTTGCCAAATAGTTTGTTGCTATAGTAGACAAGAGAATCAAGGCTTCCCTTGAGCCTTTTGTGACATTGCCTGAATGGGTTTCAAATTTAGTGAACCGATTCAATGCACGGGCAAAAGAAATATCAGGGATGATATTGCTAAATTTAGAGTGGCATTGGACAAGGTAAAGGCAAATGTCGGGGTGTTGCAGCAACATCAATTTATGGTGCCGACAAGTCTGTCTGTGGATAAATATGAGGAAAAAATTCCAATACTTGACCTCATTGGAGATTCACCAAAGAAAAAAAAGAAAAAAAGGGGAGAAGAAGGGAGAATATAAAAGACAAGAATCGGATAGCAAGGAAGAAAGAAGAGTGAAAAAGGCAAAAAATAAGGAAAAAAAAGGAATTGAAGAAATCAAGAATGGAGTCCCTAACGGACAATGAGAAATGGAAGGCAGCCATCCAGGCTAGGGCTGCAGGTGCCTCATCTATAAGGGCTCCAACCACTGCAAGGACAGGTACTCCTGATGGATAGAAAATAACAGATGATGCAGAAATAGGGTTGGAGACCCATAAGCCTCACACTTGATTTACTTTAGGTTTACCCTTATCCCTGATTTTATTTTATTTTCAATTTTTAGTTAAGGCTATAGGGCATAATGTTGTTGTAAATATTTGTGGTAGATAATTAGGAGTAATATAGGTACTTGAGGTATTTATCTTATTTTGTGACTGTTGAGAACCTCTCCACTGGTCTGATATATTACTATGTGAATTGCATCCATTTGTAACCATGGTGTATCTTTTTATGGCAATAGTCTATCAACTGAATAACCTTTATTAACTAAGTGCATTAACCAAATAAGTAGTGATATGGGAGATACTTGTGTGCCATGTGTGTGCAAGGTCTTACTCAGTTCCCTTTGTGTGTTGAATATAGAACTTGCCCTATTAGTCTTGCCATGGTCATAGGATTGGAGTTAGGAAAGGATCATAGGCCATTTCTTATTTTAACCCACTTTAGTCAAAATAACCTTCCCTATGTGCATAATATCTCTTGATCCCTGTTTTGAGCCTAATTAGCCTATTTCTTTCTTTAATACCTCTCACCTTCCCATGTACATCACAATGAACCTGTTTTGTCCCTGGTTCTCCTTGGACACTGTGCCCCTTGACTTAGGCAAACAACCTAAGTTGAGGATGGCTATCATAGGGGTGCATGATGCAAAATAAGTATGACGAGAGAAAGAATAAAAGAAAAGAATAAAAAGTTAGGTGCAGTGAAAAAGGAATATGAAAAGATAAAACTGCGTAAAAGATAATACGATAATTAAAAATACCGTATCCATCTTGACCATGCTTAATCAATAAAAGAGACAAAGTAAAGAAGGTTGGGAGTTGAAACCCCAAGAGTTTATTTTAGTGTCAAGGAGGTATAGTCACTCTAAAATATCCATGAATATTATACCATCCCCTGACCTACGTTACAAGCTTGAGAAAAGCCTTATAGTGATCCTAACTAACCTGTTTGAAGACTTGGGTACCGAATATAAGTGCAAGCCTATGGCATTTGACATGCAATGTTTGGAACTTCATTCTGAGAGTGAGTCTAATGCTTATCCCTACGTTATGTATGTGAATTTTGATATGAGTGAAAAGGGGATTTCTTTATTGTGAGGGCACACCGGGTATATTGCTAATCAATGACTTTTTTGGATAGTGTACTCTGGGTATATGCTTGGTTGTTATTTCTAAATTTTTTCCATATCTCGATCTTTGTGAGTTGCATGGTTATTTTCAATAATAGACACAATTGCTTTTAATTTGACTGACCTTGGAGATAGTCAATATGTTTTAATCTTAAGTGAATAACATAATGCTGAAAGTGCTCTATATCATCTTGGTTGTGTTTAGTTTCTTGATGATAAACAATTGTTCTAAGTTGAGGGTGTTGATGTGTGAGTAAATGCTTACACATTTTATGCTTTTAGCCATGAATAATTGTGAAGTCTTAAGCAACTTTTATCATTTCTGATTTGTTTATGTTTGATTTTACAGTTTAAGTTGATGAGATAGAGAACCAACAAGAATGGAAGCAAAGAAATTGAAATCTGGAGAAATCTGAAGAGAAGTGTGGCTGACGATATCTGTGATAAGTCGTCAGCCCTATGATAGGATGTAACAGTTGTCGTCATACTTAACCAGAGACTTGGCATGAGTTAAATCCTGTGACGACATTCATGAAAAATTGTTAGCCTGTTGATAAGCTATCAAAGCCACCATCAGACTTAACTTGAGAATGGGAGTGTAAGAGAAGTTGTGATACCATTTTGTGACAAAGCGTCAGAATTGTGATAAGGCATCAGGATCATTATCAGCCTTAGGCAGAAATTATCAAAAGGGAAGAGGAGTTTACAACATCCATGATACGTTGTCAGAATCTCGATACGTCGTCATCTACATCGCCAGCCTTAGGCGAAGCTTGTCAATATTGAAGGAAATTTGATGTCATTCCTGATAAGGAATCAGAACCTTGATAAGGCATCACCTAATGGCGTCACCTGTCCGAGAGATTTACAGTTGTTATTTTATTTCCTTAATTAGACTCAAGTATAAATAACAGCTTTTAGGGTTTTCTAATGATGATTGACATATCTTTCAATATACATTGGGCATGATTTTTCTCTCTCTCGAGTTTTAATATGCTCTAGAACATTATTGTTGAGAGAAGATTGTCGTAAATATTTTGGGAGTTTTGTATTGAGATTCATGTCAAGTTACACTTTTTTATTTTCATCATCGTTGTAAGTTAATCTGCCCAACTATGAATTCAACATGTGTACTTATTTATTGCATCATCAGAGGCTAAACTCCATTAACCTGAATTATGGGATATAGGATTAGGTCTTAATAAGGTGCTAAGTATTCAAGATTCAATAGGTGGTCGGATTTCTTGATAATTCTGAATCTTTAATTAACATTTGTTGGTTGCAAATAGTAGACACACCTTCTTTGATTTGCTTGATAAAGAAATCAAATATAGTTGGAAGTGAATTATCAACAGGGACTCGAAAATACTTTGTTTCATAATCAGCGTTGTAGCAAGGTTGGGTTCACACCTTATTTCTTGTTGGATTCGACCCCAACCTAGTTGGGTTTGATATTAACAACGATCGCTTAGACCCATTTAAGAGTGTAATTTCAGCATTATCATAGAGTTATCTAACTTTATCCACTACGCTATGGATTTCTACTTATTGATACTCTTCTTAATGTTACTCCAATGATTTAATAGTAGTTTGATTTAATTTTTCCTCTGCAAACATCTCTGGTGATATAGGAGAATTCTTCATAGAGATTTGTTCATTAATTAATTCCTCTCTTAAATTATAAACTTTGTTGTCATACTAATAAACCCCTTTTGATTAAGTTATAGCATTATATGTCTAACGCCCCTATAATTTTTCCAAACACCTCTCATTATTTTTCCTAAAATCGTACGACTTTACTATGGCCCTAATTACCTTCAAAAGGGAACATTTTGGATTTTGTTAATTGTTCCTCTTTGCAGGAAACTTCGCAGAAAAGATTAAATATTTTAATTTCACTAGTCTTGTAAGTAACCTTTTAAGATTTTCGGCTATTTTTTTTGTTATAGTATGTTTTAATTGAAAACTAGGGATTATGGTTCTTGGGCAATTGAGATCTAATGTTTTTTTCTTTAGAAAAATCCAAGATTTGGTGGGGTGTTAAATATTGAGTGTGCTCTTGTCCTAATATTTTAATTAAAAAGTAGGGATTGTGGTCCTTGGGTAAATTAGAAATCTTGGTTTGAAAAATGCAGAAATATAATGTTTTTCTCATTAGAAGAAGGCCAAGACTTTGTGGGGTGTTCAAAATTTTTTTGTCATAGTCCTAATCTTTATGTTCTACAACCGTTAAGATTTTGTGAGCAATAAAGTTTTAATGAATTCATCTTTAGTTGCTAGTAAGTGGTACACAACGAGTAAATTTGATGGGTATTCTTCAATAACACGAGTGGTTCGTCGAGGGATGTTAGAAGTAAATGGGTCAAATTGTAATGTTTTGGCTATAAAAAAGCCCGAGTTATATGTAGGATTATTTGATTCTGAGGGCTTTAAAAGTACTTGTATTTTCTTCCAAGTTCACCCAGATTGTACGTCTCGATGGTTCTTTGATTACTTAAAGTTTTATTACTATAGTTTTAATTGAAGTGCATGGTTTTTTTTTGAACTTGGTGTTTGTCTTGCTACATTATTTTATTTATTAGGAAACACTACAAATGATTACTTTTCTTGTTCTTTAGAGAAACTAGCTTGTTTGTCGAAGCTATCTCCTACAACAGCTAGAGTTGTTTTGCTCCCTCTTAGTAATGGTGCTCTGGATGTATTTGCAAGTATTATGTATTTTGTGGGAAGTGGTGCTGGTGAGGTCGGGCTTAATAGTGTTCTAGGTGGGGCTGTGTTTGTTACTTGCATTGTTGTGGGTACTGTTTCCCTTTATGTAGTTGATCAGGATATTCAGGTTAACCAATAATGCTTTATTAGGGATATTATTTTTTTATTTTGACGTTGATGTCACTATTATTGATCTTGATTGTTGGTGAGGTTAATGTGGTAATATAATTACCATATAAAGAAAGCCTATCAGTAATGGTGTGTAGACCATATACTGTTGTGAATTGAAATTTGATACAATCCTCAGATCAGGCTACACAATATACTATGTATATATTGATTTGTTACCTCAAGGATCATAAATAATACTTCATCAGAAGACCACACAACCCACATTCACCCCTAACAGAATCATGGCATTATTACTCCATTTCAACTCTTCCATGACATTATTAATGATACTAGTAGCTTTATTTATTCTAATATATACTCACTTATATCAGTAAGATTAGCTTCATCTCCTTATGCTTTTCTTTTTATAGGTGTCAAAAATGAAGAAAGAGATGAAGAAAGTGAAGAAGATATTCACCTTACATGAAAAGATTTTTGAGTAGTGTATAAATGCTATAATATCAATAATTTTGTGTTGACATTCTTGAAACTTATTGCAACTTGAACTTGCTAGTATTTAAAAACTTAACTAATCATTTAAACTTGATTGCATTTTTTTTTGTGCTTAAATTACTAGCTTGTTGCATATTTAGAATTATGATATTATTAATGAATGATTTTGTTTTGTGATGTGTATATATTGTGTTATAATTTTTTATGTATGTAAATAAAAATTTACATTATTACGAGTGACTATTTATATAAATCGTTACAATTTAATAACATGTGGCAATAATTGTTGCAATAGATCAATAAACCATTTCAAAAGGTAGTCAAAAAGCATTGCAACATAATAACAAAAGTGTCATAAAAGAATAATAAAAGCGTCGAAATAGATGCTATTAAAATGGTTTAATATCGTTGCAGTAGATGAAAAATAGGTGTCCCTATAAGTAATGAAATAGTTTTAATATGTATTCAAAAACCGTTGCAATAAAATAACAAAAGCAACGCAATAGATATTGTTGCAACGGTTTAATGATGTTGCATTAGCTACTATTGCAACGGTTAGTAACCGTTGCACTATATTAAAATAGTCATCTCAATAAACAAAAACATAACCGTTGCCATAGGTCAAGCTATGGTGACGATTGTCTAAAATCGTTGCTTTAGCTTTACCCTATAGCGGCAGTTCAAAAAACCATGCATAAATCATTGCCATAAACTTATTGCAATGGCCACCTACAGAATAGTTGATGAATCATTATAAAAGAGATATGTCAATAGTTTTGTTGTCTATTTCAATGGTTTTGCAATCTTATGCATAAGGGTAATTTGTAGTAGTGATTGTTGGACTTTTAAAGGAACTATAGCATGGTACAACTTGGTAATGGAATCCTAAATGGTATAAACATTTTAAATAGTTTGGAATGGTTAAATGGTAAGGTTTTGATGTTTATGGATAGGGTTTAATGAACATCCTTGTGGGGTACATGGGAATTCCCAAACAAACTAAATAATGTAATCTATGGGTACGTGGAAATCCCATCTTCTCTAAAAGCTTGGCTAAGGACATTTCATGAAAGCTATAGACTGTATGATGATACCACTACTTATATCCTTGGTTACTAATAAATGGAATGATGTTTTTTGTTAAGTGGTACTGGTTTTAATTGGGAAATAATAGCGGAGAATGATATCTAACCATGAAGGTATGAGTCCAATGGACGGGCACTGGAAATTCATGTTTGCCGACATGAGGACTCATCATGGTAACCATATGTGATACTTATGGAGTATATGGAAATCCCCTAAGTACATTTGTCAAGAGGGTGAAGGGTACATAAGAATACCCAACCCCTATGTTATCTTCGATTGATGTGGCTACATGCATAAGGGCCCATTCTAGGGGTTACACTGGACCCATATAGCCCATGTGTAGTTCTAGGATGGTGAAGCTATACTTACCCATGTTAATTATTTTAAAAGAATGCTAAAATTGACTCCCTTTCACGGCATAGATATATATATATGTATGGTTGTTTATGCATTAGGTGGATTACTTTTATTTAAAGGTTAGTATTATTTTATCTTTATCTTGAGTGCATGATAAGGTTTACCCTATAACCAATCTTTGTGCGCTATATCCTTATGCGATGCTGGAACCAGTCATTCTACTCCTCCTGCTTAGTGATTGAATTTGAGATCAACTTTTGATTAAAGTGGTGAGCTTCCATACTCTGGAAGGCTTCATTTCTTATCATTAATGTTTTTACATACTTTGCTTATTTGATGGATATTGGTTTTGGCTATGGTTGGGGGCATGTCCCAATAGGATATTATTTTACTTTTGGTTAGAGGCTTTGTAGAACTACAATGGGTTGATTTGGGTAGTGTCGGTAGTGGTGTAAAAACTAGTATTGGCATTGGTATTGGGGATGATACCATTTGTCTGTATTTGAGATTGTTTCATCCTATTATGTTATGTTATGGACAGACACATCGTTATTATATTGGTTTGGTTGTGGTTGTTTGTTGGCATTGGATGGTTTGACATATTTGAGTTTGTGACGGTTATGGACCTAACTTAATGTCTGAAATAATTGCAATACAATTCTTGTTATATGTTCGAAATTCATCCGACTTAGGGTATATATTTTTTGGATGGGTTGGGAATTGGGGGTGGTCTTTGATCTTGGTTAGACTAGAGATTCTGATTACGACAAGGCCCTCGTTTGGGTCATGTCAAGTTTATATCAGAGCTTTTGGTTCATTATTAATTGGGGAGTTCACAAAGTCGTGTCGAGTAGAGTCTCTTTTAAGGGTATGTAGCATGCCACACTTATAAGGGAGAGACTACTAGGCATTTAGGAATATGTAACTTTCTAGTATTCTTATTTCGAGGTGTAGAGTCTAAGGTCTTCAATTATTTTGATTTCTATTAGCTTATTTTTTAGATCATGCTTCCTAGATAATGTGAAGATCATGCAAACTCATCTTTCCCAACTGGGGATAATGTTGATAGGACATGCTCTACTCAGGGGAACCATACTTGGTCTAGGGGCCAGTCCCTAATTATTCTTGAGTTCCACCAGATCCTACTAGTCCTCCTCAGGGTAACGTGATGAATACGAAGTTTCGTCAGTCGATTCATGCGTTTTCACAATCATTAGGTTTTTAGGATGAGCATGGTGTATCTAGTATTCTATCTATCGAGGCCACAAAGGTTGGTCAGTTCATATGTTTGAGTCCTCCAACTCTTACTGGTGTTTAGGTGGAGGAAAATCCTCAAGGTTTTCTGGATAAAATAGAAATAATAGGCCATGAATGTGGAAGAGGTGAATTTTACTGCCTATTAGCTAAAGTATGTGGCGTACAAATTGAACGAGGAATTGTATAAGGAAATAGTTGATAATGATGTTGATTCATCTTTGTGGGAGTCTTTCTCTGATACATTTCTAGAATGCTACTTTCCTCAAGATTTAAGGAAAGCAAAACCAACAAAAATTTCTAATCTGAAATATGAGAAAATATCGGTAAAGGAGTATCCCTTGAAATTTCACCAACTGTCTCTATATGTTTTGAAAATGGTGACTGATATGTGGGCCTGGAGAGAAAGTTCACTTTAGGACTGTCTCAGGAGTTGATCCTTGAAAGCAAGACTACTTTTCCTGTCAAGGAGATGGATATTTCTAAGTAGGTTATTCATATGCAATAGGTTGATGAGTAAAAGACAAAGTAGGTTGAGGTCAGGGAAAGGAAGGGTAAAAATTTTATGTTCTTTGAGTAGGGTGGTTAACAAAATTTTTTTAAGGATGGTGGTAAGTGTCCATAGAAAAAGTGGGGGAGTTCTAGTTATTTCTCCTTAACTAGTGCTCCCTACCCGACACCTTCATTTAGGCATTAACAGAGTAGTGATAACTGTAGTGAACAGGGTGCCAAATCTCAGGAAAGTGGGACTCAGTCGGCTTTATCATGTCCTCTTTATACGTTATGTGGTTGGTTATATCAAGGTTTCTATGATGAGCGAAAGAACAGGTGCTTCTAATATGATTAGACGGGCCATATACTTTGAAACTTCCCAGTTGGTAAGGTCACTTCAGGGGTGAACAAGGTTTTGGTTGCCTCTTCATCTGCTCTAGCACAAAAGGGTGCTGCTTTAGCATTTGTTTCTACTTTTGGTATCGCCGCAGGCCAAAATTGGTTAGTTGCTCTTATGTCCCGACAGGAGTCTGAGGCTTCGACTGATGTCATGAATGGTATGTTAAAACTTTTCTCTCATGATGTTTATTGTTTCCTCGAATTGGGATCCACTCTCTTTTCAGTGACCCCATTCGTTGCTGTATAATTTTGTTGTGGTCCAAAATTATTTCAGACCCTATTTTTCTTTCTACCCTGGTAGGTGACTATGTGGTTTCTAAAAAATTCTATAGGGTGTGTGTGGTATGTTAGGGTAGGAAGGAGACTGTGGTGTACTTGTATGAATTAGATTTGGTGGATTTTGATGTCATTTTTTATATGGATTGGTAACATTTATTCTATGCGTCCTTAGATTGTCGGACTCTTTTAGAAGTCTTTAGATTTCCTGGAGAACCAGTTATTGAATGGGAGGGTGGATCTCTAAATCCTAAGGTGAAGTTTAAATAGTATCTTAGAGCTCAGAAATTAATCTCCAAAGGGTGTCTCTATCATCTAGTCTGGATTAAAGATTCTGACTCAAAAGGTCCTTATTTTCATTAAGTTCTTGTGGTGAATGAGTTTCCTAACGTGTTTCTGCATGATTTTCCTAGTGTTCCTTTGGATAGGGAGATTGAGTTTGGGATTGACTTGGTTCTGGAAACTTTTCCAGTATTTATTTCTCCTTATAGGATGACTCTGGCTGAGTTGACAGAGATCAAAGAGCATCTTAAGGATTTTTTTAATAAGAGTTTCATCTGTACTGGTATATAAGGGTGCACCAGTGTTATTCGTGTGTAAGAAAGATGGTTCCCTTTGTATATGCATTGACTATAGGAATTTGAATAAGGTAACTATTACGAACAAGTATCCTTTTCCAATGATAGACGACTAGCTTGATCAGTTTCAAGGTGACAAATTCTTTTCTAAGATTGATCTTTGATTCGGGTATCATCATCTTAAGATTAAGGAGGTGGATATACCTAAGACAACTTTTCATACTCATTATGGAAACTTTGTGTTCTTGGTGATGTCATTTGGGTTGACCAATACCCCGACGACATTCATGGATTTGATTAATAGGGTTTTCTATAATCTTCTAAATCTGTTTGTCATTGTTTTCATTGATGACAAATGTGGTTTATTCTATGAGTGACATAGATTATATTAATCACCTCTGGGTTGTATGGAAGATCTTGAAAGAGAAGCAGTTATATGTCATATTTTTGAAATGTGAATTCTGTTTAAACACTATCACTTTTCTTGTTCATATTATTTCTAGTGAGCAGATCATAGTTGATCCACAAAGGTTAGGGTTGTTAAGAAGTAGCCTAGACCCAGTACTCTAATCGACATTCGATGCATCTTGGGTTTAGCTGGCTACTATACAAGGTTTTTGGAACGTCTTTTAACTATAGCTGCCTCATTGATTAAGTTGACTCTATAGAAGTTAAAGTTACCTTGGTCAGATACTTGTATGGGTAGTATCAAGTAGCTGAAGGATAAGCCAACTTTGGCTCAAATTTTGACTTTTCCTAAAGGCAATGAGCGGTTTGTGGTTAATTATGATGCATCCCAGTGGGACTTAGTTGTGTTTTAATGAAGCATAAGAAGGTAAACTATGCTTCTAGGCAGTTTAAGGTACATTTGAGGGACTATCCTACTCATGATTTAGAGCATTTAGCGATGGTCTTTGCGTTAATAATTTTGTGTCACTGTTTGTATGAAGTGCATGTTGACATCTTTTCTAATCATAAGAGTCTACAGTATGTATTTACTTAAAAAGAGCTTAATATTATCCAGGGAAGATGGCTTGAGCTTTAGAAGGACTCTGATATAAGTCTTTGCTACCGCCCAGGTAAAGCTAACGTGGTTGCTGATGCTCTTAGAAGGTTGTCCATAGGGATTTTAGCTCATGTGGATAAGGAGAAGCTAGATTTTGTAAAGGATATTCACCGCTTGGAAAATCTAGGAGTTCATCTTTTAGACTCTGGGAATGGTGGTATGTTGGTACAGGAAGTGGTTCGGTCATCTTTATGTATAGAGATCAAGGACAAGAAAATGCTAGATCCTGTCTTGATGAATATCAAGGGTGATGTAGGTGGTAAAAAGGTAATGGTATTTGAGATCAGTGGTGATGGTACCTTGAGGTAATAAGGGAGGTTATGTTTTATTTCTTCAGTTCAGTTTTACGGAGTTAGTTGGAGACATGTTCCTTCAACTCCTTATTTAGATAGTTTAGAGGCTTTCATATTTATGTTCAGACTTAGCTTTCAGATTGAGTTGTTTTGGGTATTTTCACCCACATGGTTTTATTCAGTTGAACCTTATGGCCTTACAATTCTATGTATTATGCATTATTATATCATAATTTACAGTATACAGGTACAGATATCAGTCGTGGGTTAGCTTGTGGTCCCTCGGAGTCATGATCACCATGTAGCATTCCGGTTCAGCGAATCGGGGTGCTACAAACTTTGTATCAGAGCCTAAGGTTCAATATAGTCCTAGGAAGTCTGAAAGCCTCATCTAGTAAAGTCTTGTACATTGGTGTGTTGCGCGCCACATTTATGTGCGGGAGGCTATAAGATGTTTTAGGAATAGTCTCTTTTCTTCATTATTCATGTCATGCTAGTTAGCATAACCACAAGTTAAACTCTCAGTCTAATCCATTCTTCTCTTATTCCAGACCATGGACCGGTTATGATATCTCAGAAATCCACGTCAGTAGATTTAGTGGAGTTAGAGATGACTGATTTTGAGGTCATTCTTAGCATGGATTGTCTTCATTCCTGCTATGCCACAGTCGACTGCAGAAACAGGATAGTTCAGTTTCAGTTCCCGGATGAGCCCGTCCTAGAGGTGAGGGGTAGCATTTCAGCGTTCAGAGGTCAACTTGTTTCCTACCTTCGGGAATGGAAAATGAATTCTAAGGGGTATGTATATCATCTCGTGCATGTTAAAGATTCTAGTCCTGAATCTCCCAGCCTCAAAAGAGTCCCTGTTTCAAATGAATACTCAGATGTATTTTCCAAAGATGTTCCAGGCATTCCTCCAGAAAGGGAAATAGACTTCGGCATAGACCTTCTTTCAGATACTCAACCTATTTCTATTCCTCCATACAGAATGGCACCAACAGAACTCAAGGAACTGAAAGATCAATTAAAGGATCTCTTAGATAAGGGATTCATCATACCCAACGTTTCCCCATGGGGTGCGCCAGTATTATTCTTGCACAAAAAAGACTGTTCTCTCAGGATGTGTATTGATTACCGTCAACTCAACAAGGTCATGGTCAAGAACAGATATCTTCTACCCAGGATTGATGATCTATTCGACCAATTTCAAGGTGCCAATTACTTCTCCAAGATAGACCTCAGATCAGGATATCATCAGCTCAGAGTTAGAGAATGAGACATTTCGAAGACAGTTTTCCATACTCGGTATGGTCACTTCGAATTTTTAGTCAAGTCATTTGTTCTTACCAATGACTCTGCAGTTTTCATAGATTTGATGAACCGTGTGTTCAAGCAGTACTTGGACATGTTTGTCATAGTCTTCATAGATGATATTCTAGTCTATTCTCGCACAAAGCGTGGTCATGCAGACTATCTTAGGATTGTTCTTCAGACTCTCAGGGATCACCAGTTATTCGCTA
Source organism: Capsicum pubescens (assembly GCA_030864215.1). Lineage (NCBI taxonomy): Eukaryota > Viridiplantae > Streptophyta > Magnoliopsida > Solanales > Solanaceae > Capsicum > Capsicum pubescens. The sequence continues at coordinate 222,062,647 of CM061540.1, read as the reverse complement.
AGTTCAGCAAGTGTGAATTTTGGCTAAGATCAGTAGCATTCCTTGGCCATATAATTTCCGGTGATGGCATTAGGGTAGATCCTCAGAAAACTGAGGCAGTAAGAAACTGTCCCAGACCCGTATCTCTATCAGATATTAGGAGTTTCTTGGGTTTGGCTGGCTATTACAGACGGTTTGTCGAGGGATTTTCTTCTATTGCATCTCCCATGTCCAGATTGACTCAGAAGAAGATTAAGTTTCAGTGGTCAGATTCATGCGAGAAGAGCTTTCAAGAGTTGAAGACTCGACTCACCTCAGCTCTAGTTCTAGCTATTCCAGATGGTTCAGAGGGTTTTGTAATCTATTGGGATGCATCCAGAGTGGGTTTAGGTTGTGTCCTCATGCACCATGGTAAGGACATAGCCTACGCCTCCAGACAGTTAAAGCCACATAAGAAGAATTATCCTACTCATGAACTTGAGTTAGCAGTGGTAGTTTTTTCCTTGAAGATTTGGTGGTCTATGGAGTTCATGAAGATGTCTTCACAGACCATAAAATCCTCCAGTATGTCTTTTACCAGAAAGATCTCAATCTTCACCAGAGAAAGTGGTTAGATCTATTGAAGGATTATGACATGAGTGATTTTTATCATCCGGGCAAGGCCAATGTTGTGGCCGATGCTCTCAGTCGACTATCCATGGGTAGTATTTCTCACGTTGAGGATAGTAAGAAAAATATGGCTTAGGAGATCCATCATCTTGCCAGACTAGGCGTTCGCTTAGTCGATTCTTCAGAGGGTAGTGTATGTGTTCATAGTAGTTAAGAGTCATCTCTAGTTTCCGAGGTGAAAGAGAAACAAGACAGGGATCCTAGCCTTGTCAAGCTAAAAGAGTCAGTTCAGAATCAGAAAGTTGAGGTTTTCTCCCAAGGGGGAGATGGTGTTCTTCGTTGTCAGGGTCATCTATGTGTTCCAGGTGTAGATGAATTGAGGCAGCGAATTCTTGTAGAAGCACATGGTGCGCGATACTCTATTCATCCATGGTCCACTAAGATTTACCGCGACATGTGGGAGATTTATTGGTGGAGTGGGATAAAGAGAGATATTGCAGAGTTTGTGGCTAAGTTCTCTACATGTCAGCAGGTTAAGATAGAGCATCAAAAACCTAGTAGTTCCATGCAAGAGTTCACCATTCCTACTTGGAAGTGGGAAGAAGTTAACATGGACTTCGTGATAGGTTTTCCTAGAACTAGTCATCAGCATGATTCAGTCTGGGTCATTATAGATAGAATGACCAAGTCAGCTCATTTCCTTCTTGTTCGTACTTCTTATTGCACCGAGGATTATGCCAAACTCTATATCGGGGAGTTAGTCAGGTTACACGGTGTTCTATTATCTATTATCTCAGATAGAGGTACCCATTTCACCTCTCACTTTTGGAAAGCATTCCAAAAGGGTCTCGGTACCCAAGTCCATCTCAGCACAACATTTCATCCTTAGACAGATGGTCTAGCAGAGAGGTCTATTCAGGCTCTTGAAGATATGCTAAGGGCGTGTGCAATTGACTTCAAGGAAAGTTGGGACGACCACTTTCCTTTGATTGAGTTTGCATACAACAATAGCTATCATTCTAGTATTCAGATGGCTCCATTCAAAACTCTCTATGGTAGGAGATGTAGATCTCCGATTGGTTGGTTCGAAGTTAGTGAGGCCTCAATCATAGGTCCTGACTTAGTATTCGACGCCTTAGAGAAAGTTCAGTTGATCAAAAAGACACTTCGGGCTGCTCAGAGCCGACAGAAGTCCTATGCAGATGTTCGTAGAAAGGATCTCGAGTTCGAGGTAAATAACTATGTTTATCTTATGATCTCTCCCATGAAGGGAGTGAAGAGGTTCGGCAAAAAAGGGAAACTCAGTCCCCGGTATGTCGTTCCCTTCAGAATTCTTTGTCTCTTCAACAAGGTAGCTTATGAGCTTGAGTTGCCATCAGATCTAGCCTTAGTCCATCCAGTCTTCCATGTCTCTTTGCTAAAGAAGTGCATAGGTGACCCAGCAGTTGTTGTCCCTATTCAGAGCATCGACATTCAGAATAGCCTCTCTTATGAAGAGATTCAAGTCGAAATCTTAGATTATAAGACTCGTAGAGTGAGGAACAAAGAAGTCCCTCTAGTCAAGGTTCTTTGGAGAAATCAGTCTCATAAGGGAGCTACTTGGGAAGCAGAAGTAGATATGCGTACCAAGTATCCTCACCTCTTCCCCGCCAATTCAGATCAAGCTCAAGGTAACAGTTCTCATTAAGCTTATTCAGTTTCATGTTCATGTTTCCAGTATAAAATTGGTACCTATTAACCATTTCATACTCAGTCATGCATTCATGTGTCAGTTGTCCGTGCATCAGATATGCACGAGTTCAGTATGTTTAGAATGTCAGTCATGAGATCAAGTTTCAGTTCTTCATGTTCAGTTCAGGTTCTATTGTCTACTATCCCTTCTCAGTAAATTCTCCTTCGAGTACAAATGTTCCCAAGGGGGAGATATTGTAATAACCCGCATGTTTCTAAGCTAGGAAGTGAATAAGTATTCCTACATATGAAATCTCCTATCCTGTGATTCATACTTGTATACATGACTTACAATGAATATCCTAGTTATAAGATAGTTTATGATGCATTAAGCATGTACATATGAGTCACTTAAGGTAATACAAGCTAAGAGTTTTTGAATCCATCAATTTTTAGTGTTCAAGTTTGCAAGGGTCATCTTTGAACGAGTATAACTCGATGTTAATGTGGTATTTTGGCTGATTTAGATCCACCAAATTGTAGAGAATCGAATTAGATTTCCAACGATACCAATTTCTCCTTAATCCAATACCCGAGCAAAAAGTTCTGCCCATTTTCGTGAGAGACAGTAAGCATAGGCGATTGGTTAGCTGCCGCCCAACCTAGCTTAGGCAATCACTTGGGTGCCGCCTAAGTCAGTTCCAGGTGCCAAAAATACTACAATTTGAGTTATTTTAAGGGTAATAAAGTCTTTTAACACTCCTTACACGTCCCTAAACTTAACCCTACGAAATATATAGCTTCTAAACATATTACAACCCTATTATCATTTCAAATCTCATCATCCAAGAGCACTAAAAGAGAAAAACAACTAGCGTTGCATAACTAAGATTGAAGATCTGATTTCAAGGAAATTCCTCCGTCAACCATCAAGAATCATTCTTCTAAGGTATGCGTGAGTTGATTCATGGACTCCTTTCATCTATGAAGCTCAAAAATCATCTTCTAAATTATGTATTATGATGTTTATGTTGTTGGTGGTTGATGTTCATGTAGTTGGAGTTTGATGATTCCTAAGATGGGATCTTTGTATGTTTTGTGTGAGGGTATGGTGGTATTTAACGTATAAACATGTGAAATTGGTGGTTGAATGTTTGAAATCATGATGAATCCACCTATGCCTAGGATATGCATGTAAGGTGTTTGTAAAAATACCTAAGGGAATAGAAATCATGCTTTTATGAGATAATAAGTCTTAAATGACTATTCCATGTTCTAAGTTTATGTTCAATGTGATCCCCATGTTATTGTCTAGAATTGAAGAAGTTGTATAAGATGCTCATGATATTGTTGTGATATGGAAATACCATGTTATTGAAGCCATGCAAGTATATAGATATTCTGTGCATTCCCTATCATGTGATAGTTTGCTGAGAATCATTCTTATTATGAAATCCTTACTTATGATATTGTTAATTGTGGACTCAAATCTTGTGATCAAGTAATGTCATGTGTGTTAGTTTCCTCCTATCGAGTCCAGGGGGTACTTGTAACTAAAAACTATAGTTGTGTGCCTAGAGCCATGTCATGTTTCACGATATCCGAACTCAAGCTATGATTCCATAGACTTCAGTCAGTTATGTGACACAGGAAAACCTCATGATCTTAGTCAATTGTCAGATATCAGTAACATTCTTCCAATCAATGGAATTCAGTAATATTAAGTCATGTACAGTCAGTTATTCACGTCCAGTCCCTCCAGATGGGAGTAGATGTTATCACCGAGTTAACCCAAGGATGGGAACTCACCCGCCAGTTCAGGGTGTGATTCTTAGTAGTCATCCTTGTGTTCCAAAACTACGTAGCCAGCGTAGGTTGAGATATCTTAACCTGTCAGACAAGGGTTAATGAGGTGGCTTAACCCGTCAGTTTAGGGTTCCCCCCGTTATCATTGAGTACCCGCCAGATAAGGGTCACTCACAGGCTGTCCTTACCCGTGGCACGGTATTGACACCCCTCCAGTTGGGGCAGAGATTGGATCCCAGCTTAGCCATAACGGCATACATGGGGCATGTCGGTTAAACACTAGTTCCCACAATTTTAGTATCAGTCTTAGTAAAAGAACTCAGGGCATTCTTCAGATTTCAGTATATACAGGACTGTTAGATACAGTAGTCCATGTTAACAGTTTCAGTATCAGTCATGACAGTTATCAGTAAACCATGTATTAGCTTACAGGTCATGCTATCACGTGTTCCTGGTCCCAGTTTCTATATATGTGTGTTTGCACTCCCATATTCATATTATTCAGTCAGTGTTGTTCATGCATCAAACCCTTTATGTTCAGCCTACCTCCCTCGTATACTCATTACTCCAGTTATACTGAAGCATTTGCGCTATGGTGCTTTCTTTTCATGTTACACCATAGGTTCTGAGACACGAGCACCAGCCCAGCAGTAGCGGTAGCATTCCAGTCGCAAAGACACAATGAGTCCTCATTGATTCGAGGATAATATGATTTGATACATTTATTTATTTCTTCAGTTTAGTTTTACGGAGTTAGTTGGAGACATGATCCTTCAACTCCTTATTCAGATAGTTTAGAGGCTTTCAGATTTATGTTCAAATTTACGTTCAGACTTAGCTTTCAGATTGAGTTATTTTGGGTATTTTCACCCATATGGTTTTATTCAGTTGAACCTTATGGCCTTATAGTTCTATATATTCCACATTATTATATCATGATTTGCAGTATACAAGTAAAGATATCAGTTATGGGTTAGCTTGTGGTCCCTCGGTGTCATGAGTACCGTGTAGTATTCCGGTTCAGCGAATCGGGGTGTTACACAAATGGATGGGCAAGTAGAGAGGATTATTTAGACATTTAAGGATATGCTTTGTGAATGTTTTATCGACTATGGAATTACTTGGGTTAATCATCTGTCTCTTATAGAGTTTCTTACAAAAACATTTATCATTATATCATTGGGATGACCCTTTTTCAGGCGTTGTATGGTAGGAGGTGTAGATCTCCTATTTAGTGGTTTGAAATTAGTGAGGTGAATATGTTTGGCCCGAAATTTGTTTATCAGGCTATTTAGAAGGTGACGGTGATTCAGGATTGGCTTAAGCTGCCTAAAGTCACCAAAAGTCTTATGCGGATTTATTAAGTAGAGACCTGGAGTTTGATGTTACGGATAAGGTAATTCTAATGGTGCCTCCCATGAAGGGAGTAATGCATTTTTTGAAAAAAGAAAAGCTCAGTCCCCAGTGCATTGGTCCTTTTGTGGTTTTGAGAAGCATTGGTAATGTTGTGTATGAATTGGTGTTGCCTTCTAGTTTGAACTCCGTTCATCTGGCATCCATTTCTCTATGTTGAGAATGTTTGTAGGTAATCCTTCATCAATTGTTCCTTTGAAATTATTAGATATTTTAGATTCTCTCTCTTATAAGGAGATCCTGGTTGAGATCTTGGATTATCATGTTCAGCGGTTACAGACCAAGGATGTGGCCTTAGTAAAGGTTCTATAAGGGAACCACAAGGTGGAAGAGGCTACATGGGAAGAGTAAAATGATATAGAGTTCAAGTATCCACATTTGTTTTTTTCTTCAGATAATTGTGTGGAAGGTATGTGTTCTTGATCACATCTATATTTTAAATCTTTGTTAAAGGAAAGTTTGACTTCTTTGCATCATTATTTAATTTTTGTTAAAGGTAAGAGTAGAGACATCTATTGGGGTAAATCGTGCTAGTGCTACCTTCTATGTTATTCAGGGATGAATAATCCTAGTGGGGGAGACTGAAATACCCTCGGTTTTGATCCTAAGAAATTTCCTGGGTTTTGAGTTTTCTGGACATCATATGACTAGAGTGTACTAGTTTTATTTTTGGGTATAATTTAGGGGTCATCACCCATATCTTAAAAAGTGTGGGTTGGATGGGTAGAGTCCAAGGTATGACTAATCCATAAGGGTCATATGATGGGGTGCGAGTCGAATAATACAACTCGTATGAAGTTCTATCTCTTAACCTAGGTGACTTTATTCTTTCTATAGTATAGTTTTTGTTTACCAATCATATTATTGGGTATGAGTGGATCATTTGAGTCGTATGTTTGTCAGTGTGGGGGTTATGATTCTTCTGAGGGTATGAATGGTGGGTACCACTCGTACCCTAAGGTACAATTAGTGAGGGGTGGTTGTACACTCCTACAGGGATTTTATAGAGTTTAATTTGGGGGTAATCTGGACATTTCCCCTCTTAAACACTAAAGCCCCAATGACATATATCAATCTTGGGGCATCATTTACCCTAATATTCTAATCTTAAGTAGTTAGAAACTCTCTCAAAGTCTCTCAAAGGCTTTTGGGTAAAAGAAGGCTAGGGTTTCATAAATAGGATCAATTGGGTCTTGCAAGGGTGTTTTCTCTCCATCTTAATAATCTACTAGATGTTACTCTTCCATTATTGGTAGTTCAACTAAAGGCATGATTTGATGGATTTTTTTCATGCTATAATTGTTTTATTGTCTTGGGACTTTCCAATATATGTTGGGATTTTTGGTTATAATAGTTGGTTATGGTTTTCCCATTTCTTTTACTTATGGTTTTCATATTATAATGATTGTTTGAACATTTTGTTGCATGGGAATGGTTAATTGGTACTTGGTTTTGGAGTTGGAAATACTATGCCCCAACATGTTTTATAAAATGCCTTTGCGAATTCTTGTACAATATTGTTGGACTTTTAGTGGAACTACAGCAAGGTAAACCTTGGTAATGAAACACAAAAGGGTATAAATGATTTAAATGGTTTTGAATGGTTAAATGGTATGTTCTTGGTTGTCATGGTTATGGTTTTATGAACATCTTTGTGGGGTACATAGGAATCCACCAAGAAACTAAATAATATAATCTATGGTTACATGGGGATTTGTTCTTCTCTAAAAGGTTGACTAGGGACATAACTTACAAACTGTAGTTGGTATGATGACACCACAACTTATAGCATTGCTTAATAATAAATCGAATGGTGGGTTTTGGTTATGTTGTAATTATTTTAATTGGGCAATTATGGAATGGTGTAATAGTTAATCGTGAAGGTGTAAGTCAAATGGATAAACACTGGAAACTCATAGTTTCCGACATAAGGATTGGTCATGGAAATGATTAATGATACTTATGGAGTACACAGAAATACCCTAAGTACACTTGTACATATGTATCATGAGGTTGAAGTATACACGGGAATCACCTTTCTTATGGTATCTCTGATTTATGAGGCTAGATGCATCGGGGCCTATTCAGGGGGTTACACTAAAGCTGTATAGCCCATGGGTGGTTCTAGGATGGTTAAGCTACTCATAACAAGTATAATGGTTTTAAAGATACGCTAAACTCGAATTCCTATCCCGGCATGGGTATATATATATATGTATTGTTGTGAATGCATATGGTTGTTTACTTGGTTTTAAAGGTTGGAATTTTTTTATCATTATCCTAAGTACATGCTAGAGTTCTCCCTCTATCCTATCTTGTGGAGGCTGTATCACCATGCAATGTAGTAACAAAATATAGTACTCTTCCTACTTAGTTATCGTATTGGGGATTAATTGTTAGATTTAAGTGGTAAGATTCCATACTATGGAAGGCTTCATTTCATATCATGGATGTCTTTACATACTTTGGTTATTTAATGGACATTGGTTTTGTCTATGTTTGGGGGCATGTCCCCACCGAATATTGTTTTACTTTCAGTTTTATGCTTTGTTGAACTACTATAGATTGGTATGGGTTGTGTTAGTAGTGTTGTCAGACTTAGTCTTGGCATTAGTGTTGGGGTTGATACCGTTGGACTATATTTATGATTGTTTCATTTTATTCTGTTACGTTATGGACAAGAACATAATGGTTATATTAGTTTAGTTGTGGTTGTTAGTTTTCATTGTATGGTAGGACATGTTTTGGTTGGTAACGGTCATGGACCTAACCTAAAGTCTATAATAAAGAAAAATTTTATCTTGTTATATGCTCAGAAATCATCCGACTCATGGTATATATTCATTGGATAGGTTGGGTGTTTGGGTGGTAACCGGTCCTTATTGGACTTGAGATGCCTATTACAACAAGGCTCTAGTTCCTTTCTAGTTAGGTTTTGAGGGTCAAATTTCTGAAAATTATGTTTGTTCGAAAATCTAAAACCGTCATTGAGTCAAATCTTAAAATTTTTGGGGTAGTATAGTTCATTTTCTTACTCGGTATTTTGGATGAATTCTTGGGGTCCGCTGATACTTGGTATTCTCCAAGTCTCTAGTTAGTTCACCACTCAGCTGGTGTACTACTTAAGCGATGTTTTGGCCGCTAAAGGGACTATGCTTTACTGCCAAAATATTGCAACATCTGTCTTGCTTAAGAGATAGCCACTTATGTGATGTCCTAGTCGCTTAATTGATATTAGCATGCCAGATACCTATCGCTTAAGTAATAGATAGGCTACCTAATCGATGAGGCAGGGATCACATAAGAGACGCCTAGTCGCTTAAGCAATAGTCGGCTAAGCAACCCGATAGTCACTTTGGTGAAACCTGGGTAGTTCATTTTCCTTTTTTTGATATTTTTACACCACTTATAAGACTTGGATCTTGGGATTTGAGTTTTTGAGAATTTTCTTCTATTTTTAAGAATTTTTAATCTCTAAATCCATATTTCAATTACTTTATATGATTCATATCATTTAAAAATTGTTAAACCTTAGATTCAATGGTGAAACTTAGGGATTTTTTCCTCGAAGGCCTATAAGTAGTATATTTTCATCTAAACCATAATTTTAACCCAATTTCACTTGAGTTTCCTTCTATATGTTCCTTTATTCATGGAAATAACATTTTTGGACTACAAATCAAATTTACCCTTTTTTTGCATATCCATTTTGAGGGTCTATCTTGACTCCAACTTGAAGTTAGACAATATGGATATTTTTGATTTTCTTTTAATCCATAAATTCAATATTTGTATGATTTAGATGATTTTCGGTCCATTTGTGAGGGCAGGGCATCATAAAAAATTGTCCAAGATGCCTTTTGGCATTCGAGGAAGGTTATTGCTTATTTTTCTTCACACTGGACTGGATTATTAATATTGGTACAATATCATGTTGAGGATATGTGAACAAATTATAAAAATGGCCATAGTTGTGTGTCGTGCCCCTGTGGGAGCCTTTATCATTTCAAATAGGTGGTTTTGGGAAACTATTTCTTATGTGTATCTGTGTGGGGTCTAATATGATACTGTTGCCATTGTGTATTAGAAATTTGTTTCACCTTGTTTTATGAAAAGTCCTAATGTGGTATCAATGGTATGTTTTTGTGTATTCTTACTCGATTGGAATATGGATTATGTTGGATTTCATTGATGGTTGGAATATTTAGTGGATTTTTGGCTCATTTGATTGGTATATATTTGTTGGATATGGGAATTCTCATTCTTGTTTATTGTGTGTATTACATCCTCATATAAAATACATTTATGAAACATTTGTACCACCGTGGAAATATTGGAAACACTGGCTTTTTCTAATAGAAAATGTGAAATCCTTAATACCCTCTACCAATGGATGTGTCGGAGCAAAGATATAGATATGTCATTTGATATGGATTGTATCTGAGAGGTTCACTGATGACCTTGTACGTCACATTATCATCATCACTTTTATTGTACTTCATAAATTGCGCATGTGATGTGATTATATTTCTATCTTTGACTTGAATCAGTCCATTTGTTCTATATTCCTATACTTGTATTTGAAGTATGTGTATTTTTATTCTTTTATACTTGTATTTGTTATATGTCTGTACATTAGAAATATTTTTGGAGACGATGTGGGCTATAATTTGGGACATTTCTAATTACATGTAGCGTGCCCATAGTGTGTATTTTATATTCTTTATTTTCTTATTTGGTTAGTTAGACTTGGATAACAAAGGAGTACAAATGTACCATAGTTACCCCAAATGTGCGCATTCGATGTAGATCCAAGTGAGAGTGTGCCTTGAGATAGGTAATTGAGGCGATACTTGGATCCCATTCAGGGTAGCACTTGATCTATACATCTAGAGTTGGTTACTACATTTTCTCATCTACGTTATGTATTTATTTGTATTTAAAGTACAAAGTTTCTCATTTTTGGTTATCCTATATATTCTAAATTATTGTTGTATTTGTTAGTTCTAAAATTGTGTTACTGGTTTTCTAGGTATTGTATGGTATCTTGATTATTTATTTTGGCTTCTACTATATATGTGTGGTAAAAATCCATTCTTGGAGTATGGACTTGGGTTTGGTATTGATTTCTCATTTCATATCAATTTGGGTGATAGTCTTACTTTTCAAGGTTTACCATGACAAGTGTCATCATGACCCTTTATTTTGGATCATGACAAATTGGTATCAGAGTAGTTAGTTTCATTGGTCTATATAGTCTAAGAATGGGGTTTCTAACGAAGTCTCATGGATTAGTACATACATATCCATATCTGTCTTCAAGAAGCTATAATATGACCTTAGAAAATGTCCCATATTTAATTCTATATCATGTGGATCTATCAAACCTTGTGTTCTTAGTCATATTTCAATCTTTTCTGCACAGATGGTGAGGACTAGATCCTGTGAGGCTAAAGATTTAGATTTATTAAATGAGTAGAGAGTCTAGTCTAAAAGTCATGTTACGAGTCATGGTTGTGCTCGACGTGGAGGATAGACATGAGGATATGCCCCACCTAAAGATAGCACAAGGGGGCTCTTCCCTAAGCCTCGATATGAGCTTATTGTAAATTTGAGTCTTACTTCTATTGCGCCCTGTTCTTTTACCCTAGTAGTAGAGGGTTTACTATTTTGCTTGTTGACCGGGTTGGAAGGTGCTCCTTTGAGTGAACCTATGTTCCTCCAGCTATGAGTATTATACCCCGACTATTCAAGAGTTTGCTTATGGTGCTCCTCCATTTCCGAGTATGGATCCTCCTATTTTGCCGATATAAACTTATGGTACTCCACAAACCCCTAGAGAGGTTCCTCCTTCTTTGTCGATATCTTAGTATGGTATTCCGAGGTCAGGAGTTCAGCCTTCTTCTATGATGCCTCCTCCGATGGGTTCTCAGCCAGCCACATTTACTCTGCCTCTTATTGTTACGAGTGTAGCTATGTCTTATAAGGATGAGAAGATGTTTGAAAGGTTCACACATTGGGTCCTCCTATGTTCATCTGTGTTGTAGGGGAGGTTGCCAATGCGTTTCAAATGGATTGTCATTAGAAGTTACATATCCTTGGTTTGTTTAAGTCACATATGGTTTCTTATACAACTTACCATTTGACACGACCCGAACTAGGACCTAGTCATTTCGGATGCCTCAAGCCCACCCGGGATCGAAGACCACCCCTAATGCCCAACCATAACTGCCCTACACCATATGTTTGATAAACTCTGATTTTGATATAACAAGATAAAATGGAACAATCATAAATCAAATACAGTCACACGATGTCCACCCCAATACAGATACTAATTCCAAGGCCGATACTAATAGTGACTCCCCTCATAATAACCAAAAGTAGTCAAGAAAATCCTCTATATGAAAGTAAAGCAATTTACTGTAGGGATATTCCCCCTACCATAGCCGAACCCAAAGTCTAAGAAATAACCATAGTATGTAGAGAAGACCATAACATGAAATGGATCTTTCTGAAGTATTGAAGCTTACCTCTTCAATCCAACACTAAGTTGTCACCAAATACAATCAATGAGAAGGAGGACTAGTATGGTCGGTCCCTACATTGTGTGGGGATACAATACCCGAAGACGGGTTAGCAGGTGAATGCTTGGATGTATTTAAGAGTAAGGATAAAATAAAGCGAGCCTTTAAAACCAAGTAAATAACAAACTTCATCTACATACATACATATACATATATAGTCCATACAGGGAAAGAGAATCGGGTTTAACTTGCATTTAAATGATTAACCTTGGTTGTGTAGCGTTACTATTCGAAAACCACCCACGGGCTATATGGGTCTAGTCTAACCCCTTAAACGGCCTTAAAAGCGTGTAGTCATATGAACTGGAGATATTCTAGTGGGCAGAAATTCTCGTGTACCATTCACCCTCCATGGTACATATATACTAGTATAACTTATGGGATTCCCGTATACCCCACAAGTAAATGTTCACTATGCCTATCCCTCATGTCAGGAATCATGAGTTTCTAATGTACGTCCATTGGACTCACACCTTAATGATTATGTTTCACTACCAGCCATTATGGTCCAATTGAAAACATTACCACACAACCAAAACACCACTTCCATAGTTTATTACCAAGGTATTATGAGGTGGTATCGTCATACCGAGCATAACTTGCAAACAAAATCTTTAGCCAAACCTTAGGGGATTCCTATGTAAACCATATGATTTCCAATTTACCAAAACCATGGCCCCTAAGACCTTAACAAATCATTAAAAAGCCTTTCAATCCATTTTGGGTTCCATTACCATATTATGTAACACAAAGTTTTCAATAAAAGTCCAACTATGTTACAAAACAATTTTCATCGAAATTTTATCAAACATGTTGAGGGCATGTAGTTTCCAATTCCAAAATCAACCTATTTAGAGGAATCCATAGTACCCCTAAAGCTAGTTACCATTACCATGCATTCTAAAATGTTCAAACTAACATTATAATACAAAAAAAACATAAGTAAATCATACGAAAGATTATCCAACAATTAGTAATAAAAAAAACCCAACATATAGTTCAGAACCAAACAACACCCATAATTAAATTATGAAAACCATTAATTAAAACATGAATTTAGATTAACTAATAATTAGGGAAGAGTAACATGCCTTAGATACCAATAATTATGGTGAGATTTGCCCTTGAAAGTCCCTAATTGAATCACCTTGATAAAACCCAAGCCATTTCTTGAACTAGAATCTTGAAACTGATTTGAGAGGGTTTAAGAGTGATTGATTGCAAATAGGTTAATGAACCCCAAAAAGGCATTTTAGGTCATGGAGTCCCAAGGATTTATAATGGGGAAATGCCAAGAATGCCCCCAACTTAAAATGTAAAATTGAATGCAGGTGGGTGATGTTTGGGAACCATATTCGTATCCAATCATATGAGTGTTACCTCTAAATCATACCCTAGACAAAATATTAAGGTCTTGACACAATTAATCATATGACTTGGACCATGCTGTCATACAATCTCCATATGACTCATATGGAGTCCAGTCGTACCTTGGACAGAAAAACCCCCAAACCACACTGATCATTATATAAGAAAGACACCCTAAATTGTACCCACATCATACGAGTAGTACCCAAAAATCGTATGATTTCTAGTGTGCTCAAAATCAAGAATTTTCTATGGTCCAGAAGCCTGGGTGTTTCAATTCTCCCCCACATGGATCATTCATCCCCGAATGATGGAACAAGGAAGTACAAGCACAAATAAACCCCAAACGCCTCTACTCTTACCTTTAATACCGAAAAGAAAGAAACTAAGGAATCAACCTTCCTTTAACAAGGATTGAAAATAAAGACGTTATGAAGAACACATACCTTCCGCATGAATTTTGAATGCCAAAAAAAGGATTGGATACATGGACTTCATATCCTTTTTTGCTTCACACGTAGCATTTTCCACCTCGTGGTTCCTCCATAGAAACTTTATCGAGGCCACATCCTTGGTCCACAAAAAATGAACCTAATGATTCGAGATATCAAGAGTGATCTCTTAATAAGGTAGGGAATCTGAAATACCAGTATCCTTCATAGGCATAATTTTAGACAAATCACCCGTATGCTTCCTCAACATAGAAATATTGAATACATAGTGAATGGAGCTCAATCTTGAATGCAACTCAAATTCGTATGCAACATTGCCAACCCTCCTTAAAATCAAATAAGGACCCACATACCAGGGACTAAGCTTTCCCTTCTTTCAAAACTGCATCACTCCCTTCATGGAAGACACCTTTAGGAACAGTATATCCCAACGTCAAAATCTAACTCTCACTGCCTCACATCCGTATATGACTTATCACGACTTTAGGAAGCCTTAAGACTATCCCCTATCATGTTCACCTTCTCTATGACTTGGTGAACTAATTTCGGGCCAAACATCTCTGTCAAGCCTACCTTGAACCACCGAATAGGAGATATACACATCTTACCATAAAATACTTCAAACTGAGTCATCTCAATGCAAGAGTTGTAGCTATTGTGACATAAGCCAAAATTGGGCCATGTCTTATGGGACCCTCAAGCACACATGTACCGAAGGTGGACCTATAAACCAACCTATCTATCAACAACAATCAATAAGGGTTAGCTATAATCCAACCTTAATAGTCAGATAAAGGAAATATGACTATGTTCTAAGGGTTAACAGGTCCAACCATTTCATAATTATAAACACACTAGCCCAATATAATCAAGTCCATAGCCATCTACAACACCTCAATACAAACTAGAGATTAGAAATATATATGTTGGGACAAGCCATCGACGATAGTAAAACCAAGTCAAAATTTACTAAGTCTAAAGATAGGAGACCAGGGACAAATGTATTCCAAAGTGTGAAAGATCACCACTCCAAAGATAATGCACGAACCTATTCAATCCACTAATAACTGTACAAAAAAAGAAGATGATGTTCTGGCACCTATGTTACATGGGGATATAGCATCCAAAGACGGTAAGCGGTTGGAACACTAACATATGACTAAAAGTTAAGGATAAAATAACATCATCGTTTAACAACATATCAATATATTATCATCATTCATATTGATATACTTATCCTTACACATAGGCATTTCACATGATAATCAAGAGACCAAGGATCAACATCATTCTTGAACATTTACTCATACACATGGATATACATAACATAATCATATTATACCATACGGGAAACAACTTATAATGTATTCTCAAATCATTCATTCATGAGATATGGAGCGAAGAACTTTCAACCAAGTTAGCTCATTAGACCAATATCATTACCATTTCATTGGACTAGTAACTCAAATCACTAGTTGTTTCACCAGTCTAGAAACTCGAATCACTAGACGTTGCATTTCATTAGAGTAGGAACTCGAATCACTAGTCGTATCACTAGTCTAGGAACTCGAATCACTAGATATGTCATTGGATAAGGTACTCTAACCTTAAGATAACTTTTTGGACTAGGAACTCGAATATCTAGTCATATCACAAGTCTAGGAACTCAAATCACTATCCATATCATTAGAAGAGGAACTCAAATAACCCATTATTTCATGGGACTAAGAACTCGAATCACTAGTCATATCATTTGATAAGTAACTCGAATCACCCATCGTTATTAGTCACTATTTTTACTATTGACACATTATTATCATGCATTTACACTCATACAATTTATATCACATTTATAGGCTTTATCACATTTATAGGCTTTGGCACATTTAGCCAGTTTAACATTATGCATGACCATATGGTTCTCGTTAGAACCTTCATTGCTCAACCACCACAATAGTCCAATGCATTTATTTAATTCATAAAATAATTCAATTTGTGGTCCTTAAGACCCACACAAGCATTAATATTTCAATAACAACATTATAGCACATTTTCAACACATTTGGTTCAATACACAATTTGAGTTTATTTTTATGCCTAGGGATTTACCCTCTCCTTAGCCATCAACCAACAAGGTTACAAATTTCTCAATAAATTGATCATAATTCCCTTATGATAAGCCCAAATTACAACTCTCGTTAGAAAGTGTAAGCGGTCGCTGTCAAATATAGAACCCAACTGGGTTGGGTGTTGAATCCCACAGGGAATACTCTGGTCACTAAGTGTTGCAATTATTAGTAGACTGTTGGTCAAAAATTCCAAGGAAAAAGGGGTGTTTGGTTTAGGCGTGAACTAATATTATCAAAGTAACAATGGAACGATTTGCGTAGTAAGATTTAATCACAGAGATTGATAAGTCAGGGTTATGTCCACCTTATAAGTTCTACTTCTCTATTAAGTACGAGTAACGCGGAATTTAGACATGCATGCACTTATAGAGAATCGTATTCTAATTCTAAATCCAAGTGTTTCTTAACCATCAAGGATTTATTTCGCTTTAGCTCTCTCGAGCCTAAAGTGTATAACAAATGGTACAAATACTCCAAGAAGTTAATCCGGTTAAGGCATTAATGTGTAAATAGAGGTTGGAAACCCTATTTCCTTGTCACACTCTCTTTTCCAAACATGTAACTTTTCTCTCGAATAAGTTAATGCTATAATGGCGTATTCTCTATGTTTGCAACCATAAGAATTCAATCAAAACGAATAGAGTAATGATATAAGTAGTATAACACATCAAGAATTCACAAACTCATAGTAATAGATAGTATCTTACAAGGTTTCCAGAACCCTAACAGATAAGTTTAGCTACTCATGAATACAACGGAAATCAAAGTAGACATCATCATCATACCAAAACTTAGAGAAATCTCGGCTATGGAGATGAAACGTGTTTTCTTTCTCCGTTGCTCAAGTGAGCCATTTTCTGCTCTCAAAACTCGTCCAAAATCTTCAACGTGAATAATGAATAATTTCGAATGATAATGATAATGAAAAATTCAGCAATAAGGTTTTTAATAGCATCCTTGTCTAATAAGTTGCTACTGCATCCTTAAGTATTTAAAAATACTGGGTTTGCCCGAGAAAAAGTTCCCATGCATCACATTCAGTCCAAAAGCTGCCTTCCCTCTTATGTGAAGTTTTCCTTTGCTGCCCTCAGGTCCACAAAGTGCTGAAATCTTCATCATTAGTACCTGAAAAACATGCTAATCACATAGGTCAGATCACTTAACGGAAAATGGACTAAAAGTGCAAGAATTATATATTTTATCCTCAAAACATAGCCAAAACATGGGTAAATTATGGTGCTTAGACGTATAAATACGCCCAACATCACCACCCCACACTTAAAGCTTTGTTTGTCGTCGAACAAAATATTACATCCATGCAAACACCTAACTAGAATTTCACAATAGCAACACAAAATTTTCAACAAGACATGCACAACAATTATTAACAAAGAGTAGGTTGCTTGATCATTACTAGAAACAACTCAGCCTCCAACATAGACTCATTAGGGTGTTAAATTCGTTATACACAAGTTAAGCCACAAAGAATCATATAAAACCACCCAAAAATCATCAACCATGTGTGCACACAAAAGATATCACCCATAAACACTCATATTTTTGCATTTTTCGAAACATGGGTATAAGATTTTCCTTGCGCTCACTCTCACAAGGAATTCTTATATTGCAACTGATGACCATAGGCTTTCCCTTAGTGTAATGCTTCACTAATATCAGAATGCTAAGCTTAGGATCAAATAGGTCTTTACAGGTTGTAATGTAGGCTAAGGGACAGGTAGGACTATTTTGGCCAGAAATAGTGACTATGTTCCCTAAGCGCTTTAATACACTACATTATGTCATTTACACTATCTTTTAACAACCACTTTACCTCTCTTTCATCTACCAACCCCTTTTCACCCATTTTGTTATTCAATCATCAACACAACTATCTTTTTGTTTTTCTAATTTAATTTTTTTTTGTTTTATATTAAGCAAGCATCTCTATAATAGCCACTCTTTTTCAAAATATTTTCAAGTACCAATACACCCTGAGGCATCACTTTCACCATTCTCCTCTTATTTTTCCACATGATTCTACAATTTAAAGCGCTTAGGAGTTTGGATCAAATTATGGTCTTCAAAAAAAAAGACTAGGCTATATATGAGGCTGCCAAAGAAAATAGCTAAAGGCTCAAAGGGGGTTCACTAGGACAATGCACAAAGGTAGGTAAAAAGAAGGTAAACAATTTCAGGGCTGCCAAAGAAATGCCTAAATCATCTCCTACACTCACAATCTTTATTTCGCTTCACACACACACCAGGCAAGTTCTAGCATCAGTCACAACAAATAATATACAATATCCTCACACACACAAGGCACATGGTCAACTTCATTGGGAGCATTATAGATTCTTGACCCAATAGATAAATGAATTAAACCACAACAATTTATCACACAGTGAGTCACAACTTAGAGCCTAAGCGTCTCAATAGTAATGATTTAGCACAAACTCTTGTTATAATAAACCATGCCATCTATCAGAACAATTTCATGCAACATCTAAAATCTACTAACTAATTACAACTAACTAACTAACTACCAATTCAAACAAACAAGAATAAATGTAGGCAAAGAAATACAATACAACAGACATATACCCGCACCCCACACTTAGACGGGACACACTGTCCTCAGTGGAAATAAATAAGGAAAACCTGATTAGTTGGACTCCTCTTCTATGTCTGGGGTCATACCCCCTGTGTCGAAATCATCATCAGAGTCGTCGTCATCAGAGTTGTCCTCTATGTCTGAGTCTGGCAGTCGGTGATCATTATCCTTATACCAAATCCACCGTGCCATTGACCTTGATCCGCACAGTGTATGTCTGATGGCCTTGTAGGGAGGTCTGTGATAAATCTCCTTGAGCGGTGATGGATCCACAGATGGAAGGCCCAGAAAAGAGTTGAAGAACTCCGCATTCAGTTGCAAGACTTGGCCCCAAATCTTGAATTCACTTCCTGTAGTCTTTGGGGACCAATTGACATAAAACTCTCGTGTTAGATCAAGATTGCATTCCCCCGTATCTCAGAAAATTAAATCAAGATTTAGTGCCATGATTTTATCAAAAATGTGGGGGTCTCTCTTTGCTAGACTCTCCTTCTGCATCAAATCGACGTGAACATATTTTTTTACTTTGTTGTTCTTGTACCACTCCTTCCCTTCCTCCTCTAGGACCCACTTTATCCCGAAAGTGCGTCGAGGCACTTGCAAAGAGGAGGACTCAGCCTGATCTTTTCTTGCCCTTTTCTGACCTTTTTGGGAGGTGGACACTTTTTCTTTTCCTTGTCGTCCTTTTGGGCAAATTCTAACTGAGATCACAATAAAGTAATGTTAGTTTCATCATAGAAGATTTACTATATTCAAAAAAGAAAATCGTGATGGTACCACCCCACACTTAATCCATTTGCACAACGTTAGTAATCATGTAATCTTGACTATCCTTTCTGACTTTATTTCATTGGATTAAGGCAATATTTGAACAAGACGACCACATTGAAATCTTATCAGGTTGTTGCATAGAAATAATCCAACCATCTTATGCTTGTGGTCAATCATGATCAATACCTTCGATGAGCGAGTCATTCAAACATTCAAGATTACAACTTTCAAGATTATGCATGAACTTCACAATTTTGACTCCATAAAAATAGGACAGTGAATACCAATCAAATACAAGTCAGAGTAAAGTCAAGAGCACCCACACGAATCCATTCACTCAACTAGATGCATCATAACAAACGAACCATATTCTTATCACCAAGCACCACTTCAAAATCTAATAAACCATTATAAGCGTAGTAGTGCAACAACTACGAAATATAAAAGAGTAACTTACGTGATGATGGATTAAGAAGATGAACTTGCAACATTAGATGAGCAAAAAGAAAAACTTTGAGAGAATTTGGGAGCTTAGGTGTCACCTATCTTGAGAAAATAATGGAATTGTGTTCTAAGGTTGAGGATTTATTTAAAGACTAAGCCATGGGTCGGGTTTGATCCATGTACAATCTGGTTAGGAGACATAAAAAAAAAGATAAGTAGGCGGCGCCTAATGCTTTGCCTATGCTTAGCATAGTCGGCGCCTTTAGAAATGCCTAGATAGGCATAGGCGGCGCCTTGCCTATCGCCTAGATTGGCATAGGCGGCACCTTTCCTATCACCTAGATTGGCATAGGCGGCGCATATGGCATTGCCTATGTGAGGCAGTGAGCATAGGAAATGGCATAGGCGGCGCCTATAGCATTGCCTACATTGGTATAGGCCATGCCTTATCCATTGCCTATGTGAGGCAGTGAGCATAGGCAATGGCATAAACATTGCCTTGTCCGTTGCCTAGATTTGCATAGGCATTGCCTTGTTCGTTGCCTAGATTGGCATAGGCAATGCCTAGCCTATAGCCTTTGCTTCATCATTCCTCACTTACCACCTTTAGCATGGCTCACTTTCAAATCAAAATTTGGGACTAATCTCTTCCTTTGTATATCTTGCACCTACACTTAATCAAAAACAAAAAAAATGATTAGCAGGATGGGTTGCCTCCCACCGAGCGCCTTAGTTTTGGTCGTGGCTCAACTTTTTTTTTTGAACTTTTATTTATCAAAAACAAAATCCTAACGAAACAAACTCCTAATGATGGCTTGCCTCCCATTTAGTGCTTGATTTACTGTCGCGGCATGACATAGTTATCTCGATTACTCAGACTTCATCAAGATATCTGGTGGCTTCGCCGGTGGTGAGGGTCGATTCTTAAGGTCAAGGTCCAGCTTCTTGGGGTCATATGAATACGGCCCCATTCCTGTCAAAGCACAGATAGTTTCTTCGTTCACTTCAACATCCTCACGCTCAAAGTTCAAAAGCACAATAGCCAATGGCTCAACAGTAAGCTGTTTCTCTAAAGATAATTCCTTCTCATCCTCATAATAAACATCAGCTATAGCGAACACATTCATATCTTTGGGTTGCTTCATTGATTTGCTTACATCAAAATGTACCACTTCGTCATTCATGTGAAATAAAAGCTCATTTGCTCATAAATCAATAAGCACACTTCTTGTTGCGAGGAAAGGTCGACCCAAGATTATGGGCACCTCAAAATCCACCTCGCAATCCAAAATAACAAAGTCTGCAGGAAAAATGAAGGTAGAAACCTTCACTAATACATAATGTAAGATACCAACAGGTCGTTTTACCGACCTATCTGCCATTACCAGTCGCATGTTGGTTGGTGTAGGATCCCCCAACCCCAAATTTCTATAAATGGGTAGTGGCATCAAATTAATGCTAGCCCCCAAATCACACAATGCCTTAGCAAAATCTAAAGATCCAACCGTGCAAGGAATAGTGAAAGCACCAGGATCCTCCTTTTTCTGTACTAAAGATCTCGTGGCAATTGCACTGCAATGATGAACATTATCTGCCAGTTCATAACTTGCTGCCCTTTTCTTTATCAAAAGGTCCTTCATGAATTTGGCGTACCCTGGCATCTGCTCCAGTGCCTCCACCAAAGGCACATTAATAGTCAGCTGCTTCAGCATGGTCATGAATTTACTAAACCTGGTGTCATCATCCTTCTTCAGTCTCTGAGGAAAAGGTGGAGGTGGATTTGGAAGAGTCTTTTCCACCACTTCCTTTTGTTTTTTCTTCCGATTATCAATCTTTTCAGGCTGGTGACATCTAGGTGTAGTGTCATGAACGTTCTCATTCTTCTTTTTAGCTTCTATAGAATCATCACAATCTGCTTCAATAACATTCTCTTCTGTATTATCAACCACCTACTTGCCTTTGGATGGATTTTCCAACACCTTACTTCTCCTGGTAGTAATAATCATACATGATCCATCATTTAGTGGATTTTGCATAGTGTTACTAGGTAAAGTGCCAGCTTTTCTTTGATTGAATGTCGCTGATAGTTGACTCATTTGTTGTTCCAGCTATTTTATTACAGTGGAATGCGAGTCAACCAATTGATTTATTGAGGACAAATCATTTTTTACCTCAGTTACTCCCGTGTTAGTTGCCTCCACTCCTTTAAACAGCTTAGCCATCGTATCTTCCATGGACATCTTTCCAGAGCCAGATGCCGCAGCCTCACAATTTCCAGGAGGAATATACAAACCACTCCTATCAGTCTTATTCTTGAATCCGGATTTTTCATAATAGTTTCGACCTTGGTTTCCTTGGGCATTGCCTCGGAAACCCCCCTGATTATTCAAATAATTTGCTTCCTCCTCAGAATTGGATTTATCTCTACCCTGTGATACAACAGCCTTGACCTTTTCTGACTTCCCTGATAATAAATGCTTGGTAAGAAGGTCCATCTGCATTTTCATGTGAGCCATATCTTGGTCACATTCCTTTTCTCTTCGCCTCTGTTCTTCTTTCATGCCAGTAGATACAGTAGAGCTTACTACCTCAGAATCCCTGGTATGCCAAGCTCTACTCTGCTTTGTCATATGATCCATCATATCACCAGCCTCAATAAAAGTAAGGTCCATGAATGACCCACCTGCAGCATTATCAACCACTGGCTTAGTCACCGAGTTCAATGCCCTGTATAATATTTTCATCAAGTGGATGTTGGTCATCTGATGATTTGGGCACCGCATTAGCTTCTTCTTGAACCTCTCCCATGTTTTGTGGAGAGCTTCAGTTGGAAGCTATCGAAAATTACTGATCTCATCTCGTAACTGTGCTCTCTTGGATGGCGGAAAGAATCTTTCTAGGAAAGCATCTTTCAGTTGCCTCCAATTAGTAATAGAGTCAGGAGTCAGCCCGTTCAACCATAGAGTTGCCTCTCCAGATAGAGACAATGGAAATAAACGCAGTCGAATTGCATTCTGTCCAACTCCTGGATTGTCAAACGACTTGCATGTTGAGATAAAGTTGATCAGATGCATAATCGGATCATCGCCTGCAAGTCCACCAAATAAGCCTCTGAGTTTTAATAGCTGGATCATGGTGCTGGTGATATTGAACTTGGTTCCGGGTGCCAAGGGTGGAGGAATAATAGCCCCTGTGGCACCAGCCGCATCTAAATCATTATCATCATCATCGAAAAGGGCCTGCTCAGCTCGGCATTCAGGTCTCATTCTAGCTTGACGATCTCTCCTGTTCACAGGTGCTGCCACCTCACCATCACGCCTTGGATTTAATAACTCATCATCACCCAGGTCCTCTTCATCAAGATTTGTTTCCCGACCTGGGTTATCAATATTTTGTTGATGCACTTGAGCAGCTGCCAATGCAGCTAATCTTTCCTGCTCCTGTTGAGCAGCCATCCTTTCAAGGTTTCATTGTGCATCCATTCTGCCAATAAGATGTGGTTCAGGATTTATAGGTAATAAGGGCTGACCAGAACTTCGTGTATTTGGCATTCACTCCACTAAACCTGAACAAAACAAAAACAACAAACAAAATGTAAAATTCGAGAATCTTTGACCAAAAGGTCTATTAACTATCACAAACTTAGTTGACAACTATATTCCCCGGCAACGACGTCAAAATTTGATACGCCCAAATTTCAACTCTCGTTAGAAAGTGTAAGCGGTCGCTATCAAATATAGAACACAACTGGATTGGGTGTCGAATCTCACAGGTAATACTCTGGTCACTAAGTGTTGCAATTATTAGTAGACTATTGGTCAAAAATTCCAAGGAAAAAGGGGGGTTTGGTTTAGGCGTGAACTAATATTATCAAAGTAACAATGGAACAATTTGCATGGTAAGATTTAATCATAGAGATTGATAAGTTAGGGTTATTTCCACCTTATAAGTTCTACTTCTCTATTAACTATGAGTAACGCGGAATTTAGACATGCATGCACTTATAGAGAATCGTATTCTAATTCTAAATCCAAGTGTTTCTCAACCATCAAGGATTTATTTCACTTTAGCTCTCTCGAGCCTAAAGTGTAAAACAAATGGTACAGATTCTCCAAGAAGTTAATCCGGTTAAGGCATTAACGTGTAAATAGAGGTTGGAAACCCTATTTACTTGTCACACTCTCTTTTCCAAACATGTAACTTTTCTCTTGAACAAGTTAATTCTATAATGGCGTATTCTCTATGTTTGCAACCATAAGAATTCAATCAAAACGAAGAGAGTAATGATATAAGTAGCATAACACATCAAGAATTCACAAACTCATAGTAATAAATAGTATCTTACAAGGTTTCCATAACCCTAACAAATATGTTTAGCTACTCATGAATACAATGGAAATCAAAGTAGGCATCATCATCATACCAAAACTTAGAGAAATCTCGGCTATGGAGATGAAACGTGTTTTCTTTCTCCATTGCTCAAGTGAACCGTTTTCTGCTCTCAAAACTCGTCCAGAATCTTCAACGTGAATAATGAATAATGTCGAATGATAATGATAATGAAAAATTCAGCAATAAGGTTTTTAATAGAATCCTTGTCTAATAAGTTGGTACCGCATCCTTAAGTATTTAAAAATACTGGGTTTGCCCGGGAAAAAGTTTCTATGCATCACATTCAGTCCAAAAGCTGTCTTCCCTCTTATGTGAAGTTTTCCTTTGCTGCCCACAGGTCAACAAAGTGCTGAAATCTTCATCATTAGTACCTGAAAAACATGCTAATCACATAGGTCAGCTCACTTAAAGGAAAATGGACTAAAAGTGCAAGAATTATATATTTTATCCTTAAAACTTAACCAAAACATGGGTAAATTATGGTGCTTAGACGTATAAATACGCCCACCATCACCTTACAAAATCATTTATTACTAATTCATATATATTCGGCCATTTCCCAAGTTTAAAACATCACCAACATGTCACATAGATATTTTCCAAAACACATTATGTGCTTACCTTCATCAAGGTCATTTTCATGAATGAATACATAAAGATTAGGTTTAATAATGTGTCACACGTTAGAACACTTACAACTAGCATCCGTATATGCATATCAACAACAATATCATAAATAAAAACAAGCCAAAGTAGGAATCATAATTGTTCATCATTTAGCAACACAACTCTTTTCATTTGATTTCATAACCACCATTTACACTTACTAATTCAAGTGTAAAATACATGGGTTTTAGAGTAATCTAATACGGGGAAGGGATACATGCCTTAAACAACTTGAATCACAAAAAATATTGACTATTTCTTGCCACTATATGATCACCCTCCAAACACTAGCCTTCAATCTCTCTTCAAGAAACATTTAGAGTGTTTAGCAGTGTTTGGGTCTTTAAAATAAATGCATAGGAGGATACAATGCATTATATAGTGAGAGTGTTTAGGTTTTTGTCAAGGTAAATGACCAAAAGGTCATTAGTTAAATAATGAAAAGTAAGCTCATGCAGTGGTATGACTCCCCCATATGATTCCCTTAGTGATCGTACCATAGTGTACTAGTGGTACCCTAACACCTACCCTAGCCTTCTCCTAGGTAAAACACATTGTTAAGGGCCTGATAACACACCCATGTGTCATATACAAAGGGTCAACTCACCCCCTAGTCGTAAGCTTCAATCGCATACAAGATAGTGTCCCTCAAGCTTAAATTGCACTCTAGATGATTACCCCAGATACGACTTGTATATATAGGGTATGATTGAGAAGGGGTCACTCGTACCTAGGAAAGTCAGTGACACTCACAATAATACCATGATATGAGGGGGTATGTCAAGGTGGATACAAGTCATGAACAAGGGTACGACTCAAGTCTCTAGTCGTACCCAACTCAGAGACACAAAAATGAAGTTGGTTTTGAATGGTTCAATGTCTAGTTGTTTCAATTCTCTACCACATTGATCATTCCTCCACAAAAGAGGGTAAGGTAAGGCAACAATAGACATTGGTTAACACTTTCCCACATATCAAAGAAAATTTCAAAAAGATAGAATGAGCACACAACAACATTAATGTAGCATAACACATATCATAATTATTAAATCACTCATTCATTACATTCACTAGGGGATTCAAACCCATCTTTCAATGTGGCCATATGGCTCATTAAAAGTTTACGTATTCAAAACCATTATTAACTAAGGACACAACTCAAACTAAGAAGATTAATACATAACTCAATCACATATTTGCGGGACAAAAAAGAAATGCGGGTACTTGGACTTCATGTCCACCTCCGCCTCCCAAGTAGCCTCCTTGATCTTTTGGTTCCTCTATATAACCTTCACCGAAGTAAATTCTTTTGTTCATAACCATCAAACTTGATGATCTAAGATCCTAACCATAACTTCTTCATAAAACAAGGAGTCTGAGATATCAACATCTCTTAAAGTAATAACCAATGAAGGGTCACCTACACATTTTCGCAATATAGAGACATGGAAAATTGGGTGAATGGAGTCCATGCTAGAAGGAAACTCCAACTCATATGCAACACTGCAGAACATTTTCACAATCAAGTAGGGACCAATATACCGCTTAGGATTATAGAAAAGGGAAATAACCAAAGCTCCCAAGTTAAAATCTGAAAAGTGAGTTCGTCCAGGGGTACAACTCCACTATATGATTCCCTTAGTAATAGTACCCTAGGGTGCAAGTGGTACCCTAAATTTTACCTTAGTATTGTTATTTATGACACATACTTTTATGGGTATGGAAACACACCGATGACTTATAAAAAAAGTGTACAGCTCACCACCCAGTCGTAAGCTTCAACCATATGAAAGACCATTTACATCAAGCTCAAGTATCACTTTATATGATTTACCTAGATACGATTCATACACACAGGGTAGGATTTAGGAGTGGTCACTCGTACCTCTGTGCAACGACCTGAGACTACCCCTAAACGTCACACGGTGCTTAGGACCACAACTCAGCCCAAGCTAACCCTTGCTAATGTCATAACTCACCAGCAACTGAAATAAATACATGTCTTAAAGAGTAATGCAAAAGATAAATTTTTTCTGAATATGATCAAAACAAAACTATATTAAAATAATTACAACTCTAATTATAGAAAACAAAACTGGAATCAAATACATCAACTTCTACTGACTATCTATGAAGGCTCTACTTATATTGACTATAGGTAGTCGGTACATGACCAAAACTATCCAAAATAAATACAATTGACTAAAGAAATTAAAATGCTTCTCAAACTTTGACTGACTCAAACCCTTAAATCAAAAGGGTTCATCAATTACTGACTAAAAACTACAATTGCATGATTATGATGGTGTACTACAGTTGGTACCAACATTATAAAACAATGTAGCACATAGATGTATATGTGAATTTGTACTTTTGGAATGTACGGAGAATATGGGGGTGAATGCATAAGTAAGAACTTTAACTAATTTTTCATACAACTTGTAAAGAATGCATGCTAAGTGTAAATGACTCACATTGGCTTTATTAACTGAAAGCTAAAAATCAATAATCATGAATAATAAAGCATAATGTATAAATCTTGTGATCCATAACACTTAGTTCTAAAAGCTATGCTTTTACATTTTTTGTTAGTGGAATAAGTAGGACTGAAGTCAAGTCTATTTTCAAATCATGCAGGCTAAGTTTTAAAGGACTCACCTTTATGATTTGTAAACTAAAAGATGAAAATACATAGCTAATGTCTTATGTAAAACAATATCTTAGTAAAATTGTGATCCTTTACACTTCATTGCTAAAAGTTGTTCTATTTTTCTATTTTTCTATTTTAGGACTTAGGGACTCTGGGAGGTTCTTCTAACCGATGTAAACCATGTTAGCTTTCATCGAGCTCAATATCTTGTTCTCCTATGGGGAAAGCCTCATGATGGAGAGAGTTGTCATACTCTTGCCAAGGAGTATAACCTTATCTTAAGTGATCACCGGCTTAGCACACTATGTACACGTAATCTTAATCCTATAGTGGCACGAAGTTCTGGGGCCTGATACCTTTGAAACATACCCAAGTCTACTCTATGCTTTCGCTCAGACATTAGGAAATCCACATTAAAATAACACAAGGGTTTATCATGAAATCTATTATGCTTTTCTTTCTTTAAATCTCAAACTATATGAAGAATATGGATTCTGTATCTTAGCTTAACATCAAAAGATCAATTTCTTTCTTAAATCTTGGAAAATATCTTATAAAAGAGGCTTAAAATCATAATCATCTTGAAATATCAAAACTTAGACTTAAGTCTTAAAACCCATGCATTAAACTCATGTAAATTCATTGCAAAACGTCATGCTCTATATACTTCATGAAATACTTCAACAATATCTAGATAATGAAATCAAGAATCACAATATAATGCATAAAACTCTATTGGAAATATGAAAATTCATATCACATGGATAAAGATGTGAAAATAGACATTCAATTCAATATTTAAATCACTTGTAACATCATAATCTTTAAACAATGATAATTGGGTATGTACCATAATTTACAAAATATGAAATCTAAAATAAAGATCATGTTTTGGGCACAAGGATGAAAGGAGTATCCTTGTTCATAATTCCACATACTTAATAGACTTGATTTATTGGGAAAACTTGACCTCGAAAGCCTTGGATATAATCTTTAATGTTTCTTGAATTTCTTGGACTAGGGAACTTAGATTCTTGGTTTTTTTTCATGAAGAGGAGAATTGAATTATTTGAAAGAATACTCAAATACCTATCATTTGATATATATTAGGACACCTAAATTAATATATTCTGGGAGATACACTCATTTAAAGTTTACCCTTGTAGGATCGAATACAAAAACTCAATTGATAAAAGTGTTCTCAACTCGACTTTGCTCTAAGTGATTTCTATGAATATTTTTCACCTAGTAAGCACTATTCTCAATAGCATAATGATAATGACATATGTATTCAAATATGAATCATGGGATTAGAGTTTATAGACGTAGGAATGATGGTTCAAATTCTAGCATGAAAATACAGGGAGTTATAATATCTATCCCTTGGAATCATTTGTCCTCAAATGATGGGTACGAACTTATTGAAACATTAAAAAGTATGGAATAATGTATAAATGACATTTCTGCTAATGAAGGATATAGCTGAGCTGAAAATTTAAAAATTCTATCATGTAGATGATTTTGAAGCTGAATTGACTTTACTGACTATAAGGAACAAATTCATGCTTGGTTTTGGGAATTCAGGTGAAATTTACATGATAAAATCATTGTTATAGAACTTCTAAGTGATAACTAATTCAATAAAAATTCAAAGAGTTACTAAGGATGGAATAAAGTATGTAATTTCTCATTTAGGAATTATCCCTAAGCAAGACACGTAAAAGAATCAAAGGAAAATGGGGCTTCCTAGCATCACCAATTAGATTATGTAAGCACGAATCATGAGGTAATAAGACTAAGGTTGTACAAAGGTATTACAATTTCAGAGATGGAATACTTGAAAACATTCATGAACTAAGACACGACTTAATATCTGAATCTTGGACTGATACATGATGCATGAACTGAGCTCAAATTGTAATTTGCATGAATGAGAACATTTTTTCTTATGGAATGGCCATACTCCAGAAATTTTGGGTAGTAAGACTAGATGAAATGTTGGAAATCTATAGGAGATTATCCGGATTGCACGATATATGGACTGGATCATACTGACCTCTCATACTAAAATAGAGTATTTCTTTAACACTTTTCTAAAAAATTCTAATAATATTAGGGAGAAAATAATTTTTGGCATGATCTGAACAAGACATCCGAATAAGGAATCACAACATTGATACAACTCTATACCATAGAGAAGAGACATATAAATTGTAAGCTAGGATAGAATTACTAGGCTTTAGGTAATACAACTTCTTAATTTCAAGCTTAGCAACACTTCTCAAGTACTCCCTCAATTATACATTCCACTTTAATACTATACGCATTTGAGTCAACTTATAATTCTCACATGGGCGTTGATAAATCCATCTACATAAGTCTAGACAGAACTAAATTCTCTCACCATGATCAAGCCTAAATCAAAATCACAAGGTACAACATTCCACACAATAATACTAGTCTTAGCCACATGATTCAATCTTCTATGTCTCTTTTGGAGATCAAACCCTAAGCATAACATATCTTACCCCTTCAATGACTAACCTTGATCTCTTGCTATGGATAACAAGTGCAAATTGCATTCCTCCGCTCATATCCCAACATGACATTCAAGCCTATCATTATAACCACATATGAACTTCAAGGAAAAACCCATAAAGGTATACTTGTTATTTTCTCTAAACCTCTATCGATAACAACTTTCTTGACCAATTCTTAAGAAGTCATACCAAGAATTCTCAACTAAATACGACAAACACCAAAGATTTACCTCAATATTCCTTTATCCTCTAGCCTTGATACAAAAGAATAAATAATCTTTCTTAATGAGGGTCATCAACTCTCTCTTATCTAAACCACTGCTTATAGATTATCATCACCACTATCTTAACATAGGAAGATATTACTAAAGGCTAATGGATATAGACCTTAAGTATGCAAGAATACTATATATAAATTTGACACTTATTGAGGCTCGAGGATAGAATATCAAAGGCATGGATTCATTAAAGAGATATAAACTAAGGGCATACATGATATAAAACTGAATTTTGCTGATCATTAAGAGTGTTGTGTGAGTACTGGAACTAAACATACTCTAAATCATGAGTACATGAGTCATGAGCTGCATGACTTGAATTTTGGAGTTCATAAGACTGCTAAGTGAGCTGGAACACCTTATACTGGGAATTGGAATCGTACATGATTTTTCTATAAGGTTCATAATTGTGAACTGTTGTTATGGGGCCGATATGTAAGGCATGAGTAGTTATCTTGATAACTAAAGTACAAAATTTTGTATTGAGATGAGGATAGGTAGGTCATCATCCTCTCTTAATGTTGTTCTACAAAATATTGGCATTACTACTAGAATCTGGGGGGCTGACTTGGTTCCTTGTTCTATCATCTCCCCTTTTTCTTTAAGCTATCATACTAAGTCTGTGGAACCTTTTACTAAACTCTAATCTAATCTGCAATCACTTTACTCTAGTGTCTGAAGTATAACAATACACATAATGATAAACTTACCCTTAAAGACTATATTTGAAGGTTTGAAACCTACTACTAATACTTCCTTATGAGATACAACTCTATATTTTTGTAGCCCAATACTCATCATATAATAAATTGAATATTTACTAGCTTAGAATCTTCATGAGTATCAGAGGTCGCACCATTTATATCTTCAACTCTTATTTCTATTAGCTCAATCTTCAAAGTTTTAGACTTAGATTCTAACACTTACTTTGCATATCCCCAAACCTTTATTGAACTATGCTAACTTCATTCTTGGTCACTCTCTTAGTACATACCACCTTTAACTTCCCTTAGCTTTAATAACCGTCATCACAGACTTATATCTATTACCTCAAAAAACATAATTTCTTCACTAAACAAATAATCATAGCCTACCGAGATAACATCTTAAAATTATATTTTTTTTTCAATCCATAAGAATCAAAGTCATACTTAAAAGACTTAAAACAATCTATCCATAACTCCTTAACTTACCTATTAAGAACACAATGTGCTATTTAACTAGACTTCTTCAACTTAGCAACTCAAGGGTACTATTAACCACACGCAAAATGTAATAACCTTAGAAAATAATGCAACCCCATATCACCTTGGGCACACCTATACATCATAGCCACAACATGATACTTAATTATGAAAATATGAACTTAAACTCTTTCATACACTATTAAAGCATACTATATCACTTCCATAAAACTAGAATCTCCAACCAAGCAATCATTATTTCCACCTTTATGATCATCCACTGTTCAACTAAGTTTATAGTTCTAGGCATTATTAACAACACAAACTTACATACAATTATCATATGGAAGAAATAAAATAAAACATCAAGAAATGCTAGACCAGTAGAACCTCATAATAATAATATTTGATCATAATCTTACACTTTATCTAATTAAAGTCCACAAAAACATCCCTTTTCCACATATCTATAGTACTTATCCATTCATATATCTGAATTATACCCCTAGCTCTACAAACCTCAACCAATTATTATTCACAAATATGCGGGGAAGCCTACATTAATAATATTCAACCACCAAATATTTTCATTATAACCTATACTTTTCTAAAACAATAATTACCATCAATAACTCCTTTTCTACTTCAAGCTATCAAAAATTCAACTTAACTAATAACTCTTTCTCTACACTTTACCAAGGAAATGATACCTCATTTATTACCTCTAAGATGACATATAAGGACCTATCACCTTAACACAAATTCGAAAGCATGCATAAGTTTATCTCTATATCTTTTATCAATATTCATTCCGACTTTGCTTGTCACTATACTTCTATACCCATACTTCCCACTATACGAAGGTTCTACTATTTATGAATCATATCCCTTGAATGTAAACTTTATTTAACAATCTAGGTTCATACAATCTCTTCTTACGACTATTATCTGTATTTGTAATACCCCAAGACTCTAACCTATAGTGCAACCATGAATCAAGCTCATGAGAAATAAATTATAATGTTTTGGGCTTCTTCATAATCAAGGATGGTGTGTATTAAGGCATTAAGTATGTCCTAACGATTGGGTGAATCAAAACATTCCTTACCGATTGAATTCTTAGGAAGAATATTGGTATAGTCAACTTCAAACAATTATATCTCTCATTATACTTGGAATTTTTGAGTTCATGACCTATCACAAGATAGATAATTGAATTATATTCCCAACTATACAAATTTTGGTAAAATACGATACCGGAGTAAAGAGTTATACTCATTTTACTCCAGCATGCCAATCTAGAAAAGGGTGACAACGTTTCTGACGGCTTGTCACGTTTTTGTCGACATTTCTGATGACGTCATTATTTTTTTGACGACATTTCTAACGACGTCATCAGCCTTAGGTAGAAAATCATAAAATTTGACCCTTTTGTGACAACATTTCGTGATGGCCTATCATGGGTTTGATGGCCTGTCACGGATGTTGTCAACTATTTTTTTTCAGCAATTTAGAGACAATTTTGCAAGGGTATTTTGGTCTTTTCCCATATTTTGGAGGCCCCTATAAATATAAGAATCCTATCCAAACCCTAATTCCATCATTTTCTCTTTCAATTCGCTTGAGATAATTTATCAAGAACATAAATCTTCCATGAATCATCCATAAATCTTCAAAATTTCTTCAAGAACCAGGTTCCTCATTGTGTGGGCTTCAAGAATTATTTATTTCAAGGGTGGATAAAATCTCAAGCACTAAAGTTTAACCAATTTCAAAGATTAAGGTATGCAGGGTTTTGAACGAGAACACTTCTTTCGTTCTTGTACCCAAAGATTTAATTTCTATTGAATTTCATGAATTTTGGAAAGTGGGTATACACCCAGATTATTTTGTCAAGGATTTATAAGATTTGAGCTATAAAAGATTGACACATATGACTAATTCATTGTCTTATTTCTAAAATTAAGAATTTATGTCATGAGTTGTATATTGTTATCATGAAATGATAATTTCTAAGTGATTTATGATAAGTGTCATGATTTATGTTTTTCCATGAGAAGTTTTTCTATTGAATATATATTGATATTGAGCTTGAGAGTCAAGAACGATTTCTATGATGTTTTACGGAAGATTTGATACTTGATATGATTTGATAAGCAAGTGTACATGATGATGAGAAAGATTATTTTGAGATTTAGTCGAATTAGGAATCCACAAGTTGATTATGATTTACAAGTGAGATATATATTTATAATTTGGTATTCATGATAGACCCTTGAGTTGATTAAGGTGGATTTCCTAACACGTTCTGATCTTAAGTCTGGGACTAGTATTTAGCATCAAGCGAAAAGTATGGGTTCAGCACATCCTACTTCCCCAGAACTACGAGCCACCGTAGGATTAAGATTAACAGCCAAAGGACAAGACAGTTATCACTAATGTTAAGGTTCTACTCTGATGGAAAGGATAGAACAACTCTCCCCAACGTGGGAAAGACATTGGACTCCATGTAAGCTCACATGATTTATGTTGGTTATAACAAACTCCCAAGTCCATAATAGTCCAAGTTTCATGAGTTACCAAGTCACTCTAAGTCATGAGTGAAAGAGTTTAAGTTGAGTCCAATGGTTTGTGAGATTTATGAAGCATGTGTTATTATTGATGATTTAGGGAAAATATATTTCAGGTAACTCAAGCGAAGAGAGTCATTATTATCAGCATGCATGATTTTCTTATACATTTATCATATTATTTAAATGTTGCCTGCACCCCCACATACTCAGTACATTCCCAAGTACTGATTCTCATACGCTTTTATGTTCTATATTTTCTCATGATGTAGGTTCAGGTGCTCAGTCTCAGCAGTGATATTGATCTTCGAGTACCTCCATCTATATTTGTTCAGTTGGTGAGTCCTTATGGTTTGAGGACCTATGTTCCTAATTTTTTTGTTGATAGTAGATGGTTGTTTATTTCAAGTTCAGCACGGGTCAGTTGGGGATCTGTCCCAATGGCTCCTCAGTCTTATATAGTAGAGGATTTTTCAGACTAGAGTACCAGTATGTACAGAACTTCAGTATTTTGATTGTACAGGATAGTATTTCTTTATATTCCAGTATGTTCATGACATGATTATTCTTCTTTATTACAGCTTGATTATTGTCATAGTGAGTTATAGAGGAGATGATAGGCTCAGAGGTTTAGCTTGAGTTCGCGTATGACCTTAAGCACTGTGTGACATCTTGGGATGGGATCTTGGGGAGTTACAGTATTGAAGGGTTAATGAGGAATCTGAATACATATCTTATTCTTTCTTCACTGAATAACTCATAAGTATGAGGACATAACTTTCAACTTATGGAACTTATAACACACAAGAGTGATCCTTTCAGGCCCTTTGTGTGACTTCTGAAATTTCTGATAGTAAACTTGAGAGCATCATCTTAGGAGAAGTTAGAACTTACAAATCATGTTATCTCAAGAATATGTCATATATTGAAATTTATGGAGTAACACATGAATCAATTGAAGTTTATAAGAGAACAACTTTACAAAATGACCTAGAGCATGAAGAAGGGAAACATTTCTTAAATGCCCTGTAGCCTCTCGAAGAAAAGTACAGACATCTTTGTACCATTCTGTAAGACTGTAATAGAAACTACTTCATAGAAACCCTAAGACACTTGAACTTTGTTCTTTGATACCAAGTTTATAATGATCAAAGACTACCCTCTAGCCTTCACATGGTGCTTAGGATCACAAGTGCTCCTAAGATAACCCTTTCTCATGGCATAACTCATGATCAACTAAAATAAATACATATGTTTTAAAAAATAATGCAGAAGATAAATCTTTTTTGAATACGATCAATACAAAACTATATTTAAATAATTACAACTCTTATTATAGAAAACAAGATTAGAAACAAATAGAGAAACTTCTACTGACTGTCTGTGAAACCTCTACTAGTATTGACTATAGGTAGTCGGGACATGACCCCCAAATATCCCAAATCAATATGACTGACTAAAGAAATTAAAATTCTACTAGAACTATAACTGACTCAAACCCTTGAATTAAAGTGACTCATCACCTAATCACTGGAAGTTGCAACTATCTGATTATGATGGTGTACTACAGCTGGTACCTACATTATTAAACAATGTAGCACATAGATGTATATGTGAATTAGTACTTTTGGAATGTACTGAGCATGTAGGGTTAATGCATAAGTAAAAACTATATCTAATTTTGCATATAACTTTTTAAGAATGCATCTAATTGTAAATGACTCAGATTGGCTTGAAGAACTTGAAGGTAAAAATCATGAATCATGAATAATAAATCATGATTTATAAATGTTGTGATCCATAATGCTTAGTACGAAAAGTTGTAATTTTACTCATTCTATTAGTTGAATAAGTAGGACTTAAGTCATGTTTATTTTCAAATTATGCAGGCTAAGTGTAAAAGGACTCACCTTTATCCACTGTAAATTCAATGCTGAAAATCTCTTAGATAATGACTTATATAAAACAATATCGTATTAAAATTGTGAGCCTTTACACTTAGTTTCTAAAAATTATTCTATTGTTTTGTTTTAAGACATAAGGACTCTTGGAGGTTATGCTAACTGACATAAACCATATGTGTTGCCATTAAGTCCAACATCTTGTCCCTCTGTGGGGAAAACCTCACTATGGGGTGAGGTGTCATACTCTTTCAAAGGAGTATAACTTTATCTTAAGTGATCACTGACTTAGCTCACTATGGACACTTAATCTTAATCCTATGGTGGTACGTAGTTCTGGGGCATAGGACCTTGGAATAATACTCAAATCGGTGCTAAATACTACTCCCATGCTTTCAATCAGACTTTAGGAAAACCACTTTAAAATAGCAGAAGGATTTATAATGAAAACCAATTATGCTTCTCTTTCATTTTATCTCAAACTATATGAACAATGTACATTCCTTATCTTAGCTTAGGATCAAAAGATAAATTTATTTCTTAAATCTTGGCAAACAACTTATAAAAGAGGCTTTAAATCATAATCTTCTTGAAATATCAATACTTAGACTTAGGGCTTAATAACCATACATTAAACTTATGCAAATTCATAGAAAAACGTCATGCTCAATATACTTCTTGAAATACTTCAACCATATAAATATAATGAAATCAAGAAACACAATATCATGCTTAAAACTTAATAGGAAATCTAAAAACCATATCTCACTCATAAAAAAGTGAAAATAGACATTTAAATCACTTGTAAAATCATAATCTTCAAATAATGATAATTCAGTATGAACCCTAATTTGCAAAATATTAAATCAAAAATAAAGATCAAGTTTTGGGAACATGTATGAAAGTAGCATCCTTGTTCATAAGCCTTGGATATAATCTTGAATGTTTTTTTGAACTTATCTGACTAGGACACTTAGATTCTTGTTTTTTTTTTAAGAGGACATTGAATTCTTTGATTCTTGGGGGAGGAAAGTTTGAGTTTCTTGTTGTTAGGGAGAAACCCTAATCTATTTATTCTTTAGAGTGGAGAAGAAATAACGTTAAAAGTAATTGAATATGAGGGAAAATAATTCCTTAGGATGCTTTAAGTCGTGGGAGGGGTAGGGTTTGAGGTGATGAAAAGACCGAAATACCCCTATGAAAACTAAGTAAGAATTAAAGAAATTTTTAGTTGATGACTTGAGTTAATAAGTTATCAAATAGTTTATGACTTATCAACTGAAGCCGTCACTTTTGTAGATAAGACGGTTATGGGTGACGACTTGGTTGATAAGGCGTCACTTAGTCGAGGACTTATCACCCTAAGTCATCACTTTGTAGCTGAAATTGATAATATTCTAGTTAAGGATGATGACTTGGCTAATCAGTCGTCACTTATTTGATGGATTATCGTGTAAGATCCCATAAAATTTCTAAGCTTAAATCAATCCTTTAAGCATGTCAAGGGGGTCCCATACTTAGAAAATTCTTGCTAAGTTCTTAGAATTACTTTATTTTTTGCCTTCAAAAGTTGGCAATATAATTTTACCACCTTAATGTCCTTTAATGGTTTGTATTTTTGTTAATTCATGAGCAAAGAGGTCAATAGACGTTCCCAAACAAGTTTTGGATTTTTGGACCTCATTTAGGCCATGTTTTGTGTCCCAAAATCAAGGACAAATGTGATCTTGGTGTGCCGCATCACCTATCGCTTTGTTTAACATTGTTACAGGTACTACCAAAAAAACTACTGAGGCTTGGCACGATCATAGCGTGATGCGTCGGGTAACGTATTTTAGTCATTAAATGTCCATGTTTTTAAGGGAAAAAGGTTAATTTCCCACCCCTATAAAATCCTATCACACGAGCTTTTGACCTTATTTCACCAAAATATTATTGTTACTCTCAAATACTTTAAAGAACAAGTCTAGGTTTTTCATAGGAGCTTCAAATTCAAGAGATTCTACCATTAGTTTTCAAGAATTTTCCATCCAAGGTATGACAAGTGTTCATTCATGGATCCCTTTCATCCATGAAGGCCAAGAATCCAATTTTTAATTATGAATTGTGATGTTTATGTTGTGGATGATTATGTTCATGTAGTTATTATTGTAGGATTCCCAAAGTTGAATGTTTATGTGTTGTTTATGAAACAACGCTAGTATGTGGGTTAAAGTTTATGAAATTGAGTTGAATTAGGGAATCATGTGGTATTAATTTGATAGCATGCCTAAGCCCTATGTTATGAATACTAGGTGTCTGATTAAATGCTTAAGAGAATAATACTTGTGCATTATGACTCAACAGAACCTAAATAATGAATTCATGTTACCTTTATGTTTAAAATGACTCCCATACTAATGTTATGCCGTGTAATAGATTGATGAGATGCTCATGAGATTAGGCTTAGGGAATTATGAAATGTTTATATGCATTATTATTCATATGAAAGCTTGTGGTATGCAACTACTTCATGTAAATCCCCAACGATAGTGTTATGAATTATTGACCATGGTTATATATTCAAGAAGTGTCATGTCTTGTCAGTTTCATGCTATCAAGTCCTGGGGGTACTTGTAACTGACATCTTAGGTGTGTGCCTAGAGCCAGCGTCGGTTTCATGATATATCTCAGTCACTCTATGATTAGTAGTATTCTCAGTCAGTAGAATTCTGTCAGTTATATGACTCAAGAATACTTCGTAATCTCAGTAATCTCAGTCAGTTATCTGATATCAATAGTATTCCATTACTTAACTGAACTCAATGAACTTAGTCCAGTTAATTTAAATTAATCATGTTTAGTGTCTATTTAGATAGTAGTAGGATTCAGCACCGAGTGAGCCCAATGATGGGAACTCACCTGTTAGTATAGGGTGTGATTCTTAGAAGCAATCCTTACGCTCCAGAAATACGTAGCCAGTGTAGGTTTAGACATCAAAACATCTAGTTGAGAGTAGATGAGGTGGCTTAACCTGTTATATGAGGGTCCCACCATTCTCCTTAGTGTACCTGTTAGTCGAGGGATTTCTCATAGCTTGTCCTTAACATTGGCGCGGTATTGACACCCTTCCAACTGGGGTTACAGGTTGGACCCAAGATCTATTAATAAAAAAGGGAATGTCGGTTAGATGAATTCTCCCACAGTCTCAGTTAAGAATCAGGATTGTCAGATATAGTCACTCATTCTCAGTAATACAACTCAGATATTTCTTCAGATATAAGTACTGTCAGATATAGTCACTCTGCACAGTACGAAACTTAGCTAGTTCTATTAGAATCTAGACTATTAAATACAATTACTAAGTAATAGTTATATTAGTTATCAGTAACTCATGTTATCAGGATTCATACCCAGTAGTTAGTATTATCAAGTATTCAGTTACAGTTACTTTTTCTTGCATGTATTCTCATATTTATGTTATATAGTCAGTTAGTATTTTACATGTATATGAACCATTGGCATTCAGCCTACCTCATTTTCATACTAGTAGATTCAATCGTACTGACGTATTTGCGCTATGTTGTTTTAATACCATAGTATCTGAAGCACTAGCTCTAAAGCATCAATAGCATTCCATTTTCAGTAGTTAGAGTCAGCAGTGAGTCATCATCGTTTGAGGATGTTATTATTTGATTATTTCATTATTTTTAGTAGTTCGGAGTTAGTTGGGTACATGTCCCATCAATTCCATAGTTTTTAAATAGTTTAGAGGCTTGCAGACTACAGTATGTAAAGATAGTTTTTTTTAGTTTTGGGTATTTCCATACCCTGTTCAGATATTGTTTTGTCGAACATGTTACGGTTTTGAACCTTACGTCCTTATATCTTATATTCCACATTTATTCAGTTTATTATGCAGTACCTAGTTACAGATATTAGTCATGTGTTAGCTTGTGGTCCTTCGGGGTCATAGGTCCTGTGTAGCATTTCGGGTATCATATTTGGGTTGTTACAAACTTGGTATCAGTGCCTAAGGTTCAATAGTCTCCTAGGAAGTCTGAAAACCGCATCTAGTAGAGTCTTGAGCGTGGGTGTGTTGTGCGCCATATTTATGTACATAAGGCTATAAGATGTTTTTGGAATAGGTTCCTTTCATTCATTATTCATGTCATGCCAGTGAACATGAGCTCAAGTTTAACTCTTATTCTAATTTGTCTCTCTCTTTCTTCTACAGGACATGACTCCCAAGGGACGAAACAGAAATCAGTCAGCTCCTCAGCCCGTCTAAGTAGATCCCTTGGATGAACATGTTTCTTATGCAGAGTTCAGAGATGTATTCACTACTCTTGATAACTCAGTTGCTTCCTAGAATGAACGACCAATTGTCACTCCGGCTAAAACAGTTGACAACACTGCAGTAGCCAGGATTCAGGACTTTACCCAAATGAATCAGGTTTAGAAGTTTACAGATATCATGGGGGTATCAGTTATTGAGAGTGGTGATCTAGCTTAATATTAGTTGTAGGATGTGTCTCACACATGGTTCAAATAGTGGATAGCAGAGAGGGATGGTGATGCAGGGCCTATAGAGTGGGAGGAGTTTGCCACTATTTTTCTTAATAGATTCTTTACTCTAGAGATGAGGGAATCTAGACTAGAATTTATTAACCTCAAATAGAGCAACATGACAGTGAAATAGTATTCTCTTAAGTTTACTCAACTAGTTAGATACGCTCCTTATGTAGTGGCAGACAACAGGGCTAAGATAAGTAAGTTTGTTTATGGGATGAATGATAGAGTGGTAAATGAGTACAGATATACAATATTTATTAGAGAGATGGACATAGCCATGCTTATGATCCATGTTCAATAGATAGAAGAGTTGAAGATTAAGATGAGGGAGAAGCAGAATAAAAGAGAAAGGATAGGTAGTTTCAATATTGCTCACCCTAAGTCAGAGGGTCAAAGTTGTTCTCAGTTCCGCCCAAAGTCTTCCATTCCATCTCGATCCTCAGCCAGTGCTCTAGTTCCAAAATTCAGAGATGGCAATAGAGATAGGGCGCCAGGATTTACGTGTCAGGGCAGTGTTAGCTGTGCCTATTCTTTTCCTCTTTGTCATACATGTGGCAAGCACCATCAGGGTACTTGCAGAGCTGTCAGTGATGTTTGCTTAGGATGTGGCAATCCAGGACACAGAGTCAGAGATTGTCCCTAGGAAGGTCCTCAGGGTCAGCGTAATCGTTCCTCAGCTCAGTTCGGTCGCCCGAACCAGTACGGTGTCACTTCTAGTGAAACTAGTGGGCAATTCTCAAATAGACTCTACAATCTCAAGTCTTGACAAGATTAGGAAAATTCACTTGATGTGGTTACTGGTACGTTACATATCTTTCATTTTCATGTTTACACGTTGCTAGATGCATGAGCTTCTTTATCTTTTGTTACTCCCTATATAGTAGTTGATTTCGGAGTTAGTCCTGAAATTCTAGCAGAGCCTTTATCAGTCTCTACCCCAGTGGGTAAAACCATCATAGCCCAATGGGTATACCAAAACTATCTGGTTATGGTATCTCAGAAGGTCACTTCAGCAGACTTAGTCAAATTAGAGATGACTGATTTTGATATCATTCTCAACATGGATTGACTTAATTCCTGTTATGCCACAGTCGACTGCAGAAACAAAATTGTCCAATTTCAGTTTTCAAATGAACCTGTCCTAGAGTGTAGAGGTAGTACTTCAGTTTTCAAAGGTTAGTTTATTTCCTACCGTCTAGTGTGGAAAATAATTTCTAAGGGATGTGTCTGTCATCTTGTTCGAGTTAAGGACTCTAGTTCCAAGACTCCCAGTTTTGAATCAGTCCCAGTAGTGAATAAATATTCTAATGTTTTTCCCGAAAATCTTTAAGGAATTTCTCCTGAAAGGAAAATAGACTTCAGTATTGATCTTATAATACTCAGCCTATATCTATTTTTCCATATAGAATTGCACCAACAAAACTTATAGAATTGAAAAAATAGTTGAAGGATCTCCTAGATAAGGGATTCATCTTACCCAGTGTGTCCCCGTAGGGTGAACCAGTCTTATTCGTACGGAAAAAAATAATTCTCTCAGAATATGCATTGATTACCGTTAACTCAATAAAGTCATGATCAAGAACTAGTATCCATTTCCCAAAATCAATAAATTGTTTGAACAACTTTAGGGTGCCAGCTATTTCTCCAAGATAGATCTCAGATCAGGCTATCATTACCTTAGATTCAGAGAGTGCGAAATTCCAAAAATAGCCTTCCATACTCGGTATGGTCATTTCAAATTCTTAGTTATGTCTTTTGGTTTTACCAATGCCCCATAAGCTTTCATGGACTTGATAAATCATGTGTTAAAGTAGTACTTAGACATGTTCATCATATTCTTCATAGATGACATCCTTGTTAACTTCTTCAGTGAGCGTGATCCTGCAGACCATCTCAGAATAGTATTGCAGACTCTTTGAAATCATCAGTAGTTCACCAAATTTAGTAAGTGCAAATTTTGCCTAAGGTTATTCACATTCCTTGGTCATATTGTTTTCGGTGATGGCATTAGAGTTGATCCTCAAAACACCAAAGCAGTAAGACACTGGCCTTGCCCAGTATCTCCATCTGATATCAAGAGTTTCTTGGGTTTGGCTGGCTATTACAGTTGGTTTATTGAGATATTTTCTTCTATTGTATCCCCTATTTCCAGATTAACTTAGAATAAAGTCAAGTTTCAGTGGTCAGATCCTTGCGAAAAGAGTTTTCAGGAGTTAAAGACTCGACTCACCTCAGCTCTAATTTTCGTTCTACTAGATAGTATAGATGGGTTCGTAGTGTATTGTGCTATATTTAGAGTAGGCTTGGGTTGTGTCCTTATGTAGCATGGTAAGGTCATAGCCTATGCCTCCAGATAGCTTAAACCCCATGAGAAGAATTATCTTACTCATGATCTTGAGTTATCAGCCGTAATTTTTTCCTTAAAGATTTAGAGACGTTACTTATACGGTGTTCATATAGATTTGTTCACAGATCCTAAGAGCCTTCAGTATGTCCTTTCTCAGAAAGATATTAAACTCTATCAGAGAAGGAGGTTAGAGCTCTTGAAAAATTAATACATGAGTGTCCTTTATCATCTGGGCAAGGCCAATGTAGTGGCGAACGCCCTCAGTAGAAACCCTATGGGTAGTGTTGCTCATGTTGAGGATAGTAAGAAGAAGTTAGCTCAGGAATTCCATCATCTTGCTAGACTAAGTGTCTGCCTAGTTGATTCAGCAGAAAGTAGTATGTAGGTTTAGAACAGTTCATAATCATCTCTAGTTTCTGAGGTGAAAAAAAAAATAGGATAGAGATCCCAATCTAATCAAGTTGAAAGAATAAATCAAAGATTAGAAAGTAGAGGTTTTC
The DNA here is from genome assembly GCA_030864215.1 of Capsicum pubescens. Lineage (NCBI taxonomy): Eukaryota > Viridiplantae > Streptophyta > Magnoliopsida > Solanales > Solanaceae > Capsicum > Capsicum pubescens. Next base: position 222,019,225 of record CM061540.1, on the reverse strand, counting down.
TTCTAAGGGGGAGATGGTGTTTTGCGTTGTCAGGGTCTTCTTTGTATGCCAAGTAAAAATGACTTTAGGCAGTGAATTCTCGTAGAAGCGCATGGTGCATGCTACTCTATTCATCCAAGGGAAACTAAGATGTACCGCGACTTGCGGGAGAGATATTAGTGGAGTGGATGAAGAGAGATATTGCAGAATTTATGGCTAAGTGCTCTATATATTAGTAGGTTAAGATTGAGCTTCAAAAGCCTAGTGAGTCCATGCAGGAGTTCAGTATTCCTACTTGGATGTGGGAAGAAGTGAACATGAACTTATTAATGGGTTTGCCTTTTACTCATCTCCAACATGATTCAGTATGGGTCATTGTAGATAGGATGACCAAATCAGATCATTTCCTTAAATCAGCTCATTTTTGTTCAGTCAATACCTTTAATTCAGCCGACGATTACGCCAAACTCTATATCAGGGAGCTTATCATATTACATAATTTTTTGTTTTCCATTATTTCAGACAGAGGTTCCCAGTTCACCTCTCACTTCTTGAAAGCATTAGAAAAGGTTCTTAGTACCCAAGTTCATCGCAGTACAACCTTTCATCGCCAGAAAGATGGTCAAGAAGAAAGGACCATTTAGACTTTAGAGGATATGTTGTGATCATGCGCAATTGATTTCAAGGGTTGTTGGGATGATCACTTTCCTTTGATTGAGTTTCCATACAACAACATCTATCATTCCAGCATTTGGATGGTTCCATTCGAAGATCACTACGATAAGAGATGCAGATCTCTAGTTGGATGGTTTGAAGTTATTGAGACCACAGTTATAGGTCTTGACTTAGTATTCGATACCTTAGAAAAAGTCCAGTAGATCAGAGAAAGACTCCGGGCTACTCAGAGCCGACTAAAGTCTTATGCAAATATACGCAGAAAGGATCTCCAGTTCGAGATTGGTGACTATGTTTACTTAAAGAACTCTCCCATGAAGGGAGTGAAGAGATTTCGCAAGAGAGGAAAGATCAGTCCCCGATATTTCAGTCCCTTCAAAATTCTTAGTCATTCCAGCAAGGTAGCTTATGAGCTTAAATTTCCTTAAGATCTAGCCTAGTTAATCCAATGTTCTATGTCTCTTTGCTCAAGAAGTGCATAGGTGACCCATCAGTCGTAGTCCCTATAGAGGGCATTGATGTTCAGAAAAGCTTCTCTTATGAAGAGATTCCAGTCAAAATTCTTGACTACCAGACTCTTAGACCGAGGAGCAAAGAAGTCCATCTAGTCAAAGTTCTTTGGCGAAATCATTCCGTTAAGGGAGCTACTTCGTTAGAAGAAGTAGAAATACGGACCAAATATCCTCATCTATTTTCTGCTAACTCAGAACCTGCCAAAGGTAATAGTTTTCCTTAAGCTTGCTCAATTATCATATTTAGTTTCATTACCAACTAGATATTCAGTTTCATTACCAACTAGATATTCAGTTTTATGCTGAGAATTCTATTACAAACTTGGTATCAAATACCATCGCTTATTCAGTCATATGTCCAATCATTATGTTAGTCACATATTCATGCATCAGATGTGCATCCTCATTATGAGAAACTCATCTTATCAAAAAACTCACATGAATTCATGAATTAGTTAAGCATGCATCAGACATGCATGTTCAGTATGATTTATTTAGTTTATCAGTCATGTCAGTCATGAAATAATGTTTCAGTTATTCATTTCCTATATATACTTCAATTTATATTTTCCCCATCTCAGTCAGTATTATTTGAGTATGAATGTTATCAATGGGGACATATTATAAGACCCCAAAAGATTTCTAAGCTTAAGTCAGTCCTTTAAGCTTGTCAAGGGGGTCCCATACTTAGAAAATTCTAGCTAAGTTCTCAGACTTACTTTATTTTTCTACTTCGAAAGTTGGTAATTTCATTTTTCCTCCTTAATGTCTTTTAATGGTTCGAATTTCTCTTAAATCATGATAAGAGAGGTCAATAGGTGTTCCCAGAAAAGTTTTGGATTTTTCGAACCTCGTTTAGACCACGTTTGGTGTCCCAAAATAGTTGACCAATACCATCTTGGCGTGCCACATCGCCTATCGCATTGGTTAACATTGTTGCAGGGACTACCGAAAAACTATTGAGGATTTGCGTGATCATGGCGCGATGCGTCAGGTATCACATCGATGCGCCACATCACTAATCGCATCGATTCCTAGTTTCAGTCATTAAATGTCTGTGTTTTTAAGGGCAATAGGGTAAATTTCCGACCCCTATATAATCCTACAACATGAGATTCAACCCTTATTTCACCAAAATATTATTGTAATACTCTCAATAACAATTCTAGGATTTTCATAGGAGCTTCAAATTCAAGATATTCTACCGTTAGTTTTCAAGAATTCTCCATCCAAGGTATGTCATGTGTTCATTCATGGATTCCTTTCATCCATGAAGCCCAAGAATCAAATTTTAAATTAGGAATTGTGATGTTTATGTTGTGGATTGATTATGTTCATGTAGTTAGTGTTGTAGGATTCCCAAGTAGGAATCTCTATGTGGTGTTCATGAAACTACGCTAGTATGTGGGTTGAAATTTATGAAACTAAGTTTAATTAGGGAATCATGTGGTATTAATTTGATATCATGCCTAAGTACTAAGTTATGCATACTAGGCATTTGATAAAATGCCTAAGAGAAAAATACTTGAGCTTTATGACACAACAAAACCTAAATGATGAATTCATGTTACCATTATTTTCAAAATAACTCCCATGCTATTTTTATGCCTTGTAATAGATTGATGAATTTCTCATGAGATTAGGCTTAGGGAATTATGACATATTTATATGCATTCTTATTCATGTGAAAGCTTGTGGTATGCAAATAATTAATGAAAATTGTCAATGATAGTACTATAAATTATTGACCATGGTTATGTGTTCAAGAAGTGTCATGTCTTGTCAGTTTCATGCTATCAAATCCTGGGGTTACTTGTACCTAACAACTTAGTTGTGACCCTAGAGACAGCGACGGTTTCATGATAACTCCCTGTCACATTATGATTAGTAGTATTCTCAGTCAGTTTTAGAACTCAATAGAATTCAGTCAGTTACATGGCACATGAAAACTCAGTAATCTCAGTAATCTTAGTCAGTTATCATATCTCAATTGTATTCTGTCAGTTAGCAGAACTTAATACACTCAGTCCAGTGCAGTTCAGTAAATCATGTTTAGTGTATATTTAGATGGGAGAAGGTTTCCGTACCAAGTGAGCCCAAGGATGGGAACTCACCTGTAAGTAAGGGGTGTGATTCTTAGAAGAAATCCTTGTGCTCTATAACTACGTATCCAGTGTAGGTTGAGACATCAAGCCTTCTAGTTGAGGGTAGATGGGGTTCCTCAACCTACTATATGAAGGTCCCACTATTCTCCTTAGATTATATGTTAGACGAGGGATTTCTCAAAGCTTGTCCTTACCAGTGGCGCGGTATTGACACCCTTCCAACTGAGGTTACAGGTTGGACTCCAGATCTATTAAGAAAGAGGGGCATGTTAGTTAGATGAATTCTCTCACAATTTCAGTTACAGAATCAGGACTGTCAGATACACTCACTTAGTCTCAATAATAGAAGTAAGATAGCTCTTCAGATATCAGGACTGCCAGATACAGTCACTCAGCACAGTACAGAACTCAGCTAGTTCCATCAGAATCTAGACAGTTAGATACAATCACTCAGTAACAGTTATGTCAGTTAACAGTAACTCATGTTTTCAGTATTCAGACCCAGTAGTTAGTATTATCATGTATTCAGTTTCAGTTACTTTTTCATATGTGTATCCTCACGTTCATGTTATACACCCAGTTAGTATTGTTCATACATATGAACCCTTCGCATTCAGCCTACCTCACTTGCATTCCAGTACATTCAATCATACAGACGTATTTGCACTATGGTGTTTTTATACCATAGGTTCAGAAGCACGAGCTCCAGAGCATCGGTAGAATTCTAGTTTCAGTAGTCAGAGTCAATAGTTAGTCCTCATCATTTAAGGATGTTATTATTTGATTATTTTATTATTTTTAGTAATTCAGAGTTAGTTGGGGACATGTCCCATCAACTCCATAGTTTTTAGATAGTTAGTTGCTTTCAGACTGCAGTATGTTCAGATAGTTTATTTCAGTTTTTGGTATTTCTATACCCCGTTTAGATATTGTTTTATTAGACATGTTACAATTTTACACTTTACGACCTTATAGCTTATATTCCGCATTTATTCAGTTTATTATGCACTGCTTAGTTACAGATATCAGTCATGGGTTAGCTTGTGGTCCTTCGAGGTCATAGGCACCGTGTAGTGTTCCGAGTATTAGATTCGGGGTGTTACATATCGCCTCAAGTTGTTACCTTGATGAAAGAAGGACACACTGAGGTAAAATGAGCATAACTTTCCACTTTGATATCGGATTAAAGTGAAAACAAGTGCATTGGAAACAAGACTCCAAGACCTTTCATTTTATTTATAGTAGTGCACCTTAATTAATATATTCTGGGAGATACACTAATTTAAATTTGAGATTTGTAGGATCAAATACAAAAACTCAATCGAAAAAAGTGTTCTCAACTGAACTTTTCTCTAAGATCTTTCTATGAATACTTTTCACCTCGTACGTACTATTCTAACTAGGATAATGATCATGACATATGTATTCAAATGTGAATCATTTGATTAGAGTTTATAGATGCAGGAATGATAGTTTAACTTATTGCACAAAAATACGGGGTGCTAAACAAGGACAGTGAGTGACCCTTACCACACCTGCATAGGCTATAGGAGGAGAGGGCAAGGTGGGTATTACATAAGTCTCAAGTCGTACCAAATTCAGAGACACAAAAATAAGGTTTTTTTTCAATGGTTCAAAGTCTAAGTGTTTTATATTATTGTGTGCAAAGTCCAGAAGAGGCAAATGTTCTTCCCAGCTATGACCATAATCAATCACACAAGATCAAAGCACGTCCTTAGAAGTCTAAATAGTCCTTTATGCTATCCCATCCGACTGTGGGTGAAAGGAAGTACTAAGACTAACCTTAGTCCCCAATCTTTCATGAATTACCGCAAAAAGTGAGATGTAAACTTTGTACCGTGATCTGAGATGATAGAAAAAGGTACCCCAAGAAACTTCATAATCTCATGAAGATACAACCTTGCATTGTTCTCAGCAGTGAAGTTAGTCCTCACCGTAAAAAAATTAGTCGACTTTGTCATCCTATCCACGATGACCCAAACAAAATTAAACGAATTTCAAGACCAAGGAAGATAGGAAAAAAATCCATATTTATTACTTCGAATTTCCACTCGGGAAACTCAACCTCTTGATACAAACCTTCGGGCCTTATGTGCTCAACTTGCAAGTGTTGACACACCATGCACTTAGCCACAAAATTAGCCGCATCTCTCTTCATATTATTCCACCAATACATCTCCTTAAGGTCATGATACATTTTCATCATACCGGGATGAGTAACATAGGGAGACTCATCCACATAATCTAAGATCCTCTCACACAAACAATCGACGTTGGGAACACATAAACTCGATTGGTACCGTAAACTAATATCACCACTAATCATAAAAGCTTTCACCTTTTGCCCTCCTACATAACTCTTGAACCTTATCAAGATAGGATTCATCATCTTCTCCACCATGATTTCAGCACCGAGAGATGACCGCAACACTACCAACACTAACACACCACCATCTTAAGATTCCAAGAGACGAACACCAAGGTTAGCAAAATAGTGAATGTCCTTTACATACTCTCATTTCTACTTATCCATATGAGCATCTGCAACAATGTTACGTTTACCTTTGTGGTAGTGAAGACTCAAGTGATAATCATTGAGAAGCTGAAGCCATCACCTCTACCTAAGGTTAAGATCTTTCTGAGTGAACACATACTGCAGACTCTTATGATAAAAAATTATGTCCACATGCACTCCACAAAAATAGTGATGCTAGATTTTCAATGCAAACGCCATAGCTAATAATTCTAAGTCATGAGTTGGATAATTACTTTCATGCACCTTTAACTTCCTAGAACATAACCAAGTCCCACGCAGGATGTATCACAGTAGACCACAAAACCATAAGTGCCTTCATACAAAGTCAAAATAAGAGTCGAAGTCAACTTATCCTTCAGCTTGTCGAAACTCACCTCATAAGCATCAGACTATAAGAATTTTACCTTCTTCTTTGTCAACTTAGTCAATAGAATAGCTATAGATGAAAAACATTCCACGAACAGCTTATCGTAACAATCTAAACCTAAGAAGCTCTGAATGTCAGTAAGTGTCATGGGTCTAGGCCATTTATGAACCACTGTAACCTTCTGCGCATCCACCATGATCCCTTCACCAGAAATATTAAGACCCAAGAAATTGATAGCGGTCAACCAGAATTCACATTTCAAAAGCTTATCATACAACTGATACTCTTTCAAGGTCTGCAATACAATGTGAAGGTGATTACCATGATCTACCTCGCTCTTAGAGTACACCAAAATGTCATCTATAAAAACAATGAGAAAAAAATCCAAAAACTTATGGAATACCCTATTCATCAAATCCATGATTTCCACAAGTGCATTGGTCAACCCAAAAGACATAACCAAAAATTCAAATTACCTATATCGTGTACGAAAGAAAGACTTAGGGATATCCTCCTCCCTAATCATAAACTTATGATACCTTGACCGAATATCAATTTTGGAGAAGAACTTAGAACTCTGCAACTGATCAAACAAATCATTTATCCTTGGAAGAGGATACATATTCTTTACCGTCTCCATATTTAACAACTGATAATCAATAGACATCTGAAGGGAGCCATCCTTCTTATGTACCAATAAGATTGATTCACCCCATAAGGACACACTAGGATGGATGAAACCCTTATCCAGAATTCCTTTAATTGCTCCTTACGCTCCTTCAACTCAACTTGAGCCATCCTATACAGGGGAATAGAAATTGGACGAGTGTACGGAAAAAGATCAATCTAAAATACAAACTCCCTATCTGGAGGAACTCTAAGAAGGTAATCATGGAAGACCTCAAGAAATGAATTCACCATTGGGACAGAATACAAAGAAGGACCATCCAAGTTATAATCATTAGATCGAACAAGATGATAGAGACACCTCTTGGAGATTAATCTTTGAGATCTAAGATATGATATAAACTACCCCCTTTTGAGCTAGGGAATCCCCCCCCCTCACTCAATAAATGGCTCATTAGGGAAGTTAATGACAACCTTATAGGTCTGACAATCTAAGCAAGCATAGCACTAGTTCAGCCAATCTATCTCGAATATCTCATCAAAATTAACTATATTTAATTAAAATAGATCCACCAAAGTTCCTTCACTACAATAAGATACCACACACATCCTATAGACTCTTCTAGCAACCATAGAGTCTACTACAAGGGTAGAAATAAAAAATTCGTCAGAAACACATTCTGCACAAAAAGAAAAATACACATCCATAAATTGGGTCATATAAAAGAGAGTGGACCCAAGATCAAATAAACTATACGCATCATGGGAAAAAAGTTTCAACATAAAAGTCATGACATCAGGTGATTTATCAGACTCCGTCGGGTAGTGAGAGCATACTGAACATTCCGATCAGTTATGAAACTAGATAAAACACCATTTGGTTTTACAACCGATGATGAAGCAATTGAAAGCTTTGGCACCCTCCTCCCAAAGTAACATTACTAACTGTACAATTTCTAAGCACGTGCCCTAGTTGACCACACTTAAATCATATATCCATCCCGTCATCCAAGAAAACCCTATGCAATCTACCAAAAAAAATGCAAAGATGACATGATGGAGTTGAATGGGCCCCATGAGACTGAGATCGGGCACCCCGTGCCCTTAAAATATCTCTATATTGGAAACACCTATCGCAGCAGCTTTGGGTGGGGAGAAAAATCCATCGAATATGAACCAGAACTGCCCCACTTATTCTTGGGACACATACCACCATCCCTGCCACTTTTCTATTGGCAACCAATTTGCTGAGAGAACTTAAACTTTTTGCCTTGACTCTCCTCTATTTAATCCTTCTTCTTATTTTCTTAATCTTCCTATTGTATGTACACAACCAATATGGATATACATGTCTTTGATAAATAAGGAAGCCCTACTCTCTAATATCAACTCATGAGATAACCCAAAAGTAAACTTTCTCATTCTAGCCGTCATATTCGAAACCATCTCTAGAGCATAACAAGATAACTAGGAAAACATCAAGGTATACTCCTTGGCTTACATCATCCTTTGTCTTAGATTAACAAACTCCACTGTTTTTTATTCCCTCAACTCTTGAGGAATGACGCGGTCTAAGAGTGAATTAAAGATATCCTTCCATAGAGTTGACTCCTCACGATCACCCCTCGCCTGATCCTATTCTCCGTACTATTGATAAGCCACATCCTTAAGTTGATAGGCTACAAACCCCACCCCTTTCACATTTATAGCATCCATAATACTGAAAATCTTTTCCATTTGATCTAAAAAAACCTTAAGGATCCTTCTCATCCTTAACACCAGTAAAGGTCAGAGGGCTCAACCTCATGAACTGTCCAACCCTTGTGTCCTCAGAATTTTATGGTATAAGAACATTATGTTTAGACTGAGTTGCTACCAGTTGTGTTAACATATGAATAGATTGACGAAACTCATTATTTGTCACTTCCTCTAAATATATCTAAGATAGACTAGAGGGAATAAGTGGAACTCAAGAATAGTTCGAAACTAGACCCTTAGACCGAGATAGATCCCATAAGAAGAGCATTCTTATCAATATTATCCTCAATTGGGTTAGATAATTTTTCATAAATTTTAGACTATCGAGGCATGATTTGAAAAACAAACAAAAAGAAATTATAGGAGAATCCAAGATATAGACTCCACATCTAGAAAATAGAACATAAGAGAGAAATATTCCTAAATTCCTTATAGCCTCCCCCTTATGAGTATGGCCCTTTATACACACTTAAAAAGACACTACTTGACTCATCATTGTGGACTCTCAACTAACCATGAATCTAGGGCTCTGATACCAATATGACACGACCCAAACCAGGGCCTAGTTATGTTGGATACCTCAAGCCCTACTCGAGACTGGAGACCACCTCCAATGCTCAACCATAACTGCCCTGCACTATATGTTAGATAAACTCTGATTTCTATATAGCGATATAAAATAGAACAATAATAAATATAATATAGTGAGAGTGTTGTCCCCAATACCAATACCAATTTTATGGATGACACAAATACCCAGACCACCCATACCAACCGAAAGTAGTCTTATACAGTATACATCCAAAAGTAAAACAATATTTGGTCGGGACATGCACTCGACCATAGAAAAAAACTAACATCTAAGAAATAACAAAAGTTTGTAGAGAAGACCATAAGATAAAATGGAGCCTTCCGGAGTATGGAAGCTCACCACTTCAATCTAACACCATGCTATCCTCGAATCCAATAACTTAGAAGGAGGAGTAGTATGGTCGATCCCTACATCATATGGGGATACAATGTTTGAAGATGGGTTAGAGGGTAAATGCTAGTATGGATTTTGGAGTAAGGATAAAATAATTCCAACTATTATAACCAATTTAATATCCAAATGCATCCATATTAATGCAAATACATATATAGTCCATGCTCGAAAGGGGAATTGGTTTTGATATGTATTTAAAATCATTAACCTTGGTTGTGTAGCAAGACCATCCAAAAAAATCAATGGGCTATATGAGTCAAGTGTTACCCCCTTAACGGACCCCAGTTCATTTAGCCATACGTACCAGTGATATCAAAAGGGTGGGGGATTCCTATGTACCCTTCACCCTCTATGTTACATTTATACAAGTATAACTTAGGGGGTTCCCATGTACCCGACAAGTATGGGGTTACCATAACTAATACTTATATAGGTAAACATGAGTATCCAGTGTTTGTTCGTTGGACCTACACCTTCACGAGTAGCTATCACAATATTCCATTATTGTATAATCAAAACCATTAACACACAACCAAACCACCAATTCCATAGTTTATTACTATGGTATTATAAAGTGGTATCGCCATACAGGCTATAGCTTTCAAGCAATGTTATTAGCCAAACCTTAGGGGATTCACATGTCATAGATCAATTATAAAAATTTAAAAATTTAGGGATCCATTACAATATTATGCAATGCAAAGTTATCAATGAAAGCCCAACTATGTTACAAAACCATTCTCATAGGAATTTTATCAAACATATTAAGGGCATATAGTTTCCAAGAAAAAAACCAATGAATTTGGGAGAATCTATAGTACCCCTAAACCCAATTACCATTACCATGCATTCCACAATGTTAAGCAAACATTATAATAAATATACCATAAGTAAAATATAGGAAAACAATAATGAACCATTAATAATAAAAAACCCCAACATATAGTTCAAAACCAAACAACGACCATAATTAAATCATGAAAACCATTCATTATGATATGAATTTAGTTGAACTAACATTGAGGAAACAATAACATGTATTAGATACGAATGAGTACAGAGATATTTGTCCTTCAAATCCCCTAATTTAATCATCTTTATGAAACCCTAAACCTTTCTTGCACTAGAAGATTTAGAGATATTTTAGAGTGTTTAAAAGTGTTTGATTGACTAAAAATTGGTTAATAAACCCCTGAAAGGCCTTTTATGTCATGGGTCCTAAGGATTTATAAGGGGGAAATATCTAGAATACCCTTAAGATAAACTGTAAAAATTGATTGTTGGTTGCTACAAGTTAGGAACCCTACTCGTACCTAATCACATGAGTTGTACACCTAACTGGTACCCTAGATAGTATCTCAAGGGCATGATATTCTGAATGATATGACTTAGACCTTACTGGTCGTACCATCTCCATATGACTCATATAGAGTCCAATCGTACCTTTGATAGAAACCACACGAAACCATACTTATCGTTATATGACCAACAGCTCCTAAACTATACCCACATCATACGACTAGAACTTACAAATTTTATAATGTCTAGTTAGCTCAAAATTAATAATTATTGAAGGACCATAACCCTTGGTGTTTCAGTATTTGAGAGATACAACCAGAGGTTGGTGGAGTTAAGTTATTATTTGTTGATATCTTGGTTCACTAGAGATGACTTGGGATGACTTTACAGTTGACATTTTTGATAAATTTATTCCTTAAGTTCAAAGGATCATATGAGAGAAAAGTTGATTGCTTTGAGAAGCGCTCCATGACTATTGCAAAGTATGAAGCATGATTTCATGACTTTTATTTATATTCTTATGCTAGTATTTACATTGAGTTTGAGAAGATTAGGAAGTTCATAATGGGTTAGATGTTTCTCTTCAGCTTGCTACGACTCATATGGTAGTGTATGGAGTATCATATCATAATACTATGGATAATGCTAAAGTAACTGAGTTTGTTCTTTGAGCATTTTAGGGTGGTACAAAGAAGATGACTCAATTAGGTTAGTGCAGAGGTCACATCTCTAGAGATAGAGATTTTAGAGGCTTCTAGGGCTATTATGGTATACCAGTGTAGTCAACCTTACAAAATATAGGTAGTAGGTGTTCTAGTTCAGCTGTTTTAGTTGGTCATCCTAGTTTATGAATGACTCATTCCTTTAAGACAAAGCACAGGGTTTTGTATGTGTGTGGTTAGATTGGTAATTTGGCCAGGTACTCTCTTTGTCATGTCTTCAAAGCTACTCCTATATCTTTGATGAATGGTAGAAGTTCTACTATGAGTGCAAGAGGTAGAGGTATTGGTTGCTATTGTGGTAGTTGAGGGACTAACCAATCAGGTGGTAGGCGTGGCTAGTGTTATGCTATATCATCCAGGCCAGAGGTGGAGGCTTTGGATGTCATCATCACAAGTATCATCCATATTTGTTTTAGATCTACATAAGTGTTATTTGATTTAGGATCGACGTTCTCCTATGTTTTTGCTAATTTTTCTTTGGGGTTTGAGCCCCTTGATGTGCCTATCCATGTACCTAACCTCGTAAGATACTTTTATCGATGGCATCAATGCTATTTTGCCACTTTTTATAGGCATGAGAACTTAGTAGATCTTTTGCTATTACATATTTTAAATATTTATGTCTCCTTGGGAATGGATTGGTTAGCTCTTTATGATGATATCCTATATTTTTAGGCTAAAATCATAACCCTAGCTTCTTTGTGTGTGTTGAGGATAGCTTGGAACGATGTACTATATATGGTTCCTAAGAGAGTTAAATATTTTCTTTGGGATCATCACTTGGTTGAGAAGGAGTGTTTTTCTTATTTGGCTCATATTTGTGATACTAGTGTTGCTTCACCTTTTCTTTTTAATCTATTTTTGTTGATAATGAATTCATAGAATTTTTCCATATGGAGTTGTCTTGTATGCCTCCGAATCGTGATATTAACTTTTCCATTGATGTTGAGCGGGGCACCAAGTCTATATTTATTTCTCCTTATGTGATGTCCCCAGTAGACTTGGTGGAATTAAAAGATCAATTACAGGAATTTTTAATAAGGGATTTATCCAACCTTATGAATAACCTTAGGGTGCGCCCATTTTTTTTTGGAAGAAGAAGGATGTTTTTATGAGTATGTATATTGATGATCGATAGTTGACCAAAGTGAAATTTAATAATAAGTATCCTCATCCTTATATTGATGATTTATTTGACAAACGTCAAGGTGCTTCGGTGCTTTCAAAGATTTATTTGAGGTCTCAGCATAACCTACTGAGGATTAGAGCTTTGAATACTCTATAAAAATCTTTTTGGACTCAGTACAATCATTATGAGTTCTTGGTCATGTCATTTTGGTTGACCAATGCCCCAACTGTATTTATGGGTTGATGAATTGGGCCTTTTAACCGTATCTTAGCGCCATTGTAATTGTACTTACAAATGAGGACTCCTTCAAAGGATAGTATCTTATATGTCAATCATACGCAACATTTGTGGATTATGCTTTGTAAATTGAGGAATGAAAATTTGTATGTTGAGTTCTCTAAGTATGAGTTGTGGTTGGAGTCTGTCTCTTTCTTGGGTCATGCGATGACAAGGGATTGTATTATAGTCGATCTATCTAAGTTTGAAGTGATTTGTAATTGTTCTAGTCCTACTTCTTCTATTAAGATTTGGAGTTTAGTTTGTTTATTATGATACTATCGATATTTCGTTGAGGTCTTTACATTTATTGCAGATCCATTGACCAACTTGACTCAAAATAAGATTTACATTCAGTGCTGCACTGCTTGTAACATTATCTTTCAAAAGATCAAGGATTTATTGACTTTAGCTCCTATATTCACTTTGCCCAAAGAGGGGGTGGGTTTTCCCGTCATTTGTGATACTTCTTAATTGGGTTAAGTGATCTGTTGATATAGTAGGGTAAGGTGATTGCTTATACTTTTTGCCAATTGAAGTTCTGTGAGAAGAATTACCCTACCTAAGATTTGAAGTTGTGTGTGGTTGTTTTTGCTATGATTTTTTTAAGTTACTACCTATATCGAGTCTATTGTGAGATTTTCTTGGATCAGCGTATCCTTTAGTACTTCTTCACCCATCGAGATCTTAATATGAGCAATGGGATTGGCTTAAGTTGATTAAGTTTAATTACATGACTATTCTCTTTCATCCGGGCAAGGATAATGTTTTTGTAGATACATTAAGTCGTAAGTCAACGGACATACGTAGCTTGGCATATCTTTTCTCTTAGGATAGGTATTTGTCCTTTGAGGTTTAGCCTTAGGCTAAGCAGATAGTTAGTCCTGATATTTCTATACTTCAGTATCTTTTGGATTTTTGGAGGATAGGTCTTCCTTGTTGGAGAAGATTTGGGCTCATCAATTTGATGGTGTTGGGTTGAGAGTGATTCGAGATAAGGTGTTGAATGGTGAGGCTAAGGAAGCCTCACTTGATCTTGATGGAGTCTTGAGGATTTGAGGCCGAATTTGTGTACCAAAAATGGGTGAATGGATTATATTTATTTCCGGGGAGACATTTTATTCAAGGAATTTAAATTATCTAGGGCTGACTAATATGTACCGTGATTTGAGAAGGCATTACTAGTGGTAATGTAGGAGGAAGGGTGTAGCAAATTTTATAACTTATTTCCTAAGTCGCCAATAGCTAAAGATCAAGTAGTTATGTAATGCCCCATATTTATATTTCCAAACATTAATAACAAACTCATCACTAACAAAATGTTTAAACTTAAGATTTGAAGGAGGTATATAGGCTTAAAATTGAAGTTAAGTATTAATTTAAAGTAGAGGAATTAAGATGTTCAAAATAAAGGATAAAATAAATGAGCTTCTTTCATAACTTTATAATGCCAGAAGGTGACAAGTAAGTGTACAACCTACTTAGACTAATAGAACAAATTGAGGCCTATATTGATGGACTTATTTTAGGCCCAAATTAAATAAAGAAAAAGTAGAACGACAACCCAAGTCCCAATCTTTCCAAGCCTACAAAGGTTACTTAAAAATATCCTAGTAAGTGCATCACATACTTGGACTTTTGACCATATTAAATGGCCAAAGTAGGTGCATCACTTACTTAGCATTTATGGTCAAAATTAGAGACAAATGGTGTCTTGATATAATGAGGAGAATGAGCCAGCAAGGTGAGTCTTTTAAAGGTCAAAAATCATCAATAAACTCTAATATTTTCTCATTAAAATTCGATTTCTCTATTCTTTTAATTTCTCTCTTCTATCCTCCAAACGGCCTCCATAATTTCCATTAGAGTTCTATGTGTTGCTCAAAATATTTTTTGTAAAGCAGCCCATAAGATCACCTTTTCTCCTCCTTAGTTTTGAAAATATTAGAAAGTTATTCAAAGGGAGTGAATATATAGGTTTTTGCAGCAATGGTGCTTCCACTATCTTTCAGAGATTAACGTAAGGATTTCATGTAATAAGCTTGGGTTATTGGTATTTTTTAATTTGATGCGTATGCTAATGTTCCTTTCCTATTTTTTTTATTTAGAGAAGGTCACAAAGATAGTAATCTGGGGGAAATAATAGATTAAGATATCCAAGGTAAGGTACTGCCCCAACTTCTAATTATTAGATCATCTACATATTCTAGAAATACTTGTATATTGGAACTCATTTGAAGGTAATTGAAATCGTGAGCTCAACTTTTGTAACTATATTATGATGTTGGAGCTATATTATTGTATTGAGAGGTTAGGAAGTCATGATTTTCCTTAAAAAGATGTTTGGTTAATGTTATTATGGGGCAGAAATGAAGGTGCGGACATTGGGGGTTATTTTAGTGGTTTTTGGATTTTGTAACTAATTATGGGTTGTTTTAAATTTATTGATATTTTGAGAAGGTGAGTCACCTTATACAATTGTTGAATGGAGCTTCTATTGAAGTATAAAATAAGGGTATGGTGGTACATCTTGTTTTTGGGGGTTTGGATGGTCCTACTGCTCATCAAGTGTTTAGATACTATTTTTTTAGGATTATAATGTAAGTAGGTTCTAATGTTATCTTCATTATGTCATTATATTGTAGAGCAACACTGAAAGGAAAGGAGAATTGTTGTAGTCACATTGGGCAGAAGATAAGGTATATACGACTATTTGATTCCATATTCTTTTGCATGAATCTACTACTTGTGTTAAAAATTAAGTGCTCCAAGTGTTCTTCCTAGAAAATAGTCTGAAGGAGCAACGTATAATCTCTGATGTAACTAACAATTTTCCCTTACCTATTAGTGTGATAAAGTAGTACTTCAATGTGAGGTTATTACTATACTTGCTTCCATAGTGAACCTTTGTCACATATTTTGATTAGATGTGTTAATAATATCCTTTATTACACATAGTAAGCATGTTTATTTGTCGAGTACAGAAACTTCCCAATCATGACTAACTTGCTCTAACTGGTTTAGTTCATCATGCACTTTATATTCTCACATTATTACATGTCCCTATCATTATTTATTACCCCAAGTGTCTTACTATATAATTGTGTCTTGTAGAATACTTACTATCCTTACTGTACAATTTTAAATGTCCTTACTCGAAATGTACTCTTTTTCTCAATTTGAATCTATCCAAGTTCTTCACTAGTTCTCATACTCATGTACCCCTTTTAATAGATCTCTTTACTAAGTATCTAGTTATCATATCATTGTGAAGAATTCTTACCTTCTTTGTTGAGGGGTTAGAAGTCTCTAATTAGATGACATCTCTTGATATACATGTTTGCTCTCATTTGAAATGCCCAAATGCGTATTATATTTATTATGTCTCTTAAGCCTCTAAATATTGTGCTGGTATTATAGTTTATTCTCTTATCATTGTTACTACCTTGAGTTCCTACTCATATGTCTCTACTATGATTTATTGTACTAAAGATGAAAATACTATTACCACCAAAATAACATCCTCAAAGATTAAGGAAGTAATGTAAAGGAAATATGGTTATACTATGGGTTGCAGCTCCGGGGAAAACGTTTAGCATGGGCCGATCCCAATTCATGGATAGGTGGTAACTCAGGGGCTAAAGCCTAGAATGGGTCAATCCCAATTATTATATTTACCACTGATCAACTAGTCATATATATCACATGGCTTACAAATATTATGAAACAAAGAATAGTAAATTAAATAAAAACATGTAATGTACAGGCTTCCACAAGTGTAAGTAAAGGTGGTCATTCATCCTTATCTTTACATTTATATACTGATCCCTTATTTCATTGATCTCTCATTTCACTAATGATTATCTCATGCCTTACATATTTAGTACATTACCTTAAACTAACGTCCCTCATGGGGGATCATCTTTCTATGTTGCAGGTACAGGTTCTTAGCTAGTAGATCTCCCAAATAGAAGTACAAGATACTCAGTGGCTGTTGGTAAGCTCCATGTTTATTACGGCCCTTTTCTAAGTCTTTACCATGTATATTTTAATGGTTTTACATTCATGGATTCCATTAGAGGCTTTGTAGACATTGTAAAGAAGTCATATGTATTCATAGATTTACATGTCATCTGTATTAATTCGGCTAATAGGTAGGTATTGCATATACAGTTTCTTATCAGTGATTCTGTTAGTATAGTGATACATTTTCTGATATTGGTTATTTTTATAGTATATGTTCCTATAGGTGTTGTCCAGTTTCATCCAGTATTGGGGTGTTACAAAAGTAGTATCAGAGCAGTTTATCCCAGGGAGTCTCCAAAGCCATGTCTAGTAAAGTCGTACTTATGAATGTGTTTTGCGCCATATTTATAAATAGGAGGGCTACTTGGTAATTCAAAAAATGTTACTTTTATAATATTTCATGTGGTGTGATAGACCAGTGTTAAGGGTTCCATTTCCACTCTTATTCTGATCTATCATATTTATACTATCCCTACTATAGCTAAGGTCAACGATGGCAAAAAGGCCAGCACCAATAATGCCCAAGAGAGTCAACCTACCAAGAAGGCACTCAAGTTATTAAAATTTATATTATGTTGTGCCAATTTAGTGCGACCCTCATGGCCCATAATTGTGTAATTACTTTTGTGTTACTTGGACATAAGTTTGCATTTGTACTAATTGTTTTGTCTTGGTTTGTTTTAGAGAGATATAATAGGGTTATTAACAGTTTTGTATAATGAATGGGAAACTAGTCATAAAGATGGGTTGCAAAAATTTCTTAGTGCCCTCTACATAAGAGGATGTGAATGGTTCTTAGGTATGAGATTCCTCCATATGACTCATTTAATATACAGTATATAATTCTACAGAGGACATATAGTACCTTGTAAATATAAAATATTTTATAGTACACACATATTGAAAATATAATCTGCTGAACTAGTTTTGTGTTAGTTGTAAGAGGCTAGTAGCATGGTCTGAAAGGTGAAACGTTAAATGTGATATCATTACTAGGGATACCCCTAGGTCGATGATTAGGACAAAACACCTACTAGATCTAATTATAGATTTTAGTAATTATACTTTTACAAGGTATGTATGTATGGCTACCCCAAATAGGTAATAATAACATGCGATCCCTTTTTTTGTTAGAAAATTCTAGGATGATCATTTCCAATTGTTTTGTATATGATTTTATGTAAACTTTGTTCCTACGGTTCGATGTTTTGGGTATAGCGGATTAGTATATGACTACACCTTAAGGTTGAAAATGTCAAATAGACTAGTTAGACCTAAGTTGTGATTAGCTAGGCTGATTGTAGTGGAATTAGAATACACAAAGATAGTATTTTTTGTTAAAAAGGGTGTTAGTTAGACACCAAAGTAGGTAAGAGTGACACTCATATGTATCAGTATGAATGCATGTTTTGATGCCTAGTCTTATTAAATTCTAGAATATATAGGCGATAAGAAGATACACACTTGACCTAATCTATCATTTAAGGATGCATTTTTACTATCCCTATTAAAATAAGAGATAGTTTGTTATGCGTATGTATAGAGTTCTGATGGCTTATTAAAATTTACGTGAAATATAAACTACCATATATTCACTTGTCTCCCTTTTATGGAA
This sequence comes from Capsicum pubescens, assembly GCA_030864215.1. NCBI lineage: Eukaryota > Viridiplantae > Streptophyta > Magnoliopsida > Solanales > Solanaceae > Capsicum > Capsicum pubescens. The sequence goes on along the minus strand of CM061540.1, from coordinate 222,000,593 downwards.
ATTCCCTAGATGCACAGCTTATCGAAATTGCTTGATTAAATTGGCATCACTTGTTAAAACACAAGTTTTTTTTATCCCTCACTTGTTGTGGTAAATTTAGTTAGCATTGATAAACTTATCTAGTTAATCCCAAAGTGACTAACCAACAAATGTTTTTATAATCATGATATAATTTTGCATTTACTTGACATTTATGTTTGAGTTTATGTAAATAAGAGTTTATATGCAATAGTGCCTATAAATTTCATTAGTAATTCGCTAATTTGAACTTTCATATGGAACCAAACATTGGCTGTTATGAAGCCCTAGGTCAATAGCAAAGATAATGTTGACCTCAACCTTCTACTCTTGCAAATGAACTATTAAGGATTTCTTTTCTATCTTGGCCCTAGTTTTTAAAGTAACTCGAAAGGAAACACCAATAAGGAGAATTCATAGGAGGTTTGAAAGATAATATAGGGAAACAAATAACTTGTGTTTTAAGGTGAGTAAATAACATGAGAAGAACTATCCCACTGATTATTTAAAATTAGGGAGAGTATGTTTGCACTTAATATGGAAGAATTATACGATAATATGACTCCGAGTTTCTAGAGGCTAGTTTGGTACATTATATACATGCTACATGTTCAATAACTCATCTACTAAGATGTCATTTTCCCTTGGTGGATTATTTTCTTATTTGTTACTGTGTTGTAGAACACCTACACATAGGTGTTAGCCCTTTTATAGGATCCTTACTAAGTGCCATATTTTTTATAGAACCTTTTCTAATATGTGATATATTATATGGGTTATATGCCATATATCACTTGTCTATGTGTTATATACTTCCCAAACTATTTCCTTATATGTTACATGCCTCATATCCTTCTTACTTAAGCATTGTAGGCCTTATAGTTAGTTATCATTCCCTGTGTCATATGCTCCTTTTCTCATATCCCATACGTGTATTCATTTACATGTTATTCTACTTATCCACGAGATATAGTCCACTTGATCAATGTGATTTTTGTTCCATAGTTTGCTTTATTATATTGCTACATGTTCTATGGTCTGCATACTTATATGGAATATATTCTTACGTACTTTAAGTATTTTACACTATTTGCATCATTTGCTCCATGAGTTATCTCAATCGCTAGCATACTACCAGACTTATAATATATTTGCCCACGTGCTACTTGTTTTATATTTCATTTGCTTAGATCCTACTTTATAGATTGTTGTATAATCTAATACATGTTTTTTATAGCTCAATTGTGAATATGTTGCAAACTTATTAGGTTCAAAAGTTCAAAGGAAAAGTGCTCCTTTTGTGCTAATTTGCTTATATATAATAGACTCTATGTGACATATTTGTCCATACGTTATATGCCTTTTTGTGCTTATTGATTCAATTATTGAAATTGTTGGGATAAAGTTACCCTATATCTTGATAAAATAAGTATCGTGTTAAGAAATAGGTGATCATATATGTGAATTTTAGTACAACCCTACATAATGGCTTAGCATAACGCCTACCCTAGGGTACAACAAAAAACATTAGAGTTCACATTAACAACTATGTTCTTATAATACTTACCTATGAAACGCTTCATAAGATTTATGAAACAAGGGAAGGTGATCCCTCAATATGTCAGGCCTCATAAATTATAAAGGGAATTGTCTGGAAAGTTTATGATTTCATGGGTCCATTTTATCGAAATTTGTGGGAGATCCATTTTTCATTGTACCCCCTTAAGGATAGTAAAGCACCAAGTACCTATTATTCAAACAACTCTTCATAGCCATTTTTTAAATTGTTAGGTTCGTAAGTTTAGGATAAAAGAAATAGCCTCCGATAAAATGTCTGTGGGATATAGAAATAGGAATATAGAACAAGATACTTAGAAAATAAAAGATGATAAGAATCCTAAATACCTATCCTTATTCCAAACACCAATAGTAGGATTTTAAAACATGTACATCCCTCACATGATCATATATTTCATCAGTGTTGCTTATTTTATATATCAAGCTGATGGCATACATTCAGGTATTGATTTATGCCTAAATTCCTTAATTCTATTTATTATACTTGTCTAAAGAAAAAAATAAGGAAGATTATGCTAAACTAAAAGGACCTAAATCAAAATACATAGTAAAGAGAGGAGTTTTACTTATCATATTCTCATTTCTTGTGTATTATATCTATTAAGACGCCCTGTGAGGCTCTATTCATGAACTTAGTTAGACAATAGATTTGTGTAGTCCAGTTTACAAAGGAAACACTAAATTTTTTTTTTTGTGAAATTCTAGAATTAATCAAGCCATTATCTACACTTTTCATTCAAGGAAGAATGATCCAAATGAGGGGATGATGTAATGCCCCATATATATATTTACAAACATACACAACCAATACATCACTGACAAAATATTAAAACTTGAGCTTGTAAAGAGGTATATATGCTTATAATTAATAATTGCTTGCTTGACTTAATTAATCTAGAAGGTTTATACCTCATAAATGTTAAGCATATATACCTCTTTACATCTAAAACATCATTTTCGTAAGTCATTAGTAATAACATATGCTTCATAAATGTCATAAATTATTTAACTCAACTCAAACTCTTTGACTCATGACTTAGAGTGACTCGGTAACTCATGGTACTTAGATCATTATGGACGTGGGAGTTTCTTATAACCAACATAACTACACCATGTGAGCCACATGTAGTCCAATGTTTTTCCCTCCTAAGGAGAGAACCCCACATTGGCGGGGGTGTCGTACTCTTGCCAGGGATTAGAACCTCAATCTCGTTATCATAATCCCATACTCGGCCTCTGTCCCACAATTATCAACATCAATCCTATGGTGGCACGTACTTTTAGGAAAATACCACATTTCCTGCTCGTTGCTAAATACTCCTCCCAGACTCAGCTCAGAACGCGTTAGGAAATCCACCTTAATCAATATCAATAAATAGGTCTATTTTAAAGACCAAAACATAAATATATATCTCATCTGCAAATCATAAACATCTTGTGAATTTCTAACCCAACTAAACTCAACAAAATCTTTCTCAACATCAAGTACATTTGCTTTTCGAATCATTTTCAAATATTAAAGCTTCAAGGAAACATCATAGGACTCATTCTTGACTTTCAATATCAAATATCGATACATATTCAATATTCAAATTTCTCATGGAAAGGCATAACTCATGATACTTGTCTTAAATCGCTTAGAAATCATCAATTCATAACGACAATATACAACTCATTGAATAAATTCTAAATTTAAGAAACATGATGGTGAAATCATCATAAATATCAAACTTATTCAACTCAAATGTCATAAATCATAAATAAAGAAATTTGTGTGTAAACCCACTTGCAAAATCATGTAAATCAATAATAGAAAGTAAATCTTTAGGCACAAGAACGAAAGGAGTGTTCTTGTTCAAGCCCCACATACCTTGTTTATAATTTTTGGAGATGTAGAAACTTGTTTTGAACTTCTTCCTTACATTTTTGAGCTAAGATCATTGATGCATTTGACTAGGGTATCTTAATTCTTTGACAACTTGGAGAAATCTATGGAAGATGCTTGAATTTCTTGGAAGGAGTTTTGATTTTTGGGTTGAGAGAAAACCCTAGTTTTCTAGAAAATTCTTAGAGAAATTGGAGAGAAATAGGAAAAAATGATTTTTTGTTAACTACTTTGATGTATATATCAGGCAACAAGGTTCGTAAAGGACCAAATGCCCTTTTGAAAAAGCTGAAATTCACTGATCGGGCCCTGTGACGGTCGATCTGACGGTCCGTCAAGTCTCCTGACGGTCTACCAGATCGTCCGTCACTCGAGTGCCAAAACTGGAACATTCTTCCTCAATGTGATGGTCGAATTGATGGTTCATCAGGAAACTAATGGTCCACCAAGTCGTCCATCACTCGAGGGCTAGAAACAAGACATTCTGTCTCGACCTGACCGACCCTTTGACAGTCCGTCAACTTATTGACGGTCCACCATCTTGGCTGTCACATGGTGAACAGGATGACGGGTCACTGCCTTGGATTGATGGGACACTTGACGGTCCACCAAGTACATGACGGTCCGCCAGGTCAACCGTCAGACCTGGGCGATCCGATATCACTGAGTAAAACGACTATAACTCCCTCGTCCAAAGTCGGATTTTAATGAAATTGGTATCGATGGAATGATTATTCAATTCTCTACATCAAAATTGGTTTAAACATCAATCACTTTTGAAGTCATACATATCCACTCAAAAGACGGATTTAGGCTTAAGAAATAATCGGGGTATTATACCTACTTGAACTTGTGACCAGCTAAAATTGCCAAAGTAGGTACATTACCAACTTAGAATTTAAGGTAAAAATTAAAGACAAATATTAGATGTAATTAAAAAGGAGAATGATCCAGCAAGGTGAGCTTTTAAAGGTTAAAAAACATCAATAAACTCTCATATTTTTCTCATCAAATTCAATTTATATCAAGTCTTTTAATTTCTTTATTTTATCCCCAAACGACCTCCCTATTTTTCATTAAGGTTCTAAGTGTTCATCAAAATATTTTTTGTAAAGAGTGACATAATATCTCCTTCTCTTCTCCTTAGTTTTGAATATATTTGAAAGTTATTCAAGGGTAGTGAATATATAGGTGTTGGCAGCCATGGTGCTACCGCTATCTTTCAAAGATTAAGGTATGAATTTTATTTCATAAGCTTGGGTTGTTGGTCTAGTTTTATTTGATACTTGGGATAATATTCCTTTCCTATTTTGTGATTTAGAAATGGTCATAAAGATAGTAAAAGGGGGAAAATAATAGATTAAGATATCTAAGGTAAGGTGCCGCCCCAACTTCTAATTATTAGCTCATTTTCACATTCAAGACAAACTTGTATGTTGGAACTAATAGGATGGTAATTGAAAGAATTAGCTTAAATTTTGTAACTATATTGTGATGTTGGAGCTGTATTATTGTATGGAGAAGTTAGGAAGTCATGGCTGGCCTAAAAAAATATTTGGTTAATATTATTATTTTGCATAAATCAAGGTGCGGACATGGGGGGTTATTTTGGTGGTTTATGGATTTTGTGACTATTTATGGGTTGTTTTATATGTATTATTATTGTAAGGAAGCGAGTCACCTAATACAATTGTTTAATGGAGCTTCTATTGAAGTATAAAATAAGGGTATGGTGGTACATCATGTGTTTTGGGGTTTGGATGGACTTACTACCCATCAAGTTCTTAGGTACTATTTTTGCAGGATTATAATATGAGTTGGTTCTAATATTAGCTTCAATAGGTCATTATATTATAGAGTAACACTTAAAGAAAAGGTGAATTATTTAGTCACATTAGTCAAAAGAAAAGGTATGTATGGCTATTTGTTTACATATTCTTTGGCATGAATGTAGTACTTGTGTTACCAAGTAAGTGTTCTTCCTAGAAAATGAGGTTAAGGAGCAGCATACAATCTCTAGTGTAGCTAATGATTTTCCCCTACCTATTGGTTTATTAAAGTAGTACTTCAATGTGGAGTTATTACTATACTTGCTTTTATAGTGAACCTTTGTCACATATTTCATTTATATGTGTCAATAATATCCTTTATTAAACATAGTAAGCATGTTCATTTATCGAGTACACAAACTGCCAATCATCACTAACTTGATCCATCTTGTTTAACTTATCATGCACTTTATTTTCTCACATAATTACATGTCCCTCTCATTTTTTATCACCCCAAGTGTTTTAGTATTTATTGTGCCTTGTAGAATCCTTACTATCTTTATTGTACAATTTTAAATGTTTTTACTCAAAAGGTACTCTATTTCTCAATTTGAATCTGCCCAAGTGCTTCGCTTTCTCTCATACACATGTAGACCTTTTAATTAATATCTTTACTAGGTATCTAGGTATCATATCATTGTATAGATTTCTTACCTTCATTGTTGAGGGGCTATATGTCTTCACTTATATGTCTTCTCTTGATATACTCGTATGCTCTTATTTCAGATGCCTAAATGCTTAGTGTATTTATTTTGTCTCTTAAGTTTCTAAATGTTGTATTGGTGTTATAGTTGATTCTTTTGTCATTGTTACTACCCCGAGTCCCTACTCACATGTCTCTACTATGATTTATTTCACCAAAGATGAAAACACTATGAACACCAATATAACAATCTCAAAGATTAAGGATGTAACGTAAAGTAAATATGATTATATTATAGGTTGTAGCTGAGGAATGAAATCCTAGCATGGGCCGGTCCCAATTCTAGGACTTATGGGTGGCAGCTTATGGGTGAAAGTCTAGCTTAGGCCGATCCCAATTCTTTGATGGGTGGCAACTAAGGGGAGAAATCCTAGCATGGGTCGATCCTGATCAATATATTTACCACTGATCAGCTGGTCATATATTGCACAAGGCTTACAAAGATTATAAATAAAATAATAGTAAATTAAAGAAAAACATGTAATGTATAGGCTTCTACTAGTGTAATAAAAGGTGTTCTTTCATCCTTATCTATACATGTATATGTCGATCCCTGATTTCATTGATCTCTTATTTCACATATGGTTATCTCATTCCTTACATATTGAATTCAATACCTCGTACTGGCATCCCTCATGAGGGATCAACAATCTATGTTGCAGGCATAGGTTCTTAGCTAGTGGATCTCCCCAATAGATGTACATGATACTCAGCGACTGTTGGTAATCTATAAGTTGATTCGGGAACTTTTCGAGTATTTATCATATATATTTTAATAGTTTTACAGTCATGGATTCCATTAGAGGCTTTGTAGACATTGTAAAGTAGTCATATGTATCCATAGATTTACATGTCTTCTGTATTAGTGTGGCTACTGGGTTGGTATTGTATATACAACTTCTTATCAGCGATTCCATATGTATAGTGATTCATTTTTTTATCTCGATTATTGTTATAGTACATGTTACAACAGTTGTTATTTGCCTCATCCAGTATTGGGGTGTGACAATTTAAGGTATGGTGGTATTTTTCATAGGTTACCCATTCCAAAGTGGAAATAGGAATAAATCACTATGGATATCATGATTGTGCTGCCTTCCACTTCTCATGGTTTAGATAGCATCTGGGTCATCATAGATCGGTTGATCAAATCGACTTATTTCATTTTGGTTCAGATTACTTTTCTTTGTGAGAGGTTGGCCTATACCTATATTCGTAAGATAGTCCATATTCAGAGTGTGTCAGTGTCTATCATCTCCGATCGAGGTTTAGTATTCACATCCTAATAGAATTTATCCTACTACAATGGGAAAATTCTTTGTATAGAGCAATGTTACAATGAGATTCACCGGCTATGGCGAGATTGACCAAGGTTGACTCCTACTATAAGGGGCCAGTAATAGAGGCGTACTTCCTACTATAACGGCCTATGAAGGAGCAAAAAATTCAATAATCCTAATTTTTTTTCCTATTTTACATTACATTTCGAGATATTGAAATCTCAAACTAACCCCTTAATGTCAAACGCCATATCTGGAGTTCTACTTACCCAAATTCACTTCTAAAACATTTTAAGAACTCCTTAAATCGACATGTTTAACAATATGGACTCAAATAATATAAAAACCAACCTATCCATTGCAAAATCAATCTACCACATTTTGATTTCGTCTAAGACTAGCTTATCCTGAAATCTGTAACTTCTTATTGGGGAGAAACTTACACTAAATTTTACACATTATACTTTATTTTATTTGTCACAACCTAATTTCTCAAGTCATGAAGGCATCTTCTAAAACACACCAATAGGTAAACCAACAAATTTTTTGGAACAGATAGTAATAGACTAATATGAAATGTTGAAGCAAAACCAAATTGCATAGAGTAAAAAAGACAGAAGAAGGTAAATATAATCCCAAAGTCTAATGAATTCAGTACAAGAGCCTATAATACATTAGGGGTACAAGTGAAAAAAAATATATATAAAAAGAAGATGTCTTTGAATACAAAATAGAGATCAATATAACAATAAGAGGGAGACTAGTAATACTTCAAAGATTAATAGGTCACACCAAACCCCCAATAAATGGCTTCTCCATAAAATACACACTTTAATGGTAAGAACTTATACTATGATTTTTAGGATATAGAAGTGTAGCATGACTACCAAACATATCTTACTCAGTAGTCATCGGTTGAGTGAGCTCCAAATATAATGCAAGAATAAATAGGAGGTAAAGTAAAAATATAACCTACAAGCAGCTATTCAAGAAACTAAACATAATAATATCAATGGGGAAATAAGTATAAACTATCTTATTCAATTGGTGTTTAGGACTAAAGTGCAATATCGTATATAACTACACAATATACAAATAAAGACTAAAAGTAAGATATATATATTAGCAATACAAGGCCAATGAAACATATAAAATATTAATATATAAAGAAAGATAGGGAAATACGAAAATACTGTAACTCCTCGAGAGTACACCCTGGGCGCCACACGGTGCTTACAGTCCCAAGGTATAAAAAGCTAACCCATGAGCTGGTACTTGTTGTGAGCACTGAATAATATAATAACATATGTAGAAGAATAACTAATAAGCCATAAGGTTTTAGCAACTGAAAACACTACTGATTCATAAATCTAGAAAACAACTGTCTGAAAATTATAAAATAAAGATAAATTGATTGACCATCTGAAATGTCCAAAAGCCTCTAAATTGACTAAATACGAATTGATGGGACAGGCCCCAACTAATTCAAACTAAATACTGAACTGAAACCATAAAATAAATAATCTTTCCTCAAAATATGAGGACTCACGTCTGCTATGGATGATAGTCTAGAAAATCCATGCACAATTTGAGAATCGGGCATCCGAACATATAATATGATACAATACAATGCACGAAAAGAGTACGAGATCAATACTTTGAATGTACTGGTATGCTAAATGAGGTAGGTTGATATGCATGGTTTCATGAACATGAATAATAACTGTCTGAATATATTTATATATATAACATAAAGTACTAAATAGAGTGCATAAAATCTACAGATACTAAGGATACGTCAAATCAGTAAATACTGAGGATGTACGAAATAGGTAAGTACTGATGATGCATGACCAAGCATATAACCTGTTCTAAATATAATCTGTAAATACTAAAATACTAAAATCTTTTAACTGAATCAATGATATCTATATAATGTGGGCAGGCAACTAAAATTGAATTACAAAACTGATTACTGGACAGAAATTGTGAGAGGTATCGTCTAACCAATATACCCCAATTTGATCTAATCAAAGTCCAAACTGTAACCCAAGTTTGAAGGGTGTCAGTTTCGTGCAACGGGTACTAATGAGGGCAGGGTGGATCCACTATAGTGATGTACTATACTGATGGATGAGTGACTTCTCATATCCTATGATGGCTACATTCTTGTAGAGTACAGGGGCAACTACTAATGACTCTACCAATCTGACGAGGAAAACTCCATCCCTACACTTTCTCAGTGCTAAATCCTACTCCCAACTGATGACTGACTAAATTGATAATCCTCTTAACATATTCTAAAACTATTCTGAAGATACTAAGACTACGTAAATAGCTAAGTTTATGGGTATTCCTAACCCCCAGGACTCAATAGAAATAATAGTAAAATAGTACTTAGGCTTGGAGGACATAACATGGAAAAATTTAATAAGAATCCATTCTGGTAGGCATTTCATCAAACACTTGATATGCCTGGTTTAAGCTAAATATGGGAATAGTATAAAACTTGGAGTAATACCCTAATTTCAGCATCAACAACACTTAATCATTATTTAATTCAGAAAATAGCAATATTAAAATATGTGGGGTTTGATAACAACAATAATTTCATAGAGATTCATGGTTGAAATCAAAATTTAAAAGCATAATAATTTCGAAAAATCATATCTTTGTATTTATATTGGATACTTGGGCTCTATGGGTGAATGGAACCAATGGATGAGCACTTAACATACGTTGTTTGTTGAATTCGTGGGAATTGATGGTGAGTTCTTGAGATTTGATCTTGAATTTTGAAAGATAGGGTTTGTTCTTGAAAGAGAATTAATTTCTTAAATAGTAATTTGTGAATAATGGGGTATATAATTCACTTTTAGATTTTAAATCTGTGTTTAGGACGAGTTTAAGGCTATGGGAAAAGACCAAACAGTTCCTGGAAAATAAATTATGGAACTGGGAAAAATCTCGATTTTGTCAACTAACACGATGATGTTGGGCGTATTTATACCCCTAAGAACCATAATTTACCCATATTTTAGCTAAGTTTTGAGGATAAAATATATAATTCCTGCACTTTTAGTCCATTTTCCTTTAAGTGAGCTAACCTATGTGATTAGCATGTTTTTCACGTATTAATGGTGAAGATTTCAGCTTGTGGACCTTTGGGCAGCAAAGGAAAACTTCACATAAGAGGGAAGGTAGCTTTTGGAAGCTTGTGGACTGAATGTGATGCATGGAGAACTTGTCCCGGGCAAAATCAGTATTTCTAAATACTTAGGGATGCAACAGTAACTTAGTAGGACAAGGATGTTATAAAAACCCTATTTGCTGAATTTTTCAGCATTCTAGGATTGAATTCATTTGATCACTTTTTATTTATTCAATTTACAGATTCTGTAAGTTTAGGCAGAGAAAAACGCTAAGGCAAGAGCATCGGATAGGAGAACGACGTTCTTCCCCTTTTGACGCCAAGAATCATTCCCATCGCTAAGATTATTCTAAGTTGTGGTATGATGATTATGTCTATGATGATTTCCATTGTACTCATGAGTAGCTAAACTTCTCTGTTAGGGTTATGGAAACCTTGTAAGATACTATCTATTGCTATGAGTTTGTGAATTCTTGATGTGTATGCTACTTATATCATTACTCTCTTCGTTTTAATTAAATTCTCATGGTTGCAAACATAGAGAACATGCCATTATAGCATTAGCTTGTTCGGAAGAAAAGTTACATGTTTGGAAAAGAGAGTGTGACAAGGAAATAGGGCTTCTAACCTCTATTTACACGTTAATGCCTTAACCGGATTAACTTTTTGGAGAATTTGTACCATTCGTTATACACTTTAGGATCGGGAGAGCTAAAGTGATTTAAATCCTTGATGGTTGGGAAACACTTGGATTTAGAATTATAATACGATTCTCTATAAGTGCATACATGTCTAAATTCCGCGTTACTCATAGTTAATAGAGAAGTAGAAACTACAAGGTGGACATAACACTAACTTATTATTCTTTGTGATTAACCTTTACTAAACAAATCATTCATTCGTTACTTTGATATTATTAATTCACGCCTAAAGCAAAACCCCCCTTTTCCGTGGAATTTTCGACCAACAGTCTACTAACAGTTGCAACACTTAGTGACCAAGTATTCCCTATGGGATTCGACACCCAACCCAATTGGGGTCTATATTTGACAGCGACCTTTTACACTATCTAACGAGAGCTATAGTTTGGGCGTTATCAAATTTTGGCACCGTTACCGGGGAATACGGTTGTCAACTAAGTTGGTGATAGTTACTAGACCCTTTGGTCAAAGATTCTCGAATTTTACTTTTTTTTTTGTTTTGTTCAGGTTTGGTAGAGTGCATGCCAAATACATGAAGATCTAGTCAGCCATTATTACCTATAAATCCTGAACCACAACTTATTGGCAAAATGGATGCACAACGTGACTTTGAAAGAAGGGCTGCTCAACAGGAGCAGGCTAGGTTAGCTGTGTTGGCAGCTGCTCAAGTTCATCAACAGAATATTGATATCCCAGGTCGGGAAATAAATCCTGATGATGAGGACCTGGCTGATGATGAGTTACTTAATCTACGACGTGCAGATGAGGTGGCAGCACCTGTGAACAGGAGAGATCGTCAAGCTAGAATGAGACCTGAACGCCGAGCTGTGCAGGCTATTTTTGATGATGATGATGACGATCTGGATGGGGCTGGTGCCACAGGGGCTATTATTCATCCGCCCTTGGCACCCGGAGCCAAGTTCAATATCACTAGCACCATGATTCAGCTAGTGAAACTTAAGGGGTTATTTGGTGGACTTCCAGGCGATGATCCGAATATGCATCTGATAACCTTTAACTCAACATGCAAGTCGTTTGACAATCCAAGAGTTGGACAGAATGCAATTCGACTGCGCTTAATTCCATTGTCTCTATCTGGAGAGGCAACTATATGGTTGAATGGGCTAACTCCTGATTCTATTACTCATTGGAGGCAACTGAAAGACGCTTTCCTAGAAAGATTCTTTCCACCATCCAAAAGAGCACAATTAAGAGATAAGATCAACAATTTTCGACAGCTTCCAACTAAAGCTCTCCATGAAACATGGGAGATGTTCAAGAAGAAGCTTATGTGGTTCCCAAACCATCAGTGACCAATATCTACTTGATGGAGATATTATATAGGTCTTTGAATTCGGTGACTAAGACAGTGGTTGATAATGTTGCAGGTGGGTCATTCATGGACCTTACTTTTATTGAGGTAAGTGATATGCTAGATCGTATGACAAAGCAGAGTAGAGCTTGGCATACTAGGGATTCTGAGGTAGCAAGCTCTACTGTATCTATTGGCTTGATGGCAGAACAAAGGCGAAGAGAAGAGGAACGTGGCCAGGATATGGCTCACATGAAAACGCACATGGATCTTCTTACCAAGCATTTATTATCAAGGAATACCGAAAAGGTTAAGGCCGTTGTATCACAGGCAAGAGATGAATCCGATTCTGAGGAGGAAGAAAATTATTTGAATAATCAGGGGGGTTTCCGAGGCAATGCCCAAGGAAACCAAGGTCGGAACTATTATGATAAATACGGATACAAGAATAAGACTGACATGAGTGGTTTGTCTGTTCCTCCTGGAAATCGTGAGGCCGCGGCATCTGGCTCTGGGAAGATGTCCATGAAAGATATGATGGCTAAGCTGTTGAAAGGAGTGGAGGCAACCAACATGGGAGTAACGGAGGTTAAAAATGATTTTTCCTCAATAAATCAATAGGTTGATTCACATTCCACTTCAATAAAACAGTTGGAACAATAATTGAGTCAACTATCAGCGGCACTCAATCAAAGAAAAGCTGGCACCCTACCTAGAGACACCGTGCAAAATCCAAGGAATGATGGATCATGTATGGCTATTACTACCAGGAGTGGTAAGGTGTTGGAAAATCCATCCAAAGGCAACGAGGTGGTTGATAATATAGAAGAGAATGTGATTGAAGAAGATTGTGATGATTCTGTAGAAGCTGAAAGTCAGAACGTTCATGACACTACACTTAGACGTCACCAGCCTGAAAAGATTGATAATCTGAAGCAAGATAAAAAGGAAGTGGTGGAGAAAACTATTCCCCTTCCACCACCACCTTTTCCTCAGAGACTAAAGAAGAAAGCTGATGACACCAGGTACATTAAATTCATGACTATGTTGAAGCAGCTGACTATTAATGTTCCTTTGGTGGAGGCGCTGGAACAGATTCCTGGGTACGCTAAATTCATGAAGGACCTTTTGACAAAGAAGTGGGCAGTAAGCTACGAGCTGGCAGATAATGTTCATCATTGCAGTGCAATTGCCACGAGGTCTTTAGTACAGAAGAAGGAAGATCCTGGTGCTTTTACTATTCCTTTTACAGTTGGATCGTTGGATTTTGCTAAGGCGTTGTGCGATTTGGGTGCTAGCATCAATTTGATGCCGCTATCAATTTATAGAAAGTTGGGGTTAGGCAATCCTTCACCAACCAATATACGGCTCGTGATGGCTGATAGGTCGGTAAAATGACCTTTGGTATCTTATATGATGTATTGGTGAAGGTTTCTACCTTCCTTTTTCCTGCAGACTTTGTTATTTTGGATTGTGAGGTAGATTCTGAAGTTCCCATAATCTTGGGGCATACTTTCCTTGCAACAGGAAGTGTGCTTATTGATTTAAGAGCTAATGAGCTTTTATTTCGGATGAATGACGAAGTGGTCCGTTTTGATGTATGCAAATCAATGAAGCAGCCCAAAGATATGAATGTGTTCTCTGTAGCTGATGTTTATTATAAAGATGAGAAAAAATTATCTGTAGAGAAACAACTGATTGTTGATCCATTGGCTGCTGTTCTTATAAATTTTGAGCGTGGGGATGTTGAAGAATATGAAGAAACTATTTGTGCTCTAACAGGAATAGGGTCATATTCTCATGCTCCTAAGAAGCTGGACCTTGATCTTAAGAATCGACCTTCACCACCAGTAAAGCCATCCATTGAAGAACCACCAGTGCTAGAATTGAAAAAGCTGCCCAGCCACCTGATGTATGCATTTTTGGGAAGTGGTGATACACTTTCGGTTATTGTTGCGGCTGATTTAGGTGAACAGCAAGTAGTGACTCTCATCTCTGTTCTAAAAAAATACAAGAGAGCCATTGGTTGGACTATTGCTGATATCATTGGTATCCCTCCCGGGATATGTATGCACAAGATTCAGCTCGAAGAAGATTCCGTGCCCATAATTGAGCATCAACGTCGTTTGAATCCACCTATGCAAGAGGTGGTGAAGAAAGAAATTATTAAGTGGTTAGATACTGGGGTGGTGTATCCAATCTCCGACAGTAAATGGGTGAGTCCGGTACAATGTGTGCCCAAGAAAGGGGGCATGATGGTAGTTGCAAACGAAAAGAATGAGCTAATTCCACTCAGACCTGTCACAGGATGGAGAGTGTGCATGGACTACCGGAAGCTGGATTCGTGTACGCTAAAGGATCACTCCCCAATGCCATTCATGGACCAAATGCTTGATCGATTGGCAGGGAAGGGATGGTTTTATTTCTTAGATGGTTATTCCGTCTATAATCAGATCTGCATTGCTCCTGAAGATCAAGAGAAGACAACTTTTACATACCCGTATGGTACGTTTGCTTTCAAACGTATGCCATTTGAGTTATGTAATGCACCTGCCACTTTTCAGCATTGTATGATGTCCATTTTTTCTGATATTGTTGAAGACACCTTGGAGGTGTTCATGGATGATTTTTTAGTTTTAGGTGAGTCGTTTGAATCATGCTTGGCAAATCTGAGTATGGCGTTGCAGAGATGTGTTGAATTCAACTTGGTGCTAAACTGGGAGAAGTGCCATTTTATGGTGAAGGAAGGCATTATTCTTGGGTACAATGTCTCTGAAAGAGAAATTGAGGTGGATCGATCCAAGATTGAAGTTATCGAGAAACTACCACCTCCAATTTCTGTAAAGGGAGTTCGTAGTTTCCTCGATCATGTAGGTTTTTATTGGAGGTTTATTAAAGACTTCTCCAAGATTGCTAGTCCATTGTGCAAACTTTTGGAGAAGGATGCAAAGTTCGACTTCGGTGAAGATTGCTTGAAGGTATTTGAATGCCTCAAAGGGAAGCTAGTTGAAGCTCTTATTATTGTAGAACCCGATTGGTCTCTACCGTTTGAAGTGATGTGTGATGCAAGTGGGGTAGCTTTGGGTGTTGTACTTGGTCAGAAAAGAGAAAGGCTATTTCATCCAATATATTATGCGAGCAAGGCTTTGAATGGAGCCCATAAGAATTATACCGTCACAGAACAAGAGCTTCTAGCAGTTGTTTATGCTTTTGAAAAGTTTCGTGCTTACTTGTTGGGAACCAAAGTGGTGGTTCATACAGATCATGCGGCTCTGATATATTTGATGGAAAAGAAGGATGCTAAGCCAAGGCTAATTCGGTTGGTGTTATTTCTTCAAGAATTTGATTTCTAGGTAAAGGATAGAAAAGGTTGCGAAAACCAAGTAGCTGATCATCTATCTAGGCTTGAGAGTGAGCACATAGCGCAACCCGACCTTGAGATTGATGATGCATTTCCCGAAGAATAGATCCTAGCCACTATGGTGGAAGATTTACCGTGGTATGCAGACTTTGCGAACTACGTGGTAAGTAAAGTGATGCCTGAAAATCTCTCCTTTCATCAAAAGAGAAAGTTCAAGCATGATGTGAAACACTACTTCTGGGATGAACCGTATCTTTTTCGACGATGTGCTAAGAACCATAATTTACCCATATTTTAGCTAAGTTTTGAGGATAAAATACATAATTCCTGCACTTTTAGTCTATTTTCCTTTAAGTGAGCTAACCTATGTGATTAGCATGTTTTTCAGGTATGAATGATGAAGATTTCAGCACTTTGTGGACCTTTGGGCAGCAAAGGAAAACTTCACATAAGAGGGAAGGCAGCTTTTGGAAGCTTGTGGACTGAATGTGATGCATGGAGAACTTGTCCCGAGCAAAATCAGTATTTCTAAATACTTAGGGATGCAGCAGTAACTTAGTAGGACAAGGATGTTATAAAAACCCTATTTGCTGAATTTTTCAGCATTCTGGGATTGAATTCATTCGATCACTTTTTATTTATTCAATTTACAGATTTTGTAAGTTTAGACAGAGAAAAACGCTAAGGCAAGAGCATCGGATAGGACAACGACGTTCTTCCCCTTTTGACGCCAAGAATCATTCCCATCGCTAAGATTATTCTAAGTTGTGGTATGATGATTATGTCTATGATGATTTCCATTGTACTCATGAGTAGCTAAACTTCTCTGTTAGGGTTATGGAAACCTTGTAAGATACTATCTATTGCTATGATTTTGTGAATTCTTGATGTGTATGCTACTTATATCATTACTCTCTTCGTTTTAATTAAATTCTCATGGTTGCAAACATAGAGAACATGCCATTATAGGATTAGCTTGTTCGGAAGAAAAGTTACATGTTTGGAAAAGAGAGTGTGACAAGGAAATAGGGCTTCTAACCTCTATTTACACGTTAATGCCTTAACCGGATTAACTTCTTGGAGAATTTGTACCATTCGTTATACACTTTAGGCTCGGGAGAGCTAAAGTGAAATAAATCCTTGATGGTTGGGAAACACTTGGATTTAGAATTAGAATACGATTCTCTATATGTGCATGCATGTCTAAATTCCGTGTTACTCATAATTAATAGAGAAGTAGAAACTACAAGGTGGACATAACCCTAACTTATTATTCTCTGTGATTAACCTTTACTAAACAAATCATTCATTCATTACTTTGATATTATTAATTCACGCCTAAAGCAAAACCCCCCTTTTCCGTGGAATTTTTGACCAACAGTCTACTAACAGTTGCAACACTTAGTGACCAAGTATTCCCTGTGGGATTCGACACCCAACCCAGTTGGGTTCTATATTTGACAGTGACCGCTTACACTTTCTAACGAGAGCTGTAGTTTGGGCGTTATCACACAACATGGTAAAATAACTTCGAGCCAATGGAAAACTAATGAACCCCATTTTTCCCAGCGACGTGATGCGGTGCTATCGAGTTGCGCCACTAAAAACAGACAATTCCTAACTAGACATTTGGCGTAATGCGATAGTTGTCGCGGTGCCTCACAGTACATTGACAACTGCAGAAATGCCCCTTGGTGTGATGTGTTTCTTTTCATGGTGACACAGTGGAATAGGAAGAACGTGAAAATGGCCATCAGGGCCACACAACATTATCGCATTGGACTACTGTTTTGCACTAAAAGTGCCATAACTTCTCACCCGAGTATCGGATTTAGGAGAAATTGGTATCGTTGGAAACCTAATTCAATTTCCTAACATTTGGTGGGTTGTAAAATGGAAAATTCTGTATATAAAAAAATATATTCTCATTTGAAGTAGTCTAAAGAAATATTCTTATATGAAATGCAATCGGTAAGGATTATTTTGATTCGTCTAACAACTTAGAGTTATTTTAGACCTTAATATACATCAAAATAACTTGAAAAACTTTCAAATAACCATAATTTTCTATGCATGATCTTTAATCATGACTCTAGAATTAGCTTAGATTTTTAAGGTATTAAAATATCTCCCCCCTGAGAACAATTTTCCTCGATTGAGACAGATTAAGCTGAAAACACTGAGGGACTACTATTACATTCCGAGTATACATGATTAAAAGTTTAGTACTACATGATGAGTATACATGATTAAAATATGAGTACTTGACTGAGTCTAAAACATGATTCATGACTGAACTGGTTTTGTTAATGCATGATTGACAGGAGAATGATATGCAACTGAAACTGAGCATGGAAAAAGGGAAATTCTAAGGAGATTCTTACCTTAAGCTATGTCAAACATTGTGGGGGAAAAGAGAGGGTAGTTGGTCTGTATATCTTCATTTGCTTCCCTAGTGGCCCCCTCAACGGACTAATTCCACCAAAGAACTTTGACTAGGGGAACTTCTTTGTTCCTTAATCTACGAAGTTTTCAATCAAGAATTTTAAATGGAATTTTCTTGAAGGAAAGACTGTTCTGATGGTCTACGCTTTCTTAAGGAACAACTACTATTAGGTCACCAATTCACTTTTTCAGCAAGGATATTTGGAATACTTGGTACACTGATGATAAGTCTGCAGGTAACTAAAGCTCATAAGGCACCTTTCCAAAATGACTCAAAATCTTGTAGGGGCCAACATTCAGGGACTATGCTTCCCCTTCTTACCAAACATCTTAACTCTCTTCATGGGAGAGATCTTCAGGTATACGAAATCACCAATCTCAAACTTTAGATATTTCCTTCTCACATCTGCATAAGATTTTTGTCAGCTCTAGGCTACCTTAAGCATCTCCCTGATAAATTGAGCTTTCTTTAAAAAATCAAACACCAAGTCAGGCCCTACTAGCATGGTTTCTCATAATTATAACTAACCAATCGGAGATATACATCTCATTCCATATATAGTCTTAAACAGAGCTATCTGATTATTTGAATAATAGTTGTTATTATACACGAACTCAACCAAAGAAAAGTGATCATCCCAACTGCCCTTAAAGTCGACTACACATGCTCTCAACATATCCTCAAGAGTCTGAATGGTCCTTTGTTCTTGACCATATGTTTGAGGGTAAAAGGCTAAACTTAGGTGAACATGGGTACCAATGCCCTTCTATAAAGCTTTCAAAAGGAGAGAGATAAATTGAGTACCTCTATTTGAGATGATAGATAACCAAACACTATGCAACCTAAGTATCTCTCTGAGATAGAGCTTGGAATAGTCCTCGGTGGAATAAGAAGTCTGGAATGTCAATAAATGAGCTGATTTTATCATTCTATCCATAATGACCAAAATCGAATCATGTTGTTGATGAGTACGAGAAAACCTATCACAAAATCCATGTTCACTTCCTCTCCCTTCCAAGTGGAAATAGTGAAATCCTGCATAGACCCATTAGGCTTCTGATGTTCAATCTTAACCTTCTGATATGTGGGGAACTTAGCAACAAACTCTACAATTTCTCTCTTACTTCCACTCCACTAATAGATTTATCATTGATCACGGTACATCTTTGTGGCCCCTAGATGATTAGAGTAACGCACACCATGTGCTTCTGTATGAATTTATAGTCATAACTCATCAACACACGACACACATAGTCTACCCTAGAAATGCATTACACCATATCCCCTTGGGAGAAATCCTCTACTTTCTGATATCTAACTGACTCCTTCAGTTTTAATAGACTAGGATCCCTATCTTGCTTTTCTTTCACTTCGACAACCAAGGAAGACTCTGAACTATAGTGAACCCAAATAATACCCTCAGTAAAATAAAAGAAATAACCACCTTATATGGCAAGCTGATGAACTTCCCGCACTAACTTCTTCTTATCGCCCTAAAAAAGAGCAACACTTTCTATATACAACCTACTTTGGGCATTTTCCACTACATTGGCCTTGCTCGGGTGGTACAAAACACTTATATCATGATCTTTCAATAATTCTAACCATCTTATGTGGAGCAGATTTAAATTCTTCTTCGAAAATACATACTGTAAGATTTTTTGATCTGTGAACACATCAACATGAACCCCATACAAATTGTTGTTGTTCTACTCTAGCAACCGTTATTACTAATTCTTGGAATGGTTTTTGATTTCCTCTCTATCGTTTACACCTTTATGATTGTATTATTTCTATTTAAGTTTTTAATTATTAACTTCTATCTTTGAGACCATTTTCCACCAAGTTACCCCATTGCATCTTGCTCTGGGGTATGTTTTAGCTTACTTACTTACGGGATGGAGTAGGTGTCATCATGACTCGTAAATTGGGTCATAAAAATTATAATACTTACTTGAGAATCTTTGAAGCTTAATAACGATCATGGTGTCTAACCACTATATATCCATAAAATATAAGTTCTATTGTGGAGGTTTTTTATCTATATGAGTACAATCAAATGATGAATTCTGTGATCTTGCAATCTTGGTAAGATTGTGGATGCTCAATAATTGGACCAACACCTGGAAATTAGTTCTCTAGTCTGAATGCAGAAGATATAACACAGAATCATAGGAACATCCTATGATCGTGCAATTCTTTTGATGGTTCTATTATTGTTTTACGTTCTTGGTTTCCATTCTGCATTGTCCCTAAACAAGCAACACATGTTACCCTATAACTAAAATAAGTACAAATCCTTGGGTTCCCTTCCAAGAAAGACTTGATATAGTGTCATAGCACAATGCGGCTAGTTTGATTACTCAGACTTTACCAAACTATCCCATGGTTACCTCTAATAAAGACCCTGATAAAATATCACGGCATGACATGGGTGGGATTAATTACTTACCCACCATTAATATCTAATTGACTTACCACCTTAAATTCATCAACATCATGGATGTAGTGTTTCTCCCTTTGTCCATTCACTTTAAACTTACGATAATTATTATTTTGAAGCTCAATTGCACTATAGCAAAAAACAATCATCACAATGTATGGTCCTCTCAATTTTGACCTTAACATTCCAGGAAACAACCTTCCACTTATATAAAATATATAAAACTATGTCACCAATGAAGAATTCTCTTTTCTCAATCTTACGATCATGATATAATTTTATTTTCTCTTTATATAAGGTTGAACTTTCATAGGCATGGAGATGGAATTCATCCATCTTATTCAACTATTATAGTCTTATCTTAGTTGCATTAGTCTATTAAAATTTATCTAAGTTAGTTCCCAGCATGCGTTACGCTTAAGTTCAACATGGAAATGGCACACCTTTCCCAGTAAAATATAATATGGGGAAGCACCAATAGTCTCTTAAATGCTTTTTGATAGGCCCATAATGCGTTATCTAATGATCTAGCTCACTCCGTCCTATTGTCATTTTAGTCTTCGCCAAAATAGAATTGATCCTTGAGACCTAAACTTACTCGCTTGTCAGAGGAATGTAATGTAATGACTTTACTTTTGGTTATTTATGTGAAATATTTATTTCTATGTGATTTGACAATTTTACCCCACCCCGTGGTTTCATTATGTTAATTCTAGAGAGTGGGGATGATTAGCACAATTACTAATGCATTTCACTAATGTTTATGTGAGATTCTAGTTTTTGTTGGTCTTAAATTCTTATTAGATGACTTTGGGCGACATCTTTTTATTTGTGTGTTGAATTGCCAATAGGACTGTGCTAGCAGATTTGGAATGCCAATTTTAGGTTGGTAACATGGTTTGTGTGGTTATATGGGTGTTTTATCTTATTCAACCCTCTGTTATGAAAAATTACAAATTAGGTTTTAAAATACCCTAGGTTTTGATCAATACAAATTTCCTAGGTTATGAGCTTACTGGACATAATACGACTAGAGGGTACTAGATGTATATTTAGGTTTGGTTTAGGGTTCATCACACGTATCTTAAACAACACGTGTTGGATGGGTAATGTCAAAGGTATGACTACACCATAAGGTTTATATAATGGGGTGCGAGTCATATAATGTAACTCTTATGTGGTCCTATGTCTTAACCTAGGTGACTCCATTCTTCCTAGGATACAGTTTATGAGAACCAATCAAATGATTGGATATGAGTGTGACTTCTTAATTATGTTATCGTCAGTGTGGGGGTCGATATTATTCTTGGGGTAAAAGTGGTGGGTACCAATCGTACACTATAGTATGGTTGTGGAGAGGTGGTCGTACCCATCTACAGGGATTTTATATAGTTTAAGTTGGAGGTAATCTTTACATTTTCCTTCTTAACCACATAAGGCCCCATGACTTGTATAATTGTTGGGACATCATTTTCCTAATATAATAATCTTAAGAACTTAGAAACTTTCTAAAATTCTCTCAAAGGATCTTGGGTCAAGAAAGTCTAGGGTTACATAAATAGAATCAATTTAGGGCTTACAAAGATGGTTTCTCCCCATCTTCTTCATAATCCAAGGCATGCTACTCTTCGCTCATTATAATTTCAACTAATGTCTTGATATAATGTATTTTTTTCATGGCATAATTATTTTTATAGTTATGGTGTTTTCAAATATATGTTGGGGGTTTTGGTTATAATGGTTGGTTATGGTTTTCCAATGACTTTTACTTATGTTTTACAAATTATAAATGTTTTTTAAACATTTGGTTGCATGGGAATGGTTAATTGGTACTTGGTTTTGGCTTTGGAAACACTATGGCCCCAATATGTTTTATAAAATGCCTATGAGAATGATTTAACTATATTCACTACTGGAAATTACCCCTATGGCAACAAACTTTTTAGGGACGGTTAAAAAAGTATTGCAATAGGTGGTCTATTGCAATGGTTTCAAGAGTTGCCAAAAATAATTGTTCTATTAGCTATAATTAAACACTATAATTGTGGCTTTTGAAATTAAGCGTTGCAATTGATAAATAAAATAAGCTACAGCAACAATTATTTTAGTCCCTCTATTTTCACGGGAAATTTTATTAAATCTGCCAGAAAAAATATTTTAATAAAATATTTCAATGCTTAAACCACTTATAGTGTTCTTCAAAAAACCCTCCACTGCTAAATCACTATATTTCAAAACTTAAACAATGTCCGTGGAGATCTTTCACATCGTGAGCTGTCGGGGCCGGTGGTAAGCTTGCTTCCACATCGTGAGCTGCCGATATTTTTTGAGGGAAAAGAAGGAGACGGGACTAATATATCTGTGATTAGGTGAGTTGCATCAACATGATAGATAAATCATATTTGCAATTAGAGCTAATTTTGCGCTTCAATTTCTTTCAAATTTGCACTTCAATTGCTTCAATTATGGGATTTTTAGGTTAGTGTATTCTTCTATTTGACCTAATGTTTGGAGATTTTGGGTTTTACTTTGTCTTCTGAATTATGTGATGATTTTAAGCTTTTTTCTTTACTTTATGTCTTCTAAATTATGTGACGATAAATGATTAGATATTGATTATTACTTTTGTGGGTTTAATACACTGACGAGCTTTTAATCAATTATAATTAGTGGGTTTTATTCCCGTTGATGATTTATTGAGGAAAGTGATGCGATAATTTGTTGTCTAATTTAGCTGGGTTTTGATTAATTTGGATATTGGTATTGATTTGTTTGTTTGTTTTTATGTTGGAATGTTGAGTTGAGGAAACCATCTAAAATGGATAGTGATATTTTATAATTAGAACTCCATATACACAAATTCCTAGATGTGATAGTTATACTATGATTATTGAAAGAGTTAAATAAGGTTATGGAGAAGTCCAGTAAAATCCATTATCTCTCACAATTTTATTCTGATTTAGCTAAGAACATAAGACAATGTATGGAAGAACCTACATATGTGGTCACAACTAGAAGAGCTTAAGGTTAGGATATCGGTATTATTCTTGCATTAGATCCTAAGTTGACAGGGAATCTTTTCATGGTCGACTTGTACATTAATGTAAGGATAAGTGAAAGTCTCATAAAGACTTTTATTTTAGAAAGTTTATCTTTCTTAAATGACAAATTATTTATTATTGGAATGAAATGAATTGAATAAACTGAAATGAATATAGCCACACCAACTAATCTATAATTCAAGTGAAGTTGATTGATTGATTGGTTATAACCACTCTCAATCATTTTTTTAGTATGTGAAATACTAATAGATATGTCTAGAATAAAATTACCTTGGAGAAATTAAGGTTAGTGAGATCAACAAACTTCCATCAAATAGTTTATTGAAGCTTTATTACAGAAACATATTTTGAATTATTCCCTGTTTCCATCATTAATTATCCATGTTTGATTTGACACACCCATTAAGAAGCATTAAATATAAATTCTATTTTAATATATCACCATTTGAAAATAATAAATTCAATTCTTTAGGAAATGTATTTGGTAATATGATTTTACATAATAACTAGAATAAAATAGACGCAACATGAAGAACTCTCTCTTGGTTTTCCAAACATGACAAGTCAAATTGGACAACTATGATTAGTATAGAGGAAAAGTAAAGATGGATGGAGTGAGTAGCGGAAAACTTTAAACCTTCTCATTTTTGGTTACTTGATGCAACACAATAAAATGGTAGTGGAAGACACTTGGAAAAGTCTCAAAGGTTTTGAAGAAACCAACAATATTTTAACCAGAAACACCCTTTTTATTTTTACTCTATGTCTTTATTTTTTATTTGCCACGTCGTAAGATACTTACAGCCATCTAACATTGATACACATAAAATTAGGCATGCAGACTTCTAGTAATGGAAACGTTACCCTCATAATTCACATTGCAAAGCAGACTCATATTTGTAGAACATGTAAAAACATCCACTTAGTTATTTTATGGCCATACGAAATTAAGATGTTTACTTCAAGATGTTTTCACATGGTGCTAATCATCTCATATATAAACTTACACATCCAGTCACTTTAAAACTTGCAGAGCCTTTTACTTTTCCATACTCTGTACCCTCCTTAATCACAACTTTTTGTTCTTTTTTTTCCTTTCATCAAATGTTAACTTTGGCAGAATATGATTCCATAAATTACAAAACCAATATGATAGTCTATTGAATTGATTATAAAGTTTAAAGGTTAATGCAGTAGCATAAGCTACATTATCTATATATCAAGGCATTATTTTGGAATAATATATGTGGTATTTTTGCATCATTTATTTGCAGACCTGTTGCTTGAGAAAACTTTTGGAAGGTGTCAACAAGTGTAGTATAAACCTTAATTCCCCTTTACAGAATTAAACACATTATCTACAAAATACAAGTGTGTAAGTTGCAGGCTTGTACATTGTGGATGCTACTCAAACCCCTCTATCATTTTAGCCACAAACATTGACTTTGTTAAATATTTCATACAAATGACAAAGATAAGGGATTATATAGTATCTCCTTTTCTAAGCCTTCTTTTCCCATTATTATTTCCATATAGTCCTCTGTCTAATTCAAGTGTAAATTGGGTGTTTGTTAAGCACTCCATAACCCACTTAAGGAACTGGTGTGGGAAGTTAAGTACATATAATATTTCTCTAACAAGTTTCTATTCAACTATATCATATTCTTTCTTGAGATCCACCTTCATTAAGAAACTTTTCTAAGTTTGATTCCTATTGTACAATCTCACTAAATCCAAGCAAATTAAAAAAATTTGTGCAATACTTATTCCTAGTACAAATTCACTTTGATTCCCTTAGATTATTTTAGGTAGCACCAAGCTTAGCTTATTTCATAACACCTTCAAATAACCTTGTACATTGTATTGAAAATTGTCTTCGTCCCTTTGATACGTGTTACAATATTTTTCTCCTTTTACTAGTACGCTACTTCGTTAAGCTCATATAGACACTTCTATTATAGCATTTTTTAATTTTGTATGGAAAAATTATCAGAGTATAGTTTGTCACACTTTCAATATGATACCAACATTATGTAAATTTTAAATAATATAATTTCAAGTCCAACATTAATGAATGCACAAATGGTGAAAGAATTTCCCATGATGAAAGTTTTAGTTATTCTACTTGGGTTCATTGATGTTGTTATTGTTGGTTCACATTTTTGAATATTCCAAGCAACCTAGATAAAAGATATCGTTAAGTTTGCAATCTCAAAAACCTAATAATTTTATTTTCCTATTCAGTAAAGTGTTCTTAGTATGGATTGCTTGTCTTTTAAACTTGTTAAAATTTTTGTGCAAGTTTCTTGGATTCCTATTTCACGTTGTTTACAATGTTCATATTTTAGGTTAGCATGAATCATAATATTCGTGATTTCATTGTGTTATGTAGGATTTTAATGGATAAAAGATAAAAGTTGGAAGAATTGTTTAATATGGTCTGATGAGTTTGAGCGTGGAGTGAAACATTCTTTTGAAAATGCATTTGAACAAGCTACTAATGGAAATGTGATATTATGTCCTTGTAGAGCATGAAAGAAGCAACATTGGCATTAAAGAGATGTGGTGGAGGATCACTTGCTTTCCAGAAGGTTTCTTCCTAGTTACACCAAATGGACTTTCCATGGAGAAGGTGCTTCCTTAAGAAAGAAATATCATCTAATCAATGATGATGAAGCTTCTAATATGTGTGATGATATTGATGGACTACTTCACGATATGTTTAGTAGTATAGATATTAAATCGAGGTATGGATAAGAAGTTGGATAGGGATTACCTGAAGATACAACTAAATTTTTTAAATTATTGGAGGCAGGAAAATAAAAAAATATATATCCGTGGTGTGAGAATTTTAGTAAGTTGAGTTTCACCATTCGGTTATTCTTATTTAAATCATTGCATGGTTTGAGTAATGCAACATTTTTAGATCTCTTAGTGTTAATAAAAGAGGACTTTCCCTTTGCTCAGATACTAGAGTCTTTTAGTAAGGCAAGAAATGTGATAAGAGATTTGGGTCTTGATGATGAAAAAATACATGTATGCCCTAATGATTGCATGTTATTCTGGAAGGACAATGAGAAAGATGAGATTTGCTCTCTTTGTGGGACTTCAAGATGTAAGAGTGGTTGTGGTGCCTCAAATAATGCAAGCTCTAAAATTCCTTCAAAGGCTTTAAGATACTTTCCATTTAAGCCTAGGCTTCAGAGGATGTTCATATGTCTTGAAATAGTTATTGAAATGAAATGGCATGCTAATGAATGACTGAATGATGGAAATCTAAGGCATCCCACTAATATCCAAGCATGGAAAGATTTTGATCATATGTATCCAGACTTCTCTAGAGATCCTCATAATGTTAGGTTAGGCCTCTCGAGTGATTGTTTTAATCAATTTCAAACAATGAGTATTTCTCATAGCATATGGCCTATTATACGGATGAACTATAATTTATCACCATGGATTTTCATGAAGCCGGAGTATCTTATGTTATCAATGATCATTCCAAGCCCATGTTCTCCTGGAAATGATTTTGATGTGTATTTGCAACCACTACTTCATGAATTATACAAAATAAGGGAATCTAGAATATATACATATGATACTAAAACCAAACAAACATTCAATATGCGTCCAATCTTAATGTGGACAGTTGGTGATTTTCCAGCATTCGCAATACTTTTAGGATAGAGCACTATGGAAAACATAGAATGCCCTACTTGCAATCATAATACATGCTCTCAATATCTCAAACATAGTCAAAATATGTGTTATTTGGGTCATCAGAGATTTTTTCCACTTGATAATCCACTGCAAAAAATAGAAAGTCATTTGATGGTAAGGAGGAACATAAACCCTCACCAATTCCTTTGTTAGGTAAAGAAGTGCTTGAAGAGTTGTGCAAATTCAACAATGTTTTTGGAAATGACAAAAAGAAAAGGTCTCCAGATACTAAGGGTCCTTGGAATAAAAGATCTATTTTTTTTTAATTGTCATATTGGCCAGATAACAAATTGAGGAATAATCTTGATCCAATGCACATAGAAAAGAATATATGTAATATTTTTCTTTGGACTTTATTGGATATAGACGAAAAGTGAAAGGATCATGTATATTAATGATATGAATTACAATAAATAGGAACATGACAGGAGCTACAACCGGTAGAAGATAGTAAAGAAAATGTATGTATTTCTCAATCATCATTCTCCATGAAACCGAAATAGAAAAAATTATTTTGCAGCAGCATCTTGAAAAATTTCAATTACCTAAAGGGTGAGTTTCAAATATATCAGATTGCATGCTTACGAATAAGATGAAGATATCACAGTATTAGATTCATTATGCTAATTTTATAATGCATCACTTTCTATAGGTTGTTGTTAGAAAAGTGATATCTAAGAATTTGTATTGATATTGATTAAGTTGTTCAATTTTTTATAGCCATATCTAGTAAGGTAAGTAGGCTGAGAGATCTTGAAAAACCAGAGTCTAAAATTTGTGAAATTTTATCTAACCTTGAAATGATTTTTCATCTAGTATTTTTTGATATAATGCTTTATTTTCCTGTTTATTTATTAAATGAAATTATGATTGGGGGTCCTATTCATCTTCGTTGTATGTATTCCATTCAGAGGGACCTATGTAACCTTAAGAGGATCGTTCGTAATAAATCATGTCAAGAAGCATCAATAGAAGAAGGTTATTTAGTTGAAATGCGCTTGAATTTTTGTTTAAGATACCTACATGATGGTTTGAAGACGCGATTTAGTATGTACCAAACTGAAGACGAGAAATTCATTCTGAATTTGTCCCCTATATTCCCTCAGAATTATCATCCAATTGGATGTGAGAAGAAAAAAGATTTCACTTTTTGATGGATGCAAAGTTACGTTATGAATCACATAGATATGTCCTTTTTTACATGGGAGATGAAGAAGTGAAAAAGTTCATCGAGTGCGATATTTACATATTAAACTTCATTTATTTGTTTTTAATAAGGTACACAAACATCTATTTATAATGCCCTGGTAATTATATTTACAATATTCTTGATTATAGGGGACATAAAAAGTCATAGAGTAATCATACTAGATCCAATGCATGGAAAAGAGCAATGAATCATAGTCGTGAATTCATTAGTTGATTTGAAGAGAAAGTTAAAAATGTTGAAGTATCCCATCATTTAAAATTGCTATCTTAGGGGCCTAATATGCTAGCCAAGAGATATAGAACATATTTCATCAATGGATATCGATTTCATACAAAAGATCGAGATGCCCAACTCAAGACTAAGAATAGTAAAGTGACTTTATCAGCAACAACTAATAGTTTTTCTAGTTCTAGGGACCGAAGTCCCATACATGGAGTGGTGTTTTATTATTGAGTCATTCGAGATATCCTTGAGATTGATTACTATGGTTGTTTTAGTGTTGTATTGTTTATATATGCTTGGCATCGGAATGAAGTACATGAGTATGGGTTAACTTGGGTGTACTTCAACAAGTTATGCAGTCAAGATGACCCTTTTGTGTTGGCATCAAAAGTTTATCAAGTTTTTTATGTTGCAGATCCAATTGAGAAAGATATTTATTATGCAAGGAATAATGTCCCTGTTGATTTGTAAGATCTAGAGGAAGAGAATTGCTCTAATGTAGGAGAAATATTTAGGAGGGATCCTAATGATGACATTGGTCCCTCAACTAGATTAGATGAGGGTGACTTTAAAAGAGCAAAAGAAGATAGAGTTATTGTCGTTGTTGATATTCAATCTACCGGAGAACATTTGGAATATATAGTTGTGGAAACATCAGAAGACTAAGATGAGTTTAACGATATTGATTGGGATTTGATGGAGGTAGATGATTAGACAAGAGAGTTCTTTTAAATATATGCTCATCATTAGTTCTATTTTTTTGTGAGTGTTAAATTTTCTTTTCGTACATATTTTATATCCATGCTTGTTTATAAAGTTGATCACTTTATTTCTCAATATAAAGAGAAAATTACGTCTTAGTAGTTGCTATTTCATTTCTTTCACAAGATTCAGTTGACTATGCAACACTAGGAGCTTCTTCTAAGATGAAAGCCATTCTTTTAAGATATCCATTTCATATATGTTAGGGGTGTGATTAGTTTCTTTTATCTTCATTGAGAACAAACTTTGTTCTTTAGTTTTTTTTGTGTTACAGTTGTACAATTTTATGTAATGTTTTGGGTCTAGGAATTGGTACAGTTGGGCACTAGAATTGTGTTAAATTGTTTTAAGTTTCATAAAGTTTTTGGTATTATCTCTACTAGTTATAGTCCCTATTAGAAGGGCTAAAAGCATTGTTGCTGAATCTGGAACTAATTTCTTAGGTTTTAGACCTCTATCCCTGTATTTTAGATATATAATTATGACATATGATTTCTATAACCTTTGCCCCAGAAAAAGTTATCTTAGTAGTATTTCTACTATAGAATTCTTTGTGTTGTATTGTTTGATAAATAAATATAACCTTAATTGGATTATATGGATTTGAGAGTACATGCTTGTAAGGGTTTCATAACTATAGTACCTTATCTAGTCTTCACTATAGAGCTCTTATCACCTATTTTCTCATTTACTTTATGATTGATATATTTTTTTCCCATGTTGTGGATTTAGTTGATAGCTATGATATTCATGATTTTAAGAGCATGGCTTTTGTCTTTTATGACCTCCAATTGTGTAAAAAATAATCTATCAAAGTCTGAGCTATTCATTTTAAACTTTGAAAATCCCTAGTTGATTATGCATTAGTTCTTTTAAAATAATTAGAATAATTGTAGGAGCGGTTGATGATTTTAAATTAAGGCTTATTATTTGTACAGAAATTACATGGTCAAAGCTGTCAGGTAACAAAGGATACAGGTATGGGTGTTAGGACATTTATCCTGGTAGTGTATAACTTTAAGAGCTAGGGAGTTTTAGCATCAAATAAATTAATTTGACAATTCAAATCCACAAAGGAAGTAGCCAGCCCCTCCCAAAATTAACTTGACATCAATTTTCAAAATTCCTACTCCAACTTCTATAAGAATGTGCAAAAGACCTTTGAGACATAGATTTTAGCGAACTATAAGTTTCTTCGAATATCATTTAACTCAAAGGCCAAATCTTCAGCATTAGGTTTATAACATATTATTCGCCACAGTAAAATTTAGTGATGATAAGAAAATTATGATATTAGAATGAGGAATTACCTAAATTGAATAGTGTAAGGGAGCATAGAACTCGAGTTGGAAGACACATAGTTAATTAAAGAGTAGCATGGTTGTTGTGGTAGTTGCAAGTACCTTTTCTTGAATAGAACTACTAAAAAATTCTTATAAAAAATATTGCGTAATTCCTAAGTCTTAATTAATTTAGGTTCTTGGAGTATTACGGATAATAATAGTCCGTGTGTTCAGTAAAAAATAAGGCAACATTCTTGATTTTCTTAATTCTCCACTATTAATTATGAATTTTGATTCTCAAAAGATTTTTAATTATTGTTGTTAATGAATACTAGATCTATATTTAGTCTTGGAAGTTGGTTTTGAATATTCTTAAAAGCAATTGAATTTGTTTGATGATAATATAGGTGTATCGTACTCTCTTCTGGACCGTGTTGTACTCTACTATTGGATCCTACCTACAATTGTTCTGGGATGTCGGAGGGTTGTTCATAATACTATCTTTTATAGCAAGTTTATTCTGTCTTTTCTTGACATAAACATCGAGAGTGGTACGTTTCATCATTGACTCGTAGATTTTTTTCCAAGTTGTTGAATTATTCTTGAAGTTGCTTCATATTTTGCAAATCTGCTGATTCCTCTTCTATCTAATTAAAATATGGTACACCAAATGCTAATTTACATGGACTTATTCTAGAAGCACCAATTTGTAGCAAACAAAGCCACTAAGTAAAAATGTCATTTGCCCTGGTGATGGACTAATAAATGATACAGGTTCTTAATTTCCACCTTTAGGTGGATGTAACTTTTAGATTACTGATGTTAAAGTTAGAATAAGAATTACCAATAAATAACAAGAACTTTTAAAGAATGGTTAAGTTTTTGTATGTTTAATACGACAAAAGTGACTCTTAGTAATTGTATTTTTTAATGCTAAGTGGATGGTTATGTAAGGATAACTTGAAAAACTCTAGAAACTTTGCAAACCAAAAGTAGTGGTGGTGATCTTTGGTTTCATTTTTTGGGTCTGCTTGGGTCATTACAGTCATCTGCTTGGTGCTTGTGTGTTCTTAATAAGATTTTATTGTTTAACAATCTTGACAATACACTTTTGCTCTTGATCTTATAGAGACTTAAAGAATAATGAATCAATAAGGGTGTTTGAGAAATCATCACAATGATAAAAAAAAATTTCGGCTAGATCACTAGCATCTCTACGACAAACAAATACTAGAACACAAAAAGAAAAAAAAGAACATAGGCCAGATAAATGCAAAGGAAAAGAATCAAAAGAAAAAGAAGAAGTCAAAAAATGTTCCACCTATATCTTAAGTAACACAACAGGTGCAACAGGTGCTAGCTATATCTTAATAATCAGAACAAGTGCAAAAGGTGTCTCTGGATTGCAACTCTGTTGCAGCACTAATAGAGGACCAATTGCAACAACAATTGCTAGACTCCACCATTCGTGCATCACAACCCACAGTTGAACGAGTGCAACAAGATTAGTCCCAACTTCGTAATTTACAAGAAAATGAACAATCTAGAGAAGCTAAGAATATATATATTTTAGTTCATACTATTTCAAAAATTATCTGCATTTCAGTAATCTTGTTGTTGATATTTTTGTAGGCCTTTCAACTAATAAAAGAAAAAGTGGGGAAACATAAATGCAAGCAGTACATGGATGGACTGACCATCAACTAATAGTGTTAACTAAGTTAAACCAACCTATTGGTCCAACTAAAATAGTAGTCGCTGAATTTTTTAACTTTCTTGGCAACATAGGAAGGAATGGGACATACTGTCCTCTTAATCTCAGTCGGACAAAGTTGAAGATACAATATGATATGTGGATCTATATTCAGGTTCTAATTTCTATATATTTTGATTTGTACTTGAATTCTTCTCACAATCTTTACACTAACCCAATGCAACCAAATTATAGGAGATATATGACATTCCCAACAACGAGAAAAATTGGGCTATGAGATCAATTGATGCTGTATTTAGAGGGTATAAATCCAGACTCAAGAAAGATAACTTTTATGCCTTCACCAATGACGAAATTCAAAGGGAAAAAAGGCCTAGCACTGTTCCAGAACCTGTATTTTAGGATCTCCTTAAGTATTAGAATTCCAAAGAAGTTGAGGTATGATATCAATATGGAAAACTTCTATATTATTGTTATCATACATTTATTATTAAATTCATCATGCTTAATCTTCCTTTTTACATTGTTCATTCATTCGATATAAGGCATCATATTCTGTGTGTTTAAACCTTCACTACCTCGATCTTTTTATTAAAAACTTTTTCATAAATATTGATTTGTAAGATACATCCAAGACTAATAAAGAAAATAGGAAAAGTTTAACTATCCATACACTATGGGAAAAATAAGATTTTCTCTAATCCATGAGGTTTGGCGTTTTCTCATATTGTTACTACTAACTTTTGGACTATACTTGATAATATTTTAATGCTAACTTGCATGTAACTAGGAAAAATAGAAGGAAAATTCTGTTTTTTGTCAAATAAGGAATTTTTTATGGCTACTAGATGAAGGAAACCTGATCGAGTATATACGAACACATCTGAAGAGATTACAAATAAAATAGTATGAAATTTTCTATTTCAAAATTGATTAAGATCATTATTTTCTTAAATATTTAATAAAAGAAATTTACTTTGTCTTCAATCTGATGTGTACTTTGAAATGAAAAAAGCAAAGACTAAAGAAAGTAAAGATGGTAATTAATCAACTAAAGCATTTGTAACAGTTATGGGTCTTGATCATCCTAGTTTAGTAAGACTATTTGGACTCGGGGTTACAAAGTCTATTTTGAAATAAAAAGCAAGAGATTCTGGATCCTCTTCAAAAAATGATGAGCTGGTGGAGAATAGATTGGATGCGCTAGAAGAATGGAAGCAACATAGAATGCAAGAAAAATTCAATGATAAAAGATATATCATTGAGAGATATGTTCTAATGAACATCATTGCACAACTTCGGCATCTAAATCCATGAATAACACTTAATCCTAATATGCCATGATTCAATGTTCATTGTTGAGCTATTGTCAGAACTAGACCATTCTTGATCACTGAAGGGTGAAATGCTGGTAGATGTGAATTTTCCTCACCAAGTGACTTCTTGTTGAAACCCAAAACTTCAGTTTTCATACCCTTAGTATCCCTGGTAGTGATTCCAGCATCATTATTAAGCACTTAATATGATTTGTGGTTTTCATCATTTTATGTTAGCAAAGAAATATGATGTATTAGAGTTATCCAACATTATCCACTACACTATGGATTTTTTAGTATAGATACTCTTTTTATTATTACTCCAATTATTTAATAGTAGTCTGATTTATTTTTCCTCTGTAAACATCTCTGTTGATATTGTAGAATTCCTTATAGAGCTTTGTTTGTCAATTAATTCCTCTCTTAAGTCATAAAGTTTATTGTCATACTAATAAACCCCTTTTGATTAAGTTACAACATTGTATGTCTAACACCCTTATAATTTTTCCAAACACCTCTCATTATTTTTCCTAAAATCACACGACTTTACTATGACCCTAATTACCTTTCAAAGGGAACATTTTGGATTTTGTAAATTGTTGCTCTTTGCAGAAAACTTTGCTGAAAAGATCAAATCTTTGAATTTCACTAGTCTTGTAAGTAACCTTTTAATTTTTTCAACAATTTTTTTGTTATAGTATGTTTTAATTGAAAACTAGGGATTATGGTTCTTGGGCAATTGAAATCTGATCTTTTTTTCATTAGAAAAAATCCAAGATTTGGGGGGGGGGGGTTAAATATTGAGTGTGCTCTTGTCCAAATATTTTAATTAAAAACTACAAATTATTGTTCTTGGGTAAATTAGAAATCTTGGTTTGAAAAATGGAGAAATAAAATGTTTTTTTTCGCTATAAGAAGACTAGGACTTTGTAGGGTGTTCAAATTTTGTTTTGTCATAGTACTAATCTTTATGTTCTACAATCGTGAAGATTTTGTAAGAAATACAGTTTTAATGAATTCATCTTTAGTTGCTAGTAAGTGGTACACAACGAGTAAATTTTATGGGTATTTTTCAATAACACGAGTGGTTCGTCGAGGGACGTTAGAAGTAAATGGGTCAAATGGTAATGATTTGGCTGTAAAAAAGCCTGAGTTATATGTAGGATTGTTTGATTATAAGGGGTTTAAAAGTAGTTGTAATTTCTTGCAAGTTCACCCAAATTGTACGTCTCGAGGGTTCTTTGATTACTTAAAGTTTTATTACTGTAGTTTTAATAGAAGTGCATGGGGGTTGTTCGTACTTGGTGTTTGGCTTCCTACATTATTTTATTTATTGGGAAACACTATAACTGATTACTTTTGTTGTTCTTTGGAGAAACTAGCTTGTTTGTTGAAGCTATCTCCTACGACTGCTGGAGTTGTTTTGCTCCTGCTTAGTAATGGTGCTCTGGATATATTTGCAAGTATTTCTTATTTTGTAGAAAGTGGTGCTAGTGAGGTCGGGATTAATAGTGTTCTTGGTGGGGCTGTGTTTGTTACTTGCATTATTGTGGGTGTTGTTTCCCTTTGTGTAGCTAATCTTGATGTTCAGGTTAACCAGAAATGCATTATTAGGGTTATTTTTTTTTATTGTGATGTTGATGTCACTATTATTGGTGAGGTTAATGTGGTAATACAATTACCACATAGAGATAGCCTATCAGTAATGGTGTGCAGACCATATACTCTTGTGAATTGAAATTTTATACAATCCTCACCTCAGGATACACAATATACTATGTATATAGTGATTTGTTGACTCAAGGACCGTAAATAATACTTTGTCAGAATTCCACACAACCCACAGTCTACCCCTAATTGAATCATGGCATTATTACTCCATTTCCACTCTACCATGACTTTATTAATGATACTAGTAGCTTTATTTATTCTAATATATGCTCACTTATATTATTAAGATTAACTTTATCTCCTTATGCTTTTCTTTTTATAGGTGTCCAAAATGAAGTAAGAGATGAAGAAAGTGAAGAAGATATTGACCTTACTTGAGAAGATTTTTGGGTTGTGTATAAATGATAATATCAATAATTTTGTGTTGACTTTTTTGAAAATTATCGCGACTTGAACTTGCTAGTATGTAAAAACTTATCTAATCATTTGAACTTGATTACATTTTTTTTGTGTGTTTAAATTACTAGTTTGTTGCATATTTTGAATTATGATATTATTAATGAATGATTTTATTTTGTGATGTGTATATATTGTGTTATAATTGATTAGGTATGTAAATAAAAAATTACATTAATACGAGTGATTATTTATATAAATCGTTTCAATTTAATAACATGTGGCAATAATTGTTGCAATAGATCAATAAACCATTTCAATAGGTAGTCCAAAAGTATTGTAACATAATAACAAAAGAGTCGCAACAGAATAACAAAAGCGTTGCAATAGATGCTATTGCAATGGTTTAATGTCGTTGCAATAGATTCTATTGCAATGGTTTAATGTCATTGCAATAGATGAAAATAGGCATCACAGTAAGTAATGAAATAGTTTTAATAGGTATTCAAAAACCGTTGCAATAAAATAATAAAAGCAATGGAATAGATGTTGTTGCACCGGTTTAATGTTGTTGCAATAGCTTCTATTGCAACGGTTAGTAACCGTTGCACTATATGAAAATATTCATCTTAATAAATAAAAAAATAACCATTTCCATAGGTCAAACTGTGGTGACGGTTGTCTGAAACCGTCGCTTTAGCTTTACCCTATAGCGACGATTCAGGAAACCATCGCATAAACCATTTTCATTAATTTATTACAACGCCCACCTCTAGAACACTTGATGAACCATTGTGGAAGAGAAATGACAACAGTTTGGTTGTCTATTGCAACGGTTTTGCAATCCTCAACATAGGGGTAATTTCTAGTAGTGATTGTTCTACTTTTAAAAGAACTATTACATAGTACAACTTGGTAATGAAACCTTAAATGGTATAAATGTGTTAAATTGTTTGGAATGGTTAAATGTTAAGGTATTGATGTTCATGTATATGGTTTAATGAACATCCTTGTGGGGTACATGGGAATCCCCCAAGAAACTAAATAATTTAATCTATGGGTACATGGCAATCCCATCTTCTCTAAAAGTTTGGCTAAGGATATTTCTTGAAAGATATAGCCGGTATAACGATACCACTACTAATAGACTTGGTTACAAATAAATGGAATGATGTTTTTTATTAAGTGGTAATGGTTTTAATTGGGAAATAATAGCGGGGTGTGATATCTAACCATGAAGGTATGAGTCCAATGGATGGGAACAGGAAATTCATGTTTGCCAACATGAGGATTAATCATGGAAACCATACGTGATACTTATGGAGTACATGGAAATCTCCTAAGTACACTTGTCCATATTTATCATGGAGGGTGAAGGGCACACAAGAATACCCTACCCTTATGTTATCTCCAATTCTTGTAGCTAAATGCATAAGAGCCCATTCTGGGGCTTGCATTGGAACTATATAGCCCGTGGGTAGTTCTAGATTGGTTAAGCTATACATACCCATGTTAATGGTTTTAAAGGAATGCTAAAATAGATTCCCTTTCACGGCATGGATATATATGTATTTATGGATGTTTATGCATTAGGTGGGTTACTTAGTTTTAAAGGATAGTGTTATTTTATCTTTATCTCGAGTGCATGCTAAAGTTTACCCTCTAACCCATCCTTGAGAGCTATATCCTTATGCGATGTAGGAACTAGTTGTTCTACTCCTCCTGCATAGTGATCAAATTCAGGATCAACTTTGGATTAAAGTGGTGAGCTTCCATACTCTGGAAGGATCCATTTCTTATCATAGATGACTTTACATACATTTCTTATTTCATCGATATTGGTTTTGGCTATGGTTAGGGGCATGTCCCAATAGGATATTATTTTACTTTTGGTTAGAGGCTTTGTAGAACTACAATGGGTTCATTTGGGTAGTGTCGGTAGTGTTGTCAACACTAGTATTGGCATTGGTATTAGGGATGATACCATTTGACTATATTTGAGATTGTTCCATCCTATTAGGTTATGTTATGGCCAGAAACTTCGTTATTACATTGGTTTGGTTGTGGTTATTTGTTGGAATTGGATGGTTTGACTTATTTTGGTTTGTCGTGGTCATGGACCTAACTTAATGTCTGAAATAATTACAATACACTATCTTGTTATCTGCTCGAAATTCATCCGAATGAGGGTATTGGTTTGTTGGATGGGTTGGGCATTGGGGTGATCTCCGTTCTTGATTGGACAGGAGATGCTGATTACGACAAGGCCCTGGTTTGTGTCATGTAAAGTGTATATCAAAGCTTTTGGTTCATTATCAATTGTGGATTTCACAAATCCATGGCGAGTAGAGTCTATTTTAAGGATGTGTAGTATGCCACACTTATAAAGAAGAGGTTACTAGGAATTTAGGAATATTTAACTTTCTTGTATTCCTATTTCGAGTTGTACGGTCTAAGGTCTTTGATTCTTCTGATTTCTATTAGCTCATTTTTTAGATCATGCTTCCTAGACAATGTGAAGCTCACGAAAACTCCTCTTCCCCAACTGGGGATAATGTTGATAGGACATGCTTTACTTAGGGGATCCATACTTGGTTTAGGGGTCCAGTCCCTAATTATTCTTGAGTTCCACTAGTTCCTACTATACCTCCTCAGGGTAATGCGATGAATGCAGAGTTTTGTTAGTCGATTCTTGCAATTTTACAATTAGTAGGTTTTCAGAATGAGCATGGTGTATCAGTATTCTATCTATTGAGGCCATAAAGGTTGGTCAATTGATTTGTTTGAGTCCGCCAACACTTACTAGTGTTAAGGTGAAGGAGAATCCTCAAGATTTTTTGGATAAAATAGAAATAATCGTAAGGGTGATGTAGGCCACGAATATGGAAGAGGTGAATTTTACTTCCTATTAGCTAAAGTATGTGGCGTACAAATGGTTTGAGGAATGGTATAAGGAAACAGTTGATAATGATGATGATTTATCTTTGTGGGAGTATTCCTCTAATGCATTTCTAGAATGCTTTTTTCCTTAAGATTTGAGGAAAGCAAAACTAGCAGAATTTTTTAATCTGAAATATGAGAAAATGTCGGTCAAGGAGTATGCCTTAGAATTTCACCAGTTCTCTCTATATGTTCTGAAAATAGTGACTAATATGTGGGCCTAGGGAGAAAGTTCAGTTTAGGATTATTTCACGAGTTGATCCTTGAAAGCAAGACTACTTTGCCTATCAATGAGATGGATATTTCTAAATTGGTTGTTCATATGCAATAGGTGGAGAAGTAAAATAGAAAGTAGGACAAGGCCGGGGAAAGGAAGGGAAAAAAATTTAGGTTCTTTGAGTAGGGTGGTCAACAACAAATTTGTAAGAATTGTGGTAAGTGTCCATAGAAAAAGTGTGGGAGTTCTGGTTCTTTCTCCACAACTAGTGTTCCCTACGTGAAGCCTTCGGTGATAGGCATCAGTAGAGTAGTGATAACTTTAGGGAACAGGGTGTCAAATCTAAGGCAAGTGGGACTCAGTTGGCTTTATCATGTCTACCTTGTACATTCTGTGGTTAGTTATATCGAGGTATCTATGATTAGAGAAGGGATAGGTGTTTCAAATATGGTCAGATGGTCCATATACATTGAAATTTATCGATTGGTAAGGTTACTTCGAGGGTGAACAAAGGGTGCTGCTTTAGCTTCTGCTTCTACTTTTGGTATCGGCGCAGGACAAAATTGGTTATTTGCTCTTGTGTTCCGATAGGAATCTGATGCATCGACTGTTATCATGAATGGTATGTTGAAACTTTTCTTTCATGATGTTTATTGTTTCATTGAATTGGGCTCAACTCTCTTTTGTATGACCCCATTTGTTGCTGTATATTTTTGTTGTGGTCCCAAGATTATTTCAGACCTTTTTTTTTATTTCTACCCTGGTAGGTGACTCTGTGGTTGATAAAAAAGTCTATAGGGTATGTGTGGTATCTTATGGTAGGAAGGAGACTGTGGTGTACTTGTATGAATTAGATATAGTGGATTTTGATGTCATTTTTTATTTGGATTAGATACATTTATTCAATGAGTCCTTAGATTGTCGGACTCATTAGGTTGTTTTTAGATTCCCTGGTGAACCAGTTACTGAATGGAAGGGTGGATCTCTAGATCCTAAGGAAAAATTTAAATAGTATCTTAGAGCTCGGAGATTAATCTACAAAGGTTGTATCTATCATCTAGTATGGATTAAAGATTCAAACTCAAAACGTCCTTATTTTAATTAAGTTCTTCTGGTGAATGAGTTTCCTAAGGTTTTTTTGGATGATTTTCCTAGTGTTCCTCTGGACAGGGAGATTGAGTTTGGGATTGACTTGGTTCTGGAAACTCCTCTAGTATTTATTCCTCCTTAAAGGATGACTCAGGCTGAGTTGGCGGAGCTCAAGGCGCAACTTAAGGATCTTTTGGATAAGGGTTTCATCCGTCCTGGTATATTAGGGTGCACCAGTGCTATTCGTGTGTAATAAGGAGGTTCCCTTTGTATATAAATTGACTATAGGAATTTGAATAAGGTAACTATTACGAACAAGTATCCTTTTCCAATTATAAACGACTTGTTTGATCAGATTCAAGGTGACAAATTCTTTTCTAAGATTGATCTTCGATCTGGGTATCATCATCTTAAGATTATGGAGGTGGATATCCTTATGACAAATTTTCGTACTCGGTATGTAAAGTTTGAGTTCTTGGTGAGTCATTTGGGTTGACCAATACCCTGGCGGCATTCATGGATTTGATTAATAGGGTTTTTTGTCAGTTTCTAAATTTGTTTGTCATTTTGTTCATAGATGACAAAAATGGTGTATTCTAAGAGTGACGTAGATTATGCTAATCACCTCCTAGTTTTATGGAAGATCTTGAAAGAGCAGCAGTTATATGCCATGTTTTTGAAATGTGAATTTTGTTTGAACACTATCACTGTTATAGGTTATATTATTTCTAGTGAGCGGATCATGGTTGATCGACAAAAGGTTGAGGTTGTTAAGAAGCAGTCTTGACCCAGTACTCTAATCGACATTCAATGCATCTTGGGTTTGGTTAGCTACTATACAAGGTTTCTGGAAAGTCTTTTGACTATAGCTGCCACATTGACTAAGTCGACTCCGTAGAAGTTAAAGTTACCTAGGTCAGATGCTCGTAAAGGTAGTATCAAGTAGCTGAAGGATAGGATAACTTTGGCTCTGGTTTTGACTTAGCCTGAAGGCAATGAAGGGTTTGTGGTTTATTGTGATGTATCCCAGTAGGACTTAGTTGTGTTTTGATGAAGCATAATAAGGTAAACTAAGCTTCTAGACAGTTGAAGGTACATTTAAGGAACAATCCTACTCATGATTTAGAGCATTTAGCGATGGTCTTTGCGTTAATAATTTTTTTAACTATTTGTATAAAGTGTATATTCACATCTTTTCTAATCATAAGAGTCTACGATAAGTGTTCACTCAAAAAGAGCTTAATCTTATGCAGGGAAGATGGCTTGAGCTTCAAAACGGCTGTGATATAAGTCTTCTCTACCACCTAGGTAAAGATAATCTGGTTATTGATGCTCGTAGAAGGTTGTCCATGGGGATTTTAGCTCATGTGGATAAGGAGAAGCTGGATTTGGTAAAGGATATTCATCACTTGGCAAATCTAGGAGTTAATCTATTAGACTCCGAGAATGGTGGTTTGTTGGTACAGGAAGTGGTTCGATCATCTTTTGGTATAGAGATCAATGAGAGAAAATACTAGATCCTGTCTTGATGAATATTTGAGATCAGTGGTGATGGTACCTTGAGGTAATAAGGGAGGTTATGTGTTCCTGACGTCAATGGTTTGCATGAAAAGATATTGGATGAGACACATGAATCGCACTATATTGTTCATCTTGATTTGATGAGAATGTATCAAGATCTCAAGCATATGTATTGGTGGAATGATATGAAGATGGATATGGCTGATTTTATGGCCTAGTGATTGGTGTGTAAACAAGTAAAAGTTGAGAACATGAGGTTTGAAGGGTTATATTAAGAAATTGGATTGTCGAAATTGAAATGGTGGATGATCAATACGGATTTCGTTACCAGTCTTCCTCGGTCTCGATACCAATTTAACTCAGTTTGGGTCACCTTGCAAAGGATGACAAAGTCAGGTCACTTGTTGCCAGTGAGGACTATGTTTTCAGCAATGGATTATGCAAATTTGTATCTTCATGAGATTTTGAAGCTGCATGGGGTAATTGTTTCAATTATCTCTTATCATGATACATTTTTTTCATCTCACTTTTTGTGGACATTTTAGAAAGGCTCGGGGACTAAGGTTATTCGAAGTACTGCTTTTCACCTGCAAATGGATGGGCAAGTAGAGATGACTATTTAGACATTGGAGGATATGCTTTGTGCATGTTTTATCGACAATGGAATAAGTTGGGTTAATCATCTGTCTCTTATAGAGTTTGCTTACAACAACATCTATCATTTTATCATTGGGATGATCCTTTTTCTAGGGTTGTATGGTGGTTGGTGTAGATCTCCTATCGGGTGGTTTGAAATTAGTGAGGTGAATATGTTTGTCCTAAAATTTGTTTATCTGGCTATATAGAAGGTGATGGTGATTCAGGATAGGCTTATGCTTTCTAAAGTCACCAAAAGTCTTATGCGGATTTATTAAGTAGAGACCTAGATTTTGATATTAGGGATAAGGTATTCCTAATGGTTTCTCCCATGAAGGGAGTAATGCATTTTTTGAAAAAAGAAAAGCTCAGTCCCCAGTGCATTTGTCCTTTTGTGGTTTTGAGAAGCGTTGGTAATGTTGCATATGAATTGTTGTTCATCCGGTGTCCATTTCTCTATGTTGAGA
Organism: Capsicum pubescens; assembly: GCA_030864215.1. NCBI lineage: Eukaryota > Viridiplantae > Streptophyta > Magnoliopsida > Solanales > Solanaceae > Capsicum > Capsicum pubescens. The sequence goes on along the minus strand of CM061540.1, from coordinate 221,957,660 downwards.
AAGTTTTTAGGTAATCCTTCATCAGTTGTTCCTTTGGAATTATTAGATATTTTAGATTCTTTCTCTTATGAGGAGATCCCAGTTGAGATCTTTGATTATCATGTTCATTGGTTGTGGAAAAAGGATATGGCGCCAGTAAAAGTTTTTTGAAGGAACCATAAGGTGGAAGAGGCTACATGTGAAGAGGAAAAGGATATGAAGTCCAAGTATTCGCATTTATTTTTTTCTTCAGATAATTGTGTGGAGTGTATGTGCTCTTGATCACATCTTTGTTTTAAATATTTGTTAAAGGTAAGGTTGACTTTCTTGTATCCTTAATTAAGTTTTGTTAAAGGTAAGTGTAGAGACATCTAGGGGGTAAATCGTGCTAGTGCTACTTTCTAAGTCATTCAGGGACGAATGATCCTAGTAGGGGAGACTGAAACACCCTGGGTTTAGATCCTAAGAAATTTCCTCTGTTTTGAGTTTACTGGACATCATACGACTAGAGTGTACTAGTTGTATGTTTCGGTATAATTTAGGGGTCATCACCTATATCTTAAACAGTGTAGGTTGGATGGGTACAGTCCAAGGTACGACTACTCCATAAGGGTTATATAATGGGGTGCAAGTCGTATGAAGTCCCATGTCTTAACCTAGGTGACTTTATTCTTCCTATATTATAATTTATGTTTACCAATCATATTATTGGGTATGAGTGGATCTTTCGACTCATGTGTTTGTCAGTGTGGGGGTTAAGATTCTTCTTGGGGTATGAGTAGTAGGTACCACTCGTACTCTAAGGTACAGTTGGTGAAGGGCGGTCATACACTCCTGCAAAAATTTTATATAGTTTAAGTTTGGGGTAATCTAGACATTTCCCCTCTTAAACACTAAAGGCCAAATGACATATATCAATTTTGGGGTATCATTTACCCTAATATTATAATCTTAAGCACTTAGAAACTCTCTCAAATTCTCTCAAAGGCTTTTGGGTAAAAGAAGGCTAGGGTTTCAATAATAGGATGAATTGGGTCTTCTAAGGGGGTTTTCTCTTCATCTTCGTAATCTACTGAATGTTACTCCTCCCTTATTGTTAGTTCAACTAAAGGCATGATTTAATGAATTTTTTTCATGCTATAATTGCATTATTGTTTTGGGACTTTCCAATATATGTTGGTATTTTCAGTTATAATTGTTGGTTATGGTTTTCCCATCTCTTTTACATATAGTTTTCATATTATAATAATGGTTTGAAAATTTTGTTGCATGGGATTGGTTAATTGGTACTTGGTATTGGAGTTGGAAATACTATGCCCCAACATGTTTTATAAAATGCCTATGCGAATTCTTGTACTATATTGTTGGACTTTTAGTGGAACTACTGCATGGTAAACCTTGGTAATGAAACCCAAAAGGGTATAAATGGTTTAAATGGTTTTGAATTGTTATATTGTATGTTCTTGGTTATCATGGTTATGGTTTAATGAACACCATTGTGGGGTACATGGGAATCCACCAAGCAACTAAATAATATTATCTATGGTTACATAGGAATCTATTTTTCTCTAAAAGGTTGACTAAGGACATTACTTGCAAGATATAGTTGGTATGATGACATCACAACTTGTAGCATTGGTTAATAATAAATCGAATAGTGGTTTTTGTTATGTTTTAATCATTTTAATTGGGCAATTATGGAAAGGTGTAATAGTTAATCGTGAAGGTGTAAGTCAAATCGATAGACACTAAAAACTCATATTTGTCGACATAAGGATTGGTCATGGCAATGATTTATGATACTTATGGGGTACACGAAAATACCCTAAGTACACTTGTACATACGAATCATGAGGGTGAAATATACACGGGAATCACTTTCCCTTATGGTATCTCCGATTTCTGAGGCTAGAAACATCGGGGCCATTCAGGGGGTTACACAGGACCCTTATAGCCCATGGGTGGTTCTAGGATGGTTAAGCTACACATAACAAGTATAATGGTTTTAAAGATTTGCTAAACTCGGATCCCTATCCCGTCATGGGTATATATATATATATATGTATATGTATGGTTGTGAATGTATATGGTTATTTACTTGGTTTTAAAGGTTGGAAACTTTTTATCCTTATCCTGAGTACATGCTAGAGTTCTCCCTCTATCCTTTCTTTCGGATGTTGTATCCCTACGCAATGTAGTAAATGGCTATAGTACTCTTCTTACTTAGTTATCGTATTTAGGATTAATTGTTAGATTTAAGTGGTAAGATTTCATACTATTGAAGGCTTCATTTCATAGCATGGATGTCTTTACATACTTTGGTTATTTAATGGACATTGGTTTTGACTATGTTTGTGGGCATGTCCAAACCGAATATTATTTTACTTTTAGTTATATGTTTTTTTGAACTACTATAGATTGGTATGGGTTGTGTTAGTAGAGGTGTCAGACTTAGTATTGGCATTGGTGTTAGGGCTCATACCGTTGGACTGCATTTATGATTGTTCCATTCTATTCTGTTATGTTATGGATAAACACTTAATTATTATATTAGGTTGGTTGTGGTAGTTGGTTTTCATTGTATGGTAGGATTATTTTTGTTTGTAACGGTCATGGACCTATCCCAAAGTCTATAATAAAGAAAAATTCTATCTTCTTATATGCTCGGAAATCATCCAACTCAAGGTATATATTCATTGGATGGGTTGGGTATTTGGGTGGTATCCGGTCCTTGTTGGACTTGAGATGCCTTTTACAACAAGGCTCTGGTTCCTGTCAAGTAAGGTTTTGAGGGTCAAATTTTTGAAAATGATGTTTGTTCAAAAATCCAACACCGTCATTGAGTCAAATCTTCAAATTTTTGGGGTAGTATAGTTTATTTTCTTACTCGGTATTTCGGATGAATTCATGGGGTCGGCTGATACTTGGAATTCTCCAAGTCTCTAGTTAGTGCACCACTCATCTGGTGTACTCACTTAAGCGATGCTTTGGCTGCCAAAAGGACTTAGATTTACGGCAAAAATATTGCGACTTCAGTCTTGTTTAAGAGATAGCTGCTTATGCGATATCCTGGTCGCTTAATTAATATTGGCATGCCAGATACATATCGCTAAAGCAATAGATAGGCTACCTAATCGATGAGGAAGGGATCACATAAGAGACGCCTAGTCGCTTAAGCGATAGACGGCTAAGCAACCCGATAGTAACTTTAGCGATGCCTGGGGAGTTTATTTTTCTTTTTTTTGAGATTTTTACACCACTTTTATTATTTGGATCTTGGGATTTGAGTTTTTGTGAATTTTCATCCATTTTTAAGCATGGGTAAGCTCTAAATCCCTATTTCAATTACTTTTCTATGATTCATATCATTCAAAATCATTAAAACTTAGATTCAATGGTGAAATTTAGGAATTTTGGCCCCGAAGGCCTATAACTAGTATTTTTCTCATCTAAACCACAATTTTAACCCATTTTTACTTGAGTTTCCTTCTATAAGTTCCTTTATTCATGGAAATTTAATTTTTGGACTACAAATAAAATTTTACCCTTTTTTTGCATATCCATTTTGAGGGTCTATCTTGACCCAACTTGAAGTTTGACAACATGGATATTGTTGATTTTCTTTTAATGCATATATTCAATATTTGTATGTTTTAGTTAATTTTTGGTCCATTTGTGAGGGCAGGGCTTCGTAGAAAATTTTCTAAGTTGCTTTTTGACATTCGAAGAAGGTTATTGCTTATTTTTCTTCACATTGGACTGGATTATTAATATTGGTACAAAATCAGGTTCGAGATATGTGAACCAATTATAAAAAGGTCATAATTGTGTGTCGTGCCCGTGTCGGAGCCTATATCATTTCAAATAGGTAGTTTTGGACACTATTTGTTATGTGTATCTGTGTGGGGTCTAATATGATTCTGTTGGCATTGTGTATTTAAAATTTGTTTCACCTTGTCTTATTAAAAGTCCTAATGTGATATCAATGGTATGTTTTTGTGTATTCTTACTCGATTGGAATGTGGATTCTGTTGGATTTCATAGATGGTTGGAATATTTACTGGATTTTTGGCTCATTTGATTGGTATATATTTTTTGGATTTTGGAATTCTCTGTAACACCCTGATTTTCTGAATTGGGATGCTACACGATGCTTATGACCCCGAAGGACCACAAGCTAGCCCATGACTGATATCTGTACCTGTGAACTGCAATATATAATGTAATAATGCGGAAAACATGAACATGTAGGCCATAAGGTTCAACTGAATAAAGAATATGTAAAATAGTGACATCCGTGTGGGTGAAAGTTGCCCAAAACAACTGAAAACTGAATCAAATCTGAACTAAATTTGAAAGACTCTAAATATTATCTAAATAAGGAGTTGAAGCAACACATGCCTCCAACTAACTCCGTCTAGCAAAACTGACCTAAAATAATAAATCAAATAAAATAATATCGTATCATCCTCGAATGAAGAGGACTCACTGCAACTCTGTATACTGGAATACAGCTGCTACTGCTGGTCTGGAACTTGTGTCTCTGAACCTATGATGTAACATGAAAAGAAAGCACCATAGCGCAAATGCGTCAGTACAACTGAAGTACTGAGTATAAGAGTGAGGTAGGATAATGCAAAGGGTTTACATGCATGAATAATGCTAACTGACTGACTGATATGACCGTAAGAGTACAAATATACATACATAGTAGCTGAGATCGTGAGTACCTGATAGCTAAATCTGTATGCTAATACATGGTTTACTGATAACTGACTTGGCTGGAACTGTATTTCTAATAACATGGGCGACTGGGTCTGACAATCTTCAATCTGATGGAACTTTCTGAGTCCCGTTCTATAACTGAATTTGACAGTATCTAACAGTTTTGGTATACTGATATCCAAAGAACTGTCTGAGTTCTATTACTGAGACTGAGTCTGAAACTATGGGAGGTAGTTGTTTAACCGACATGCCCCATGTGTGCCATTATGGCTAAGCTGGGGTCCAATCTCTGCTCCAACTGGAGGGGTGTCAATACCGTGCCACTAGTAAGGACAGTTGTGAGTGACCCTTAGCTGGCATGTACTCGAAATGAGAGCGGTGGGAACCCTGAACTGACATGTTAAACAACTTTATCAACCCTAATTTGACAGGTTAAGACGTCTCAACCTATGATGGCTACATAGTTCTTGAACACAAGGATGACTGCTAAGAATCACACCCTGAACTAGTATGTGAGTTCCAATACGTGGGTTCACTCGGTGATAACTTCTACACCCATCTGAAGAGACTGAACATGATTCAACTGACTGTACACACAAGGATGACTGCTAAGAATCACACCCTGAACTAGTATGTGAGTTCCAATACGTGGGTTCACTCGGTGATAACTTCTACACCCATCTGAAGAGACTGAACATGATTCAACTAACTGTACATGGACTAATTAACTGACTTCCGTTGACTGACGGAATAGTACTACTATCTGAGAGTTAACTGAGATCATGAGATTTCTGAGGTTTCCTGAGTCTTATGACTGACAGAGTTCTATAGATTATAGCTTGACTAAGATTATCATGACAACATGGCATGGCTCTAGGCACACATCTTTATTTTTCGGGTACACATACCCCCAAGACTCGATATAAGGAAACTGACACACATGTCATGACAGGATCACAAGATTTAAGTCTACAATTCATAATATCATAGGTAGGGGATCTAATACTTAATGTAGTTATTCAACATCTTAAACATTGTAGGGATTGGATAGATATATTTCTTTTACATATTAAACATATCCATTTTCATACATGCTTCATACCACAACATAGCAACACATCAATAGCATGGAATTCATATTTAAGTATATAGCTAACACAAACTTGTCATTTAGATATCATGGAACCATGTAAACATAAATTCCTAACATCCCAAGCATTTTATCAAACACCTAGCATGCATTCTTTAAGGCATGGGTGTGTTTCATAACTTGCACCATATTATGCCACCTAAAGTTCATAGTTTTCAACTAACAACCATATATATATTCCATGAAAACACCCTTATATATCATCTTAAAACTTAAACAACAATCATCAACATGTACATGATCATATCACCATAAAGAGTTCACAAAATAGTATTTAAAACATGGTTCTTGAGCTCTATGAATGGATTGGATCCATAGTTGACCACTACGCATACCTTAGATTAATAATCCGTGAAGATAGTAGTGAAATAAGCTTTGAATTGGAAAGCCCCAATTGAACCCTAAACTTGTTCTTGTTTTTTATTGAGAGAACTTTGATAAAAAGTAATGTAAACAGTTGATTTGGGCCTCAATCCCATGTTTGGGACTTATATAGGGGTGGAAAGATGACCCAAATACCTCTCTAGATACATTATTTAATTTCTGTGAAAATAACCGAATTTGGGCCCCCGGCGTGATGCAGAGACATCGCGTTTCCACCCGTTTGTGACTTGGAAACTCACCACGATGCGCTGGAATCGCGGAGAGACACTGGAAATTGACGAACATCATTTTGGCTCACGGCGTGATGCGCCACTGACTGAAATGACGCTACTGAAACTTTAAATTTCCATAACTTCTTCACCGGGTGTCCGTTTTAGGCGCATTTGGTATCATCGGAAAGCTTATTCAATTATATAAAATTTGGATGGTATAAATCCTCTAAAATATCACCTATAAACTAAGTTATGATTGTTCAAATATGAGATATATGAAATTACACACAAAAATTTGGTGGATTCAAAAGTTCTTAGCTTGGCTTACTCTAAGTGACTCTTATGAACATTATTAACAAATCATATGATCTATTATTGCTAGGATACTCATCCTATTTAATGTAATCAAATATGAATCATAGGGTAGGAGGTTACATGTGTAGGCACAACGGTTTATTTTCTATCTTAGAAATATACGGGGTATTTTAATATCTCCACCTTGGAAACATTCATCCTCGAATGAGACTGACTGAAATGAGGAGAGATGATAAACTGGAGTGCATACAATATATACACTAATGGAACATGATATCATGACGGACATGTCGGATAAGCTAACCACATCATGCTGGACATCCATATCTGATGCATGAGTAACTGATTCATGAATGCATAACTGAGACTTCTGATAACTGATTTCTCCCAATGAGAATGCATATTTGATGCATTATTATACACTGGACTGATACTTGAATGCATTACTGAATATGCAATGTTAATAGATACAAATTTTATGATAGGAACATGAACATGAAACTGAGTACACTTAAGGAGAACTGTTACCTTGAGCTTGATCTGAATTGGCGGAGAAGAGGTTAGGATACTTGGTATACATATCTGCTTTTATTTCCCAAGTAGCTCTGTCATGAGACTTATTTTTACAAAGAACCTTAACTAGAGGGACTTCTTTGTTTCTCAGTCTACGAGTCTGATAGTATAAGATTTCGATTGGCATCTCTTCCTAAGAGAGACTGTTCTGAACATCAATGCTCTGAATAGGTACTGCAACTTCTGGGTCACCTATGCATTTATTGAGCCAAGAGACATGGAAAACTGGATGAACTGAGGCTAGATCTTAAGGCAATTCGAGCTCATAAGCTACTTTACCGAAGCGACTGAGAATCCCGAAGGGACCGACATGTCGGGGGCTGAGTTTCCCTTTCTTGCTGAACCTCTTCACTCCCTTCATGGGAGAGATCTTGAGGTAGACATAGTCATTGACCTCAGACTCGAGATCCTTTCTGCCAACATCTAAATAAGACTTCAGTCGTCTCTGAGCAGCCCGAAGTCTCTCTCGGATCAACTGAACATTCTCTAAGGCATCGAATACTAAGCCAGGACCTATAACTGAGGCCTCACAAACTTCGAACCAACCGATTGGAGATCTATATATCCTACCATAGAGATCTTTGAATAGAGCCATCTAAATACTGGAATAATAGCTATTGTTGTATGCAAACTCAATCAAAGGCAAGTGGTCATCCCAACTTCCCTTGAAATCAATTGCACATGCCCTTAGCATATCTTCGAGAGTCTAAATAGTTATTTCATCTTGACCATCTATCTGAGAATGAAACGATGTACTGAGATAAACGTAGGTACCAAAACCCTTTTGGAATGCTTTCCAGAAGTAAGAGGTGAACTCGGTACCTCTGTCTGAAATAATAGATAGTGGAATACCATGTAATTTTACCAACTCCCTAATATAGAGTTTGGCATAATCCTCGGCTGAATAAGAAGTACGAATAGGAAGAAAATAAGCTAACTTGGTCATTCTGTATACAATGACCCAACCTAAATTATTCTGATGACGAGTTCTAGGCAAACCAGTCATGAAGTCCATGTTCACTTCTTCCCACTTCCAAGTAGGAATGGTGAACTCCTGCATAGAACTACTAGGTTTCAGATGCTCTATCTTAACCTGCTGATATGTAGAGCCTTAGAAACAAACTCTGCAATATCTCTCTTCATCCCACTCCATCTATAGATCTCCCTCAAGTCGTGGTACATCTTAGTGGCCCTTGGATAAATAGAGTATCGTGTACCATATGCTTCTGGAAGAATTCACTGACTCAAGCCATTTACACCTGGAATGCACAAATGACCCTGACCTCTTAGAAATAATTTTCCATGCCCTAAGGTAGGAAATAAGTTGACCCCTGAACGCTGAAGTACTATTCTTCCACTCTAGGACTAGCTCATTCGGGAACTGAAACTAAACTATCCCATTTCTGTAGTCAACTGTGGCATAACAGGAATGAAACCAATCCATATCGAGAATGACATTAAAGTTAGTCATCTCAAACTCGACTAAATCCGCTGACATGTATTTTTGAAATATCATAACCGGGTAGTTCCTGTAAACCTGCCGATCTATGATGGATTTACCCACTAGGGTAGACACTGAAAAGGGCTCTACTAAAATTTCAGGACTGATTCCGAAATTGCCTGCTATGTATGGAGTGACAAAAGACAAGGATGTACATGGTTCTAGAAAATCATAAACAAGAACATAAAAAATTTGTAATGTAACAGTAACGACATCAGGAGAATTTTCTTAATCCTATCGAGTCTGAAGAGCATAGAGTTTGTTTGGTTGTTGCCCACTAGTAGGAAAAGAAGTGGTACACTACTGGTTTGGGAAACTGGACTAAGCTATGGAAAAATTCTTCTGAGCCTGTATACGTGATTGCGGACACTCTCTAATCCTATGGCTTATCGTGCCACAAATGAAATAAATATCACTATTGGATCTACAAACACCCTTGTGGTTCTTACCACAAGTCTGACAGAGGGGATTAGTACGGGTATTGCTAACACTGACCTGGGTCTTAGAGCCTTGCGCCTTATCTTTGTTACCCTCTATGAACTTAGGAACTGGAGCACTGGATGTATAGGGAGCTGGAACTAATGACTTAGGATGAAACTGAGAACGATTTTCTCCTTCTAATTTAGGTTGAGTGAAATTGAAACTACCAATCTTTGCTCTCTTATTTTGTTTCTCCCTTTTCTTAATCTTCTGCTCCTCTATCTGCTGAGCATGGGTTATAAGTCTAGCTAAGGTCATTTCACTATTCAGCATGACGGATATGCACTCATTAACTATGCTGTCGTTCACCCTTGAATCAAACTTACTCATCTTGGATCTAATGTCTGCAACCATATGAGGGGCATACCTGGATAATTGAGTAAACTTAAAAGAATACTTTTTCACTGTCATATTGCCCTGCTTGAGGTTGATGAACTCTAGAACCTTATCTTTTCTAAGATCTTGGGGAAAGAATCTATCGAAGAATGCAGTGAAAAACTCCTCCTACTCTATAGGACCTGCATCATCTGATCTTTCGGACGTCTACTGTTTGAACCAAGCATGAGCCACATCCTACAACTGGTATGCATCTAGCTCAGCACTCTCAATAGTAGTAACCCCTATGGGATTTGTCACTTTTTAAACTTGATCTAAGAATTCCTGAGGGTATACATCTACATTAGACCCGAGAAAGGTTGGAGGATTCATTCGGGTGAAGTCCTGAATCCTCGCTGCAGCTGAGTTGGACACTGGGTTGGCTAGAACAACTGTTGTCCATTCATTATGAGGAGAGACTTATTAAGCTAGAGTGGTAACTGCGGTCCTGAATTCCGCATGAGAAACATGATCACCCAAAGATTCTTCAGGATGAGGGGCTGACTGATTTCTTTTAATAGGAGGCATGTTCTGAAATAAAGAGAAGAAGTGGATTAAACTGAGAGACTGACTTGTGAATACTGAAAGAAGGTAAACTGTTCTTAACATCTCATAGCCTCTAGCACATAAATGTGGCTCACAACACACCCATGCACAAGACTCTACTATACGCGGCTTTCCGACTTCCTAGGACTCTATTGAACCTTAGGCTCTGATACCAAGTTTTTAATACCCCAATTTTCTGAACTGGGATGCTACATGGTGCTTATGACCCTGAAGGACCACAATCTAACCCATTACTGATATCTGTACTTGTGCACTGCAATATATAATGTAATAATGCGAAAAATATGAACATGTAGGCCATAAGGTTCAACTGAATAAAGAATATGTAAAATACTAACATCTGTATGGGTAATGATACCCCAAACAACTCAAAACTGAATCAAATCTGAACTAAATCTGAAAGTCTCTAAATACTGTATGAATAAGGAGTTGAAGAAACATGTCTCCAGCTTACTCTGTCTAGCAAAACTGAGGTGAAATAATAAATAAAATAAAATAATATCGTATCATCCTCGAATAAAGAGGAATCACTACAACTCTGTATACTGGAATGAATCTGCTACTACTGGTTTAGAACTCGTGTCTATGAACCTATGGTGTAACATAAAAAAGAAAGCACCATAGCATAAATGCGTCAGTACAACTGGAGTCTTGAGTATACGAATGAGGTAGGCTAATGCAAAGGGTTTACATGTATGAATAATGCTAACTGACTGACCGATATAAACGTAAGAGTACAAACATACATACATAGTAACTGAGATCGTGGGTACGTGATAGCTAAATTTGTATGCTAATACATGGTTTACTGATAAATTACATGGCAAAAACTGTATTTCTAATAAAATGGGCAACTGGGTTGGACAGTCTTGAATTTGATGGAACTTTCTGAGTCCCGTGCTATAACTGAATTTGACTGTATCTAACAGTCCTGGTAAACTGATATTTGAAGAACTGTTTGAGTTCTTTTATTGAGACTGAGTCTGAATCTGTGGGAGGTAGTTTTTTATCCAACATGCCCCATTTGTGCTATTAAGGCTATGTTGGGGTCCAATCTCTACCCCGACTGGAGGGGTGTCAATACTACACCACTGGTAAGGACAGTTGTGAGTGACCCTTAGCTAGAAGGTACTTGAAACAAGAGCAGTGAGAACCCTGAACTGACAGGATAAGACACCTTATCAACCCTAATCTGACCGGTTAAGATGTCTCAACATATGCTGGCTACAAAGTTCTGGAATGCAAGGATGACTGCTAAGAATCACACCCTAAACTTGTAGGTGATTTCCCATCCATGGCTTCACTCAGTGCTAACTTCTACTCTGATCTGAAGAGATTGAACATGATTCAACTAACTATCCATGAACTGATTAACTGACTTTCGTTGACTGATGGAGTAGTACTACTATCTGAGAGTTAACTGAGACCATGAGATTTCTGAGGTTTCCTGAGTCACATGAATAACTGAGTTCTATAGATTATAGATTAAATGAGATTATCGTTACAACATTACATGACTCTAGGCATATAACTTTATTTTTTGGATACGAATACCCTCAGGACTTGATAGAAGGAAACTGACACATATGGCATGACTGGATCACAAGAATGGAGTCCACAATTCATAATATCATAGGTAGGGGATCTTATACTTCATGTAGTTATTCAACATCTTAAACATTGTAGGGATTGTATAGATATATTTCGTTTACATTTTATACATATCCATTATCATATATGCTTCATACCACAATAATAGCAACACATCAATAGCAAGAAATTCATATTTAATTATATAGCTAACACAGACTTGTCATTTAGATATCATGGAACCATGTAAACATAAATTCCTAACATTCCAAGAATTTTATCAAACACCTAGCATGCATTCTTTAAGGCATAGGTGTGTTTCATCACTTGCACCATATTACACCAACTAAAGTTCTTAGTTTTCAACTAACAACCATATATATATTCCATGAAAATACCTTTAGATATTATCTTAAAACTTAAACATCAATCATCAATATGTACATGCTCATATCAATAGAAATTTTTTACAAAATAGTATTTAAAACATGGTTCTTGATCTCTATGAACGGATTGGATCCATAGATGAGAACTACGCATACCTTAGATTAATAATTCGTGAAGATAGTAGTGAAATAAGCTTTGAATTTGAAACCCCAATTGAAACCTAGACTTGTTCTTGGTTGTTCTTGAGAGAATTTTGATAAAAATAAATGTAAAGAGATGATTTAGTGCCCCAATCCCATGATTGGGACTTATATTGGAAAGATAACCCAAATACCTCTCTAGATGCGTCATCTAATTTCTGTGAAAATTACTTGATTTGGGCTCCCAGCGCGATGCGGAGACATCGCGTTTCCACCTGTTTGTGACCTAGAAACTCACCGTGATGCACTGGAATTATGGAGAGACACTGGAAATTGATGAACGTTATTTTGGCTTATGGCGCAATGCGCCACTGACTGAAATGACGCTGCTGAAACTTTAAATCGCCATAACTTCTTCACCGGGGGTCCGTTTTAGGCGAATTTATTATTAACGGAAATCTTATTCAATTCTCTACAATTTAGAGGGTATAAATCTTCCAAAAATACCATTTATAAATGAAGTTATTCTCATTCAAAGATGAGTTATATGAATCACACACGAAAACTTGGTGGATTCAAAAGTTCTTACCCTGGCTTACTCTAAGTGACTCTTATGATCATGCTTAACACATCATATGCTCTATTATTGCTAGGATACTCATCCTAATTCATGTACTCAAATATGAATCATAGGATTGGAGGTTTCATGTGTAGGAACAACGGTTCATTTTCTAGATTAGAAATATACGGGGTATTACATTCTCATTCTTGTTTATTGTGTGTATTACATCCTCATATAAAATACATTTATGAAACATTTGTACCACTATGGAAATATTTGCAACGCTATCTTTTTCTAATGGAAAATGTGAAATCCTTAATACCCTCTACCAATGGATGTGTCGGGGAAGAGATATAAATAAGTCATTTGATATGGATTATATCGGAGAGGTTCATTGATGACCTTGTACATCACATCATCATCACCATCATCATCATTATCTTTATTGTACTTCATAAATTGTGCTTGTGTTGTGATTATATTTCTATCTTTGACTTGATATTAGTCCATTTGTTCTATATTCCTATACTTGTATTTGATGTATGTGTATATTTATTCTTCTATACTTGTATTTGTTATATCTCTGTACATTAGAAATATTTGTGGAGACAATGTGGGCTATACTTTGGGATATTTCTGATTACAGGTGACGTGCCCATAGTGTGTATTTTATATGCTTTATTTTCTAATTTGGTTTGTTGGACCTGGATAACTAAGTAGTACAAATGTACCATACTTACCCCAAATATTCCCATTCGATGTGGATCCAGGTGAGAGTGTACCTTGCTATAACTGATTGAGGTGATACTTGGATCCCATTCGAGGTACCACTTTATCTATCCATCTGGAGTTGGTTACTACATTTTCTCATCTACATTATGTATTTATTTGTAATTAAAGTACAGATTTGCTCTATTTTGGATATTCTATATATTCTGAATTCTTGTTGTATTTGTTAGTTCTAAAATTGTGCTACTGGTTTTCTAGGTATTGTATGGCATCTTGATTATTTATTTTGGCTTTTACTATATATGTGTTGTTAAAATACATTTTAGGAGTCTGACCTTTGGTTTGTTATTAATTTCTCATTTCATATCAATTTGGGTGATAGTCTTGCTTTTCAAGGTTTACCATGACAAGTGCCATCATTACCCTTGGTTTTGGATCATGACAAATTGGTATCAGAGGATTTAGTTTCATTGGTATTTATAGTCTAAGAATGGGGTATCTAATGAAGTCTCACAGATTAGTACATAGATATCTATATCTGTCTTCAAGAATCAATAATATGACCTTAGAAAATGTCCCATATTTAATTCTATATCATGTGGAAATTTCAAACCTTGTGTTCTAAGTCATATTTCAATATTTTCTGCGCAGATGGCGAGGACTAGATCCAGTGAGGCTAGAGAATTAGAATTATTATCTGAGTAGAGAACATAGTCTAAAGGGCATGTTGTGAGTCATGGTCGCGCTCGACGAGGAGGATATTCTTGAAGATATGCCCCTATGAATCAATAACCAAGATAAGTAATCTAACCAATGAAGTTCATTAGTGTAGTATGATTGTTCACAGTTCCTTAACCCTAGGTTTTCATCCATTGGTTTTCCAATGTCTTTACTTTTCCGCATTGCTTTAGTGTATTACAAGCTTTCAAAACTTTTTTTGTTATGTTTGCACTATTTTAATCTCAATAATGGACATGAATAGGATTTTTGTCAACACATGTCCCTGAGGGATCGATATTCGTCTTTATTAAAGGCCTTTGTATTAGTTTATGAGACCATATACACTTGCTTGTGCACTTGTGTGTAACTAGATTTTGGCATCATTGATGGGGACTTGTAAATTGGCAACTATTTTTGTTCTAGTTTTACTTTTTTGAGTTCTTTGGTGCTTTATTCTTGGTCCTTGTACTAAATTTGTAGGAAACTAGTTTATAGTACAGTAATAGAGCAAGGGATAGAGAGTTAGTTAAACTAAGCACTAAACCCCAGAAACACATCCATCAATGAAGGAGACAAGAAATCCTTCTCCCCTGTATCCTGCAATTTCAAGATAAACTAGACAATCCTACTTTAATGGCTAAACATCACCTAGCCCACATGATAGTTTTAGAATTGGAAATCCCACTTCCGATGAATTTGACATCCTTTTTTTCAGAAACCAGCTGCTGGAAGTGGCTTTAAGCTGAAACAAAACATGGTACAACTTTTGATCAACAGTGGATAGTTTATGAGGCTTTCACATGAAGATCCACAAGACCATCTATGGAACTATCAAGACATCAGTGAGACATTCATCCATACGGGTATCTCAACTGATCATGTTAGGCTGACATTATTCCCCTTTTCTCAATTAGGGGAAGAAAAAAAGTGGTTGAACAATAAGACGTCAAGTTCAATGACAATCTAGGATGACTTAGGTTAGAAATTCCTCGCGTGATTCTTTCTATCTGGAAAGACTGTGAGACTATGCAGTGAGATTGTGTGCTTTAAACACAAGCCATATAAGAATTTATATAATGCATGGGATAGATTGATGGCTCTTCTTCAGGACTTTCCATATCATCAATAGTCCAATGAGGTACTAGCTCACACTTTTGTTGAGGTACTTGATCACAATACAAAAATATTTCTATATTCAGTTGCAGGTGGTCAAGCTTTGGAGTAAAAATATGATGAGCTATATACCTTATTGAACCGGATTGCACAAGGGAATCATGAATGGCATTCAGACTTAAGAAATGCTACAAAGAAAGTTGCAGGTGGACCAATTTACTTTTTTTTTGGCCCAAATTATTGTGTTATAGAATCATCTAATAACTCTATTCAGCAATATGAAGTTAGGGGTTACACAGCCTACAACAACAGTGGATGCAATTCAACAAATAAGTACTTGGTGTATAGTTTGTGGCAATAGTGGACATTCATCAGATATGTGTGTTGCGAATCTAGAGTCAGTGATGTTTGTGGGCAATTTTCAGAGGCTGAATTATGGGAACTAATACAATTTAAAGTGGAAGAGTCAGCCACAAAATTAATCATGGAACCCAATAACACCAGTTTCAGCAAGCACAAACATAAGGAAATCCAACCACTAGCAATATGCAAGAGATGTTAAAAAATATTTTAGCTGCTCAAGCACAATTGGCTGTAGATATAAAGGGCCAGCAAGCAGATATAAGGAGCCAACATGAGGCTATAAGGAACTTGGAGCTATAGATAGGTCAGATAGCAACAACGTAAATTACTAGGCCTCAAGGTGGTTTTCCAAGTGATACTGAAAATCCTAAACAAGTAATGGAAATAACTTTGAGGCGTTTTAAGGAGCTTAATAAATAACCTCCAAAGAAAACTAAGAAGGTAGATGCTTATTTAGTTCCTAAGCAGGTAGATGACAAAGTTAGTTGAAAATTTGAGAAAGTCTGGGTACTCAAAAACAAAAGTTACAAAACAGGTGAAAAAGAGACCACCACCACCTTCCCTATAGAAGAATATAAAGGTAAAGGAGGATGCATATTTTAAAAGTTATTTGACATGTTTAGAGCACTTTACATTAACTTACCTCTTTTAGATGTTTTGCAGAGAATGCCCAAGTATGCTAACTACTTGAAGATATGGTCACTAACAATGTTAAGATGTAGGATATTGAGATATTAGTAATTATTATAGAGTGCCACTCTGTGGTGATGCAGAAGATGCATCAAAAGATCAAAGATCCAGGGAGATTCAACCTCCTTATCCAAATTGAAAATAGTGAGGTGGTCTAATGCACTGAGTGATTTGGGGCGAGTATCAAATTTATTTCCCTATATTTGTTCAACAAATTATGTCTAGTAAAGTCGAGACCGAGCGGTGTGATACATAAATTGGCAAACCGGACCATAGACCATCTCGAAGGAATCATAAATGATGTTCTCATCAAGGTTGGTAAGTTTATTATTCCTACTAATTTTATTTTTTTAGTTTTTAAAGCAAATAAAAGAGTACCAGTGAACATAGGACGTCTATTCTTGGTGATGGAAGAAGAGTTGATAGATGTAAGAGAGTTCACATTCACAATGAGACTGGATGATGAAGATGTGGTCTTCAATGTGTACAAATCACTCAATACACTATCCCACTACAAATATTTGTGCATGATTACAATGATTGAAGGGGATAAGTGTAGGGTGGTGTAGTCTATTCCATAAAATACCTCTTCGTACTTCCTCATTGAGTAGCCCAAATGTATATTGATGAGTCTGAAAAGGCTATTGTTGAGAGAGTTATTGACCAATTGCGTTCACACTCAAGAGGAAAGAAATGACTACGAAGATGGTGTCAAAGTGTGAGAAAGAGGATGGAGGAAAATAGTCGAGTAATATATTGGGTCGTGCCAAGACAATAAATCAGGCGGTGCTTGGGAGGCAACCCAAGTTAAGGTATGTTTTTATTTTCAGTATTTTTAGTTTACTTCAATAGTTTTTGTTATTGTTAAGTCACAGGTTAATGGGAAGTCTGAGTACCGGAATACTTGAGCTGAGGAGCATGGCGAAGACAAAGTGTGGGGTCCGCGGAACCCCTTGATTTATAAAGATGCTACTAGCTTGGCCTAGAGGCCTCTAGGAGTATTTATATCTCTACTTTTAAGTACACTTTGGGGACAAAGTAGATTTTTAAGTTTGAGTTGGGGAAATTCCCATTTTTAGGGGTAATTTTAAAATATTTGTTAGGAATAAAAAAGATATTCTTGTTGGTGCTATATTTGAATGCATGATGCAAGTATTTTGGTTGAAAAAACATGTTGATTGTGTGAATTTCTACTTTTGATACTCCTACGCTCATGATTATTACTCTTGTACTTGTTGGTTTAAATTGAATTCATGTGGTTGTTTGGTTAAGATTGTATGATGACCCCACTTGAGTTGAGCATGTCCCATGTGTGTGTGTCATGTTTATGTATTAGTTGCTGCATTTGACACTACAACTTGTCTGGTGTGTGTGCAAAGCAAAATAAAGAGTGTGGGTTTAGTAGATGATATAGACATTTCTTTGATATCCATGTTTCATACCTTATTTTGACATACCATGGTGCATAATATTAGTTAACCCATTAAGACTTTAGCTTATTCTTTGGTAGCCTCATATGTAGCCTCATCCCTTCTTTGATTGACCTTAATTTGATCTAAAGCTCCCGACGGCTTTAGTGTAAAATTAATTGAGTGAGGAGTTTGAAAAATTAGAGGAGAGAAGTTAGTATTAAAGCCCCAAAGTAGTGGTTATTGGTGTGAAAATTAATTGTGTTATGTTTGGGAGTGAAAAGAAAATTTGTGCTAAAAAATTGAATCGTGAATTAATACAAAACACTCACACCACATTGAAAGTGAATGAGCTTAATGAGATAGGGTAAAACAAAAGATGTGTGAAGGTAGTGGAGGTAAGAGTTGGTCGTTAAATATTGATCTTAATTGTATAATGTAATGTATTAAAGCGCTTAGGGAAGATAGTCACTATTACTGGCCAGAATAGTTCCTACCCGTCCCTTATCCTGCATTACAACCCATAAAGGCAAATTTGATTCTAAGCTTAACATTGTGATGTTAGTGGAGTACTTCACTAAGGGCAAGCATATGGTTCATCATTTGTAACTTGTTAATTCTTTGTGAGAGTGAGCACAATTTGATTCTTGTACCCATTGTGTTATAAATTGCATTATTGTGTCTGATTATGGGTAACTCTATTATTGTGATGGAACACGTTTGATGAATGTTGGGTGATTTATATGATGTCTTAGATTGAGAAATATGCATAAGTTTGCCACTTGGTTAGTCAATTCTTCAGGCCAGGATGTCTTGGAGTAGTGTTCTTGAACTTTCAATTATGTATAACATGCTTCATATTGAATTTTACATTTTGTGTAGTCATTGTAGTTATAGCTTGAGGGTCTTGATTGAAGTATAAGTGTTTAGTCACCTTCGATTATGTTTCTTAGAGTAAAGAGTTGTTCAAGAATGAAAAAGGTTTTATGTGTGGGGTGGTGATCTGAGGTGGTTTTATGCATCTTAGTGTTGTTATCCTAGCTTATTTAGCCTTGCTTTAAGGACAACTTGTGTGTTTGATGAGTTAATGAAGATATAATTTATCATCTAAGTGTCTAAGTATGTGGTTACCATGTTTAATGTGAATTTCAAACAAGATTATAGTTAATTTGATCATTTAGAGTTCATAGGGAGAAAACTAGTGTTACTAGCTTAAGCTAAGTGTTGTTCTAGTTTATGGTGATGGATTCTAATGTGCATAATTAGTTACAAATGGTATATTTGTGTAATTATGTGTGTAAAAAATTGTTTATAGCATTTAAAGTTCAATTGAATCAAGCCAAGAGTTAAGACTAAGTGAAATATCAAAAGGGGCAAACCAAGTATTCTTAGCTTCAGTTTCTAGTTTGTCGTTTGGGATGTTATGTTGTTCTAAGCTCTAAATCTTTGTGTTTAACACTATTGTAAGATTAGTGAGATTATTATTATGATATATTATTTAAATACAAGCTTTAAATCAAGTGTAGATTAGAATGGATCAACGAAAGCACAAGATAAAACAAGACTTGACGTGAATTGGACACCTTGGATGTCCAAGGCATGTCATAAATCAAAGAAAGGGAAAAATGGTATGTGACAAACATGGGGAAATTAAAAATGTACCCCAAAAAGTGGGTCTCCATTATAAGTATACGTCATGCATTTAGACGCAATAAATTAACCCCGCGACGTAGCCTAGTGCAAAAATCGTCAGTTTTGTCCTCCTATAAATAGGACACTTGTACTTGATGTTATACACTTTTGACGGCTTTAAAACATTGAGAGGGGCGGTTTGACAATTAAATTATGGTTTTTCATCATTTAATTTAGCTTTTTAATGGATTTTATCATTTTTTTATTGATCTTGATTACGACTATGTCCATGAGTGGCTAAACGCCCCCTTTTCGGAGTTAAGGCAAAGAACATATTTACTTTTTATTTGAATTGAGTTTGTTTGAATTTCTTATCATAATTGGTTGTTTTTTTTATCCTTTTTATCACTATTTTAAATATTATCTACCCTTAGAAAGCATATATTGTTGACCTCGTTCACTCGGTAGGGGGAATAAGAAGATAAAACATGGGGATGAATAGAGTAAGGTTCTTATTCTTTTATAAAATAAGGAATTAGAATTAGCGACTATGATAGGGATATACCTAGAAGCATTGCTTGTTTCACATGTAGGATGATATCTTAATGCATATAAATGGATACTTACATCCTTTCTTAATGATGTAGTTGTAATTTCCAGTTTGGTAGAATGTTAGTGGTCGGGAAACCATGATCATACGATAAACCCTACGAATCAAAAACCAAGATAAGTAATCTAACGAGTGAAGTTAATTAGCATAGTATGATTGTTCACAATGCCTTAACCCTGGGTTTTCATCAATAAATTGTCCAAAGTCTTTACTTTTCCACATTACTTATGTTTACTTTTAATTACAAACTTTAAAAACACTTTTGGTTACGTTGGCACTAGTTTAATCTCAATAGTGGACTTGAATAAGATATTTGTCAACACAAGTCTCTGAGGGATTGATATTTGGCATAATTTAAGGCCATTGTATTACTTTGTGAGACCACATACACTTGCGTGTGTGCTTTGACGCAACATAGAACCTACAAAGTTATGAAATAATGGGAAACACAGTCCTAGTTCATCATTCTTATTGATTCTCTCAACATAACTTGGTATTTTTTAATTCTTACTTCAATTTAAAAAATGTTTTCCTTGTTGTTTTAAATGCTCGTGTTTGAGATAAATAACTAAAATCCAAAATAAGCACATTGACCTACTAGGTCCTTACCTTGTTTCTTGTAGGATTGACTGTCATGACCTAATTTATAAGTCATTATGGCACTTACTTTATGACGCCAGTAGGTAAGCCAAACCATAGCCCGAAGCTACACGCAATGGGCTAACTTGGTGGGAAATGGCCTAAAAAACTAAATTCATTTAAAGAATTAAAACAACAATAAAGCAGTTTTACCAGTCAAATAGATGGATAAAAGGGCCACAAATATCCCAAGACGCAGTAATGTCGTTACAACAGCTACTACAAATGAACTATAAGTACAGAATAGTCAAATACAATCTATCTCAAAAATAACAGACTAGACATAGATAAATGGAAGGAAAAAGGGAAACTCAAACTCCAAAAGCTCAACCAATCTCTGAAATCAGCCTTGCATAAGTATCATGTTAACAGTGGCTACTAGTACTCGAATCTGCATCAAAAAGTATGAAAGTGGAATATGAGTACAAAAACCATGGGTACTCAGTAGGCATCATCAGCTGACTGAGATAATTCATGAAATAAATATGATAATATGCAAGATTAAATAAAAAAAGTCAAAGTTATAGGGAAAACCTAGAAATAATCTCCAACACTGTTGTACATGAATAATTAGATAAATCAAGAATAGTAATGTAAAGATCACAAAGTTATACCTACGAAATTGGCCCCTATAAACCAGTAAGAGAAGAAAAGTAAATAACCCAACGTAGGCCCCCATAAGCCTGGAGGGTATAATAAAAGGAAAATAAATAACCAAAGATTCATAACTCTACCAAACATCAACTATAACCATCAACCCATATATACTGAATCATCTCATGCAAAACTTTTAATGTCGGACTCGAATCGAAACTTGTATCACTATCATTATAACATCCTCAATAGTATCATCATCATAACATCGTTTGTCAGACATGAATCAGAACTCATACTACAAAGACTATATAAGTAAACCATAATCATAAGTCATATAACTAAATCACAATACGTAACTGTTGGACCTTATTCGGAATTAGCACTTACTCATAAATACCAAACTAATACATTCAATCTCCTCAAATTTCTAAAATAAGCATTACTAAGTGTATATCATGTGTAACTAAGTATACAAAAGCTAGCACAAGTCTTGGCCTAAGGTGGGCCCGAGTGGCCCACTTCAAATCCCCGAAATTCATTTTAGGAAAATTCTACCTTGGACTAGGCTAAGGTATCTAAATTTGTTCCTAGATGTGAAATAAGAGATAATTATTCCTAAGATAACAATTCTCCCTAAAACATGAGCAACTAAGTTAATTACACCTAAATTACGGTTTTAAGATAGCCTAAATAGTCTAAGTAACCCAAAAAATTTGAATCATACCTCCTATACCTAAATCCCACCCTGTATCAAGCATAACATCATAAGCATATTACTAAATAGCTTAATCTATGAAGAGGATAAACCTAGCCTACCTGGATGTGGAAGAAAAGCCTGAGGTATCCGTTAAACCATTGATTTCACTTTCCGAGAAGATTCCACAAAGTACCATGCTATCAAATTACAATCTACTTATAAAAATGGAAAAAATTACACCATATTGCACTATTGTTCTTCGGGTCCAAAATTATGAAAAAATCCCATATGGGGCCCATTTACGGAATCACATTTTCAAAGCCTACACAACAACCCTCTATTCCTAAAGAATATCCTAAAAACTGGGTGAATTCCAACGATATTAATAGTGGTATCGTCATACCGACTATAGACCTTAGCCAAACCAAAGAGGATAAGGGATTTCGTGTACCCATTTACCAAGTTAACTTGGGGGAGTCCCATGTATCCCATAAGCGTTCCATTATTAAGATCGTTTTGGGGAGTCTCATTATCCCACAAGTGTTCATTAACATGTTTACTTAGGGGATTCCATCGTACCCTACAAGAAGTTCAATTAATCAATACCATGACAACCAAACTATTCCATTTAACCATTTATAGCCATTTAAACCATTTAGAGTTCAATTACTAAACCATATTGGTTCTACAATCAAACCACCAATATTCTAGGAATTTTAGAAAAATATAAAGGATTCTAACAAGAAATTAATGGAAGATTACAATAAATTCCAAAAATAAATGCATAAATTAACTTCACCGAAGCTCCAAAATTATCCATAAATGATTCTCCCATTTTCTACCACTTTTTAGGGTTTAATCTTCTAGAGAATGGATGAAAATGGTGAAAATTAGGCTAATTTGGGTATTTATACTTGTTGACTCAGTATTTGTCGTATAAGAGACCCTAGTATCATTTAAGTAGTGTTCGCTCATGCCACACATGCCTCGCTTAAACGACTAGTGGGCCAAGCTACGTCACTTAAGAAATCAGCTTGTCACATATGCAATGCCCCAGCACCAACTGAAAATTGGAATTTTTCCAAGTCTCCGCCAACCCCCGAGATTCATCCAGAATCCTTTATATACAAATACACTATGCTACTCTATTAAATTTGACATTCCAAACTCAATGAAAAAGTTTAAATTTTCATCCAAGTCTATTACAATTAAAAGAGGGTACAACACCTGCTTTCCATTTTACTTAACTTTCAGCCTATAAATTGAAATATGTCTGGAAGCCTCGGGAGTCGAACCAAGGGTCCTTTTAGCCTAAAATCAACATTTTCAAGCTGTTGAAACAGCCAAAATTTGCATTTAAGCTTATTTTATTGAAGTTTTTGTCGGGTAGCCAAGTTGAACTAGAGAATACTTCAAAATAGGGAATTTGCTCTAAAACCACATGGATTGCCATGTAACCAAACTTTTTGTTCCAGCAAGCCATAAATGAGTTGGTTCACCTATATGAAATCTCTAAGCAGAAAAACTAAGTAGAAATACAAAAAATTCCCTGGAGGATCATTTCAATAGCCACTACTAAAAGAACATTTTTACGTGAAAGCAAAGGATTAGGATGTACATGAAGCCTAAAAAAGGTGAGGATAATGGGTCTGCATCTTACTCTCGATCTCCTAAGTGGCATCCTCCACTGGGTAGTGCCTCTAATGAACCTTAACTACTGAAAACTCCCTAGTACAAAACCGCTTGACATTACTAGCAATATGAGCACTGGTTCCTGCATGAGGGTCAACCACTCATCCAACTAAATTGTGTCGCATCTAAGCACATAAGAAGACAAAAATGTATCACCACAACATAGAAACATGGAAAACTAGATGGATGGCAGAAAAATCTAGGGGTAAGTCTAACTGAAATCCACCTCACAAACTGTGTGAAAAATATAAAAGGGTTCAACATATCTGGGGTTGAACTTCACTTTCCTCCCAAACCTTATCACACCCATCATGGGTGTACTCAGAGGAATACCTAGTCCCTCATTAAAAATATCACGACACACAGTCTATGATCTACATTAACCTTCTACTTACTTTATGTTGCCCTCAACTTACCAAGAATTATGTTGATTCTATCTAACAACACCTGAAGCAAGTCTGTACCACAAAGTCTAATCTCGTAAGTCTAAGACAACCCAATTGGAGTACGACATCATCTACCATACAAAGTCTTAAAAATAGCCAATCAAAAGTCAAATGGTATCTACTATTATATGCAAATCCGCCAAAGATAATTGTTGCTCCTACTAATCTTCATATTCTTTATCACAGGCTCGGAGTATATCCTCGAGAAACTAAATAATGTTATCCAAATTCCCGCCAGTCAAGTGGTTGAAGGTTATGCTAAGATCCACCTGGGTGTCCAACTCCTTTTGAAAAACTCTACAAAAGCTAAAAATGAGAACCAAACCCCAATGTAAAATGATGATATAGGCACACCATGAAAACGAACTATCTCTATAACATTTATATGGGCTAACCTCTTGACTCTGAAGGACATCTGAATATGAATGAAATGTGCCAACTTTGTAAACCAATATCAATGACCCAAATACGATCGAAACAATGAGAAGTATGAGGAAACCACTAACAAATTTCATGGTAATCCATTCCTATTTCCACTCTAGAATGGGCAACCTCGAAATCAAGTCACTATGTCTCTGATGCTTGGTGTTTACCTGCTGACAACATAGGGAATGCTCTACAAAGTCTTCTACATCTCTCTTCAAACTACTCCACTAATGATCTTGCCTCAAATATCTATACATCTTGGTTGTACCCGGGTAAATTGAATAGCTAGAGTTATGAGCTCCTGTAAAATTGATTAAATCAAGTCCTCAACTCTCTAAACACAAATATGGCTATTAAATCTCAAAATACTCTTAGAATCTACAGTGGACCCTTGGACTCACCACTAAACACCTATTCATGAATAATGCGCTAAGTCTTTTATCCTTAAAATAACGACTCAAAATCTTCTAAAATAGTCAACACTAGCGAGAATCATACTAGGGTCTGAATACCATGTCACACTATTAAGTAGACTAAGAAGTAAATATCCCTTACCAACAGCCTCTGAGAAACTGAAATGCAAGTCAAGCTACCCATACTTACCACTTTCTGGCTCAAGGGGCTCGGATGATACAAGATAGAGATGGCATAAGATTAATCAACTTCATCCATATATAATGATTAGAATAAAGATCTCTCTTTTTCATATCATACTAAAGACTATGATAATCTGTAAAGATCTTGCAATGCGCACCATAAGGATAATGCCTCCAAATATCAAGCACAAAAACTACCGTCACCACCTCTAAATTATGAGTGAGGTAGTTGTACTTGTACACTTCATCTATGTTAATATGTATGCAATAACTCAACCCTTATGCATCAATACACAACTTAAACCTACACTAGAATCATAGGATTTCACGGTTAATCACTTACCCCCAAAAGGTTGAGCCAAAATAGGAGCTAAAGCAAGAAATCTCTTGAGGTTTCCAAAGCTCAACTCACGCTCCTTGGACCATCAAAAATGAAACCTCCATATAAGTAAATCAGGTCATTAGTACTACAATGGTAGAAAAACACTCAACGAACTGCCTAAAGTAACCAAACAAACCAATGAAGCTATGAACCTCAGTCGAAGAATTAGGTCTTGCTCAATCATGGATAGCCTTAATATTCATTGGGCATATCATCATCCCATCCTTAGACAATAAATGCCAAAGAAATGACACCGACTCAAGCCAAAACTCACAATTAGAGAATTTGGCAAAAAGCTTATGATCTCTCAACTTCCAGAGCATAATCCTCAAATGTTGCATATCCTCATCTCTACTCTTTGAATATACAATGATGTCGTCGATGAACACAATAATAAAAAAATCCTTATAAGGCGTGAATATATGGTTGATCAAATCCATAAATGCGGCTGGGGCATTAGTTAACCCAACAGACATTTCTAGGAATTCATAATTACCACACCACTCTAAAGGTTGTCTTTGCGTTATCCTCATCCCAAATCCTCAACTGATGGTAATTGGAGATCAAATCAATTTTAGAGAACCCTGATGCTCCCTAAACCTATTCGAACAAATCATAAATACAAGGCACAAAATATTGGTTTATCATTGTCACCTTATTGAGTTATCTGTAATCAATACACATACGAATAGAACCATATTTCTTCTACACAAATAACATAAGAAATCCCAATGAGACACACCCAGTATAGTAAATCCCTTACCAAAAAGATCCTAAAGTTTAGAATTCAGCTCCATAAGCTTAAAATGAGCCATATGATAAGGTTCTAGAGAAATAGGTCAGGTTCCTAGCTCAATATCAATAACAAACTATATATCATGCTTATGAGAAAGACAAAGTAGATCAATAGGAAAAACATTACAAAACACACAAACTGTGGAAATAGAGCCGAGCAATGGGCTTTCAATACTAATATCATGAATATAAGTAAGATAAGCCTCGCAACCTCTCATAAGAAACCTTCCAGCAAAAATATAAGAAATAATCCTCAGCGACTTGAATCTAATTTCTCCCTACCACATGACCAAGGATATGTCAGGCATGGAAAAGGAACGGTGTTGGCAAACCAATCCATCACCGCATTATAGTGGGATAACCAGCCATGCCCAGAATAACATCAAAATTTATCATATATAACACAATAAGATCAACTTATGTAACAAACACTCAAATAGTCACCACATATGATCAATAAACATGATCCACTACTAAAGATCACCTACAGGAGTAGATACACATAATGGAATAGAAAATGAATGCCAAGATAATTCAAACATTGGGGAAAAATAAAGAGACACATAAGAATAAGTCGATCCAAAATTAAATAAAGCAAAAGGCGATTGATGGCACACCAAGATTATACCTATGATAATAGAATCAAAAGACTTGGCCTCGAGAATAGAAAGTACTGTGTACAACTAACCATACCCACCACTTGGCAGGGATTCTAATCAATCTCCTATCCTACATGACTGAGAACCTCCACAAGCACCATCAGGACCACACCTACGACCATGTATACCACCTCTAACTGAGGTGGGAACTTCCCAAATCAGTGGAACACTCTAAACTAAAGTAACCATTGCTCCATAACTGGGAACACTCTCAAAAAATGACCAAAGGTTCAACAACCACTATATTCCCTAGGCATTGTACTAAACTAGAAGATTCGACTGACTTAAAATAACCACCACGGCTAGAATAACTAAACGATGGACCTCACAAAGATTTACTATCACCCTAGCCAGGATGATAAAAAAACTAGACTAACCTCTATCGGTTATCTGAATAGTGGAATGAATGGGCTTACTAGACTAACTCAAATGTTGATATGGCTGATGTAAAGGGTACCTACCCTGAGAACCGCTACCTATGAATCGTGATCCACCATGAGGCCCTCCAAAATTACCTTGATATCACAGCCTCTTCTTGCTTCCCTCTTGGTTCTTATGATTTCTAAGGCTATGGAGCATATAATTCTCTAAGCGGATCTCGAAGAACTGAGTCCATGTCAAAAGGAAAAATCTAGCTGGTCTGACTCAAGATAAACACACTACTAATGTCAAACTGCCAAGACCAACAAGAAAGTTTTGTAATCCATACCACGGGTATAAACTAGGCCCAAATTATAGAGTCTATCCTCACAAACAATTATGAACTCATGCACATCCTTACTAGTGTACCAGAAAACCTAGGTGGATCAAATATGAAGAACCTATCAAACATCTTCTAATCCTCAACAAACATAGCAGTCCAGAAAACAACCAACTAAGAAACTACAAACTGTAAAACTATCGGTTGGGCGACCACTAGCATAGATAGAACCTCAACTCTGGAAGTTGTAGCTACAGGCTATACCCATGCCTCAGTTCCAGTCTAATATATAGATACTGCACCATTAAATGGTGCACCACCAACCAATCATAAAAGCTAAAACAATGAACGTTGAGACTTAAAGAAAAACTAAACCTCGGTGGAGCTTGGCTTGGCCCATTACTGGGTGGGGCAGAAGAATAGTTGGTTTGGGGAAAAGGATAGAGGTTGGTAAAGGCCCCCTAGCTTATCTCATAGTCGGGGGCACATCCCTAGGTTGCCCATGAACCATAGGTAATTTTAAAACTGTGATAGGACCCCTATGCTCAATATTGAAACCCTCATCTCATATAGCGGTAGCACGTGTCCTAGCCACCTGTGAAAGAGTGAAATCTAAGGAATGATTTAGAAACCAACTTAGACTATTAGCATAAAATCAGTGAAAGAACTAAGAAACTCCTAAGAATGTCTTATAGCCTCTTAAAGATAAGAAACAGATGTCATTGTTCAGATCCGCGAGACTCTACTAGTTACGTATAGCAACAATACCGGTGAACTTATGATCTAATACCAATTTGTCATGACCTGACTTACAAATCATGATGGTGTTTACTTTATCCCGCAAGTAGGTAAGCCAAACCATAGCCAAAAGATACATGCAATAGGCTAACTTAGTGTATAAAGGCCTAAAATAAAATCAACATTTAAAGAATTAAAACAATAATAAAGCAGTCATAACACTCTAACAGATAGATAAAAGAGAAACAACCATATGAAGACTCAGTAATGTTGGTACAAAAGCTACTACAAATGAACTATAAGTTCTAAATAGTCAAATACAATCTAGCTCAAAAATTAAAGAATAGGCATAGAGAATTAGAAGGAAAAGGGGGAACTCTGACTCCAAAAGCTCACCTAATTTGCAAAATCAACCATGCTTGAGTGTCATGTCAACAATAACAAATAGTACATAGATTTTCCCCAAAAAGGTATAAAAGTATAGTATGAGTACCAAAACCACAAGCAATCAGTAGGAATAATCGGTCGATTAAGCTAACTCATGATATAAATATAGTAAAAAACAAGATAAAGTAAACTATGTCAAGGTAATAAGGCAAACATATAAATAAGCTCCAACACTATTGTACAGTAAAAAGTTACTTCCATGTGACCAGGAGGTCATGGGTTCAAGCCTTGGAAACAGCTTCTAGAAGAAATGCAAGGTAAGGCTGCATACAATACACCCTTGTGGTGGGGTCCTTCCCCAAAAAACGTGCATAGTGGTAGCTTTAGTGCACTGGACTGCCCTTTTTACTATTGTACAAAAATAATTAAACAAATTTGGAATTGTAATGTACGGATCACATAGCTATAACTACAAAATTGGGCCCCATAATCCAATAAGTGCGAAAAAGTAAATAATCCAATGCAGGCCCTCATAAGCCTAGAGGGTACAATCAAAGGGAAATAAATAATTGAAGATCCCTAACTCTACCAAACATTAGTTAAAACCATCAACCAATCCAAATCGAATCATATTGTGCCCAACCTTTAACTCCAGAATCAAACTAAAACTCATATCATTATCATCATAACATCCTCAATAGTATCATTATTAGAACATCATTTATCGAACATGAACCAAAAATTATACTATTAATATCATCATTAATTGCAGTACTTGAACTCTAACTCATATATCAATATACCATATAACTAAACCATAATCATAAGCGATATTACTAAATCGCAATACTTAACTATCAAACCTAACCCAAAATTAGAACTTACTCTCAACTACCAAACTAGCACATTAAATCTCATCAAGGTTCCAAAATAAGCACTAATAAAAGAATATCATACTTAAAGAAGTCTACAAAATCTAATACAAGTCTTGGTCTAAGGTGGGTCGAAGGGGCCCACTTCAAATCCCCAAAATCCATTTTAGGCAAATTCTTCCCTGGAATAGGCTAAGGTATCTAAATTCATTACTTGATGTGAAATAAGCCAATTATCCCTAAGACATCAATTCTCCCTAAAACATGAGCAACTAAGTCAATTATGCCTAAATAATGGTTTCAAGATAGCCCAAATAGTCCAACTAACCTAAAAAATTTCAATCATACCTCAAATACCTAAATCACACTTCATATCTAGCATAATATGATATTTGTACAATGAAATATCTCAATCTATAAATATGGTAAACCTATCCTTCCTGGACGCCGAAAAAAAGTCTAAATAATCCATTAAACCACAAAATGGATAAGGTGTCATGATATCAAAATCACAATCTACTCATCAAAACAAGAACAATGATACCCATATTGTATTTTTATATTCTGGGTCAAAAATTATGTAAAAATACCATATGGGGACCATTTACGTAATCGCACTTTAAAAACCAACGCAATGCCCCTCTATAATCAAGGAACATTTATCTTAAAAAAGGAGTGAATTCAAAGATCTAATAGTGCTACAATTAATCCACCAAGATTCTGGAGATTTTAGAAAAAGATGAAGGATTCTATAAATAAATTAATGGAAGCTTACCACAAATTTGAAGAAGAAACGCGTGAATTAACTTCACCGAAGCTCAAAAATCACCCACAAATGATTCTCCCAATTTTTTCCACTTTTTAGTGTTCAATATTTTGATAATTGATCAAAAATGGTAAAAATCGAGCTATGTGGGATATTCATACCCTTCCAGGTCCAAAGGTATCGCTTATGAGGACACGGGGTCGATTAAGCGACCAAGTATCATTTAAGAGATATTTGCTGACCCAATATTTGTCACGTAAGAGACCCTAGTATCACTTAAGAAGAATTCGCTTGCACCGCACGTGCCTCACTTACATGATAGCAATAGGCCAAGCTTGGTCACATAAGTGACCGATTGGTCGTGTACGCAATGCAGCAGCACTAACTGAGACTTAGAATATTTCCAAGTCTCTGCCAACCCCTTGAGATTCATTCCAAATATCGTATATGAAAACGAATTATGCTACTCTATCAAATTTGATGTTCCAGATTCATGGAGTAGTTTATTTATATTCAATGTCATTTCAATGAAAAGTGGGTCCCACATAACTTACCATTTTTATTAACTTATAGCCAATAGTTTAAAATATATCTGAAAGCCTCGAGACCCATACCAAGGGTCCTCCTAGTCTAAATTGATATTTCGTAGATGTTGGAATAGTCAAAAGTTGCATTCGAGGTCATTTGGCTAAAGTTTTCACCAAGTAACCAATTTGAACTAACGAATACTTCAAAATAAGAAATTTTCTCTAAAATCCAAATGGACTACTCTATAATCAAAATGTCAGTTCCAGCAAGTCATGAATGACTTGGGCTAGATAGGAAATCTCTAAATAGAGAAAATAAGCAATAACATAAAAAAATACCCTCGAGGATCATTTCCTTGATACCAACCCTTGTTGGATTTTATATTTGATAAGGATTGTTTTATACTTCATTGTGAGGTGTAATATGGGTGACATCAGTCTGGTGTAGTAAAAAAATATGCATCCCATTGTCATATTTAAAAATATAATGTTTTTAACAAAAATACGTGTCACAAATATGATGGAAAGGATATGAAAAGATTTTGACAAAAAGTTGTGTCTTTAACCCATACTAATGCATTCAATAATTAGAACTCCTTGCATTACGAATACTATAGATTACTTGACACAAAACTACTGAGGGAGTTTTCATCATAGGAATCTCAAGTCCAACCAAGATCAGGGACTACCCCCAATACCCAACCCAACCGTCCAGCGCATACCTTGAGTCAGATGAATTCCAAACATGTAACAAGATAGAATATAAAAATCCAAATCAAGCCAATGGGATAGGTCTATAACCGTGACCAGCCCAAATGAGTCCAACCATCCCAAACCAACCAATAACCCTAACCAAACCGTAACCAAAAACCAAAACAATAACCAAACCCATAACATAACATAAAAGGATGGAATAGTAAGAAATTGCTTCCAATGGAATCAGACCCAATACCAATGTCAATACTATGGATGACACTACTATCGATCCTACCCATACAAACCCATAGTAGTTCCACAAAAGCCTCTAACCAAAAGAAAACAAATATCTTATTGGGATATGCCCCCAACCATACCCAAAACGAATATCCATAAATAAACCAAAGTATATAAGAATGTCCATAACATAAAATGAAGCCTTTTGGGAAAATGAAATCTCACCACTTCCATGTAAAAGATTATCCCAAAATACAATCACTATGCAAGAGGATTAGAATAGTTAATTTATGCATTGTGTGGGGATTCAGCCGTCCGAAGATGGTTCAGTAGGTGAACGCTAGCATGAATTTAGGATAAGTATAAAATAATGTCAACCAATAAAACCAAGTAATCCAACCATATGTATACAAACCATTCATATATATATAACCATGCTGGGAAAGAGGATTGGGCTTAACTTACATTTCAAACCATTAACCTGGTTATGCATACCTTAACTTTATAAAACCACTCACGGGCTATATAGGTCTAGTGTAACCCCCTGAACGGGCCACGATACATGTAGCTGCACGAACCGAAGATACCTTAAGAGTAAGGGAATCCCGAGTACCCTTACTCTCAATGGTACATATGTACAGTGTACTTAGAGTATTTCTGTCTACCTCATAGTATCATATATGGTCACCACTTATAGGATTCCTATGTACCTCATAGTATCATATATGGTCGCCATGACCAACCCTTTATGTAGGCAAATATTAGTTTCCAGTGTATGTTCATTAAAATTCCACCTTCACAGTTAGCTATCCCACCCCGCTATTATTACCCAATTAAAAGCATTTCCAGCCAACCAATCTATTGTTCCATTTATTATTAACCAAGGCTATTAATTGTGGTATCGTTATACCAACTATAATTTGCAAGTATTGTCCTTAGCAAAACCTGAAAGGTTAAGGGATGCCCATCTACCCATTTACTAAGTTAACTTAGATGTGTCCCATGTACCCCACAAGTGTTTTATTGTTAAGTTCATTTAGGGGAGTCTCATTATCCCACAAGTGTTCATTAACATGTTTACTTGGGGGATTCCATTGTACCCCACAAGAAGTTCAATTAATCATAACCATGATCACCAAGCCATTCCATTTAACCATTTCAAACTATTTAAACCATTTAGGGTTCCATTAAAAGTCCAACAACATAGTAAAAGCATTCTTATAGGCATTTTATCTAACATATTGGGGACTTAGTGTTTCCAAAACCAAAATCAAATACCAATTACCCATTCCCATGCAACCAAGTACCCAAACAACCATTAAAACATGTAAATACATAATTAAAACATGGGAAACTATATCCAAGCAATTATAACCAAAACCTCAAACATAAATTTGAAAACCCAAAACCATATAACAATTATGCCTTGAAAACCATTTACAAAATATGACTTTGGTTTGAACTAACAATGAGTAAAGGAGTACATTCCTTTAATTGAGTAGATGATGGAGAGAAATTACCAACATGAGCCCCAAATTAATCCTTAAGAGTGTTTATCATGCGGATTCTGTTTCAATATTTGGACTGAAGTAGTAAGCTTTCATCCTTTTGGAAGGCATCATTTCATGTTGTGGATTTTTTCAGATACTTTTCTTTTATTTTTTATATTCATTTGTTTCATAGGTGAGGGCTTGTCCTAACCGGATTTGTCAACTCCTTTGGATATAGGCTTTGTGGTACTTCTGAGGCTTGGTATGTGCAGGATTGGTTTTGGTGTCATCCTTGGCATTGGAATAAGTAAGTAGGGTAACATTATAACCCATGATTTCTAACTATTCTATCATATTACATTTTGGAATTGATTTTCAAATTATGTTTTGGTATTTCCTTTGGTTTATGGTCTATTATTTTTTGGTACAGTCGGTCGGTGGTGGGGTATGGCTATAATAAGTTTGGTCAGTTATGGTTGTGACTATATCTCAAAGTCTTAATTAGAACAATTACACTATCTTGTTATATGTTTTAAATTCAAACCATCTAATGCTTGGCCTAGGTTATTGGGGTTGGGTAATAGAGGGCGGTCCTCGGTTCTGTCGAACATAGGATGCCCTTTATGACAAGACTCGGGGTCAGGTCAGGTCAAGGTTTTGTTTATGTTTTTACTATGATCAAATTTAAACAAGCACAACTCTTAGAACATAATGAGTATTGTGTCCAAAGATAGACGAAATTAATGGTGTAAGAGACTTATTTTCAATGCCACTGACCATTAATCTGATTCTAATGTTGAATGTTTTGGTCATTTAACTAAAAAATTTTGATGGTAAAAATTTGACCTCCTTAGGTGGTTGTATCGACCATAGGTATGATATAGTATCGATGAAAAAAAATTTATGTCATTTTTTTCTAGTTCTATGTCATAAACTCAAAATATTCATTCTAGAGCCCTAGAGAGGCAATTTTTCAAATGTTAGGGTCAAAATTCTTTGTTGAGGTAATTTACTCACAAGATGAAATTTTTCTATTCCATAATCATGGATAATTAGAAAATGTATAAATAAGAATAAAAGTAGGTAAATCAACAATATTGAGTATATTTATATTCTGATCTCAATCACCAATGAGTATAAAAATATTTGTTATATATATGATAGTGCATCTTATGTAGATAGAAAGTATGTAAAATATATCATCACATAGTTGTAGATACATAGTAAGTTGTGATTCAGTCCATCAATACAGTATACTTCAATTAGGTCTTACAAATGGCTTATTTTTATAGATATAACTCTAAAAACATCCCCTTTAGCACTATCCCCAAATCTTACATGACCACCATCCATTTTCTTTACAAATCTAAAGTTTTCTTTAGTTCCACTGATGTGTGTGGAATCCCCATATTTAATAACCCACTTTCTTTTTTAAAACAATTCTGGTATATTTTTTCTAAACTAGTAGATTAGTTTCTTTTAGGTACCCAAGTATCTTTTGGTCCTAGAGGGTTAGAGTTAATGTCATTAGATCTCTAAATTCACATTCCTCTATATTATTTTTTGCAATTATAGAATAGGTTACTCTTTCTTCCACAAGGGTAGCAACTAGGTTTATAATGAGAAATAAAAGATTTTAAAATACATAAGAATTATAAGTAGATCCAATTTTCATTTTTAAATCATTAGATATCATACAACTATGACTTGGTGATTTTCTGATGTCATTAAGTTGCATCTTAACTTCAACAAGCTATCTAGATTTCTTCTTAAAGAATTTTTCATTTTACTTTTTTTTTAGAAATCTTTTTGTATTAATCAATAACTTTTAAAGTTCATTAGCTATCATGTCATGATTTGATTGTAAGATTTTACAATTCTTAAAGTGTAATAGTTTTACCATGCTGGATTCTCCCATAGCCATAAAGCACATGTTTGCAGTTTTTTTGTTATCCTTAATTTCTTCTTCGTTGCTCTATGTACTAATTTTTTTTGAATGAAATATGTCATTTTTCTCTCAGGAGAATTTGTTTATGTAACTGGGTTTACCATAATTGTAGCAATGATCATAATTCATTAAGTAGTCATTATTCTTGAGTGATTGTTGTGGTATCTGTTGTCTTTCCCTAAATATTGTTAAAAATCCAGGACTTTTGAGAGTAAAGTCTTTACTATTGACTTCATTAATGTTTACTTTTTTAAGATTTAAAGCATTTAAGGCTACAATTTTTTCTATTCTTCATTGTACCTACTAATGTGTTTTTGTTCATAAGCAATAAGATTATCTCTTAAATCATCCTAGTTTATCCTGTGTAGATCTCCATCTTCAAGGATAACATCAATTGTTTCCTATGCTTTGTATAGGCTTCATACAAACTTTTAAATTTGTAGGATATTTGAGTATATCATTCCTAGAGTTTTGAGTTCACTAACAATGTTGTTGAAATGAGAAAATTTGGATTCCTCTCCTTCATCATTATTCATTTTTAAAAAATCATATTTGTTGACAAGTGTGTCGATTCGAGCTTCCTTTCCATTAGTTGTTCTTTCGTTGGTGACTTTAAGTTTTCCCATATCTCCTTGGTTGTTTCACATGTTGAGAATTTGTCGTATTTATATTTTCTAATAGCACAATAAAGCAAACTGATTGTTATAACATTAGTTTGGATTACCTCTTTTTTTTCTTATATCAAATGTTTTGAGATCAGTTTTGTTTCAAGACTTAGTTATCTTTTCCGTTAGGCAAAGAATTGGTTTTAGTACTTTTCTTAATCATGACCATTCTTGGATGTCATTTGATTAAACAAAACTTTTTGAACATTTCTTTCAAATGAGAATAGTGTTGGACATTAAAGTATGATCATCAACTTGATTGGTGACCAGAAATTCAAGAGGGGGGTGAATTAAAAAATTCCTTTGAGCCGACTGATTAGTCTTCACACTCGACTTACCTGGAGATCAATACACTCAACAAAGTAGATCAGATTTAAGTGAATAAGCAAGTAAATAAGTAATTTGACATAAGATTTATCATGGTTCATAACACCAATGTGGTGCTACCTTCTAGTCCCCATGGTTTTCAAAGTGTCCTTAGATCTTTTCAAGGTGGAGTCGAAAACAAGAGCAGTAAACAAGTTCGGAAACACATTCTGGTTTTAGATCTTGTGACACGTCCTCAATCGATATGACAAAGTTGACTCGATCTAAGTCTTGTGTAACAATTGTAAATTAAAAAGTGCAAAGATTTATTGAGACTAAGATTGAGACACACTAAGATTTTCCTTTGAAGTTGCATAAGTGCTTCTATATTTTGCCTTTTCATTTATGCTCTTAAGTTACTGTAGCATCTATTCTTTATAGGAAAACCCAAGGGATTTGTTCTCAATCAAGGATTTAAATTGATTTATTTATTGAGGGATGGAACCATATGGTTTGTCCATATCAGATATGTCCATACGTGGTGCATCGTTCTTTTCACAACCATGCATATCCATATCAGTAATGTTTATGATGAGGGTTTGGTCTTCTTTCCTATTGTTTTTATCATGATATATTTGTCGGGCTTATATTTGGGGATCCAAGAAGATACATGATTGGTTCTCCCCCGAAATTTGTGTCGGCTTCCTTTTGTGAGATATACTTTGATATTTTAGGCTATCCTTGATTTATTACTTAGGGATCCTGCTTAATTGACAATATCTTGAGTATATCCTTCAAGACATATGCTTATTAGTTTGTTGTTATTAAAACATATAATTATAGTATGGGCATAACAATCTCTCATTTTTTTATAATGACAAATAATAAACATTAGTTGACTTCCTATTCCTATAGTGGATTTTCTTTCCCTTTTTTGCTGACTCTTTTTTGTAGGAGCTTCAGTTTACTCCCATCCTTTTGTAGTCGACTTTCTCCCCCGACTTGAAAGTACCTATGATGTTTTCTTCTTTCTCCCTTTTTTTCATTGAAAAAAAAACACAACACACAAACATGAAAGTAGAAATTGCAGGCAGATAGCAGATAAATAGGCAAGTA
The DNA here is from genome assembly GCA_030864215.1 of Capsicum pubescens. Taxonomy (NCBI): domain Eukaryota; kingdom Viridiplantae; phylum Streptophyta; class Magnoliopsida; order Solanales; family Solanaceae; genus Capsicum; species Capsicum pubescens. The sequence goes on along the minus strand of CM061540.1, from coordinate 221,920,077 downwards.
AATTAATAAAAGACAAAAACAAAGAAAATGTGCGCCAGATAGTGTTTAAAAATCATTTTACAATCAAAAAAAGGGGAAGGACCCCCTTTTTAACAACCTCTATCATTTAATACGTGTCAATAAAGTATGTTAGGGTATTGTGCATATTATGGCAGAACTATTCATTAGATTTCTTGATGTTCTTAGAGAAAGAGGAATAGGAGTTCCAAATAGATATTTTGAGGTAGTTGTTAGATGAGTTGACTTTTGACTTGTTAGATTCTACGCGAGTAAATAGCTTTGTGAATAGGTTGATGTCTTCCTACTTGAATACATCGATAGTCATCCATACCTTTCATACGTTAGTGTTTGTGCCCTTCCCTCGCTGCAGCAGCCTGGAACTCGACTCCTGAAGCAACATCAATCCTTCTTTAAGATAGTTGACTACTGAGAGTGCGAAGAAGTTTCATTAAAAGATTCGTAGATAAGGACTAAATCTTGATTAGCGAAGTGGAATTCTAGAATGTTTTTGTGAGATTAGCTTTGCAGCGAGTCTGGCTCATTTATGAGATAAAATCTGAGATAGGATTATAAAAGGGGCAGATACAAGGATGAAGAGGCGGGTAAGTGAGTGGGGTGAATGAATCAAGAGGGATATGAAAAGGTTTGCAGTGAATAGATCAAACTACTGAAGTGAAAGGACGACTGAAAATATTTTTGTAATATAAAATGGAAAAGAGACGGCAAGGGAGTAGGAGAGAGAGAAAAAAGTGGTATTGAAAATTTAAAGGTAATGATGATGCTTATTAAAAAAAAGGTTTACCAAAATTAAAAATTCAAGTCATTAACAAAAAATAATGAAGCTGTTGAAAAGAATTTTACCCTACAATAAAAATCATATGTCATTAATGCTTATAATACTAATCCTTTTATGTCAAAAAATAGATAATTCATCCAATAGGGGTTTAGTAAAAATGTCTGCTAATAGTTTTTCTGAATCAACAAATTTTAGGGAAAATCGTTGTTTTCTACATGAGCTCAAATAAATTGGTGTTTAAGGTCAATATGGTTAGTCCTAAAATTATGCATAATATATTTAGATAAACTAATAGCACTAGTGTTGTCACTCATTAAAGTTGCAGATATAAATGACATCTTAAAGTCAAATATATGATGCATAATCCATAAAATTTTAGTACCACAACTTCCAATGGCTCTGTATTCAGCCTCAGAGGTCCATAGAGCAACTGGTGTTTGTTTCTTGTTGTGCCATGAAATCAAGGCATCACCAAGAATTTGGCATGTTCTACAAGTGCTTTTTCTATTATTCTTATCACCTGCATAGTCAGTATCTAAATATCTAATCAAGTACAAATTAGAGGAGCGAGGGCACCATAGTCTAATATCTTATTTTTCGATGAGATATCGAATGATGCTTTTATCGATAGTCAGATAAGACTCATTGGGAGCCAACTGGAACCTTTCACACTTACACACATAGAACATGATGTCTGGTTTACTGGAGGTAAAGTATAAGAGTTAGCTAATCTTCCTTTGTATGTCTTTTAATCAATGTTTTATCCAAATGAATCTGAATCAAGACTTGTTGAGTGACCTATTGGAGTTTCATTGGCCTTTCCCTTTACCATACCAATCTTTTTTATAAGTTCTTTTATATATTTAGCTTGACTTATGTACGTACCTTTTGGAGTTTTCTTGAATTGTAATCCCAAGAAAAATGTGAGCACTCCCATGAGACTCATTTCAAATTTTCATATAATCAAGTTTTCAAGATTCTCACACAAGTAAATGTTAGGACTACAAAAGATAATATCGTCAACATAAATATTCACAATGAGTGAATTAGAGTGAAGCTATTGTGCAAAAATAGTTTTATCAATTTTTCCTCTTTGGAAATTGTTGTTTAAAAAGAAAGTACTCAACCCCTCATACCAAGCTTTTGGATCTTGTTTTAGACCATAGAGAGTTTTTAATAGTTTGAAAACATTATTTGGATTAAATGGATTTTCAAAACTAGGAGGTTGTTTTACAAAAACATCTTCATGAATAAACTCATTTAAAAAGGTAGTTTCGACATTTATTTGATAAAGTTCAAAGTATTTGAAGACATGAAAATCTAACAAAATTCAGATTGCTCTAATCTTGCTACTGGACAAAAGGTTTTTGTCGTAATCAATACCTTTTATAATGCTTACAGATACCATTTAAATTGGTAGAGGATGGTCATTTCCAATAGCTCAACTTATGTTGAGGTCTAATCCACGAGGAGCGGGTCTATTCTTAGAAACCTACGGGTGTCAATAGCATCTAAAGATATGCTCGTAATGAAGGAAAAATAAAATGCATAATTTAAAATAGGGTTTTTTGGAACGTGTTTCTATCAAATTCTATTCAAGTTCACTAACTAACGGTGACAATTGACATTGAAAATACCATATAACAAGGAACTTGGTATTATGTCTACTTAAGGGCTAGTTATTCATGGGTGCATGATGATTTGGTGCAAATTCTAGTAATTTTTTATATTGTAGGCTATGTTGAAGGTCTGTGACGGTAGTTTGTCAACAAAACCTTAAGAATATCACTAATGGACCCTTTCAGGTTCCTCACATGTGTGTCAAATGAACTAACCTATTAACTCAATTAGGAATCCCTATTTCTAAGAAGATTCCCAAAACATGGCTAACTCTCTACTCACCCTTATTTCTAAAAGAGTGAAAAGATATAAAGCCACATCTACAATTGTCCACTATTGCTTTGTCACCCATATCTCGCTTTCAAGGATGATGAGGTTTCCAAGAGTTCACCCACATCTCTCTTTCTAGGAATATGTGATCTTTAGAGAACTTGAGGTTTTCAACGACAAATCAATTTTGAGCATTTGGGGTTTTCACCCGCAAATCCCAACTATTTAAACCAAGCAATAGTAATACCCATCATTAATAAACTTGAATCCAAACAAACACATTACAACCAACACATAATTTTACCTTATTTAACATAATCCCTAGGTAAGAGAATCTAGCTACTCATGATGTTGATGAGAAAACATTTACCAAAAGGGTCATTCATAGCATCCATGGAAATGGAAAATAAGAATAATCTTCACATTTTACTTTAATTTGAACTAAATCAAATTGAAATTTAAATACAAAAGATTCCCCAATTTCTATGGTTCACCATCTCTCCAGTTTTAAATCTCCAATATTCAATAATCATCAAAGGGGGAAAAGAATTTGTTCCATATAAGGGAATTGGGATAAGTTACGTCAATTTATAGAATATTCCCTGCGCATTAAAACCGCTAAGCTTTGATCGCACCATCTTTCTCGTGGTCACACCTATCGCGGCCGCCCTCGGATAATCGTGATCGCTTGTATTTGACTAAACTTTACTAGCTGCGATCGCGGCCATCCAACCTCGATTACGGTTTTTGAGACCAGCTTTCTATGCACGATATTCCAACTTTTGCACTTTTCTTTTCCTTTTGATTATTTTAAGCTAAATTCAACATATTTTCTTCACATCGCTAGTATACCTGCAAAGTGTTGAGATTAGAGAATCAAACAAATAAATTTTTCTCATTCGTACCTTCAAATCCTGGTAGTGTGCATAAATTTTGATGTAAATGAGTGGTAAATTAAATACTCGTCAACACCCCCTACTTAAACCTTTTCTTGTCATCAAGAAACACTACCTCTTATCATGAGATAATGCGCATTTAAGACAACTTTGTATAACCCAATTATCACAATGACTTCAAACATTATTATTACTACAAGTAGCTTTTCAAGCATGGGCAAAGGTATTCTAACGACACCTCTCAAAATGAAATACAATTTTCAAAGATACAAAGGACTTTAAAGATAAATAATGCAACAATCACTAACAATCTAGAAGTGACTCTCTATTGACATCAACTATACATACTCCTCTTGTCTCATTTTTTTGAAGATGGCAATATCACCCACCTCAATTTGTTTACATGCCTCCTCACAAGAAGGAAAATCCCACACACACCTACTTATAAAATATGAGACAATGTATTTATGTACTAAACTCTCTCTCACATAAATAATCTCGATTATAACAAGTAAAATGCCATAGGCTTTCCCTTATTTTCAATCACCACTACAATTTCTATGCTTGATTGGAGATCTCGAATGGATTTTTGCGCTTGTAACATAGGTTTGGGAGAGGTTAGGATATAATTTAGGACAAAGTGGTGACACCCTCATTGAATATCTACATCATACTATTCTATCCTCTAAATTTTTGACCATGTAACACTTCTTTTGTTTTCACACTCACATATGCCTATTTTATCTACCTGGATTAACCGAACATTTTTAATGCATATCTATGCCTCATTCTTCTTTTCCTTATTCATTTCTTTTTCACTTAATTTTTTTTAATTTCTTAGAACTTAAGTATAAACTTACAATTACATTTACCAAAGGTCATCACTTCCAAACATACCACCCCCAACTTAGGCATTTATCAGAAATTTTCATTTTTCTTAATCAAAGAGGGTAGAGTTCAAGACAGGGAAAAACTTAGAATAGTTTGTGGTTTGTAACGTATTTGCTAAAGAAAGGCTTACAGGATTGAATTGTGTGATTAGGGCTACTATCCGAAGCATGGGTAGAGTATTTAAGTTAAAGTGGGCTCATGTTCAAAAATATGGCCTACCGTGAATTCACTAACCAAGCCTAATAAAAATTAGCCTTGAGAGACTATTATGGAAAGTTCTAGATGGTACAAGTAGGCATGATATTTGGATAAAATGCTCACCACACATAGCATGAAAACTCCTCAAAGTGGCTCAATTTACCTTCCTAGTAGAGACAAATTTAAGTATCTATCAATTTCTACAAGACAAAGCTTTGGAGTGACAAAAAGGGGTAAAGTATTGTTATAATTTTTGCGCACATATGTGACATTTATTTTTGAAAAAAAAAATTGATGGAGGAGGGTTTTTTCTTCGCATCACAATTTGTTATTTATTGAATCAAACAAAGACGACATCTCACATTTCATCTTTCAGACAGGCAAACCTTATGGCTACTCAGATTTTGCCATAGATATAAGTGTGTTCCAAAATACAAAATGCAACAGGTAATCAGACATCACTTGCATTTATTTCTCGATGTTATATGGTTATTCAAACTTCTCCAATATCCATTTCTAAAAACCTAATCAAGATAATTTTCCCTTAATAACGTTGTTAGACAACCTATCCAAGGGAAAGGCTCGTCCAATGTCTATCACAACAAGCACAACAATGTCTAAGATTGGGGTTAGACTTTTTATATTATGTTGCCCAAACATCAAAGTAACCCCCCCACAAGCTAAAGACTTGAAGTGTCCTCACAGTAGTAAACAAAATAAGCACAAGGGTTAAAAGGGACTCCATTAGACAGAAACACTTCTTTTTGGGTTTGCTGCAATCGCGAGTGGATGAATGGTAATTGTGTGATCGCGATTATGGACCTTTGACCAATCGCAAAAACTGAGGCCTATTTCCTTTTTTTTCCTCAGTTTTTCTACATAATTGTTATTTCCAGCTATGTTTTTCCCTTGTTTTTTCTGGAATGCTAGGTTGTGTCAAAAAACCAACAAAATATCTAAAATTCAACAAGTATGTAAAGGATGGGTTGCCTCCCACCAAGATCCTAATTTAACATTATGACACCACTCTACTTTATAACTATGTAGGGTCCTTGAAACAAGCCAGCTATACCTTGGGTAATGTGGGACCTGCCACATTATAGTGCTTCACCCATTGGCCATTTACTACAAACGTCTTTTCTTCATGATCTTCCAATTCAATGGCAACATTAGGGTATATGTTTGAAATCACGAAGCCCAACTATTTTTAACAAAGCTTTTCCGAAAAAAAATTCAAATGAGAATTGAAAAGAAGTTCCCTGTCGACAACATGAAATTCTCTTCTTAGTATTTTAGCATCATGCCATTTCTTCATTTTCCCCTTATACAATGCGGAACTCTAAAAGTCTTTGATTCGGAAATCCTCAAAATCATGAAGTATAGTCCCTTGACTCAGAAGCCTCTCCCCAATTAATATTAACCTCTTTAAAGCTTATATCTCTTTATGATCCAGCTCGATGGGCAAGTGACATGCCTTCCCAAACACCAATTGGTTGGGAGACATACCAATTGGGGTTTTGTAGGCCATTCTATATGCCCATAGTGCCTCATTAAGTTGCTTTTACCTATTAGTTCAGCCTATATTCACGGTCTTCTTGAGTATGGATTTAATTTATAGATTAGAAACTTTGACGTGTCCAATTGTTTGGGGGTATTATGGAGCCTTGAGGTTCACCCCTTATTTGTCAGGAGTGGCCCCAAATACCCAATTGCAAAAGTGTGAGGCTCCATAACTAATAATGGCACGCGATGTTCCGAATTTTTTAAAGATGTATTTCTTTAAAAAGAAAGTGATGCTCTTGATTTCATAATTTTTATTTGCAATAGCTTCCACCTATTTAGAAACCTAATCAACCACCACCAATATATATTTGTTTCCAAAACTGCTCACAAAAAAGGCCCATAAAATCGATTCTCTACACATATAAGATCTCTACCGCTAGATTCGTCTTTAGGGGCATTCCATGTCTTCTCGAGATTCTACCTTGCATTTGACATTTGTCACGACCTAAACCTACTAAACATACCAATAGGTAAACCAACACCGTAACCCAGAACAAAGGGTTACTTCAGTCCTATCTAACGGGTGAAATCTCATAGCCTACGCTGGCTACGTAGTTTTGGAGCTTTAGGATTGTTTTTAGGAACCCAGTCCCCACTAACTTGTAAGCCCCCATCCCTAGGCTCGCTCGGTGCTGAATTCTACTCCCAACTGAAAGATATTAAACTTATTATACAGAACTGGACTGGACTGATACTATGTTTACTGAGTTTTTATGAGTTTTGTACTAACTGAGTTCTACTGATCATGACATAACTCATACTATTCTATAACTGACACTGGATCTAGGTAAATAGCTATATTATTGGGTATTAAATACCACAAGAATTTGATAGCATAAAAAGTAATGCATCACATGATTTTGCAAAGCATAACAATGTACACATGTTCATAATTCATCTATAGAGAAATTTTATCAAACACTTACAGAGAATAAGCTTGTACATATAATAACATGTCATGATTTCATCACTTTACTCATGTGGACATTTTGTCAACCACCTGGGTAGCACAACTTCATGCATATAATCATGGATAATATATAAACATGGTAACTACAATGCCCAAACTTACAATTTCATGGTTTTAGCAAGTAATTAATATAATTTCCCATAAAATACTAATCTAATTTTATGAATTTTATAATAATCATGGATTAAACCCAATTAACATTATAGACACATTAATTACATTGTAAATTCAAGGGTTTATCAAGATAATCACATATTCATCATACATTCTATTCAATTTCATGAAGGCTTGTAATTTAATAGTGTATTAAGACCCCACAATAACATGAACATGAAATCAATTCAATTCAAATATGGAAGTTCATAATTTAACAATCTTGTAATTTTAAAATGGATTCATGGACGCTGTGTTTCAAAGGAACCCATAGATGAAAACCTAACATACCTTAGAAGATTCTTTCTTTAAGGTCCTTGGATAATTTACTGAGGATTGACCATGATTTCTTGAACTAGGGTTCTTGCCTCATTGAGAGAGAATGTTATAAATCTTTAGAAAAGTGAGTAAACAATGATATAATAGGGTATTTAGGGAATAATTTTTTGTTTAAGGATGATCTGGGTCTTAGAAAAACATCCAATGACCCTTTGAATGTTTTTAATTTTCATCACTAAAAACCCAATTTTGGGCCCTGGCACGACTTGCCACTATCGTGCCAAGCCACTGGGAAATGGCAACGGGGAATATGATTGTTGGTACGATGCTGTGGAATCGCGTTGCAATACTGAATGGGTCCTAGAAGATCGGCGTGATGCGGTACAATCTCATTGGCTCACTGGAAATTGACAAATATAAAAATGAGCTTTGGTGCAAGCACCGGTATCCTGATACCTCACTAGAAACTAACAATTACCATTTTGGCTTACTCCACGATGTGCTACTGGCCTTAATTATGATGTTTAATGACTGAAACTTAAAAGATCCATAACTTCTTACCCGATTATAAAATTTAAGGAAATTTTATATCATTGGATGATTCAATTTCGTATGCCATGATAGGCTCTAAGCTAAACAATAAAGAGCTTTTGAAATTTTTTATATTAGATAACTCATGGACTGAGAGTTAATTTAAGTTATTGAAATATGGTATATTTCAAAACCTATGAATTTTCTATTTATACTACTGATATTTAGAGTTTGAATTTCAAATTAAAGATTGTTCATATCATAGCTGACGACCAACTCCGATGTCTTATCAAATAGTTGATGACTTATCAGACGAAGTCGTCAACAACTCTTACAAATATTTGTTTTCTACCTACAACTGACGACATTAGGTGACAACTTATAAGCTTTACACTTCATACAGGTTACAACTTATTTTGATGACCATCAATAAGTTGATGACATATCAGACACGTTATCAACTTTACTTTTTCAGCAACTACATACTATCTATAGCTAATGGCTTCCCTTGATAACATATCAGTTGGTTGATGACGTAATAGACAAGCCGTCAACTGAAATCTTGAAAATCCTAATTCCTCATCTACTTTACGAAAAAAGTCATCCTTCTTGACGTAGTTATCAAAGGTTTTCATGAATCTCGACTTCCTTGCAAATATCACATTAAATATAAACTATCCCTACAAGGTCATGGGATAGTTTTTTATGTTATGGTTACTCTTTATACTATTTTTATTGCCTTACTTATTTTTAATTTTATTGTTTATTTTTCCCTTTTAAGGTATTTTCCATCATATTAACCCATTTCATCTAGCTCTGGATTATGGTTTGTTTTACCTACTAGCAGGATAAATTAGGTTCCATCATGCCTCGTAAATTACTTCATGAAAAATTGGTATCAGAGCCTAGGTTCCACCGATATTGTTTGTACATGAGAAAATGTCTAATTGAGTCCTGCAGATTGGAATGATGATGACTATTTAATATCTCAGGAGGATATAGGAATTCATAGAAGTTCTGCACTTTTTTTACTCATTTTATGCTAAGTATCTGAGTTGGTTGCTACCGCTACAAAAGATAAGGGTTCAAAGACCAAACCTAGGGATTTTGTCCCTATTTATGGATGTCTTAGAGGTCATGGACAACCTCAAGATTTGTCCATATCTTGGGGCCAGGATAGGGGGCCTTCGATAGACCCTATTCCTATTAGAGGTTCTTACACCGCAGCCAACAATGGTCCAAGAACCATCCCATGCTTCTTTGATGTTTATTTCTTTTTCAATGCTCAAGAATATCTTGGTTTATCTTTTAGCTTTGCTTGGCATTGGATCATCTGATGGTGCGCAGTCTATAAATTAGAGTGGTACTGAGGTAAGGGTGCAATAATTATCAGTGGCTCCTAGAGTTAAGGTCCCTACTATATTAGTAATTGGTCAGTTGATAGTTGTCTAGCCAGTGGTTTCCAAACCTACTATGTCTATTGAAGATCAAAAAATATTTGATAAATTCTTGAGATTGGATCTGCCTAGGTTTAATAGTGTGCACGGTAAGGATGCATATGACTTTTTAATTTCTTATTAGGATAAGATTCATAATTTATGCCTTGTTGAGACTCGTGGTGTGGATTCCACTACTTCTCATTTAGACTTGGCATTTCGATAATTGTGGAGAGGTCATTTTAATTCAGACCAGTAGGATATTCTTCATTTATTTGAGCTCTATTTTTTGAGATTTTCTTTGTGAATTACATGCCTCGCAGCCTTAGGGAACGTTTGAGGGATTAGATCTTTATATTAGAGTAAATCTCCATAACGATTTTGGATTATGAGTCTTATTTTCATGAGTTTACTAGGGGTGGAACTTCTATTTTATCTACTGAGTATGAAAGGGTTCATTACTTTGTTCGGGGATTGAGACTTCCCCTTCGTATTTTAACTAAAATTTTGATTATGCATAGGTGATGGAGGATATGCATCACAAGGACGAAGGAGGAAGAAATAAAAGTTCTTGGTATCATGGTAGTTCTTAGTAGAAGGTATAGTAGCTTCTAGTTCAGACGCAGTGCTTTACCGGATAGATACCCCCCGCGTTAGTCATATCAACTATAGATTTAGCTTAGTAAACCCATTCAGTCAGTGCTCTAGCTTACTAAGGGAGCACAATCTTGTATTAGTGATCATCCTAGTTAGCGTGGTTGTTATTCCTTGATGGGTTCATCATCTAGTTTTGCTCATGTGATATGCTTTAGTTGTTAAGCTTTTGGTCATTGTTCGTGTGATTGCCCGAGTCATGGGGTGATTTTTAACATAGCTTATAGTGTCCCTCTATAAATTAGGTTATCCCTCTACTAGAGGTGCTATGTATGGTCACAGTGGTAGTCCCTCGGGTGCTCAAGGTAGCATTCATGCTTGTAGGATAGGAGATCGATTAAGATCTAAGATAATGGTTATAGTGGTTAGTTATATACATTACCTGCTAGGCCCGAGGCTGAGTTTTTAAATGTTGTTGTCATAGGTATGATTTTTGTGTGCCGTCAGTTTGACCTTGCTTTATTTGATTTGGGATCCACTTATTCTTGTGTGTCTACTTATTATTCTCCATGGTTAGATTTATCTTTGGAAATATTATCTTTGGAAATATTATCTTTTTCCTTACTTTTATCTACTCCTATGTGTAATTCTTTAGAAGTGTATCATTTATTCAAATCCAATGTTATGACTATTAGAGATTTTGATACTCATGACGATCTCATTATACTGTGTATGGTGGATTTTGGTGTGATTTTTGGAGAGGACTAGTGATCCTACTATCAGGTTGTCATGGATTATTTTTCCAAGACCATTACCTTAGCCATGCTCGTAATACCACCAGTCATGTGGCATGTAGTAGTTGGCTACAAGCCGATGGGAATTTTTTGTTATTATTGTGCTAGGAGGTTTATTTTGAGAGGTTACAAGTCAAATCTCGCTTATATGCATGATGTTAGTGGGGGAGTCCATCGCTTCATATAGTTCATGGCTTCCTAATATTTTCCCGATTTACTATGTATACCTCCTACCCGTATGATTAAGTTTGTTATTTAGTTTGAGCATGAAACCCAGACATTTCTATGGCACCTTAATGTATGGCTCTTGCCGAGTTTATGGAGCTAAATTCTCAACTTCAGGATTTTCTTAGTAAGGGTTTAATTAGACCTAGTGTATCACCATAGGGGGCTCGTGTATTATTTGTGAATAATAAAGATGGCTCCAAGCACATGTGTATTGATTAAAGTAAATTAATAAGGTGAAGTTTAAAAACCATTATCCAATCCCTTGCATTGATGATTTGTTTCACCAGAGTCAGGGTGCAACAATGTTTTCTAATCTTGATTTGATGTTTTGTTACCATCTGTTGAGAATTCGAGCTGAGGATATCCCAAAGATAGCCTTTAGGACCCGTTATGGTCAATATGATTTCTACTGATGTCTTTTGGGCTGACTAATTCCCAGTCGTGTTCATTGATTTGGTGAACCAAGTGATCAGTCCTTATTTAATTTCCTGTGGAAATATGTTCATCGACGACATCTTTGTTTATTTGAGGTGTTGAGAGGAGAATGCAAAACATTTGAGGAGTGTGTTCTAGCCTTTGAGAGATTTTGTGTTTTTTGCGAAATTTTCTTAGTGTGAGTTTTTGCTTGAGTATGTGACATTTCTTTGACATGTAGTGTCTAAGAATGGAATAATTGTAGACCAAGAGAAGATTGAGGAAATTTCTGATTGTGCTAGGCATACATCCTAGAATTATTTTGGTAGCTTTATTTGCTTGACTAATACAAGATGATATATGCACTTTTTGGAAATAATTTTCCTTACCTTAAGGATAGAGGCAAACCGACATATTGGTATCCATGTACTTCCTTTCTACTCTAAGATTTGTTTATTTGGAAATTGAAATGAGACAACTCTATTTCTATAGTAATCTAAGGCATAGAACGAGTGGAGCAAATCCATTTATGAATAATATCAATATCGGTCATGTATAACTCTACAATATCGACTGATGTGACATTCTTTGATACTGTGTCTGGGTAATTTTTGTATACCCATCTGGCTATGATTGTACTACTGACTGGAGTAGAAACTAAGAAGAGCTCTACAAGGATTTTTGAACTGACACAAAAATCTATCAATATATAGGGAGTTACAAAGGAGAGTGTGGACATATGATCTAACAATCTATAAACATGAATAAGAAAAAAATTCAATGTACCAGTGACCTCATCAATAGAATCCTGCTGATCTTGTTGAGCCTAAACTTCATAGAACCTACCCTGACAATGTCCACCAGTTGGACTAGAATTGGGTGACCTGCTGAAATTATTGAAGAGTTAGTAAGACTTTGCTGACGATCATTTTTACCTCTCTGCGCATGTTCTGAGCAATCCTTTATTCTGTTTCATGACTTTCCACACAAAAAATAAGAATCATGACTAGCCATGCACTCACCCTTGTAGCTCTTACCACATTTTATACAAACTAGGTTAGTGCGACCGCTATTCACAACATATTTGGACTAAGTGCCTGCCGCTCTATCATGTAAAGTACGGGCTCTATCAAAGATATCCTAACCATACTTGGGCACTAAGGGACTAGTAGAATATAGGGTTTGAGCAAAAGATTTTTGTTGAAACTAAGAACGATTTAAACCATATGTCCTTTGTATAGTGAAATTGAAACTACCACTTTTGTCCCTTTCTTCTCACATTCCTTCCATTTGAACTTCTCCTTCTCATTTTGTTTTGCATGGACCACCAGTCTGGAGAAGTCCATTTCCTTAATCAACATAGTCATTCTAAAGTACTTGACCACATCCTCAGAAACACCTGACATAAATTTGCTCATTCAGGCCCTAGCATCAGCAAACATGGGAGGAGCACACCTTGAAAGTTGTGTAAACTTTAGCGAATACTTCTTCAAACTCTTGTTGATTTGTTTTGTGTTTATGAACTCCTTTAACCTGTCCTATCTCAATTCAAATGGGAAGAACCTGTCAAGAAATGCAACAACAAACTCATCCCACTATACTTGTACTATATTTGAACCTTTAAATTTCATCCACTTCTTAAACTAAGTGTGAGCCACTACTTCCAATCGACAGACATCCGAATCAAAATTTTCACTTGAAGTAACACCCATTATCTCAGTTACTTTCTTAACACTATTTAAGAATGCCCATGGATCGTCTTTGGATGTGGACCCCAAAGAATGTCAGTGGATTCATCTGAGTTAAGTCCAATATTGTAATTGCTATCATATTTTCTACTGGGTTTGCTAAGGAAAAAATCTTCTGGTTATTTTGTGAAAACATAATTGGCCTAATTTCATGAAAGACGCCATCAAATCAAAATGAAAGACCTATGTATTCAGAGGGTCTTTGAGAATTAGCGATAACTTCTAGTGATTTCCATTTCTCGTTTCTTTAATTCCCTTAAGAGGCATTTTTTTAAATGGGTAGAGGATGATTTAGAACAAGAAACTTAATAGATTTCACACTCTATTGCACAAAATGAATCATTAAAGAAGTGATACTTTCCTAAAATATTTTTTAGCCTGTCACACATATGTGTGGAGCGCTTTAGACCCATGAACAAGAATCTAATTAATATAACTTTTTGAAAACCTAGAACACTTTAAACTTGCTTCTCAGATACCAAGTTTTTCACAACCCGAGACTACCCCTAATCGTATCTCAATTCTTAGAGCCACAAATTACCCTAATCTAACCAATGGCATGGCATGCACTAGGATATTGAAGAAATAAGAAAAAAAATTGGTAGAAGCTAAAATGAAAATAAACTATTTATAAATGATAATAAAATTAATAATAAAACTATCTTAAATACTCAAAAAGCTGAAATTCTAAACATCTACATTTCTGTGTAAAATCCTTTACTCATTATGAGTTGTTGGGATATTCCATAAACTGACTCCAACTGACTGAAATCAAAGAAAATAAAAGATGCTAAAATAAATAATTGATAACTACTCCTCGAATAATGAGGTTTCACCAACATTGTAGTGGATGGTACAGAAACGTACAAAGTGTGATCTTGGTACTGAGCGTTTGAACCTAAATTATAATACAATATAACTAAGAAAAGTGTGCTATTAGTAGTTTGAAGATACTAAGTATGCAAATGGGAAAACTAACTAATATAAGTTAATTATGAATTCATAGAACACGGTAAATTGTAAGCAAGACCAAGTATAAACATGTACAAAAAATTTAAATAATCAATTGCAAGGTCATGCAAAATCTAAATTGAAACATACACTAAAACATGAACTAAGGACTGTGGGAGATAACAATAACCGACATACCCCAATCTAAATGAATAAAAGGTCCAACCTATACCTCAGTTTGAATGGTTCTAATACATTGCAAAGGGTACCCGCATTGGTTGGCGTGGATCCACTAAACTGAGGTCCCAAAGGACTAGTGTCTCATGCCTTACCTGATGGGTAACGCGTAATAACATTTGGTAAAACTATACTTTTAGAAATTAGGTACTTCTATTAATGGTCTCAAGAATAAATAACATGTGAGTCATTATCTTTGTGTTCACTCGGTGCTAAGTACTACTCTAAAATTAAATGACACTAAAACATAAACTGAATTGTTTAACATGATCTCATTTTGAAAGTATCAACAATGGATAAACTAAAATGCTCAAATAAATGTGACTAATATATGCATGAATCCCTAGGTTTTGAGTGTTCATAAAAAACTAGCTCTAACCAATGCAACTAAGCATATGATAATATTGAAAGTTAATCATAATATGGTACTACATAATTTTAGACAAACTCAATGATTTATTAAATAAAAGATAAATATTGCAATTTGAGTATGAGAGGATGCAACTCTTATGGTAAAACGTGTATTCATAGTTTAAATACAATAATAACCTAGCAGAATGAAGTAAAATCATATTTTACCTTGAACTCAAAACTTGGGGGAAAATTAAACTTTAGGATTTAGAAGTTATTAGGACTAAATGGATTCAAGGAACCCATTGATGAAATCCCACATACCTGGAGATGAAATCCTTGGAAAATTCTTTGAAATTTATTCTTTAAGTTAAGGAACCCTAGTATCCTATTTAGAAATATTGCGGATATAAAGGAGAAGCAACCCTTAAGGTAAAATAATTGTCATGCCTTTAGGGCCTTATTATTCTAGGTTATGAGCATGTTAGACATAGTTGACAATAACCCGTTAGTTTAAGTTTTATTATTTGACTTAGTGGATTAGCATAGTTTCACATATTATGGTATCGTGTTATGTTCTGTATATATAATTGGGACAAGGTCGTGATGACAATATTATTTGAATTCTTAGAGAGCATTTTTGTAATGTCCCTCCAGTTCATCTCCATAATTTCCATCCATTTCTTGCCTATTGAGCCTTCCCACAACTCTGATTTGCTATAGAAATATAACAATTTCGACTCTTAAAATTATAAAAATATGAAAGTTTCATAGACTGTTTTTTTAGATATGTTGTCTTTTGGGTATGTTTTGTAGGAAACTAGGTTTGGGATGCTATGTTCAAGAAAAGATGAAAAATGGAGTTTTTGGCTATTTACTTGAGCAATTTTTGGGCATTTCAGAATTTTACCAAGTGTGTGTGACCAAAGCATGTACCATAAGTTGAAGTCAAAAAGATTGGTTGCAAGAATTTGAAGACCTGGAACTTACCTATATCTCTATGTGGACTGCATATAGCACTTGTGGTCCGTATGTGACTAAGTTAAGTACTAGAATTGAAGATCTAGAGAGTGCAAGTGTTTGAGTAAATATTTTGGCACTTACCCATGTCTACATGTGGACCACATGCAGTACTTATGGACCACATAGAGGTAAGGTAAGTACTAGAAGTCGAAAACCCAGAGATCCAATAGTGAAGCAAAATTTTCTGGCAAATACCTAGGTTTACATTCAGACAGCATGTGGTACTTGCGGACCGCATGTGACCCAAGAAAGTGGCCACCGACCCTTTTAGTCCATTTTTTCTCAGGTTTGATTTTTACGGTTTTCTAATGTACTATAAATACCCTTTAAGTGATTTTAGTAGAGGTTACACACTCTTTATACTCACAAACATATATTTTATTCTGAGATCCATCTTTGGTCTTAGAATTATTCCTTATTGATTTTAGTTGTTAATTAAGATAAAGTTTTGGGTTATTCAGTTGTTATGTGATTGTTGAATGTCTTTAAATATGAATTATTTTAATCATTACAAAACCATGATTAGCTAATCTCCCATAGCTAGAGTTGTGGGAACCCTGGCTACATAACAAAGTACAGGAAGTGTTCCATCCCTCTAGAGTTTGTTGTTGCATGTACTGGGGTCTCCTTCATTTTAATGGATTTCTTAATAGGTTCACATGTTAGGATCCAGCATGTATTGAATACGTACCTAAGAAGGAGATAGAGATTTGGAAAATAAAATCAAAATAGTGATTAGGGGTTAATTGTTGAAATAAGCTTACTTGTACTATCTTCTTAAGCCAATTAACACCCATCTAATGAACTTGAAATACAGAGGAGATAGTTGTAACTGGGGTCCAAGGTAAAAGTTAGAAATGCGATACTCTGATACTGAGATGAGATAACTAAAATTCTCAAGATAATGTCGAGAGGCAGTTGGTGATACCTATCTTACCAGACTCTACATCTGCAGCAGTTGTAAAGTTGGATTGAGCATGGGAAGCGTACTAAGTTAGAAACTAGGGGGAACTAAAATGACCCAACCTAGGGCCTTGTCGAAATAGGCATCCCAAGTCCGATAGGGAACAGAGACAACCTCCATTACCCAACCTAACCTCCAGCCGCCGGACCTGAGTTGGTTGAATTTCAAACATATAACAAGATAGTAAAACTATAAAGATTACACACTCTAGATTGAAGTGGTGAGCTTCCAAAAAAATTAATGCATATAAAAGTATAATTAAAAAAATAGGAAAACCATAACCAAATCATCCAAATCTTAATTGAAAACCCAAAATCATACAACATTCAAATCATGAAGATATTGTAAAAAAACAATACCTTTAGTTGGATCTAAGAATGAGGGAAGAAAACACGCTTTAAACAAAGATGATAATGGAGAAAAATCACCACCACAAGCCACAATTTACACATTAAGATAAAACGTTAGCCTCCTTTTCTCAAGAACATTAGAGACAATTTAAGTGTGTTTTCCAAGTGGTTAAGAATAGAATAATACGGAAAATAACCTTCCAAGTGCAATATAAGTCGCGGGACCTTATTAGGTTAGGTGGGGAAATGACCAGATTGCCTTCACTTAAATATCATTAAATTCATGTCATACGGTACGATTTACCCTTACGATTCATACCCATCCTGTACGAGTGGTACCCACCTCTCTTACCCTAGGATTTCTACTCATGGACCCAACACTATAAAAACTAGGACATATCTTAACCCAAGTCATATTCAAGTGTACAAGTAGTACCCATAAACCATACACCTGGAAAAATAAAATCAAGGAGGTTTGAATATTGACCATCATACTAGTCGTAGGTACAACTCATACCCTGGCCTATGTCGAATGGTGAGCCACTCGTACTCACATCCAGTTTAAGTTACCAAATCTAAACATAGCATGATTCATGCACCTCAGCAAAGAGTGTTTGTCATAACCTGTTCAAATCAGGAATGCATAACCTTCTCTGGTACCACAATGTACCATCCACTGATCTCAAACAACATTACCTTAAGCCTACCAACATTACTCTTGATTTTCATCAAGATAGGATCTAGAACTTTCTTCTCCTTAAGCTCTACACTAATAGATGACCGAACCACTTCCTGTACCATCATACTACCATCCTCAGAATCCAAAAGATGAACTCCAACATTCGTAAACAGGTGAATATCTTTCACTAATTCGCGTTTTCCTTTCTCTCCAAGAGACAAACTCCTCTTGGATAACTTTCTAAGAGTATCAGCAACTATGTTATCCTTACCTGGGTATTATTGAAGACTCATGTCTTTGTCCTTCAGAAGCTCTAACCATCTCCTTTTCCTGAGATTTAGCTACTTCTGAGTGATCGCATACTGTAGGCTGTTGTGATAAAAAAAGATGTCTACGTGCACTCGATACAGTTAATTTTGTTAGATTTTCAATGCAAAACCACAGGCAATAACTACAAATCATGAGTAGGATAATTCCTCTCATATACCATCAATTGCTTGGAAGCATAGGCAATTACATTCCTATACTATATTAAAACACTAAAAAGTGCCACCCTAGATGCATCATAATAAACCACAATCCCATCATTACCCTCAGGCAATGGCAATACCTGAGCCAAAGTTAGCTTATCTTCCAACTTCTTGAAATTACCCATATTATCATCCGACCAAAAGAACTTTACCTTTTTTTAGAGTCAACTTAGTCAAGGGGAGTAACTATCATCGAAAAACTTTCCACAAACCGCAAATAATACCCACCAATCCCATGAAACTTCAAATGTTGGTTAGAGTAATCGGTATAGGCAACCTTTTAAAATCAACAACCTTTTATGAACCCATCATGATCCTCTCGCTAGAATTAATATGACCAAAAAAAGTCATAATGTTGAACAAAAACTCACACTTTGAGAAATTGGCATACAAAAGTTTTTCCTTCAAGGTCTGCAATACCACACAGAGGTGATTAGTCTGATCCACCTTATTTTTGGAATAAACCAGAATGTCATCATTAAACACAATAATTAAGAGTTCCAAGAACTGCCTGAAAACCATATTCTTCAAGTCCATAAATGTCGTCGGGGCATTAGTCGAACAAAATGACATCACCAAGAATTCAAAGTTCCCATATCAAGTATAAAAACATATCTCAGGTATATCCTCCTCCCTAATCTTACGCTGATGATTCCCAGATCAAAGCTCTATCATAGAAAAGAACTTGGCACCTTACAACTAATCAAACAAGTCATCTATCCTTTGAAGATGATACTTGTTCTTTATTGTTACCTTACTCAACTGTCTATAGTTCATGCACATCTGAAGGTAACCATCCTTCTTACGCATGAACAACATCAGTGCACCCTACAGGGATACACTAAGATAAATAATCCAATTATCCAAAAGATCCTTAACTGGATCCTTGAGTTCCCTCAACTCATCTGGAGACATTCTATAACGAGGAATAGATATAGGACGAGTGGCTGGTACAAAATCATTACAAAACTCTATTTACCAGTTCGTAGGAACACCATGAAGATCATCCTGAAAAAACTTAGGAAACATATTTTCCATCAAAACTGACTTTAGAGTAGGACTTTTCAAGTTAGAATCTTTAACCCATACATAGTGATAAAGAAAACCCGTATACATTAACCTTTGAGATCTATGATAAGAAATAAACCTCCTCCTAGGAGATTGGGAACCACCCTCCCACTCTATAACTGGTTCACCAAGGAACCTAAAGAAAACCTTACGGGCCCGACTAGCTAAAGACGCGTAAAAAGAGTGTAACTAATCCATCTCCAGATTAACATCAAAATCCACCATATAAAGTTCAAACAAATCCACAAAAGTGTTCCTACCTCCTATAGATACAACACCCCCTATAGACTCTCTTAGTAATTATCGAGTCACTTATCGGGGTAGAAATAATAAAAAGGATCCAGAACAACCTCAGGAAAAAAACTAATGCATAAAACAACATATGGGGTCACATAGAAAAGATTAGATCCTGGATCAAGCAGAAAATACACATCACTAGAAAGGAGTAATAAAGTACCAGCAATTACATTAGGCAATGCCTTAGATTCCATTCAAGATACATGAGAATACAACCTATTATGGATTGTTCCAGTACCAGAAGTAAGAGCAGACACTGAATCTGCACCACTAGGCACATGAGTAATAGATGAAGCAATTGAAGCTTTTACCACTCTCGAACCTTCATTACCAACTAGATAATTCTTCAGCATATGACTTGGCTGGCCACATATAAAGCATTTGTTCCTTCGTTCATCATAATAACCTTGATGAAGACGACCACAGAACTTACAAAAAGGTAAAAAAAAATAATTGACCCCCACTTGCCTGAGATTTGGCACCGTGCGCCTGAAAATTATCACCACCTTACTGATGCCTATCACATGACTGCCTCGGGTAAGAAGCGCTAGTAGTAGGGAAGGAAACTGAACTCCCCCACTTTTTTTTTGGCCATTTACCTCCATCACGACCACCTTGAAATGTAGCACCTCACTGGTCTAAAACCTTCTCCTCTTACCCTTCCTATATCTGAACTCCTCTTGTTTCCTCTTCTCACCCTCCACCTGCTACATGTTGATTACTAACCTTAAAATTTCCATATCCTTGATAAGCAAAGTAGTCTTTCTTTCAAAGACCAAATCTCGAGATAGACCAAAAGTTAAAGTTCTCTTGCCCACCCTCATATAACCCACCAAATCATGAGCATTCCTTAAAAGCGTATGAAATTTCAATGCATATTCCATGACAAATAGTCTCCCTTAATTATGATGCACAAACTGCTCCATCTTCTCTTCCCTTAGCTCTTAAATAAAGAATCAATCCTGAAGATCACCAAAAAAGGCATCATGTAAGGACAACACCTACACATTACCTCTATCCCTATCCCATTCTTCGTACCATTGGTATGCAACATCCTTGATCTAATAAGTTGTAAAGTGTACAACTTCCATATTTTTGGCCTACATCACACTTAATATCTTCTCTATTTCATCATAAAAACTCTAAGGATCTTCCTTAACCTTCACACTCATAAAATTAAGAGGATTCAGTTTTATAAATTTTCTAACCCTTGTGGCCTCTGCAGCCAACCTACTAGACGCATCTCGCTCAACCTGAGAAGCAACTAACTAAAAAATAGTATCAATAGACTGGTGAAATTCCACATTAGTCACATCACCCCAAGGAGGACTAGATGCAACCATAGGAACTCTTGGATAATTAATGATAGGGCCGTGAGATTAAAGACAAACTTCAGATGTAGGACATACCCCATAAACATTGTTCCCAGATGTGACTAAACAGTTTTTCTATGTTCTAGATCATCGAGGAATGATCTAAAAAGGGAACAACCACGAATTAGAGAAGAATTCTAGGACTTAGACTCCAATCTTGTAAATAGAATACTAATTAAGCAAAACATTCTTAAATTCCTTTTAGCCTCTCTCTTATGAGTGTGGTGTGCAAAATACCCCAAAAAGAGACTTTATTTGACATGGCTTTGTGGACTCCCAATTGACCATGAACCTAAATCCCAGATACCAACATGACATAACTTGACCAGGGGCCTGGTTGTATTGTGTATCCCAAATCCGACCAGGATGGAGACCACCCTCGTTACCCAACCCAACCTCCAGTTGCCTGCCCTGAGTTGGCTAAATCTCAAACATATAACAAAATAGCGTACCTATCAAGATTATAGACTCTGGTATAGGTCTATTATCGAGACAAACCCAACTAATACCGACAGATCCCTACAAACCTAACAACCATACCAAGGCAAACAAAACCATATACCTCCCCATAACCAAAAAAGTTCCATTTATAATAAAGTATATAATAAAAAAATAAAAGAGAATGGAACAACTAAAAATATCATCAACAGGTATCATCCTCAATACTAATACCAATGCTAAGGTTGACACCAATGCCAATCCCGCCAATTGCAACCCATAGTAGTACCACAAATCCTCTGACAAAAAGAATACAAAAATTAAATTCGGACATGCCCCCAACCATAGCCAAGACCAATATACATAAATAAGTCAAAGTATGAAATAACATCGATAAAATGGAGACTTTTGAATAGATAGAAGCTCACTACTTCAATCCAACAGCTATCCCCGAATATCTTAATGCTAAATAGGAGGAGTAGAATGGTCAATTCCTGCATCACATGGGGATATAGCGCCCGTACATAGGTTAGCAAGACAACACTAGCATGAACTCAGGATAAAGATAGAATAATGCCATATATAAAGCCAAGTATAAATAATTCATATGCACACAACCATTCATATATATATTTATATAACCATACCGGGAAAGTGGACCGAGTTTAGGTTGCCATTAAAACCTTTTCCTAGGTTGTGTAGCTCTGTCGTCCTAATTTACCCACATTCTATTTGGGTTCACCTATCTCAGTTGAAAGAGACCTAGTGTGTGAAGCCACATGACCAGGGAAGAAAACCTAGAATGAATATTACATCCCCAAAAATACAAAGTGTGATATCATGCACACAGTCACTAGGACCAAATTTTACATCGACAAAAATGAGTTTTCGGTTTTGACCCTCCCTGGACCTCTACCTTCCATGGTTTTACTACTCACTCCCTATTTTAAGTCAAATTAAAACAATTTCAAACCAAACCATTATTCCATTATTGTTAACCAAGGCTATTAGTAGTGGTATCATCATACAGACTATAACTTGCAAGCATTTTCCTTAGCCAATCCTTAGGGTATTCCCATGTAGCCCACAATATTTTATTTAAACAAATAACATGGCCACCAAGACTTTTTCAATCCATTCAAAATCATTTAATCCATTCATATCATTTAGAGTTCTATTAGCAGGTTTAAACCATACATAAGTTCCATTAAAAACCCAATAATATTGTAAAAGAGTTGTTATAGGCATTTTATCAATCCCTTTGGGGGCATAGTATGCCAAGAACCAAAGTTCATTACAAATGAAACATTCCCATGCAACCTATTATCCAAAACAACCATTAATGCATATATAATAATAATTATAAAAATTGGAAAAACATAACCAAGCATTCATAACCAAAACCCCCAAATCTTATTCGAAAAACCAAAATCATACAACATTCAAATAATGAAAACATTGTATAAATCCATGCCTTTCATTGAAACAAAGAATAAGGTACGAGAACATGGCTTAAACTAATTTTATGATGGAGAGAAATCAACAAGACAAGAACCAATTTACTCTATAGTATAAAACCCTAGCTTCTTTTTCCAAAGAACTTTAGAGTGGATTTAAGAGTGTTTTCCAAGTAGTTAAGAATAGAATAATAGGGAAAATAGCCTTCTAAGTGAAATATAAGTCATGGGACCTTATTAGGATGAGTGGGTAAATGACCAAATTGCCCTCATTTAAATAATATTAAATTTCCATCATAGGATAAGTCTTACCCTTACGAGATGTACCCATCCTATACGAATGGTAACCACCTATCATACCCTAGGATTTCCCCTCTTTTCCAAAAAATTTCTAAGGTAAAACACATCTAAACTTAACTCATATTCAAGTGTACGACTAGTACACATAAACCCTACCACTAGCAGAATAGAATCCAGGAGGTTTGAATAGTGACCACCAAATGAGTCCTGGGTACGACTTGCACCCTAGATTATGGATCATGGTGACACAATCTTGCTCAGATCTAACTTAAGTTACCATTTCTAAGGTTAATATAAGTAACCATGATGATGGATGTATTTATAAATTCTAGCATCGCCATTCTAGCCTTTTTATCCTTATTTTGAGGATGATTCTATACTATATTCATAAATAATGAGATAAATATGTAAAAAAATGGTAAATAATGTGTTCATAAGTTTCTAAGTGAATTCCAAACTAGGTTATACTTAAAATATTCATTTAGAGCTCAACCCGGAAAACTAGCGTTACTAGCTTGGCTAGGTATTTGTTTAGTTGATTCCGGTGGATTCTACTGTGTTTAAGGAATTCCAAATGGTATTCATGGGTTTTTATGATTAGAATAACTTTTTGGGAGTGATAAAATTTCAATTTTAATGAGTGTACATCTCGAAAAATAGGTGAAAGATCAACACGAACAAGCTTAGTTTAGTGCATTTTTTGATTCGTCGTTATGGATTTAGTGTTGTGTTTTTATCATAATTCGTGTTGTGTGATGATGTATAATGCTTATTTATCTGAATTTTATGATATTTTGATGTTAAAAAATCTTGTAAATCATGGGAAACATTCCACGAGATAAAGGATGAAAAGAGGAAGCATCAACACTTAACCAAAATTCGGAGGACAAATTACAGTAGCATTATGCATTTAGCATGCGTTGCATGCTCTAGTACTATGAAGTATAGGGTTTGAAGCATGCCCCATTCAATAGGAATATAGGGTGTGATGCATGTTACACTCCACACCTAGGTGTTTGAATCTAATTTGACTCCTAAACGGACTAGGCCTACCTATATGATATATATAAATGTTGTGTCATGGTTTTACATATCTTTTGACATATTTTGGAGATCAAGGGGCTTCTACAACTTCATAATTTGGTTCTTATTAATTTCAATTAGTTCATACATGTTTTTAGTCTTTTATTACAACATGGTGATTGCGATTATGACTATGCATGGCTAAACACCATCTTTCTGGGGTTAAAGCCAAGAATATGATTATTATTGTGATGGATTATGTTTATTTGCTTTTCTTATCAATATTGGTTGTTTGTTAATTCTTATTATAACTATTTTAAGGATTTACAACACATAGAATATATCCATTGTATTCCTTGTGAACTCGGGTGAGGGAATAGGGCGATATAACATGGCAATAAGGAGAGTATGGTTCTTGATTCTTAATAAAAAAAAGAAACTTGAATTAGTATATAGGACAAGGATGTACTTAGATACCTTACTTTGTTCATATGTAGGATGATATTTGTTAAGAACTTAAGTGAATTATACATCCCCTCTCAATGATTTAGGTGTAAGGTTCAACTTAGGTAATAGATTATAGGTTGGGATACGAATCAGCAACAAAAATAAGTAAGTTAACGAATGAAATCAAAAAGCATAATATGATTGTTCAGAGTGCTTCAACCCTGGGTTTTGTCTTATTGATTTTCTCAATACCTTTACTTTCCACATTGTTTAGTTTTAATTTACAATTCGCGAACTCTTTATTTGTTTAATCTCTCATCAATTTAATCTAAAGTATGAACTGAAATCAAATCATTGCCAAATATTATCATTGTGATATCGATAACTTGGCTTTATTGAAGGACACTATATTACTTGGTAGACCACGTACACTTATGTTCACTTGGGCACTGTCATGTTTTTGACGCCGTAGTCGGGGACTTAAATTTTGGCAATTGTTTATTTTAGATTTAATTTTAGATTTATTTAGTGTTTTTATGCTTGGTCTTGGTTTTGTTATTGTAGGAAATAGGTTTTTAGGTTCATAAGCTAGCAAGGGAAAGACAGTTGGTAGAACCAAGCTCCAAACCCAAACAAGACTTTCACCAATGTAGGAGAGAAGCAATCCTTCTCCCTAGAATTCCTCAAATCGAAGAAGAGTAAGACAATACTGCTCTAATGGCTGAAGAACAAACAACCAAAAGGACAGTTAGGGAAGTGCAGTCCCACTTTCGATGAACTTGACTTCCACAATTCAAAGGACAACATCTGGGGAGAATTTTGAGTTTAAATACAATATGGTGCAATTTCTTATCAGTAGTAGAAAATTTGCAGGGCTGTAACACGAGGATCCACATGTGTACTTGTAGACTTTCATTGAGTTGACTGATATATTCACTCATACTAGGGTGAATCCAGATTGTGTGAGGCTGAAAATATTTACCCATTCACTTTTGAGGGAATCTAAAAGGTGGCTGAATGCGGAGACAACCGATTTAATCACATCGTGGGATGACTTATCAAGGAAGTTACTCATCATATTCTTTCCATCAGGCAAGGCTGTGAAACTTCACAGTAAGATAGTGAGCTTCAAACAGAAGCCTGATGAAAACCATTACATTCTTAGGAACACTTCAAGGCTTTTCTTCTGGAGTGTCCACACCACCAACAGTCCAATGAGGTACTTTCTCATACTTTTGTAGAAGCTCTTGATAACACTACAAAGATTTTTTTGGATTCATCCTAGGAGGTCAAGCAATGGAGTTGACTTGTGATAAGTTGTACACATTTCTGAACCACATAGCACAAGGAAATCCCGAGCGGCATTAAGATTCTAGAAGTTCCAAAAAAAGAATCGCGGGAGTATTAGAGGTGGACCAATTCACAATCTTAATAGTACAAGTATCTGCCTTAAATTTTTTTATCAACACTCATTTCAGCGGCATGAAGTTAGGAGCAGCACAACATACATTAAGAGTCAATGCTATCAAACAAGATGAATGTTGTTGTAAGGTATGCAAAAAAAGTAGTCATGCGGCTACCATGTGTGTGCTACAAATCTAGAATATTTGATGTATGTAGGAAATGCTCAAAGGCCTAACTACGGTAATGCCTACAATATGAAGTGGCAAACTCAGACACCAAATCAGCCATGGAACGCCCCATAGCCACAGGCCAAATCGAATCAATCAACAAGCAACATGGAAGAAATGTTAAAATAAATCTTAGATGGTCAAGTACAATTGGTTAGGGATCTAAAAAGTCAAAAGGTAGATTTACATAAGCAACCAGCGGTCAAAAGAAGTTTAGAGTTGCAAGTGGGACAATTATCAGAGGTACTGAATATAAGACCAAAAAGTGGGTTGCCAGCAGATATAGAAAATCCAAAGAATTTTATGGCAATCACCTTAAGAATTGCTAAAGAGAATCAAGGAGAATCTCCCAAGGCAACAAAGGAGGTTGATGCTGTTATGGTGGCCAAACAAGTTTCCGAAGAAGTTTCTCAAAATTCAAGGAAGTCTGAGTACTTGAGACCAAAAGTTATTGAACCAGAAGTGAAGGAGGCACAGCCATTGCCCTTCCCTCAAAGGCACATAAAAGCAAGGGAAGATGCCCTGTTCGAAAAGTTCATTGATATATTAAAAGAGCTTCATATTAACTTACCTTTGCTAGATATTTGGTAGAGTATGTCTTACTATGCAAAGTACTTGAGGGATGTGGTGGAGATGAAGGTGAATTGTAAGATATGGGAGCATAAATACTCACTATGGGTGATCTACATCTCCTACCATACAAGGCCTCAAATGGTGCCATCCCAATGCGATCATAGTAACTATTGTTATAGGCGAACTCAATCAATGGTAATTGCTCATCCCAACTACACTTGAAATCAAGAGCACACGCCCTCAACATATCTTCTATGGTCTGAATGGTCCTCTCAGCCTGACCATATTTCTGCGGATGAAAAGCGGAACTCAAAAAAACTTGGGTACCAAGACCCTGCTGAAACACCCACCAAAATTGAGAAGAAAATTGAGTGCCTCTATCCAAAATAATGGACGAGGGAGCTCCATGCAACTTGACTAACTCCCTGATATATAATCTAGCATAATCCTCAGCTGAATAAGATGTGAGCATGGGAAAGAAATGCACCGACTTAGTCAGCCTATCCACAACAACCCAAATAAAATCATGATGATAATGCGATTGAGGTAACCCGGTCAGGAATTCCATATTCACCACCTACCACTTCCATGTGGGTATACCAAACTTTTACATCACACCACCATGTCTTTAGTGCTCTACCTTAACCTGTTGGTACATTGCACACTTTTCTACAAACCTAGCTATATACTTCTTCATGTCATTCCCCCAATAGATTTCTCGCAAGTCACGGTACATCTTGGTAGTGCCAGGATGAATAAAATACCGCTCGCCATGCGCTTCATCCATAATACTCTGCCTCGGATAATCAACACACGGAAGGCATAATTTACCCTGCAATCTCAACATGCCATCTCTCCTTTGGGAGAAAACTTCTAACTTTTGGTCCTTAACTGCTTCCTTCAATTTGACCAAACTAGGATCTCTATCGTACTTTTCTTTCACTTCCGAAACTAAAGAGGATTTGGAACTACTTTGCACCTAAGTACTTCCCTCAGTTGAATCCAGCAACGTAACACTCAATCTAGCCAGACCATGTATATCACGAGCTAACTCCTAAGGGCATCCGCCACTACATTGGCCTTACTTGGGTGATACTACACACTCATATCATAGGTTTTTAACAACTCTAACCACCTCCTCTACCTTAGTTTCAACTCCCTCTGAGTAAATACATACTACATGTTCTTATGATAAGTAAGCACATCAACATGGACAACATAAAGATAATGTCTCTATATTTTCAAGGCAAAGACCACAACAGCTAACTCAAGATCATGGGTTGGGTAATTCTTCTCATGTGGCTTTAACTGTCTAGTGGCATAGGCTATAAGCTTAACTCTTTATATCAATACACAACCCAAAACAATTCTAGAGGCATCATAATACAACATAAAAAAATTCGTACCATCAGGCAAAGTCAACACAGGGGTTGAAGTAAGTCGAGTCTTGAACTCCTGAAAACTCTTCTCACATGAATCTAACTACTAGAAGTTAACTTTATTTTGAGTCAGCCGGGTAATGGGAGACGCAATTGAAGAGAAACCTTTAACAAAATGGCGGAAGTAGCCCACTACACCTAAGAAACTTCTAATGTCAGTTGGAGAGATAGGTCTAGGCCAATTTCTTACAGCTTCTGTCTTTTGGGGATCAACTCTAATGCCTTCGGCTGAAACGATATGAACCAGAAGGGCTACAGACCTTATCCAAAACTCATACTTATTGAATTTGGTAGACAACTAGTGATCAATAAGAGTTTGAAAGACAACTCTAAGGTGATTCACATGGTAATTCTCATTACGGGAGTATACAAGAATGTCATCAATGAAGACACTGACAAACATATCAAGATATGGATTGAACACTTAATTCAAGAGGTCTATGACGACTGCTGGGGCATTGGTTAGACTGAAGGACATGACTAGAAATTCAAAGTGACCATAGCGAGTTCGGATGGGGCATTGGTTAGCCCGAAGGACATGACTAGAAATTCATGAGGTCTATGACGACTGCTGGGGCTTGTTAAGATGACGATAGTCAATGCACATACACAAAGAACGTGTTTATTTCGCACGAATAAGACACGCATGCCCCAAGGAAAAATACTGGGCCGAATGAAACCATTCTGGTGCTGACCGCCAGCAGTGCTAGATGAAGCGCCCTAAATAAGGCGGGATGAGGTAGAGAGCTGGTGCACTAGTAGCATGTGCCTGAGGTCGAGCATCTTTGTTCACCTAGCTAGAATGAGGATAATCTATAAGTGTGTGGACCTGCATTCCACAACAAAAAACCCCCTCAGATCTATGAAACACTCACTGGGATGACTTCTACCACACTTAGCACAAGGAGGATAGCGGGGCCTGTTACTATCACTGTTCTGTGACCTAGATATAAAAGATCTGTCCACTTACTCCTGCCTGCCTCCAGGCGCGAGAGCACTAGCTAATGAAAGTGCTGGCATAGGCGAATGCCTCTAAAACTGAGATTAGTTCCCTCCATGGAACCTACGTTGGATAAACTCATGTTGCTCAGATCTAGCCCTTTTATTACCCCTCACTCGATCTTTCACCCTAACTTTATCTGCCTCCATCTACTGTGCATATGTCATGAACCTAGCCAGATCCATATCCTTATGCAAAATTGTGTCCTACACTCTTTCAGCACCAAACAGGAAGCACCAAACAGGAAACACCGGTTACAAACTTACTCATACTGGCCCGGGTGTCAGAAATCAAATCAGGAGCATACTTGGCCAACTGGTTGAACTTGAAGTAGTACTTCTTAATAGTCATGGAGCCCTACCTCAAGTTCATAAACTCCTCAATATTTTCCTCCTTTATCTCAAGTGAAAAGAACTTGTCCAAGAATGCATATTGTAACACCTGCCAAGTCATAGGAGAAACATCCTCACCTCTACCCTTCCTCCATGATACAACCCACTCATAAGATATGTCCTTCAACTTATAAGATGCCAACACAACACTTTTTCCTCAGAAAAATGCATCACCTACGTGATCTTTCTCACCTCCTCCAGGTACAACTATGGGTCCTCACCTGCCTTGGACCCATAAAACACTGGCGGATTCATCCACATAAAATCATGAATCCTAGATGCAGCTACATCCCCTCCCTGTTGATTAGCGATTATGGCCTCGTTATTAGCCCGAACATTAGTAGTGACTGCTTGGGCTAACGCCTGAAAGGCCACCAGAAACTCAGTATGAGACAAGTCTCATTCAAAGGGTCAATAGGTAGGGGTTGCTCATCATCGTTCCTACAGGCATTCGCTCTTTGGCGAGGCATTTTCAAAAATAGAAGAGCACAAATTATTAGATTAAAGGGACAACAGTAGGTACGCTAGAATCCAATAGAAAGAAATAGATTTTCCACAACGTCTTGTAGACTCTTGTTTATAGATGTGGCGCGCTACATGCCGATGGTCAAGATTCTACTCAACGCAGCTTTTCAGACTCCATAGGACTTCTTAAAAACCTTTGTCTCTGATACCATGTTTGTAACGACCCAAAATCGCCTCCCCGGTTGTCACATGGTGCTTAAGGCTACAAGTACCCCAAGCTATTCCTTTCATCCTGTTTTTACTAATAACACTCATTTCATGATGAAATAGTTCAAACACTAGCATAGTCATATCATACGAAAAGAAATACGGAGAAAATGCTCGGTCCAAATGACCACAATACTGGAAACCTCAATATAATCACAATCTGATAACTAGTCTGACAAAGCCTCTACTAATCCATGAACTAGAGAGTCATTAGGGCAGGTCCCCAACTGACTCGAAATGAACTGGAAATAAAAAATATAGTCTCTCAAAATATGGAAATATCTAAAAATAGGTCCTCAAACCATGAGGACTCACCACTGTAATAATGTAGATAGAGGTACTCAAAAATCACTGACGAGGTAGGGACTGAGCACCTGAACCTACATTATAAGACAATGTAGCACATAGACGTATATGTGGATCAACACTTGGGAATGTACTAAGTATGTGGGGGTGCATGTATTTATATGAAACAACATCAATAATCTTTAATCAAATCATTCATGTAATAAGTAATGACTCATATGGATTGAATAAGTATAAAATGCGAAGCTCATGAATCATGTAAAATGGAACATGTAACATAATCTCGTGAGTCATTATACTTTCAGCTTTGAAATTTATACTCTTCTATTATTATCATTACTCAAGCTAAAGAAAACTTTAAGGAATACTTTCAACTCATGCATATGTCTCATGGAGAGTAAAACTTCTTCAATGCTCAAGAACTCATAGCTCTTTTGAACTCAAATACTTGGAATTTGAAACGATATAACTTTGGAACATAGTTGAAGGCAATTCGTTCACGTTAGGAAAATGTCTCATTTGAAGCTTTAGGAAAAAATACTCATATAAACGAAAATTATCTTAGTTTTAAAGGAAAATATCTTATCTCAATGGAAAATACTTTAGTTTAGGGAGTTTCTCTTAACTGACATAAACCATGTGAACTACATGGATTCCAATGTTTTGTCCTCCTAAGGAAGATACCTCACATTGGGGAGAGGCATCATACTTTTGACAAGGAGTATAACCTAGGTCCAGTGATCACTAATCAAACTCGTCCTCGATTCCAATACCAACTCAGCCTTTGGCCCAATGATAATGATACACTCGGCCCCAGTACTAACCTACGGTGGCACGTAGTTTTGGGGTAAGAAACCATAGTAACTTAGACGTTCGGTGCTAAATACTACTCCCTTTAGATTATCTGTGATCATCTCGTAAAAATCCACTTTTAGAAATAATCTCATGGTTCACCACGAACCCAATAATCAAATCGATAATTTCATGTAGTATAGTGGATTTCAAAACTCAAAGACCATTAGGTCAAAACATTTCTCAACAATCTTAGAATACTCAAATCATGGGTTCTTATAGCACAAGAGTTCATAAAATCTCAAGTCTCAAGTACTGATTAATAACCCATAATTAAATCTCAAGTTAAAACTCATCAAAAGCATAATAGATAGCATATAGATTCATAACTCATGTGGAAATATGGAAGTTTCAGCAATTTATTTCAAAATGTCAACATACTCATATACTTCAATGTTTCAAACATTTCAACTATTAACTTCTCAAGGATTAAAATCATGGGGTATAGACCCATCTGTAATTTCTCAAGAAAACATGTAAAAATCATGTCATTAGTCTCTCAATTCAAGGGAAACATCAAAAGCTTGCAATCAATATCAATAGGTGAAAAAACCCAATTCAATTTCATGGAAAATCTCAGAATCTGCAGAGAATTGTAGTTTAAATAAATTTTTGGGAACAAGGGTGAAAGTACTAACCTTGTTCAACACCCCACATACATTGAATTAGAAGATTTGGATGAACTCTAGCTTTTGGAACTCTATTCGTCCACTTGAACGAGGGTTCTTGAAGCCCTTGACTTGGGAACCATGAATCTGGACTTAATTTAGAAAATCTATGGTAGATTCTTGAGATTATTAGAACAAGTTTTGGATGCTTAGGGTTTTAGTTAAGAGAAAACTTGAGAAAAACCTCATAGAATGCTTGCAAATGACTTTGATTTGGTGTTTGCATGGTTTAAGAGGCTTGGAAAAAGTCCAAAGTGCCCTTTTTAACTTCTGAGCGAAGCTGGAAAAAAATTAAACTGGGAACCCGATTTCATAGGACACCGCGACGAACCATTATCACGGTGGCTCACTTGAAATTGACAAATTGGAAAATGGTAGTCCCCGCAATGTAGAGCCATTGTGTTTTCCCACTAGTTGGGACCTGGAACATCAGCGTAACGCATCACAATTGTGCCAGATCACTGGAAATTGACTATTCGGAAATTGGGGTCCTCTACGATGCACCACTATCACGGAGTACTACTGGAAATTGACAATTGTCAAATAGACCCTGTCCACGATGCTCTAAGCACAAACATGAAGTTGTTTTACGACTAGGACTTAGATTAGCCATAACTTCTTACCCGGGTATTGGATTTGGGCAAATTTTATATCGACGGAAATCTTATCAAATTTATCATTTGATAAAAAGTCAAAATTAGGGAAATTCCATATGGTTAATATGATAGTCACTTAGGAAGTCACTTCTCAATCTTTTAAGGTTGGAATTACACTTCACTTGACATGCTCTAAGACTCAAACTACGAGGGAACTTTGTGGGGTCTTACAGGATCCCATGGATCTCATTTATGTGTAAAGAAGATAGTTGATAGGCCTAAAGGACTCAGGGAGTATTTCTATCTCTTACCTTTAAATTCACTTTGGGGACAAAGTAGGTTTTTAAGTGTGGGTTGGGGAAATTCCAATATTTTGGCTCAATTTAAATTTTTTTAGGTTCGGAATAATTCAGATATTCTTGATGGTGCTATTTATTATTACATGATGCAAGTAGATTTGTTTGTAAAAGCATGTTTATTGAATGAATTACTATTTTTGAAACTCGTAGGCTCAAGTTTTTCACTCTTGTACTTATTGACTTAATTTTGAATTCATGCTATTGTTTGGTGAGTGGTCTATGATTATCCTTTAGAGTTGAACATATTCCATGTGAGTGTTAAATTTCTTGTATATTCTGTATTATGTGTAATGTCGACAACTTGCCCGGTATGTGTTTGAAGTGAAATAAAGAATGTGGGTTTAGGAGATGATATATGTATTTCTTTGATAGCCTTAGTATATACCTTCTTTTACCTACCCTTTGTGCTTTATCTTAGTCAACCCACATTAAGCCTTTATCTTTTTGTTTGTAAACCTCATAAGTAGCCTAATTCTTTCTTTGGTAGACTATAATTTGATCCAAAAAACTCCTAAGTGCTTTAATTAAAAATTGAATTAGTAAGGAGTTTGAGAAATTGAAGAAGAAAAAAGTGAAATTGATGCCCCAAGGTAACATCTATTGGTTTATAATTGATGTGTGGTGGATGGTTGTGATATAATTTATGCTAAAAATATTACCATGATTGTAAAAAAAAGAAAAAAATTAATTCTTATGGTAGTAAACTATGTGTCCACGAAGTGTTTGTCAAAATGCTTAAAAGAGATGGGGCAAAAATAAAAGGTATGGATGAATGAATAAGTGTAATTTGGTTGTTGAAGAGTGGTTCAAAATTAATAATGTAGTATATTAAAGATCTTAGAGAGGTTAGTCACTAGTCCCAAATAGTCCTACCCGTCCCCTAGCCTTTATTAGAACCCGAAAAAGTCCTAATTGATCCTAAACATTACATTTGACTATTAGTGGAGAATTATACTAAGGGAAAGCCTTTGGTTCTTTGTATGTAACTTGTGAATTCTTTGTGAGAGTGAGCGTAAATTGATTCTTATACCCATCATGTTCTAAATTCCTTAATTATGAGTGATTATGGGTAACTCTCTTGTTGTGATGGGCACATGTTTGATGAATATGGGTGACTTGTATGATGTCCTTGATTGAATGATAAGCATGAGTTTATCACTAGTTTAGTCAATTCTTGAGGCTAGTATGTTTTGGGGTAGTGTTCATAAGATTTTAATTATTTAAATAAAATTCTTAGCTTAGTAACTTCCATTCTATGTAGTGATTGTAGTGCTAGCTTGAGCTTCTTACATTAAGTAGAAGTTTAAAGTCTCCTTAGTTGATCTTTATTATAGTTAAGATTTGTTCGAGGATGAACATAAATTTGAGTTTGGGGTTGTGATGATGGGTGTAGTTATGCATTAAAACGTCAACATTCTAGCCTTTAAAGACTTGTTTTGTGGATGATTCTATGCTATATTGGTAGATAATCACATAAATGTTTAACAAAGTGGTAAAGCATGTGTTCACAAGGTTCTAATTAAATTCCAAACAAAGTTTCATTTAGAGTTCAACCCGAAAAACTAGCATTAATAGCTTGAGCTTGGTGTTTATTTAGTTGATTTCGGAGGATTTGATTAGTTTAAAGGTGGAAAAATAAGTGAAATATCAACGTGAACTGGCTTAGTTTAACGCTTGTTTTGATTCATCATTATGGATTTAGTGTTGTGTTTCTCTTAATTCGTGTGGTGTGATGATGTAGGGTGCTTATGGAGATGAATTTTATGATAGTTTTATGTTAAAGAACTTTGTAAATCATGGTAAAGATGCCACAAGACAAGGGATGAAAGGAGGAAGCACTAACACTTAACAAAAATTCTGAGGACAAATTCCAGTAGCATCATGCGTCAGCATGCGTCGCATTCTCTAGTCCTGTGCAGTATACGGTGCGGGACATTACCCATTCCATATAAATATAAGGTTATACAAATTATCCTCTCCACATCTAGGTTTTTTAAGAAAATTAGAAACCTAAACAGAATTGGCCTACCCTTATGCTATATATACATGTTGTATCACGTTTTTACATATCTTTTGACATATTTTTGAGATCAAGGGGCTTCTACAACTTCATAATTAATTTTTTTTTTAATTTCATTTAGTTCATTCATGTTTTTATTCACTAATTGCAACATGGTGATTGCAATTATGACAATGTGTGT
The DNA here is from genome assembly GCA_030864215.1 of Capsicum pubescens. Classification (NCBI taxonomy): domain Eukaryota; kingdom Viridiplantae; phylum Streptophyta; class Magnoliopsida; order Solanales; family Solanaceae; genus Capsicum; species Capsicum pubescens. Next base: position 221,884,459 of record CM061540.1, on the reverse strand, counting down.
CTAAATACCCTCTTTCCGGGGTTGAAGCCAAGAACATGATTATTATTGCCATAGATTAAGTTTGTTTTCTTTTATTATCAATATGTGTTAATTGTTCATTCTTATTATAACAATTTTAAGGATTAGAGACCCTTTGAACACATCCATTGTAAACCTTGTTAACTCGGGATAGGGAATAGGGCGATAGAACATCGGAATGAGCAGAGTATGGTTCTTGATTCTATATAAAATAAGAAACTTGAATTAGTATCTTGGACGGGGATGTACTTAGATACATAACTTTATACATATGTAGGATGATATTTGTTAAGAACTTAACTGAATTATTACATCCCCGCCCAACGATGTAGGTGTAAGGTTTAACTTAGGTAATAGATTCGAGGTTGGGAAACCATAATCTCGTAATTATCCCTACGAATCAACAACCAAGATAAGCAAGTTAACGAATGAAATCCAAAAGAATAATATGATTGTTTAGAGTACTTCAACCCTGGGTTTTCTCTTATTGATTGTCTCAAGACCTTTACATTCCAAATTTTTTAGTTTTAATTTACAATTTTTAAAATCTTTATGTGGTTACTCTCGCAGCAATCGAATCTAAAGTGTGAACTGAAATCGAATCATTGCCAAATGTAGCCTCTGTGGGATCGATAATTCGACTTTCTTGAAGGCCACTATATTACTTGGTAGACCACCTACACTTGCATGTGCGCTTGGGAGTTGTCAAACCAAACATCCCGTACCCATCTATATGACTCGTACCACCCAAATCATACCCATTCTAGTAACTATATCCATCCCCCAACCAACAGTGGTCTTCATACGACTGGAACATACCACCGGTACCAAAATGTATGGCTTGTTCCCCTAGGTCATATCTTTCCCAGAAACCACAAATCAAGGAAATTTTCTAAGGTCCAGAAACCAGGGTGTTTCAGTTTCCCCCACTAGGAACATTTGTCCCGAATGATGGATAAGGTAGAGATAATCACACGCACGAGTCATTTGCATTATAAAATAAACTTCCAATCTTTAACAAAGCATCAAATCTATTAATAATTTCTTTAACAAAATCATAAAATAAAGATGTGTTGAAGACGCATACCTTCCGCACGAATCCCAGGTGAAAAAACCAGATGTTGATACATAGAGTTTATGTCCGCTTCCACTTCTAATGTTGATTTTTCCACCTTATGGATCCTCCACAGAAACTTAATGAAGCCACATCCTTGGTTCAAAATCGACGAACCTACCTATCATAGATCTCAATCTAGAACTCTTAATATGATAAGGAGTCGGAGATATTCAACCCCGCCAAAGTAACAAACGAAGAAGGATGACCAAGACACTTGCTCAACATGGAGACATGAAATACCATATGAATGGAGTTAAAACTAGGAGAAAACTCCAATTCATAAGCAATATTTCCAACACTCCTTAAAACTACAGAAGGACCAATATACCGAGGGCTGAGCTTTCCTTTTTTGGCAAACCGCATTACTCCCTTCATGGGAGATACCTTGTGGGACACATTATCCCCAACCTCAAACTCAAAGTCTCTATGCCTTAAATCCGTTTAGGTCTTTAAGAAACTTTGGGAATCCTTAATCCTATTCCTAATCACCTTCACCTTTTCCAAACCCTAATAGACCACCAAATCTTTATCGAACATATCCGTCTTACAAAGCCCGAACCAATAAATAGGAGATCTACACCTCCTACCATATAATGCCTCAAATGGGGACATCCCAATACTAGAATCATAGCTGTTATTGTAAGAAAACTCTACCAATGGTAGATTCTCAACCTAACTACCACCATAATCAACCACACATGCCCGAAGCATATCCTCCAATGTCTTAATAGTCCTTTTGGCTTGCCCATTTGTCTAAGTCTGAAATGCAATACTTAGACATTCCTTAGTACCCAATCCCTTTATAAATGACCTCCTAAAATAAGATGAAAATTGCGTACCATGATCAGAGATAATCGAAATAGGTATACCATGCTTCTTTACAATCTCTTGAAGATATAACTTCGCATGATCATTCACCGAAAAGGTAGTCCTAACTGGAAAGAAGTAAGAAGACTTTGTCAATCTGTCCATTGTGATCCAAATAGAATCACATTAATTATGAGATCGAGGAAGACCAGTAATGAAATACATATTGATTAACTCACATTTCCATTCGGGAAAAACAATCTCTTGATACAGCCCACCAGGTCTCATGTGCTAAACTTTAACTTGGTGACACACCATGCACTAGGACACAAAATCAGCCTCATCCCTTTTCATACGATTCCATCAATACATCTTCTTGAGATCATGACAAATCTTCATCGAGCCGGTATGCACAATATAGTGTGATTCATGCACCTCAGCCAAGAACCTTTGTCCCAACCAGTTAACATCAGGAATGCACAACCTCCCTTGGTACCATAAAGTACCATCTCAACTTTTCTCACACACAATTACCTTTTGCATACCAACACTACTTTTGATTTTTGTCAATATAGAATCTAGCACTTGCTTTTCCTTAAACTCTAAACCAAGAGATGACCAAACCACTTCCTGTACCATCATCACACCATCCTCAGAGTTCAAAAGACGACCTCCAAAATTAGCCAAGATATGAATATCTTTCACTATTCTTTTTTCCACCCTCATCATAAGCCAAACTCCCCATGGATAATTTTCTAAACGCATCATAAACCACGTTAGCCTTACTTGGATGATAGTGAAAACTCATGACATTGTCTTTTAGATACTCTAACAATCTCCTTTTCCTGAGATTTAGCTCCTTTTGAGTGAACGCATACTCCAGACTATTATGATCAGAAAAGATGTCTATGTGCACTCCAAATAGACAATGCCGCCAGATTTTCAAAGTAATAACAACCACCAACAACTCCAAATCATGAGTAGGATAATTCCACACATATACCTTCAAATAAATGGAAGCATAGGAAATTATCATCTCATGATGGATCAAAAAACACTCAATTCCCACCCTAGATGCATTATAATAAACCGTAAACCATTCAATGCCCATAGGAAATTACAAGACCGGAGCAAAAAGTTAGATTATCTTTCAACGTCTCAAAACTCCTCTCACAAGAATTAAACCAATAAAAATTCACCTTTTTATGGGTCAACATAGTCAAAGAAGTAGCTATCATTGAAAAACTCTCCACAAACTGCTGATAATACCAAACCAAACCCAAGAAGCTCCAAATTTTGGTTTGAGTCATGGGTCTGGGCAACCTTTTAACCATAACCTCCATTTGCGGACCCGCAATTATCCCCTTGCTAGAAATAATATGTTTAAGAAAAATCACAATGTTCAACCAAAAATCACACTTGGAGAACTTAGCATACAACTATTGTTCCTTCAAGGTATGTTCACTTTTGGAATAAACCTAAATGTCATTAATACACACAATGATGAAGAGTTCCAAAAACTTCCTAAAAACCATATTCTTAAGGACAATAAATGTTGCCGGGACATTAGTCAAACCAAATGACATCATTGAGAATTCAAAGTACCCATACAAAGTATGAAAATCCATCTTAGGGATATCATCCTCCCTAATCTTAAGCTGATGATACCTAGACCGAAGATCTATCTTAGAAAAGAACTTGACACCTTTCAACAAAGCAAACAAGACATCTATCCTTAGAAAAGGATACTTTTTATTGGTTGTTACCTTATTCAACTACCGATAGTCAATGCACTTCCACAGGGAACCATCCTTCTTGCGCACGAACAATACTGGTGCACCCCACAAGGATATACTAGGATGAATAAACCCCTTATCTAGAAGATCCTTATGTTGCACCTTCAGTTCCCTCAACACATTTAGAGTCATTCAATGAGGAGGAATAAATATTGGATCATTTCCCAGTACCAAATCATTACAAAACTCTATATTCCTTTCCAGAGGAACACAAGGAAGATCATCCGAAAAGACCTTAGGAAATGCATTTACCACTGAAATTGACTTTAAAGGAGGACCTTTCAAGTTACGATCTTTAACCCATACCATTTTATAATGACAACCTTAGTGATTAACCTCTAAGCTTTATGATAAGAAATAAATCTCCCCCAGGAGCTTAGGAACCACCCTCCCACTCTATAACCGATTCACCAGGGACCCTAAAGAAAACCTACGTATAATAATAGTGTAACCAATCCATACCCGGAATAACATAAAAATCCACAATATCATGGTTAAACAAATCTACCAAAGTGTTTTTACCAAGTTACCTACCGGGGTAGAAATAGAAAAAAGATACAGAACAACCTCAGGAAGAAAAACAATACATACAACCACATATGTGTTCACATAGGAAAGAGTGGATCCCAGATCAAGAAAATAATACATATCATGAGAAAAGAGTTAGAATGTTCTAGTAATAGCATTTGGTGATGCCTCAGATTCCTACCAAGATGCAAGAGCCTACAACCTATTATGGTCAGTACAAGTACCAGAACCAGAAGTAGACACCGAAGTTGCACCACTAGGAACATGAGTATAATGTGAAGCAATCAATGTTTTGACTGCTCCCGCAGAACCCTTGCCAACTATATAATTCTTAAGCAATGGCCTGACATAAAAATAATCCTGATAAAGATATCCATAGAAGCAGTAAATATGGCATAAAAAAAATGACTGACCTCCACTCATCTGATATTGGGCACCCTATGCCAAAAAATTATCAACACCTTGTAGAGACCTATCACCCGACTACCTCGAGAAAGAAAGCTATTAGTAGAGAAGAAACCAGAACTCCACCACTTTTTTTAGCCCTTTACCTCCATCCCGATCACCTTGTGACTGAGCACCTCCCTAATTAAAAAACTTTTCCTCTTACCCTACCTATCTCCAAACTCTGCATGTTTTCTTTTCTCATCCTTCACATACTGCATGTGGACAACTAATCTCAAAAAGTCCATATCCTTGATCAGTGAAGCAGTTTTTCTTTCAAAGAACAAATCCCAAGATAGCCCAGAAGTGAACTTTCTCATCCTCACTCTTATGTAAGCCACCAAATTAGGAGCATTCCTTGAAAGCTGATGAAATTTAAAGGCATATTCCTCGACATAGGTTCTACCTTGATTAAGATTCATAAACTCCTTCATCTTTGCTTTCCTTAGATCTTAAAGAAAGAAACGATCCAGAAAAGCACCAAAAAGGGCATCTTATAAGGACAGCTCCTCCACATCACCTCTATCCGAATCCCATTCTTTGTGCTGTTGGTACTCAACATCCTTGAGCCGATAAGCTTCAAAGTGTTCAACTTCCACATTTGTGTCCTGAATCACCCTAAATATCTTCTCTATTTTATCATAGAAACCCTATGAATTCTCCTTCACCTTTACACCCATAAAAGTAAGAGGATTCAGTTTCATAAATTAATTAACTCTTGTGGCCTCACCAGACAACCCACCTGACGCATCCCACTCAGACTGAGCAACATCCAACCAAGCCATTGTATTAATAGACTAGTGAAATTCTATATTAATCTCCTTACCGTGAGAAGGACTAGAAGCAACTAGAGGAACTCTTGAACAATCAAGGATAGGGAAATTCCCCCATTACAACCCATAGTAATACCACAAAGACTCTAACCAAAAGAGTACAAAAATTAGAGTGGGACATTCCCAAAACCATAGAAAAAACAAATATCCATAAATAAGTTAAAGTATGAAATGAAGCCTTCTGGAATGATGAAAGCTCACCACTTAAATCCAACAACTGTCCCCGAATATCTTAATGGTAAAAATGAAAAGTAGAATGGTCGGTTATTGCATCATATGGGGATATAATGCCCGAAGTTGGGTTAGTAGGTGAATGCTAGCATGGACTCAGGTTAAGGATACAATAAATCCATTTATAAAGCCAATTAAGAACTATCCATATGCACAAAACCATACATATATATATATATATATTACCATGCAGAGAAAGGGGACTGGGTTTAGCTTTCTATTAAAATATTTACCTGGGTTGTGTAGCTCTGTCGTCCTAAACTAACCACATGCTATATAGGTTTAGCTCCTTAAGATGAAAGGGCCCTAGTGTGTGAAGTTACACGGCCAGGGAAGAAAACCTGGGATGACTATTACATCCCCAAAAATATAAAGTGTGACATTATGTACACAGTCTCTAGGACTAGACCTCACAATGGCAAATATGAGTTTCTAATTTCGATCCCTCCTACACCTCTAACTTCTATGTCTTTGCTATACACTACCCTTGTTTAAGCCCAATTTAAACTATTTTCCAACCAAACCATTATTCCATTTTTGTTAACCAAGTCTATTAGTAGTGGTATCGTCATACCGACTATAACTTGCAAGTATTGTCCTTATCAAATCTATATGGGATTACCATGTACCCTATATGATTTCCAATTAATCCAAATACATGGCCCCCAAGACCTTTTCAATCCATTTATATAATTTAGGGTTCCATTAAAAGGTTTAAACCATACATAAGTTCCATTAAAACCCAATAATATAGTGAAAGCATTGTTATAGGCTTTTTATCAAACACTTTTGTGGCATAGTATTTAAAAAACCAAAGTCCTTTACAAAAAAACTATTCCCATGTAATCTATTATCCAAAACCATCATTTATGCATATAAAAGCATAATTAAAAACATAGGAAAAGCATAACAAAGATTTCATAACAAAAAACCCCAAATCTAATTAGAAAACAAAAAATAATACAACATTTATATCATGAAAATATTGTATAAATCAATGACTTTAGTTGGAACTAAGAATGAGGGAATAGAACATATCTTAAACCAAGAAGATGATGGAAAGAAATCTCCAAAACAAGCCCCAATTTACACCATATGATAATATCCTAGCTTTCCTTGCCCAAGAACTCTAGAGAGGATTTAAGATTGTTTTCCAAGTAGTTAAGAATAGAATAATAGGGTAAAAAGTCTTCCAAGTGAAATATAATTTATGGGACCTTATAAGGATAAGTGGGGAAATGACCAAATTTCCCTCACTTAAACAACATTAAATTCCTATCATAGGGTACGATTGACCATTCTGAGTGGTACCCACCACTCGTAGCCTAGGTTTCCCCTCTTTGACCCAACACTTTCTAAGGTACTACACACGTAAACCCAAGTTATGTTCAAGTTTATGACTACTACCCATAAATCATACCCCTAGCAGAATAGAATCCAGGAGGTTTGAACACTAAACACCATACCAGTCCTGGGTACAACTAAAATCCTGGCTTATGGCTCATGGTGAGCCAATCGTACTTAGATCCAACTTAAGTTACCAAGTCTAAGGTTAAGATAAATAGAAAAATACCCCATACCCAACTATATGAATCCTAGCACCCAAATCATACCCATTCTAATAACTACATCCATCCAAGTAACCAATACTGGTCTACATACGACTGGACCATACCACCCATGCAAAAGTGTTTTGCTCATTCCCTTAGGTCGTATCTTTCCCTGCAACTAGAAATCAAAGGAATTTTCTAATATCTAGAAACCAAGGTGTTTCAATCTCCCCCACTAGGAACATTCATCTCCGAATAATAGATAAGGTAGGGGTAATCACACGTACGAGTCATTTGAATTATCAAATACATTTATAATCATTAACAATGTTTTGAAACAAAGAGTCAAAGATATTAATCTTTCCATTAACAAACTCAAAAAATATAGATGTGTTGAAGATACATTCCTTCCATACGAATCCTAGGAGCATAAAACAAATCCAGATACTTGGACTTTATGTCCTCCTTCGTTCCCATGTATCTTTTTCCTCCATATGGATCAACCACAGAACCTTAACCGAAGCCACATCCTTGGTTCGCAACTGATGAACCTGCCTCTCCAAGATCTCAATCGGGACGTCTTAATAAGATAGAGAGCCAGACATATTCAACCCTTCCAAAGGAACAAATTAAGAAGGACCACCAAGACACTTCCTCAACATGGAGACATGAAATACCAAATGAATGGAATTCAAACTAAGAGAGAACTACAATTCATAAGCAACATTTCCAATACTCTGCAAAACCACATAAGGACCAATATACCGAGGACTAAGCTTCCCTTTATTGCTAAACTGAATTACTCCTTTCATGAGAGATACCTTGAGGAACACCTTATACCCAACCTCAAACTCCAAGTCTCTACACCTTACATCCGTGTAGGTCTTTTGGAAAATTTGGGCAGCCTTAAACCTATTCAGAATCACGTTTACCTTTTTCATAGCCTGATATACTAAATATGGACTGAACATATCCGCACTACCTAGCCCAAACAAGCCAATAAAAGATCTACATCTCCTATAATATAATGCCTCAGAAGAGGCCATACCAATGCTAGAATGATAGATATTGTTGTGAGCATACTCTACAAAAGTTAGAGTCTCAATCCAACTACCACCATAATAAACTACACATGTCCAGAACATATCCTCTAATAACTTAATATTCTTTTCGGCTTGCCTATCCATCCGAGGATGAAAAACAGTACTTAGACTTACCTTAGTACCCAATCCCTTATGAAAAGACAGACATAAATGGATGAAAATTGCATACCACAATTGGAGATAATAAAAATAGGTATACCATACAGCTTCACAATCTCCTGAAGATATAACTTCACATAATACTTCACCAAAAAAGAAGTCCTAACTAGCAAGAAGATAGATGGCTTTGTCGATCTATCCATAATGATCCAAATAGAATCATATTGATTCCGAGAATGAGGATGACCGATAAAAAAATTAAAATTCATTAACACCCATTTCAATTCAGGAAAAACATACTCATGATACAACATATTAAGTCTCATGTGCTCAACTTTAACTTGTTCACACACAAAGCACTAGGCCACAAAATCAGCCACGTCACTTTTCATACAATTCAATAAATATATCTCCTTGAGATCATGATACATGTTTCTCGATCCTCGCTGTACAACATAGCATGATTCAAGCACCTCAGCCAAGAACCTTTGTCGCAACCCGTCGTCATCAGGCATGCACAACCTCTCTTGTTACCGTAAAGTACCATCTGTACTGATCTCAAACATAATTACCTTCTGTATACCAATACTACTCTTGATATTTATCAAGATAGTATCTAGAACTTGCTTCTTTTTAACCTCTAAGCCAAGAGACGATCGAACCACTTTCTATACCATCATCCCTCTATCCTCAGAGTCCAAAAGATGAACTCTAAGATTATCCAAGATATGAATATCTTTCACAAATTCTCGTTTTTGTTATTCCACATGAGCCAAACTCCCCATGGATAACTTTATAGGAGTATCAACAACCACATTAGCCTTACCTAGGTGATAGTGAAAACTCATGTCATAGTATTTGAGAAGCTCCAACCATCTTCTTTTCCTTAGATTTATCTCTTTCTTAGTGAACACATACTTTAGACTCTTATGATAAAAAAAAGATGCCTACATGCACTCCATATAGATAATGCCACAAGATTTTCAAAGCAAAAACCACCGCCAATAACTACAAATTATGATTAGGATAATTCCTCTCATATACCTTCAAATCCTAGGAAAGAATAGACAACCATCTTCCCATGATGGATATAAACAAAACAAGTCCCATCTTTGATGCATCACAATAAAACAAAAACCATTTACTGCACTCATGAAATGACAAGATCGGATCCAAAGTTAGCTTATCTTTATGCTTCTCAAAACTCCTATTAGAAGCATCCGACAAAGTAAACTTCACCTTTTAGTGAGTCAACTTAGTCAAACGAGTAGCTATCTTTGAAAAACTCTCGAAAAATCACCGATAATACCTTAAAAACCCAAGAAAATCCTAATATCCATTGGAGTCATTAGTCTAGGAAACCTTTTAACGACAACCACATTTTATGGATCCACCATGATCCTCTCTCTAGAAATAATACGACCAAGAAAAGAGACAATATTATAGGAAAACTCACACTTGGAGAACTTGGCATACAACTGTTGTCCCTTCAAGGTCTGTAATACCACACAGAGGTGATTAGCATGATCAACCTCAATTTTGGAATAAACTAGAATGTCATTAATAAACAAAATAATGAAGAGATCCAAGAACTACCTGAAAACCCTATTCATCAAATCCATAAATGATGCTAGGGAATTTGTTAAACCAAATAACATCACCAAGAATTCATAATACCCATACTGAATACGAAAAGCTATCTTAGGAATATCCCCCTCCCTAATCTTAAGCTAATGATACCTAGATCAAAGCTCTATCTTAGAAAATAACTTGGGACCTTGTAACTTATCAAACAAGTCAGTTATCCTTTAAAGAGGATACTTTTTCTTGATCGTTATCTTATTTAACTATCGATAGTCAATGTATATATGAAGGTAACCATACTTCTTGTGCACGAACAACACCGGTGCACCCTATGGGGATACACTAGGATAAATAAACCCCTTAACCTAAAGATTTGTAAGTTGCTCCTTCAGTTCCCTCCACTCATCCTGAGCCATTCTATATTGTGAAATAAATATTGGATGATTGCCAAGAAACAAATAAATACAAAACTCTATTTCCCTATCTAAGGGAATACCAGGAAGATCATCTAGAAATGCCTTTGGAAACTCATTTACCATTGAAACTGACCTTAAAGAATGATCTTTTGAGTTAGAGTCTTTATGCTAGATCAATTGATAAAGACAATCTTTAGAGATTAGCCTCCAAGCTCTAATATAAGAAATAATCCTCCCCCTAGGTGCTTGGGAAATAGCCTCCTACTCAATAACCGATTCACCAGGGAACTAAAGACAACCTTATGGGCCCAAAAATCCAATGACAGTAACATTAGTTTACCCAATCCATCCCCAGAATAACATCCAAATCCACCATGTCAAGCTCAAATAAATCCACCAAAGTCTTCCAACCATCAACAGATACCACCCCCCTTATAGACTCTCTTAAAAATAATTGAGTCACCTATCAGGGTAGAAATAGGAAAAGGATACAAAACAACCTCAGGATTCAAACCTATACATACAACCACATATGGGGTCACATTGGAAAGAGTGGATCCTGAATCAAGTAGATAATACACGTCATGATAAAAGCATTATAACGTACAAGTAATGACACCAAGTGATTCCTGAGATTCATATCGAGATGCAAGATCATACAATATATTTTAGCCAATGTAAATACCAAAAGCAAAAGCAGACACCAAAGTTATATCACTAGGCACAAGAGTAGAAGATGAAGCAATTGGAGCTTTGACCTCTCTCGAATCTTCTTTACCAACTGGGCAATTCTTGAGCATATGGCCTGGCTGGCTATATTTAAAACTATTTTCCCTTCCTTTATCATAATAACCCTGATGAAGATGAACACATAATCAATAAAGAGGGCATGAAGAAGGAAACTATCCCCCACTAACCTGAGATTGGGCACCCTGTACCGGAAAGTTATCACCATATTTTTTATGTCTATCACCCAATTACCTCGGTTAAGGAGAGCTAGTAGTAGATAAGGAACAAGAACTTCCCTACTTTTATTTTTTCCATTTACCTCTATCCTAACCACCTTGTGACTGAGTACCTCCTTAGTAAAAAACCTGCTCCTCATATCCTTCTTATCTATGAACTTCACATGTTTTCTCTTCTCATACTCTACCGCTGCATGTGAACAACTATCCTAAAAATATCCATATCCTTGATAAGCAAAGAAGTCTTGCTTTCCAAGACCAAATCCTGAGATATCCCAAAAAAAAAAATCTCATCCTCACTCTCATGTCAGCCACCAAATCAGGAGCATTCCTTGAAAGATGATGAAATTTCAAGGAATATTCCTTAACAAATATTCTCCCTTACTTAAGATTCACAAACTCTTCCATTTATGCTTCTCTCAGCTCTTGAGGAAAGAAATGATCCAGAAAAGTACCAGAAAAGGCATCCAATAAGGATAACTCCTCTACATCACCTCTTTTCATATCCCACTCTTCGTACCATTGGTATGCAACATCCTTGAGTTAATAAGATGCAAAGTTTACAACTTCCATATTTGTGGTCTGTATCACCCTAAATATTTTACCATTTCAGCTAAGAAACCCTTAGGATCCTCCTCCACCTTCACAACCATAAAGTAGGAGGATTCAGTTTCATAAATTGGCCAACCCTTGTGGCCTCAACAGAAAACCCACCAGACGCCTCTACCTAAGCCTAAGTAGAAACTAACTAAGCAATAATCTGAATAGAATAACAAAATTCCATAATCATTACCTTACCCTGAGGAGGACTTGTAGCAATAGGAGAAACTCTTGAACAATAAAGGATAGGACCTTGAGAACGAAGATGAATACGAAACGTAGGATATGCCCCATCAAAATTATCTCTAGATGTGAGTAAAGAGTTTTCCCTATGCTCCAGATCGTTGAGGCATGATCTAAAAAGTGAACTACGATTGATTAGAGAAGAATTCCAAGACATAGTGTCCAAGCCTAAAAATAGAATACCAAAAAAGTGAAACATTCCTAAATGCCTTGAAACCTCTCTCTTATGAGTGTGGCATGCTAAACACCCTAAAAACAGACTTTATTAGACTCAACTTTCTGGACTCCAAATTTACCATAAACTTAAGGCCATGATACCAACTTTACCCGACCTGAGGTATTGTCGTAATGGGTATCCCAAGTTCGACTAGGACCATAGACCACCCTCGTTACCCAACTAAATATCCTACCGCCTACCCTAACTTTGCTGAATTTCAAATATATAACAAGGTAGTGTAACTATCCAAATTATAGTATCTGGGATAGGTCAATTACCGAGACTGACCCAACTGAGTTAGACTGTTCCCTACCAACCATACAACCATACCAACCCAAAGTAAACCATAGATCCAAACACAAACAAATAAGTTCCATAAATAATAAAGTATATAATATCAAAATAAAAGAGGATGGAGCAAACAAAAATATCATCAATCGGTATCAGCCCCAATATCAATACCAATGCTAAGTCTGACACCAATATCGATCCCACCCATTCAAACCTATAGTAGTACCAAAGAGCCTCTAACTAAAAGAAATACCAATAATTTGATTGGGATATTCCCCCAACCATAGCCCAAACTAAAATGCATAAATAACTTAAAGTTTGAAATAACATCCATGAAATGGAGCCTTTAAGAAAGATAAAAGCTCAGTGCTTTAATCCAAAAATTTTGCTCGAATATATGAATGGTAAACAAAAGGAGAAGAATGGATGGTTCCTTCATAGCACAGGGATACATCACCCGAAGATGGGTTAGCAAGTGAACGCTAGCATGAACTATAGATAATGATAAAATAATGCCATTTATAAATCCAAGTAAAAATAATCCATATGCATACAACCATATTTATATATATATATATATCCATGTAGGGAAAGCGAACCAGGTTTAGAATTCCATTAAAAGTTGTACTTGGGTTGTGTAGCTCTGCTGTTCTAAACAACCCTTGGGCTATATGGGTTCATCTCCCCTACTAAAAAATCCCTATTACAAGAATCCACACGATAAGAGAATAAAACATAAGATGACTAGTACATCCCCCAAAATACAATGTGTAACACTGTGCACATGGTCAATAGGACCAATTCTCATATCGGTAAATATGAGTTTCCAATTTTGACCCCCCCCCCGATATCTCTACCTTCCACGACTTTAATAGAACTCACCGCCTCCTTTAAGCCTAATTAAAAAATATTTCTAAGCAAATAATTATTACATTATTGTTAACCAAGGCTATTAGTAGTGTTATCATTATATCGAGTATAACTTTCAAGTATTGTCCTTATCTATTTCTTAAGGGATTCCTATGTACCCTTTATGATTTATAATTAAACCATAAACATGGACACTAAGAATTTTCAATCCATTCTAAGCCATTAAAACCATTAATATCATTTCGGTTTCCATTACCAGATTTAAACAATACATAAGTTCCATAGAAAAACCAATATTATACTGACAACATTGTTATATGCATTTTATCAAACACTTTAGGGGCATAGTATTTCAAAAACCAAAGTCCATTACAAAAGAACCACTCCTACGCAACCAATTATCCAAAATTACCATTAATACATGTAAAAGCATAATTAAAAACATGGGAAAACCATAACAAAGCATTCATAACAAAAAACCCAAAATCTTATTGGAAAACCCAAAATCATACAACTTTCAAATCTTGAAAACATTGTATAATCCCATTCCTTTAGTTGGAACTAACAATGAGGCAACAGAACATGAGTTAAACCAAGATGGTGATGGAGAGAAATCACCTAGACAAGAATTTATTTACTCCTTAAGATTAAACCATAGCTTCATTTGCCAAAGAACTCTAGAGAGTATTTAAGAGTATTTTTCAAGTTTTTAAGAATAGAATAATAGGGAACATAGCCTTAAAAGTGTAATATAAGTTGTGGGACCTTATTAGGATTATTTGGGAAATATATAGATTTCCCTCACTTAAACTATATTAAATTTCATCATAGGGTATGAATGACCCTTATAAATCGTACCCATCCTGTACAAGTGGTACCCACCTCTCTTACCCTACACTGTCCCCTTCCTTTTGGACCAAACACTGTCCAATGTACGACACACCTAAAACTAAGTATTATTCAAGTGTATGACTAGTACCCATTAACTGTACCCCTCGAAGAATAGAATCCAGGAGGTTTTGAACACTGACCATCAGAAAGTCCTGGATACAACTAATACACTTATTTATGGAACATTGTGAGCCACTAATAATTAGATCCAGCATAAATTACAAAGTCTAAGGTTAAGTGAAGTAAAAAAACAACCCATACCAAACTATACGACTCGTACTACCCAAATCATACCCATTTTAGTAACTATATCTATCCTACCAACCAGTATTGTTCATCATATGATTGGACCATACCACTCATACCAAAGTGTATGACACATTCTGCTAAGTCGTATCTTGCCCAAAAACTAGAAATCAAGTAAAATTTTTAAGGTCAAGAAACCATGGTGTTTCAGGAACACAACCTCAGTGTTTATCTATGACTCAATTACAACCAAATTTACTGTTAGTTACTTCTTTGATCTAGTTCTACCTGTTTATTACAGCTATTAAGATCAACAATTCCATATATTCCCTTATGATTTGACCCCAACCATTGTGGTAGACATTGGACTATGAAAAACAATTGGGGAAATTTTGATTCATATTATTCATATAGTTCTCTTTATCCTATGTAATTTTGTGATCATCATATTTAGGAAAAAAGTAATCCTAAGGCATAGGGTGCCTAGTCTCAGGCTAGTAGGTCTCAATCATTCCTATTTTATCATCTTTGTAGATTTTATGGATAATTTTATTGATGTTAGTGTGATGAGGGGAGGATCTTATGCTTCAACTATATTTAGCCTGGACATATGTAGAGAAACTACCGTGCAACTAAAATAGCCATTAGGTCTTCTAAGGTTTCGGTTGCCACTTCTTCATATCCTGCACCAATGGGCACCACTTAAAGCACCATTAATGGCCTAAATTGTCTCTACTCTCTTGCTTACCATCAAGAATCTAAGATATCTCTTAATATTTTTACTAGTATGTTATAGCTCTTCTTTCGTGATATGTATTATTTTCTTGATCCGATTCTACCTATTCTAATGTGACCCCTTGTGTGGCTATACATTTTTGTTTTTGTCCAAAAAAATTTTTGACCCCTTTTTGGTGTCTACTCATGTGGTTGATTCAATAGTTGCTAGAAAATTTTTTTGGAGTAGTGTGGTATCTATATTTCGTAAGGAGACATTTGAGAATTTGATAGAGTTGGATATAGTAGATTTTAATATTATTTTTGGTATGGATTGGCTTTATTCGTGCTAGATTTTCTAGATTGTAGGGCCCAAAAGGTCATATTTTTATTTCCTAATTAATTTATATTAGAATGGGAGGGGAGTTCATTAGCACCAAGAGAAAGGTTTATCACTTATCTTAGATCTCAGAAATTAATTTTAAAAGGGTGTATATATTTTCTAGTCTGGGGTAGGGATTCTAATTTTGAAAGTCCTTTCTTCCAAACTGTCCATTTGGTTAATTAGTTTCCTGAAGTGTTTCAAAATTATTTTTTCTGGAATTTCTCCCAATAGGGAAATCAATTTCAAAATTGATCTTCTACTAAATACAAGTCCTACGTCCATTCCTTCTTATAGGAGAATTAAAGGAGCCAAAGTAGTAGTTAAAAGATCTTTTTCATATGGGTTTCATTCGTCCTAGTGTTTACCCATGAGGTGCTCCTTTACTGTTTGTGACTAAAAAAATGGGGCCCTTCCAAAGTGTATAGACTTTTTGTAGCTGAATACATTCAAAGTGAAGAATAAGTACTCTCTTCTTAGTAAACATAATCTCTCAACCAGCTTCAAAGTACTGATTTTTATCTATGATTGACCTTTATTTAGGCTATCATTAGTTGAAAATTAAAGAGATTAACATTCCCAAGACTACTTTTCATACTCTTATGGTCAGTATGAGTTCTTGATAATTTTATTTTTGTAGACTAATGCTCTGGCAACTTTAATGGATCTTATGAGTCAGGTATTTAGGAAGTTTCTTAATTTATTTATGATAGTATTAATTAATCATATATTGGTTTATTCTATGAGTAAAAACTATCATACTAATCAGATCCAAATTGTGCTGCAGACTCTCAAGGATCAGAGGTTGTATACAAAATTTTCTATGTGGGAGTTATTATTGAATGTTGTGAATTTTTTTGGGCATGTGGTTTTTAGTGAGGGTATCATGGTGGATCCATATAAATTTGAGGTTGTTAAGAAGTGTCCTAGAACCGTAACTCCAACTGGAAGTAGGAGCTTCTTGGGATTGTCGAGTATAATAGGAGGTTTACAGAGAGTTTCTCTTCTTTTAAGGCCCCGTTGAAAAAGTTACCTTAAAAGAAGGTCAAGTTCTTATGGTCCTATTCTTGTGAGGGTAGTTTTGAGAAGTCAAAGATAAATTAACTTCTATGCTGGTTCTGCAATAATTTATGATGCATCCTATGTGTGATTGGGTTGTGTCTCTATGTAGTATGGTAAGGTTGTGGCTTATGCTTCTAGGAAGCTTAAGTCTCATAATAGGAACTATTAACTCATGACTTAGAGTTGGTTGTTGGATCTTTACTTTTTAGATTTGGTGTCATTATTTGAGTAGGGTTTATATGCAAATTTATTTAGACCATAAGAGCTTGCAATACATGTTCACTCAGAAAGACTAAGACATAAGTATGCACTACGATTAAGGTAAGGCTAAATTAGTTGTTGATTCTCTTAGAAGGTTGACTATAGGGATCTTATCCTATGTTTGTGAGGAGAAAAAAAGATTAGTGAAGGATATCCACAGATTGACTAACTTGGGACTTAATCTTTTACACTTTAAGGATAACAGAGTTATTATTAAAGAAGTGGTCAAATCATCTCTTGGTACTGAGGGAAAGGTGAAGTAGGATTTGTATCCCATACTTATATAGATTGAGGATGATGTGGGTCAGTAGAAGGTTATGGCATTCAAGATTGGGGGAGATGGAATTCGAATGTATTAGGGAATATTGTGTGTTCCTGGTGTTGATGGCCTACAAAAAGGATCTTGACTGAGACTCGATCACCTCAGAGATATGGGTAAAGCTAGTTTTATTTGTATTCCATAGGCAGATGGAAATAAAGTATTTCCCGTTACTAGCCTGGTGTTTTATTTGATTCAAATGAAAGGATTATTTAGAGGTCAATCCCATAAGTATATCAATTTACACTTGATAAATTTTAGTATTGTGTGTTCTCTATTTCATATTCCCCAAATTTCTCAATAATCAATCTATTTGAGTATTTTCCCATTCTAATTGGTGGGAGAAGTGGTCTTATGGTTGTGGTCTTTGCCTATGGGATCTATCACTTTATGGGTTGAGCTCACAGAAGTATTTTTGGATAGGTACTTTTATCCTTCTTGGATGTAGAAACTAATATATGAAATCATAAACTTTTTCCAACTAAATGGTGAACCATTATATGAGACTTGGCATTGGATCAATTGAACAAGAGAATAGTAGATTATGAAACCGAAGGATCTCTTATCAAACAAACCTATGGTGTTGCAGTGGTGTCATTGGATGAAGAGACCAAGAGAAGTAGAGGATGGCACATAAGAGATACTGAGGTTGTAATGAGGACTCTTTTTACATTTTTTGTCAGCCTAGAAACAAGAAGAAAGGACAAGGAAAGAGATGAAAATAGGGCTAAAGTGTTGACTAAACTTGATCTTTTAACCAAGCAGTAATTGTAGATCCTCAGAGGCGGTTACTATTGTTTCTTCAAACATTGTTAAATCTTATAATGATTAGGAAGCAGAGTCTCTTCATAAATAAATTTTATTCCTATCAAACAAATACGGGGGGTTCCAACACCAACTATCAAAGACAAGGTAGAAATAAAGGTTTAAAGGAAGGGGATCATAATAGAAATTGGTGTAATAGGGAACATAATAGAGACTAGGATTAGAGACATAAGGATAGAGAGTATTATCTATCTGTGCCTCCACATGATCAGTTGATCCAAAGATGTTCAAAAGTGAAGATGTCTTGGCTCATATCTTAATTGTTTTTATGGAAAAAATAAGATATTGAGAGAGTGGAAAAGTGGTGTCTCACAACTCAACCAAATAGTGATATCTCATTTGGCTTATATTAAAAAACTTGAAACATAAGTGGGTTAATTATCAGCTTATCTTGATGAAAGGATAAAGGATGAATTGTCTAGTGTGATAGTTGCTAATTCTAAGAATGTGGCTCACGTCATGGAAATTGTCAATAGGAGCGGTCAGACTCTTGGTAAAGATATTGCTGATTTTGATAAAAATATCAATGAAAAGGCAAATGATGTACAAGCAAATGAAAATAAAAAGTGGCTAGAAAATTATAACAATGTGTTCTCATAGATCTTTGAGTAAATTCTTTAAAGGCCAAAGGTAGTTGAATAAAAGGATGAATGTGAGGAAGTTCTAAAAATGATTAAGGGAAATGACCCAAAATTCGATAAAACTATTGTTACTTTGTGGCAAATAAAAATTCTCCCACATTCCCATAAATGGTCAAGAATAAAGAAAATGATACAAATTTCAAGAAAATTTATACAAAATTTAGCAACCTAACGGTGACTATTCCATTGTTAGAAACTTTAAAAGAGTTGTCTGGGTCTGCTAAATTCATGATTAAATGTATGACAAAAAACAATTCATAGGTGCTGAAACTATAAAGGTAATAAATATTATAGTGCGATAATGTATAACACATTGGTGATGATGAAAAACATTTCTTGGAGATAATGTATAACACATTGGCGTTCACTATTTCTTGCACTATTGGGGTACACAAATTCGGAAAAACATTAGGTGATCTTGGAGCAAGCATTAACTTGATACCATTTGTCATGATCTAATTGTTAGTTTTAGGTTCCACCTAAACAATTACAATGAGGTTCTTAATGGAGTATCGTTCTATAAAGAATCCCATGGGAGTGCAATGTGATGTCCTTTTGAAAGTGGACCAGTTCACCTTATCGATCAATTTTGTTGTCATTGATTATGAGTTGGACCATGTGATCCCATCATTCTTGTTAGTTATTTTTGGCTATTTATGGGCCTTAGATGATGTTGAATGTGGTGAAATAAAGTTTTGAGTCTACGATGAAAAAGTGTCCTTCAATGTATGTAAGTCTATGAAACAACCAAAGAACGTGTAAGTCATTTTAATAATTGATTTGAATATAAATGAGTTATCTAGCACTATTCAAATAGATCTTATAGATGACCCCTTGTTAAGTGTATTGGGTAACTTAGGGAGTGAAGCAATTAAAGAACATGATAAAATGGTTGTTTCAATGATGATTTGTTAATATTACAATTAAAACCTTTTCACGTCAGATCTTGATTTATAGAATTGTTAAAATCCACCTGCAAAACCTTCAATTGTTGAACTACCTCAGCTTTGGATTAAGCCATTCCCTTCACATCTTTTATGTCTTTTTGGTTGAGAAAAATACTTTTCCAATCATTGATAATAATAATCTATTGTCTCAACTAGTGAAAGCCTAAAAATATAAGGTGAAAATTTTCATTTGTGCTATTGGGTTAACAATATAAGAGATCAATTACATTTTCCCAAAATCTGCTTATATAAAAGGAAAATCATATGATGGAATTATGATAAAACCATGGAATGAGGGTTTCATATTGGTGATGATGTGCTCCTCTTCAACTCTAGGTTTAAACTTGTCATGGTAAAATGTAAAACCAAGTGGTTGGGTCTATTTGTTGTTGCTAATGTCTATACAAGTAGATAAATTTAATTACAACATAAAAAAAGACGATTGTTATAAATGGGCAAATATCAAAGAATTACCACATTGGTGGAGCCAAAGCAGCTAAGGTGAAGTCACAATGGTTCAAGGATCACATATGAGAAAGAAGTGATGTCGTGCCATGACTATAACTATGGCATTTCTTTGAAGGTTAAACAAGGATTATTCTTGATGTTTTATAGTGTTTTAGATACTATTTTTTTTTTATTTTTTGTTAGGTAGAAAATATTAATAGTTTGAAGGAATGAAGGGAGGTTTTGAGGCTCAAAACTATGCCACGAACCTAATTTTTTAGCAGAAAATCTACACCTTACTGCCTTGACTTGTGTTGGATCTTCTTGATCATCCCAGGAGCATACCAAAAAAAAATTAGGAGCAGTTCACAGTGCCTTGATCTTCTCTAGATCTACTTGATTATCCTAGGAAAAGGTCAAGCGCAGATTAGATTAGCGCTAAAAAACATGACTACAGTTTAATATTTTCACACTCCTTCAGGCCAAAGTCAGAACATCTCATTTCTCAACTCTAGAATTCAATTCCAGATCGTTAATATGGAATTTCCTTTCATTATTTTTCTCTCTTAAATGAACTTAAAACAAATGATCTTTTGTAAAATTCTCAATTTAATTCTATTTAAAGTATAAATGGTGTACACATCCCATTGTTTCTTTTTGTTTAAATTTGATTTATTTGATCATACATTTGTATAATATGGCTATTTTGATAAAAAAAATTGTAATGTGTTCCTTGTTTTACATTCTTAATGGAAAATTCTTGCTTCTTTAAACTATTGCACACCATGTGTTTGATGAAATGCTCACTTGAAGTTAGCTTGCCAAATTGAGTGGTGGTTGATCTAGTTATGTTAGTATGAGTACTAATGGTGTGGTTGGTGGTGAATTGGTTAATTAAGCTTTCACATATGTGCTTTTATTTTGTTTCTTCAAGGTCTTATCTTTCATGCACACTATATGTTTGTTAAAATATCAATGAGAGAGGAATGTCTTTAATGTTAATAACGGATATTGTATTCATTCTTAAGGTATTAATATTAGTCAAATTACTGCTTAATGGTAGAAAATCAGTGATTTTTTTGTTAAAATTGTTGATTAATGTTTCTTTAATGGCTATGGTTGATTATTGTGCTTATCATTTATTCTAGGGGTGAAGTTTGAGTAACTTGATAGACATGAATGTTTGCCTTTCCCTAATATAGATTGGGTAACACTATTCGTAAGGGTATAGGGTAATTTTTTTATAGTAGTTGAGATGATCTTTTCAGATTTTGTGTCACCTCGTGAGATGATTTATTGATTTGAAAGGCTCATTTGATACAAACTTGCATCTTTGCTTCATACATATGTGCTTATTGAAAATTTTTGTTTTACATATTGTCATGACTTGTTTGAGAAGCCTTTATTGACATTTGTTAGCCTAGATCTTTAGTATAGCTTTCATTTGAGTTTTTTTTTTGATTTGGAAATACCCTATCTCATTGGATTATTCCTGGTTGTTTAAGGACAAGCAATAGTTTAAGTTTGGCGGGTTGATAATCCATCAATTTAATGCCTTGTTAGCACCTTTTAAGCTTAACTTATCATGTTATTTTATTGATTTGGTCTTAATATCATGTATAACATTCATTTATGTATGTAAAGGTATAAAATTAAGATGAGTAATCCATAAAAAAGGGACGTCTAAAATGACAAAAAAAATCCCTAAAGTTCATATTAACATGTCGGAAGGCCACCCATACAATCAGGCTGCCAAAATGGCAAAAATAGTGCCATCTATACTGAAGTTGCACCTATAATACCCTAAAAAATCCAAACCAATATTAGCGCCATGTTTCAAGATCATGAATAGTACATAATGGTTCTTTTATAGTTTTATGACCAAGTTAGATTTATATTAAGTCTTCAAATAACTCCCATCTATCAGACAAATAAAAATATTCCTTACCGATTTAATTCTTGAGAAGGATATTGCCATAGTCAACTTCAAATAAGTATGTCTCTATTTATACTACAAATTATTGAGAACATAACCTACCAACAGATATATAATTGAATTATCTTTCCAACGACACCAATTATTCCTAAATTCGTTATCGGAGCAAGGAGTTATGCCCGTTTTACTCCAGCATATCGGGCTGGCAACTATTTGACAACAATTTTGACGGCCTGTCATATTTGTGACGCCTTGTCAAAATGGTCGTCAGCCTTAGGAAGAAACCATCTTCTGTGCGATGACATGTTTTATGGCCTGTTAAATTTTTGATGTCTTGTCACAAATGTCATCAGCTTTTCTCTCCAGAACTTGAGGGACGTTTTAGTAAGGATATTTTAGTCTTTTCCCTTCACTTCCCATGACTTATAACACTCAAGGAGCATATTATCTTCCATTATCTTTAGTTAAACATCTCAAAAATCTCTCTTATACGCTCTCAACCATAAGATTAGGGTTTTCTCTAAAAATCATCTCCTTAAGAACAAGAACATTCTCTACCAAAGGGGTTAATCCCTAGTCAAGAAAAATCAAGAGCAAGCCTAAGGATTTCTTCAAGAAACTTTAGGAAA
Organism: Capsicum pubescens; assembly: GCA_030864215.1. Classification (NCBI taxonomy): domain Eukaryota; kingdom Viridiplantae; phylum Streptophyta; class Magnoliopsida; order Solanales; family Solanaceae; genus Capsicum; species Capsicum pubescens. The sequence goes on along the minus strand of CM061540.1, from coordinate 221,861,447 downwards.
CATTAGATCTCTTTCAAGATCAAGCTTTAATGTATGTGTAGTGTTCATCCATGGGTTCCTTTCATCCATGGAGCTCAAGAATCATGTTTTAAATTATAAATTGTGATTTTCCTTGTTTTATGACTATATTCATGTTGATGATTGTTGTTTGGATTCAAGGTTGTATCTTGATGTGTTTTTCATGAAGCATGTGAATAGGTTAGTTAAAACCCATGAATTTTTTATGGATTAATATTGCCAAATGGATAAGCACACCTATGCCTTAAAGGGTGCATGCAAAATGTTTGATAAAATTCTTAGGATGCTAGAAATTCATGTTTACATGGTTCCATGATATCTAAATGACAAGTCCATTTTAGCTATATACTTCAATATAAATTCCATTCTATTGATGTTTTTCTATTTTTGTGGTATTAAGCATGTATGATAATGGAAATATACTATATGTACATGAAATATATCCATCCACTCCCTACCATACTTAAGATGTTGAAGAACTACATGAAGTATAATATCCCCTACTTAAGACTGTTAATTGTCGACTCCAATCTTATGATCAAGTCAGTCATGTGGTGTCAGTTTTCTTTCATCGAGTCCTAGGGGTATTCAAACCCAAAAATATAGATATGTTCCTAGAGCCATGTCATGTTATCACGATATGATCAGTTAAGCCATGATCTTTAGAATTTAGTTAGTCATGTGACTCAGGAAATGTCAGAAATCTCTGTAGTTTCAGTAGTTCAGTAATCTTAGTGATCTCTGTACTCAGTAATATCTGTAACCTCAGTATTCAAAGTCAATCTTAGTAATTTCAGTACTCCCAATCAGTCCACAAAACTGAGTACATTTCATTATTCATCAGAATTCACTAAAACTCAGTTTAGCTCCGCTAAACAATACCACTAGTATCAGTTCAGCTAATCAGTTCAGTTCAGTTATTCAGTTCGGCCCAGTTATTCAGTTCAGTTTCTTTCAAATGGGAGTAGGATTTAGCACTAAGTAATCCTAGGGATGGGGACTCACCTGCTAGATTAGGACTGAGATTGTTAGAAACAATCCCTAAGTTCCAGAACTATATAGCCAGCGTAGGTACGAGATATTACCCGTTAGATAGGACTAACATACTCAAGGGTCACACGTTATCATATTTATATGTATAGGACTTATCCCAGGATTCACCCGCTAGATTAGGACTCAATCCACAACAGATGTCTTTACTGGTAGTGCGGTACTAACACCCTTCCAATCAAGGGAGAGATTAGACCCTAGGCAACTTAGCTTGGGGAATTTCGGTTAGATGAACTCATCCCACAGTTTTGGTTACAGAATTAGGGATGTCAGACAAAGTCACTCATCTTAGTAGTACAAATTCAGTACTGTTAGATACAGTCAATACTTATCATTATAAATAGATTTCAAGACCAACCATTATCTAGGACTGGTCTGAAATATGATTAATCAGTATCAGAATAATCGGATTAAAAGATCACCCGCTGGATAGGACTGATCTAAGACTAAGTCAAATCATTCTTATTATTATTATACTCAAATATGACCCACCAAATAGGACTGATATAAGATTCAATTACTCCATATAGAATAAAACTCAAATAGTTCTATAAGAACTTAGACTATCAGATATAGTAGCTCAGTATTAGTTACATCGGTTACGCCGATCATCACAGTTATATCAGTCATCATAGCTACGTATGAGTATTTAGTTTCAAGACTGTTAGAAACTGTCAATCAGACAAGTTCTTCATAATTCTAACTGTTAGAAATAGTTATCCATCTATTCAGTACCTCAGTATCAGTAAAGTCATGTCGTAAGTATTCAGACTCAGTAGTCAATATCACCACGAGTTCAATTATAGTTTCTTATGCATGTATGTATTCCCACGTTCATATTAGTTAGCATTGTTCATGCATATAACCCTTTGCATTTAGCCTAGCTCACTCGTATACTCAGTACGTTTAGTTGTACTGACGCATTTGTGCTATGGTGTTTTCTCTTATGTTACACCATAGGTTTAGAGGCACGAGCTCCAGATCATTAGTAGATTCCAGTATCAGCATCAGAGTTAGAAGTGAGTCCTCTTCCTTCGAGGACATGATAATTTCATTACTATTTCAGTTTTTTAGTTTATTTCAGTAGTTGGAGTTAGTTGGGGATATGTCCCATCAACTCCTTATTCAGAAAGTTAGAGGTTGTCCAGACTATAGAATGATAGAAAGTTATTTCACACTTGTTTTGGTATTATTATACCATTTTTAGATATTTTGTTATCAAACGTTTATTTAGTTTGAACCTTATGGCCATTCAGTACATGTTTCTATATTTTCATGTTATATTATGCAGTGTACATGTACAAATATCAGTCATGGGTTAGCTTGTGGTCTTTGGGGATCATGAGCACCGTGTAGCATTCCGGTTTAGAAAATCAGGGTGTACCAAACTTGGTATCAGAACCTAAGGTTCAATAGAGTCCTAGGAAGTCTGAAAGATGCATCTAGTAGAGTCTTGTACATGTTTGTGTTATGTACCACACTTATGTGAAGGAGTCTATGAGATGTTTTTGGAACAATTTCCCTTCTTTCATGTCTCAGATCGTGCTATAGAAAAGTTCTCTAAGAAAACTCATGTAGATTCTCCTCATGGTATAGTCATGTCAACTTTACCTTACTTTCAAAGTAAAAAAAGTAGTGAAGCTCAAGTCCTACAGAGAGGGCTTTCTCAAATATTCCCTACAGATAGCTATGGGATTTCCCTCATGCTCAACAGTATCCCATCAGTTCAGTGATGTCCCAATGTTGTACGGATCTCATTCATGATCATGAGAACTCATTGTCGAACCCATATTTAGATATGCTAGCAGATCCCTTCTCAAAATCATATGATAAAATATGACTAGAGTTAGAAGCATGAACCTAGAAGTTTAGCAGTAGTAAAGTTGGGATAATAATATCCAGATTGAACAGACTATGTATTCATGGGGATAGTTGTACAAGAATAAATCAGTAGGCTTGAACAATGTGAGTTAGAAATTTAAGTTTATTGACCCAAAATTAAGCATGAAGGCGTGAATGTGATATTAGTAGTATATGAGGGAAACAGGGGTAAATGATGTGTTTATTAAGGCAAACATGTGTTAATCAGAGTGTAAGTACGTGATGATGATTGTAGTTCAATTTAGAGTTTAGTTTAGTGCTCACAAACTTATGATGATGTCTTAAATACAATGGGTGGATGGTAGATCAAGTACCCAAGTCACGCTCTCAGATTTTTGTAGTAGTGCCAGTATGTACAAGAAAGCAGTTAGGGAAGACGATTCCCGACCCATCCTCATCTCAGCGTAAAGCTTTGTACATCAGTCGGAATAATGCCTATGCATGCTTCATGTATCAGATTCCATAAATATTGATTATATTCACACGCATTCCATAGAATCGTGTGCACTTTCAGTTCCCAGTGAAGGAAATTTAGTCCTAGATCACTCAGTGTTACAAATAATGTTCCATGAACTTAGACATTCCATAATCAGGTCATACAACTCATAAATCATGTACACATATCATTCTCCCCAGTATACTCAGTTTCCACGACTCATGCTACAACTCCACTAATCATATAAATTAAGACTATGTCATGTATATCCTCAGTTTATCTCATGCATAATGCATTAGTTTCAGACTCCCAAAGTTTTGTTATAATCTAGTTCATAGATGCCTATGCAGCACCTAGTATCTTCATAAGGTAAGTGTTCTTATAGGGATATAGCGTCCCAAGTGGGAGATACCCCACCTTCTCTTAACGCTCTCATGTCTTAGATTTTTTAGTTTCTCCTTGGATAATGAATTCCGTCAAGAATAGAGGGTACTCATAAGTTGACCCTCAAGTTAGACCTCAATCATAAGTAAAGTATTCAGAGGTTCAGTTCAGTTCATGATGTTCAATCCATATTTCACGTAGCAGACTCAGTCATGTTCTCATGTTTCAGTTCAATCTTAGTGACTTTATCATTGCATGTTCAGTCGGATGTTCGTGAGTCTTTTCAGTCATGTATTCACGCATCAGATATGCGTGGTCAGCTTATTAGTACTGTAAGTCATGCATTCATGTATCATGTAAGTCATATAATGATGCATCAGATATGCATTCTCAGTTAAGAAACTCAGTTTATCAGAAAACTCAGTCCTACATTCATAAATCAGTTACTCATGCATTAGATTTGCATGTTCAGTGTGACGTATTCAGATTATCCTTCATGTTAATCCCGAAACCATGTTTTAGTAGTGTATGTCTTTTATGTACTTTAGTTGATCTTTTCTTCCATCTCAGTCATTCGAGGACGAATGTTCCCAAGGGGGAGATATTGTAATACCCCAAAAAATCTAAACCACTATTAGCGCCATATTTCAAGCTCATGCATAGTACATAATGGTTCTTTTATAGATTTATGAGAAATTTAGAATCATTTTAAGTCATGAAATAACTCTCAGCTATCAGACGAATCAAAACATTCCTTACCGATTGAATTCTTTAGAAGGATATTGTCATTGTCAACTAAAAATGAGCATATCACTTGTTATACTATGAATTATTTATATCATTACCTTCCAGCAGATAGATAATTGACTTATATTTCCAACGATACCAATTTTTCCTATATCCAATATTGGAGCAAGGAGTTATGCCCATTTTACTCCAGCATATTGGGCTGGCAATTGTGTGACAACAATTTTGATGGCCTGTCACATTTGTGATGCCTTGTCGAAATGGTCATCAGCCTTAGGCAGAAACTAGCTTCAGTGTGACGACATTTTTGATGGCCTGTCACATTTTTGATGCCTTATCACGATTGTCGTCAGCTTTTCTTTCAAAAGCTTGAGGGAAGTTTTAGTAAGGGTATTTTTGTCTTTTCCCTTTACTTCCCACAACTTATAACCCTCAAGAAGAGTATTATCTTCTATTATCTTTAGTTAAACATCTCAAAAAGGTCTTTTATACGCTCTCAACCACAAGATTAGGGTTTTCTCTCAAGATCATCTCCTCAATAACAAGAACATTCTCTCCCAAAGGGGTAAACCATAGTCAAGAAAAATCAAGAGCAAGCCTAAGGATTTCTTCAAGAACCTTCAAGAAACATTTGATATCTTTCAAGATCAAGCTTTAAGGTATGCGTAGTGTTCATCCATGGATATCAAGATTCATGTTTTAAATTAGAAATTTTGATTTTCCTTTTTCTTTTAGACTATATTCATGTTGACGATTGTTATTTTGATTAAAGGTCGTATCTTGATGTGTTTTCATGAAGCATGCGAGTAGGTTAGTTGAAACCCTTGAATTTTGGATGGATTAAGATTGTCAAATTGATAAGCACACCTATGCCTTAAAGAGTTCATGCAAGGTGTTTGATAAAATACTTAGGATGCTAGAAATTCATGTTTACATGGTTCCATGATATCTAAATGACAAGTCCATGTTAGCTATATACTTCAATATAAATTCTATGCTATTGATGTATTGTTACTGTTGTGGTATGAAGCAATTATGATAATGGAGATATACTATATGTACATGAAATATATCCATGCACTCCCTACCATGCTTAAGATGTTGAAGAACTACGTGAAGTATAATATCCCCTACTTATGACAATGTGAATTGTGGACTTCAATGTTATGATCAAGTCACTCATGTTGTGTCAGTTTCCTTCCACCGAGTCCTGCAGGTATTCGTACCCGAAAATATAGTTGTGTGCCTAGATCTATGTCATGTTTTCACAATACTCTCAGTTAAGCCATGATCTATAGAATTTAGTTAGTCCTGTGACTCAGGAAAACTCACAAATCTCAGTAGTCTCAGTAGTTCAGTATTATCAGTGATATCAGTACTCAGTAATATCGGTAACCTCAGTATTCAAAGTCAATCTCAGTAACTTTAGTACTCTCAATCAGTCCTAAGAACTAAGTACATTTTGTTATTCATTGGAATTCAGTAAACTTAGTTTAGCTCTACTAAATAATACCACTAGTATTAGTTCAGCTAATAAGTTCAGTTTAGTTATTCAGTTCAGATCTATTATTCAGTTCAGTGTCTTTCAGATGGGAGTAGGATTCAGCACCGAGTGAGCCTATGGATGAGGACTCACCCGCTAGATTCAGAGTGAGATACTTAGAAGCAATCCCTAAGTTCCAGAACTATGTATCCAGCGTAGGTATGAGTGGTGCGTTATTGACACCCTTCCAGTCAGGGAAGATATTGGACCCCAGGAATCTTAGTTTGGGGGATGTCAGTTAGATGAACACATCCGACAATTTCTGTTACAGAATCAAGGCTGTCAGACACAATCACTCAGCTTAGTAGTACAGATTTAGTACTGTTAGATATAATCAATGCTTATCATTATAAATAGACTTCAAGATCACCCATTAGCAAGGACTTATCTCAAATATGATTAATTAGTATCAGAATAATCGTATTTAAAGATCACCTACTAGATAGGACTGATCTTAGAATAAGTTAATCATCCTTATTATCAGTATACTCAAAGATTACACGCCAGATAGGACTGTTCTCAGATTCAGTTACTCCATATAGAAGTGAACTCAGATAGTTCCATCATCACTTAGACTTTAAGATACAGTCGCTCAGTATCAGTTACATCGGTTTCGCCAATCATCATAGTTATATCAGTTATCATAGCTACGTATCAGTATTCAGTTTCAAGACTGTTAGACAAAATCAATCAGACCTATTCTTTATAATTTGAACTGTCAGAAATAGACATCCATCTAATCAGTACCTCAGTATCAGTAAAGTCATGTCGTCAGTATTCAGACTCAGCAGTCATTATCACCACGAGTTCAGTTATAGATTCTTATGCATATGTGTATTCCCACGATCATATTAGTCAGTATTATTCATGCATATTACCCTTTACATTTAGCCTACCTCACTCATATACTCCGTATATTTAGTCGTACTGACGCATTTTCCCTATGGTGTTATCTCTTATTTTACACCGTAGGTTCAGAGGCACGAGCTTCAGATCAGCAGTAGATTCCAGTATCAGCAGTCAGAGTTAGACGTGAATCCTCATCCTTCGAGGACATGATGATTTAATTACTATTTCAGTTTTTCAGTTTATTTCAGTTGTTTGAGTTAGTTGGGGACATGTCCCATCAATTCCTTATTCAGAAAGTTACAGGCTTTCTATACTATAGCATGATAAATAGTTATTTCTTACTTGGTTTGGTATTTTTATACCATTTTTAGATATCTTGTTATCAGACGTTTATTCAGTTTGAACCTTATAGCCATTCAGTACATGTTTTCACATTTTCATGTTATATTATGCAGTGTACAGGTAGAGATATCAGTCATGGATTAGATTGTGATCCTTCAGGGTCATGAGCACAGTGTAGCATTTCGATTCAGAAAATCAGGGTGTTACACACCCCACCTATGCACAATCTATTTTGGATCAACTAAAGAAAATGAACAGTGTGGTGGCAATTTTATAATATCAGGCAAAAGTGATTGTGGTCAGAAGAGGGTTTTTAACTCATTTCCACCATTATTTATCGTTCTTCTACTTTTTTGAAATAAGTAACATTAGACAGACTCTCAAGTGAAGAATTAGTAGTTTTCATTAAAGATTTATTTTAATTAAAGATTGGATGTTTTATTATTTTAACTTTATATGTATCAATTTGAAGGGAATTTTGTTATATCTCGACTTTTTCTCTCTACTAGTAACTAATTTTGTATCTTTGGGTTGTGCTTGAATACATTCTGATTAGTGCATGGGTTTGGTTTTTTTATCTTCCTAATTAGTTATTTTATATGGGTTTTGCATTCACTCATTATTTTAACTAAGAATTGGGGGTCATAAATCCCAATTACCTTAGAACCCATATCATCCTTGACAGTTGGAATATGAGTTAGGTATGCCTATGAAAAATAACATAAATTAGTTCATTTTATAGAAACTACATAAGGATATTTATGGAGGGCATGGATTGGAAAAATTGATACATTAATGAGGTGTTCGAATGAACCCATTTGTGATATTTGGTGTTTAATTGAGAAATTTACAATAAAATATTTGTATCTATGATACCCATGACTTCTAGCTAAATTTGGACAAATAATCAAATACCTGAACACACAACAAGTAAGGCAGAACCCTAAATTTCATCTACACTTTGTTAATCTCTAATTGTTTCTAGATTTGAAATAGTATTCCCAAAAACCAATTAGAGATGATTCTTTAAGTCGTGACCCTAAATAATCAAATACCTGAACACCCTAAATTGTTTCTACACTTTGATTCTTTAAGTCGTGACCTCTTGGAGATCTTGAGAGATGATTCTTGTGGGTTCTTGATTTTAATAAGTCTAGATATGTTTGTTATACTCCCATAGTGTAATTTCTAGTAATCTTACTCTAACTCCCGTCTTTAATTTTGTCAAATACTGAGTTTAAATTCTTTATTTCCCAGAATTTTTTGGGTTATATTAGGCTACAAGTAGGACTCCATTCCTACTTAATTTAGAGCATGGATTACATACCCCACTGTAATAACCCTCTAGATTTTTGTTTATTTCTTTTTTATTTGTAAGGATTCAATACATGGTCCATGTATGATAAACCAAAGAATAATAAGAAAAAAAATACAATAGTAAGGAAATAGCATACGATATTTTAGGGGAAACAACCTTGCTCATGGGAGTAAGACCATGACCTACCCCAGTAGATTTTCACCAACAAATTTCACAAGATGAAAAATTGTTAGATTAAAATCCATTTTTCTTGATCCTATGGTTAGCATCATACACCATTCTCTTGATCTAATGAAAACTCTAAGCTACTCTAAAGTACAGTTAATATACCTACCATTAACTAACTATATTCGACCTCCCTTGGCTAACTCTAGCCCACTTATCAAATACTTTTAGTTGATCAACTTATTCACAAAAAAAGACATATAGTGGAACCTAAACGTCTATCCTCAAGATGATGAATATATATAATGAATGCTAAGAAGGAATATTTTGGGTTGGAGATCTTGATAAGGACCACTACATACCATATTGCACTTTTTATTGTTGCTTCCAGACAATACAAGACAATTGGAATATAACACAAAATATATATAGTCCTTCAACTGTGTTTTCAATCATCAAACTATAAACACAATAAAAGGGGCCTAAATCCAATAATATTTCTGCATCTCCCTAATTAACCCTTCCCATAGTTTCTTCATGGTATTTATGAATTTCTTTTCTAGTGTTCATTTATGACCCTCTCCTAAACATAGCTCGAATAGAGCTTCTAATGTCTAAAATCACTAATGGATTGGGGAAATGGTTTCCTACATAGAGTTTTCTTGAATATTTTTTATATCGATCTTGCTTTAGTTATATAGAGATAGAATTTGAGTTTGAGATTTAGATTAGGTTTATTATTAGTACAATGATCCTTAGTATAGGATACTTAAATAGGTTTAGGCCTTTATTAGGGATCCTTAGTATAGCTAGGGGATGGGAGCTCATAGAAGGTTAGGCTTTACTATTATTATGGTCCAGTTAGGTCCATATTCATAATATTTTTGCATTAATATTCTTTATTGTGAGATGGTGAGGCCCATGGCTCTAGTGTACTAGTGACAAAACTTCCTTCTTGATTATGGTATTAGATTATGAGGATTATTTCCTAAATCCGATTGTATATATATTTACAATATGCTATTCTATATTTTACCTTTATTTGTATCTACATATGCATACTCAGGAATATATTTTCATGTTTCATGGCTAGACTAGATGGAAAAACATAGTTTTAGGACTTTAAATTAGGAAAGTAACACCTTTACTTAGACATTTACATTTAGAAAGTAATGGAACATATGAGATGATTTTTTCCATGATTTGAATCTAGGCTCCTAATAAATTATGTTTTAGCCTGGTTTGAGACTAGACAATTATGAGTTATTTATTATTTATAGAGGTTTTGATTTGAGTCTGCGCATTCTATATAATCCTAACAAGTCTCCAATGGTCCATTGCATTAATCTTATATTGCACTACATCCACTAATTTTTACTTAAACTATTGTATGAATTATGTTTGTTTTTTACTTACTTATACATATTACTATAAGGTTGTAGAACTTAATCTCTTTTTTAGATTCTCTAAGTATAGGTGTAGCATTTATTCACACTTGATATTATATATAGTTCTTCTGAGTTTAATTGCCCTATTATGTGCACTGAGTACAATGTGTTTTCATACTCTTGCTATTCTTCTGTATCTTTTTAATATTGATCCTAGTATGAATTTTTTCCATTAATCATCTAGTCATTAAGAGGCCATTCTGCATATGATTTGGGGTGAGAACTTGACATTTAGAGATGTTCCATCTTCTTCCTATGGATGTTGTATTTATTTTTGTATATTCAGATACATTTAGATGACTTAATTTTTGATTCATAATGGAACCTACTTTATCCAACAAGTGGGTAATCCAATTCATAGTCTAGAGTGATACGCAATGGGCTTATTTTAATAGAAATGGCATAAATGTTGGAAATATGCAAGTAAAGGACTTACAAACAAATAATCATTGAATAATAATACGTCAAAATATAAATAAAACATCCCATGACCTACTAGTATCGGTACAAGAGACTTTAATCCAAAAACAATATGAATACTTTCATAGTAAAATATACATTAGACTTTAAAATAGAATGACTAAGCAAAATACAAAAGATCGATAAAAGGTCAATTCAAACTATGAGAGCTCACCCTATCTCAGATATTTGGGTCGACTAATTGTAGTGTCATCATTGGAAACTAGTACTTGGATCTGCACCAATATGGTACAAATTTTTAGTATGTATACTCAATAGGCATCATCGACCGACTTACTTTAATCATAACATATATATAATAAAATATGTGATTAATAATCTAAGGCAAGTTAAGTGGGTGAACTTGGAGTAATGCTCAAAATATGATAAATAAATAGCCGAAACAATAATATTAAAGTCAACATAGCTATCATTACAAACTAGCTCCTATAAGACAGAAAGTGTAATAAAGATGGTAACCTAAAGTGGGCTTGCATCAGACTACATGGTGTATTAAACATAAGTAATAACCCAAATTATTCTAATATGCCACATCTCAAAATCATAACCATATATGTTTTCAAACTGTAAACATCACACTCAAACTGATCCATGAGCGATATAGCTAACCTTTAAATGCAGGACTTCAACTAAAACTCAAATCTTGATTTGGAAGACGTGAACTAAAATTCATATCATGAATAATACTGCAATTAAATCGGTCGTATATCATAAATTACATAACATAACACATAACTAATATTATCTCCCAAGTTTCAATCTAGAATAAACCACCAGGTGTCGAAATCTCCTTGAAAAAAGAGCAGAATTTAAGTAATACGCAAGGTCTACTTATTCTATAAGGGACTAATAACAATATTTATCTAGGGTAGGAAGGAGAGTTGTAATGACCCTCTAAGTTTTTTTCTTTGTTTTTGAGCATTTAGAAAATCTCAAGCCTTCCCACCGTGGCTACAGGTCATTTGTAGCATGCCGAAAATGTCAGTTTGGTTATCAAGCAGTTAATTTGGGTTTTAGGCTCGTTTCCTTATTTTAGAGATTTTATTTTTTGGGATTTGATCTTAGACAACAACTTCTAGTAGATGGTCTTAAATGAGAATTTTGATAGCACAATCAACTTTGAAATAATAACATTAGGATAAGGGGACACTTGTTTCAGGTCCCGAGGCTTTCAGACTCATTTTAGTCCTCAAGGATTAAAAGAAGGGAACCTGGTCTTTAGCACACTTGCAAACTACCGATTAGAAACATATGCAGGTAGAATAAACTATTTCCCTAATACTTGTGCCACCACCTTATTACCTTTCTTTACTGGTCTTTTCTATAAAAAAAACATCCGGAGTGGGATAATTGGGGTTGACTAAATCCACGGTGGGAGGACAAGATATTGTAGATGGTACTGCATAGAATTTTTTTGTAAAGACACATGGACTGTTGGATGGATCTTGACAGAATTAGGAAGCAATAGTGTATACGCAAAAAGAACAACCAAAATAATAATCTGAAATGGCCTATAATATTTGGCAGACAACTTGTAAGAAGGATAGTGAGATATAGTAGTTTGCCTATAAGGTTGTACTTTAAAATAGACCCAGTCACTACCATCAAAATTTCTATACCTCTTATGAGCATCAACCTACTATTTAATTCTATGTTGAGCCTTAAAAAAATGGTGCTTGAGGAGTTATATGGTTCTTTATAGTAGGCCTTCTTATCTACATCAACCTTAAATTTAAGGTAAATTTAGATAAGAAGGCCTACCATAAAGAACCATATAAGGTGTAGTTAGGATAGCTGAAAGGAAACATGTGTTATTCCATTATTCAGACATAGGTACGAAAGTAACCCAAGAAAAAGAATAATCATTACATTTTCACCTCAAATAATACTTAAGATATTTGTTTAAGACCTCAATCTTACCATCAGACTAGTGATGATATTTGGTATATCTATGTAACATCACGCCTTCAAGATTGAAAAATTCTTTACAAAAAAAGCTGATAAAAATGTATCTCTATCATATGTTATAGCATTTGGTAGACAATGTTGTAACACCCTAATTTTCTAAATCGGAATGCTACATGGTGATCATAACCCCAAAGGACCATAATCTAACCCATGACTGAAATCTGTACATGTACAATGCATAATATACTGAATAAATATGGAAATAAAGGTTGTAAGCCCATAATGTTCAAATCTGATAAAAACATAACATCTGAGTGGGGTATGAAATACCCCAAAAAATGAAATAAACTGTCTGAACATGATAATATCAAAGCCTCTAACTGTCTAAATAAGGAGTTGATGGGACATGTCCCTAAATAACTCCAACTACTGAAATAAACTGAAAACTGAAATAGTAATGAAATTTTGTATCCTAGAAAGATAAGGACTTACTTCCAACTCTGGCTGTTGATACTGGAATCTACTACTGATCTGGAGCTCGTGACTTTGAACGTATCGTGTAATGATTATAGGCAAATTTACACACCTATAGCACTATATTTTGCCCATATTTTAGCCTAGTTTTGAGAACAAATTATATATTTCATGCACTTTTAGTCCATTTTCCTGTAAGTGAGCTAACGAAAATGATTAGTAAAGTTTCAGGTATAAATGATGCAGAATTCAGCATTTCATGGATAACTTGACGCCAAAGAAAGCTTCACGATAGGAGAAAAGCCAATCTTGGACGCCAAGGACTAAAGATGGCACATGGAAATTCTGTCCCGGGCTAAAACAACATTTCTGAAGACTTTGGGGACTAGCAGTAACTTATTAGGATTAGGATAATGATACATTAACCTAGTACAATTGGGTTAAGTATTACATTATCTTAGTAGGATTAGGATGATGATACATTAACCTAGTACAATTGGGTTAAGTATTTCATTAGCTTAGTAGGATTTGGTTAAGCATTTCATTAGCTTAGTAGGAATAGGATATGGGTATTATAAATACCCTATCTTGCTAGAGATTTTGAGACATCTTCTTACATCTTCTTACATTCTATTCTATTCTACTTCTAAGACATTCTAGTTCTAAACAATCATTCCTCCATTAATTCTATTTTTCTTCTGCTATTCATCTATTCTTAAATTCCGCAACAAGAGAAACGTTACCTTGCTAAGGGATTCACGCCTAACGCCTACCACACCATTACAAACGTGAAATCTTTATTGTGGTATAACAACAATGTCAATTTTGATTTCCTTCGCACTCATGGGTAACTAAACTTCTCTGTTGGGGTTATGAAAGCCGAATGAGATACTATCTATTGCTGTGAGTTTGTGAGTTCGTGACACGTATGTTGCTTCTAACATTATTCTCTTCATCTTAATCTAAATTCTTTGTGGTTGCAAACGCAAGAATACACCAGTATAACATTTAACTTGTTCGAAAGAAAGGTTATCTGTCTGAAAAAGAGATAATGTCAAGGTAGTAGGGTCCCATCCCCTATTAAAAAGTTAGTGACGTAACTGGATTAACCTCTTGGAGAATTCGTACCGTTAGACACGCTTTAAGCTCGAAAGAGTTAAAGTGAAATAATCCTCGAATAGGTCGAAAGATGCCTGGATTTACCATCGAATACAATTCTCTATAAGCACATGCATGTCTGAATTCAACACACTCATAGTCAATAAGACGTATAGCTCAGAAGGTGGACATAACCCTAACTCCTCAATTCTCATTGTTTCACAACCTACTAAACATTCTTTCTTTTTACTTTGCTATTTTTTGCGTTACTCTCTTATTTTGGTTATATTACTTTCACAATACAATTCCCCCCTTTTTACGAGACTTGCACTAAAAGTCTAGTAATCATTGCTTACTTTTTGACCAAGCTATTCCCTATGGGATCGATACCCAACCCAGGTTGGGTTCTATATTTGCTAACGACCGCTTTACACTCCTACGAGAGCTGTAGATTGAGCGTTATCAAAAATTGGCGCCGCTGCCGGGGAATACAAGTGTCAATTAAGTTCGTAATAATTACTAGACCCTTTGGTCAATGATTCTCGTACTTTTACTTTTAGTTTTTGTTTTTGTTTACTGCAGGTTTTTATTCAGTGCATGCCCCATACCCGAAGTTCTGGTCAACCGTTATTACCTATCAATCCTGAACCACAACGTATTCGCAGAATGGAGGCACAACACACAATTGAAAGGATGGCTGCTCAACAGGAATAGGCGAGACTAGCTGCGCTAGCCGCCGCTCAAGTGCATCAACAGAATATTGATAACCCTGGGCGAGCAACAAATCCTGACGATGAAGATCTAGGTGATGACGAGCTACTAAACCCTAGGCATGCTGCTGAAATCGCAACACCTGCCAACAGAAGAGGTCGACAAACTCAGTTCAGGTATGATCGCCAACCCATGAAACCAGCTTTCGACGATGATGATGATGATCTTGATGGAGCCGGAGCCACAGGAGCTATTATTCCCCCACCATTAGGGCCCGGAGCCAAGTTCAACATCACAAGCACCATGATTCAATTATTGCAACTCAAGGGATTATTTGGTGGACTAGCAGGCGATGATCCGAATATGCATCTCATCAACTTTATTTCTGCATTCAAGTCATTTGACAATCCTGGTGTTGGTCAGAATGCAATTCGATTACGTCTATTTCCATAGTCTCTGTCTGGGGAGGCAACTCTATGGTTGAATAGGCTGACTCCTGATTCTATTACAAATTGGAGGCAATTGAGAGACGCTTTCCTAGAAAAATTCTTTCTGCCATCCAAAAGAGCACAATTGAGAGATGAAATCAGCAACTTTCGTCAGCTTCCGACTGAAGCTCTTCATGAAACATGGGAGAGGTTCAAGACAAAGCTAGCGAGGTTCCCAAACCATCATTTGACTAATGTTCACCTAATGGAGATACTATATAGATCCTTGAATTCAATAACTAAACCAGTGGTGGATAATGCAGCTGGAGGATCTTTTATGGATCTCACCTTTGGTCAGGAAAGCAATATGCTAGATCATATGACGAAGAAAAGTAGAGCTTGGCATACCAGGGATTCTGTGGTAGCAAGCCCCACTTTTTCTATTGGCATGACTGCAGACCAAAGGAGACGAGAAGAAGAACGTGATCAAGATATGGCGCACATGAAAAGACAAGTGGATCTTCTTACAAAGCATCTATTATCAGGGAAGACCGAAAAAGTCAAAGATGTTGCGTCAAAAGGAAGAAACGAATCTGATTTGGAAGAAGAAGCCAACTACTTAAACAATCAAGGGGGTTTCCGAGGCAATGCCCAAGGAAACGAAGGTCGGAACTATCATGGTAAATCTGGAAACATGGACCAAGGTAGTTGGAAGAAAAAGAATGACAGTAGTGGTTTGTATGTTCCCCCTGGAAGAAATGACGCCACCACATCTAGTTCTGGAAGTATGGAAGACATGATGGCTAAACTATTGAAAGAAGTGGAAGCAACGAGCGCAGGAGTAACGGAGGTAATAAATGATTTGTCCTCTATGAAGTAATTAGTTGATTCTCATTCCACTTCAATCAAGAAAATAGAGCAGCAATTGAGCCAACTTTCAGCAGCACTCAATCAAAGAAAGGTTGGTACTTTACCTAGCGATACTGTGCAAAACCCAAGGAATGATGGGTCATTCATGGCCATCACTACCCGAAGTGGTAAGGTGCTGGACACTTCAGAAAAAGGCAAGCAAGTGGTTGACGAAGAAGCGGAAATTGATGATAAGGCGAAAGGGGAAGATGCCATAGCAGCCAATCTTAACGTCCTTAACGTCACTCCTCACGACGTGCAGCCTGGAAAAGCTAAAAAACAGAAGCAAGAGGAGAAGAAAGCCATGGAGAGAAAAATTCCATACCCACCACCACCTTTTCCCCAAAGATTGAAGAAGGTGGCGGACGATACGAAGTTCAGCAAATTCATGACTATGTTAAAGCAGCTGACCATTAATGTCCCATTGGTGGAAGCACTTGAAAAAATGCCTGGGTATGCAAAATTTATGAAAGATCTTTTGACAAAGAAGCGGGCAGTAAGCTATGAGCCGGCAGATAATATTCATCATTGCAATGCAATTGCACAAGGTCCTTAGTACAGAAGAAGGCAGACCCTGGTGCTTTCACTATTCCTTGCACGGTTGGATCTATGAATTTTGCTAAGGCATTATGCGATTTGGAAGCTAGCATCAATTTGATGCCACTATCCATCTACAGAATGTTGGGGTTGGGCGACCCTACTCCAACCAATATGCGGCTCGTGATGGTAGATAGGTCGGTAAAATGACCTGTGGGTATCTTGAATGATGTGTTGGTGAAGGTGTCTACCTTCATTTATCCTGCAGACTTTGTGATTTTGGATTGCGAGGTGGATTCTGAAGATCCCATAATCTTGGGACGTCCTTTCCTTGCAACAGGAAGTGTGCTTATTGACATGAGAGCTAATGAGCTTTTATTTCGGTTGAATGACGAAGTGGTCCGCTTTGATATATGCAAAGCAATGAAGCAGCCCAACGATATGAATGTGTTCTCTGTAGCTGATGTTCATCATGAGGATAAGAAAGCATTATCTGTAGAGAAACAGCTTACTGTTGAGCCATTGTATGCTGCGCCACTGAATGTTGAGCATAAGGACGATGAAGATCATGAAGAACTTATGGGTTCTCTAACAGAAATAGAGTCCTATTCCCATACTCCTAAGCAACCGGACCGTGATCTTAAAAATCAACCGTCACCAACAGCGAAGACTTCCCTTGAAGAGCCACCAATGCTAGAATCGAAAGAGCTCCCCGATTATCTATGGTATGTGTTCTTGGAAAGTATAAATATACTTCCGGTGAGTGCGGATGATTTAAGTAAAAAGCACGTAGAGGCTCTCATCTCTGCTCTGAAGAGATACATGAGAGCTATGGGTTGGACTATTGATGATATAATTGGTATCCCTCCTGGGATAGGCATGCACAAGGGTCATCTAGAAGAAGATTGCATGCCTACAAGTAAGCCTCATTATCGTCTGAATCCATTCAGAAAATGATCCACCATCTATCTCGACGAAGTCTAAGTACTCGAGGTAACAATGTCGTGCCGCGACAATAAATAAAGCGCTACATGGGAGGCAACCCATCATTTATCGTTTTTCATTTTTCTTTAGTTCTATTACGTGTTTTCTTTTGATAAATAAAAATCCATAAATAAGAGTCGTGCCACGACCAAAACTAAGGCGCTTGATGGGAGTCAACCCATCGTTCTAATGGTTTTTATTGTTTTTGAGAAAATGTAGGTGCAAGAGGTGTAAAACGAGGAGATTGGTTTCAAATTTTGATTTGGACGTAATGCATGGTAAAGGTGGTAAGTTAGGAATTAAGATGCATAAGACTATGGATTGAGCATTTCTCATGACAAAATAGGCATCGAGTAAGGCTAGGCCTAGGTAAAACTAGGCCTCGAACAAGGCAAAGCCTATACTATAGCCCAAGGTCTCGGAATCTAGTGTGCTATAGCATAGGTGCCGCCCATGCTCAAGTATGCCATAGCATAGGCGCCGCCTATGCTAAAGCATTTTGTCTCTGAATCTAAAATGCAAAGTAAAAGGTGCCGCCTATGCTCACCAAATGATATGGCATAGGCGCCTCCTATGCTAGACAATGCTTTGCAAAAGGCGCCTCCTATGCCAAGCATAGGCAAAGCTAAAGGCACCGCCTATGGTCACTTTTTGTCTACAAAGCCGATTTTAAATGGGTCAAAACCCGACCCATTCTTTTCCTATATAAAGGAGACTTAGTCTTGAGGTACAAACATATTGAAAACCTAACATAGGCGCCGCACATAGCATCCAAATCTTCTCAAAACTTTTGCTCTTCCACTTCATAAGAACATCTCCAAAGGCTTCAATCACGTAAGTACTCTTGTGTTCTTCATCTATTTTTCGTAAGTACTACGTTACTATATCTATTATGAATTGCTAAATCTTGAAAAAGTATTGGAGATGTTAATGTGTTTGAATTGTTGATACACAACCAAGTGAGTGAACATATACGTTAGGATGATCTTAACTTGTTTTCGACTTCAATTCGATTTTGATGCATTGTCATACTACTTGCGGAATTGCTATAGTCATGAACATTGCATACTCTTTTCACTTGAATACTTACATGTTGGGATGTCTCGCTCATCGGAATAAGACTTATAGTTGTCTACCGACATAGGAGATTGTGATTATTGATAGAAACTATACCATGATGTAATCCCTATGTAGAAGTATTGATATACCTAACATGAAAGTATTGAAAAGATTTCAAGAAGTGTTACATATCTGAATTCCTTGTTGGAATATAGCCCCTAAAACGTATGTCGATGAAGTCTGAGTAATCGACCACTTTCACTTCACTAGTCTGTACCAACAAACTAAGTGTGGGGTAGTGCCACTACTGCTTGTTTATAGATTGTATCCATCGAGATGATGCTAACATGAACATTGTTTTAAGTCTCAGGTACAATGGCACCCAAATGAAGACAAGGCAAAGATAAGGCTACCACTTCACAAAAAGGCAAGAAAAGAGGCAGAAAAGAGAAAGGAGAACCCTCCTCGCTGCAAATACCTCGACTCACTCTTGGAATTATGTGGGATACATATGAGGAACTTCTGAGGATGACGACTCTGATGATGATTCCGATGCAAGGGGTATGACCCCAGACATAGATGATGAGTCCGACTAACCATGTTCTTCTTATTTATTTTCCACTGAGGACAGTGTGTCCCGTCTAAGTTTGGGGTGCTGGTATTTGCATGCTATACTTCTCCATCCACATTTGCATTTATTTATGTTTGTTTGTAGTTAATTGTTTTTTTTAGCTTAGCTTCGCATGAAATTATTCTAATAGGCAGCATGAGATTATGACAAGAGTTTGTGCTAAAATCATGACTATTGAGACATTTAGGTTCTAATTGTGACTCACTATGTGATATTGATTGGTTTAATTCCTTCATCTGTTGGGTCAAGAGTCTATACTACTCCCAATAAAGTCGACCATGTTCCTTGTGTGTGTGAGATAATAGTATATTATGTGCTTGTGGCTGATGCTAGAACTTGCCTGGTATGTATGTAAAGCAAAAATAAAGAGTGCAAGTCTAGGAGATGATTTAGGAATTTCTTTGGCAACCTATGATTATTTACCTTCTTTTTACCTACCCATGGACATCATCCTAGTTAAACCCTTTTGAGCCTTTAGCCTATTTTCTTTGACAAACCTCGTATGTAAGCCTAATCCATTTTTTTTCAAGACCATAATTTGATCCAAATTCCTAAGTTCTTTAAAGTGAAAAAGTCATGTGACAAAATTAGAGGAAATTGGGTGAGTATAATGCTTTAGAATGCATTGGTGCTTGAATGAGTTATGAAAAAGAAAGTGCTATCATAAGATGTAAGTTATCAAAAGAAAAAGGAAAGAAAAACTGAAAAGTTAGTTATGTTTAAAATTGAAAAACAAAAGAGGAGAAAAAGAGTGGTAGAATAAAATAAAGTAGAAAGGTTGTTTGAAAGAAAAGTGTTAATGATACAATGTGATGTATTAAAGCGCTTAGGAACATAGTCACTATTACTGGCCAAAATAGTCCTACCTGTCCCTTAGCCTACATTACAACCATCAAAAGACCAAGTTGATCCTAAGCTTGGCATTCTGACATTTAGTGGAGCATTACACTAAGGGCAAGCCTATGGTCATCAGTTGCTTCATATGAAATATTTGTGAGAGCAAGATCAAGGATATTTTGATACCCATGTTTGAAAAATATGCTATACTTGTGAGTGATTATGGGTAATATATTGTGAGACACACATGGTTGATGAGTTTTGGGTAGTTGTGTATGATTTTTTGTGCCTTAACTTTTGAATATGAGTTGACCACCATCACGTGTCTATGTTGGAGGCTAAATGGTCTCTACTAATGATCGGAAAACTACTCTTTGTTGATAATTTTTGTGCTTGTCTTGACGAATATTTTATGTTATTGCTGTGAAACCCTAAGTTGATGTTTAGAGGGACATGATATTTTGTTCGAGGACGAACAAAGCTTTAAGTTTGGGGTGTTGATGATAGGCGAATTTACACACCTATAACACTATATTTTTCCCATATTTTAGCCTAGTTTTGAGAACAAATTATATATTTCATGCACTTTTAGTCTATTTTCCTGTAAGTGAGCTAACGAACATGATTAGCAAAGTTTCAGGTATAAATGAGGCAGAATTCAGCATTTCATGGATAACTTGACGCCAAAGAAAGCTTCACGAAAGGAGAAAAGCCAATCTTGGACGCCAAGGACTAAAGATGGCGCATGGAAATTCTGTCCCGAGCTAAAACAACATTTCTGAAGACGTTGGGAACTAGAAGTAACTTATTAGGATTAGGATAATGATACATTAACCTAGTACAATTGGGTTAAGTATTACATTAGCTTAGTAGGATTAGTATAATGATACATTAACCTAGTACAATTGGGTTAAGTATTTCATTAGCTTAGTAGGATTTGGTTAAGCATTTCATTAGCTTAGTAGGAATAGGAGATGGGTATTATAAATACCCTATCTTGCTAGAGATTTTAAGACATCTTCTTACATCTTCTTACATTCTATTCTATTCTACTTCTAAGACATTCTAGTTCAAAACAATCATTCCTCCATTAATTCTATTTTTCTTCTGCTATTCATCTATTCTTAAATTCCGCAACAAGAGAAACGTTACCTTGCTAAGGAATTCATGCCTAACGCCTACCACACCATTACAAACGTGAAATCTTTATTATGGTATAACAACAATGTCAATTGTGATTTCCTTTGCACTCATGGGTAACTAAACTTCTTTGTTGGGGTTATGGAAGCCGAATGAGATACTATCTATTGCTGTGAGTTTGTGAGTTCGTGACACGTATGTTGCTTATATCATTATTCTCTTCATCTTAATCTAAATTCTTTCTGGTTGCAAACGCACGAATACGCCAGTATAATATTTAACTTGTTCGAAAAAAAGGTTATCTGTCTGGAAAAGAGATAATGTCAAGGTAGTAGGGTCCCATCCCCTATTAAAAAGTTAGTGCCGTAACTGGATTAACCTCTTGGAGAATTCGTACCGTTAGACACGCTTTAAGCTCAAAAGAGTTAAAGTGAAATAATCCTCGAATAGGTCGAAAGACGCCTGGATTTACCATCGAATACAATTCTCTATAAGCACATGCATGTCTGAATTCAACACACTCATAGTCAATAGAGACGTATAGATCAGAAGGTGGACATAACCCCAACTCCTCAATTCTCATTGTTTCACAACCTACTAAACATTCTTTCTTTTTACTTTGCTATTTTCTGCTTTACTCTCTTATTTTGGTTACATTACATTCACAATACAATTCCCCCCTTTTTACGAGACTTGCACTAAAAGTCTAGTAATCGTTGCTTACTTGTTGACCAAGCTATTCCCTGTGGGATCGATACCCAACCCAGGTTGGGTTTTATATTTTCTAACGACCACTTTACACTCCTATGAGAGCTGTAGATTGAGCGTTATCATGTAACATAAGAGAAAGCACCATAGCGCAAATGCGTCAGTACGTCTAAATACACTGAGTATACGAATGAGGTAGGCTAAATTCAAAGGGTTATATGCATGAACAATACTAACTGATATTAACGTGAGAATACATACATGCATGCATAACTGTAACTGAACTCGTAGAGATACTGACTACTGAGTCTGAATACTAACATCATGAGTGTACTGATACTGACATACTGAATAGATGAACGGCTATTTCTGACAGTTTGAGTTATGAAGAACTTGTCTTATTAACTGAGTCTAACAGTCCTGAAACTGAATACTAAGTTTGTAAATTACTAATTAGTGATGAACTGATATTGTATTACTAAATATGGAGGGACTAGTACAATGATACTAATAAATAAATCACTGTATATGACAGTTCTGACTATGAAGAACTGGTCTGGTTGACTTTGTCTGACAGTCCTGAATGTGGTGAAACTAGCTGAGTTTCGCATTGAGAGGTGACTGTAGCTCACAGTCCTGAATCTAAATAACTATCTGAGTTCTTTTACTGAGACTGAGAATGAGACTAATATTGACACTGTGGGAGGTAATCATCTAACCGACCTACCCCAAAACTGAACTGGTGGGGTCTAATTTTTGCCCTAATTAGAAAGGCATCAATATCGTTCAACGAATAGAGACAACATATGAGTAACCCTATTCTATTTTTTGGAGCTCATTCCATCTTCCCTACTATTAGGTAAACTCAAAAGAGATGCATTTGCCCTATGGGTAGGGACATCTCAACGTACGCTGGTTACATAGTTCTGGAATAGATGGATTGCTTCTAGAAATCAAACCCTATGACTATAGCAGGTGAGTCCCTATCCTTAGGTTCGCTCGGTGCTGAATCCTACTCCCAACTAAGTAAACACTAAACTGAATAACTGGGATGAACTAAATAACTGAACTAAAATGATTAGTTGAACTGATACTAGTGGTATTGTTTAGTGGGGCTAAACTGAGTTTACTGAATTTTGATGACTAACAAAATGTACTGTTTTTTGAGGACTGATTAACAGTACAAAAGTTACTAAGATTGATTGTTAATACTGAGATTATAAATATTACTGAATACTGAGATTACTGAGTTTACTGAGCTATTGAGACTACTGAGATTTCAGAGTTTTCCTGAGTCACATGACTGATTGAATTCTATAGATCATGGATTAAATAAGAGTATCAAGATAACATGACATGTCTCTAGGCACACAACTATAATTTTGGGTACGATTACCCCCAGGACTCGATGGAAGGAAACTGACACAACATGACTGACTTGATCATATGATTGGAGTCCACAATTCACATTGTCATAAGTAGGGGATATTTTACTTCATGTAGTTCTTCAAAATCTTAAGCATGGTAGGGAGTGCATGGATATATTTCATGTACATATTGTATACCTCCATTATCATACATGTTTCATACCACAACAATAGCAACAAATCAATAGCATGGAATTCATATTGAAGTATATAGCTAACATGGACTTGTTATTTCGATATCATGGAACCATGTAAACATGAATTTCTAGCATCCTAAGAATTTTATCAAACAACATGCATGCACTCTTTAAGGCATAGGTGTGCTTATCAATTTGACAATCTTAATCCATAAAAAATTCATGGGTTTCAAATAACCTATTAACATGCTTCATGAAAAACATATCAAGATACAACCTTGAATCCAAACAATAATCATCAACATGAATATAGTTATAGCATAACAAGAAAATCACAATTTATAATTTAAAACATGATTCTTGATCTCTATGGATGAAAGGAACCCATGGATTAACATTAAGCATACCTTAGATTAAGAATTCATGAAGATTGATTGCAAAATTTCCTTGAAATAGACTCTTCTATGAAAACCCTAGGGATTGTTCTTAAGAGTTTTGATATTGAGAGGAAACCCTAATATTGTGGTTGAGAGTGTATGAGAGAGCTTATTTAGATGTTTAACTAAAGAGAATGGAATATAATATTCTCCTTGAGGGTTATAAGTCATGGGAAGTGAAGGAAAAATACCAAAATACCCTAACTAAAATGTCCCTCAATTGCTGGGAAAAATAGCTAATGACATTCGTGACAAGCCGTCAAGTTAGTGATAGGCCGTCACGAATTATCTTCACAAAAGGGTAAAATTTTTAGTTTCTCACTAAGGTTGGTGACATTGGTGATAGTCCATCATGGGCATGATTTATTGTCACAAAATGTCATCACCAGGGTCAAAAATCTTCCCTGGTCTGACGACATTGCTGATAGGCCGTCACGGGCATGACAGCTTGTCATAATTGTCGTCACCAGTTTCCCAGCGAGACATGCTATAGTAAAGCAGGTATAACTCTTTTCTACGATACCGTATTTAGACTAAATTGGTATAGTTGAAAATATAATTCAAAGATCTTTCATTTGATATATAGTAAAGAACCTAGTTCGTCATATACAATGAGTTATGGTCGATTGAATTTGACCCAAGTTTTGATGCTCACTAAAACTTGAGCGATAGTAAAGCTTTCAACTTGTAATTGAGTTAGGGGACCCCTGTGATCTAAATTCATGCTCAAATAGATTATCACAATACAAAATTGTTTAACACTCTAAATTTACATAGGATTTGAGGCTTTTGAAACTTGTACGCATAGAAATGACAGATTTTCATCCTAGTCCGAAATATGGGGTATTACAATATCTCCCCCTTGGGAAAATTCGTCCTCAAATGAGACTGGATGAGATGAGAGATAAGACAACTAACATGGATATAGAGCCTGAACAACTGATCCTGATTTTATGGCTGACATGATTGATAAGATGAACATATCATACTAAACATGCATATCTAATGCATGCGTAAGTTATTCATAAGTACATGAGGGAGAGTACTGATAAGATGATCATGCATATCTGATACACTAATATATGACTGAAATGACTCATGAACATGCAATAAATATGTAATGGTAAAATACCAAGTTTGAACTGGGAACTAAGCATGGAATTGAACTCTAAGTTTGTACTGAATACTTAACATGAAGCTAAAAAAGCTTAAAGAGGACTGTTACCTTCAACGGAAATGCTAATGAATCCTGAGATCGTTTACTAAACATGCATGATAGAAAACATGAGAACATAACTGAATTTGGAACGTTATACATGAACTAAACTGAGCTTTCATATACTAGTAAACTCTATCTTGGATATGGTTACATCCTTGCGATGTCTGTTAGTATAGTTGGATGGGAATATTGGAGAACAACCCCTACCAAATTGACTGCACATCTGCTAAACTGAGTTGACGGACTAATTCATGCTAATAACTGAACACTGGGCATGTAAGATTAAACTGAACTTAGTCGGAATAACTAAATTGGGACTATAGAATATTGTACATAGGTGGTAAGGATTAAATGAGTACCATGAGGTAACTGAGCATCGATTCATGGAGATTATATAACTTGAAAATGAAGTGCCATGCGTGTAATAGGATTCCGAAAGATTTAGCAAACCGACGTACTGACAAATAAGAGAGAAACTGATTGTTGCATACCAAGGCATAGAGAATCTTAGACTTCATTGAGTTTTAGGATCTGATTACTGAATTGGGACAGAATGCAGGGTTCGGTAAACTGAATTTATGAAATTGATGTTTTGATAGACAATCAGGTACTTAGTTCTGATACTGAATAGAATACTAATTACTGAGTGCTAAATACTAGAAATGGAATGTCAAAATCATGAATTTATCACAAGATCTAAATTGAGAATTTTCGGGACAAGTTCTAAATTTATATGATCATTAGGACCATAGAATAGATAGCAGGAACTAAGCACACTGTATAGATTGGCATGAGTACATGAGTCATGAGTTGCATGACTTAAGTTTTGGAGTTTCTATGTTCATGATATATGATTCATAACACTTAATGAGTTTGGAACACCTCACACTGGAAATTGAAAGCGTATGCTATCCTTAGGGGAAAGTGTGGGAATATTAACCGTATTCATAGAACTGAGATATGAAGTATGCATGGGAAACATGATAAATGAGACATAAAAGAAAATAAGGATACCACATCTACTAATTTGGCACAACTAATAGAATTCTGAAGGCCTGGCTTTCTGAGTTTTCATAACCGAACAGTCCCTGTATACCTGTCGGGCTATTGTAGACTAACCTACTTGGTAGATACTGGGTA
Source organism: Capsicum pubescens (assembly GCA_030864215.1). Taxonomy (NCBI): domain Eukaryota; kingdom Viridiplantae; phylum Streptophyta; class Magnoliopsida; order Solanales; family Solanaceae; genus Capsicum; species Capsicum pubescens. Next base: position 221,835,002 of record CM061540.1, on the reverse strand, counting down.
TGGTCCTATCAATATTTGGTCTGAACTTAAGTTAGACTGTTATTCAAAGAGTTTTAAAAGAAATGGGGAAGATGGGTAAGGCAAAACATAAGCATGCGAATGAGAGATCTGAAACATACCAGTGATTGTATTAGGGGAAGTTTCCTAATCCTGTTAGGACTAAGGATCATGGAGTCTATTTGGGAATTTCCCACTGATAGAACTTGAAGTGGCATCCTGCCAATTTGGGTGACCGGGCTGAACTAAAAAACCACCGTGCTGACCTCATGTACCGAGTGTAGGACAATCTCAAACTTTGTAACCTAAGTCACCCTATCCAAAATACACATCAATACCGGATATACACACACCCTTTTGATCCTTACCACAAGTCTGACAAAGGGGATGGGTAAGGACTCTGCGCTCACTCCCCTCTGACCTCGGCTGAGAAGGACTATAACTACCTGTTCTAGCCCTCTTATTTTCTCTCTCTTTCTTTTTAAGCTTATGCTACTAAATATTTTGAGCATACACCATCAACCTAGACAAGTCTATATCACTAATCAACATTGCAGTCCAGCAATCCTTAACTACTCTACCTGATACCCTAGATACAAACTTATTCATTTTAGACCTACTGATTTCCACTACATGGGAAGCATACCTGGCTAACTGGGTGAACTTAAGGGAGTATTCTTTCATTCTCATCGTACCCTGCCTGAGATTGATGAACTCTAACACTTTATCCTCCTGATCTATGGGAAAGAATCAATCTAAGAAAGTTGTAGCAAACACTTCCCACTCTATGGGCTCTATATCTGTACCCCTGTCAACCTTCTACTGTTTAAACCACGTAAGGGCTACATCTTGTAGATGATAGGAAGCTAACTTTATACCCTTACTAGAAGTCACTCCCATGATATTTGTGACTTTCTGAACTTGATCGAGGAACTCCTGTTGATCCTCTTCGAACTTGGAACTGGTAAATAGAGAAGGATTCACTTGGGTGAAAACTCAAATCCTAGATGCAGCCATATTGGCCTCTAGGTCGGCCAAAACAAGCGGCTGGCCATTCGTTCTGAGCTATGACTGAACTGTCTCAAGTAGTGAATGCAGTCCTGAATTTTGCAGGAGAGACATGTTCGTCCAGGGAACCTGCTTGGATGGGTTGAGGTGCTGACTAATTGTTAGTTCTTCTTTCACTAGTCCTTTCTGAAGACATGTTCTGTAAATGAAAGAAAGAAGTGAATTAGATTGAGAGTTTAATTAGAGCTATTGCTCATTAGCACGACATGAATACTAAAAAATGGGAAACTGTTCCTAAAACATCTCATAGCCTCCTGCACATAAGTGTGGTGCACAACACACCCATGTAAAAATCTCTACTAAATGCGGCTTTCAGACTTTCTAGGACTTTAATGAAGCTTAGGCTCTGATACAAAGTTTGTAATGCCCCAATTTTGTAAACCGGAATGCTACATAGTGCTCATAACCCTAAAGGACCACAAGCTAACCCATGACTGATATCTGTACCTGTACATTGCATAATATACTGAATAAATACAAAAATAAAGGTTGTAAGGCCATAAGGTTCAAATCTGATAAAAACATAACATTTGAGTGGGGTAAGAAATACCCAAAACAACTAAAATAAACTGTCTGAACATAATAATCTGAAAGCCTCTAACTATCTGAATAAGAAGTTGATGGGACATGTCCCCAACTAACTCCAAATACTAAAAAAAACTGAAAACTGAAATAGTAATGAAATCATCGTGTCCTCAAAAGATGAAGACTTACTTCTAACTCTGACTGCTGATACTTGAATCTACTGCTGATCTTGAGCTTGTGTCTCTGAACCTATGGTGTAACATAAGAGAAAGCATTATAGGGCAAATGCGTTAGTATGTTTGAATGTACTGAGTATATGAGTGAGGTAGGCTAAATGCAAAGGGTTATATGCAAGAACAATACTGACTGATATGAACGTGAGAATACATACATGCATGCATAACTGTAACTAAACTCGTGGAGATACTGACTACTAATTCTGAATATTGACAACATGAGTGTACTGATACTGAGATACTGAATTAATAAACGACTATTTCTTACAGTTTGAGTTATGAAGAAATGGTTTGATTGAGTGTATTTTAAAGTCCTGAAACTGAATACTGAGTATGTAAATCACTAATAAGTGAGGAACTGATACTGTATTACTAAATAATAAGGGACTAGTACTATGTTACTACTACATGAATAACTATATATGATTGTTTTACTTATTAAGAACTGGTCTGGTTGACTGTGTCTGATAACCCTGAATGTGGTGGAACAAGCTGAGATCCATATTAAGGGGTAACTGTAGCTGACACTCTTGAATCTGAAGAACTATCAAAGTTCTTTTACTGAGACTGAGAATGAGACCAAAACTGAGACTGTGGGAGGTAATCGTCTAACCGACATGCCCCAAAATTGAACTGGTGCGGTCCAATCTTTAGCCTAAATGGAAGGGCGTCAATACCATGCCGCGGGTAGAGACAACATGTGAGTAACCCTATTCTATTATTGGGAGCTCAATCTTTCTGCCCTAATAATAGTTAAACTCAAAGGAGATGCATTAGCCCTATGGGTAGGGACATCTCAACCTATGCTGGCTATGTAGTTCTTGAATGCAAGGATTGCTTCTAGGAATCACACCCTCTAACTGTAATAGGTGAGTCCCCATCCTTGGGTTTTCTCGATGCTAAATCCTACTCCTAAGTAAGTATACACTGAACAGAATAAATGAACTGAACTGATTAGCTGAACTAATACTAGTGGTATTGTTTAGCAGGGCTAAACTAAGCTTATAGAATTCCAATGACTAACGAAATGAACTGTGTTCTGAGGAATGATTGAGAGTACTAAAGTTAATGAGATTAACTGTGAATACTGAGGTTACAGATATTACTGAGAACTGAGATCATCGAGATTACTGAGCTACTGAGACAACTGAGATTTTTGAGTTTTCCTGAGTCACATGACTGACTGAATTCTATAGATCATGGCATAACTGAGAGTATCATGATAACATGACATGAATCTAGGAACACAACTATAATTTCGGGTACGACTACCCCCAGGACTCGATGGAAGGAAACTGACACAACATGACTGACTTGATCATAAGATTGGAGTCCACAATTCATATTGTCATAAGTAGGAAATATTATACTTCATGAAGTTCTTCAATATCTAAATCATGGTAGGGAGTTCATGGATATATTTCATGTACATATTGTATATCTCCATTATCATACATGTTTCATACCACCTCAATAGAAACACATCAATAGTATGGAATTCATATTGAAGTATATAGATAACATGGACTTGTCATTTATATATCATGGAACCATGTAAACATGAATTTCTAGCATCCTAAGTATTTTATCAAACACCTTTCATGCACTCTTTAAGGCATAGGTGTGCTTATCAATTTGACAATCTTAATCCATAAAAAATTCATGGGTTTCAACTAACCTATTCGCATGCATCATGAAAAACACATCAAGATACAATCTTGAATCCAAACAACAATCATCAACATGAATATAGTCATAACACAACAGGAAATCACAATTTATAATTTAAAACATGATTCTTGAGCTCTATGGATAAAAGGGACCCATGGATGAACACTATGCATACCTTAGATTAAAAATTCGTGAAGATTGACGGCGAAATTTCCTTGAAATAGATTCTTCTATGAAAACCCTAGGTATTGTTCTTAAGAGTTTTGATCTTTAGAGGAAACCCTATTCTTGTGGTTGAGAGTGTATGAGAGAGCTTTTTTAGATGTTTAAGTAAAGAGAATGGAAGATAATACTCTTCTTGAGGGTTATAAGTTATGGGAAGTGAATTAAAAAGACCAAAATACCCTTACTAAAATGTCACTCAATTGCTGGGAAAAATAGCTGACGACATTCGTGACAAGCCGTCAAGTTGGTCATAGGCTGTCACGAATTATCATCACAAAAGGGTGAAATTTTGAGTTCCTAGTTAAGGTTGACAAAAATAGTGATAGGCTGTCACGGGAGGGATGGATTGTCACAAAATGTCTTCACCAGGGTCAGAAATCTGTCCAGGTCTGACGACATTGCTGATAGGCCGTCACAGGCGTAACGACTTGTCACAATTGTCGTCACCAGTTTCCCATCAAGACATGCTGGAGTAAAATGGGTATAACTCCTTACTCCGATATTAGATTTATGAGAAATTTGTATCGTTGGAAATATAATTCAAATATCTTTCATTTGATATATATTAAGCCACCCAGTTCCTCATATACCACGAGTTATGGTCGATTAAATTCACCCAAGTTTTGATGCTCACTAAAATTTGAACGATAGGAAAGATTTCAACTTGTACATGAGTTAGGGGACCTATATGATCTAAATTCATTATCAAATAGATTCTTACACAACAAAATTGATTAACACACTAAATTTACATAGGATTCTAGGCTTTTGAAATGTCTACGCATAGAAATGATGGATTTTTATCCTAGTCTGAAATGTGGGGTATTACACATATAATCTCACAATAGTATTAAAAAAACACCTTTGCAATATGTTGAGTAGTATAAGTAAGCTTGAGTAGCGTAAAATGACCGTATTTACTTAATTTATCCACCACAACCAGTATTACTTCAAAACCCTGTGATTTGGGAAGACCATTGATGAAATCCATGGTAATTAAGACCATGCCACCTCAATAAATTCTAAAGGTTGTAATAATCAAGGATAAGTAGCTAAATAAAATTTGTTTTCTGATATACATCACATTTCAGTATGAAGTCCTTTACATTATCTCTAAATCTTTTTCAATAGAACAATGTTATCAACTTTTTAAGGGCATCATCAACTCTTGAATAGCCCCTAAAGGGACTAGACTAACATAGGGACCTAATATCCTTCCTCAAGTTCTGCACCTTACTAATCATTAACCTTTTATTTATACTCAATTAACCATATCCCCAAATAAACTGTTTGTGTGATGTAGGATTTTCCTTTAAATATGAAATTAATTGAGTGAGCTCTATAGATCCATGAGAAGTAGACACAATATCATTGAAAATATAACTGTTTGTTTGAGGGATAACTAAAGTAATAAGTTTAGCCTTGGTCTCTCTAGAGAGTGCATCATCCACTATGCTTTCTACCCCCTTGTTGTACTCAATGGAATAGTCAAAAGTAATCAACTTAGTAAGCCACAACAATTGTGATTTCTTGTGTAGTTTTTGTTCCATGAGAAGCTTCAAAGCTTATTCGTTTTTCCTGATAACAAATTTTTGTCCTAGAAAGTACTAAGACAATTTAGTAACTGCTTGAATAATAGATAATAACTCCCTGTGATATATAGATAAAGTTGTACGTTTTTGAGATATTTCCTTGCTAATGAAGGGTATAAGATGTCCCTCCTATAAAAGTATATCATCAATACCATTTCCACTAGAATTAGTCACCACAATAAATATTTTTCATTGATCACGAGAAGATAACACAGGAGATTGAGTTAATGCTTCCTTCAACTCTATAGAGGACTTATGAGTAGTGTCATTTCATTTGAACTTATTCTTCTTAGTAAGGTCAGTAAGAGGCTTGGAAGTTCTATGAAAACCTTGTATGAACCTCCTGTAATATTGAATTAACCCTAAGAAACCCCTCAATAGTTTTAATCTAGATGGGTAGGCCATTCCCATATAGCCTTAATCTTTTGCATTTAGTAGACATATTTTTAGCTGTTATAAAATAACAAATATACTCAATTCTTCTAACATGAGAGAAACATTTTATCTTCTTAGAAAATAGTTGATGTTCCACCATCTTCAAGGACACAAGCCTTAAATGAATAATATGTTCTTCTATTGTTCTACTTTAAATCAATATATCATTAAGAAAAACTAGTACGTGTTCAGTTAAAAATTGTACAAATACAAAGTTCATAAACCCTTGAAATGTAGAAGGGGAATTTGATAAAACAAAAGGCATTACCAAATATTCAAAGTGTCCAGAATGGGTTCTAAAAGTAGTTTTAGGTAAATCCTTTTTTCCATTCTTAGTTTATGACATCGAAACCTTAAGTCAATTTAAAAGAAGAACTTGGAACCTCCTAGTTCATCATAGAGATCTTTAACAATTAAGATTGGAATCTTTTTCTTGATATTGAATTTGTTCTAATCTCTATGATAAACACATAACCTCCAAGAGCCATCCTTTTTTATTACTAATCCTATAGGTGATGCAAAAGGACTATAGCTAGGTTGAATGATACCTTGATCCTTCAATTATTGCACTATCCCTTTGATATTCTCCTTCTTCATAAAGGATATCTATGAGGTCTCTTATTTACATGTTCAACCCTAAGTTTCAACATTATTATATGGTCATATATACCTTGAAAAGGTTGTAGACCTATAGGTTCTTCAAATAATAAAGAAAATTAAGATAATACCTTCAACAATGTTGGATCATCTTCTTGATTCTTTTCAACTTTTGGGGGAGGCAACATGTCTTCTTTACTACCTTATAGAACCACTTGAATCATACGCTTCTGAGATTAGTAGCTTGAGTGTTTTGTTAATTTTTCTACACCCAAAGTCAATATAAATTACCAACACCTCTAAGTAAATGTTTCTTCTATGTATGCAAGAATTACATGGCTAATTTTTTGACGTTTAGTTTGATATCACAAAGAGTGAGTAACAATTGAACTCCTAGCACCACTCTATGAAAACCAATAGAAAGTAAAATAAAATTAGCACAAATTTAAAGCACTTTGCAAAAAACAGGTAATGGTTGTCATCTTTTCTACTTGCATGCTACCATTAGCAGTAGCCACAAACTTTAGGTTTAATAGGATTTACTTCACAACCTAATTTACTGACCAAGTCACGATTAATGAAATTATGTGATAATCTAGTGTCAATTAGGATAAGATTTTTATTTGTAATGATAAACAGTCACCTTCAGGATCCTAAATCCCAATGAACCATTCAAGGCATGAGTAGAAATTTACATAAATTTTATAGGTTTTCCTAACTCTAACTAATCAACTTTCTCTCGTTAGACTTTAACATCTTCTTTAATTTGTGTTTTATAAACATCTTCTAATTTATCCACCTCCAACAAGTACAACTATTTTGAATTCATTTATTTATCATAAGGAATATGCTTATCATTATAGAAATAGCAAAACCCATTTGTTCTCTTATCATTCATCTACTCAATACTTAGAGTTCTCCTTTCACCCCTTTGGAGAATCCAAAAGTAGTGCTACCAGTGTAATAACTCAGGTTTTTTATAGAGGGATAAATGGATAATTTGGCTATATTATTAATAGTACTTATATTACTGTAATATTTTAGGGGCTTGTAAATTTAGTCACAGTATACTCTTAGGGCATTATATATGCTACTATGGATTTGTCAGGTTTCTAGACTGATCACCTTCACTACCGTTTATGAAAAAATATGAGAGTTATTATGTTGGGATACATGGGGTCTTTTCAAACCATCTTTTGTATTTTATTGAGAATCATATTATAAGAGATATTCTGTATATATTACTTATGTGTTTGATGTGCCTTGTATTTTTTAACACTTGTTCAAGGGGTATTAAATTAATGAGTCGATGATCTAATTGGGTTATATTTATATATATCTCACTGCTTACTTGCATGCCCACAAATACTATTATGAAGTGAAAGACCAATGGTTGACGGTTTATACATATGAATTCACTTGCTGAGGTGAGCCTTTCTACAGATTGTGGAGGCTGTAATTTAGCTTTAGATATTTTTTAGATTATATTTATTTTTGTTTGATTTGCATGCCCAAAAATTAACCTCATGTAACTTTGATTAGATGTTCAGTGGTCTTTGTGTGGGACTTGAGCTAGAGGTTTATTATCTAACGTATTTTTATTTTCTTAAATCATCATACTGCTTGCATAATTAATTTGCATTTGTTAATTATTTCATGCATGCAGAGTTGAATATATTTTCATTAAGTGATTATAGACATTGAGAATGTATCAAAAACTAATTATCCCGACAAGTGGTGTTAGCGGGAGCCAGTCATACCTAGGGATGATTTTGGGATATGACAAAGTTGGTATTAGAGTGTAGGATTTAAGTTCTAGTTCATGGAGCAATGTTTAGTAGATTTTAGGTTAAAGGTATGTAGGCACCCATACTTATGAACTTGAAGGTTACATAACATCTAGGATGTTTTCCCTATTTTATTCATTATTGGTGCATTGATTTAAATTATTTCTAACATTTATATATTGTCTCGTGAATGGTTAAGATATGTGGTTCTTCCTTTGTTAATTGATATAATACACCTACTATACGTGGTGCTAGACTGGTTTCTACCCATGGTTATGGTCGAGTTGGGTCTCATCCAACTAGGCCTCGGACTAGGACATATACAAGTCCTTATCCTAGAGTTAGGATTTGGGCCAACCCCAAGATAAGGTTCCTGAGTAAGTAAAGGGCAATATTTCTATGATACTCCAGCTGCAGTAATAGTTTTTGTACCTTCTATTGCACTTCCCGCAGAAATAATATTAAGAATGTTGAATATATTGATGCATTAGTGCCTAATCAGGGTCGAACTCTTGCTCCTCATACTACTTTGTAAACACAGGAATAAGTTTAGTTGAATGTTGCGACTTCTTAGGAACCTGTTGATCATTCAATTGCAGTTGTGGGGAAAACCAAGGATATTAAAAATTTCATTCAACTTAAGAAACCAGAGTTTAATGTTGTATCATCTTCTATTGAGCCTAAAGAGTTTATTGATCATTGTGACAATATATTGACTACATTAGGATTGAAGGAGGCTCATGGTTTTAAATTTACTACTTTTCTGTTATCAAGGTCTCTTGAGGCATTGTTGACTTCCAGTTTAAGGGGCAGACAATAAGGGCAACCACCGATAACTTAGTCAGAGTTTTCAACAATGTTAATAGGCAGATTTATTCAATTGAGAAAACAAGATGACATGAGATGTCAGTTTAATAAACTATGATAGGGATCTATGATAGTTACTGATTATGAAGCTAAGTTCACTAAGTTGTTTAGGTATGTTCAATTTTTTGTAGTAGATCAAATAGAGAAAATAAGATAATTTATTGATGGATTTGAGGCTCATTATTTGGGTCTAGTGATACAGGTTGGGCGCACTGGATCCTATGCATAAGTGGTTTACGTTGCTCTCCATTATGAGTCATATTACAAGATAGAAATGATTAATTAAGAAAACAAAAAGGCATGTAACTCAGATGGGTTTAGTGGTGCTCAATCTGGGCGAAAAAGTGGTTTCCATCATCCACAATTGATAAGTCATTAATTTTCTGACTTGATAGAACCATTTAATCCAAAATTATTATTCTTTTTTTTTTATTTGGTGTTAATCTCTTACTTAAGGCTCTTTTGTGCAGGTAAAAGTCAAAAAGGAAAGGTGAGCTAGTGATTCAAGTCAACTAGAATTCATATGTGACGTAAATGAGTCATTCACTTTGCATCCTCTTTGCATCTGCTTTGGATATATTTTTTATCTGCTCTGTAACATCTTTGTATCGACTCAAGCAGATCAATAGAAAAGTTGCAATTTTATAATTTTGTCAAATATGTAACTGGGGCTTAAAGAATGGTTTCTAACTCATTTTTAAGACTTAGCTTTTATTTTTCATCGTACCATCTTTCTTTTCTCTTACTAATATTATTTTTGACTCCCAAAAAAAAATTAATGATTTTCCATTAACGATTTATATGAAACTCCAAGTTTGGAGCTATATACTCTTTATTTCTAATGGATAAAATCTATAATAACAACAACAATAACAACAATAACAACAAACCCAGTGTATTCCCATATTAGATCAAATCTATAATAATTTTATTATATCTCTACCATTCTTATCTATAAGTATCTAATTATAAATTTTGATGTTAAGTTTTATTAGGTTGTGGTTAGTGCATGGGTGTTAGCCATTTATTCTCAAAATTAGTTATTTGTTATGGGTGTTTCAGTTATTCCATACTTTAATTAAGATTTGGGGGTTGCAAACGCCAACCATCATTGAACACATGTAATCCTTGAAAGAGGGGATATGGGATAGGAATTAATGCAAATAATAAATTGATTGATTTCATTTAATGATATCTTTTAAAAATAAGGATGTTAATTGAGGCAATATATCTATAAAATTGTCACACTTGTAAAGTGTTTGAAAGAATACATTTATTAAATTTGGTGTTGTAATTGAAAGATTTTCATCCATACCATTAAGTCTAGCCTACCCATGACTTTTAGCTAAAGTTGGATAAATTCTCTAGAACCTAGAACCCAAACCTAGAATTGCATAACCCTAAGGCTTATTCCCAATAGAAATTACTCTTAGAATTTTTCAAATTTAAGATAGTACTCTAAAAGAAAAGTAATTGTCATTATAAACAAGTTCAAAGTAATTCCATGATTTTACATTTATGTTTGTATCATTCGCATTACTTGTCACTTTTTAGTAAAATATAAATGCTATTGAGTTTTGAATTCCATGCTTTCACTCCATATGGATACGACCCTAACATAAGTTGGATTATTGTAATTAAAATGACCTCGTATACTCATTAAAGAGTTTAATTTGTGCGTTATAAAATGGCGCCGTTGTTGTGGAGTGAAACATAGTTTTCACTCTTATAGTGATTTTAGTTACTTACGATTAGCTGTAGTGTTTTATTTTGCATTGTTATGTGTTTATGTTCTTTCTCATGTGTATAATAGTATACATCATACTCTGAGCCAACACAGTAGTAATGCCAGGATAGTTGATTGGTATCTTGAGGATGAGGATCTCCTCAGTTATGTGGGCAGAGCTAGTGCTATTCGTATTCCATTTGTAGAAGGAAATGGATTGTTTCATGTTACTAGTGTGATTCTTCATTTGCTTCAAGTGAAAGAGTTATTTGGAGGCCAAACACATGATAATTCTAAGCTACACTTGAAGAATTTTATTGATGTATTTTCTACATTTGACATAGCCTACATATCTTAAGATTCAATTCAGTTGCATCTTTTTCATTTTCTTTGACAGGAGAAGCTATCTTATTGTGGTGGTATTTGCCCGTGGATTCTATCACTTCATGGGTTGAGCTCATGGATGCATTATTAGAAATATACTTTTCTTGTTATCATATTTTTGTAACTAAGGAATGAAGTCACTAACATTCACAAACTTAATCGCAATCTTGAAACACCTAGTCTTTGAACCATTGTGAATTTTTTTCATTTGATGTCACTGGGATGGGTACGACAAGGGGCATGAGATATACCCCTTAGATAAGAGTCATATCCTTCTTTCCCTCCCCTCTCATACCCTAGATAATGTGGTAAGGGTTACTTATTGTCCTATGTACTAGTGAACCTCACAACAATCATAACTTAAGGTATGAGTCGTACCAAGATAAATCATATAGAGTAATTGCTTGATCAAAAGTGGATTGTTTTTGGTACAGATGATGTGTACGAGTTAGTGCATGATTTTTACCATTTTGATATAACTAAAAGGTATGTAGTCAAACCTTAACCAGTATAGGTGGACTTGGAGAAGCCTAAGGTATGAGTTAGGGTACCACTCATACCCTAGGGTACTGTTCCTTAAATAAGTCATACTTCTGCACGGGCCCATTTTGCAGCTTTTAATGAAGGTCCTTGTGGTTGTTTCCTATACCTAAAACATGAATTCCCCTAACTTTATAGGTGTTGTTAGCCATCTAAACATTCATTTTGATGGATCAAACACCCATAAGACTCTCTAAAACTAATTTTTGAAGAATTAGAGGCTAGGGTTCCAAGGGTGACCTTCAACAGGCAATGTCAATTCAAGACTCTTAGTGAATTAAGTTGTCTAAGGAATTTAAATCTTCACCTTGATAAATATATCTAAACCCATGTATTTTACATTTGAATTTGTAAATGTACCTGGTGATTTAAAAATCAAATGAAAAGCGTTTTGCTGCGTAATGATGAATAATGTTGACTTTTGCTTAGAATCGTGTTTATACAAGTTATTAATGATTATTTTCACATGTTGGTGGTATAATATGTGAATCTTGAGTAACTATAAACTTGATGATTTCTAGCATGAAAATGGCCTTGGTGAAGACATATTCACAAGTGAAAATAACTAAGTGCATTGTCTAGTCTTATATTGGTTATGTTTTGAACAAGGTAAATGGCCTAATAAGTATGAATATTTGTTAAATTATAGTAGTTAATTAGGGTTATCAACTATAAGCATGGATATAAACTTTTATTTTGTGTTGAACGAAAGTGTTGTGAGAATGTGTGATATGATTTCCAATGATATGTGAATGGTTTGTGAAGGTCTTCAAGACCCTAAATTTGATGGTATGATGAATTTAGTTAATACATTTTCCTATTGAAATAGTTGAGCAACAAAGGCTCCCATGTGGTCATGTATAGTGTTGGATTATCTAAATGGGTTACATTCCATAAGTGTGATTTTAATAGATGATAATGGCTTGTGTTTAAAGTCCCTTTCCAAATTAAATGGCTTGAGGTTAAAGTACCTTGCCTAATGAAATTTCTTGTGGTTAAAGTTTCATGCACAATGAGATGTCTTGAGGTTGAAGTCCCTTACTAAATAAAATAGCTTGGGTTAGAGTCCCCTATCTAATACGACATGAGTTTAAAGTCCCTTGCTTAATGTGTGGGCATATGGTTTGAATCCCTTACCTAAATGAATGTGAGTGTGTGGTTAGAGTCCCTTTCTTGAATGGATGTGTATGATGTTAGATTCCCTTTTTTAATAAGTGTATACATAGTTAAATTTCGTTGTCTAAGTGATACGTGAATGTGGTTGAAGTCCCATTCCTATAATAATTGTTGAATCTATGTGTGGAAAGTTAGAGTCCTCCACTTTATATCTCATTATTAAGTGCTTTGAGAATGTTGTTATGACTTGTTTACTTTTTTAGCATGTGATATACCAATATATATGGATAAGGTCATGAATATGGTTGAATATGATAAATTGACTAGTTGTCTATTGATGATTCTATTTATCTTTATAATTGAGTTACATACTAGCGCTCCAACCGTTAAGCGTCTCCAGATGCTATGTCCCAAAGTGACATAGGGGTTAGAGCATCTTTTTCTCTTCCTACATAGTGATTTGGTGATCAAAGTTGTCCGTACATTGACTTTGGAGACATTCCTTCTTGTTCTCTTATCCTTATACTTATTCTTATTTTGACTTTTTTTAGCCATTGTCGGGGGCTTGTCCTGACATATACATTTCTAAACATTGATTTGTATAGAGGTATTGTTGATGACTCTTGACTCAGGTGTAATGGCTATTTTGATGAATCTAATAAAGTGATTAGATATGTTCAAGTTATGACTTGTAGTATGCTTCCAGTTATATTATATTTTGGTTGGGATTCGTCTGACCCTTGTGATTAAATTGTTGATTAGGTCGGATTATCTAGGCGACCTCCCATTCTTATGGGCTTGAGGTGCCCATAAGACATGGTCCGGTGTTGGGTCGTGTCAAGTTGGTATCAGATCTAGGTTCATGTTCAGTTGGGTGTGCACAATATCATATTAACTAGAGCCCCATTTATGGTTGCTAAGCATGAAACACTTATAAGAGAGGAGTTATGAGGCATTTTATGAAGTGTTTTAATTTTTTGTGTTTCAATTTCAAGCTATAGTGTATAAGGTCTTGGATTTCTCTGATTTCATTTTTCTATCTTTCATATCATACCTCCGAAGAGACCTGATTTTCAAGAAAACTCTTCTTCCCCGAATGAGGGCCCTATGGATAAAACTCCTCCAACATATGGAGTTCTGATCGTGGCTAAGGCTGTAACATCTGAATATTTTTGTGATATCCACCTATCCCTACCAACCCCGAATATGAGATTGACCCTTCTATTCTGTCATCTCAAGGGGATGCTAGTAATACCAAGTTTTGCCAATTTATCATCCTCTTAACTCAATTGGTTTCCACATAATCGAAGCATAGTGCTTCGGCTACTTTTTCTTCTGAGGCCACAGGAATTAACAAATTCATGAGGTTGATCCCTCCTATTCTCACGGGAACAAAGGTTGAGGAAGATCATTAATGCATTATTTATTAAATAAAGAAGATATTTTGAACCATGCATACTTCAGAGGTTGAGGCCATTGAGTTTGCTTCCTACTAATTAAAAGATTTATCTTACCAATGTCACAAAGGTTGGGAGTTGTCTAGTGGTATTGATTCTAGTTCCTCAATGTGGGAGTGTTTCTTTGAGGCTTTCTTAGACTTATTCTTTCCTCAAGAGTTGAGGAAAGTAAAAGATGAAGAGTTTGTGAACCTCAATCAAGGGAGGATGTCCATTCAAAAGTATTCCTAAAAATTCTATCAATTGTCAAGGTGTTCCCAAGAGATAGTTTCTAGAATGAAGACTAGGATGGTTAAGTTTGTTTCAAGATTGTCTAGTTTCTAGAATGAGGGATAGGACGGTTAAGTTTGTTTCAAGATTATCCCATCAATTTTTCCTTTAGGGCAAGGTGGCCTTGTTGATTGAAAATATGGATATTTCTAGGTTGATAGTATATATGCAATAAGTGGAAGAAGAGAAAAAGAAGAAAGTAGATTTTAGTGAAAGGCAAGGGAAGAAATTTAGACCTTCCAAGTTTAGGGGTGGAAGTAGTTGTATAGAAAGAAATAGGAAAGTTTGAGTTCTTTCTCCTTGGCTAGTATTCGCGATACTTACCCGAAGTTGTTGGTTGATCATCAGTTTCAGTTAAGTGGAGAGTTCCAGGAACAAGGTTCCTAACTCCATACTAGTGGTGCCAAGCCGGATCTACCCCACCCTTCTTGCATATTCTGTGGTTAGAGTCATCATGGTCAGTGTGAGAAAGAAAGAAACAAATATTTTAGTTGTGGCCATATCGAGCACATGCAATGTGCGTGACCCTTTCTAGGAGCTTATTAGGAAATTTGGTCTCATAGTTCCACTCAATCTACTCCCACAACAAAGGGTGCTATGTTTGTTTCTGCTTCTGTTTTTAGTATCGTCGCTGGCCTAAATGACTTGTATAAACTTTCTACTTGCTAGTATTTTGAGGCATCTCCTGATGTTTTCATGGGTATAATGAGGCTATTCTCCCAAGATGTATATTGTTTTCTTGATCCAGGTTCTACACCTTCTTATGTGACCCTATATGTGGTTGTGCATCTTAGTTGTGGTCCCGAGAGTTTATCGGTTCCTTTTTATATTTCAACCCCGATAGGAGACTATGATTTCTAGAAGGTTCTATAGGTGGTGTGTAGTATCTGTGGGTAGCAGAAATACACTTGTAGACTTTATAATGTTGGACATTGTCGATGTTTATGTCATTTTCGGGATGAATTGTTGTATTCATATTATGCTTCCTTTGAATGTTTAACAAGTAGGGTCACGTTCAAATTCCCTAAGGAATCGGTCATTGTATTAAATGGTGGTTACTTAGTGCCTAAGGGAAGGTTTATTTCTTATCTTAAATCATAAAATTTGATTTCAAAGAGGTGTTTTTATCATTTAGTCTGATTTAAAGATTCTAACTCTGGAGAACCATCAATAGAATCTATTTCGGTGGTTAATGAGTTTCTTAAGGTGTTTCTCTATGATTTTCCCGATGTTCCTCCCGATAGAGAAATATATTTTGGGATTGATTTAATTTCAGACACTCGTCTGATTTCAATCCCTTTATATAGAATGGCTCTGACTGAGCTAAAGGATATTTAGGAGCAATTGAAGTAACTCTAAGATAAAGGTTTTACCATCCAAGTATCTCTCCTTAGGTTTTCCCATGTTGTTTGTGCGCAAGAAGGATGGTTCCATTTGTATGTGCATTGATTATCATTAGTTGAACAAATTAACCATAAAGAATAAATATCTTTTTCTTAGGATAGATGATTTTTGTAATCAACTTTAGGGTGAAAAGTGTTTCTATAAGATTGATCTTAGATAAGGTTATCATCATCTTAAAATTAGGGATGTGGATATCCCTAAGACTACCTTTAGAATCAGATATGGTCACTATGAGTTTTTTGTCATGTCATTGGGTTGACCAATGCCCTGGCGGCATTCATGGAAATAAAGAATACGGTATTCCATCCATTCATTGATATGTTTATCATTATCATCATTTATGACAAGTTAGTCTATTCTATGAGTGAGTCGGATCATGTGGATCACCTCGGTGCCGTGTTACAGACATTAAAGGATCATCGTTTGTATGCCAAGTTCTCCAAGTGTGACTTTTAGAGGAAAGGCATATCTTTTCTTGGTCATGTTATCGCAGGTGAAGGGATCATGGTAGATCTCCAAAAGGTTGTGGTGGTTAAAAAGTTGCCTATACCAAAGACTCCAACCGATATTTGAAGATTCTTAGGTCTAGCCAATTACTATAAAAGATATGTAGAGAGTTTCTCGACTATAACTGGCCCATTGACCAATTTGACCCAATATAAGGTCAAGTTCTTATGTTTGGATACATGTGAGGGTAGCTTTGAGAAGTTGAAAATTAAATTATCTTCGGCTCCGATTTAGACCTTTCCCAAAGGTAATTATTGTTTTTTGGTGTATGTTGATGTTTTTTGCATTAGTTTCAATTGTGTTTTGATTCAACATGTTAGAGTGGTGGCCTATGCTTCTAGGCAATTGAAAGTTCATGAAAAGAACTACCCTAGTAACCACCTAGAGTCTTTAGTCGTGCTTTTTGCATTAAGGATTTGGCGACATTATATTTATTGTATTCATATTGATATTTTTTTTATCATAAAAGTCTGCTATATGTATTTACTCAAATGGATTTAAACCTCAAGCAAAGGAGGTGTCTTGAGTATTTGAAAGACTATGATAGGAGTCTTAATTACTTCCCCGGAAGGCTAATGTAGTCACTAATGTTCTTAGTAGATCGTGCATAGGATGTTTAGCCATGTGGTTGAGAAAAACAGGAAATTGGTGAAGGACATTCACTGTTTTTCTAATCTTGGAGTGTGACTTACGGACTCTAAGGATTGTGGTATATTTGTTCTTTTGATATCTCAGTCATCTATTGTTGATGAGATAAAGGAAAAAAAGTATTGGAACCTGACTTTATAAGGATCAAGAGTAATATGGGTCAACATAAAGTTGTGGACCTTGTCATTGGTGGTGTTGGTATATTGAGATACAAAGGTAGACTATGTGTTCCCGAGTCAATGGGTTATGGAAAAGGGTCATGGCAGAGGCTTATGAATCCCGTTTTACTATTAACCCCAGTTCCACTAAGATGTATCATGACCTTAGAGAGTTCTATTTGTGGTATAATATAAAATGAGATGTGGTTAGTGTATATGGTGTGCCAACAAGTGAATATCGAGTACATGAGGCACGACGTCTTTTATTAAGAGATTTCATTATTCGAATGGAAGTGGGAGGCAATTAATATGGATTTCATTACTGGTCTTCCTCAATCTTGGAATAATCATGATTCTATTTGGGTCATTGTTGATAGAATGATGAAGTCCGCTAACTTTTTTCCCATGAGGACTAATTACTCGGTGTAAGATTATGCTAAGTTGTATCTTGCAAAAATCTTAAAGTTGCATGGTTCTACGGATTCAATCATCTCGGATCATGGTCCTCCATTTTCATCTCACTTTTTAAAGTCATTTCAATAAGGCTTGGGTACTAGAGTGTGCCTTAGTACCGCTTTCCACCCATTAATGGATTGGCAAGTGTGGAGGACCCTTCCAAACGTTAAATGATATGTTGTGGACTTGTGTGATTGATTATTGTGGCAGTTGGTATGACCACTAGCCTTTGATTGAATTCGCATATAATAATAGTTACCATTGTAGTATTTGGATGGCCCCTTTTGAGGCATTGTATGGTAGGAGATGTTGATCTCCTATTGGGTGTTATGAGGCTGGTCGGGTAAGTTACTTGGCCCTGATTTAGTTCACCAAGCCCAAACAAGGCAAAGGTGATTCATGAAAGATTGAAAATTTCTCAAAGTGGCAAAAAGTCCTATACGGATGTGAGGCGTAGGGACTTAGAGTTTAGTGTTGGCGATAGTGTATTCTTTAAAGTATCTCCTATGAAGGGAGTGATGTGGTTTGTTAAAAAGAGGAAGTTAGTCCCTTGTATACTGGTCCCTACTTGATTGTGAGGAGGGTTGTCAATGTTGCCTATGTGTTGGAGTTGCCGTCTAGCATGAACTCCATTCATCCAATTTTAATGGCTTTATGTTGCCAAAATGTATAGGTGATCCTTCGTTGGTTGTTCCCTTGAGGGATGTTGATATCTCAAACTCTTTTTCCTATAGGGAGATCCCATTGAGGATCTTTGATCAGCAAGTTCACCTGTCACGAACGAAAGAAGTGGCTTTGGTGAAGGTTTTATGGAGGAAACAAAAGTTCGAAGAAGCTACTAGGGAGGTGAAAGAGGATATAAAGTCCAAGTCTCCACATTTGTTTACCATTTCGCAAACTTCTGATGAAAGTATATGTTAATCTTCTTACCTTGGCTTATGTATTTATCGATAATGGGTTTAAGTCCTCAATGTTTTTAATTAAGTTATGCCTTATTTAGGTAATAGATTAAAGTTCCCATGCTTTAAATTGATTTAGATCTTGTTAGACCATGGGTTGAAGTCCCTACTGACTTGGAATTATGTGTGTCCTTGTTGTAATTGGTTAAGGTCCCTGAGTTATGAAATGAGTAAATGTTTATAAGTAATGGGTTTGAGTCGCAATGCCAATGAAATGAATAGCGGATCAATGATGATCATGATGTGTGTTGTGTCCTTGTTGTATGCTTTGTTCTAACTTGTTTAAAGGTTCGTTTGATGAGTGATAATATGTTAACTTGTGTTCATTCTTACCTTACCCGTCATTCATGGATGAATGATCAAAGTGGGGGATAATTGAAATGCCTAAGCTTTGACCTATTGAGAAATTTCACCATTTAATGCCACCGAGTGGGTACGACTAGGGACATGAGTCGTACTCCTTCGATACGAGTCATATCTGTATCTCCCTCCCCTCTCATACCATAATTAGTGTAGTGAGGGTTACTCACTATCCTAGGTACGAGTGATCTTCCAATCAATCGTACCTTAAGGTACGAGTCATACAAAGATCAATCATATAGAGTGATGCCTTAATAAAAAATGGACTGTTTTTGGTATGGATAATGTGTACGATTTAGTGCGTGAATTGTACCCTTTCGATAAGATTAAAAGAAGTGTAGTTGTACTCTAACTAGTCTAGGTGACCTAGTAGAATACTAGGGTATGAGTTAGGGTACCAATCGTACCCTAGGGTATGGTTCCTTAAGTGAGTCGAACCCCTACACGGGACTATTTTCTAGCTTTTAACTAAAAGCCCTATGGTCATTTCCTACACCGATTTCGTACTCCAAAAACCCTAAGTCCCCTAACTATATAAGTGTTTATAGCCACCTAAACATCCATTTTGATGGATCAAACACCCTAAATATTCTCTCAAACTCATTTTTGTAGAACTGGAGGTTAGGGTTCCAAGAGTGATCTTCAAGAGGCAAAGTGAAGTCAAGAATCTTGGTGAATTAAGTTGTCTGAGGCAAGTAACTCTTTACCTTAATAAATAACTCTAAACCCATGCATTATACACTTGAATTAATAAGTGTACATGGTAGTTTTGAAATCAAATGAAAAGGGTTTTGTTGCCTAATGATGAATAATGTTTACTTTTTCTTAGACTTGTTTTTATACATGTTATTGATAATGATTTGCACATGTGGGTGATTGTTGTATGTAGTATAATATGTGAGTCTTAAGTAACTCTAAACTTAATGATTTATAACATGAAAGTGGCCTTGGCAAAGGAATGACACAAGGTGTTTGTAAAAATGTTTAGGTAAATTGTCTAGTCATATGTTAGTGATGTTTTGACCAAGGGCAATGGCCCAATAAGTATGAATAGTTGTTAAATGATAAGATAAAGGAATTATGAGCCATGTATGGTGAAATTTATGATTCTGTAGATTTATTGTTAATGAGTGGTTAAAGTCTCTCTGCATCAATATGAACTTGAATTATGTGTTGAACTAAAGTATGCTGAGAATGTGGTATAAGATTGTCAATGATATGTGAATGGTTTGTGAAGCTTTTGATGACACAACATTGGATTGTATGATTAATTGAGTTAAGGTATTTGCCTATTGAAATAGTTGAAAAACTAAGGCATCCATGAGGACCATGTGGTCATGTATAGTGTTGGATTGTCTAAATGGGATAAAGTGCTTGATTGTGAATTAAAAAGATGATGCATGGATAAAGGGTTTGAGTCCCAATGTAGTCTAATGATCGTGATACAGTCACCAAGCTCAGTATAGAACTCAGTTTAGTTCTATAGAATCAGGTCTGTTAGAAACAGTATCTCAGTTAACAGTAATACAGTATCAGTAAACTTATATATTAGTCATTAAGTTTTTAGAACTTAATATCCAGCGTTAACGAAATCTCAGTTACATCATACGTAGTTACGTGCATAACATTGCTTAATAACTATCTACTGTAGTTTCTGGTATATACGTACTCTCATTCAGTTATGACCATGTCATTCAGTTAATTATTGTTCATGCATATGAACTCATGCATTCAACCTTACCTCACCTAGCATACGAGTAAATTCAAAGTACTGACACATACCTTTATTTTGCACTATGATGTCTTATATCATAGGTTTAGACACACGGGATCCTGACAGTACTTTGCAACCCAGATTATCAGCAGCAGAGTTAGTAGTGAGTCCTCATAGTTCAATGACCAAGTTATTATTTTTGTTTCAATATATTTTTAGTAGTCAGAGTTATTTGGGGGCTTGTCCAATCAAATCCACTTTCAGACAGTTCGGTTAGAGGATTTTCAGGCTAGACTATTTCAGACAAATGTTCAATATTAAGTGTTTACATATTAGTATTTCATTCAATTTTGAACCTTATGGCAGTTTAGCCAAATTTCTGCATTTTTATAGTATTATTATTTGGTGATTGGAACAGGTACAAGTCATGGGTTAGCTTGTGGTCCTTCGGGATTATAAGAACCGTGTAATGTCCGGGCTGCAGACTCGTAGAGTTACACTTATTCCCCAACCCTTTCCAAAAAGATTGCAAGAACTGAGATGTTAACTGCATGACATAATCAACAATAATAAAAATAGGCACCCTATGTAGCTTCACAATCTCCTGAAGATTCAACTTCGCATAATCCTCCACCAAGAAGGTAGTCTGCATGGGCAAAAACTGTGCAGACTCTGTCATCCTATCCACAATGACTCAAATTGAATTATATTGATTCTGAGGCTGACGAAGACCGGTAAAGAAGTCCATATTGATCACTTCCAACTTTAATTGGGGCAAGTAAATTTCTTTATACAATTCTCCTAACATCGTATGCTCAACCTTAACCTATTAATACATCATGCACTTGCCACAAAATCAGTCACATCCCACTTCATGAAATTCCACCAATAGATCTCCTTGAGATAATGGTACATCTTAGTCTATCCAGGATGAAAAACATATCACAATTCATGCGCCTCATCCTAAATCCTTTGTCATGAGCCATCGACATCAAGAACACACAACCTCCCTTAGTACCGTAAAGTACCATCACCACTAATCTCATAAAGCACAACCTTTTACCTACAAACATAACTCTTGATTTTCCTCAAGATAGGATCTAGTACTTGGTTCTCCTCAATATCCACACCAAGTGATGATTGAACCACTTCATGCACTATCAGACCACCATCCTTGGAGTCCAAGAGGTGAACTAAAACATAAGCCAAGTGGTGAATATCCTTCACCAATTCCTGCTTTCTTTCCTCCATATGAGCCAAACTCCACATGGATAACCTGCTAAAAGCATCAACAACCACATTAGCATTACATTGGTGGTAGTGAACACTAATATCATAGTCCTTGAGACGTTCAAGCCATCTCCTCTACATGAGATTAAGCTCCTTCTGAGTGAACTCATACTGTAGAGTCTCATGATCAGAAAAGATATCCACGTGGACACCATAAAAATAATGCTGCCATATATTCAAAGCAAACACAACTGCCAATAACTCTTAATATTGAGTATGATAATTCATCTAATTCACTTTTAAGTTCCTTGAAGCATAGGCAATCTATATCCCACACTGCATCAAAACACAACCAAGCCCTACCCGAGATGACTCACAATACCCCACGAACACATCATTGACTTCCGGCAAAGTTAGAATTGGAACCCCAAAGTTAACTTATCCTTCTGCTTCTCGAAACTACCTATGTAAGCATCTGACCAAGAAAACTTGACCTTCTTCTGAGTTAACTTAGTAAAAGTAAAAGCGATCAATGAAAATCTATCGACAAACTACCTATAATACTTGGCTAAATCCAAGAAACTCTGAATGTTGGATGGAGTCGAAGGTCTAGGCCAGCTCTTCACTATAACAACCTTTTGCACATTCACCATGATCCCTTCACTATAAATAATATGAAGTATACAAAGTTCAACCAAAACACAGACTTAGAGAACCTTCCATACAACTGTTGCTCCATTAAGGTCTACAACCCCACACGAAGGTTATTAGCATGATCCAACACACTCTTTGAGTAAACTGGAATATCATCAATAAACACAGTAACTAAGAGATCAAAATACATGCAAAAATACTATTCATCGAATACATAAATGTTACCAGAGCATTAGTCAACCCAAATGAGATTACCAAACCTCAACGTGCCCATACCAAGTAAGAAAAGACATCTTAAGGATATCCACATCCCTAATCTTTATCTAATGGTACCCAGACTGAAGATCTATCTAAGAAAAGAATATGACACCTTGCAATTGGTAGAATAGATCATTTATATATGGAAAAGGATTCTTATTGATGACCATCACCATATTTAACTACCTATAGTAAATCCATATCTGAAGGAAACCATCCTTCTTGCACACAAACAACACCGATGCACCCCATGGAGATAAACTAGGACGAATAAACTCCTTATTAAGATAATTTTGCACATAAACAACACTGGTGCACTCCTATCCGTAGGAACACTAGGAAGATAATCTAAAAACACCTATGGAAACTCATTAAACACTAGAACTAAATGAAAAAAATACCTTCCGATTTAGAATCTTTAACAAGGACCAAGTGATAAAGGAAACCATTAGAGATTAACCTCTGAGCACTAAGATAAGAAGTAAAACACAAAATAGAAGCTAGGGAACCACCCTTCCATTCTACAACTAATTCACCAGGGAACCTAAAGATTACCCAATGGGTCTGTCAATCCAATGACGCGTAACAAGAATGCAAATAATACATACCCAGAATGGCATCAAAATCCCCCATAACTAAATCAAACAGATCTACCAAGGTGTGTTTTCCACCAACAGATACCGCACATACCTTATAGACTTTCATAGCAATAAGTGAGTCACCTATCAGGAAAGAAATAGAAAAATATTCCAACATAACTTTTGGATCAAAAACAAAAGACGTAACCACATTAGGAGTCACATAGGAGAGAGTGGACCCGTTATCAAGAAAAAAATATATGTCACAAGGGAATTGCAATAACGTACTTATAACAACATTAGATGATGCCTCCGATTTATGTTGGGATGACAAAGCATACAACCTATTCTGGCCAATACTAGAACCATTAGTAGTAATAGAAGAAGATGCCACACGACCGGGTTTAGGAATAGAAGATGAAGACATATAAATCTTACTCGCCCCTGTAGAAACCTTATTAATCGGAAAATCCGTGAGTCGATGAAATGGCGCATGAAGAAACTAATTAACCTCTACTTGCCTGATATTGGGCACCCTGTGTCCGGTAATTTTCACCACCTTAATAATGCTTGTCGCCCTATTGGTAAGGAGCCCAAGCAGAACAGTAGGAACTAAAACTCCTCCACTTCTTCTTCTTCCATTTTGCACTATCCTGACCACCATGAGATAGAGCACCTCCTTGGTCATAAAACCTGCTCTACTTACCCTATCTATCTCTAAATTCCATCTATTTTCTTTTTTCATCCTCACTTACTACATATGAAAAGTCAACCTAGAGATGTCCTTATCCTTAATCAACAAGGCAGTCTTGCTCTCCAAAATAAGATCCAGATTAAACATAGTGGTGAAATTCCTCATTCAAGTCTGCATTCAGCAAAATAATTAGGAGAATATTCTGATAATTGATAAAACATCAAGGAATATTCCTTGACAAAAACAAACTCCACCATCTTTTCTTCCCTCAAATCTTAGGGAAAGAATAGATCTAAGAATGACTTAGAAAAAGTATCCCACAAGACTGATTCCATATTACCCCTATCACTATACCACTGTTCATAGTACTGATATGCAACCGCTTTGAGCAAATAAGCTGCAAAGTTTACCCCTTCCTTATTAGTAGCCTGCATCACCCAAAATATCTTTTCCATTTCATCTAGGAAGTCCTGTGGATCCCCCTCTATTTACACTCTAGAAAAAGTGGGAGGACCCATTTTTATAAATTGGCCAACCCTTGTGGACTCAGCACACAAAGAAGCAGTCGCACCCTACTCAGTCTTAAAAATAACCATCTGAGTAATAACATGAATAAACTGAAGAAATTATGCATTAGTCACCTCTTCATGAGGAGGAATAGTAGCAACTAATGGAACTTCAGAACTATGAGGGATAGGACTGTAAGATGAAGATGAACCCTAGATGTAAGATGAACCCCTTTAGCATTACCCTAGATAGGATACAAGAATTTCCTTGGGTTCCAGATCCATGAGTCATGATCTGAAAGATGAACAAATAAGGATTAAACAAGATTCAAGGATTGACACTTCATGCTTAAAAATAAATGTTAAGAAAGTTGAACATTCCTAAATGCCTTGTAGCCTCTCCCTTATAAGTGTGGCGCACTACTGACCCCTAAAACATACTCCACTAAAAATGACTTTGTGGACTCCCAATTGACCATGAATCTAGGATTTGATACCAACATGACGTGACACAACCCAGACCTTATCATAATGGAAGTTCTAAGTCCGATCAGGATGGGAGAACACCCCGGGTACCCACCCGACCTCCAGCCGCCTACCCTAAGTTTGTTAAATTTAGAGCATGTAGGAAGATCATGAAACAACTCACATGAAGACTTTAGGATATGATCAGAATCATGACTGGACCAATTGTTTCCAACTATCCCATACCAATAATCCAACCATACAAAACCATACCAAAAGCCATAGATAAGGCCATAGTCAAATAAATTCAAAAACATAATATAATTAATCCCAAAATGAAATATAATTGATTAGTGAGAAATCATGTCCGATGGTGCATGCCTTCCAACTTATTCCATTGCCAAGGATAACACTAATACTGATATCCCCCATTCCAATAATAGAATTACCATAAAGCCTATATACTAAAAAGTAATATAATCTAGTTGGGACATTCTCCCAACCATAGCCAAAGCCTATATCTAAAATAAAATCAAAATGTCTAAAAGTGTCAAAAACATGAAATGGAGCCATCCGAAAGAATGGAAGCCAACCCCTTCAGTCCAAGTGTTTTCCCCAAGTTAATCACTATGTAGGAGTAGTAGAACTATCAGTTCTTGCATATCATAGGTATATAGCCGCTAATCGATGAGATAGTGGGTGCACGCTAGCATGATCTTATGATAAGGATAAAATAATTCCATTTATATAACCAAGTAAAACCATATGCACACAACCATACACATATACATATATATGTATATATAAATATAACCATGCAGGGAAAAAGGACCAGGTTTTTCATGCTTTTAAAACCTTTAACTGGGTTGTGTAGCTTTATTGTCCTAAACTACCCATGAGCTATATGGGTTCAGCTCCCCCTACTGAAAGGGCCCTAGTGCATATACCCGCACGACCAGGGAAGAAAACATGGGATGAATAGTATATCACCCAAAATATAGTTTGACATCATGAACATGGCCATCAAGACCAACCTCATAATGATAAATATGAGTTTCTAGTTTTGGACCCCCCGAGACCTTCACCTTTCATTGCTTTGCTACACATCCTGCCATTAATTCCCAATTTTAATAAATTTCCATTTAACCAAACCATTTTCCATTTATTAACCAAGACCATTAATATTGGTATCATTATACCAATCCTTACTTTCAAGTATTATCCATAGCCAACAATATATAGGTTTAAGGGGACTTTCAAGTGCCCTTTCATTTACCATAATAAACCACTTGGGGTAATCCATATACCCCATAAGCATAAAAATTTATCCATTTACCTTTCCAAACCATTTAAACCATGCATAATTTCTTTACAAAGTTGTAGAACATGCAAGAGTTCCATTAAAAGTAGTCAATGCAATGAACATTTCTTTATAAGCATTTTGTCAAACACATTGGGGACATAATATAACAAAAATAAATTCCAATTACCATTCAACCATTTCCATGGAATCCAAGTATCCTAAACAACCATTAATGAATATCAAAGAATAGTTAAAAACATGAAAAACCATAACAAACCATTTAATATCAAACCCCAAATCATACTTGAAAACAAAAATCATATAATCAATAAAGTTATGAAAACATTCATAAAAACCATTCCTTTAGATAGAATTGACAATGAGGGAAGATAACACTACCTAATCCAAGACGATGATGGAAAGAATCACCAAGACAAGGCATAAATCAATCCTCCAGTTGAAACCCTAGCTTTCCTTACCCAAAAGATTTGGAGAAAATTTTAGAGTGTTTAGAAAAGTTTCAAGTAGGTCTGAAGTTGCGGTACATTATTAGAGTAAGAGGAGAAATGTCCAGAACACCCCTACTAAAGTTGCAACAAAATCCTGTCACAGCGATACAGCGGACCCTCAGGAGTCGTACAATTCTAATACGAGTGATAACCTCTACTCGTATCCTATCTTCAAACTTTGGATAAACCACTGTCCAACATGTGATTAGTCCAACCAAGTCATATTAAAAGCATACGATCTGCATCTTATATCAGTACCCCTAGAAGATTTGATACCAAGAAAGATTTAGACACTGTCCACCATATGAATCTTAGGTACGACTCATACCCTAGCTTAGGCTCATTGTGAGACACTCATACTCACATCCAACCTAAGTAACAAATAATAAGATTAAGTTATGTAACCAAATGATCCAAAAAAACCAATATGATTCGTACCCCTAAGTCGTACCCATTCAAATAACTAAAATTCATCCCACCGACCAACACTGGTCAGCATATGACTATCCCATACCAATCATACCCATTACACGGCTCATACCCTAGAGTCCTATTAGGACCAGAGATAACAATTCTAGGAAATTTTCTATGGTCTAGAAACTAGGGTATTTCAAGAATGCACCATAATCAATTCTTACACCATAGTCCTTACACCATACTGCTTACACACCTGAAATTGGTATTCCCCCTTTTTGCATAATTTAAAAGGATTAATAGTAAAACAAGAGTATAGATAATACTAATTAGTTAACACATGGCCACTAGGGTAACACTAATATGTAAAATAGTTTAAAAAGAGAGGATAGTGTAAGCACACAAAAAAATCATTTATTTTTAAGTAGTTATGTACCAATTCAGTATACAAAAATGTTTAACAACAAATAATTATCCTTAAAAGACACATAATAACAAGGACCAGAACTAACTTATGGTTGAGTAATAGAATGGGGATAACAAGACTCAAGATAAAGAAGGCTTGCAGGAAAGCAGCCTAATCAATATTTTTATTATAGCATTTTTAGTAACATGTGCTTCCAGCTGCTGAAAAGTGAGTTTCTTTACTTTTTCATTCAACTCATTCACTTCACCAGTTAGTTTTGCCACCATTAAATGTAGTTTAGCATTTTATGATATCAGTGATTCAAAAGCACTCGGTCCCTCAGAAGCTAGTTGTTGATTTTTCAACCTTAAGTACATTATCTCAGCACCTTTTGCATCTAATTTGATTCTAACTTTCCCCATTTATTTTACAAAGCTTTCATTAGCAGCCAAATGTTTAGATACTTGTAACACAATTCCATTTTTTTTCTATGCACTCATTTTCTACCAAAGTAGTTATATTAAACTTTGGTTTGTCTATTATGGGAAGTCCACTTATCCCAACTACTCTAAAATAATTACAGACCTTGTTCAACAAATACCTATAGGGCATTTGCTGTCTCCTTTCTTTGTTAAAAATTACTTTATTCATGTATTCAATCATAAGAGCAGGTAGGCTGATTAATTAAAAGCTACTTAGGCATTCTATTAAGAACAAATCAACCACAAATGCAATAGTAGTCTTCCCAGATCATTGAAGTAGGACTCTATTGATGACTTCAAAACCCAATTAAAACTCACATGTCAGGAATCTTTTTTCATAGATGCTATAGATGTTCAAACCACATTACAGTCATTGATCATAAACTCAGTGGTGGGAAGTTACTTTACAACAATCCTAACTCAAATAACTGGCGCATTAAAGATTTTTCCTTGCACCTTGGAAGATAATCTTAGCCCATCTTCTAAGAATTCAATGGTGTTGTAAAATTCTCTGGATTAATTCAAAGAGACCATAGGGGATGATTCTTCAAACAAGAGTAACAACAGTTGTTGCCAGACATATTTAACCAATTCAATCATCCTAAGTTTCTCATACTTATTTGAATCAACCACTGTCCCTGATAGGACTCTCTGAGCTTTTAGTATTTTATTTCTTTATTTTCTATCCACATCATTTTCTCTTTTCTCCAATTTTTTTCTCTTAGCACTAGTACTCACTTCTCTCACAATAATTTCTTTTCACTTTGGAGTAGGTCCCTCTAAAATTTCCTTTCCTTTCTACTACTAAATGTTTCTACCTTATCTCAGTAGGACTTCTAGAATTTGAACTGGAGGACCTGGACTTTCTTTTCAGAATTTCTTCAGCAACATCTGCGCAATATCTTTTTCCCCTATAATCTCAACCACATATTTCTTGCCTCCAATTCCCCTATATTTTTTCATAGTCCATCTCAAGAGAATTTTATGCTCAACCTCATCATCCTCCTTATTTGGATGAGATAAACATTACATTTCCTTTATCCACTTCCATTATTTCTCCTATTACTTATTATTCTTCACTGACTGAGATGTCATGTGCAAGGAAAATTAATTTCTCATCCACCCAGTTCCTATAATAAGAAAGACCAACAATTTTAACTTGTATTTCTTCACTAAACAATTGAGCAAAAAGGGGGTTTAAATCTGATGAAGTAGAAGAACCAATAACTAGTGGGCTTTTAAAAATTTCATCTTTGTTAAGTCCATCAGCCAAAATTGAGTTTTAAGATTCTACAGGTGGTTTTGGAGCTTCTAAGAGAGAATTAAATTTGGGTTGAGAAGATTTTCGGTCAATGTGAGAGTCAAAACTTTGACTTGAATTTTCTACCAAGAATGGTTGACTACGAATTTCTAAACCAGATTAGAATTTTATGGGAACTAACACATTTACATGTTTTTTATTTTCTGATGAATAAGGAGTTAAATTGGGTTCTCGTTCAAAGCTTAATATAAATATTTAGAATAGTTTATCTAGGATAGAGGAATCAAAAAAACTAGCTATTTGATTTTGCAAAAAAGAAGTTAGGGTAAGGTACTAATTTGGTTCACAGTAGATGATAAATTTAGAAAGATAAACTGAATAAGTTGAAGAAAAATGTGAAACCATTTGATTTAGTAAGTTTAAAGAATAGATCATTATCATTGAAAGACATTCCTTCTGAAATTACATGTCTGATCTTATAATTATGAATCTATATTTTTTATAGAAGTTAACGGCTTATACACAAAGATGAGATAACACATGGCCTTTGAGATAATATTTGAAGATTATTGAAGCATCCAGTGGTACTAACCTAAGAGATAGGACCCGGACCCTCTCTTTCTTGAGTGAATTCACAACTTACGTTTGCTTTAACTAAATTCTCCCAAAGTTGTCCCCATGGGTGTATACCTGCAAGGGTATAAAACTAAGTTAGACCAAACTGCAGTTACCTTATAAAAGATACATGTCTCTTAAACATATCTAATTTGAGAAAAAAACACTGAATCACATAATAAGTCAGATTGATAGGATCAATTTTACTTTATTTTTCCCCACTGCACACCCTCTTTATTGATTCTCTACTAAAGTTGACGTTAATGATTGTTTCTTTGAATCATAATAACTCTCATCTGAATTCTTCAGTTTTTTGCCTCTCTTCTTTTGTAATATCATGTCTCTTTCTTTAATTCATAAAATTCCACCTTTTCTTCCTCACTCAGATAAGCAAAGGACTGGGTCCTTGACAGAGAATAATAAGGTTTTTCAAAAATTGAGACATGCTCATACATTATAATAGAACAACACCTGACTCTAATTCCCTTTCTAAAAATCTAGACAAAAGGTGAACTTTTGTATTTGGGAACCCAATTTAGCCCGAGTTACCATTAGGAATACAATGGTGTAATCATATTCTTTTGTGTCCATCGAGGTAGCGAATTCCTTTTTACATTTCTCAAGGGCTTAATACCATTATGGTGTGTATTCTCCTCCCGAATATATTTGATACCATTATTTTTTTCTCTACTCGAACTTCGATAATTTTCCTTTGTGCATTCATCTCTTCCACATTGAATACATTAAAATCAGTGAGCCTTGTTCCTAGAAACATTACTAGTCATTCGTTACCACCAGACAGGTTGGAATTCTTCCTGATTGTCTAGTCCTCTGCCATATTTTACACTTTAACTAGTCATGTTAGACCAAATCAGTGAGGAAGGTGTGTATTTAAGAGACTTGTTCAACTCTTCTTTCAAGATGAACAGGTCCCTCTTTAACTCTTCATTCCTGTGAAGTGCAGACATAAGTTGTTTCTTAGAATCCCTCATCCTTTCTTCAAAATTGATTTTAAGCCTTGAAGGTTATTTTTTTTGTTTTCCAGCTACTTCAATTGCTTTCTTCAAATTGTTTATCATACTCACGTTATAAGGTTTTATCTTTGTGAACAATTTTTCATTTTCAGAAATGTGAAGAGTTAAAGTAATCAACACATTCTCTTGATTCTCCATATGATAATCTTCCAATGCAATTCTCTTATCTATACTAGTTCACATACAGAGTATATTAGCATACTTACAAGCATTTTTATCTTCTTGGCACTGTAATTAACTAGATTCTCCATAATATCAAAAAATAGTTACCTCCTTTCTTTTTCATCTTTTGAGTTGGCCATAAAGGAAAACATGGAATCATAGATAAGATAATTATCTTCCTCAGTTTGCATAGAGACATATCCAGACTTCTCATCTTCATCAAAGTCACTAGAAGAATCTTACCATGCTGCTAGAGCTTTCTATACAGCATACTCATAAGCTGTTTTTTTTTAAAAAAATTTTAGGGACCTAGTCCTTGTATTTTATGTTTTCACTTCTAGTTTTGAGGTAATATTGGTAATCCATATTTTCCATAATAAATTCCTTAATAAAATGGTCAAGACTTATACATAAGTGACACACCTCAATATTTCTTCCCTTGCAACTACTGCTTCTTCTTATTTGGAACAGACCACTTCTTTTCATAGCTCTCACAGTTCTATTTGCCCGCTAGGAAACATCAGTTTCTTCATCACTATAATCATGTTTTAATTATTCAATACCAGTGTTTTTTTCTTTTTCAATTCGTTCTTTTCTAGCTCTTTTTGATTCTTGGGTATTCTTATTTCTAATCAGTTCATCCATTGTGAGGGTCTTCGAGTTTCTTGCATCAGTTAAGGTGTCTACTTTTCTTTCCCAGTTTGGAACAACCTCAAGAATTTCCCTTATTTTCTTGTACAATGGAATCAGTTCTCCCAAGCTGTAAAGCTCATCGGTTATAGATGTGAACCATGAATGCATTTCTTGGATGGTTTCCCCTTCTTTAATAGTGATGGTTTCATACTGAGTAGTCAGCATGTCTACCTATGAATCTCTCACAACAACAGTTCCTTCATGAGCAGTCCACAACAACAGTTCCTTCATGAGCAGTCCTTAAGAAAGCCCCGATGTCTTTCCTATTTTCACAAGTTGAGATCCTGTTGTATTCATCAGGCCTTATTCCATAGACTAGCAGTTTCTTGGATTTGTAGTTTCCTCAACTTTCTACATATCTTCATCATTTAATTCGCTTCAAATTCTTATAGCCAATTTTAAATTTCTCCTTCTTTGAATTATCTTACAGGACATGAGTACCATCAAGAATTATGTCCATCAGCTCATTATCCTCAACCATAATAAAGTTAAATACCCTGGTTTACCACTACCTATAGTACTGTCCATTGAATCTAGGTGGTCTAGTGGTAGATTTCACTTCTTCTAGATTAGGCGCAACAGTTATGATAGACAATACACTCTAGGTGTGAACCTTTTAGAGCGACCTCATTTTGATAACAATTATTGAAAACCTGAAGGTTGCACCACAGAGTGAGGGACCATGCACCTCAAGGTTAATTAGAGGCAAAATACAGCAAAACAATAAGGAATAAAAACACAGTGCAACAAGATTAAAAACAAAAGATTTTTATGTGGAAACCCATCAAGGGAAAAACCACATCTTACCCTCATAAGAACCTCAAATCCACTATCATAAAACTCATGATTATAGTTGAGAATTCATCCAAACTCTATGATCCATTTTCTAGTAGCAATTCTACTACTAGCTTATTATGGTGACTCTACAAAGGACCCTCTCTACTGATAAACTCTAATCAGTATCACACATAGGAAACTCTAAATAATCACCCTCTACTCAAAGATAAAATGTCAATACTCTTATAACACGAGTTCTTCATTTACAAATAAGAACTCACTCAAGAATAATTTTTATTTAAGCACTCATAAAGGTGTGAACTTGAGCAGTGTTAAAATTAGGTTTTTGTGGTCTCTCTTAACTTTTTGTAATTTGAAAATATCATTGGATGAAGAGGCGTTTCTTTACTTTTATAGATAAGTCATGATTAGGGATAAAATATTGTTAGACCAACTGTCTTATTCAGTACAAAATAGTACCTGCAAGTTTGTTACACAAGAGGACAAAATTGTACAGACAACGCCTGTAAGTTGGACTCTACCTTGCACATCTAAGAAGATGGTCCCTTGATGTTTAGTTACTCATCGTCAAAATTATATATAGCTTTACAAATATCATCCAAATTCTATTAGGATCGTATACTAGATTGTCAAACTTAGTGATTTCCAAGGTTGTAATAAGTTAGATTTTTTTATAGTTTGGTTCATCATATGTTTGATATATTTTGTTCCCTTATGTAAAAAGATAGTGATTGTATGAAATGTTAACATAGCTGAATTAATCAATATTTATCAGCTCCATTGAGTTTTGTTTACCATATTTTTTTTTAAATAGAACTACTGAAGCATTTGGATCGCTCTAGCGGATACATATTGTTGCACGACTAATAACCTAAATATGTTGTCAATTCACCAGTTCTAATATTCTCAGGTGCACAATTGTTATAGGTTCGGGGCGTACCACTAATAATAGCCTTGTCTTGAGTGAAGGGTAGAGCCCAGATAGGCAAGTGGCAGCGCCAAAAGAATTAGCTATTAGCAAGAAGTTTGGAAAGTATGGTCCTATGTTTGATATTAACTATCATTGTTGCACTGTACCAAACTTGAGTACTGAGTAGGAAACCTTACACCATATATTTTGCAAGGGTGAATTAGAAGAAAGACCTGGCAAGATTGTTAGACCGATGTGGATAATTCACAGTGGCATTAACCTCAAATGATGCTTTGCAGATTAGTGGAATGACAAGTCACACAACTCTATCACCAGCTACATTACGAATATACTACCACCAATTTCCTATTAAGAAATATGGAGGGGTAGATGCAACAATAAATCTGAAGCTATCAGTCCCTCAAATTATAGAACAATTACTACCATACAATACTCTTGAATAAAACTAGTTCCAACTGTTTTCCAAGAACCTGGTACTTAACAGAATTTTACTTGAGTTATAAATAGATTACGCAACCAAATTATATGGAAAACCCCCTCTCTCTATGAGTAACTACCAACACTCGAATCCACTATACTTAAAAAATATTAGAATTACAACTCAAAAATCAAAAATACAAATTCAACACTAGACTCAAATAATTAACTAGAACTTTTCCATTAAAAACTCTCCATGAAAACAAAGCTGCTTCTTGTTACCAAATATCACCACACGGACTTCAAAAATACCACTACAGCTATCACAACTACTGAAACTAATCACAAAGAACTTAACTCTAAGGCACCTTATGAACAAAAAATCAAAATACATTTTGCAAACAAAACTCAACTAAACACTGCTTTCAATGAATTACATGAATGAATTAATTGTAATCTCCATTCTCCTAACATAATTTTCCATTAATATATCCAATAGGTGAGTAAAAATTATGCAGCTCACCTCCTTATATAGATACTCCAAATTGACCTATTCTAGTAAGGAATTGATTCAAAAATCCTTTCCTTCTTTACCAAGGATATATCTGACTCTCTGCTCTTTCTTGTTATACTTGACCCGTAGTAACAATTATTTCATAATTAGACTTATACAAAAAATAGGATCTGCCTACATAAAAACTTGATAACCAAGGCATCTTTAATTTTACCTTTTTTGATGATGAGAATTCTATATCCATTTTTTGTGTAAGTCCATACCCATTTGTTGTCCTGACTCACTATACTTAAGCTACATATAATCATTACTAATATTGTAACTGCAATTTCAACTATACAGATACAACTCTTCCATATTTTGACGTCACTAGGAAAATAGAAAAATATATAACTTAAGGGTGAGTCATAATAACTCAATGCTGTTGAGATAATAGAGACACAAACACAAAAGACGCACACTAAATAATGTGAGCAATTAACATAGTCAGAACAATATAAATTCACTAAAGAACAGACAAGAATAGATTAGTAATAGAAACATAAAGCATAATATAAGCTACCACTGGCCCAAAACAAGATATCCAAGCATTAGTACAAAAATATCATTTGGTTATCACAAAAATTATTATAGTTTTGACAGAATAAGAAAACCACAAGTAAAAGAAAACAAGAACAACACACAGATTTACGTGAAAACCCTTGCATGAAAAATCACGGGCAGAGGCTGGGGAGGTTTCACTATAATGGAGAGAGAGTACAATATGGAGAAGGCTGAATTTTCTTAATGATGAAATAACCCACTAAATTGCACTTATATATTACGTGTGTACAAATAAATCCTAGGCCTAAAAACATAAAGGTCCTTAACCAAATCTCAGGTCACAACTCTAAAAATCTCCACCCTGACACGAGTTCTAATACAAAACTCAAATCCATTTCAAGACAAACTCTTCACCTCTTCCACAAAATACCCTAAGGGCAAATCTTAGCAGCTAACACTAACCAAGTCCAAGCAATGCTCAAACTTGGTACTTGGTAGTGTCTTAGTCATCATATTAGTAGGATTATCATGAGTATCAATCATTCTTATCATAATATCACAACGAACAATAATTTTACGCATAAAATGATACTGAACATCTATGTGCTTTGTCCTCTCATGAAACATATCATCTTTCATAAGGAAGATAGAACTCTGACAGTTGCAAAAGACCATAGTAATCTGTAAGTTTTTGATAAGTTCACCAAAAAGCCCCCTCAACCAAATAGCTTCCTTGAAAGCCTCTATAATAGCCATATACTCTGCCTCAGTAGCTGACAAAGTAACCGTAGTCTGTAAGGTAGCTTTCCAACTAATAGCACAACCACCAATGGTGAAAACATAACTTGTAAGGGATCTCCTTTTATCATGATCTCCTACAAAAATTGAATCAACATACCCGATTACTCCATCTCTGTTTCTCCCAAAAGTGCAAACAAATATTAACAGATCCATGCATGTATCTAAAAATCCACTGAACTGCTTTCCAATGTTCTTTGATAGGATTTTCCATGTCTCTGCTAACTGCACTGACAGCATAAGATAAATCTGGTTGGGAACACACCATCACATACATAAGAGATCCAATGGCACTAGAGTATAGAACTCAAGACATATAGTCACACTCATCATCTTTCTTTGGAGATAAAGTGGCTGAGAGTTTGAAGTGAGCTACCAATAGAGTATTAATAGGCTTGGCATTTTTCATATTTAACCTTTGAAGCACTTTTTTAATATATCTTTTTTTACTCAAGTATAACTTACAATTCTTTTTATCCCTCAGAATCTATATGCCATGAATATTCTTTGCTGCTTGTAGATCCTTCATATCAAACACATTATTGAGCTGGGCTTTGAATTTTATTATCCCTCTCATATCCTTTGCTGCAATAAATATACAATCAACATACAAGAGAAGATACACGAACGAACCATCACTTACCTCCTTGAAGTAGACACAACTATCATAACCACTCCTTTGAAACATATGAGAGGTCATAAAAGAGTAAAACCTCTTATAACAGTGCCTGGGTGACTGATATAAGCCATAAAGAGACTTTTTCATTAAGCATACATAGTCCTTCTTTTCTAAGACTACAAAGCCCTCTGGTTGTTGCATATAGATGTCCTCCTCAAGTTCTCTATGTAAGAATGCAGTTTTGACATTTAACTGCTCAAGCTCAAGATTATGCATGGCCACAATACCAAGAAATGCTAGAATCGAACTATGCTTTACAACTGGAGAAAACACATTTGTGAAGTCATTACCTGGAACCTGACTGTAACCTTGAGAAACTAGTATTGCTTTGTACCTAACATCTTCAACTCCTAATGTTCATTCTTTCTTTTTAAATACCCACTAGCAACAAATATCTTTCTTATCTTTAGGGAATCTCTCCAAATCTCATGTGTCATTTTTATGAAGTGATTCCAACTCCTCCTGCATAGCAATCATCCATCGGCCAAAATTATCACAACTAACTTTCTTTGGGTAAGAAGAAGGATCCTCACTGGATTTAATACCTTTTGCTACATTCAATGCATAAGCAACCAAATCATCTTCAGCATACTTCTAAGGAGGTCTAATATCTCTTCTAGTCTTGTCTTTAGCAATAGAATATTGTTGTGCCACTGGTGGTAAAGAAGAAATAATATCACTTTGTATCTCTGGCCTAGATTGAGAGGTAGGAACTGGTGTAGACTCTGCTCCCATATGCAATTCAACATGGGTGATTGACTTTTGCTGATTCATGTCACTAAGACCATCTGGGGGAGATGCACAAGATTCGGAGAAAGCCTGAAGCATGAAAGTTTCATCAAACTCAACAACCCTGCTAATTATAATCTTTCTTCGTTCTGAATACCATAGCTTATAACCTTTAACACCAAGCTTATAACTTATAAATAAGTATTTGATAGATCTATTTTCCAACTCTCCATTATCAACATGATCATATGTAGGACATCCAAATATCCTCAAATCAGAATAACTAGCCGGAGTACAAGACCATACCTCTTGTGGAGTCTTTTTATCAATCGCGACTGAGGGAGAGTAGCTAATAAGAAGATAATTTATGGAAGAAGCTTCAACCCAAAAATACTTGGATAAACCAACATTAGAGAGCATACAATACACCTTCTCCATTATAGTCCTATTTATTCGTTCGACCACACCATTCTACTGCGGAGTATGATGAACTGTCAAGTGCCTTACAATTCCTTCTGACTTGCATAAAGTATTAAATTCATTATAACAAAACTCTAAACCATTATCGGTCCAAAGTCATTTTACTTGCTTCCATGTCTACTTTTCAATCATAGTCTTCCACTCCTTAAAATTAGGCAACACATCATTATTTTTCTTCATAAAGAGCACCCAAACTTTTCTAGAATAGTCATCAATAATAGTCAACAAGTAATTAGCACCTCCTCTAGAAGGTATTCTAGAAGGACCCCAAAGATAAAAATGAATGTAATCAAGTATGCCCTTAGTTGAGTGAATGTCTTTAGTGAATCTAACTCTCTTCTTCTTTTCAAATATGTTGTGCTCACATAACTATAATTTGTTAATACCCTTTCCATCAAGAAGTCCTCTCCTACTTAGTTCAGCCATCCTATTTTCACTCATATGCTCTAGGCGCATATGCCAAAGTTTAGCAATGACACTTTCTAATAAAGAAAAGGTATAAATAACTACATCACCTATAACAGTAGAGCGTTGTAGGATATATAAATTTGCAGACTTTCTCTGTCCCTTCATTACAACAAGTGCACCTTTAGTAACCTTCAGGACTCCACCTTCACCAATGTAACTATAACTATTCAAATCAAGGGTACTCAAGGAAATAAGATTTCTCTTCAAGTATGGGACATACCACACTTCACCGAGTGCCCTCCCAACCCCATCAAATATCTTGAACTTGATTATTCCAATACTAGCTATCTTACAAGGTATGTTATTTCCCATCAAAATAGAACCTTTATAGATTGTTTTATATGTTTTAAACTAATCCCGATTACAACACATATGAAACGTGCAAGATGAATCAAGAATCCAATCCTCACAGGGTTTTGAGTTACCATCAAAAACTACCAATAGTTCTCCATCACTACCGCCATCTTCCATAAAAATGGCTTCACCGGATATCTTTCGTTGGTTTCCCGTTCGGTTTTGGATCTTCTCTTTTCTCTCTATTCTGTAGCTTTCAACACTCAAATTTGATATGGCCCTTCTTCTTGCAGAAATTACAGGTTTTGTTTCTATTTTTGGATTTCAACCAACTCCTTTCATCACCCCCAGAATTCCTCTCACGAGTCCTTCCTCCTCGAATGATGAGACCATCTCCTTGAGTCTTTGATCCATTCACAAGATGCTTTATCTACTTCTTAGAGAATAATGAATCATAGACTTTATCAATCGTTAGGGAATGATGACTATATAAAATCATATCCCTAAAGTTCGTGTATGATGCTAGTAGAGAACACAATAAAATCAACCCTAGATCTTCCTCATCGTACTTAACATCCAGAGTCTCTAAATCAGAGAAGATTACTTTAAAGACAGATAAGTGATCTTCAAAAGACGTACCCCCAGACATATGATAGGAATAAAGTAGCTGTTTGAGATGCAACTTACTTGTTAGGCTCTTAATCATGCATAAACATTCCAATTTCAACCACAACGCAGCGACAGTGGTCTCCTTCAAAACATCCTATAACATCTTATTAGATAAATGAAGGTGGATCTGAGATAGAGCCTTCTGATCCTTACGCTATTTATCCTCATCCTTCCATGATGAGGGCATTTTATCAAACCCTAATAGAGCATCATCCCAATCCATCTGTGCGAGCACATCCCCCATCTTAACCTGCCATGATGAAAATTTGGTATTGTAATCCAACAATAAAATATCATACTTCATGGTTGCCATCCCCGAGAAAACAATCAACCAAGCTTTTATACCAGATTGTTATGATTTGGACAGAATAAGCAAACCATAAGTAAAAGAAAATAAGAACAACACATAGATTTACATGAAAACCCTGACAGGAAAAACCACGGGCATAGGCAAGGGAGGTTTCACTATAATGGAGAGAAAGTACAATATAGAGAAGGATGAATTTTTTTAATGATAAAATAACCCAGTAAATGACACTTATATATTATGTGCATACAAACATCTCCTAGGCCCAAAACATAAAGTTCCATCAACCAAAATTTGAGTCAAAACTCTAACCAAAACTATAACATAAAAATGATAAAAGATCAAGGACATTAGAGCTTAACAGGAATAGGGAGGCGTATTTGGTTTATGGAGGAGATCCATGAGTTGATGGATGTTCTCAAATTAATTGGTCTATATTTGTAACATCTCAAATTTGAGAGAATACACTTGAGCTTGAAAACATGCCAAGCACTGCATCAATATAGAATTTTGTCATATTAGGAAGGCAATCTATTTTTGTGATGCTCCCATGTCTAAGAGAACTTTAGTTATAGGACTCGAGAACTTTTTTCCGATAGGCTTCTTAGGAAAGCACTCACAATCATGAAGGAAAGAGAGTATAAAACTATTAGTTTTTGTTTTAGCTGCTCTTCTCACTAGAGGCACATCAAAACTCTTAATCACAATAGATATAACGAAACCATATTCAAGTCAATGAGGTACAATCCTTAGAGGTATTACACTTTTCATGTGTTTCATCATGCATCCTTCTTATTTGTCTGGGCATTCATGATCCCAGGATTGCTGAAGATAGCCTCAAATATGCTCTCTCTATTGGGTAATATCTCCTTGTTCATAACCCCAATCAAAATCTTATGGATAGGGCCCATTTCTTCCTTGTTAACTTTTATAGGCTTCTTATTCTACTTCTCTATAGTTAACATCCTAGTCAAGAAACATCCATCGTCATTCTTCGACACATACTCTTCTAATTCCTCTGAATGAACACCTAAACTATCTCTTGACTTAATAGGATTAAGAATTATCTCCATTCCTCTAATGCTTAAATTGATTACCCAACCCTCTAAAAACTTCAAATTGTTATAGAATTCTATAATTTCATCCCTAAATAGTACATAGTTCTTTGTAGCAAGATGATTTTCCCACCCCTAGAACCTATGTTTTTCAAACAACTAAACAATAAATGAATTACCAAATTACTCTTCATCAAATGTACCCCTTAGCATGAGTTAAGTAGAATTGTACCCAATTGGACAAAGCCTTAATATTTTTTCATAGTTGTGGTTGATCTTTCTCTTTTTCATAGAGACATCTTCTTCTGCTTTCATATCTTTTTTTTCTTTATTATCAACCTTTATTGGTTTATCATCATCACTAATCTTCTTCTTTATCTAGATACTATGGCTTTCTTTGATTCTACAACCTCTCTTATATAAAAAAACCTTTTCCAAGTGTTATGAATTTTTAAAGGTAAGAACAAAATGATTGGAGGGATTGGTTTTTCTCTGATTGTAAATTTAGATTTAAGCATGTAAGTAACCTTA
This sequence comes from Capsicum pubescens, assembly GCA_030864215.1. Taxonomy (NCBI): domain Eukaryota; kingdom Viridiplantae; phylum Streptophyta; class Magnoliopsida; order Solanales; family Solanaceae; genus Capsicum; species Capsicum pubescens. Next base: position 221,793,826 of record CM061540.1, on the reverse strand, counting down.
TTATGGTATCCAACAACAAAACAAGTCAGTTGTTGTACATATTTAGGGTTATCATAATGTCCACATCACTATTAAGTTATTCCTCTTATAAGAGAATTTAGGGTTATCAATATGGGTTACACCAGTGTTTTCCTCTTTAGATATCAAAAAGTAGTTTAGAGAATAATTTTTTTAGACCTGTGGAGATGAGCCTTTTGAAGTAGAGTTAAGAGTGGGAATGGAATTACATGATCTAGAATGGGTGAAAAAAAATAATGATGATCGGTGCTTTAGTTCCCTGTGAGTTGGTTCACAAGTCAAGAAGTCTTCATCAGTAAAGTAATCCATAAGTTAGTGAAACATGGGTGTTGAGGTTTTTGCAGATGATGAGGAAGGTTTTGTGGAACCATTAGAGAGTAGTCTTTTTCAGAATCATAGAAGAAAAAGTTAAACATAAAATTGGCATTATGAATGAGGGTTTCATGAAAATGAAAGGTTTTATAAGGTACAGAGAAATTAATTGGTGGGCTGTAATGTTTGAGGTGGTGGTTGTTAGTTTTGAAAAGAGGGAATGATGATTGAAAAAGTGTCTTTATTTGATCTTCTCTCCTAGAATTTTGTCTCATTTAATTGTATAAGGGTTTGTATTAAGGACTAGGTTCTAATGACAAAACAACAATTTTCCTTTTAAAGTACATAACAGTTTAAGGTTTTGTAGAAGATATATGTACTTGAACTAAGGACCAGGTTCTCAAATCTTTTCCTTATCTCATGCATAAGTTTTTATCTAGTTCTAATTTGATATCCTAAATTTATAGTGATAAATCCTTCCTCTAGCAGATGTTATCCTATCAAGGAAAAAATTGAGTTATTTACAACACATGTTTGTTAAGAGAACTCTTTCATACCTTTGCTTCTCAGTCATTCCCTCAGGGAAAACTTTATTTCTACTTTTACTAAAGTTGATGGATTAGATCAAGGTCTAACCTATTCTTCTCATAGTGTTCTATTTTATAGGCCATGTTAAGACTATCCATAATTTATTTATTAGATCTATAGGGTAGTATCTCAATTGGTCCCCTCCTCAAAAAAATAGTTGATAAAATTATGTCTCACATCAATGTGCTATGTCCTTTTATGTTGAATTGAAATCTTTTCCTTGTTGACTAAACTTGTATTATCAATAAGATTAGGAATACATCCAATATAGAAGCTCATAATATTAAATTTTCTATCTTTAAAAGAGGATAACTGTAAGTTTTCTAGAAATAGTTGGTGCTATTTGATATATTTTGTACTTGTTATTAGGAATCAAACTCGAAGGCATGAAATTTATGAAACTTAAGAAAAAGAGACCTATACGGTGATACCAAGGACATAAAGTGCCCATACAGACCACCAAACCACATATCACCATTAAGCAAAGAGAAGGACAATATGGAATTGGGTGACAGTGTGACTGATGGATCATCGAGGCTATAATGGTCTTCAACCCTTATCGGTGTAACTAAATAGAATGCATGGAAATTAAGATGCAAAAGATAAAAGGGGTGATAGACTGCTGGACAAGTGATGGACCATCATAGAAACCATAGAGTTCATCTAGCTGACCAATTCTAGATAAGTAGCAACGGTTCAACTGATGAACCATCGATCCTTTGATAAACTATCTATCGAGTCATCATCATGACGCGATTGTAATCACCCGTATTATACTTAGCTTAGTTCAGATCCTAGTAACATGTATAAGTGGCTTAAAGACTAAATAATGCTCTAAGTGTTGGACACTTAACTGTATTTCTGTCCTCGTAACTTCAATAATTTTTAAACGAGTCTTCCGGACACTGAGATGTTAGTTTTTGAGTTAATTCATGTTGAGGGTGTAAGGAGCATGTCTCGAGGAAATTTAATATTTATCAAATGAGGATTGGGTAGGGTTTCAATTTTGATTTTATAGCCTCACCAAATTCGTGGTGCATTGCGGTAGGTATAGCAATAATCACTTCATTGTGCCATGGTGGCCCTTCAATCCGTATTCCAGTTGAAAATTTAATTCTCTAAGGGGAAATTATGTCTTTTCTCCTCAATCAAATTCATAAAAAGCTAAATTAAAACATTGGTTAGGGAATTATTTGCCCATATTCCCTAATTCGCCTCTTAATGAAACCCTAATCATCCCTCAAGATCATCAATTTCATTCTTTTCTCTTCAACAAAACAAAGAATCAAATTCCCAAATCAAAGAACCTTCAAGGAAGCTTAAAAATTTATTTTTATTTTTCAATATTTAAGCTTTAAGGTATGTGTGTTGTTCATCCATCGGCCCTTTTCACCCATGTTCCAAGAATTACTATTTGATATTTAATTAGGAGTTTTTACATATTTATGATGAGTTGTCTCCATGAAGTTATTATTGATTTTTATTACAAGTTATGTTATAAGTGTTTTTCGATGGAATGATCCCTTATATGATTTGAGTATTTAAATCTTCATGTTAAATCCGTAATTCATGATTTTAGTATCGTAACTATGTTTTCAATCACATGGTTTATGCATTCCCATGTTTAAGTTTATGTTATTCACATGTTTGATGAAATGTCTAAATGTTGGGTTTTGAGCAATGATCCTTTACTATGGTTTTTAAAGATTCATATGTCCTTATTTTTATTTTCATTTAGTAATTGAGGGTTATGAACACCTGATACTTAGTTGTTTACATAATTTTAAGATCTTCAGATGGTTTTAGATAAACCATAAGCGTTATCATTCAATTAGTTATCGCGATCAAATATTTGCTAACTTAAGCTTAATTTAGTCCAGTTATTAGTGTCATTGAGTTGGGAGTAGGATTTAGCACCAAGAAAAACCAGGGATGGGGGCTCACCTGCCAGTAGAGGGTGTGACCTTTAGTAGAATTACCTTAGTTTTATAACTACATAGCTATCATAGGTTATAGATATTAACTTGCAAGTTGAGGGATGATAAAGTATTTACCTACCAGTTGAGGGTAACACATATCATAGTAAAGCACTTTCCAAATGACGGTTACTCATTAGTCCATCAGGAAATTAGTTTAGTGGATTTACACAACCATTCTTAGTGTCCATAGCACGGTAATGACACCCTTCCAACTTGAATTACATATTGGACCCTTATTAGCTCATATTGATTCATGTCGTTTAGATGATACCTCCCACAGCATCAGTTTATTATTCACTACAGAATAGAGTTTAGGTTTCCTTGACCATAGCATACAGTTCATCAGTTAATCAGTTACCATATTTCAGTATTTCAATTTTTAGACTATTTTTGAATCATGTTATATGCTTGGTCATGCATTCTCAAATTTTATAGCTTTCTCACATTTATGCATGAGTTACCTCATGCTATCCATTCAATTATTATTTCATGCACATGATCCCATGTATTATAGCATAACCTTAGCTCATATACCAGTATATTCAAAGTAAATACCTCATACTTTTTTCGGGCTATGAGGTTGCATATCATAGGTTTAGAAACTCAGTTTCCTGATTAGGCTTAGATAGTTAAGTTTATCAGCAACAACAGTTATGGTGAGTCCTTATATGTTGAGGACCTTTTATGTTATTTCAGTATCTCAACATTTGTTTTTTGTTAATTTATTTTATTGTTTGTTGGGGCTTGTTCCACTAACTCTTAAGTCAATTAGAAACTTTCAGATGTTTTCAGTCATTCAGGCATTTAGTCTGATTCTCAGTTGTTTGATCATTTATTTCATTATGTCATCAGACGTTCAGACTTATGATATAAAATGCATTTTCATTATTTGAACCTTATACTTTATTCAGTTGTTTTCGCATATGTTCAATATCAGTATTATTTAGTGCTCACAGCAGGTACCTGCCCATGGGTTAGCTTATGACCACTTTCGACCGTAAGAACCAATGTTGCGACCAGGGGGTGATCTTAGGTGTATTTATATGCCTAAGAACCATAACTTATCCATATTTTAGCTAAGTTTAGAGAACAAAGTGCCTAGATTCTTATATTTTTATTCTACTTCAATGTAATTGAGATAACCGATGTGATTAGCATGATTTCAGGTATTAATGAAGTAGATGAAGACATAAAGGGACTATGGAATGCGGATGACATATGACACAAGAGAGAGTAGAGGTATGGACCAAATGTTGTGCCTTGAAACTATGTCCAAGACTAATTTGTCATTTATAATTAGTTTAGGGACTTAGAAGGAAATTATGAGAGAAGAGATTATTAAAAGACTTAATGCTGAATTTTTATTCATAATTCATTATTCTGTATTATTTTTTGGAGAGGAGAAAGGCGGTTTAGCTTGAGGAGAGAGAGAGAAACATTTTGTCTCTTGTTTTCACTATTCACACACCAAGATTATCTTTTTGCTTTTGGTATGATGAATATTTCTATTGTGATTTCCGTTCTACCCATAAGTGTCTAATTTTATTAGTAAAGGTTATGGAAGCCTTGTAGCATACAATCTATCACTTTGGGTTTTGAATTAATTATGCATTGCTTTGCTTACATCATACTCTCTTCGCTTATCTTGAATTCTCATGGTTACAAACTAGAGGATATGCCTTAAAATGCAACTTGTTCGAAAGAAAGGTTGATGTTAAAAAAAGAGAATCGTGACAAGAAAATAGGATTCTCAACCCCTATTTCATATGTTAATGCCTTAGCAGGATTAACTACTTGGAGATTTTGTATTGTTTTTGGTAAATGCTTTTGATTCGAGAGAACTAATGTGAATTAGTCCTTGATGGTTGAGAAACACAAGGATTCTGTTATTAAATACAATACGTTTCTTGGTAAGCACGATGCATGTATGAATTCGTAAAGCCCATAGTTATAAATTATTGAAAACTACAAAGTGGACATAACCCTAGCTTGCTATTTCTCTTGAATTTGAATACTTCTACACATATTTCATCTTGTTAAACTAAAACCATTAATTTGTGAACTGAATCAAATCCCCCCTATTTATTTTACGGAAATAAATAATTAAAAGTCAACTAATCTGCGTACAACTTAATTAGCACCATATTCCCTGTGGGATTTGACCCCGACCTAGTTGGGTTATATATTTGAAAACGAACGCTTACTCTCTTATAAGAGTGGTGTAATTTTGGCATATCAGGGGGTAGACTCGGGTCGCAACAAAACATTTATTAGAGCCTAAGGTTTTACAGTATCCTAGGGAGTCTGAAAGCTGTGTTGAGTAGAGTTTTGTGCATGGGTGTGAATCTCGCCATACTTTTAGATAAGAGACTACAAGAAATTTTAGGTAAAGTGTCTCTTATTTTAGTATTCATGTCATGCGAGTGAATATGAGTTCTACCTAAAGACTTTTTCTATTCCATTACAGAAAATGCCTCCCAAAAAGAATAATGGAAGAAGGAATGGGAACGAGCCTATACCTCTTCCTATACAGGAATATCCCTAAAATAAGCACATCTCTCATGTTGTATTCAGAGATACATTGACAGCTTTATCTCATTCAGTAGTTTCTCTGAATAATTAAAAGGTTATTTCCCAATATAATCCAATTGTAAATACAACTGCAGATAGGATTTGGGATTTCACCCACATGAATCCCCTTTTATTTTTAGGATCTAATTGTAAGGAGAAACCAAAGGAGTTTCTTGATATAGTTCAGAAGGTGAATGATATCATGGGTGTCACTTCGAGTGAGAGTGCATAGTTGGTTGCATATTAGTTGCAGGATGTAGGTCACACGTGGTATAAGTAGTGAAGGGAGAATAGGGTCACAGATACAGGGCCTGTAGAGTGGGAAAAGTTTTCCACGACCTTGACAAGTTCTTTCCATTAGAGTTGAGAGAATCTAAGGTGTTGGATTTTATTTATTTGAAGCATGGTAATATAAGTGTAATGGAATACTCGCTAAAGTTCACTAAGTTGTCGACGTATACTCTTTTGATGGTGGTTGATTATGGGTCTATAATAAGTAAGTTCATGTCAAGTATATCTGATAGTATGGTCAACGAGGGTAGAAGTACTATGTTTATTAAGGATATGGACATGTCCAGTCTTATTGTCCATGCTTTATATATTGAGAAACATAATCTTAAGGAGAAAGATAGAGAGAATAAGAGGTCTAGAACCGGTAGCTTTAATATATCCCATCCTATGTCAAAGGGTGGTAACTATTCTCAGTTCCATTAGAAGTTTTTCAGCCCTAGCTCCATCTTCAGCTAGTGCGCCAGTGCCAAAGTTCCAAAATGGCAATCGGGATAGAGCGCAAGGATCTAAGACCTAGGGTAGTATGAATAATGGTCGTACTAATCTAAAAATATGGTAGGTATCATAGAGGTGTGTGTAGTTCTAGCAGTGATGTGTGTTTTAGGTGTGGCAAGCCCGGCCATAGAGTTAGGGATTGCGCAAAGGGTTGTCAGCAGGGTTAGTGAAATCGTCCTCTATTTCCATTCGATCGCCACTCTGTAGGGTGCTATGTCTAGTGAAACTAGTAGGTAGTGCTAGAACAAATTGTATGCACTTCAGTTCCGTCATGATCAGGAAAGCTCTCCTGATGTGGTTATGGGTACATTACAAGTCTACATCTTTGTATTTATGCTTTTTTAGATCCCGCAGCTTCACTTTCTTTTGTAACCCTTTATATAGCTGTTAATTTTGGTGTTAGTCAATAAATGATAGTATTCAGTGTCTACCCCAGTGGGTAAATCTATCACAGCCAGATGGGTGTACAAAAATTGCCCGATCATAATATCTCAGAAAATCACTTTACTATACCTTGTAAATTTAGAGATTACTGATTTTGATGTCATTCTCAGCATGGATAGGCTCCAGTCATACTATCTCCAGTTTTAATTTCCCAATAAACCAATTATTGTCTTGAGGGGTAGTACTTCAGCGCTTAGGGGTCAGATTCAGTCATATCTTAGAGCCAAAAAAATGATATCTATGGGGTGCATGTACCATATCTTTAAGTAAAAGACTCTAATTATGAGACTCCAAGTATTGAGTAAGTTTCAGTAGTAAGGTAATTTCCAGCTGTGTTGCATGAATATCTTCCCGGAGTTTCTCTTGAAAGAAAAATTAACATTTGAATAGATCTCCTTCTAGATACCCAACCTATCTACATTTTTCCCTATATAATGGCTCCGAATGATCTTAAGGAGTTGAAATAAAAGTTAAAATATCTTTTTAATAGGGCATTCATCAGGACCAGTGTTCCCCAAAAGGGTGCTCCAGTACTTTTCTTTCATAAGAAAGATGGTTCTCTCAGGATGTGCATCGATTATCGTCAGTTGATAAAACTCACAGTCAAGAATAAGTGTCCACTCCCTAGGATTGATGACTTGTTAGACCAATTTTAGGGTGCCTATTATTTCTCTAAGATAGACCTCATATCTGGATATCTTCAACTCATGGTCAAAGAATGTAATGTTTCAAAAATAGTTTTACAAACTCAGTATGGTCACTTCTAATTCCTAGTTATTTCTTTTGGATTATTGGATTCCCCATGATCTTTCGTGTACTTGATGAATAAAGTATTCAAGAAGTACTTGGACATTTTCGTCATAGTCATCATTGATGATATTCTTGTCTACTCCCGTAGTGAAAATGATCATGCAGACCATCTCAAAATCATATTGCAGACTCTTAGAACACATCTGTTGTTTTCCAAAATAAGTAAGTGCGTGTTTTGTCTAAGATTAGTATCTTTCCTTAGCCATTTTATTTGTGGTGATGGTATTAGAGTAGACCCTCAAAAGACCAAAGTAGTGACAAACTATCCCAGACCCATCTCTTCATCATATATTAGGAGTTTCTTAGGTTTGACTAGCTATTAATCATGGTTTGTTGAAGGTTTTTCATCAATTGCATCCTCTATGTCTCAATTGACTCAAATGAAAGTCATGTTTCAGTGGTCGAATTCATGCAAAAAAAAGCTTTCAGGAGTTGAAAACTCGACTAACCTCATCCCCAGTCTTGACTTTGCCAGATGGTTTAGATGGATTTGTTACTTACTATGATTCTTCATGAGTTATTCTTGGTTGTGTATTAATGCAGAGATGTAAGGTAATAGGCTATGCCTCTAGATAGCTTAATCCCTATTAAAAGAATCTCCTTACCCATGATCTTGAATTAGTAGTTGTTTTTTTGCCTTAAAAATTTAGAGGCACTATTTGTTTGGGGTTTATGTTGATGTGTTCATGGATCACAAAAGTTTACTGTATGTGTTCTCGAAGAAAAAGTTAAATCTTCATAATAGAAGGTTGTTAGAGTTGTTGAAAGATTATGATATGAGTGTGTTATTTCATTCAGGCTTGGCCAATGTAGTGGCAGACACCCATGGTATATTATCTATGTGTAGTGTTTCTCATATTTAAAATAATTATAAACGAAGAGCTTAGGAGGTTAATCATCTCTCTAGATTAGCTGTTAGGTTGGTTGATTCAGCATAGGGTAGTGTATGGGTTAAGAATAGTTTAGAATTTTCTTTGGTTGTCGAAGTGAAAGAAAAGAATGATAGTGATTCTAGTTTAGTTAAGTGGAAAGAATTAGTTAGAGATCAGGAAGTTGAGGTTTTCTCCTAAGTGAGAGATAGTGTATTGCGATGTTAGGGTAGACTATGTATGCAATGTGAAGATAGTTTGAGAAAATGGATTTTAGCAGAACCGTATGGTGCGTGTTATTTTATTCACCCAGGAGCCATAGAGATCTACCATGACTTGCAGGAAATCTATGGGTGGATTGGTAAGAAAAGGGATATTATAGAGTTTATGGATAAGTGTTCTAATAGTCAACAAGTCAAGGGTGAACAACAGAGGCTAGTGGCACATTGTAGGAGTTCAACATTCCTACTTGGAAGTGGGAATAGGTGAACATGGATTTTGGGATGGGTTTTCCTCGCTCGTGTCACCAAGATGATTTGATATGGGTTATAGTAGATAGAATAACCAAATCGATGTATTTATTGCAATTTCATACTTCATATTTAGTCGAGGACTGCGAAAAACTCTCTTTTAGAAAGTTTGTTAGGTTTCATAGAGTCTAGTTGTCATTTATTTCAGATAGAGGTACTCAGTTTTGCTCTTTCTTTTGCAGAGCTTTTTAGAATGGCCTTGGTACCCAAGTTCATCTTAGTATAACTTTTCATCCTCTGACAGATGGTCAAGCAGAGAGGACAATTCAGACCAAAGAGGATATATTGAGGGCGTGTGTTCTTGACTTTAAAGATTCTTGGTATGATCACTTACCATTGATTAAGTTCACCTACAATAACAATTATTACTCCAGTATTCAGATGGCATTATTTAAAACTCTCTCTGGGAGAAGATATAGATCTCTTATTGGTTGTTTTGAGGCAGGTGTGGTTGCTTTAATAGGACAAGATTTGGTATTTGATTTGATAAATAAGGTTTAATTGATCAGGGAGAGGCTTAAGATAACCCAAAGCCATCAGAAATCCCATGCAGATATGAGGAGAAGAGTCCTTGAGTTTGAGGTTTGGGATTGGTCTATTTTAAAATCTCTCCCATGAAGGTGTGAAAATATTTGGCAAGAAAGGGAAATTCAGTCCCTGATATATTAGCCCTTACAGAATTTATAGTTGTTTTGGGAAGGTAGCTTACGTGCTTGAATTGCCTGCCTATTTGGCAACAGTGCACCCAATGTTCTATGTCTTATTATTAAAAAACTGTATTGATGATCTAGCTTTTATAGTTCTATTAGAAAGCAGAGATATTCAGGATAGCCTTTCTTACGATGAAATCCCAATCGAGATCCTTGATAGTCAAATTCGTATACTAAGGAACAAAAAGGTTCCCTTTGTCAAAGTTCTTTGATGAAATCAGTCCATTGAATGAGCCACTTGGGAAGTAAAAGCACATATGCATAACAAGTATCATCATCTTTTCCCCACAAACTCAGGTTCAACTTAAGGTAATAACTTTTCTTAGATTTTCTCTTTTCCATTCTCTGTCCCAGCTATATAATTATTCTCGTGTCCTTGGATGCATTAAAAAAATTAGTTCAATCATGTATCATTTTTCAAACTCAATCATGTAATCATGATTTAAGTTATGCATGTTCACTATGTGATTTTAGTTTCGCTAACATTCTCAGCTTAATTAATCTCATTCGAGGACAAATATTTCCAAGGGGGAGATATTGTAATACCATGTATTATACTTAGCTTAGTTCAACATGTATAAGAGGCTTAAAACCTGAAAACTTCACAAAGTGTTGGAGACCTAGCCATATTTTTGTTCTCTTAACATCGAGCATTTTTAAACAAGTCTTTCCTACCACAAGATACTAGTTTTTGAGTTAATAAATGTTGAGGGGTGTAAGGAACATATCTCGAGGAAATTTCATATTTTTTAGATAAGGATTGGGTTAACTTTGGATTTTTATACTGGAACCTCACCGTGATAGTAGTGCGTCCCAGTGGGTATAGCAATTAGCACTTCACTACACCGCTGGGGCCCTATAATTCGCATTTCATTTGTGAATTTAATTCTCTGAAGGGTAATTGTGTCTCTTCCCCTTAATACAATTCGTAAAAACATGAATTAAAACATTATTTAGGTAATTATTTGCCCATATTGCCCAATTCGCCTCTCAATGAAACCCTAATCACCTCCCCTAAGTTCATCAATTTCATTTTTTTCTCTTAAATAAAACCAAGAAATCAAGTTGCCAAATCCAAGAACTTTAACGAAAGCTTAAAAATTTGTGTTTCTCTTTCATGATTCAATGTTTAAGGTATATGTGATTTCACCCATGGTGTCCAAGAATAATTTTTTGATCTTAAATTATGAGATTTTACATGATTATGATAAATTGTCTCCGTGAAGTTGTTATTGATTTTATAACAAGTTATGTTTCAAGTATTTTTTGATGGAATGATCCCTTATATGATTTGAGTATTTAAATCCTCATGTTAACTCCCCAATTCATAGTTTTAGTATTTTAACTATGCTTTAAATAACATGTTTTACCCATTCCCATGCTTATGTTTATGTTTTTCATGTGTTTAATGATATTTCTAAATGTTTCGTTTTGAGCAATGGTCGTATATTCTGGTTTTTAAAGCTTCATATGTCTTTATTGTAATTTTTATTCAGTGTTGGAGTGTTATAAACACCTAATACTTAGTTGTTTACGTAATTTTAGTATCTTCAAAACAGTTTTAGATAAACCATGAGCGTTGTCATTGAATTAGTTATAACAATAAGTTGTTTGATAAACTAACCTTAGTGAAGTCCAATAATTAGTATCATTCATTTGGGAGTAGGATTTAGCACCGAGTGAACCTAGGGATGGGGGATCACCATCCAGTAGAGGGAGTGACCTTTAGTAACAGTCCCTTAGTTCCAGAACTGCGTAGCCAACATAGGTTAGAGATATGAACCTGCTAGAGGTTTGATAAAGTGTATACCTTCCAGTTTAGGGTAGTAAATATCTCATTAGATAACCTACCAGATGAGAGTGACTTATTTATCCTAGAGGACATTATTTTAGTATATCCACACAGCCATTGTTAGTGCCAGTGGCACGATACATAAACCTTTCAAATTGGGTTACAGGTGGACCCCGATTAGCTCAGATTGGGGCATATTAGTTTGATGATACCTCCCACATTCTGAGTTCAGTATTCAATATAGAATTTAGTTTAGGTTTTCTTGACCATGGAATGCAACTCATCAGTTATTCAGTTACCAATATTCAGTATTTCAGTAATAGACTATTTCAGTATCATGTTATATGTTTGGTTTGGCATTCTCAGAATTTACAGCTTTTACACATATATGCATCAGTTATCTCATGCTATTCGGTCAGTCATTATTTCATGCACAAATAACCATGTATTTCACCCGAACCTCATTCCATATACCTGTATATTCAAAGTACGGAACACATACTTTCTTCGTGATATAATGTATTATATTATAGGTTCGGATGCTCGGTTTTCTTACCGCGCTTAGATAGCTCATCTTATCAGGAACAATAATTATGGTTAGTCCTCATATGTCGAGGACCTATTATGTTATTTTAGTATCTCCATATTTTTTTCAGTTAGTTTAGTTTGGAGTTAGTTGGGGACTTTCCCATCAACTCTTTAGTCAATTAAAGGCTTTTCATATGTTTTCAGTCACTCAGACAGTTAGTCAATTTATCATTCGTTTGATAATTCATTTCAGTATATCATCAGACGTTCAAACTTATGATTTAAATTGTATTTTTAGTATTTGAACCTTATAGATTTATTCAGTTATTTCTACATATGTTCATTATCAGTATATTATTCAGTACTCACAACAGGTACCAGCCCATGGGTTAGCATGTTGTCACTTATGACCGTACGCACAGTTTTCATGACTAGGGGGAGCCTCGGGTCATGACTACGATACCCCATTTTTTATATTTGAATCCCAACTTTGATGGAATCTATAAATACCCAGCCTAGGGTTGGATTTGGAACTTTTTAACCAGTTGTTGAATTTGATACGTAAGTATCACTAATAAATAAGTTCAGAGTCATTGTCAGTTAGTTAAGTTTGGTGTTAGATGGCTACTATCCCATCAACTCTTCATCCATTTAGAGGCTTTTCCTATGTTTTTAGTCATTGAAACAGTTAGTCAATTTATCAGTTGTTTCATCATTCATTTTGGTATGTCATGAAACGTTCAGACTTATGATTTAAATCGTATTTTAACATTATGGCTTTATTCAGTTGTTTTTGTATATTTTCTTTTTCAGTATATTATTCAGTTCTTACATCAGGTACCAACTCATGGGTTAGCTTGTGGTCACTTGTGACCGTAAGCACCGTTGTCGCTACTAGAGGGTAGCCTCAGGTCATGACTGCACCACCTTATTTTTTATATTTAAATCCCAACTTTGTCGGAGCCTATAAATACCCAACTTAGGGATAGAATTTACACTTTTTAATGAGTTTTTGATCTTGAAATGTTTGTATTGATAATAAATAAGTTCGGAGTCACTGAACACCTTATTTGTGGTTTTGAATTTTGATTTTGAAATCATATTTCCATTCATTGTAAGTTTTAACATGAAATTTATGAAATTAATCTTCTTCATCTATTTTAGGATCATGAGTGGCTAAAACTCCATAGCTAGGGTTGTGGGATCCTTTGTTGAATTGAACTTATAGGCTATGGGTTGTTGAGTTTATGTAAAATATTTTGATTAAATCACTTTCTCTTCTTTATAATGAATTCTCCTCGTTGCAAAGTTGAGATTATGCCCTAAAAGCTAACTTGCTTGAATAGAGAGGTTAATGTTGGGAAAAGAGAATAGTGAAAAAAATTATAGTATTCAACATCTAATTATAGGTAAATTCCTTAGTCGGATTAATCTGTTGGATAATATGTTGCATTATCATGCCATCACTTTAAGTTTTATAAAATTAAAGTGAAACCATCTTTTAATGTTGGAAAATAATTGGATGGAATTTATTTTTCAATTTCTCTATAATCACTAGTAAGATTATAATATCACACACATTATTGCTTAAATTCATTCAGATACCAAGGTTAAAATAACTATAGTTTTCTATATCTCTGTTGATAACGCATTATAAAGAAGATATTAGTTTTATATACATTAAAATTACTCAAGTAACACTTTAATCAAAACCCCTAATCCATTGAAACTTATGATTAAAAGTCTATTAATCAACATAAAACTTAATTAGCACCTTATTCCCCTGTTGAGTAAACCCCAACCATTGTTGGGATTTATATTTGACAATGACCTCTTACACTCTTTTAGGGAGTCATAGTTTGGGTGTATCAATTTTTTTCACTATTCCTGGGTAATACAATTGTCAGTAAAGTTTATGTATATTAATAGTCTCTTAGTATGGTTTCATAATTTTACTTTTACTTGTTATTTTTGTTATTTTGGGCTATTGATTTTGCATTCGACAAACTCATTACTCAGGTGAGCCTCTATTACCTCACGATCCTAAATATTTGAGGACGTCAAAGAGAAACAATGAATCACAACAAGAGGCTGAAAGATTGGTTACACTAACCACAACGAAGTTGAACAAAGAGAAGGTTGATGCACCATATAACACTCAAAATAAGATGGAAGAGGATTGGGAAAAGGATGAGTTGGTTGAACCGATTAATAGGTGATTTTCCAAAATATTGCACTGGCCAACAAATATTATAAGAATAAGGCAGAGGACGGCAACATTCTGCGGTGCAGATTAACCTAAATAAAGATGTCGTTGATATTGATAGAGTTGTTGCTATTTTAGATAAGTTGCCTATCATGACCCAATTAATTGTTGGGTCATGATGGACCCTACTATAAACCACTTGTAGGGAAGCCAAACTTGTAGTCCAGAATAGGTAGTAATGGACTATGAAATGTATAAAGAAAAGAATTACAAAATAGATGAAATAAAGAAGAAATTACATAATATAATCCTAAAACCTGGTGGTTCTAATATAATTTATGAGGACAAAACTGACTATCAACATAAATACACTTATACAACTTAACTTTGAATACAACATAGAGGCTAGTCTAATACATAAGACAAAGATAAGTAATACTTTGAATGTCAGGAGCTCACTCTAAGTCTATGAACCATGGCTACTCCGCACTATGCACACACCAATGGAAATAACCCGTACTAGGATCTACAGGTTGCAGAAGCGTAGTATGAGTACCATTGTATGGTACTCAGTAGACAACTTCTAACTGAGCTCTGAAGATAAAACAAATATATTTTACATATAAATAGAATGGAAAATACGCCCAATGTTCAATAACCACAAAATAAAAAATGTGATAATAAATATTACCTATCCTTTTCATGTCCAATAACTAAGATAATAAGGCTATGAAAGTATCTAGGATGAACTATCCTATTCCATCCATACTCAGAATATCTACACTATACCATATATCCCTGTCCAATATACAGATTAAGTACAAAGGAAACCTATATATATCAATATACAAGGCCAAGGAATGAATATATAATATGTATAAATGAAGAAAGGGATATACGATACTACCATAACTATATCTAGCTAGTTATGTATATATAAATATATATAGATGAAAGGTTATCTAGAAACACAACATATATCATTATATTTTAATTTGAAGGCCATGTTATTATCATATCATGAATTAGTACTTCCAATCTCACGGTTTCTCATCTATTTGCCTCATCAGGATTTTATTAGTTATAATAATGAATTCATAAGATAGAAGTGGCAAGAATCATACCTCAAATCTTGATACTAAATCAATGTCATATCTTTCATAAGATAGACATATTAATGATCATAATAGTTATACTAACAATATTAATAATAGCGTAAGTATCTGGCTATTTTAATTTAGCAAGTATCTTGATTAGCCTATGCATACCCCCACCGCCCAGGCTTGAAAGGTACAATCAGCATACCACAACACAAGGTATAATAATCACCCATATCTATGCAACCATACCATATTGATTAATAGACATAGGTGCATACTGGAGATATGTGATACACATGTAAGAATTAATGCAAGGTACACAATAAATACCGTAACCTCATTATCGTAACCATCTCCATTATAACTATCATCATCATGACCATCAAAATTATAAAAATATACTTTGTCCTTGTTGGGTATCATCATATCATCATAATATCCTCAGGCCTTTTCGGGCATCATCACATCATAATAATATCCTCCGGCCTTGCCGGGTATCATCATATCATCATAATATTCTCCCAACATATCGGTTATCATCACCTCATAATAATATCAAAATCAAGGTCAATAATAAAGAGAGAGCCCCACAAGGGTTAAAGTAAAGTGCAAGCCCCAAAAGGACTAATGTAAAGAGCAAGCCATGCGAGGGATAAAGTAAATAATCATGAAAAAATAAGCAATGTAGTATATATTTCCATAATTCATCGCTCTTCATCAATATCACATTATCAATAGGCATATATATATATAATAGGTGCACGGACTCAAGCCGTAACTAAACGAGTGTAGGTTCATAAATCCATTACCTTGATGATCTTTGGGATTAAACAATCATAAAGTGTAGAAAGTATCTAAAATGACCCTTCAAGTTATTTTCTATCTTCCTTCTTATTTTCCCAGATAGAGCTTTCCCATAGCAGAACCATGTCATTTATGACTTGCAGGATCTAATAGTTTGGTTGCCTAGCAGTTTCTATGGTTTTTTGAACCGTTTCCCATTTATAAGTCTTCATTTATTCCAAATGGTCACCAAGAAAAAACTTCTATCTAATAACTTTTGATGGGAAATCCAACTTCATTAATGCATTAAGAACATCTAAATATATATTGTTACATATCTAGTAATGCTCGTACTGGATTTCGGATGCATCCTGAGTCATTGGCCAAAGCATGTGATCAAATTCCAAGCTCTAGTTGTTGCCTGTCATGGATGGAGATACTTTGTGATTTTTCTTTAATGAGTGCAATTGCAATTAGATCAAATGTTTCTTAGCGTGATAGCATGATCGCACAACCTAATGGCTGGAATGGTCCATTTTAAAGCTATCTTTTGGCAAATATTTGGTCATTTATCCGTCCCACTTGAGCTCTAAAATCATAATAATGTGTAGATCTATCTAAGTGAGTCTTTTGTATTGATTGGGATCTTAAATATCTTGTGTATTCGCGATTATCTATGAATCTAAGGTATGAGTGCTTTACATTTTGGTATTGATTTCTTATTTTTGGACCTAAAACACCATATGGCCTTGGGCTTGATTTTAGCCCAATATTTCGTGGTATTCTTTGATTATTAAGGGATGTGGGTCCCTAGTGATGATTGAGAAATGGGTTAGTCTCAAAAACTTATTTTCTATAAATGGGACACACCTAAGGGGTTTTGGTGTCATTTTTTTTACCAGAAGCACAATGGTGTAATATGGGTGTTGTTGTTCTCATCATAATGCCTAGATTTTATTATTGATAGCTAGACTCGTGGAAGAATCTTCGAGAAAAGGGAAATAAAAGATTATTGGTTCATGAGCTACTTGGAAGTGAGGCAGGTTAGGCTTACTTATAGTTAGATTAAGCTTTATTTTGGTATTGCTTTGATATCTTGATTAGATTTTCTGGGGATTTAGATGTGGAATTTGTTGATGGAAATATTTTGTATTAGATGTAACACTTATAATGTTGAACTTTTTAAGTGTGATAATTTGCTCATAGTTTAGAATATTGGCTAGTTGAACTTATATCTCGTGAATAGCATGAGAATGCTTTAGGTGCTATAGTAAGATGGGAGTGACATTGTTCACTCACCTCTTGAATATGGTGGCCTAATTTGTATAGTTGTGAATTAACTATAGATGTTTGGATGACTTTAGAGATTTAATTGAGGAAGAGCTTTACTGTAGAACTAGTGAGGATTGACCATCCTTTGAGACATGATGTAGATAACCTAGACAAAGTCCTGGTAAAATTTGGACTTGAATATGATAATTGGGGATATTAGAAGTGGAATTTGACCCGCCTTAAGCTTGAACTATGTAACTTCTTTAGTGACCTAGATACATGATGGATGCCTAGGTTATACTTTCGGTGATATGATGGCTAAACCCAATAAAGGGTATATACATGTTGGTGATGTTGGGATAATGTGGACACTTGATTGATTATCTTATTCTAACAAAATGGATAGCATTGAAAAGTATTGTGAATTGAATTTATGATTATGTTATCACTTAACTTATCAGCTAGTTTACTATGTGAGCCTTGAATTATGTCAAAACTCTTGTATGATTCAAGCATGATGACTAAGCTAATTCTTGTGTGAAAGAATCTCTTGCTCTAGAATCATGAACAACGTGGGCAAAGGAAGGGTGTTAGAAGGCATACCTATGACTTGTACTTGACTTGTTAATAATCATGATAATACATGGATAAGTGGTGATTTCTCATATTATTGAGATACGCATGCCCATGTATGAAGAAATTCTAGAAAGTATAACCATGACTTGTAATTGATCAAACCAAAAATCATATTAAGTCACTAATGTGTTGAGTGATCATACCATAATGAATAGGTATGTTTATGCACCTACAATTATAGTCTATTGAAAGTGAATTGTGAGATACTATGATATACCTTCCCTTTTATCTCTTATATACTATTGTATGTGGGACTTGTACTTTCCAATGATTTGGGTACACCTGTATATTAATGTATACGTCTATTTATGTTAATTATTGATGTCATGGTGAATGTTGATGATATTGTTATGCCTAGAAAGGTTGATGGGTATATTGATTATATTATGATGCCTGGCAAGGCCGAAGGATATATTTAGGATATTATGATTCTTGGAAAGATCGGAAGTTTTAATAATGTTATTATGATGCCCGATGAATTCGCAGAATTTATTAATGTTGTATTGATACCCGTTAAATATGGAAGAGGTATTGATTTTATGATAATGCCTGGTGAATTCTTACAATATATTAATGTTCTATTGATGCTTGGTAAATGTTGAAGAGGTAATGATGTTATGTTAGTTTTTGGTGAATCCAAAGGATATATTCATGTTGTATTAATGCTCAGTAAATCCAAAAGATAATTTGATTTGTATAGATGTTTATTGATGCCCGATTAATCTGAAGGATATACTAATATTGTATTGATATATGATCGAGCCTAGTAAACCTAGAGGATATACAAATGTTATGGTGATGTTAAAATGGTATACATATATGATTATATCAGTATATGTGTGGTCATATCATTTTATGGTTAAGTCATTGTGTGCACTTAGCATATGACTTTCCTTTGGGAAATTGTCTGTAATTCTCTACCATTAATCACTAGTTAAATAGCATGGCTCTTGTAAATACTAAATAGTGGATAGAGGAAGAATATACAGAATAACGAGTTAGGACTCATTGGTAAGTATAATAATATGTAGAAATAACATTTCACCTAGTGTATATATTTGTCTTGAATAGAAGGTTTATTTATGGACTTTTGCCTAGTATAATTAGATTTTTTGAGAACTAGTTGTTTATATAAAGTGATTATGTTACTTGATGGATAGAAACCTCAAGCACTAGTGGGTGAGTCTTGTCTAGTTAAATGAAGAAACTAGTAGCTAAGCTTGATAAATGGTTAATGACGATGATAAACCTAGATTATTGATGAACTATTACAGTGCAACGTAATAGGTGAGGTCGTGGGTTGCCTATGTATTAACTTAAAGAGTTATGGTCTTAGGTTGTAAGAGGTGTTTAATGATAGATCGGTACGTGTATTTGATGATATGTAACCTCTCCTTATGTGAGGACTAGTGTGCCTTTGACACTTAGGAATGAACTTTGGGTTAAAAGGTCACTATGGCTTAGTTATGCATCTTGTCTAGTTGATAAAGTAGATTATTTCATGAATGATAATTAGTTGTTATTTCTTGAAGAAGGTCTACTAAGAATCAATTTGACTAATGATTGGAGTTCTTATGATGACAAGTAAACTAGTAATAAATATTTAGTGTGATTTGGTTAATAATAACTAGATAGAGTGCATTGACACCATAGAATTCTAAATACCTGTATTGCTATGGTTATGATTGCTTTGTATGTGTTATCTCAGATTTTTACTTGATAATGTTTATGAATCTTGGTAAATGTCACTTGGCGGAAATTATGGAAATTATGGCTATAGAAAGTGGCAAACCTTTGATATTAAGGAGTTGAATGCATATGTATGTATTTATTAAATAGTTGTTTTCTTCATGAACTCTCTAATGGTATGGGACACGGTAATGAGTTCAGGGATAACGTGGTGAGTTCTGTTACTTATGTTCTAATGGATGCATGTACGCTTAACTTCATATTTCTGTGATTGTAATTATGAAGGGATATGTCATAGTATTGTTCTAGTTTGATTATTGATAATGTACAATGATGATGAATATTATTTAGGTTCAATTTTGTACCTTGACTTATAGTTATTTTCTTACTTTAAATTATCTTTGTCTCATCATTTAGCTTAGTCGGTCGATTATGCCTACTGAGTACCTATTGTTTTTGTGCTTATACTTTAATATATACCTTTGTGGTGCAAACCTGAGCACTAGTTGCTGCCACTAAGATGAGATCATGCGGTGTTGATATTCCTGATATAGAGTGAGATCTTAGAGTTTGGAGGACCCATTTCCCTCCTATCTTATCTCAATCTTTTATAGTTGAAACAAATATATAAGACTATTTATACTTTGATATGTATTTCCTATTATCAAACTTAGATGCTCTTGTGCTGATATTACTAGGTCATGGGATTGGTATTCATATGTTGGTTGTCCTTAATTATGTGGAACACTGTTGCATATATTCTGTTCGTATAATTGGTCCATGTTAGATATTTCAACCAAGTAACTAATTTCTTTAGCTCTGGGTTACAGTGTTGGCTTACCTACTGGGGGATTTTTGTAGTTGCCATCATTAGTTGTGAATCGAGTCATTACAAATTGGTAACAAAGCCTAGGTTTATATAGTATTGTTGTTTAAAGATCAAGTGTCTAATAGAGTTATGTGGATCGGAACATTGGCATTTGTTTCCTATCTTTGGGAGGTAATGGGACATTCTTAAGATTCATTCACTTCTTTCACTCGTATCATGCTAAGAGTCTAAGTTAGATTGTAGGATATTCTCTTGACTTTACTCTTTCATAGATTCCTAGAACACATGCTATAGCTATGTATGATGAGGGTCCCGAGATCCATCCTCATGATATGTCTCTAGTTAGGGATCATAATGGGCCTCTTCTAACTCTATTTTTTCATCTGATCCAAAGGTTCCTCCACCATAGCTAGTGTTGGGCCAGGGATCATTCCAGGATTCACTAGGTTTTATTCCTTCTTCTTTGCTTAGAGATGATTTGGTTCAACTGTTGGGTTTTGTTGATGGTTAGGATACTATTGGCACAGGAGTCCAGCCTGCAGCTGTAGCTCCCGGAGTTGAGGCTCCCCATATATCAGCAGTTATGTCCCAGCCTACTATATTTACTAAGGAGCAGAATATGCTGGGTAGGTTTTTTAGGATGGCTCCTCCTAGGTTTTTTGGTGCGCCTAAAGAGGATGCATTTGAGTTTTTGACTGCTTGTGAGGATAGGCTTCGTTGATCAGTCCTTGTTGAGACTTGTGGTATGGATTACACTATATTTTAATTTGATTTGTATGCTTGATACTAGTGGACAGGTTTCATGAGTTCTAGGACAAATGGATCTTCACCCCTTTCACAGGCTTAGTTTTTCGAGATGTTCATGGATAAGAATATGCCGTGCAACCTTAGGGATCTATTAAGAGATCAATTCTACAACTGAAGCAGGGTTATATGATAGTTGTTGAGTATGAGGCTCATTTTCATGAGTTTTTCAGACATGCAACTTCTATATTGGATACTGAGTATGGGAGAGTTTTCTTCTTTGTGAGATGATTTAGACTTCATATTTGGATGGCTACTCAGAATTTAGTTACTGTGGGTAGGACTATTGTTGAGGTTTCCTATCATGCTAGAGTAATGTATGATAAGAATCTTCAGGGCCATGATAAGAGGCCCAATTATCAAGGTAGATTTGGTGGGATTCATAGTAGTTCCCAATTTGGAGGTGGTACATCTTATGTTGGTCATCCTCTGCTTCCATATTTTAAGCCTCATATTAAGACTACTCGACTATTTCAAGCAGCTCTTCAGGCTACTATTGGAGGTCACTTTAGCACTAGTGGTCTCTATGTTAACGACGATGAACAATTTTTGAGAGGTGAATCTACAGGTAATGCTAAAATTAGTGGCTACCCCTGTTCAGCTGGATTTGTGAGTTCTGGTTTTTCTTGTGATTCTTGTTTGACTTATGGGTTTCCTGGTCATTTCTTGAGAGTTTGCAAAAGACATGGGGTGATAGTTGTTTTAGCCTAGGGTGCTACTACAATTATGGAAGTTTATCCCTTAAGTAGAGATAGTGTGAGAGGTCTTAGGGGTGGTTGCTAGGGTACTTAAGGTGGTACTCATACAGGTAAGACAAGAGGTTTGTCAGGTGCCCTGCCAGGTTGTAGGCTGGTAAGTTGTATTCAGTACCTACTAGACCCGGGGATGACACTTCATATTTTGTTGTGAGAGGTATGATTATTGTGTGCCGCAAGTCGTCTCTTATTTTATTTGATCCTAAATCCATTTATTATTATATATCTAGTTATTATGCACCACTTTTGGACATGAAAAGTGATTTGTTATTCGTGCCATTGCGTGTAACTACACCCATGGGTAATTCTTTAGTAGTGGATCGAGTATTCATATCATGTGTTGTGACAGTTAGTGATATTGATAAATATGCTTATCTTTGCATTCTATATATGCTAGATTTCAATGTTATTTTGGGCAAGGACTGGTTATCCCACTATCATGCGGTCATGGATTATTTGTCGAAGAAAGTTACCTTATCCACACCTGGCGTACCT
Organism: Capsicum pubescens; assembly: GCA_030864215.1. Classification (NCBI taxonomy): domain Eukaryota; kingdom Viridiplantae; phylum Streptophyta; class Magnoliopsida; order Solanales; family Solanaceae; genus Capsicum; species Capsicum pubescens. The sequence continues at coordinate 221,771,320 of CM061540.1, read as the reverse complement.
CCAATGGTGTTCCAGGGAGCGGTTAGCCGTGTGTCGATGGAGATTATTTCATATATCTGTGTTGTGAGACTTATATCAAAAGGGTGTGAGTCTTATCTCTCTTATATATGTGGCACTCATGTAGAGATTCTTTTGCTTTACTTTGATCCTATTGTGTGAGAGTTTCCTAATGTGCTTCCTACCGACCTGCGTAGTATGATCTTGACCGTTAGATTCAGTTTGGTATGTATCTTGAGCCTCACATTCAAACTATTTCCTTGTCACCTTATCATATGGATCATGATAAACATAAGGAGCTGAATTCACAGCTCCAGGAACTTCTTGGTAGGAGTTTTATTAAGTCGAGTGTGTCACCATGGGGTGCTCCTGTGTTGTTTTTGAAGATGTAAGATGGCTCTATTCACATATGTATCGATTATAGGAATATTCATAAGGTGACGGTTAAGAATTGTTACCCTATGCCTCGTATTGATTATTTATTCAACTAGCTTCAGGGTGAAGCCATGTTTTCAAAGATAGACTTGAGGTACGACTATCGTTAGTTGAGGATTTGGGCTGAAGATATCCCCAAGAAAGCATTGAGGACCCTTTATGGTCATTATGAGTTTTTAGTGAAGTTTTTTTGGTTGACTAATGCCTAGATATATTTATGGATTTGATGAACTGCGTGTTCAGACTTTATCTATACTCCTTTGTTATTGTTTTCATTTATGAAATTCTTGTGTATTTGAGGATAAATAATGAGCATATTAAGCACTTGAGGATTGTGCTTTAGACATTGCAAGATCACGTGTTTTTGGCTAAGTTCTCAAAGTGTGAGTTTTTCCTTGAGTTAGTGTCATTTCTTGGACATATGGTTTAAAAATGAGTATTATGGTCGACCCAACTAAGATTTTGGTGATTCGTGATTTGTGTAGGCCTGCGTCTCCTACTGAGGTTCGTAATTTCATTGGCTTGGCTGGTTATTACAGATCCTTTGTTGAGAGTTTTGCAACTATTTTACCACTTATGACTAGATTAACTCAAAAGGAAGTTCCATTCCAATGGTTCGAGAAGTGTTAGTTGACCTTTTGAAATCTCAAGGATTGTCTTACTTAAGCTCCAGTTGTTAGATCCTCCAATTAAGGTCGGGGGATTCACCGTATATTTTAGTGCTTTTGGTATTTTTCTTGGTAGTGTTTTGATGCAGTAGGGTCGTGCTATTGCTATGCTTAGACAACTTAAAATGCCTGAGTTTAACTACCCCACTCATGATTTAGAATTGGTGCGGTAGTTTTTGCATATAAGATATTGAGGAATTATTTTAATGGTGCGCATTGTGAGATTTTAACCCTTCATGATAACCCTCAGTATCTGTTGACACTGCAAGATTTTAATGCTCGCCAGTAGAGATTGATAGAGTTGTTGAAGGACTATGATATTTCCATCTTGTATCATCCATGTAAGGCGAATGCAGTAGCTTATTCCTTGAGTCACAAGGTAGTAAGTATCGGTATCTTGGCATGTAGTTGGGTTTCTCAAAGGACTATGGATCGGGACATTCAGTCCTTACCCAATATGATGATTCGCCTTGATATCTTTGATCCTACAAGGATTTTAGCTTCTATGTAGGCCAGGTCCTTCTAATTTTAGCAGATCTGTGATCGCCAGTATGAGGATAGCAAGTTGTGTTGTCTCCATAATTGGTTGGTGAGTAGTGAGTTTGGGAGATGAACCATTGATTCCAAGAGTATCTTGATATTTCAGGGTCATATTTGTGTCTCATGGTTTGATAACTTGATTCAGTCGATCTTTTATGAGGCACAAAATTCTAGATATTCCATTCTTCCCGGTACAACTATGATTTATAGAGACTTGAGACAACATTACTGGTGCAACGAGATAAAGAGAGATATGGAATACTTTGTGGCTCGTTGCCTATATTGTCAACAGGTAAAGGCTGAGCATCATCGTCTAGGTGGATTGGCATAGAGATTTCTAATTCCATAGTGGAAGTGGGAATTGATTTGTATGTACTTCAATTGTGGTTTACCTCATACTCTATGTGGTATTGATGTCATTTAGGTTGTTGTACATCGTTTGACCATGTCATCATATTTAATTCCTATTCAGATGATATTAAGTATTGAGAGATTAAGACAAATTTTTATTTGAAATGTAGTTCGTTTGCATGGGATTCCTATTTCTATCATATCAGACTGAGGTTCTATGTTTACTTCGAGATTTTGGAGAGCATTTTTTGAGGAGTTGGGTGCCTAGGTGGATTTGAGCATAACTATTCATACGCATACAAATTGTTAGTCCTAACGGACTATTCACGTTCTTAAGGATATGTTTTGAGATCCTGTTATGGATTTTTTTGGACAGTGGAATTAACATTTAGCATTGAACAAAGAAGTTCACCTATAAAGTGAGGAAATGTTACCTTAATTTTGAAGATATTCAAGATAATAGAGGATAATCAAGCTCCCAAGTCACCCACAATGATTAATTTGAGTTGTCATACCTATTTAGGGTTCTTGGCTCTCAATGGCGAGGAAAAAATGGTCAAAATCTCGTCATTGGGGTCTATATATATATACCACTCAGATACAAAGATGTTGCGATCACCAAAAAATAGACTGTGATCGTCATATGGCGATTTCCATGGGCCTTTCAGTGATCGCCATAGAGCGATCATGGTGATCTTTGTGATATCTCCATGGAACAAGTATCAGCAACTTTGAAATTTTTCAACATTTTCAACAATTCCTTGGGATTCAATCAGAATTCAATTATCACAAATGCACAATGTAACCACACTAAATTCGATGAATTAGACGAATTGGCAAAAAATTTTCTATCTGAGGTCAATTTGAGAAAATTTGGTCCCACACCCATATTTCCATATTTTCATCACTATGACCAATATGTTGAAATCAGCTTGGATGCATTGGGACGCGAAACAATTGTCTACCTAGACTAAAATTGATATTCTAGAGCTCGTGGTTTAGTCAGAATTTGCATACAAGATATTTTACTGAAGTGATTTCCTAGTGGCGAATTGGAACCAACGAAAACTTCCAAATAGGTAATTGGTTCTAAGAACCTAATGAACTGCCCGGTAACAAAAAAGTCAGTCCCAGCAAAATATGAATTATTCAGGGCAGCTATGGAGAAGCTCAAATTGCAAAGATAGGTGAAAATATGTGAAATGTCAAAAAGTGTCATTACATTATCCATTAATAAAGGACATTCATCCCCAAAAGTCAATGAATATAATGAATCTCAAAAGCTCAATGGGATGAGGTACTAAGACTGCATGCTCTGAGCATGACTACCTATATAACCTCCATGAAGGTAGAAAACTTCTAAGGTAATTTGACACAGGCATCTCCTTTTTAACCAACACTCTCACTTCACTTCCAAAAACCAAAACATAGATTTAATCACTAGCTGGCCTGTAACTAATCCAAAATGGATGATGCTTTAATATTTGAACCATAACACAGTGATACCATCTCAATATACATAAAAATCAATAAAGTCTTATTCAAGAAAAAACCAACCCAATAAGTGTGTCATACCACTAACTCCAAAAAAAATCAAACTTTCCTTTACCATTTTACACCTGATATCCACTCTAAACCAGGAGGATAATAATCATATTCCTACCCGCGAATGTCATCACAGAGAACTCAAAGAAATGAAATAGATTCAATGAAACTCCATATGGTTAATATAAATAAGCTCATACAACAATATCTTTGTACACAAATGAAGAAAAACAATAAATATGATCTATGGAAATGCTATAGATAGTCCGGATGGTAATCAAAAATGCAATCCAGAAGATCAAGTCATAACTACTAATCACTGAACATTTTGATCCAACATATGCCATTAATTGAGATTGAAGCAATACTAAATCCAACTCAAGTATTTTACTCACACTGAGCAAACCTTCCATAATTCCAAAAGAAAACTAAAAACTCGAGGCCAAAGATAAATGTACTAATACTAGGTCCATGGGCCATCATTTGAACACTTAGCAATTATAATCCATCCGTAGTTGTTAAGAAAAAATAGGTAACTAGAAAGTAGGCACAACAAGACTATCGATGAAATTTCAACTGAGACAAATATAAAATAAAGGTTAAACACAAGATCTATAACACAAAGCTTAAATCTACACACCAAGGTGAATTGCTTGATAATCATATTATGCTCCTGATATTTTGAGTAACTTTACCTCATAATAATATCTAAATAAAGGTCAATCATAAAGAGAGAGCCCCACAAGGTCTAAAGTAAAGTGAAAGCCCCATGAGGACTAACATAAAGTGCAAGACCGATGAGGGCTAAAGTATGAAATCAAGAAAAAAGAAGAACAATAGTATATACTTACATAATTTATCTCTCTTAATAAATATCACATTATAAATAGGCATAAATATATATATATAATAAGACTCAAGTCATGGCTAAATAAATGTAAGTTCATAAATACATTTCCCTAATGAACTTTGGGACTAGACAATCATAAAGTGTAGAAAGGATCTGTAATGACCCTTCAAGTCATTTTCAATATTTCTGCTTATTTTAACTGATAGAGCTCTTCCATAGCTACCCCATGTAATTTATGACTTGCTGAAACTAATAGTTTAGTTGCCAGGCAGTTTGTTTGTTTTTTTAAACCATTTCCTATTTAGAAGTCTTCGGTGGTTCCAAATGGTCACTAAGCAAAAACTTTTATATATTAAATTTTTATGGAAAATCCAACATCATTAATGGATCTAGAACATCAAAATCCATATGGTTACATATCTCGTTATGCTCGTATCAGACTCCAGGTGCATCCCGAGGCATTGCCGAAGCTTGGGATCAAATTCCAACCATCAGTTGTTGCCTATCATGGATGGAGATACTGTGATTATGGTTGAATAAGTACAATAATATCTTAGCGTGTGAGTGTAATCTCACAACCTAAGGGATGGAATGGTTCATTTAAAAGATATCTTTTGGCACAATTTGGTTATTTATCCCTACTTCTTGATCTGTAAAATCCTAATAAAGTGTAAATCTCTCTAAGTAAGTCTTCTGTATTAATTGGGAGTCTAAATAGCTTGTGTATTCACGATTACCTATGAAAAGGTATGAATCCTTTAAATTTTGGTGTTGATTTGTTATTTTTGGACCTAAAACACTATATGGCCTTGGGATTGATTTTAGAAAAATATTCATAGTATTCTTTGATTATTGAGGGATATGACACCCTAGTGATTGTTGAGAAATGGGTTAGTCTCCAAAACATATATTACATGTATGGGACCTACCTAAGGGGTTTTGGTGGCATTTTTGACCCTAAGCAAAATGGTGTAATATGGGTGTTGTTATTCTCGTAATAATTCCTAGATTTAGTTTTTGATAGCTAGACTCGTTGAAGAATCTTTAAGAAAAGGTAAAGGGAAGATTGTTGTTTGTGATCTACTTGGAATTAAGGTAGGTTTTGCTTACTTGTAGTTAGATTGAGCTTTATTTTGGTATTTCTTTGATATCATGATAAGATTTTTCGAGGATTTAGATGTGGAATTAATAGATGGAAATATTTGGAATTAGATGTAACATTTACAATGTTGAACTTTTTAAGTGTGATAATTATAATATTTGTTAGTTGAACTTGTATCTCATGAATAGCATGAGAATACTTTAGGTGCTATAGTAAGAAGGGACTGACATTGTTCACTCACCTCATGAATATTATGTCCTACTTTTTATAGTTGTGAATTGGCTTTAGGGTTTTTGATGCCTTAAGAGATTTACTCGAGGAAGAACTTTCTATAGAACTAGTGAGGATTGACCATTCTTTGAGACATGATGTAGATAACCTAGGCTAAGTCCTCATATAAGTTGACTTGAATAAGTTAATAGGGCATATTAGACGCATAATTTGACCCTCCTTAAGCTTTAACTATGTCACTTCTTTAGTGACCTAAATACATGATAGATGACTAGGTTATACTTTTGATGATATGATGGCAAACCCAGTAAATTGTTTATACATGCTGTTAATGTTTGGATAATGTGGAAACTTGATTGATTATCTTATTTTATTAGATGGATAGCATTGGAAAGTCTTGTGAATTGAATTTATGATTATGCTATCACTTAACATATCACCTAGTTTACTATGTGAGCCCTAAATTATGTCACAACTCTTGTATGATTCAACCATGATGACGAAGTTGATTCTTGTGTAAAAGAATTTCTTGCTCTAGTATTGTGAACAATGTGGGTAAAGGAAGGGTGTTAGAAGTTATAACCATGACTAGTAATTGATTTGTTAATAATCATGATGATACATGGAAAAGATTTGATTTCTCATATTATTTAGATACCCATGCCCATGTATGAAGAGATTCTAGAAAGTGTAACCATGACTTGTAATAGATCGTAATAATAATCATTGTAAGTTTCTAATGTGTTGAGTGATCATACCTTAATGAATAGACATGATCGTGCACCGGCTATTATACTATATTGAAAGTGAATTGTGAGATACTATGATATACCTTCTTTTTTTTCTCTTATATTCTACAGTTTATGGGACTTGTACTTGTCAATGATTCAGGTACACCTATATAGTAATGTATATGTCAATGTTATGTTAATTATTGATGTTATGGTTAATATTGATAATTTTGTGATCCCCGTTAAGTCCAAAGTGTATATTGATTATATTATAATGCCTGAGAAGGCCGAAGGATATATTATGGATATTGTGATGCTCGAAAAGACCAAAGGTTGTATTGATGTTATTATAATGCCCAATGAATCAGGAGGAAATATTGATGTTGTATTGATTCCCGGTAAATATGGAAGAGGTAATTATTTTTTGATGATGTCCAGTGAATTTTGATACTATATTAATGTTCTTTTGATATCTGGTAAATATAGCAGAGGTAATGATGTTATGATGATTTCCGGCGAATCCGAAGGATATATTGATGTCGTATTGATGTCTAGTAATTATGAAAGAGGTGATGATGTCATAAGGATGCCCGATTTATTTGAAGGATATATTGATGTTGTATTGATATATGATGGCGCCTGGTAAACTCGAAGGATTTAGAAGTATTATGGTGATGTTACATATGGTAAATATATGTGAATATGTCAGTATATGTGTGGTTATGTCATTGTATGGGTAAGTCTATGTGCACTTAGCATTTGACTTTCCTTGGGGAAATTGTCTATAATTCTCTAGTATTAATCACTAGTTTAATAGCATAGATCCTACGAATACTAAATAGTGGATAGAGGTAGAATATGCCAAATAACGAGTCTGGACTCATTAGTAAGTATAATAATATGCCGAATTGATGTTTCACCAAGTATATATATTTGTCTTGAATAGAAGGTTTAGTTATGGACTTTCTCTTATAACAATTATATTATTTGAGAACTAGTTGTTCATATAAAGTGATTATGTTACCTGATGGATACAAATCTAGAATACTAGTGGGTGAGTCTTGACTAGTTAAATGTGTAAATTAGTAGCTAAGTTTGGTAAATGGTTAATTACGATGATAGACCTAGCATTGTTGATGAACTATGAGAGTTCCACTTAATAGGTCTGATCGTCATGTCATAATTTCCATGGGCCTTTTAGAGATCACCATAGAGAGATCATGGTGATCTTTGTGTGATTAACATGGAACTAGTACCAGCAACTTGGAAAGTTTTCACCATTTTCAACGATACCTCAGGATTCATTCAGAATTCAATTATTGCAAATGAAGTATGTAACCACACTAAATTCAATGTTTCAGATAAATTGACGAAGTCAGATTTTCAGTCCAAGGTCATTTCGACCAAATTTGGTCCCTCACCCATATTTCCATATTTTCAACTTTTCGACCAATAGGTTGAATAAGCTTGGATGCATTAGGACTCGAACCAATTGTCTACCTAGTCTAAAATCGATATTCTAGTGCTCGTGATTCAGTCAGAATTTGCATACAAGATTTTCTTACTGAAGTGTTTTCCTAATGACTATTTGGAACCAACAAAAACTTCCAAACAGGTAATTAGTTCTAAAAATCAAATTAACTGCTCGATAACCAAAAGGTCAGTCCCAGAAAACCATAAATTACTCAGGAAAGCTATGGAGAAGATCTAATAGCAAAGATAAGCGAAAATAAGAGAAATGACCAAAAGGATCATTACATTTTCCACTACTAAAGAATATTCATCCCTGAAAGTCTACGAATATAAATAATCTCAAAATCTCAACGAGATGAGGTACTGGGCCTTCATGCTTTGAGCATGACTACCTAGATAACCTCCATGAAGGGATAAAACTTCTAAGATATTTTTCCATAGGTATCCTTTTTCAACAAACACTCTTATTTCACTTCCAAACAACCAAAACATATATTTGACCACTAACTCGCCTCTAACTAATCAAAAATGGTTGATGCATGAATATCTGAACCATAACACAGTGTACCATCTCGATATCCATAAAAATCATCAAAGTCTTATTCAAGCAAAAACCAACCCAATCAGTGTATCAGACCACTAACTCCAAATGAAAATCTAACCTTCATCTACAATTTTACACCAGCTATCCACTTAAAACCATGAGGAAAATCACCAGATTCCTACTCACGAATGTCATCATAGAGAACTCAAAGAACTAAAACTCATTTAGTAAAATTCCATATGGGCAATACGAATAAGCTCATATAGCAATATCTTTGTACAAAAAGGTAGAAAATCAATAAATGTGATCTATGTAAATGCTATAGCTAGTTCAGACGTTAATCAAAACTGAAATCTAGAAGATCAAGCCATAACTACTCATCACTGAAATTTTTTATCTAAGATATGTCATGAACGAAGAATGAAGCAATACTTAATCCAACTCAAGTATGTTACTCTCAATGAGCAAACCTTCCAAAATTCCTAATGAAAACTAAAAACTTGAGGCCAAAGCTAAATGAACTAATACCGGGTCAATGGGCAATTATTTGAATAAATAGAAACTATAATCATCCGAAGTCATGGAGAAAAATAGGTAACTACAGAGTGGGAACAACTATCCTATCGATGAAATTTGAACTAAGACAAATCTAAAATGAAGGTTGCACACAAGCTCTACAATACAATGCAGAAATCTCCATAACAAAGGTGAATTGCTCGATCATCATAATATCCTCCCAACATGTCGGGTATCTTCACCTTATAATAATATCCAAATAAAGTTCAATAATAAAGAGCGAGTCCTACAAGGGCTAAAGTAAAGTGATGTAAAGTGCAAACCCTACGAGGGCTAAAGTAAGTAATCATGAAAAAAGAAGCCTTGTAGTATATCTTTACATAATTCATCACTCTTCATCAATATCACATTATCAATAGGAATATATATATATATAATAGGTGCATAGACTCAAGATGTTGCTAAACGGGTGTTAGTTCATAAATCCATTTCCCTGATGATCTTTGGGACTAAAAAATCATAAAATGTAGAAAGGATATGTAATGACCCTTCAAGTCATTATCTTTATTCCTTCTTATTTTCATTGATAGAGACTTTCCATAGCTTCCCCGTGTCATTTATGAATTGCTGGTACTAATAGTTTGGTTACCTGGCAGCTCATTTGGTTTTTTAAACCATTTCCCATTTAGAAGTGTTTGTTGGTTCAAAATGGCTACCAATCAAAAAATTCTATATGATAACTTTAGATAGAAAATAGAACTTCATTAATGCATCCAGCACATCAAAATCTATATGGTTACATATCTCGTTATGCTTGTATTGCACTACGGATGCATCCCAAGGCGTTGGATGAAACTTGGGATAAAATTCTAAGCTTCAGTTGTTTGCTGTCATGGATGGAGATATCGTTATTATGGTTGAATGAGTGAAATCACGATGAATGCAATCACTTCTTAGAATGTGAGCACGATCGCGCAACATGAGAGCTAGAATGGTCTATTTAAAAGCTATCTTTTGGCTAAAATTTGGGTATTTATCCCTCCTTATTGAGCTATAAAATAACAATAAAGTGTAAATATCTTTAAGTAAGTCTTGTGTATTGATTGGGAGCCTAAATATCTTTTGTATTCATGATTATCTATGAATCTAAGGTATGAATCCATTAAATTTTGGTGTTGATTTCTTATTTTTGGACCTAAAACACCATATGCCCTCTTGAGCTATAAAATAATAATAAAGTGTAAATCTCTTTAAGTAAGTCTTGTGTACTGATTGGGAGCCTAAATATCATTTGTATTCATGATTATCTATGAATCTAAGGTATGAATCCATTAAATTTTGGTGTTGATTTCTTATTTTTGGACCTAAAACACCATATGGCCTTGGGCTTGATTTTAGCCCAATATTTCATGGTATTCTTTTATTATTGAGGTATATGACTCCTTAGTGATAGTTGAGCAATGGGATAGTCTCAAAAACTTATTTTCCATGTATGGGACCCACCTAAGGGGTTTTGGTGTCATTTTTTACCCGAAGCACAATGGTGTAATATGGGTGTTGTTGTTCTCATAATAAAGCCTTTATTTTGTTATTGATATCTAGACATGTGGAAAAGCTTCGATAAAAGGGAATGGGAAGATTGTTGGTTCATGAGTTACTTAGAATTGAGGTATGTTAGTCTTACTTATAGTTAGATTGAGCTTTATTTTGGTATTGCTTTGATATAATGATGATATTTGGTGGGGATTTAGATGTGGATTAGTAAATGGAAATATTTGGGATTAGATGTAACACTTATAATGTTGAAATTTGTAAGTGTGATAATTGGATCATAGTTTAGAACATTTGTTAGTTGAACTTGTATCTCATGAATAACATGAGAATGTTGTAGTTACTTTAGTAAGATGGGAGTGACCTTATTCACTCACCTGATAAATATGGTGTTATACATTTTATATTTATGAATTGACTCTAGTTGTTTGGATGACTTATGAGATTTACTTAAGGAAGAACTCTTCTACAGAACTAGTGAAGATTTACCAACCATTGAGACATGATATAGATAACCTAGACTAAGTCTCGGTAGAATTTGTACTTGAACTAAATGATTGGGGATATTAGAAGCAAAATTTGACCTACCTTATGGTTTAACTATGTAACTTCTATAGTGACCTAAATACATAATGGATACCTAGGTTATACTTTATTTGATATGATTGCTAAACCTGGTAAATGGTTTATACATGTTGTCGATATTGGGATAATCTGGACACTAGATTGATGATTTATTTTTATGTTATATATAACATTAAAAAGTCTTGTGAATTGAATTTATGATTATTGTATCACTTAACTTATCACCTAGTTCACTATGTGATCCTTGAATTATGTCACAACTCTTGTATGAGTCAAGCATAATGACTAAGCTAATTTTTGTACGAAAGAATCTCTTGCTCTAGTATTGTGAACAATGTGGGTAAAGTAAGGGTGTTATAAGGAATACCCATAATGGGTATTTGACTTGTTAATAATCATGATGACATATGGAAAAGTGGTGATTTCTCATATTATTTAGATACGCATGCCCATGTATGAATAGATTCTAGAATGCTTAACCATGACTTTTAATTGATCATACTAATAGTCATGTTAATTCACCAATCTGTTAAGTGATCATACCATAATGAATATGCATGTTTATTCACCTACTATTATTGTCTATTAAAAATGAATTGTGAAATACTATTGATATACCTTCCCTTGTTTTTCTTATATTCTACTGTTTGTGGAACTTGTACTTGTCAATGACTTGGGTATGCCTATATATTAATATATACGTCCATGTTATGTTAATTATTAATGTTATGGTTAATGTTGATGATATTGTGATGCTCGGCAATATGGAAGGATATATTGACTAAATTGTGATTCCTGGTAAGGCCGAAACATATATTAAGGATAATGTGATGCCAAGAAATACCGAAGGTTGTATCGTTGTTTTTATGATGCTCGATAAATTCAGAGTATATATTTATGTTATATTGATGCCCAATAAATAAGGAAGAGGTAATGATTTGGTGATGATACCCTATGAATTTTGAAAATATATTAATGTTCTATTGATGTCCGGTAAATATAGAAGACGTAATGATATTATGATGATTTCTGATAAATCCAAAGGATATATTTACGTTGTATTGATGCTCGGTAATTCCAGAAGAGGTGATTATGTTATGATGATGCACAATTGATATGAAGGATATACTGATATTGTATTGATGTATGATGGCGCCTAGTAAACATGCAGGAAATAAAAATGTTATGGCGATGGTTCATATGGAAAATATATATGAATATGTCAGTATATATGTGGTTATATCATTTTATGGGTAAGTCTTTGTGTGCACTTGGAATATGACTTTCCTTGGGGAAATTTTCTATAATTCTCTACCATTAATCACTAGTTAAATAGAGCGGCTCTTGTAAATACTAAATAGTGGATCGAGGTTAAATATGCAGAATAACAAGTTAGTACTCATTAATAAGGATAATAATATGTAGAATTAATGTTTCACCTAGTATATATATTTGGCTAGATTAGAAGTTATAGTTATGGACTTTCTCCTAGTATAATTAGATTGTGTGATAAATAATTATTTAAATAAAGTGGATATGTCAATTGATGGATAGAAGCCAAGAATACAGGTGGGTGAATCTTGACTAGTTAAATATGGAAACTAGTCGCTATGCTTTATAAATGGTTAATGACGATAATAGACCTAGCATTGTTGATAAACTATGAGAGTGTCATGTATTTGGTGAGGATGTGGGTTAATTAAGCATTAACATAGAGAGTTATGGTCTTAGGTAGTAAGAGATGCTTAATGATAGATCAGTAAGTATATTTGTTGATATGTAACCTCTTCTTATGTGATGACTAGTGTGCCTTTGACACCTAGGAATGAACTTTAGGTTCAAATGTAACTATGGCTTATTTATGCATCGTGGCTAGTTGATTAAGTTGATTATTTCATGAATAATAATTAGTTGTTATTTCTTGAAGAAGGTCTATAAAGAATCTGTTAGACTAATGATTAGAGTTCTTATGACGATTAGCAAACTAGTGATTTATACTAAGTATGGGTTGGTTAATTATGACTAGATAGAGTGCATTGATACCATAGAAATCTAAATGCATATATGACTATAGTTATGATTTCCTTGGTATATGTTATCTCACTTTTTGTACATGATGATGTTTATTGATATGAGTAAATGGCCCTTTGCAGAAATTGGGGAAATCATGGATATAAATAGTGGTAAACCTTGGATATTAAGGAGTCGATTGCATGTGTACATTATTGTTTAACTATTGTTTTCTTCATGCACTCTCTGGTAGTATGGGACACCATAATGAGTCCTGGGATGTCATGGTGAGTTCTCTTACTTATGATTAATGGATGCATGACCCTTGACTTTATATTAATGCTATTATGAGTATATTTATGTGGTTTATGCTTCGGAATCGCTTACTCATTTTATTTGATGGTACTGCAAAATGGATATGTCATTGTATTATTCTAGTTTGGTTATTGATTATGTACAATGATGATGAAAATGATCCAAGTTTGACTTTTTCCCTTGACTTATAGTTATTGTCTTACTTTAAACTATCTTTGTATAATAATTTAGCTCAGTCATGCGATGATGCCTACTATGTGCCCATTATTTTTGGGCTTATACTATACATCTGTACCTTTTTGGTGTAAACCTGAGCACTAACTGTCGCTGCTGAGTCGAGATCATGTTGTGTTGATATTTCGGAGACAGAGTGAGATCTTGGACTTTAGGTCACCCATTTTCCTCTTTCTTATTTCAATATTTTGAATTTTAAATCAATGTATAAGACTATTTATACATTATGATGAATTTCCTATTATCGAACGTAAATTCTCTTGTATTGATATTACCAAGTCATGGGATTGGTATTCATATGTTTGGTGTCCTATATTATGTGGAACATTGTTTCATATTTTGTATTCGTATAGTTTGTCCAGGTTGGATGTTTCTATTAAGTAACCCATTGCTTTATTTCTGGGTTACGGTGTTGACTTACGTACTATAAGGTTTTAGTATTTTCCATCACGACTTGTGAATCGGGTCATCAAAAATTGTTATCAAAGCCTAGGTTTATGCGGTATTGTTGATACAAGATCATGTCTCTAATCGAGTCCTGTGGATCAGAACGTTGGCATCCATTTTTGATATTTGGGAGGCTATGGGACATTCTTTGGATTCCTTCACTTCTTTCTCTCGTAACATGCTAAGACTCTAAGTTTGTTTGTAGGATACTCTCTTGACTTTACTCTTTCATAGATTCCCAGGACATGTGCAATAGCTATGTGTGATGAGGTTTTTGAGACCCATCCTTATGATGTGTGCCTAGCTAGGGATAAGTATGGGCCTCCGCCAAACTCTATTTTTGCATCTGAGCTAGAGGTTCCTCCGCCACAGCCAGCACTGGGCCAGGGATTATTCCAGGATCCACCAGATTTTATTCCTTCTTCTTTGCATAGAGATGATTTGGTTAAACTTTTGGGTTGTGTTGATGGATCAGAGACAACTGGGACAGGAGTGTTGTCTACAGCTACAACTTCTGGAGTTGAGTTTCCCTATATGTCGGTAGTTATTTCACCATTAGGTTCTCAGCAGGTTGTGTCCTAGCATCCTATATTTACTGAGGAGCAAAAAATTTTGGGTAGGTTTATGAGGTTGGCTCCTCCAAGGTTTTTTGGTACCCCTAAAGAGGATGAATTTGAGTTTTCTACTGCTTGTGTGAATCGGATACATTGATTTGGACTTGTTGATACTTGTGGTGTGGATTATGATATATTTTTATTTGATTTTTATACTTGACACTAGTGGTGATGTTTTATGAGCTCTAGGCTAGATGGATCTTCACTCCTTTCATTGGCTTATTTCTTTGAGATATTCATGGAGAATAATATTACCTGCAACCTTAAGGATAGATTAAGAGATCAATTATATGGTAGGATCAGGGTACTATTACAATCGCTAAGTATGAGACTCATTTTCATGAGTTTGCCAGAAGTGCGACTTTTATATTGGATACTGAATATGAGAGAGTTTGTTTCTTTGTGAGATAGTTAAGACTTACTATTCAGATGGCTACACATAATTTAGTTATTGTGGGTAGGACTATTGTTTAGATGTCCTATCATTCTAGAGTGATGTAGGACAAGCATCTTCAGGGCTATGATAAGAGGCCTAATTATCAGGGCAGATTTCGTAGGATTCTTAGTAGTTCCCGATTTGCAGGTGGTACTTCTTATAGTGCGAATCCTTTGCTTCCATCTTTTAAGTCTCAGAGTCAAAATAGTCTAGTACTTCAGGAAGTTCTTTAAGCTACTATTGGAGGTATTTTTGGCACTAGGGTCGCCCTGGTAAGGACGGTGACCAGTCTTTGAGAGGTGCATCTACAGGCAATGCTAGAATCGGTGGCTACAACTTTTCAGCTAGATATGTGATTGATTGTTCTTGTCATGATTCTTGTATGAATTGTAGGCTTCCCTGTCATATCTAGAGAGTTTTCATAAGTCATAGGGTGATAGTTGTTTCATCCTAGGGTGCTACTATAATTAGGGCAGTTTATCCCTCAAGTGGAGATGGTGCGAGAGGTCTTAGGGGTTGTTGCCAGGGTGCTCGAGGTGGTACTCATGCAGGCAGAACATGTGGTTGGTCAGGTGCCCAGCAATGTGGCAGGCGTTCTAAGTTGTATGCAGTACTTACTATACCTAGAACTGAGACTTCATATTTTGTTGTGACAGGTATGATTTTGTTGTGCCGCAAGTCCTCTTTTGCTTTATTAGATTCCGGATCCACTTATTCTTATATATCATCCATGGTTGTACTTGAGTAGTGATTTATTATCCGTTCTGCTATGCGTATCAATATCCATGGGTAATTTTTTAGTAGTGGATCAAGTATTCAAAGCATATGTTGTGACAGTTAGTGATATTGATAAATATATTGATCTTATTACACTGTATATGCTACATTTTGATGTAATTTTGGGCAAGCCCTGGTTATCCCACTATCATTTTGTAACGCCTCTAGTCTAGTACCCCGGATGCTACACGGTGCTCATAATCCTGAAGGACCATAAGCTAACCATTTTCTGGTACCTGCTGCAATAACTGAATAATATACTGTAATAATGCCAAAAACTAACAAAAAAACTTGCCATAAAGTTCAAACTGAGTTACAACTATATGAAATATATCAATACCAAAACTAAAACAACAATCTGAACTTTTAGTCTAAAAGCATCTAAACTGTCTGAACTTGGAGGTTATGGGATAAACCGCCAAATAACTCCATATACTAAAATAATGAATCTAATGCATTACTAAAATAAGGAACATCCTCAAATGATGAGGACTCACCGCTAAGTCTACAATAACTGGATGAGTCATAACTGCTAAGGATGCTCTGGAGCTCGTACTTATGAACCTATGGTATAAGACACCATAGCGTAAGAGAAAATTATGTGTCATTACTTTGAATGTACTAGTATGCTATATAAGGTAAGGTTAAATGCAAGGGTTCGTATGCATTAACAATACTGACTGAATGCACGAGTATATTGAATGATACATGCATGAATGCATAAACTATAACTAAAATTGTAGTAACACTGAATACTGAATACTGAATTCTAATAATTGGATTTCGGATTAATGAGTCTACTGATACTGATATCTGATTGACTGAGGTTGAGATCGATCCTATCTAGCGGGTGATCTCTGAATATACGTATAATGAAAATGATTTGCTGAATATGAGATCAGTCCTATCTAGGGGGTGATCTCTGAATCTAATTGTACTTGATATTAATTAAATGTATTTGAGATCGGTCCTATCTAACGGGTGATCTCTGAATCTATTGGTACTGATACTGATACTCCTTGACTAAATCTGAGATCAGTCATATCAAGCGGGTGATCTCTAAATCCACTGATAATACTATTAAATAACTGTATCTAACAGTCCTGAATCTGTTCTATTGAGCTGAGTTCTTTTACTAAGATTGATTTTGAAAGTGAGTCTATGGGAGGTAGTCATCTAACCGACATGCCCCTTCTAGCTACTTTGGAATCTAAATTGTAACCCCAGTTGGAAGGGTGTCAGTACCGTGTCACGGGTAAAGACACTACTGCTGTGGAGTCAGTCCTATCGAACGGGTGACCCCTGGGATCAGTCCTATACTAACGGGTGACCCCTGAGTATGTCACTCCTATCTAGAGGGTGATATCTCATACCTATGCTTTCTACGTAGTTCTGTAACTTTGGGATTACTTCTAGGGATCTCAGTCCTCTCAACGGGTGAGCCCTATCCCTAGGTTCGCTCGGTTCTGAATCTTACTCCCAACTAAAAGATGCTGACTGATTCTTTTTCTTATACTATACTAGACTGAGCTGAATCTGTTATTGATCATGTTACTTGACGAGTCTAGCTGAGTTCACTTGGTTCCAATGACTGATGGAATACTACTGGATTTCAATATTTGACTGAACGCTACTAAGTTCTTAATCGAATACTTGAATACTACTAAGATCTGAGCTGATTACTGAACAAAAGTTGGACTGCTAATGATACTGAGATTTCCTACGTTCTGTAACTATCTAAGAGTACTGAGTTCTGTTGATATTAGCACGACTGAGATTATTTTGAAAACTGACACTAGCTCTAGACAATCAACTAATTTGTCGAGTATCAATACCATAGGACTCAATAACATAAATAATACTAGACCTGACCACTCTTGAACAACATTATAATAGACTATCATTCACCATACACTCAATAAAGTATCTCTTCAAGCACTTGGAAATATTAACATGTGGTTGCATAGGGAATGCTTCCAATATCTCATAATTCATCCAATAAGGTCTTGCATCAAACACTTAACATGGATTAAAGTGTACATAATTTCGGATTTCATTCTAACATGTCACAATGCATTTACTAAGTCTTTTCAACAAACACTTGGCATGGATGAACTCATACATAATTGGGGAATTCTTGTCATCATTCTATAATGATCCTACTTCCTTCACACAAGCATTTTATCAAACATATGGGGAGCATGCTTTGGTTATACAACAAATACTACACCTAAGTATCATGATTTCATCAACCAACATGCAACTTGAAGGGGGTTTATATAGAACAACACACAATTCATTACATTCTAGAATTAATTGTTAAAACTTGTAGCCTAAATCATGAATTAAAACTCAACAACACACAATCAGGAACTTCAACACACATAAATCGTGAAATCTTATAAATACATAAACTTTATAATTTTGAAAAAGATTCTTGGACTTCTTGGGTGGAAAGAACCTAAGAATCAACACCTAACATAACTGGAAATCTAGATTCTTGAAGTTCTTGAATACTCTTGGAGGGATTCTTGAGATTACTTTTTAAACATGGGGGCTAGGGTTTTCTATCTTTGAGAGAGACTGCTTTTATTCTTGAGGAATAGTGAAAATAAATGAGCAATTTTGGCTATGAAGGGTTTAAATTCCGTATATAGGTTGATTAGGGGCTTAAGAAAATTATGAATTGGTCCTTGGAATTAAAAACGAAATCTGAAAATTCTGATTTTTTATGCTGGCGCGACACGGTGAAATCGCGCCAACTCACTGGAAACTAGACAATTGGGAAACTGGTTTGTGGCGTGACGCAGTGGAAATTGTATTGCCACCTTGGTTGCGAAATGGAAAGGCACCGCAAAGCGGTGGAATTGCATTGGTGCACTAGAATTTGACAACTCTAAAACTGAGCCTTGGCGCGATGCGCCATAATCGCAGAGGCTCACTAGATTTTGATGATTGCTATTTTGGCAGACTCCCCGACGCGCTAAAGTACGAGGTGGTACACTGTCTTACTAAAATGGATCTAACTCTTCGTTCGAGTGTCAGATTTTGAAGAATTTGGTATTGATAGAAAGCTTATTCAATTTTCCACTTGACAAAAAGTCAATCATCTATGAAGAAAGATCATTGATGTTCTAGGGATGAAACGAAGCTAGATAGAAATACGGGGTATTACATATACGGTCAGGGATTATTTTCCAGGAAAGTTACCTTATCCATACCTGGTGTACCTTCATTCATATAGAAAGGAGTCGTTAGCCACGGGTTGATGGGGATTATTTCATATGTCTGTTTTATGAGACTTATATCGAGAGGCTATAAGTCGTACCTCTCTTATATATGTGGTACTCATGTTGAGAGTCTTTCGCTTCACTCTATTCCTATTGTGTGTGAGTTTCTTTATGTGTTTCCTACGATAACACCCCGATTCCGGAGAACCGAAATACCACACGGTGCTTATGATCACGAAGGACCACAAGCTAACCCTTTTCTGATATTTGTACCTATTCACTGCATAATATAATACAATACATGCGTAAACTTTCCATAAGGTTCAAACATCTAAAAATATGCAATACTGGAAACCACACACTAATACATCTGTCTGAAAAGCCTCTAACTATCTAAACTGTGGAGTTGGAGGGACAATCCCCCAACTAACTCCATCTACTAAAATCAACAAAAAACTTAAATGGAATATCCTCGGAAGATAAGTACTCAATGCTATAAGATCTGATAGCTAAATATACTCGGGATCACACTCTTCTGAACCTATGGTGTACCATAAGAAAAAGCACCATAGAAAAAATACGTCAGTACAAAAATGTAACGAGTATGCAAGGATAGGGTAAGGTGAAATATAAGGCTTATGCATAAACATAACAATTTGAATAATATGTCTTCGCTGGAATAAACATATATAGAAACATAGCAGTTACCAGTTTTGAAACATGTGTGATCAACAATACACACATGGATGCATAAAGTACAACTAAAATCATCATGACACCGAATGTTACATTTTGAACACTGACACCCGAAAATAATAATACTGACAATAAGATACTGAGTATCTGAAGCTACTAGAGCTGACATCTGTACTTATCCATATTGAGAAATCAAATAACTAATATTACTGATATTTGATATTCAAATTCACCAACTCTGGAACACTGAACAACTGAATCTGAGATCAACCCTCATCTAGCATGAAGTCTCTATACTCAATGATAATGATAATGGATAAATATGTTCGAGAGCAACCCTCGTCTCGCAGGAAGTCTCCCTATTCAATGATAATGATAGCAATACTGTGAGGCCTGTATCTGACAGCCTCAACTTCTGCACATTAACTGAGTTCTTTTCTGAGACTGTTACTTAAACTGTAGGAGTGATCATTTAACCGATATTCCCCACTTACCACAAGTGGGATCCAACCTGTACCCCAGCTGGAAGGGTGTCAATACCGCACCATCAGTAAAGAGAACTGCATAGGACCCTCTACTATCAGGACCTCAAACAAGAACAGTGGGACACTCTACTCGTAGGACAACCACCTCATCTAAACCTCTACTAGCAGGATAGATGTCTCAACCAACACTGGTGACATAGTTCTGGAGCATAAGGATTGCTACCAGGAATCAAACCCTCTACTCACAGAAATGTTCCCATCCTTAGCTCGCTCGATGCTGAATCCTACTCCCAACTGAAAGACACTTAACCGATTCTTAACTGTACTCAACTGAAATGAATTTGTTCTCACATTATGATACTTTATCAATATGACAGAGTTCGCTTGATTCCGTTAACTGAAGGAGTATTTCTAAATGCCACTTACTTTTAAGATAGGCTTACTATCTCATAAAATATATAGAGGTCTGTAACAAAGTGAATTGATATGTAAGATTTCAGATCTTCATGGCTCGAGTACACGATAAAGAATGATTTACGATATTGCTGAGTTTTCCCCAAGTTTTGAAACTAACTGGGAGTTTATTGTTCATCGCTCTATTGAGATTACCGTGAAACTGACTCGACTCTAAACCAACAAACTATTTTGGGCATACGTACCCCCAGCACACAATAGCATAAAGTAACACAAGATAGATAACTCATACACAACATGCCCATAGTCCATCATATGCAACACATAATTAAGGACGTCACACTTAGCGAATCAAATGGCCTCATTTATTCATATAAGCATCCAATCGAACACGTGGGGAACATGCTTTGGGTCCACAGAAAATACTACGCACAAACCTCATAGTTACCTCAACATTTCATCATGGAATTCCATCATACACCCACAACGCACCACAAATTAATGGAAATCAACTATCCATAGGAACAAAGCATGAATTTATCTCTTAAGACCTAATGAACCACAATGCATAGTTTCCTATACTCTTAAATATTTTGTCAAACATATGGTAGACATAAGTTAAGCATATGGATATGGCATGAAATAATAATTTGGATAACAAACATGTCAAATACTTAATTCTTCTTCACATAGGCATTTTAGCAATCACCTTACATGCACCATTAGGGCATAGGTTTAATGCTCAATTTCATGCACCACAACACCATCATCCTTCAAATTTAACATCCACATTTCTCAATTCACAATCTAACTCACATTTAGAAAATATTTGACATAGCAATCAATAGTAGGTATGTAATCCCCAACAACAATTATCAAGTCATAACAAGGAAATAATGGAATAATAGTATAAATCAAGGCTTAACAATTTAAATCATCATATATTCATAATCAATTAATTTTGGACCTATTATGTTTTAAAAACAAAATCTCTAGTCTCTTAGGTATTTTCACAAACACCTTACATGCACTTCTTAGGCATAGGTGGATTCATCAAGATTACAAGTATTCAATCACCCATTTCATATATTTATACATCACACACCACCATAGTTTCCACAAACATACAAAGATCCCTTCTCGTATATCATCAACTTCAACAAAATAATCACTAACCATCACACAAATACTACACACATATACTTCAACCAACACACATAATCATCCCACACATATATCTCAACCATCATGTGAATACTACACACATACACAATGAAAATTTAGAAAGTATAATCATATATATATACACACATGTATCTTGAGCCTTTGAAAAAGTATTTGTGGGCTCTATGGACGAAAGGATCCCATAGATAAACACTTGCATACCTTAGACTCCGTAGCCGGAAGAGATTGACGGAAGGAATTGTTGAATCAAAGCCTCCAATTAATTTCCCCCAATTCAAAACCCTAACCCTAACTTAATATATATATATATACATATAGGAGAAATGAGAGTAAAATAATACAAGTTCTCAGCTGAATGGGGTATTTATAGAGGTTTAAAAGTGTGGTGAAAGACCAAAATACCCCTAAGAAACAAATAAAACCCGAATATTTCCATGGGGGACTATTTTTTTAGGCTGTAGTAGATCGACCATAATGTTTTGCTTCGATAGACAAATTGGATGAAACCAAGTTCATTGGAAAGAGGACTCGCAGATCTTTCCGTTGATGTATAGTAGATCAACCAGATCATTATATACAAGGAGTTATGATCGTTTAAAGTTGGAGAAAAAATACGCCTGGCCTCAGTACTTTTTCCTGCACGTTTTACTGTTCACATTTCCATCGGAAAGGTCGTAGTTTGATCAGAATGGTCGTAACTCATCACTCGAGTGTCCGTTTTGGGTGATCCACATATCGTTGGAAAGCTTATTCGATGCTCTACGAAATGGTTGGTCGAAATACAAGAAATGAAACACATAAAAATTATAAATCATTCTTGAAGATAGGATCCTGACACATTTACGCACAAAATTTCAATAAAAAAAAAATTCGGGGTATTACATCATCTCCCCCTGGGAAACATTCATCCTCGAATGTCTCTTGATAGGATAAGAGTACTAATCTATTGAACTTACTTAACGAACACGAACATCTAAAACTTATCTATACGACTGGAACTACTGATAAACTGGGTGCTTACACCGAACATGTACGCCTGATGCATGGAATACACACTGAATCAACGAATAATTAAGTTGGATTCTTATTGTAAGTATGCATATCTGATGCATAGATATAAGACTGAATATACTGACAAGCTAACTTCTCAGGAGGAATATGCATACATAATACAAAAGTATGTAAATGAGATACTTTCATGAATACATGACTATCAAACTGAGTCTTTCACTACTACCAATGCATACTTCATGCATGAACAGATAACCGAATACACTGACCAACTGATCTCTTTCTACTACCATGGAACATACGGATCTAATGCATAGCCGTTTCACTGTACTGCCTTCTGAGTCACACAACTGGATTTCTTAATCACTCGAACTTCTCACAATATGCATGCGTGTCTGATGCTTGAGAACATAGTTAAACAGATGTATGAACATGTACTTGAATATGTAATGACAACTGATGTAATACTTATGATAAAAATCTGAATATGCAACTGTATGGGGTATCTCCCCCTTTGGACACCATGTCCCTTCACAATTACTTTACAGCAGTATCAAAGTGGCGTACAGGGCACCTATGAAGTAAATATTATGCATGATACACAATTCAATAACTGAGTTATATTCACATCCACTAGGATATTCCACTTCAGAATAATGACATGCTCGGAATTTTCAGTAACAGGATTAGAAGAAAAGATGAGAAAACAATTCATGCTGGTCTAACTTTATCACTTCCTCTATCACCTCCTCTTACCATTTCGTCATCTCCATACACTTGTGAACACTTGACTAAACTCTGAACTGAACGAAAATCAATTTACTCTAGAGTCTGGGGCACAACGATACACATAAGTGATAACTTAACTGATCCAGGAGAACTGCTCCTGAAAGCATGAATTCACTACTGATGATAATACCAATGCTATTTATTAGAATACAATTATTATGTTTCCTTAGTCTCTACAATCATCGACACATACATACACTTTTTTTGATACTTTTTTGTCTCACTAAACATATCATCTATTTTGATTTCTTCATTCACATCTTAATACTTAGTTTGGAGTCCACAAACTTACATTCTTCAAATATTCAAGCTCAGCTTCTAAATCATAACATGAATATCAACAAATCTTTAATAAACATACTATTCTTATTCTAGCCTTCAAATATCACATCTCTTAAACTTATACTTCTCCACACCATGAGAATCACAGCTATATCTCTATCAATCAACATATATAATTCCCAACTTCCACACTTAGATTCTTAGATATATAATTTCAAGACTATTCATTCACCATATAAACATCTAACCCCATAAGGAATACTCTGCTCACTTTAGAGAACACTGTTCCGAAACTATGTGCGGGGACTGTCATAGAAAGTTCTATCTGAAAGACTTTGGCTTCACTACTTCTATTACCTTAAGATTAAGGTAAATTTGACATAAGTTTATCATTACAAGAGTCTACATAACTCTCTTGGAAAATCTTGCTATAGCACGATCTGGATCATGAACGATCGGAAACTCTTCTAAACATCCCATAGCCTCCCGTACATGAATGAGGCGCGCAACACAGTCTTGTATAAGACTCTACTAGATGCGGATTTTCAGAATCACTAGGACACTGTTGAACCTTAGGATCTGATACCAAGTTTGTAACGCCCCGATTCCCGAGAACCGGAACGCCACACGGTGCTTATGATCATGAAGGACCACAAGCTAACTCTTTTTTGATATTTGTACCTGTTCACTGCATAATATAATAAAATACATGCGTAAACTTGACATAAGGTTCAAACATCTAAAAATATGCAATACTGGAAACCACACACTAATACATCTGTCTGAAAAGCCTCTATTTATCTAAACTGTGGAGTTGAAGAGACAATCCCCCAACTAACTCTATCTACAAAAATCAACAAACACTTAAATGGAATATCCTCTGATGATGAGGACTCACTGCTGCACCCACTGCTACAAGATCTGATAGATAAATATACTCGGGATCACACTCTTCTGAACCTATGGTGTAACATAAGAGAAAACACCATAGAGCAAATGTGTCAGTACAAAAATGTACTGAGTATGCAAGGATAGTGTAAGATAAAATATAAGGCTTATGCATAAACATAAAAATCTGAATAATATGTATTCCCTGGAGTAAACTTATATAGAAACTTTGCAGTTACCAATTTTGAAACATGTCTGATCAACAATACATACATGGATGCATAAAGTACAACTGAAATCATCATGACACCAAATGTTACATTTTGAACACTGACACCTGAAAATAATAATACTGACAATAAGATACTGAGTATCTGAAGCTACTAGAGCTGACATCTGTACTTATCCATACTAAGAAATCGGATAACTGATAGTACTGATATTTGATATTCAAATTCACCAACTCTGGAACACTGAACAACTGAATCTGATATCAACCCTCATTTAGCAGGAAGTGTCTATACTCAATGATAATGATAATGGGTAAATAAGTTCGAGAGCAACCCTCATCTCGCAGGAAGTCTCTCTACTCAATGATAATGATAGCAATACTGGAAGGCCTGTATCTGATAGCCTCAACTTCTGCTCATTAACTAAGTTCTTTTCTGAGACTGTTATTGAAATTGTGGGAGTGATCATTTAACCGACATGCCCCACTTACAACAAGTGGGATCCAACCTGTACCCCAGCTGAAAGGGTGTCAATACCGCGTCACATGTAAAGACAACTGCATAGGACCCTCTACGATCAGGGCCTCAAATGAGAACGGTGGGAAACTCTACTTGCAGGACAACCACCTTATCTAACCCTCTACTCGCAGGATAAATGTCTCAACCTACGCTGTCAACGTAGTTCTGGAGCATAAGGATTGCTACCAGGAATCAAACCCTCTACTCGCAGGAATGTTCCTATCCTTAGCTCGCTCGATGCTGAAACCTACTCCCAACTGTAAGACACTTAACCGGTTCTTAACTGTACAAAATTGAACTGAATCTGTTCTCACATTATGATACTTTATCAATATGACAGAGTTCGCTTTATTCCATTCTCTGACGGAGTATTTCTAAATGCCACTTACTTTTAAGATAAGCTTACTATCTCACAAAATGTACAGAGGTCTGTAACAAAGTGAATTGATATGTAAGATTTTAGAGCTTCATGGCCCGAGTATTCGATAAAGAATGATTTCTAAGATAACTGAGTTTTCCCCAAGTTTTGAAACTAACCGGGAGTTCATTGTTCATCGCTCGATTGAGATTACCATAAAACTGACTCGGCTATAGACCAACATACTATTTCAGTCTTATATACACCCATTACACAATAGTATAAAGTAACACAACATAGATAACTCATACACAACATGCCCATAGATTATCATACGCAACATATAATTGAGGACTTCACACTTAGTAAATCAAATGGCCTCATTTCTTTATATAAGCATCTAATCGAACACGTGGGGAGCATGCTTTGGGTCCACAACAAATACTACGCACAAACATCATAGTTACCTCAACAATTCATCATGACATTCCATCATACACCCACAATGCACCACAAATTCAAGGAACACAATGCATAGTTTTCTATTCTCTTAAATATTTTGTCAAACATATGGTAGACATAGGTTAAGCATATGGATATGGCATGAAATCATAACTTGGATAACAAACATGTCAAATACTTAATTTTTCTTCACATAGGCATTTTAGCAATCACCTTACATGCACCATTTAAGGCATAGGTTTAACTCTCAATTTCGTGAACCACAACACTATCATCCTTCAACCTCAACATCCACATTTCTCAATTCATAATCCAACTCACATGTAGAAAATATTTGACATATCAATCAATAGTAGGGATGTATAATTTCAAATAATAATTATCAATTCATAACAAGGAAATAATGGAATAATAGTATAAATTAAGGCTTAACAATTTAAATCATCATATATTAATAATCAATTAAATTTGGACCTATTATGTTATAAAAATAAAATATCTAGTCTCTTAGGTATTTTCACAAACATCTTACATGCACTTCTTACGAATAGGTGGATTCATAGAGATTACAAGTATTCAATCACCCATTTCATAGATTTATACATCACACACCACCATAGTTTCCACAAACATACAAAGATTCCTTCTAGGATATCATCAACATCAACAACATAATCTCACACCATCACACAAATACTATACACATATACTTCAACCAACACACATAATCATCCCACACATATATCTCAACCATCATGTGAATACTACACACATACACAATGAAAATTTAGAAAGTATAATCATATATATATATATACACACATGTATCTTGAGCCTTTCAAAAAGGATTTGTGGTCTCTATGGACGAAAGGAGACCATAGATAAACACTTGCATACCTTAGACTCCGTAGCCGGAAGAGATTGACGGAAGGAATTCTTGAATCAAAGCCTCCAATTAATTTCCCCCAATTCAAAACCCTAACCCTAACTTGATATATATATATATATACATATAAGAGAAATAAGAGGAAAATAATACAAGTTCTCAGCTGAATGGGGTATTGATAGACGTTTAAAAGAGTAGTGAAAGATCAAAATGCTCCTAAGAAACAAATAAAATCCGAATCTCTCCATGGGGGACTGTTTTGTTAGGCTGAAGTAGATCGACCATAACGTTTTCCTCCGAAAGACAAATTGGGTGAAACCAAGTTGATTGAAAAGAGGACTCTCAGAGCATTCTGTTTATATATAGTAGATCACCCAGATCATTATGTACAGGGAGTTATGATCATTTAAAGTTGGAGAAAAAATATGACTGGCCTCAGTACTTTTTCCTACACTTTTTACTATTCACAGTTCCATCGAAAGTTTGTAGTTTGATCGGAATGGTCGTAACTCATCGCTTGAGTGTCCATTTTGGGTGATACACATATCGTTGGAAAGATTATTCGATTCTATACGAAATAGTGGGTCAAAATCCAAGAAATGACACACTGAAAAATTATAAATCATTTTCGAAGATAGGATCCCAACACGTTTATGCACAAAATTTCAACGAAAAAATTTTCTGGGGTATTACACCTACCGACCTGCCAAGTGTGACCCTGACCGTGAGATTGAGTTTACTATTGAACTCGAGCCTATCACCGAAACTATTTCTATGTCACCTTATCATATGGCTCCTGATGAACATAAGGAGCTGAATTCTTAGCTGCTGGATCTTCTTGGTATGGGTTTTATTAAGTATTGTATGTCCCCGTGGGGTGATCCTATGTTGTTTGTGAAGAATAAAGATGGTTCTATGCACATTTGTATCGATTATCATGAGCTTTATAAGGTGACAATGAAGAATCATCATTCAATGCCTCATATTGATTTTTTGTTCGACCAGCTTCAGGGTGAAGCCATGTTTTCAAAGATAGATTTAAGGTACAACTATCATTAGTTGAGGATTCGGGCTGAGGATATCCTAAAGACATCTTTAAGGACCTGTTATAGTCATTATGAGTTTTTTGTTATGTGGTTTGGGTGGTTTAATGCCCAGCTGCATTCATGGATTTGATGAACCACGTGTTCAGAGATTATCCATACTCTTTTGTTATTGAGTTCATTTATGACATTCTATTGTATTCGAGGAGAAGTGAGGAGCATACTGAGCACATGAGTATTGTACTTTAGACCTTGCAAGATTATATGTTTTTGGCTAAGTTCTAGAAGTATGAGGTTTGTCTTGAGCCAATGTCATTTCTTTTACATGTGCTATAAAAAATAGGTATTATGGTCGACACAAAAATGATTTTTGGTGATTCGTGACCGGTCTAGGCCTACGCCTCCTACTGAGGTTTGTAATTTCATTGGCATTGCTAGTTATTACAGATGTTTTGTTGAGATTTTTGCGACTATTTATTCCCCGTATGACTAGATTAACTCAAAAGAAAATTCATTTTCAATGGTCTGAGGAGTGTGAGTTGACCTTTGGAAAGCTAAAGGATTATCTTACTTCAGCTCCAATTGTTAGCTCTTCCAATTGAGGGCGAGGGATTCACTATGTTTTGTGATGCATCTTGTGTTTGTCTTTGATATGTTGTGATGAAACATGGTTGTGTTATTGTCTATGCTTCTAGACAACTTAAAGTGCATGAGCGTAACTACCACACTCATGATTTAAAGTGTGCGGCGGTAGTTTTTGCACATAAGATATTGAAAAATTGTTTTTATGGTGCGCATTGTGAGATTTTAATCTATCATCATAGCCTTCAGTATCTGTTGACACAATAAAAACTTAATGCTCGCCAGAGGATATGGACAGAGATGTTAAAGGATTATGATATTTCCATCTTGTATAATCCATGTAAGGCGGATATGGTAGCTTGTGCCTTGAGTCACAAGGCAGTGAGTATGGGTAGCTGGGCTTGTATTTGTGTTTGTTTAAGCCCTATGGCACGGGACATTCAATCTTTAGCGAATATGATGGTACGCCTTGATATTTTTAATCCTACGAGGATTTTAGCTTCTGTGGAGATGAGGTCCTCCTTATTTTATCAGATCCATGATCATAAGTATAAGGATAGAAATGTGTGTTGTCTCCATAATTAGGTGGTGAGTTGTCAGTCTTGGAGACACACAATTAATTCAAAGGGTATCTTAAGATTTCAGGATCCTATATGTGTTCGTTGGTTTAATGAGTTGATTCAGTTAATCCTTTATGAGGCTCATAGTATTAAATATTCCATTCATCCAGGTACAAGTACAATGTATTGATACTTGAGACAATATTACTGGTGGGATGGGATGAAGAGAGATATGGCATACTTTGTATCTCATTGCCTAAGTTGTCAACAGGTTAAGGCCGAGCATCACCGTCTAGGTGGATTTATTTAGTGATTGTCAATACCTGAGTGGAAATGGGAAAGAATTGTTATGGACTTCATTTGTGGTTTGCCTTGTACTCCCTGTGGTATTGATGGCATTTGGGTTGTTGTGGATCATTTGACCAAGTCGGCATATTTCATTCCTATTCATATGACATTCAGTTCTGAGAGTTTAACATAGATTTATGTTCGAGAGGTTGTCCGTTTGCATGGGGTGCCTGTTTCTATCATATCAAACTGAGGTTCTACGTTTACTTTGAGATTTTGGAGAGAATTTCTTAAGGAGTTGGGTGCCCGATTGGATTCGAGAATAACTTTTCATCCACAGACAAATTGTCAGTCCGAGCGAACTATTTAGGTGCTTAAGGATATACCTCAAGCCTATGTTTTGGATTTTGGAGGATAATGGTATTAACATTTAGCATTGAACAATGAATTTCACCTAAAAAGTGAGGAAATCTTACCTTAATTTCGAAAAAAATTGAGATAATACATGATAATCAAGCTCCCAAGTGACCCATAATGATAAATTTGATTTATCATACCCATTAAGGGTTCTTGGCTCTTAATTGTGAGGAGAAAATGGCTTAATTGCATCATTGGGGTCTATTTATACACCACTCAGGTACAAAGATATCGCAATCGCCAAAAAATGGACTGTGATTGTTATGCCACGATTTCCATGGGACGTTCATAGATCGTTGTAAAATGATCATGGAGATCTTTTGTAGGATCGCCATGGAACCAGTACCAGCAACTTGGAATTTTTTCAATGTTTTCAACGATGCCTCAGGATTCATTAAGAATTCAATTATCGCAAATGAATTATGTAACCACACCAATTTTGATGTTTCAAATAAATTGGCGAAGTCAAATTTTCATTCCGACGTCGTTTCGACCAAATTTGGTCCCACACCGATATTTCCATATTTTCAACTTTTCGATCAATAGGTCTAAATGACCTTGGATGTGTTGGGACTCGAACCAATGGTCTACCTAGCTGAAAATCGATATTCCAAAGCTCGTTGTTCAGTCAGAATTTGTATACAAGATGTTTTTACTGAAATGCTTTCCTAGTGGCCATTTGGAACCAACTAAAACTTCCAAACAAGTATTTGGTTCTAAAAACCTAATGAACTTCCCGACAACCAAAAGGTCTGTCCCAGCAAACCATAAATTACCTAGGTCAGCTCTTGAGAAGCTCAAATGGAAAAGATAAGCGAAAATATGAGAAATGACTGAAAGGGTCATTACATTATCCACTACTAAAAGACTGTCATCCCGAAAAGTCAACGAATATAAAGAATCCCAAAAGCTCAATGGGATGAGGTATTGGGCTTGCATGCTCCGAGTATGACTATACAGATAACCTCCATGAAGGGAGAAAAATTCTAATGGATTTTTCCACAGGTATCACTTTTTCAACCAACACTCTCACTTGACTTATAAACAACCAAAACATGGATTTAACCACTAACGGGCCTCTAACTAATCCAAAATGGCTGATGCATGAATATCTAAACCATAACACAGTGATACCATCTCGATATCCATGAAACTCAACAAAGACTTATTCAAGCCAAAACTAACCCAATAAATGTGTCATACCACTAACTCCAAATCAAAATCTAAACTTCTTCTACCATTTTACACCTGCTATCCACTCCAAACCAGGAGGAAAATCACCTGATTCCTACTCGCGAATGTCATCACAGAGAACTCAAAGAACTGAAACTGATTTTATTAAAGTCTATATGGGTAATATGAATAATATCATACAGTACTATCTTTGTACACAAATATAGAAAATCAATAAGTTCAATCTATACAAATGCTATAGCTAGTCCAGAAGATAATCAAAATTAAAATCAAAAATATCAAGGGAAAACTACTCATCACTGAAAATTTTGATCCAAGATGTGCCATTAATGGAGATTGAAGCAATACAGAATACAACTCAAGTATGTTAGTATTATTGAGCAAACATTCCAAAATTCCCAAAGAAAACTAGAAACTCGAGGCCAAAGCTAAATGAACCAATACCAGGTCCATGGTTCGTCATTTGAACATATAGAAACTATTATAAATCCAAAGTCATGAAGAAAAAATAGTTAACTACAGAGTAGGCACAACTAGCCTATCAATGAAATTTGAACTAAGAAAAATCTAAATTGAAGGTTGCACACAAGCTTTACAACACCAAGCTGAAATCTCCATACCAAGGGTGAATCTCTCGATCTCAACTATCCAAAACAAACCTAGAGATGGGTAGGCATTAATACACCAAATCCGTTATAACTTCCAGGTCACCATTCGAGGTCATCAAATAAAAATTTGAGCCAAGAAATCCAAACCAAGGTCCACTACTCACATCGACTATACTATCTGAATCAGGTATATCTATACCATATTATCTCGAGCCGAAATTGAATCATAATGATAGAACAAAATCACAACAGAGGATAAATCCCAGATGAAAACACAAGAAATCCTATCTAGTAAAGCTAAGAACTCTAGCAACTCGAAAAAATGCAAATCTAGCCAAACTAAGCAATCCAACACTCAATCTCTGCAAAGAATAGCCATAGACAGATATCAAAAGGGAGAAACACTCAAACATTCCTCATAAGGCCGAACAAACTCTAAAATGGGGATTTACCAAATCCACCTAAGTAGGACAATCATCACACAAACAAACCATGAATCCCCTCGCCAAGGAAGGAACTACCAATCTCGACATAATGCAAAGGTGGTCAAGACCACTAAACAAAATTATCCAAACACTTAAGATAAGAATTTTTCATTTGCCAATATTTTAAGCAATCATAGTAAATGCCACCTGTATCTATTTTTCTCCACTTAAGACACGACCATATCACATCCAGAAGGGAGTATCCAATCTCCATACTAATAGAAAGGGCAACCCATCACAAGGGAAGAAGCCCAACAAATATAAAAGATAAATCCATGAAATCTCAATCCCAATATCAAAACCACTATCGGGCGATGCAATACCTATAAATAAAGAACAAACCACAAACTTAGTCAAGTATAGAACGGGCTATTTATAAAGGGATAGCCAATGCAATGACCTTCGCAACCCGAGAGGTAAGTCCAAAAATCCCAACTCAAGATCTGAAAATATAACTAAATTGTCAACTTAAGAACCATACAGAACATTAGAAGGTCAAATTACCTTTGATATAAATATAAATTCCCAAATCAATCTAACACAGCTAACCAAGAGAGAAAATAATCAACCTCACCACGCTATGGAAAAGACTATTCAAATTAGACTATATCTACTACCACCACCAAATAAGAATCACAAGGAAATAAAATTCTAACTAGACAACACTAGTCTTAATAGTTACCTAGAAAGGATCAATAACATAAAGAAATAATATTAACAATATCAATAACCTAAAGCAGTGAAAGCAATAGTAATAACAATATCATGACTAGGCGGTACCAAAATGAATATCAATATCATTTACAACTCAAGGTCCACAATAAGAGTAGTGTTACAATATAAATGGCACTCGAACAAAAAATCTACATCCATAGGGGGGAAATATCAATACAAATCTACTCCATCGGCTACTAAAAGATAAACCACAAAGTAGTAATATAATTGTGAATTAAATAATAAGGAACATACTAAGCAATAAACACTCATCAAAGCATGTTATCATCCATGCATATGAAAACCACAATACACATAATAAAAAGATAAATGCAGGAAGTAAAAGTACATCAATCACAGTGAATTTTCCAATCTCATGCCTACCAGATATGAAAGAGTAAATCTAAATGGGTCATAAAACGCATAGACCGAATAAATTATCAATTGAGTCACCAAGCACACTATCTTTAACTGAAGGTGATACAATCAACACGAGGCTGATCTGAATGAGTTGAAATTATAGTAATCCCATGTCGTTGACACTCTCTTGACCAATAACTAATTTATCTGCAATAGTGACAAAATCTTGATGCTTTAATCCTGAAGAGCAACATAAACTAAGCCCAAATAGCTAGAAAACTGATACTGAGAGAAATTATTAGCATAATGTTTATTCTTCCTGCAATCATAGCATATTTAACAAACTCTAGGCTATTAGAAAATATCTGCAAACTTTATTGGATCAACCATCTCACATCTAGGACACTCTCTGAACCATTATCTCTTCTCACCACATGTAAAATAACCTCTCGAACAATATACCAATAGCGCTATACTAATGGCATATCCTCTTTCCACCACTTCCACAAGTCCTAATACATGCTATTTCTATGGCCCTCACATAATCAAAAATCTGATAGTTGAAGGACCCAACAACTATCACATGCTTTGACACCAAATAGAGTGGGAATAATAACCCTCTAATAATTCCATGAACCATGTCGTGCTCTAAAGGATATAGCATAAGAATTTGTCAAGATCTAATTTCTTAGGTCATGATGGTGCCTACTATAACCCACCAATAGTCAAACCAAACCCATAGTTCAGAATGAAAAGAATTGAGAAATAGATAAAATAAAGAAGAAATTACATAATATAATCCCAACACCTGATTGTATTAGTACAAGAGCTTCTAATATAATATAAGAGTACAAAAGTTACTATCAAAGGAATTACAATAATACAACTTATCTCCAAATACAACATAGAGACTAGTTTAATATATAAGAGGGAGATAAGTAATACTCAAAATGTCAGGATCTCACTCTTAGTTTCCAATTAATGGCTGCTCTGTACGATGCACTCATCAACGGTTCTAACCCATACTATGATCTACAAACCTGAAAAATATAGTATGAATACCAACTAATGGTACTCAGTAGGTAAATACCAACTGATCCCCAAAGATAAAGTAGATATAAATAACATATAAATAAAATGGAACCTACACCCGGTGTTCAACAACCACAAAACATCCAATAAGATAATAAGGATAATTTATCCCATATATGTCTTATAGACTAATAAAATAGGGCTAAGAAATTATCGAGGATGAACAATCCTATTCTAGCCATACTTGATTATAGAAGTTAAATTATATTTCCCTAGCCAATATACGAATAAAGGGTGAAACAAGCTTATTTATATCAATATACAAGGCCAAGGAATGAATATACTATATGAACAAATAACGAGACAGATATATAGTAATACCATAGCTATATATATCTAGAAATGAATATATATATATGTAAGGTCATCTCGAATCACAGCCTAGATCATCATATTTTCATTTTAAAGCCTCGTTATAAACTTATCAGGATGTTGTACTAATAATCTTAGTCTTTCTAATCCATTTATATCATCAAGCCTTTTTTTGGTATAATAATGAAATCATAAGATAGAAGAAGCCAAAATCATACCTCAAATCTTGATACCAAATCAATAACCAATCTGTTATATGCTAGACATAATAATGATCATAATAGTATTAATAACAATATAAATAACTGAGCGAGTAACTAGCTATTATAGACAACCAAATACCAAACAAAGCCTATGTATAACTCTATCGCCCTAGGCTCAGAAGGTGAAATAAACATATAATAACACATAGCTTAGTCATCACCCATATTTGTAGAACCATCCTATATCGGCTGATAAGCATAGGCGTATACTAGAGATAGGAAATGTATATGCAAGAATGAATGCAAGGTACACAATCAATATCAAAACTTCATTGTCATAACCACCTCTATTCCAAGTGTCGTCACCATCACCATAATATTATCTCTCCTTGTAGGGTATCATCACATCATTAATATATTCTCTAGCCTTACCCGGTATCATCACAATATCCTTCGACCTTGCCAGGTATCTTCACATTAGCATAATATCATCTATCCTTTCTGGGAATCATTATATCATCATAATATAAAGATCAAGGTCAATAATATTTAGCGAGCCCCATAAGGGTTAGAGTAAAGTGAAAGCCCCATCATGTCTAAAGTAAAGTGCAAGCCCAATGAGGGTTAAAGTAAATAATCATGAAAAGAGAAGCTAGGTAGAGTATCTTTCCTAATTTCATCCATCGTCATCAATATCACATTATCAATAACCATATATATATATATATATATATAATAGGGGCATGGACTCAAGCCATGTCTAAGAGAGTGTAAGTTCATAAATCTCTTTCCCAGAAAGATCCTCAGGACTAAACCTTCATAAACTGCAGAAAAGGCTGGAATATCTCACGACCGTAGTAGATAATAGTATCAAATCATAGACTAGAGCTTATCTAAGTCAAGTTTTTCAGATATGCTTATTAACCTCATTACCTATAAGATATTCATTAAACATTGGCGTTTATTATTATGAAGAAATACATTATTAAGGTGGAAAGTAAGCTTTAACCCTTAGTTAGTGGCAACGATAATAATATTATAAAGTAATAATAATTGCATCAACCATCGATGCCACAATCTTGAATGTACCAAATCTATGCATGCCATCAAAAGTATTCAAACATTGGAATCATAAGCATCAACCACATATTCCTCCATTCCATATCAGAGATATATGTAGAAACACACACACACACACTTATCTATATATATTCATAAACTACAACTTTTCCATTAACAAGGAAAATTACTTTTTGGATATCTAACCAATATCTAAACATGACCTTTGGCTAAATAATCTGTCCAAAATAATCACAACATCATAATCACAGCCTGAGGCCCACTTACATATCTTTATCTTATATCAATAATCATACATTTACAGATCATCTCATAACTATAGGCCATAACATAATCACAATGCATAAAATTTGTATAAGACACAAAACATATCTATAATAATCTCACAAATAAAATTCATTTAACTTCGAGGAGGGATAATGCATCAAAACACATACCTTATAACTATAAGGAATATCGCATCTATGAGGCATATTGTATCTATAGGTTATGTATCATAACTATGAGAAATATCATCTCTATAGAAAAATTATCATATCTAAGAGGAATAACATCTCTAAAGGCCCAATATAACATCTAAGAGGAAATAGCATCTCTAATTATCCGATATCATTTCTACAAGGAATATCATGTCCATGATCCATTAGTTATTATCCACTGGAAAATGCCATCACTATTTGAAAATACACCAAATAACCTTGCACTAATGTTTAATAGTCACAACTACACATAACATCCATAAATAATTCCTCGAAGGCTAACACTGGTCTTGGCCTAAAGTGTCCCAGATAATCCCTCTTCTAAGATTCAATTTCCATAATTAGGCAACTTATACCCTAAACTAGGATAAGGTATCTAGTTCAACTTCTCAATTTCAAGTAAGCCACAACCAATCATATGATAGGAACTTCATCTAGAAACTTGGGCATTTATGTCAATTCTACCCAAATCACCGTTTCAAGATCACTAGGCTATCCTGACTAAGGTTAAATATACTAAACATACTTCTAATGTCAAAACCACTTCCCAAAACTAAAATAACATCATGTCCATGCCAGATATTAGTCCAACCTATGGAGAAGGAGAAAGGATTCTAAAACAGGTC
The DNA here is from genome assembly GCA_030864215.1 of Capsicum pubescens. Taxonomy (NCBI): domain Eukaryota; kingdom Viridiplantae; phylum Streptophyta; class Magnoliopsida; order Solanales; family Solanaceae; genus Capsicum; species Capsicum pubescens. Next base: position 221,733,890 of record CM061540.1, on the reverse strand, counting down.
ATAAATATACCACCTTATGTGTCCAAAACCCTCACCTAATCACCAATCATAAATAATCAAGGCTAAGTAATTGTACTCAAAATCAAGCATAACATTCACATTCACATGACAAATATAACATACATTATATTCGAAGAATAGTAGGTAGAACTCTACTTCAAAGTCAAACCGCAAACCTTACATCATTCAACACATGTCCATTTTTAATTAACAATACCTAAAATCCCATCACACTATAAATTAGTAATTTTTCCATCAATACGATTTTAACGATACCTATATTGCACTATTGCCCATTGGATCTAAAGATTACATCAAAAACCCCAAAATGGTCTCAGTTACAGAAATCACATTTATGAGGTCAACCCAACATTCATACATGAACAAGGAACTAGAACCCTTAAGAAATGGGTGGAAACAAGGCTAATCTGAGGCAAAAATAAAGCCCAAATCTAAATTAGGGTTTTGGGTCAAGTAGAAAGAATTACACCTATAAAGTCAGGAAATATTAATATAATTCAAAAGATATTAGCAATAATAGATGATAATAAGAATCCCATGTCCGACACAATGATTAATATTGTGTTATTATACCCATTAAGGGTTCTTAGTTCTCAAGGGTGAGGAGAAAATGACAAAAATTGCGACATTGGGGTCTATTTTTATAGACCCTCTAGTATATAGATGCCATGACCGGCATCACATAGACTATGATCACCTTGCCTTTATCACAATGAGACTTGCTATGATTGCCATAGGAGAATTATGGTGATCCTTACACGACCACCATGGCACTAGTACTAGCAACTTGGATTTTTTTTCAAGTTTGCAACGATGACTCAGGATTTTCTTAGAAATAAATTTTCATAAATTAGCTATGTAACCATGTAAATTCAATGTTTCGGATGCATTGGAGAATTCAGATTTTCAATCAAAGGTTGGTTCAACAAAAAATAGATCCCACCACCATATTTAAAATTTTTTAGCTTTTCAACCAATAGGTCGAAATGAGCTTGGTTGATGTGGGACCCAAAAAAAAGATCTATCTAGCCTAACATTCATTGTTCGGAGATACTGGTGAAGTCAAATTTGCATACTAGATTATTTTACTAAAGTTCTAGCCTGGAAGACATATGGAACCAGCAAAGTCTTCAAAATAGGGAATTAGTTCTAAAAAAACTACTCGATAATCGAACGGTCAACCCCAACTAGTCATAAATGACTTCGGATACAATCCTTCTAACCGCGTATGCTCAACCTTAACATATTAATACACCGTACACTTGCGACAAAATCAGTCACATCCCACTTCATGAAATTCCACCAATAGATCTCCTTAAGATCATGGTATATCTTAGTCTATCCAGGATGAAAAATATATCAGAATTCATGCGCCTCATTCCAAATCCTTTGTCGTGAACCATCGACATCAAGAACACACAACCTCTCTTAGTACCGTAAAGTACCATCACCACTAATCTAAAAAAGCACAACCTTTTGCCTACAAACTTAACTCTTGATTTTCCTCATGATAAGATCTAGTACTTGGTTCTCCTCAATCTCCACACCAAGTGATGATTGAACCACTTCTTGCACTATCAGACCACCATCCTTAGAGTCCAAGAGGTGAACTAAAAGATTAGCCAACTGGTGAATATCCTTCACCAATTCCTACTTTCTTTCCTCCATATGAGCCAAAGTCCCCATGGAAATCCTGCTAAAAGCATCAACAACCACATTAGCATTACATTGGTGGTAGTGAACACTAATATCATAGTCCTTGAGAAGCTCAAGCCATCTCCTCTACATGAGATTAAGCTCCTTCTGAGTGAACACATACTGTAGACTCTTATGATCAGAAAAGATATCCACGTGGACACCATATAAATAATGCTGCCATATATTCAAAGTAAAAACAATTGCCAATAGCTCCTAATATTGAGTATGATAATGCATCTAATTCACTTTTAAGTTCCTTGAAGCATAGGAAATCAACATCCCATGTTGCATCAAAACACAACCAAGCCCTACCCGAGATGAATCACAATACACCACGACCCCATAATTGCCTTCCGGCAAAGTTAAAATTGGAACCCCAAAGTTAACTTATCCTTCAGCTTCTCGAAATTCCCTATGCAAGCATATGACCAAGAAAACTTTACCTTCTTCTAAGTTAACTTTGTCAAAGTAAAAGCTATCAATGAAAAGCTATCAATAAACTACCTATAATACTTGGCTAAATCCAAGAAACTCTGAATGTTGGATGGAGTCGAAGGTCTAGGCCAGCTCTTCACCACAAAAACCTTTTGTGGATGCACCATGATCCCTTCACTATAAATAATATGAAGGATACAACGTTCAACCAAAACACAGACTTAGAGAACTTTCCATACAATTATTGTTCCATTAAGATCTACAACCCCACACGGAGGTTATTAGGATAAACCACCACACTCTTTGAATAAACTAGAATATCATCAATAAACACAGTAACTAAGAGATCAAAATACTGGAAAAAATTATATTCATCGTATACATAAATGCCGCCAGAGCATTAGTCAACCCAAATAACATTGCCAAACCTCAAAGTTCCCATACCAAGTAAGAAAAGCCATCTTAAGGATATCCACATCCCTAATCTTTATCTAATGGTACCCAAACCAAAGATCTATCTATGAAAAGAACATGATACCTTGCAATTGGTAGAACAAATCATCTATTTATGGAAAAGGATACTTATTGATGACCATCACCATATTCAACTACCTATAGTAAATCCATATCTGAAGGAAATCATCCTTGTTGCACACAAACAACACCGGTGCACCCTATGGAAATAAACTAGGACGTATAAACTCCTTATTAAGATAATCCTTAAGTTTCTCGTTGAGTTACCTCAACTCAGTCGGAGCCATTCAATATGCAGGAAGTGAAATATGATGAGTGTACGAAACTAGATCAATCTCAAACTCTATTTTTCTATCTGTAGGAACACTAGGAAGATAATCTAAAAAGACCTCTGGAAACTCATTAACCACTAGAATTGAATGAAAAAAATACCTTTCGAGTTAAAATCTTTAACAAGGACCAAGTGATAAAGGAAACCTTTAGAGATTAACCTCTGATCTCTCATATAAGAAGTAAAAATGCAAATAGGATCTAGGGAAACACCCTTCGATTCTACAACTGATTCACCATGGAACCTAAAGATTACCCAATAGGTCTGGCAATCCAACGACGCGTAACAAGAATGTAAATAATACATACCCAGAATGACATCAAAATCCCCCATACCTAAATCAAATAGATCTACCAAGGTATGTTTTCCACCAACTGATACCACACATACCTTATAGACTTTCTTAGCAATAACCGAGTCACCTATCGGGAAAGAAATAAAAAAATGATCCAACATAACTTTTGGATCAAAACCAAAAGACATAACCACATAAGGAGTCACATAGGAGAGAGTGGCCCCGTTATTAAGAAAAAAATATATGTCACGAGGGAATAGCTATAACATATAACAACATTAGTTGATGCCTCAGATTTCTGTTGGGATGACAAAGCATACAACGTATTCTGACCAATACTAGAACCAGCAATAGTAATAGATGAAGATACTACACGATCGGCTTTAGGAATAGAAGATAAAGCCATATAAATCTTACTCACCCATGTACAAACCTTATTAATCAGACAACCCCTGAGTCGATGACATGGCGCATGAAGAAACTAATTGACCTTTTCTTGCCTGATATTGGGCACCCTGTGTCCAGTAATTGTCACCACCTTAATAATGCTTGTCGCCCTATTGGTAAGGAGCGCAAGAAGAATAGTAGAAACTAAAACTCCCCCACTTCTTCTTCTTCCATTTTGCACTATCCTGACCACTATGAGACTGAGCACCTCCCTAGTCATAAAACCTGCTCTACTTACCCTATCTATATCTAAACTCCGTCTGATTCCTCTTTTCATCCTCACTTACTACATATGAAAAGTCAACCTAGAGATGTCCATATCCTTAATCAACAAGGCAGTCTTGCTCTCCAAAATAAGATCCAGATTAAACATAGAGGTGAAATTCCTCATTCTAGTCTGCATTCAGCAAAATAATTACAAGAATATTTTGACAATTGATAAAACATCAAGGAATATTCCTTGATAGAAATCTTCCCCTGCATGAGGTTCACAAACTCCACCATCTTTTCTTCCCTCAAATCTTAGGGAAAGAATCGATCTAAGAATGACTTAGAAAAAGTATCCCACAAGACTGATTACTTATTACCCCTATCCCTATCCCACTATTCATAATACTGATATGTAACCCCTTTGAGGAAATAATCTATAATATTTACCCCTTCCTTATTAGTAGCCTGCATCACCTAAAATATCTTTTTCATTTTATCTAGGAAGTTGTATGGATCCCCCTCTATCTACACTCCAGAAAAAGTGGGAGAACCCATCTTCATAAATTGGCCAACCCCTGTAGACTCGGCACATAAAGAAGCAATCACACCCTACTCAGTCTCAGCACGACTATCTGAGTAATAATATGAATAAAATAAAGAAATTATACATTAGTCACCTATTCATGAGGAGGAATAGTAAAAACTAATGGAACTTCAAAAATATGAAGGATAGGAATGTAAGATGAAGATGAACCCTAGAAGTAAGATGAACCCCTTTAGCATTACCCAGATGGGATACAAGAATTTCCTTGGGTTCCAGATCTATGAGGCATCATCCTACCGACCAACACTGGTCAGTATATGACTATCCCATACCAATCATACCCAACATACGGCTCGTACCCTCGAGTCCTATTGGGCCCAGAGATAACAATTATAGAAAATTTTCTATGGTTTAGAAACTAGGGTGTTTCAAGGATGCACCATAATCAATCCTTACACCATAGTCCTTACACCACACTCCTTATACACCTAAAGTTGGTATTCCCTCTTTTTGCATAATTAAAAAGGATTAATAGTAAACCAAGAGTATAGATAATACGAATTAGTTAACTCATGGCCACTGGGGAAACACTAATATGTAAAATAGTTTAAAAAGAGAGGATAGGGTAAGCACACAAATAAAAATTAATTTATTTTTACGTAGTTATGTACCAATTCAGTATACAAAAATATTTAACAACAAATAATTTTCCTTAAAAGAAACATAATAACAATGAGCAGAACTAACATATGGCTGAGTAATAGAATGGGGATAACAAGACTCAAGATAAAGAAGGCTTGGGGGAAAGCGACCTAATTAATATTTTTATTCTAGCATTTTCAGTAGCATATGCTTCAAGTTACTAAAAAGTGAGTTTGTTTACTTTTTCATTCCACTCATTCACTACACCAATTACTTTTGCCACCATCAAATGTAGTTTAGCATTTTATGATATCAGTGATTCAGAAGCACTAGGTCACTCAAAAGCTAGTTGTTGATTTTTCAATATTAAGTACATTATCTCAGCACCTTTTGCATCTAATTTGATCCTATCTTTCCCCATTTCTTTGACAAAGCTTTCATGAGCAGCCAAATGTTTAGATATTTGTGACACAATTCTATTTTTCTTTTTATGCACTCATTTTTTACCAAAGTAGTTATATTAAACTTTGGTTTGTCTATTCCAGGAATTCCTCTTGTCCCAACTACTCTAAAATAATTACAGACCTTGTTCAACAAGTACCTATAGGGCATTTTCTGTCTCCTTTCTTTGTTAAAAATTACTTTCTTCATGTATTCAATCATAAGAGCAGGTAGGATGATTAATTAAAAACTTCTCAGGCATTCTCTATCAGGAATAAATCAACTCCAAATGCAATGGTAGTATTACCAGATCATTGAAGTAGGACTCTGTTGATGATTTCAAATTCCAGTTAAAACTCATATGTCAGGAATCTTTTTTCATAGATGCTATAGATGTTCAAACCACCTTACAGTCACTGATCATTAACTCAAATAACTGGCAAATTAAATATTTTTCCTTGCACCTGGGCAGATAATCTTAGCCCATCCTCTAAAAATTCAATGGTTTAGTAAAATTCTCTGAATTCATTCTAAGAGACCATGGGGGATGATTCCTCAAACAAGAGTAACTAGAGTTGTTGCCAGATATATTTAACCAATTCAATCATCCTATGTTTCTTATACTTTTTTGAATCAACCACTCTCCTTGATAGGACTCTCTGAGCTTTTACTATTTTATTTCTTTATTTTCTATCCACATCATTTAATCTTTTCTCCAATTTTTTTCTCTTAGCACTAGTACTCATTTCTCTAACAATAATTTCTATTCACTTTGGACTAGGTCCCTCTAAAAATTCCTTTCCTTTTTACTACTAAATGTTTCTACCTTATCTCAGTAGGACTTCCAGAATTTGAACTGGAGAACCTGGACTTTCTTTTCAGAATTTCTTCAGCAACATCTACGCAATATCTTTTTCCCCTATAATCTCAACCACATATTTCTTGACTCCAATTCTCCTATATTTCTTCATAGGCTATCTCAAGAGAAGTTTATGCTCAACCTCATCATCCTCCATATTTTGATGATATAAATATTATATTTCCTTTATCCACTTCCTTTATTTCTCCTATTACTTGTTATTCTTTACTGACTGAGATTTCATGTGCAAGGAAAATTAATTTCTCATCTACCCAGTTCCTATAATAAGAAAGAACAACATTTTTAACTTGTATTTCTTCACTAAACAATTGAGCAACAAAGGGGTTTAAATCTGATGAAGTAGAAGAACCAATAACTAGTGGGCTTTTAAAAATTTCATCTTAGTCAAGTCCATCAGCCAAAATTGAGTTTTGAGATTCTACAGGTGGTTTTGGAGCTTCTAAAAGAGAATTAAATTTGGTTTGAGAAGATTTTTGGTCAATGTGAGAGTCAAGACTTTGACTTGAATTTTCTACCAAGAATGGTAGACTACAAATTTCTAAACTAGATTAGAATTTTGTGGGAACTAACACATTTACATATTTTTAATTTTCTGATGAAAGAGTAAAATTAGGTTCTCGTTCAAAGCTTAATATAAATACTTAGAACAATTTATCTAGGATGGTGGAATCAGGAAAACTAGCCATTTGATTTTGTAAAAAAGTAGTTAGGGTAAGGTACTAATTTGGTTCACAGTAGATGATAAATTTATGAAGATAAACTGAATTAGTTGAAGAAAAATGTGAAAACATTTGATTTAGTAAGTTTAAACAATAGATCATTATCATTGAAAGACATCCTTCTGAAATTACATGTCTGATCTTATAATTACGAATCTATATTTTTCCTAGAAGTTAATGGCTTATACACAAAGATGAGAGAACACATGGCCTTTGAGATAATATTTTAAGATTATTGAATCATCCAATGGTACTAACCTGAGAGATAGGTCCCGGTCCCTCTCTTTCTTGAATGAATTCTCAACTTATGTTTGCTCAAAAATAGATTGCCTTGCTGAAATGAAAAAATTCTAGATTGATGCAGTTCTTGGCATGTTCTCAAGATCAATTGTATTTTCTTATGTTTGAGATGTTAAAAATATAGACCAATTAATTTGAGAGAATCCAAAAACTCATGGCTCTCCTCCCTAAACCCAATACGCCTCTCTATTCCTGTTAAGCTCTAATGTTCTTGATCTTTTATCATTTTTATGTTATGGTTTTTGTTAGAGTTTTAATTGGAGCATTTGGATATCTCGAGCGCATGGTTTATGTTAGTTAATGACGATGATAGACTTAGCATTATTGATGAACTATTATAGTGCCACGTAATAGGTGAGGCCGTGGGTTGCTTATGTGTTAACTTAAAGAGTTATGGTCATAGGTTGTAAGAGGTGTTTAATGATAGATCGGTACGTGTATTTGATGATATGTAACCTCTCTTTATGTGATGACTATTGTGCCCTTGAAACATAGGAATGAACTTTGGGTTAAAAGGTCACTATGGCTTAGTTATGCATCATGTCTAGTTGATAAAGTAGATTATTTCATGAATGATAATTAGTTGTTATTTCTTGAAGAAGGTCTATTAAGAGTCAATTCGACTAATGATTGGAGTTCTTATGATGACTAGTAAAGTAGTAATTATTATTTAGTGTGGTTTTGCTAATGATAACTAGATAGAGTGCATTGATACCATAGAAATCTAAATGCATGTATTGCTATGGTCATGATTGCCTTGGTATATGTTATCTCACATTTTTTCTTGATAATGTTTATGAATCTTGGTAAATATCTGTAGGCAGAAATTGTTGAAATTATGGATATAGAAAGTGGCAAACCTTTGATATTAAGGAGTTGGATGCATATGCACATACTTGTTAAATGGTTGTTTTCTTCATGAACTCTCCAATGGTATGGGATACGGTAATGAGTTCTGGGATAACGTGGTGAGTTCTGTTACTTATGTTCTAATGGATGCATGTATGCTTAACTTGATATTTCTGTGATTGTGATTATGAATGGATATGTCATAGTATTGTTCTAGTTTGATTATTGATAATGTACAATGATGATGAACATTATTTAGGCTCAATTTTTTACCTTGACTTACAATTATTGTCTTACTTTAAATTATCTTTGTATCATCAATTAGCTCAGTCGATCAATTATGCCTACTGAGTACCCATTATTTTTATGCTTATACTTTAATTTGTACCTTTTTGGTGCATACCTAAGCACTAGTTACTGCCGCTAAGATGAGATTATATTGTACTGATATTCCTGAGATAGTGTGAGATCTTAGAGTTTGGGTGACCCATTTCCCTCTTATCTTATCTCAATCTTTTATATTTGAAAAGAATGTATAAAACTATTTATACTTTAAGTTGTATTTCCTATTATCGAACTTAGATGCTCTTGTGCTGATATTACCAGGTCATGGGATTGGTATTCATATGTTGGTAGTCCTTAATTCTGTGGATCACTGTTGCATATATTGTGTTCGTATAATTGGTCCATGTTAGATATTTCAACCAAGCAACTAATTTCTTTAGCTCTGAGTTACAGTGTTGGCTTACCTACTGGTGGATTTTGGTAGTTTTCATCACGACTTGTGAATCGAGTCATTAGAAATTGGTATCAAAGCCTAGGCTTATGTAGTATTGTTATTTAAAGTTCAATTGTCTAATATATTTATATGGATCGGAATGTTGGCATTTGTTTCCTATCTTTTGGAGGTAATGGGACATTCTTAAGATTCCTTCACTTCTTTCACTTGTATCATGCTAAGAGTCTAAGTTAGTTTGTAGGATATTCTCTTGACTTTACTCTTTAATAGATTCCTAGAACACATGCTATAGCTATGTGAGATGAGGTTACCGACACCCATCCTCATGATATGTCCCTAGTTAGGAATCATAATAGGCCTCCTCTAACTCTATTTTTGCATCTGAGCCAAAGGTTCCTCCGCCATAACTAGTGTTGGTCCAGGGATCAACACAGGATCCACCAGGTTTTATTCCTTCTTCTTTGCTTAGAGATGATTTGGTTTAACTGCTGGGTTTTGTTGATGGTTGGGATACTATTGGGATAGGAGTTCAGCCTGCAGCTGTAGCTCCCGGAGTTGAGGCTCCCCATATATCAGTAGTTGTTAAACCAATAGTTTTTCAGCTAGTTATGTCCCAGCCTACTATATTTACTAAGGAGCAGAATATGTTGGGTAGGTATTTGAGGATGGCTCCTCCTAGGTTTTTTGGTGCCCCTAGAGAGGATGCATTTAAGTTTTTGACTGCTTGTGAGGATAGGCTTCGTTGATCAGTCCTTGATGAGACTTGTGGTATGGATTAAACTATATTTTAATTTGATTTGTATGCTTGACACTAGTGGAGAGGTTTTATGAGTTCTAGGCCATATGGATCTTCACCCCTTTCACGGGCTCAGTTCTTTGAGATGTTCATGGAGAAATGTATGTCATGCAACCTTAGGGATATATTGAGATATCAATTCTACAACTGAAGTAGGGTTATATGATAGTTGTTGAGTATGAGGTTCATTTTCATGAGTTTTTCAGACATGCAATTTCTATATTGGATACTGAGTATGAGAGAATTTTCTTCTTTGTGAGATGATTTAGACTTCATATTCCGATGGCTACTCAGAATTTAGTTACTGTGGGTAGGACTATTGTTGAGGTTTCCTATAATGCTAGAGTGATGTATGACAAGAATCTTCAGATCCATGATAAGAGGCAAAATTATCAAGGTAGATTTGGTGGGATTCATAGTAATTCCCAATTTAGAGGTGGTACATCTTATGTTGGTCATCCTCTTCTTCCATATTTTAAGCCTCAGATTAAGACTACTCGACCATTTTAGGCAGCTCTTCAAGATACTGTTGGAGGTCAGTTTCGCACTAGTGGTCTCTATGTTAATGGCGGTGACCAATCTTTGAGAGGTGAATCTACAGGAAATGCTAGAATTAGTGGCTACCCCTGTTCAGTTGGATTTGTGAGGTCTGGTTTTTCTTATGATTCTTGTTTGACTTGTGGGTTTCTCGGTCATTTTTAAGAGTTTGCAAAAGTCATTGGGTGATAGTTATTTTAGCTTAGGGTGCTACTACAACTATAGAAGTTTATCCTTTAAGTAGAGATAATCTGAGAGGTCTTAGGGGTGGTTGCTAGGGTGCTTGAGCTGGTAATCATACAGGAAGGATAGGAGGTTTGTCAGGTGCCCAGCCAGGTTGTGGTCGTGGTAAGTTGTATTCAGTACCTACTAGAACTGGGGATGACACTTCATATTTTATTGTGAGAGGTATGATTTTTTTGTGCCGCAAGTCGTTTCTTATTTTATTTGATCCTAAATCCATTTATTATTATATTTCTAGTTATTATGCACCACTTTTGGAAATGACTAGTGATTTGTTATTCGTGCCATTGCGTGTAACTACACCTATGGGTAATTCTTTAGTAGTGGATTGAGTATTCATATCATGTGTTGTGACAGTTAGTGATGTTGATAAATATGATGATCTTTTTATTCTATATATGTTGGATTTAGATGTTATTTTGGGCAAGGACTGGTTATCCCACTATCATGCGATCATAGATTATTTTTCCAAGAAAGTTACCTTATCCACAACCGGCGTACCTCTAATCGTGTTCCAAGGAGAAGGTTAGCCACGTGTCGATGGGGATTATTTCATATGTCTGTGTTGTGAGACTTATATCAAGAGGCTGTGAGTCTTATCTCTCTTATATATATGGCACTCATGTAGATATTCTTTTGCTTTACTTTGTTACTATTGTGTGTGAGTTTCCTAATGTGTTTCCTGCCGACCTCCCTTGTATGACCTTGATCGTGAGATTGAGTTTGGTATGGATCTTGAGTCTCGCATTCAAACTATTTCCTTGTCACCTTATCATATGGCTCCTAATATACATAAGGAGCTGAATTCTCAGCTCCAGGAAATTCTTGGTATGAGTTTTATTAAGTCGAGTGTGTCACTGTGGGGTGTTCCTGTGTTGTTTTTGATGAAGTAAGATGGCTCTATGCACATTTGTATCGATTATAGGAATATTCATAAGGTGACGGTTAAGAATCGTTACCCTATGCCTCGTATTGATTATTTGTTCAACTAGCTTCAGGGTGAAGCCATATTTTCAAAGATAGACTTGAGGTACGACTATCATTAGTTGAGGATTTGGGATGAAGATATCCCAAAGATAGAATTGAGGACCCGTTATGGTCATTATGAGTTTTAAGTGATGTTGTTTTAGTTGACTAATGCCTAGATATATTCATGGATTTGATGAACTGTATGTTCAGAATCTATCTATACTCCTTTGTTATTGTTTTCATTAATGAAATTCTTGTGTATTTGAGGATAAGTGAGGAGTATATTAAGCACTTGAGGATTGTGCTTTAGACCTTGCAAGATCACGTGCTTTTGGCTAAGTTCTCAAAGTGTGAGTTTTGGCTTGAGTCAGTGTCATTTCTTGGACATGTGGTGTAAAAAATAAGTATTATGGTCGACCCAACTAAGATTTTGGTGATTTGTGATTGGGCTAGGCCTACGTCTCCTACTGAGGTTCGTAATTTCATTGGCTTGGCTGGTTATTACAGATCCTTTGTTAATATCTTTGTGACAATTTTACCCCTTATGACTAGATTTACTCAAAAGGAAGTTCCATTTTGATGGTTCGAGAAGTGTTAGTTGACCTTTTGAAATCTCAAGGATTGTCTTACTTAAGCTCAAGTTGTTAGCGCTTCCAATTGATGTCGGGGGATTCACCGTGTTTTTTAGTAATTTTGGTATTTTTCTTGGTAGTGTTTGAATATAGTAGGGTCGTGCTATTGCTATGCTTAGACAATTTAAAATGCCTGATTTTAACTACCTCACTCATGATTTAGAATTGGTGTGGTAGTTTTTGCATATAAGATATTGACGAATTATTTTAATGGTGCGCATTGTGAGATTTTAACCGTTCATCCTGGCACTCAGTATCTGTTGACACAACATGAGCTTAATGCTCGTGAGTTGAGATTGATAGAGTTGTTGAAGGACTATGATATTTCCATCTTGTATCATCCATGTAAGGCGAATGCAGTATCTTATTCCTTGAGTCACAAGGCAGTAAGTATGGGTAGCTTGGCATGTAGCTTGGTTTCTCAAAGGACTATCGATCAGGACATTTAGTCCTTACCCAATATGATGATTCACCTTGATATCTTTGATCCTACAAGGATTTTAGCTTCTATGGAGGCGAGGTCCTCCTAATTTGAACAGATCTGTGATCGCTAGTATGAGGATAGCAAGTTGTGTTGTCTCTATAATTTGGTGGTGAGTAGTGAGTTTGGGAGATGAACCATTGATTCCAAGAGTATCTTGATATTTCAGGGTCCTATTTGTGTTGCCTAGCTTGATGACTTTATTCAGTCGATCCTTTATGAGGCTCACAATTGTAGATATTCCATTCTTCCCTATACATCTATGATGTATAGAGACTTGAGACAACATTACTGGTGGGATGGGAAAAAGATAGATATGGCATACTTTGGGGATCGTTGCCTATTTTGTCAATAGGTAAAGGCCGAGCATCAACGTCTAGGTTGATTGACATAGAGATTTCCAATTCCATAGTGGAAATGGGAACTGATTACTATGTACTTTATTAGTGGTTTACCTCGTACTCCATGTTTTCTTTATGTCATTTGGGTTGTTGTGGATCGTTTGACCAAGTCAGCATATTTAATTCCTATTCAGATGACATTAAGTGTTGAGATATTAGCACAGATTTTTGTTTGGAAGGTAGTCCGTTTACATAGGGTGCCTATTTCTTTCATATCAGACTGAGGTTCTATGTTTACTTCGATATTTTGGAGAGCATTTTTTGAGGAGTTGGGTGTCTGAGTGGATTTGAGCACAACTATTCATATGCACATAAATGGCCCATCCGAACGGACTATTCAGGTGCTTAAGGATATGCTTTGAGCTCGTGTGATGGATTTTTTTTGACAGTGGTATTAACATTTAGCATTGAACAAAGAACATCACCTATAAAGTGAGGAAATCTTACCTTAATTTTGAAGATATTCGAGATAATAGATGATAATCAAGCTCCCAAGTCACCCACAATGATTAATTTGAGTTGTCATACCCATTTAGGGTTCTTGGCTCTCAATGGCAAGGAGAAAATGGTCAAAATCTAGTCATTGGGTTCTATATATATACCACTCAGGTATAAATATGTCGCGATCACCAAAAAATGGATTGCGATCGTCATATGGCGATTTCCATGGGCCTTTCAGTGATCACCATAGAGAGATCATAGTGATCTTTGTGGGATCTCCATGGACAAGTACCAGCAACTTTGAAATATTTCAACGTTTTCAACAATTCCTTGGGATTTTTTCAGAATTCAATTATCATAAATGCACAATGTAACCACACTAAATTCGATGATTCGGACGAATTGGCAAAAAAATTTCTGTCTGAGGTCGTTTTGACAAAATATGGTCCCACGCCCATATTTCCATAATTTGAACATTCCGACCAATATGTTGAAATGAGCTTGGATGCATTGGGACGCGAAACAATTGTCTACCTAGCCTAAAATTTATATTCCAGAGCTCATGGTTTAGTTAAAATTTGCATACAAGATGTTTTTACTGAAGTGTTTTCCTAGTGGCCATTTGGAACCAACGAAAACTTCCGAATAAGTAATTGGTTCTAAAAAACTAATGAACTACCCGGTACCAAAAAAGTCAGTCCCAACAAACCATGAATTACTCAGGGCAGCTATGGAGAAGCTCAAATTGCAAACATAAGTGAAAATATGTGAAATGTCAAAAAGTGTCATTACATTATCCATTAATAAATGACATTCATCCCCAAAAGTCAATGAATATAATGAATCTCAAAAGCTCAATGGGATGAGTTACTGGGACCACAAGCTCCGATCATGAATACCTAGATAACCTCCATGAAGGTAGAAAACTTCTAAGGGAATTTGACACAGGTATCCCTTTTTTAACCAACACTCTCACTTCACTTCGAAACACCAAAACATAGATTTAATCACTAACTGGCCTCTAACTAATCCAAAATGGATGATTCTTGAATATTTGAACCATAACACAGTGATACCATCTCAATATCCATAAAAATCTACAAAGGCTTATTCAAGAAAAAACTAACCTAATAAGTGCATCATACCACTAACTCCAAATCAAAATCGAACCTTCCTTTACCATTTTACACCTGCTATCCACTCCAAACCAGGAAGATAATAATCTGATTCCTACCCGCGAATGTCATCATAGAGATCTCAAATAACTGAAATGGATTCAATGAAAGTCCATATGGTTAATATAAATAAGGTCATACAACAATATCTTTGTACACAAATGAAGAAAATCTTTAAATATGATCTATGTAAATGCTATAGATAGTTCGGATGGTAATCAAAACTACAATCCATAAGATTAAGTCATAACTACTATTCACTGAACATTTGAATCCAAGATGTGCCATTAATAGATATTGAAGCAATTCTAAATCCAACTCAAGTATTTTACTCACACTGAGCAAACCTTCCATAATTCCAAAAGAAAACTAAAAACATGAGGCCAAAGCTAAATGTACCAATACTAGGTCCATGGTCCATCAATTGAACACATAGCAATTATAATCCATCCGAAGTTGTGAAGAAAAAATAGGTAACTACGAAGTAGGAACAACTATCCTATCGACTAAATTTCAACTGAGACAAATCTAAAATGAAGGTTAAATACAAGATCTATAACACAAAGCTTAAATCTACATACCAAGGTGAATTGCTTGATAATCATATTATCCTCCCGATATTTCGAGTATCTTTACCTCATAATTATATCTAAATAAAGGTCAAGCATAAAGAGCGAGCCCCACAAGGTTTAAAATAAAGTGAAAGCCCTATGAGGACTAACGTAAAGTGCAAGCCCTATGAGGGCTAAAGTATGTAATCAAGAAAAAAAAGAACAATAGTATATATTTACATAATTCATCTCTCGTCATAAATATCTTATTATCAATAGGCATAAATATATATATAAAATAAGACTCAAGTCATGGATAAATGAATGTAGGTTCATAAATACATTGCCCTGATGAACTTTGGGACTAGACAATCATAAAGTGTAGAAAGGATCTGTAATGACCCTTCAAGTCATTTTCTATCTTTATGCTTATTTTCACTGATAGATCTTTTCCATAGCTACCCCATGTAATTTATGACTTGCTGAAACTAATAGTTTAGTTACCAAGTAGTTTGTTTATTTTTTTGAACTATTTCCTATTTAGAAGTCTCGGTGGTTCCAAATGGTCACACTTTTTATGGAAAATCCAACATCATTAATGCATCTAGAACATCAAAATCTATATGGTTACATATCTCGTTATGCTCATATCAGACTCCAGGTGCATCCCGAGGCATTGCCGAAGCATGGGATCAAATTCCAAGCTTCAATTGTTGCCTGTCATAGATGGAGATACTGTGATTATGGTTGAATAAGTACAATCATAGCTTAGCGTGTGAGTGTAATCGCACAACCTAAGGGCTGGAATGGTTAATTTAAAAGCTATCTTTTGGGAAAATTTGGTTATTTATCCCTACTTCTTGATCTCTAAAATCCTAATAAAGTGTAAATATCTCTAAGTGAGACTTCGGTATTGATTGGGAGTCTAAATAGCTTGTGTATTCACGATTACCTATGAATCTAAGGTATGAATCCTTTAAATTTTGGTGTTGATTTCTTATTTTTGGACATAAAACATTATATGGCCTTGGGCTTGATTTTAGCAAAATATTCATGGTATTCTTTGATTATTGAGGGATATGACACCCTAGTGATTGTTGAGAAATGGGTTAGTCTCCAAAACTTATATTCCATGTATGGGACCTACCTAAGGGGTTTTTGTATCATTTTTTACCCTAGCAAAATGGTGTAATATAGGTGTTGTTATTCTCGTAATAATGCCTAGATTTAGTTATTGATAGCTAGACTCGTCAAAGAAGCTTCGAGAAAAGGTAAAGAGAACATTGTTGGTTCGTGAGCTACTTAGAATTGAGGTTGGTTTGGCTTACTTGTAGTTAGATTGAGCTTTATTTTGGTATTTCTTTGTTATCATGATAAGATTTGGCGGGGATTTAGATGTGGAATTAATAGATGGTAATATTTGGAATTAGATGTAACATTTACAATGTTGAACTTTTTAAGTTTGATAATTGGCTCATAGTTTAGAATATTTAGTAGTTGAACTTGTATCCCATGAATAGCATGAGAATGGTTAAGGTGCTATAGTAAGATGGGACTGACATTGTTCACTCAGCTCATCAATATTGTGGCCTAATTTGTATAGTTGTGAATTGGCTTTAGGGTTTTGGATGGCTTAAGATATTTACTTGAGGAAGAACTATTCTATAGAACTAGTGATTATTGACCATCCTTTGAGACATGATGTAGATAACCTAGGTTAAGTCCTCATATAATTTGACTTGAATAAGTTAATAGGGGATATTAGAAGCATAATTTGACCCTCCTTAGGCTTTAAATATGTAACTTCTTTAGTTAACTAGATACATGATAGATGCCTAGGTTATACTTTTGGTGATATGATGGAAAACTCTGTAAATGGTTTATACATGCTGACGATGTTTGGATAATGTGGACACTTGATTGATTATCTTATTTTATGATATGGATAGCATTGGAAAGTCTTGTTAACTGAATTTATGATTATGCTATCACTTAACTTATCAACTAGTTTACTATTTAAGCCCTAAATTATATGACAACTCTTGTATGATTCAATCATGATGACTAAGTTGATTCTTGTGTAAAAGAATCTCTTGCTCTCGTATTGTGAACAATGTGGGTAAAGGAAGGGTGTTAGAAGTCATACCCATGACTAGTAATTGACTTGTCAATAATCGTGATGATATATGGAAAAGTGTTGATTTCTCATATTATTTAGATATCTATGCCCATGTATGAAGAGATTCTAGAAAGTGTAACTATGACTTGTAATATATCATAATAATAATCATGTTAAGTGACTAATGTGTTGAGTGATCATACCTTAATGAATAGACATGATCGTGCACCGACTATTATACTCTATTGAAAGTGAATTGTGAGATACTATAATATACCTTCCCTTTTTTTCTCTTATATTCTATAGTTTATGGGACTTCTACTTGTCAATGATTCAGGTACACCTATATAGTAATGTATATGTCAATGTTATGTTAATTATTGATGTTATGATCCCCATCAAGGCCGAAGTGTATATTGATTATATTGTAATGCCTGGGAAGACCGAAGGATATATTATGGATATTGTGATGCTCGAAAAGACCAGAGGTTGTATTGATGTTATTATGATGCCCAATGAATTAGGAGGAAATATTGATGTTTTATTGTTTCCCCGTAAATATGGAAGAGGTAATTATTTTATGATGATGCCCAGTGAATTTGGATAATATATTAATGTTCTTTTGATATATGGTAAATGTAGCAGAGGTAATGATGTTATGATGATTTTCGGCAAATCCGAAGGATATATTGATGTCTTATTGATGTCCAGTAAATTCGGAAGAGGTAATGATATTATAATGATGCCTGATTTATCTGAAAGATATACTGATGTTGTATTGATGTATGATGGCACCTGGTAAACTCGGAGGATTTAGAAATATTATAATGATGTTACATATGGTAAATATATATTAATATGTTAGTATATGTGTGGTTATATCATTGTATGGGTAAGTGTATGTGCACTTAGCATATGTCTTTTCTTGGGGAAATTGTCTATAATTCTCTAGCATTAATCACTAGTTAAATAGCATGGCTCTTGTGAATACTAAATAGTGGATAGAGGTAGAATATGCCAAATAATGAGTTTGGACTCATTAATAAGTATAATAATGTGTCGAATTGACGTTTCACCAAGTATATATATTTGGGTTGAATAGAAGGTTTAGTTATGGACTTTCGCCTATAATAATTATATTGTTTGAGAACTAGTTGTTTATATAAAGTGATTATGTTACTTGATGGATAAAAACCTAGAATACTAGTGGGTGAGTCTTGACTAGTTAAATGTGTAAACTAGTAGCTAAGCCTGGTAAATGGTTAATTACGATGATAGACCAATCATTGTTGATGAACTATGAGAGTTCCACTTAATAGGTGTGGTCGTGGGTTACTTAGGGTGCTAACTTAGAGAGTTATGGTCTTAGGTAGTAAGAGGTCTTTAATGATAGATCGGTAAGTGTATTTGATGATATGTAACCTTTCCTTATGTGTTGACTAGTGTTCCTTCGACACCTAGGAATGAACTTTGGTTTAAAAGGTTACTATGGCTTAGTTATGCATCTTATCTAGTTGATAAAGTAGATTATTTCATGAATTATAATTTGTTGTTATTTCTTGAAGAAGGATTATAATGAATCGGTTAGACAAATGATTGGAGTTCTTATGATAAATAGTAAACTAGTAATTAATATTTAGTTTGGGCTGGTTAATAATAACTAGATAGAGTGCATTGATACCATAGAAATAAAAATGCCTATATGACTATGGATCTTGGTAAATGCCCTTGGCAGAAATTGTGGAAATCGCGGCTATGGAAAGTGGAAAACCTTGGATATTAAGGAGTCGGTTGCATGTGTTCATAATAGATAAATGGTTGTTTTCTTTATGAGATTTCCAGTGGTATGGGACACCATAATGAGTTTTGGGATACCATGGTGAGTTCTGTCACTTATGTTATAATGGATGCATGTTTGCTTAACTTGATGTTTATGAAATTGTTATTGTAGTTATTCTGTTTATGCTTCAGAACTGCTTGCACATTTAATATAATAGTACTACTATGTAATGAATGGATATGTCATAGTATTGTTCTATAGTTATTGGTTATTGGTTATGTACAATGATGATGAAGATGATTCAGGTTTGATTTTTTGTCTTGACTTATAGTTATTGTCTTACTTTAAATTATCTTTGTATAATCATTTATCTTAGTCGGTTGATGATACCTACTGAGTACCCATTGTTTATGTGCTTATACTATACATCTGTACCTTTTTAGTGCAAACATGACAACTAGTTGCCACCATAGAGTTGAGATCATGTTGTGTTGATATTTTGGAGATAGGGTGAAATCTTGGAGTTTGGATCACCCATTTCCTTCCTATCTTATTTCAATCTTTTTATTTGAAATGAATGTATAAGACTTTTTATACTTTAAGATGTATTTCCTATTATCGAGCTTAGATGCTCTTGTACTAATATTACCAGGTCATGGGATTGGTATCCATATGTTGGTTGTCCTCAATTATGAGGAACACTATTGCTGATATTGTGTTCGTATAGTTGGTCAATGTTGGATGTTTCTACCAAGTAACCAATTTCTTTAGCTTCGGGTTACAGTGTGGGATTACTTAGTGGAGGGTTTTAGTATTTTCCAGCACAACTTGTGAATCAGATCATCACTAATTGATATCAAAGCATAGGTTTACGCGTTATTATTGGTACCAGAGAAAGTGTCTAATAGAGTCATATAGATTGGAACGTTGGGATTCGTATTATATCTTTGGGAGGCTATGGGACATTTTGAGGAATCCTTCACTTCTTTCACTCGTATCATGCTAAGAGTCTAAGTTGGTTTGTAAGATACTCTCTTAACTCTACTCTTAGACATATTCCTAGGAAACGTTCTATACTTATGTGTGATGAGGGTCCCGAGACCCAACCTCATATTGTCTCACTTGTTAGGGATCAGGATGGGCCTCTCCCAAACTCTATTTTTTTATTTGAGCTAGAGGTTCCTCTGCTATAGCCAGTGTTGGGCCAGGGATCAGCCTAGGCTTCCCTTGGTTTGTTTCCTTCTTTTTGTGTTAGAGATGATTTGGTTCTACTTTTGCATATTGTTGATAGTTTGGTGACTGCTGGTATAAGAGTTCAGCATGCAGCTTCATCTCCTACAGTTGCGGTTCCCAATATGTCGGCAATTGTTTAAACAATAATTGCTCATCCAGTTATGTTCCATCCTGCTATATTTACTAAGGAGCAGAATATTCTACGTACATTTTTGAGGTTGGCTTCTCCTAGTTTTTTTGGTGCCCCTAGAGAGGATGCATTTGAATTTTTGACTGCTTGTAAGGATAGACTTTATTTATTAGGCCTTCTTGAGACTTGTGGTATGGATTACACTATTTTAATTTGATTTTTATGCTTGACACTAGTGGAGAGGTTTTATGACTTCTAGGATAGATAGATATTCTCCCCTTTCATGGGCTTAGTTTTTTGAGATGTTCATGGAGAAGTATGTAAGGTGCAACCTTAGGGGTCGATTGAGAGATAAATTTTATTATTTAAGCAGGGTACTCTGACAGTCACTTAGTATGAGGGTCATTTTCAAGAGTTTGCCAGATATGTGACTTCTATATAGGATATCGAGTATGAGAGAGTTTGCTTCTTTATGAGATGATTAAAACTTCTTATTCGGATGGATACTAAAAATTTAGTTATTGTAGGTTAGACAATTGTTGAGGTTTCCTATCATGCTAGAGTGATATAGTACAAGCATCTTTAGGGCCATGATAAGAGGCCCACTTATCAGGGAATATTTGGTGGAATTCATAGTAGTTCTTGATTGGAGATGGTACTTCATATATTGGGAATCCTTTTGTTCCATCTTTTATGTCTCAGAGTCAAATAGTCGACTAGATTAGGAAGCTCTTAACGCTACTATTGTAGATCTATTTAGCACTAGTGGTCGCCTTGGTAAGGGCGGTGACCAGTCTTCGAGAGGTGCATCTACAGGCCATGCTAGAATTTGTGGCTACCTATTTTCATCTAGATATGTGAGTTCTGGTTCTTTTCATGATTCTTGTTTGACATATGGGCTTCCAGGTCATTTTTTGAGAATTTGCATAAATCATGGGGCAATAGTTGTTTCAGCCTAGGGTGCTACAATAATTACGACAGTTTATCCCTTAAGTACAAATGGTGCGAGTTTTCCTAGGGGTGGTTGCCAGGGTGCTCGAAGTAGAAGTCATAGAGGCAACATAGGAGGTTGGTAAGGTGCCCAGCCAGGTGGCGGGTGTGGTAAGTTATATGCAGTACCTACTAGACCTGGAGATGAGACTTTATATTTTATTGTGACAAGTATGATTTTGGTGTGCCGCAAGTCGTCTCTTGCTTTATTTGATCCTGAATCCACTTATTCTTATATATCTACCACGGTTGGACTTAAGTAGTGATTTATTATCTGTGCCATTGCATTTACCTATAACAATGGGTAATTGTTTAGTAGTGGATCGAGTATTCTTATTATGTGTTGTGACAGTTAGTGATGTTGGTACATCTGTTGATCTTATTATTCTGTATATGCTAGATATTGATGTTATTTTTGGCAAGCACTGGTTATCCTACTATTATATGGTCATGGATTGTTTTCCAAGAAAGTTACATTATCCATACCCAGCATACCTCCAGTCGTATGTCAAGAAGATGTTATCCGCGAGCCTTTGTGGATTATTTCATATTTCAGTGTTATGAGCCTTATATCGAGAAGCTATGATTCATATCTCTCTTATATATGTGGTACTTATGTAGAGGTTCTTTTTCTTCACTCTATTCCTATTGTTTGTGAGTTTACTGATGTGTTTCCTACCGACTGCCTAGTAAGTCCCTGACCGTGAGATTAAGTTTTCTATTGAACTTAAGCCTGGCACCCAAACTATTTCTATGCCACCTTATCATATGACTCCTGATGAGCAAAAGGCACTGAATTTTAAGGTCTAGGATCTTCTTGGTACGGGTTTTATTAAGTCTAGTGTGTCCATGTGGGGTGCTCCTGTGTTGTTTGTGAAGAATAAAGATGGCTCTATACGCATGTGTATCGATTATAGGAAGCTTCATATGGTGACAGTGAAGAATCGTTATCCAATGCCTCATATTAATTTTTTGTTTGAACAGCTTCAAGGTGAAGCTATGTTTTCATAGATAGATTTGAGGTACTACTATCATCAGTTGAGAATTTAGGCTGAGGATATCTCGATGATAACGTTGAGGATCCGCTATGGTAATTATGATTTTTTGGTGACGTGGTTTGGGTTGATTAATGCACAACTACATTCATGGATTTTATGAAACGCGTGTTCAGACTTTATCTATACTCCTTTGTTATTGTATTCATTGATGACATTCTTGTGTATTTGAGGAGTAGTGAGGAGCATACTCAACACTTGAGGATTATGCTATAGACCTTGCAAGATCATGTTCTTTAGGATAAGTCCTCAAAGTGTGAGTTTTGTCTTGTGTTAGTGTTATTTCTTGGACATATGGTGTCAAAAATGGGTATTATGGTTGACCAAGATAAGATTTTGGTGATTTGTGATTGGGCTAGGCCTACGTCTCCTACTGAGGTTCATAATTTCATTTGCTTAGTTTGTTATTACATATGCTTTATTAAGAGTTTTGCAACTATTGCAGTCCCTATGACTAGATTAACTCGGAAGAAAGTTCATTTTTGATGGTCTGAGGAGTGAGAGTTGACCTTTAGAAAGCTCAAGGATTATCTTACTTAAGCTCCAGTTGTTACCTATTCCAATCGAGGGCGGGGGATTTACCATGTTTTGTTATGCTTTTGGTGTTTGTCTTGGTTGTGTTTTGATGTAGCAGGGTCGTGTTATTGCCTATACTTCTACAGAGCTTCAAGTGCATGAGTGTAACTGCCCCACTCATGATTTAGAATTGGCGGCGGTAGTTTTTGCACATAAGATATTGTGGAATTATTTTTATAATGTGCATTTGGAGATTTTAACATATCATCATAGCATTCAGCATCTGTTGACACAACAAAAGTTTAATGCTCCCCAACGGAGATGGATAGAATTGTTGAAGAACTATGATATTTCCATCTTATATCATCCATGTAAAGCAAATGTTGTAGCGTAGGCCTTGAGTCACAAGGCAATGAGTATGGATATCTTGGATTGTATTTGTGTTTTGAAAAGGCTTATGGCATGGGATATTTAGTCCTTAGCCAATATGATGGTTCTTATTGATATTTTTAATCCTACGAGGATTTTAGCTTTTCTAGAGGTGAGGTCCTCCCTATTTGAGTAGATCTATTATTATAAGTATGAGGATTGCAAGTTGTGTTGTCTTCAATATTAGGTGATGAGAAGTGAGTCTGGGAGACACACCATTGATTCTAAGGGTATCTTGAGATTTCAGGGTCAAATTTGTGTTGCCTGGTTTGATGACTTTATTCAGACAATCCCTTATGAGGCTCACTGTTCTAGATATTCTATTCATCCTGGTACAGCTATGATGTATAGATACTTGAGATAGCATTACTGGTGTGATAGGATGTAGCGAGATGTGGCATACTTAATAGGTCATTCCCTATGTTGTAAAGAGGTTAAGGAAAGCATCAACGTCTAGATGGATTGACTTAGAGATTCCCAATTCATGAGTGGAAATACGAACGGATTACTATGGATTTCATTAGTTTTAACCTCGTACTCCCTGTTGTCTTAATGAAATTTGGGTTGTTATGGATCCTTTGACCAAGTCAGCATATTTCATTCCTATTCAAATGACATTCAGATCTGAGAAATTAGAACAAATTTATGTTTGAGAGGTAGTTCATTTGCATTGGGTGCCTGTTTCTATTATATTAGACTGAGGTTTTGTGTTTAATTTGAGATTTTTGAGAGCATTTCTGGAGGAGTTGGGTGCCCGGGTGGATTTTGGGTATAACTTTTCATCCGTAGACAAATGTTCAATCCTAGAGGACTATTCAGGTTCTTAATGATATGCCTCGAGCATGTGTTATGGATTTGGAGGGCAGTAGTATTAACATTTAGAATTGAACAAAGAATTTTACCTGAAAAGTGAGGAAATCTTACCTTAATTTCAAATATATTCGAGATAATAGATGATCATCAAGCTCCCAAGTGACCCAAAATGATCAATTTGAATTATCATACCCATTTAGGGTTCTAGGTTCTCAATGGTGAGAAGAAAATGGCCAAAATAATGTCATTGGGTTCTTTTTATGCACCACTCATGTACAAAAATGTCGCAATCACCAAAAAATGGAATGTGATCATCATGTCGCAATTTCCATGGACCTTTTAGAGATCGCCATAGAGCGATCATGGTGATCTTTGTGTTATCAGAATTGAACTAGTACCAGCAACTTGGAAAATTTTGAACGTTTTCAACGATACCTCGGGATTCAGTCAGAATTCAATTATTGCAAATGAACTATGTAACCACACTAAATTTAATGTTTCAGATGAATTGGCGAAGTTAAATTTTCAGTCCGAGATCATTTTAGCCAAATTTGGTCCCTCACCCATATTTCCATATTTTAAACTTTTCGACCAGTAGGTCGAATAATCTTGGATGCGTTAGGACTCGAACCAATTGTCTACATAGTATAAAATCGATATTCCAGTGCTCGTGATTCAGTTAGAATTTGCATACAATATTTTTTTACTGAAGTGTTTTCCTAATGACCATTTGGAACCAACAAAAAACTTCCAAACAAATAATTAGTTCTAAAAACCAAATTAACTGCCCGGTAACCAAAAGGTCAGTCCCAGCAAACCATAAATTACTCGGGAAAGCTATGGAGAAGCTCTAATATCAAAGATAAGCGAAAATAAGAGAAATGGCAAAAAGTGTCATTAAATTTGCCACTACTAAAGAATATTCATCCCTGAAAGTCTACAGATATAAAGAATCACAAAATCTCAACGAGATGAGGTACTGGGCCTGCATGCTTTGAGCATGACTACCTAGATAACCTCCATGAACGGATAAAACTTCTAAGATATTTTTCCACAGGTATCCCTTTTCAACTAATACTTTTATTTCACTTCCAAACAACAAAAACATATACCTCACCACTAACTCCCCTCTAACTAATCAAAAATGGTTGATGCATGAATATCTGAACCATAACACAGTGTACCATCTCGATATCCATAAAAATCAACAAAGGCATATTCAAGCAAAAACCAACCCAATCAGTGTATCATACCACTAACTCCAAATCAAACTCTAATCTTCATCTACCATTTTACACCAGCTATCCACTCAAAACCATGAGGAAAATCACCAAATTCCTACTCACGAATTTCATCATAGAGAACTCAAAGAACCATGAGCACGATCATGCAGACCATCTCAGAATTGTACTTTAGACTCTCAAAAATCATCAGTTGTTCGCCAAATTCGGTAAGTGTGAATTTTGGCTAAGGTCAGTAGCATTCCTTGGTCATGTTATTTTCAATGATGGCATTAGGGTTGATTCTCAAAAGACCAAAGACGTAAGAAACTGGCCTGGACCTGTCTCGTTATCAGATATCAGGACTTTCTTGGGATTGGATGGCTATTACAAAAGTTTTGTTGAAGGATTTTCATCTATTGCATCCCCTATGTCAAGATTGACTCACAAGAAAATCAAGTTTCAGTGGTCAGATCCTTACGAGAAGAGTTTTCAGGAGTTGAAGAATCGACTCACCTCAGCTCCAGTCTTAGCTCTTCTAGATGGTTCAGATGGGTTCATAGTATATTGTGATGCATAAAAAGTAGGTGTGGGTTGTGTACTAATGAATCATGGTAAGGTAATAGTCTATGCCTCCAGACAGTTTAAACCCCATGAGAATAATTATCCTACTCATGATCTTGAGTTAGCAGCCGTAGTATTTTCCTTAATGATTTGGAGGCCTTAGTTATACGGTGTTCATATGGATGTGTTCACATATCATAAGATTCTCCAGTATGTCTTTTCTCAGAACGATCTCAATCATCGATAGAGAAGGTGGTTAGAGCTCTTGAATGATTATGACATGAGTGTCCTTTATCATTCGGTTAGGGACAACGTAGTGTCCAACGCTCTCAGTAGACATTCTAAGGGTAGTGTTGCTCATGTTGAGGACAGTAAGTAGAAGTTGCCTCAGGAAGTCCATCAGCATGCCAGACTAGGGGTTCACTTATTTTATATAGAGGAGGGTTATGTATGGGTTCAGAGTAGTTCAGAATCATCTCTAGCTTTCGAGGTGAAAGAAGAGCAATATAGAGATCCTAGTCTAGTCAAGTTAAAAGAGTCAGTCAAATATCAGAAAGAAGATGTTTTCTCCCAAGGTGGAGATGGTGTATTGCGTTGTCAGAGACGCCTGTGTGTTCCAAGTGTAGATGACCTGAGGCAGTGAATTCTTGTAGAAATACATGGTGCACGCTACTCTATTCATCCAGGTGCCATAAAGATGTACCATGACTTGAGAGAAATCTATTGGTTGAGTGGGATGAAGTGAGATATTGCAGAGTTTGTGGATAAGTGCTCTTCATATCAGTAGGTTAAGACAGAGCATCAAAAGTTTAGTGGATCCAAGATGGTGCTTCGTATTCCTACTTGGAAGTGGGAAGAAGTGAACATGGACTTTGTGACGGGTTCGCCTCAAACTCGTCATTAGCATAATTTAGTTTTGGTCATTATAGATAGGATGACCAAATCAGCTCATTTTCTTCCAGACCATACCTGTTATTCAGTAGAGGATTACGCCATGCTCTACATCAAAGAGTTTGTCAGATTTCACGGTGTTCTTTTATCCATTATCTCAGATAGAGGTACCAAGTTAACCTTTAACTTCTGAAAAGTATTCCAAAAAAGTCTTAGTACCCAAGTCATCCCAGTACAGCCTTTCATCCTCAGACAAATAGTCAAACAAAAAGGTTAATTTAGACTCTAAAAGATATGTTGCGAGTGTGTGTAATTCATTTCAAGGGTAGTTCGGGTGACCACTTACCTTTGATTGAGTTTGCATAAAATAATAGCTATCATTCTATTATGAAGATGGCTTCATTCAAAACTCTATGTGGTCGGAGGTGCATATCTCCAGTCGGTTAGTTTGAAATTAGTGAGGCTTCAGTTATATAGCCTAACATAGTATTCGATGCCTTAGAAAAAGTCCAATTGATCAGAGAAAGAATCTGGGCTGCTCAAAGACGACCAAAGTCTTATGTAGATGTGCGTAGAAAGGACCTCGAGTTCGAGATTGGTGATATGTCTTTCTAAAGATATCTTTGATGAATGGAGTGAAAAGATTCAACAAAAAGGGAAACCTCAGTCCCCGATATGTCGGTCACTTAAAAATTCTCAGTCGCTTCGGCAAGGTAGCTTATGAGCTTGAATTACCTTCAGATCTAGCTTCAGTCCATCAAGTCTTTCATGTCTCCTTTCTCAATAAGAGCATGGGTGATGCAGCAGTTATAGTTCCTATTCAGTGCATAGATATTCAGAACAACCTCTCTTATGAAGATATTCCAGTTGAAATTCTTGACTATCTGACTCGTAGACTGAGGAATAAATAAATCCCTCTAGTCAAAGTTTTTTGGAGAAATCAGTCTGTTACGAGAGCTACTTGGGAAGTAGAAGAAGATATGTATACCAAGTATCCTCACCTCTTCCCTGCTACCTCAGATCTAGCTCAAGGTAACAGTTCTCCTTAAGCTTTTACATTTTCATGTCTAGATTTTAGTTAAGACTTGGTATTAGTCTCATGTTCAGAGTTCTATTGTAAACTTGGTACTAAGTACCACTACATATTCAATCATATGATGATGCATTAGATTAGCCATGCGTTCATGCATCGCGTTCATGCATCAAACATGCATTCTCCTAGTGAGAAATTAAGTTATCAGAAATCTCAATCATGTGTTCTTGAAATCAAGCATCATATATGAATGCTCAATATAAATTTTAGACATGTAAGTCATGCTTCAGTAGTTCATGGTCAGTATGTACTTCATCTAATCGTTTTTCTCATCTCAGTCAGTCTCATTCGAGGATAAATATTCCCAAGGGGGAGAGATTGTAATACCCCAAAGTTTCCTAACTAACTTCATCCCAAGAATGTCTAGTATTAGCTTCTAAATTAAATGATGTTTATTCTATGGGGAATTCTTAAGATTTTTACTTTTTGTCATGTGGGAAATTCAATAATCTTTCCATAGATATAAAATACACCAAAATCCAATAATCAGATAAAAAGTTAGGACTATTTCAAGTTTCCATCGTAAAACAGCACCATATTCGTCAATGGCGCGCCGCGCCACAAGAGAAAATGGCATTTGTCGAATTCAAGTGGGGGTTCACGATAGTGGCGCATCGCGCCAAACTTTCAGGTTGCAAACAAAGTGGCAATGTGATGGCTATATGTCGCGCCATTCCCCTATTTCCCAATTGTCAAATTCCAGTGTCGTGCCACATCGCGCCAGGGGTCCAGGTCGGGAAATTTTCACCAATTTTAAAAGACACATCCAGGATTAAAAGATTTAATTCCTCACCTCTATTTAAACCCAATAACACGTGATTTAGCCATTCTTCACCCAAAATATACTAGTTTCTCTCAATTTTCTCTCAAGAATAAGCTAGGGTTTCAATTAGGGATTCGATTTCAAGAAAGTCTCTCCGTCAATCTTCACTAAACGAAGAACTAATGTATGTGTTGTGTTGATTTATTGATTCCTTCCATCCATACAGTTCAAGAACCCTATTTTAAATTATAAATCATGATTATTATGATGTGGGTTGCTCAAGTTATGTAATGGTTGTAATTTGATTCCCATATTGGGATTTTTATGTGAAATTATGAAAACTGCATTAGCATATAAATTGAAACCCATTAATTTAGAGATTTATGATTTGTGAAATTTGATGATTTCACCTATACCTTAAGTTATGCATGTAAGGTGTTTGATAAAATTCCTAAAGGTATAGAAATTACGCACTATAGCTAAATTGTGACCCAAATGAAAATGTATGCTTTAACCTTATGTTCGAAATGACTTCCATGTTATTATCATGTATTGAAATTATTGTTGCATTTCTCATGAGTTATCCTTAAAAAATTATGCTATGTATACATGCTATGTAATTCATCTACCAAGGTATGATAATCAAATTCTCATGAAATATCTCTAATTATTGTGTTATGGATTGTTGATGTTGGTCATATATTCAAGAATATCATGCCTTGTCAGTTTTCCTGTATCGAGTCATGGGGGTACTTGTACCTGAAAATTTAGTTGTATGCCTCAACCTAGTGTCATGTTTTCATGATATGCTAAGTCAAGCCATGGCGACAAGTTAGTTATATGCCTCAACCTTGTGTCATGTTTGAATCTTCTATCCCTCTGCAGTTTACTGTATATAGGTCAAAATTTAGGAAGGAGATTCAAATCCTTTAAGTAAAAACATAAAAAAAGCAATGGAGGTGTCGTTCCATGACATTAAACTAAGCGTTTGATGGGAGCCAACCCATCATGCCACAAATAGTAGAACATATCCTTTTGATTTATGCATGTAGAGTAGATTTCTGTTTTGTTGTTTTGCATGCATAATCCATGAAATATTTGTGCTAAGAGGAATTTTGATTTATTTTGAAAAGGGAATTTATGAAATTGACAAGTTCGAACTGAACAAGAAGTGCAGGAAACCTGGTTTCAAGGTCTTAGTTACCTCAACCATAGTTTGTGCCAATGCAATCGTGAAGGCTGCAAGACCGCAGTTGCAAAACAAGGACCGTGATCATGGTCAAATCAGTTTAAGTGTCCATTCAAATACCATTTATTCCCATGCTTCTCTGTCAAATATCTCTAAAATTTGAGGCTTTGAATTGCATATCCAAGTGTCAGTTCATTCCAATAGTATCATTTAACTTGGTAAGTTGTCTCAACTCCCTTGATTTTGATATAATTGCATGCTTAGAGCTCATAGTATAGAAAAAATCTTGAAATACTATTTTCATTGCTAAATTCATGCTTAGTAGTGATTATTTTTGTAGTTAGTTGTTGTAGGTAGTGTACATGCTAATACAGAAGACTTGAGAACCCAAACTTAAGCTTTAAACGATCAAAGTGATCGTGTACACCATGTGTTCAATTTAATGCACCACGTAGTTTAATTTGATTTTTTTCAAAGTTTAGGTGCTATAATCACACATTCTAGGCTTTTATTCATTGCTTATAATATTGTCATGCCTATTTGAAACAAAAGTTGTGGTCAACATTGTTCTTAGACTGAGGTAAGGAAATTGGCATATCTGTTGGTAGATACTGCGATTGTAGTCCTGATGACCGTGATCGCTATACCTGAGGGCAATTTTTGGGAGAAATCAAACTTTTTGCCTATCCTTTGCTGCCCTCAAAACTTCCATAACGCTACCACATGAGCTTATCTGTTTGATCCAGTATGTTTTTGGTATACTAATACTACTAGCAGTCAAAGTTACACTGCTTACAGGTTCTCAGCCTCAAATATGAGATATTTTGACAATACCATATCCAAGGCCGCACAATTCCAACACCTCTACTATGAATATTTCAATAGTACTAAGCTACTATCTGGAAGGGGTATTATCTTGAATAAGGTTGAAGAGAATCACCAAGAATTCCATGCCAGACTCACTGTGACCCGGTGGATGTTCTTTGCCTTGAAACCCTACTATGTTAATGAACAGTGGGTACATGAGTTCTATGCAAACCTCAGCATAGTTTCTCTCACAAACCCAGTGATGAAAATTCAGGGTAAGGAAGTGAATTTCGGGGCGAAGTAGATTAATACGGTGTGTATCGACTCCCATATGCTGACATGGGGAAGTTTCAGGCAAGAGCATATGAGCCAGGGACCTGGTTGGCAAATATTTTATGTCCTAGAAAAGCAGTTCCCTGGTCCTTCACCAAGAGTGATATTTTGATGAAGGACTTCATAGTAGAAGTTATGCTTTTACTAAATATCATATACATCTAAGTATGTCCATGCATCCATATGACCATTGTCATGATTTGTGATCTCAAATGGTAGCTTGCATCCTATCTAGCATCACTCTCAATATAGAAAAGATACCATTCACCTTTGTTGTATTAAATTGAATTCCTTACTAGTGATAACGTACTAATGACTATGATGGACAGTGAATATCTCAAAAAAAGTGCTAATACTAAATGTTAAGCTCGAAAACTACATCTACCAACTCAAACTCATGAGTAGGGAAGTTGAACTCGTGCACCATTAGCTATTCCTTAGTACATACAATAAATTACCCTTCTATATTAGAACACAACATAAACCGACACCTAAAGCATCACAATATATATAAACCCTTCACCGGTAATTGGATTATTTCAAGATAGAGATAAAGTGATTAAGACCTTACGATTTAGAAAGTTTCTTTAAAACAATTAGAACACAAAAACAAAACCGCATTCCTAGTCAATCTAGTCAATGATGTTGCAATAATTGAAAATTTCTTGATGAACCACATATATTGTCTCCAACATAATAAAATTGCAAACCTCCAACACAATAACATCAATCTTCGTTGGGTATACAATAATACCATTCCTAGAAAACAATTTCCACAAGAATTCTACAAATATGAGCCAAAACATGAACTTTGATAATTTGGAATAAAGACAATGATCTCTTAGGGTGTAAAGCACAGTCCTTAAATTCTAGTTGAGATCCTTCCTAATCCTCGAATAGAAAAGGATGTAATTAATCAACATAACCATAAAGGAGTACAAATAAGGCCTAAATACGTGTTTCATAAAATCCATGAATGTTTCTAGGGCATTTAAAAATCCAAAAGACATCACCATGAGCTCATAATGGATGCAGCGCGTACTAAAAGTTGTCTTAGAGATGTCACCTCATGAATCATCAGCTGATGGTAGCCAGATCTAAATTAAATCATAAACAAATGGATTATTAAAATGAGGCACATGATACGTATTTGTTACTGTCACCTTATTTAACTATCGACACTTGATAAACATACGCATAGAACCGTCCTTGTTCATTAAAAATATAATATAAGTACCCCAAGAAAATACCCTTGGTCCAATAAATCATGTACCTAAAGATCCTAAAGTTATATATTTGGCTTGTTTAGCTTAGTAGGTTCCATTTGGTTGGGTTCCACAGAAATAGGCCAGTCCTTGTCTTAAGATTAATAACAAACTATATTTCATGCTTAGGAGGAAGGTCAAGTATAATGTACAAAATACATTAGAAAACTTGTGGACTACCATAATATAGTTAAGTGAAGGATTATTAAAATTTACATCATGGACATAATCCAAATAAAAGAAAAAACACCTCGATACTAGTCTCCTATTCTTATATATAAGAAATAATCATGATCATAGATATTTATAACAACCCTATAACACAACTGGTCATTTTATAAAATCATATCAAAATTAACTATGTCTAGAACAATAAGGTCAACATGAATATCATATTTATTAATACTCATAATATATGATCTATATACCTAATCCATTTTTAGAGAATCACTTATAAGAGTAGATACACATATAGATAGATATAATGAATCCCAAGACAATCATTATCGAGGTGTACAATAGGTAGACACATTAGAACACATGGAGCCTAGATCAAATAAAGTAAAATCTAGACAAAGGAATACTGAGATTGTACCTGTAATAATAACATTTAAAGATGTGATACCCCAAACCTTTTGATAATTAAAAAGATCTTAAAAAGAGTCATTAGGACCCTAGTATTGAAGATAAACCACCTAGGATTAGTTTGGGTTAGGTTGTGGATATTTTTAGATGTAGAGAGGGATTTGCATTGCTAAATAAGTGCTTCGTGGAAGCCCCACGATAAGAATACATCTTTGATGGGATGCTATTCTGATTTAATGTTGAGGTCTATGCCGCATTCCTTCAACATCACTCAAGGTCTGCGTCGCAAACCTCCTAGTCCGCTATGGGGGTGTGCCTCAAACCCCTTCTCTATTCATCAAAGTACTCAATTTTTAATATATTATAAGGGAATAGGTATTTTTCCATACCCTAAGTAATTCTAAAACATATTATGGACATGTATAGGGTATCTAAAATGATTAACAATCATCAAATTTGCATTTAATCTCCCTCCCCATGTTAGTTAACAAATATATTCTTCTTTACACTCTCAAGGGATAAGGGAATATGTTTTTTCCTGAGGATTAACCTTCTAAAGCTTTAAGAAGTCAATAAATTAAAGTATGTGGGGTTTGAACAAGTATACTCTTTCATCCTTATGGCTCAAAGTGTGGTTTTCTTTTTAATTTTGAAGAAAGTTATTTACTAGGGTTGATATCAATTTTACTATGTTTTGAAATATTGATGCCTAATCATAAATAGAACTTTATTTTACATATGATTAAATATTTACATACACTTTGAATCCATTAATGTTTCCTTGATTGTTAATTTTGATGAGTTCATGAGACGAATTTCATTATTTAGACAAAAAGGAGGATAAGCTAATAAAAGTTTTCAATTTGAGGATTGAATTTGATATTTTGATACGATGTTTCTATGAGATATTGATTTATTTAAAGTTTAAGAAAAATTTATTGATTTTACAAGAAGTTTAAGATTATAATCTCCAGTTACAAGTATTACAAAATGATTAAAGTTCAGTTTTGATCTTATGATCTAAGATAAGACATAAAATCCACAAGTTTCCTCATGAATACAATTAAGTAAGAGAAACATAGTTGGTTTTCAGTATATAAAGTCCTTATGCTATTTCAAAGTAGATTTCATAAGTATGAGCATATAAGTATATGTTTTAGGTAGAGTATTAGTACTGAGCGGGGAATATAGGTTTAGTGCATCCTACTATCCAGAAACTGCATGCCACATAGGTTTATGTTTAGAGGCCTCTATAGAGAGTGTCCCCTCATTTAACCAATATGGTCTAAGTTTATTGATCACTCTAAGTTAAGGTTCTATTTGATAGAAATGGTAGAACAACTCTGCTCAATATAGGAAAGGCATTAGACTCCACTATAACTCATATGGTTTATATTGGTTATATGAATCTCCTATAAAAAAGCACAAAAATTAAAGATTGTAGAAACTAAGTGTAATGGATCCTAAGCTTATTAGATTATCATTTATTATTCGGGTTTAATGATGTTCCATCTTTTGATTTTATTCATGATCGAGGTGATTCTATTTACGCTAAGTATGCATGGTTTAAATTAAATATTGATTCAACTTTACTTATGCACTCACCCCCATATACTCAGTATATTCCATAAGTACTAACCCAAACATATGTCTATGTGCTACATTGTTTCATAATGTATGTACTTGTGTTCGTCCCTAGTTGCACAATTGGCTGCAAGTGTTATTTCCTATACTTAGATAGTTGCTGAGTCCTTATTGTTCGAGGGACCCTTTTATGATGATATCAAATGTTCAGTATAATTATTCCAATTGTTTAGCTTTTAGTTTGGGTTATATGGGGTCTGTCCCAATGGTTCTTCTATCAGTTATTTTACTCTTATCAAGACAAGTCAGAATATGTTCAATTTAGCTTTTTACGGGTTTTTTGTAAAGGTTATTAAGTTTACCAGTTTTAATAAAGATTATTCACCTGCTTGAATTTTTTTTATGTTTTGTTTAGTTTAGCTCATATTTTAAGTTCACATCTATAAGATTCCATTGTTGAGTAGATAACAAAGGTTAGCTTGGGCTATTAGTAGTGTTAAGTTTAGTGTGACATCCTTGGGGTACCTTCAAGGCATTACAAACGTGTTCCCTTTAAGGCGTTACTAACTTGGTATCACATCCTAAGGTTTTAAAGAGTCCTAGGGAGTCTGACAAGCCACATTATATAGTGTCTTGATCATTAGTGTGAAGTGTTCCACAGTTAGGAGCAAGAGGATATGGGACATATTAGGAACCATCCATTCTTTCATGATCACTATCATACTTTGAATTTTTCCCTATATATTCTAATTTTTTCTTTCATGTGATAGAGAATACCTCCTTGAAGAGCTTACACACATAAAAATAGGGATTAGCCAACCCTAACACCACCTATAGACCTTCTAAATGAAAACATTTCTAATGCTGAATTTTGGATCACCTTCTAAGTGTTAACTCAGGTAGTGGTTACAAATGTTTAGGTCAACCAACCAGCAACGGTCCCACTTTAGTATAATGGCAACTTGGTTGTAACCAGAATTTGAGACTTTATAAGGATGAACCTACCTGAATTCTTTGGGTCAAAGGTGAATGAGGATCCTCAGTTCCTCATCGATGAGGTGAAGAAGAATACATAAATTATGAATGTTACTGAAGAGAAAAATATGGAATTGGCTTCTTATCAATTCAAGGATATTGCTTATGATTATATTACTATGCGAAAGGATAGTAGAGGTAAGAATATAACTCCTATGAGTTGGGATGTGATTCAAACAACATTTCTTGATAGGTTCTTTTCTTGTGAGATAAGGAAGGCAAAGGTACAATATTTTATGAATCTAAGGCAGGTCTCTATGTCGGTTAACGAGTTTAACCTGAATTTCACTCAGCTACCTAAGTTTGTACCATCACTACTGCTAGATTCCAGAGCTCAAATGAGTAAGTTTGTCACTTGTGTGTCTGATTTGGTGGTTTAGTAGTGAGGATAACCATTTTGATTATTGCTATGGATACTACTCAATTGATGACCCATGTTCAGTAGATTGATGTTTAAAATTTATAGGATCAATAGAGGAGGAATAAGAGGGCGAGGACCTAAAAATTTGGGTTTAGTCAGCAAAGGTCTGTAAAGGGAAATTGTTCATAGTTTTAGGGCAACTCATTAACGCCTGCACCATCCGCAACGTAGTTTCCCTGCACCCATAATTAAGCAAGAATAATG
This sequence comes from Capsicum pubescens, assembly GCA_030864215.1. Taxonomy (NCBI): domain Eukaryota; kingdom Viridiplantae; phylum Streptophyta; class Magnoliopsida; order Solanales; family Solanaceae; genus Capsicum; species Capsicum pubescens. Next base: position 221,697,620 of record CM061540.1, on the reverse strand, counting down.
GGGCAGAGTTCTAACATATAGATCCTAGGGTAGCATATTTGGGACACCCAGTTATCCATCTTGCACAAACAGTGATAAGATCCATCCGATTGAGTGCTTACTAGATAGAGGTGGTTGTTTTGGTTGAGGTAGGATGGGCCACAGGATCAAGGAATGTCCTTATACTAAGAAGGGAAGCAAAGATTCTCATCCTCAAACACTATCCACAAATTCAGTAGTGAAATTAGGCTGCCCAGCTCAACAATAGGGTCCATCATCTAGTACCAGACAGTCTGTGTCAGAGTCAATTTTATGCTATAAATTTTGTAAGAAGTAGGAGGGCTCCCCAGATGTTATCACTGGTTTGCTACGTGCTTTTTACGTTGGTGTTTATGTGTTGATAGACACGGGGAAAAACCTTTTTTTATGACCCCACTTATTGCTATGAATTTTTAAATCAATCCTAAAAGTCTTTCGAAGCCCTTCTTAGATTTTACTCCAGTGGGTGAGTCTCTTATTTCTAGACATATATATAGAATGTTCACTATTATAGTCCTTCATAGGGTCACAACTTGAAATTTAATAGAGATAGAAATAATAGATTTTTATGTTATTTTGGGCATGAATTTGCTCCATTCATGCTATGCATCAGTCAATTGTTGAACCCAATTAGTAAAGTTTTAGTTTTCTAATAAGTCAGTCCTCGAGTGGAAGGTTAGATCAGTATCTCCCAAAGGTCATTTTATCTCTTATCTGGAAGCCAAAAAGTTAATATAAAAAGGTGTGTCTATCACATAATTTGAGTTAAAGAAACAAAGTATGAATCCCCAACCATTCTTTCAATCCATGCAATCAATGATTTTTTTGAGGTGTTTCAGGGGACCCACTCAGGGTACCTCCCGCTAGAGCAACAAGTTTAGTAATGATCTTCTTTCCGATTCCAAGCCGATCTCCATTCCTTTCTATCATATGGCTTTGGCTGAGCTCAATGAATTGAATAAAAAACTTAAGGACCTCTTAAGTAAGGGGTTTATTAGACCTATGTTTTCCCCATGGAGCGCTCCAATTCAGATTTTACGCCAGAACGATGGCACCTTCTAAATGTGCATAGAATACATACAGTTAAGAATGATCCCCATCAAGAATAAGTATAATAGTCCTAGTATTGATAATTTATTTGATCATCTTTAGGGCGCTCGCTAGTTTTCAAAGATTGATCTTAGATAAGTGTACCACCAATTAAAGGTTAGGGAGCAGGACATTCAAAATATGGATATCATATCTCGATATGGTAATTTTAAGTTTTACATTACGTTGTTGTGATTCCCCGAAAAAAAAAATTGTTAAGATCTCGGACGAAAATGTATTGATTTCTGTTCTTTATCATGATTAATAATTTTTTACTTTGTGGAATTTCTAGATATGCAACCCTTCATCGTGTAGAGCATAGAATAAGCTTTCCAACGATATGTGGATCATCCAAAATGGACACTCGATAAATGAGTTATGATCATTCCGATCTAACCGTGAATAGTGGTGAACAGTAAATGTGCAGGAAAAAAATACTGAGGCCAGGCGAATTTTAGGGTCAACTTCAAACGATCATAACTCCTTGTACATAATGATCTGGGTGAGATACTACATATCAACAGAAATATCTGAAAGTCCTCTTTCCAATGAAATTGGTTTCATCCAATTTGTCCATTGGAGAAAAAAGTTATGGTCGATCTGTTTCAGCCTATCAAAACAATCCACCAAATGACAGATTTGACATTATTTGATTTTTAAGGGTATTTTGGTCATTTCCACTCCACTCCATCCAGGTAAACCATGTATTTAAGTCCATTAAGAGCATTCAATAGCTCATTTTTCTCCAAAATTTCCTAAGGCTCAAACCCCAACCCTACTACTCCAAATTTCATCCTTCTATGTCTCTTGATTGAACCGTAGAAATTTCAAATTGATTTGGGATTCGAGTTGATCATGTTAAGGGCTTCGAGAAGCACCCTTTATTTTCGTGAATAAATTTTCGGAGTCGGAAATTCATATTCATCTTCCATTTTTAGGTATGTGGGGCTTTGAACAAGATTATCCTTTCGATCTTGTGCCCGGTATTTTTGTTGAATTACATTGACAAGAGATTTTACATGTTTTACCATGAATTAGAAATATGGTTTTATATCTTATATTATTTTCCATGATCTATGGGATTATGTAATCCGATATATGTATGATGTTGAGATGGAATTATGTCCAAAAAGTTTTTAATTATGAGAGTATGATGATTTAATTTGTTAAGCCTTGATTTATACTATCATTCCACTATTTCCTTATTATGAATTTATAATTGATACTGGAAATTCTATATCCCTACTATGGGTTGATGTCTCAAGTACCTTTAAATGAGAGTTGGATGGAAAATTGAGAAATGTTGATATTGAAGTTACAATGAGTCTTGGTATTTTCCGAATAGTTTTGATGAGTTAAATTGTTGAAAATATTATGTATTGAGTCTTCATATCCTTGTCCAAATATCGAGTTGGTTATGGTTCAATGCATTGATAACTTGTTGATGTTGAGGAAGATTAAAATGTTTTGAGCTAAAATGTGTTGAGTTAGAAATCCACAAATTGATATGATTTGATAAATGAGAAAGAGATTTTATTTGGTCTTTATGATAGAACCCTGTGATATTGTGGTGGATTTCATAACGCATTCTGAGATTTTCGGGGAGTAGTACTTAGCATCGAGAGGGAGATTTGGTATTTTCCAAAACCTATGTGACACCGTAGGGTTGTTTGATGATGATATTATTGGCCAGAGAGCCCGATTATGATTATTCCAGTTTTAAGGTCGTACTCCTTGGCAAAGAGTATGACGCTCCCTCCAACGGGGGTTTCAAACGTTGGTATTCCATGTTTCTCACGTGGGGTTATCGGTTATAGGAAACTCTCCTATCCATAAGAGCCATGTTTATTGAAATACCAAGTCACTCTGAGTTTTGATGTGGTAAGTCAAGTTGCCTATGATGATCTATAATTATTTATGAGTTTTTTCTCCTATATTTCCTATCTAAGATGTTATGAGTTGCACGATTCAATGTCACTCAAGCCAGGTATGTGATGATCGACGTATTTACACGCCTAAAGTACTATAATTGACCCATATTTTAGCTATGTTTTGAGGGCAAAATATATAATTCATGCACTTTTAGTCCTTTTTCCTGTAAGTGAGCTAACAAACGTGATTAGCAAGTTTTCAGGTATAAATGATGCAGATTTTAGCATATTATGGAAAACTTGACTCCCAAGGAAGCTTCACAAAAGAAGGAAGGGAAAGCTTGGACACCAAGGACTAAAAGTGACGCATGGAAAAACTGTCCCGGGCAAAAATAACATTTCTAAAGACTTTGGAAACAATAGTAACTTAGTAGGATTAGGATAATGATGCAGTAACCTAGTAGGACTAGGATAAGTAATGCAGTAGCTTAGTAGGAATAGGATATGGGTGTTATAAATACCCTATTTTGCTGGAGATTATTATTATTCCCATCCATCCATCCATCAAAACAATTCTCCACCACCCTCATCCCTATTCTATCCTTCCTCTTTTTCTTCATTAATTCATTGTTGACATTATTTTTCATATATTCGACTTTTAATTTTTAGAACAAGAGAAAAGCTATTTGCAAGGACTTCACGTGAGATTTTTATAATGATAAAGTCTATTGTGATTTCCGTTGCACTCATGAATAGCTAAACTTCTCTGTTGGGGTTATGGAAGCCTTATTAGATACTATCTATTTCTATGAGTTTGTGAATTCATGACACGTATGCTGCTTATATCATTACTCTCTTCATCTTAATCTAAATTCTAGTGGTTGCAAACATATAGAATACGCCAGTATAGCATTAACTTGTTCGAAAGAAAAGTTATATGTCTGGAAAAGAGATAAATGTCAAGGTAATAGGGCACCAACCCCTGTTAAAAAATTAGTGACGTAACTGGATTAACCTCTTGGAGAATTTGTACCGTTAGACACGCTTTAAGCTCAAAAGAGTTAAAGTGAAATAATCCTTGATGGTCGAAAGACGCCTGGATTTATCATAGAATACAATTCCCTATAAGCACATGCATATCTGAATTCCGCATAACTCATAGCCAATAGAGACGTATAACTCATAAGGTGGACATAACCCCAACTCTTAATTCTCATTGGTTAAACATCTTACTGGACATTCTTTCCTTTTTACTTTGCTATTTTCCGTTTTTACTCTACTATTTTGTTACATTATTGCACGCTACAAAATCCCCCCTTTTACGAGACTTGCACCAAAAGTCTAATAATTTTTGCTTACTTAGTGACCGGCTATTCTCTGTGGGATCGATACCCAACCCAGTTGGATTATATATTTGACAACGACCGCTTACACTCTTACGAGAGCTGTAGTTTGAGCGTTATCAGTATGTCATTATGGTCCGTATGTACATTTTTATGAAATCTATGATATTATTTATATTTTGCATATGCCCCTACATACTCAGTACGTATCTTGTGCTAACCCACATATTTCTCTATGGGATACATTCTTACCATGATGTAGGTTCAGGTACTCAGCCGCAGCCGCGACAGTGATATCCGAGTGTCGCATCTACGTTCTTTCGGTGGTGAGTCCTTATGGTTTGAGGACCAAGTTGCTAGTTTTCGTGCTGTTGTTTTATGATCCCTTTGGTCTGTTGAGTCATTTGGGGTTTTGTACCAATGGCTCGTTGATTTTTTTGTATACAGGCTATGTCAACTTAGTGTATTGTTGAGTTAGTTTGTGTATAGACATTCCATATATGTACAGTCTAACGATATTTCGTTCCATGTGCGATGTGATATAATATGTACTTATATATATATCCTTAGCGTAGCATGTATGTTATTGTGTTGAAACCCAAGGGTAGTGTTTTGCCTTAACGGGTTAGCTTGAGGCTACATGTAGCCTTGGGCACCGTTTGGCATCTTGAGATGATATTTTGAGGCGTTACAGTTGTTCGGACTAACAAATGCTCCTGCAACTTTTATGGATTTTATGAATAGGGTTTTCAGGTAGTACTTGGGCATGTTTGTCATTTTTTTAAGACGATATACTTATATATTTTTTGAGTGTCAAGGAGTATGAAGACCATTTGAAGAATGTGTTGCATACCCTTAAGGATTCTCAACTTAATGCGAAGTTTACTAAGTGTGAATTTTAGTAGGAGTCTATTACATTTTTGGGGCAAGTGATTTCAATGGTCGGTATTCATGTAGACCCTCAGAAGACTAATAAAGTGAAGCACTGGCCTAGGCCTATTACTCTATCTGACAATCAGATCGTTGTAGGATTAGCCGATTATTATGAGAGGGTTGTATAAGGATTTTCTCCAATAGCTTCACCATTGACTAGATTGACACAAAAAAAGGAAAAGTTTAATTTGTCATATAGATATGAGAAGAGTTTCCATGAGTTGAAGGATAGATTGACTTAGGCTCTAGTTATAGCTTTGCCAGAAGGGTTGAATTGATTTTTCATGTATTGTGATGTTTATAGAGTTGGGTCAGGTTGTGTTTTAATGAAGAATGTTTAGGTAATAGCTTATGTCTTCAGGCATCTTAAAGAAAATGAGAAAGTCTACCCAACCCATGATTTAGAGTTAGCTGTTGTGATGTTTTTTCTAAAGATTTGTAGGCTCTATCTTTATGGTGTACATATTAATGATTTCACTAATCATAAGAGTCATTAGTATGTATTTTAACAAAATGAGTTAAATCTTTATTAGAGAAGGTGGTTGGAGTTGTTGAAAGAGTATGACATAAATATACTTTTGCACCTAGGTATGGCAAATGTGTGGTAGATGCATTGAGTAGAGTGTCTATGGGCAGTGTGGATCATGTGAAGAAATAAGAACTGGAGTTAGCTAGTGAAGTGCACAGGCTAGACCATTTAGAAGTTTGTTTTCTTGATATGGATGATGGGGAAGTAATAGTCCAGAATGGTTTAAAATCATCCTTAGTTGTAGAATTGAAGGAGAAACGACATAGTGATCCTATACTTATCTAGATATTAGAAGTAGTTCAACAATAGAAGGTGGAGGTTTGTCATAATGGGGGATGGGATACTTTATTATAAAGGTCACTTTTGTGTTCCCAATGTGGATGGGTTGTGGGAAATAATATTAGACAGGGGTCACAGTTCAAAGTATTTGATTCACACAGGTTCTACTAAGATGTACTGTGACTTGCGAGAAATCTATTAGTTAAATGGCATTAAGAGAGGCATAGTAGATTTTGTAGCCAAGTATCCCAATTGCCAGCAGGTTAAAGTTGAACACCAGAGTCCTATTGGTATGCTTAAGGAGATCATTATTCCTTCTTAGAAGTAGGAAGTAGTGATATACACTTCAATATAGGGTTTTAGCGTACCAGACATCAGGATGATTCAATCTAGGTTATATTGATCGAATGACCAAATTAGCCCATTTCTTACCTGTTAAAACTTTATATACAATAAAAGACTATTCAAACATGTATGTTAACAATTAGTAAGGCCTCATGGGATACCTTTGTCAATTATTTCACCTAGAGGCATTCAGTCACTTCCCATATTTTGCAATCATTTTAGAAATTCCTTGGTATAAAGGTCAAGCTTAGTTCGACTTTTCATCCGTACATAGATAGTCAATCTTAGTATATAATTCAGACACTGGTAGATAAGTTGAGAGAACAAGAGATGGACTTTAAGGGAATATGGGTTGATTATTTACCTTTGATTGAGTTTACCTACAATAATAGTTATCATGCTAGTATTTAGATGCATCCCTTTGAAGCACTGTTTGGGCGTAGATGCAGGTTACCTATAGGTTAGGTTTGAGTTAGGGGCGGAAAAATTTATTGGGTCGGACTATATTCTTGAAGCAATGGAAAAGGTCCAATTGATACATGAGAAGTTGAGGGCAACTGAAACTCACTAAAAATTATATGCAGACATGAGGAAAAGAGAGCCAATGTTTTAAGTGAGTGATCGGGTGTTCTTGATGGTGTGACCTATGAAACGAATAATGAGATTTTGGAACAAGGTAAGCTTAGTCATTGGTTTTTTGTCCTTATGAGATAGTAAAACCGGTTAGAGAGGTGGCATATGAATTAGATCTTTCATCAAAATTAGGTGTCTTCCACCATGTTTTCCATGTTTCGATGTTAAAGAAATATACAGGGGACTCTTCCTTATTAGTCACCATAGAAAGTATTGGAGTAAAGGAAAATTTGTCCAATGAGGAAATGCCACTTGAAATTCTTAATAGGAAAGTCTAAAGTCTAAGGAATAAGGATGTAGCGCCAGTGAAAGTTCTTTGGAGAAACAAGTCGATTGAAGGTGATACTTTAAAAGTGGAGGTAGATACGATGACCAGGTACCCTCACCTATTATCTTCAAATTCAATTCTTGCTTGTGGTAATTAGTATCTCTCTTCAACAAATTCATTCTCTTTAAGTCCATCTAGTTATTGTTCTTCACATCATATCATGTATTCTTTAGTTTTTTGAGCCTGTATTAGTATACACTGAGTTATTTTCTCAGCGTGGAAAGAATTTATCTTTACCCTAACTCCTTATTTTAGAAAATTGTCATTCGGGAATGAACAATACCAAATAGGAGATAATGTGACACCCCAACCTTTTTGATTCTTAAAGAGTACTTAAAGTGACTCCTTAGTACCCCAGTATTGAAGATAAACCATCTAAGATTGGGTTTATTTTATTTGGGGATGTTTTTAGACGTAGAAGAGGTCTTTGCATTGCAAAATGGGTGCTTGGTAGTGCTTCGAGCCATTAATATGCTAGTGATAGGACACTATTTTATTTTATGCAACAGAGCTCCAACATCACCCCAGGGGTTAAGCCACAAACCTTCTAGTTTGCGATGGGGGTCGTACTACGAACCCCCTTCTCATTCATCAAATTACTTTGTTGTTAATATATTTTAAGGGTATATATGTCTTTTCAAACCCTAATAATTTCCCAAAACCATTATGGAAATGTATAGGGTCTCCAAAAATATTAAAAATTATTAAATAGGCACTTAATCTCCCTCGCCATGTTAGTGAACAAATGAATTCTTCTTTATACTCTCAGGGGATAAGGAAATAGTGTTTCCCCCAAGAATTCAGCTTCAAAGCTTTAGGAAGTCAATAAATTCAGGTATGTGGGGTTCAATCAAGGATGCTCTTTCATTCTTGTGCCCAAAAATGTTTATTATGTTTAATTTTGTAGAAAGTGATTTACTAGGGTAGATACCCATTTACTATATTTTGAATTATTGATTCCTAATCATAAATAAAACATTATTTTGCATATGATTACATATTTACATACGTTTTGAATCCTTTAAAGTGACCTTGATTGTTATGTTTGAATATTTCATGAGATGAATTTCATTATTTTGACAACAATCTTGATAAGTTGATAAAAGATTTCCATTTGAGCATTCATCTTGATATTTTGATATGATGTTTCTATAAGATAATCAATTATTTCAAGTTTCAACAGAAGTTATTGTATTTGCAAGAATTTTAAGTTTATAAGATCAAATTACAAGTATTACAACATGATTAAAGTTCAGTTTTGATCTTATGGTCCAAGATAAAATGTGAAATCAACATGCTTCATCATGAATATGATTTATGTGAGAGAAACATAGTTGGTTTTTGGTATATAAATCCCTTATGCTATTTTAAGGTGGATTTCATAAGTATGAGCATATAAGTATATATTTTAAGAGTAGTATTTAGCACCGAGGGGGGAATATGGGTTTAGCGCATCCTATTCTCCAAAAACTATGTGCCATCGTAGGTTTAAGTTTAGAGGTCTCGCCAAAGAGTGTCCCCTACTTTAACCAATATGGGCTACGTTTAGTGAGCTCTCTAAGTTAAGGTTCTATTCTGATGGCAAGGGTAGAAAAACTATCCTCAACAGGGGTAAGATATTCAACTCCATGATAGCTTATATAGTTTATTTTGTCTATAAGAATCTCCCATAAAGAAGCAGAAAAAATAAAGATTTAGAAACTTAGCTTAATGGCTCACTAAGTTTATCGTATTATGCTTTATTATTCTGATTTTATGATGTTCTACTTTTTGGTTTTATTCATGATCGAGGTGAATCTATTTATCTTTACCATGCATGGTTTAAATTAAATATTGTTTGATATTTACTTATGCACTCACCCCCATATACTCAGTAAATTTTAGAAGTATTGACCTATATATATATCTATGTGCTACATTTTTTCATAATGTTGGTTCTGGTATTCATCACCAGCACCACGGTTTACCATAGGCACCAATTCCTACACTCAGACAGTTGGTGAGTCCTCTTCGTTCGAGGGCCTTTTTTATGATGATCTCAATTGTTTAGTGCAGTTATTCTAGTTGTTTAGTTTTTAGTTTGGGTTAGCTTGGGTTTCTCCCAGTGGATCTTCAATCAGTTATTAGAGGCTTGTCAAGAATAGTCATTTTATGTTCCTTTTAGCTTATCACATATTTTTTGTAAAGGTTATTATGTTTTAGAGTTTTAATCAAGATTATTCGCCTATTTGAATTCTATTTTTGAGTTTTCTTCAGTTTCTACTCATATTTGAAGTTCACATCTACGAGAGTCTAGTGCTGAGTATATAATAAGGGTTGGCTTGGAATATTCATAGTCTTAAGCACTATTTAGCGTCCATGGGGTACCTTCGAGGAATTACCGAAGCCTCAACCTCCAACCTAAAAAGAAAAACATATAGATGACATTTGATCTTTAGACTAGAAGCCTAGTTGTCCACCTGCTCTACTTGGTTAAAGATCTCGTATTGAGCCCCATGGAGTACCCTTACAACATTGGGTACCATTCCTAGATGAGGGTAGCGCCAATTTAACCAACAAAACACACAGTGCAATAGTCTCAGTTATCCCACATTAGGGACACTATCTAGTGAAATGGCCTACAATACCATAATTATAGCATTCCCCAAGCACTCTAATCTATTGACAAGGCCTGTCTAATCCCAAAGTCCACCTCATCCTAAAGATTCTAAAAGGATACCCCTCAAAGAATTACTAGTGATTTACCCACTGGAATAACTATAACAAGATGACCCCCTTTTGAAATCTACATCACTACATAAATGGGCCTAATAGACTAAACCCAATATAGGTACAGATGATGCTAGGGATACCTACTCTTGATACATGTACCTCTAAATGGTGCCCTACAATGGTTCTCACTATAGTTTTCCTTCTAATAAGAAATATTATCGCTACCCCCCTTAGGCCTCACGATGAATATCCTCCATAGTCTAGGCATAGTCAATAATATATTAAATAACTTACCCAAAACTATCACACTTTGAGTAGCCATACAAACTTGAAATCACAACCTTCTGACAAAGAAATGAATCCACTCGTACTCAGTAGATAGTATTGTAGTTACTTGTTAGGTCAACTTATGGAATCTTGACTCATACTCTGCCAGTAGTGTAGAGCATTGTTCTAACCCTTTGAACTGGTTTCTCATATACTCGTGCAATTGTGAGGAAAATAATTTTCAAAGAAAGCCTTAGAGAACTGATTCAATGACATAAGAGGAAATATAGCTAGTCTATAACCAACATATCCCCTCCACAATTATCTTGCAAATATGTAAAATTTAAAGGTGGTATAATCCACACTATTTGACTTAATTCAGCCAAGATTATGCCACCTATCCTCACAGATAGTAAGGAACTCGAGTGAGTTCTTTCCTAGGACTCTTGCAAACCTCTATGGATATTATCTAATAAATTATACCAACATCTTCTACTCCACAAAGTCATGGTTGGCTGGGTTTCTGTTGGTAGTTGAACTACCAGTGCTAATGGAACCTCTACTCTGGGAGCCACAACTACAAGTTATGCTTCCATACAAAGTCAACCCTCGGATCCCTATGAGAAAATATATGGGCCTCATCCTTCGGTTTCACCCAAAACATACCCGATAGTTAAAACAAACCATTATAGAGGATCAAGGAAGATATTAATCCAAGGGTTACCTAGACCACCCCGTTGCCCACTGGTTATTGGGGAGGAAGATCCTCTAGTGTTATATCAACTGTAGCATCAATATCCAAAGCCGGTGAATCCTCTTTTGCTAGACCTTGAGTTGTTGTTTCAACTATGACCTAACCTTGATCTTAGGGTCAACCTTTACCAATAACTGGTCTGCTAGCTCCACACTTTGGGTTCCCGTCCCCGACTGTTGTAGCCCTCATCCGAGCCATTTGAATGAAAGTGAAATAAATGAGAATTTGGAAACTAATAAAAACACAATGCATAATAATGAACCAAGAAGATAGAATCTTTCTAAGATTATCTTTTTCCCCCCCAAAGATATGACAAAGACGTCATTGCACTGATCTATGAGACTCCACTAGACATTTGCTCTTGTACTAATAATATCTATAAACCTACGCTCTAATAAAAAACTATCATGTACCAATTTCTCAGTCCAAGATGGTACCTACTATAACCCACCAAGAGATAAGTCAAACCATAGCCCAGAATGACAAGTAACAGGCTAACTAGCAGAAGATAAGGAAATAAAGGTACAACTATAATAAAAAGAAAATAGAAGATATATATATATATATATATATATATGTATATTGTAGAATATAAGCATGTTATACAAGTTCAAAAAGAGTAAAAAATACAAAAAAGAATTCCCCCAAGACCTTGTACGGTCAGTACAAGAGCCACTATAACATAATGAGTACTAGAAAGAGTCAAAATATAAATTGCAATTTAAAAATATATAGAATAATACTTTAAAGATAGAAGAAGGTCAGGGATTAGATTAGGACTATAAAATCTCAACTAATCATCATTTAACAATACAAATCGAGTAAATTGTCAATAGTGGTGACTCATTGACATGAACCGAGCCAGGGTCTGGCCGTGACGGGTATCACAAGTTCACCATGGAATGGAGACCACCCCTTAACCTAACCTCAAGAGAACCATAATAATAATAATAATGCGAAAGCAAATTAAATAGTAACAAAAGATGAATAGATAGCTCTATGAAAACTAAGAGTCAATCAAAAACCAACCCACATCTTTCCTCGAAAGCCTCTAAACTAGAATAATAACCAAATCGAGATGTGCCCCTGACTAGTACCTAATGAATCTAAAAGTACTGAATCAATAATGAAAGAATAATGATATGATAAGGCCTTCTGAAGGATGGAGGTTCACCACTTCACAACAACTCAATAGAAGTGCTAATCTACCTAACACTTCACAAGATCAACAAAAATATCTTTGGACCCTAAATCATGAATCTGTGTAATTTTCTATGACGGTCAGTGGGATAAGCGCTGGCATGTAACTCAGGAAAATTGGTAACATGATGCCATGTCCAAAGTCAGTCAAAACTGCATGCACACATTCATATATACATATATAGGATGCAAGGATAAGGTATGGGTTATTAACATGAGTTTTTTAAAACCTTTAACTTAGAATGTGTAGCTCGATCCATGCTAAAGGCATCCATGGGCTATATGGGTTGAGCTACCCCTACTGAAAGAGCCTTAGTGCATGTTAGACATACGAATTGAGGAAAATTTAGGGGAAAACTAAAGCCTCCAAGGGAAATAACTATCCAATATATATATATATATAAAGTGAGTGTCAAGCACATGGTCATATAGACCCCTAGCTGACAAATGTGGTTTCTAGTGTTTATACCCCCGGGGCATAAACCATCATTGTGATCTGCATAACCATCTTTAAGCATAAAATAAAACTCTTTACATACAATTCCAACCATTAACCGGGAGTCATTACCACCCATGTCCAAAATTAGTAAAAACCGCATGCACAAATTCATATATACATATGCAGGATGCTAGGACAGGGTATGGGTCATGGACTTGAGAGTTTTAAAATGATTAACATAGACAGTGTAGATTGATCCTTCCTAAAGGCCCCCTTGGGGTATATGGATTGAGCTCTCCTACTTTAAGAGCCTCAGTGCATGTTAGTCGCACGAATCGATGAAAATTTAGGGGAAAACTAAAGCCACCATGGGTTGTAGCGATCCCCAATATAAATATATATATATATATATATATATTTGTATGAATATATATTTATATGTATATTTATATATATAAAGTGTGTGTCAAGTACTAGGTTATATAGAACCCCAAGCCGGCAAACATGGTTTCCAGTTTTTCTCCCACGGTATATAAACCTTCACGGTGAGCTACACAACCCCTTGTAAACCTAAATTAAAATACATTACACGCAATTCCAACCATTAACCAAGAGTCATTCATTAAGGAATTTACCACTTAGTATCACTATAGAAATATGCTTCCAAGATAAATTAAATATGCCAAACCAATTCATATAACCACATTGATATCCAAGTTCCATTAAAGTCCAAACCATGGCCATCCAAATCAATTTTTATATTCATTTATACATTAATGTAATGAATTGAATTAAATGTTAGTTAAACCATGCAATTTGTCAATATTCAAAACAAGATTATAAAGTGCATTGAGGTTAATGTTGATTCCAAGTCTAAATTTATCCAATTTAGGGAAACCTATGTCCTCCATTCCAATAATTTAGTTAATGAATTAATTAGTCCCAAAAGCATATATTTAACGCATGAATAATCAATTTAAAACATGAGGCAGTTAATTCAATCAATAACAACCAAAACCCTTTAACCCAATTTTAAAATCCACAATTTAAATCATATGAAAAATAATTCAATTGATACTACAATGTAAAATTAAAGTTTAGGAAAGAGAAACATGCCAGAAACACACTTGAAATTGAAATTTTTTTGAAGTTTGGAGCTATGATGATGAATGAATGATAACACTTGACTCATACATCAAATTAAGTGCAAGGCAATCATTGTCATTATATTACCCAACTTTGAGTCAGGGCCAAATCCACGAGGAACAATTTGAGTGAAACTCGAGTGAGTTCAAAATGTATGTTGCTTGCTATATTCAAACCTAAGATACAAGTATTTATCTTGTTTTTATAAATATTTCAAACATATGATTACTTTTCTACTTCTAAGAGACTAACTTGAGGCTATGAATAATTAGAGAGTAATTAATTAGGAACTGATCTTGGGGTTATGTTTAACAAGGGGGAAACTAGTATATGGGTATATGAAAATCAACTTCAAATCCTAGTTAAAACATGTGCGGTCAAGTTGTGTTATGGATTTCGATACAAGCCTTTCAACCAAGTACAAAACTAAAAACCCCGGATTTTTTTGATTACCTCATACATTTGGTCAACCAATCATCTTGGAGCATTAATTTGGCATCCTTTTTTCTATGATCATGCCCAAGATATAGCAATTTCATAATTTATCCTTATTTCTAAGACAAAAAAACATAAATAACTATTATATATCTTATTGTTATTTAATTCTCATATCACCTACATTCCTCTTTCAAGGATAATGTAGGATCTACATTACCCACCTCTCACTTTCAAGGATGATATGGGGATTTAGGAAATTTGATGTTTTCACCAATAAATTCCATTTTACTATTAAAGATTTATAAAACTCAACAACATGAATTAATAATTTAAGTTAACAATCACAACCCATACACTATTTTACCCCATTTGAACATAACCCCAAGAGGGGGAACTAGCAACTCATTAGAATAATAAACAAAGATATACCAAAATCTCCTTCAAATTGATTAATGAAAGATAAAGATATTGCAAATTCAAGCTTTAAATATCAATAAATCTTCAATGGATTTTGATAATCCTCCACTTAAGAGTTACTCTATTGTATTCTTCACCCCAAAATTTGTATAATGATTTTCCCTTCAAAATAGGAACTAGATGGTTGAAGAGAGTCCAAAAAATTGGCGGATAACATAATGGTTAAGGGTTTAAGCCTCGTAAGGGAATTGGGAATATCCGTGTGAAATTACAAACTGCCCTTGGGAGAAATGCCACTTTTCCAAGATCGCTAAAGCTTGTCTGCGATCATAGCAACCGCGACCGTGTGAGATTGTTGTGATCGTGGTTCTTTGACATGGATTGACTAGACACAATAGCGGTCCACAGATCGTGATCACGGTAACTGAGGCTTGTTTCTGCTTTAGGTTTTTTAGATGCATTTCTTTTCTCATTTTTGATCTTTTTTAGCTCAAATTTGCATCTTTCCACCTTATAATTTGTAACCTACAAGATGTGGAAATTAGTGCATTTAATCACAAATATATATAATTTATACATTGAAATCATAGTAGTGTGCCCGAATGTTGAGTGCAAATGAGTGGAAAATTCACCACTCAACAATACGCCCAACTTAAAGCTTTTCTTTCCCTTAAGCAACACTACCTCTTACCATGAGACAATGCATATGTATCCCTAAATTTCATGACCCAATGATCACAATGACTTCAAGCTTAGTTACTATCACAAGTAGATCTTTAAACATGGGTAAAACTATTCTCACTACCTCCCTTAACATGAAATGCAATGTTCAAAGTTGCAAAAGACTTCAATAGCAAGCATACAACAAACACTAATACTCTAGAAGTGAATCATCTTTTACCTTAAATACAATATACTCCTTTTGCCTTATTTTTTAGGAGATGAAAAATCACCCACCTTAATTTTGTTACATTCCTCCTCACAAGAAGGAAAATTCCACGCACCAAGTTATCAAATATGCAACAAGGAATTTAAGTGCAAAACTCTGTCTCTCTCTCGAACTCATGAATCTAACAACTACCATGCCATAGGCTTTCCCCTATTTTCAATAGCCACTACAATGAATATACTTGGTTGGAAATCACGAAGGACTTTTTGAGGTTGTAATTTAGGTTTAGGGTAGGGTAGGATATTATTTACGAACAACATGGCTATACCCTCCTTGATTTGTATTATTTAGATATAAAATAGTGCCCGAATAATAAAACCCAAAAACAAAAATAAAAATCATCCAAAATGTAATCGGAACATCTATATTATATCAAAATAATACAAATCCAGGGACCGGCACCCCCAACTGAAAAGCAAGTAGTGTCCTCACTGCATATATAATAAAGTAAGAGAAAAGGGTACTACCTGAAACTGCATAAAGAGTTTCTCTCCCCTGTAGACTCTATATAATCTCCACCAAAATCAGCACCAAAACACTTATTAGGGTCCTCATAATCACTCTCCACTTTGGGAGAAGGTAGTTTTTCATAGGATTTTAGGACCTTCAACAGGCCATTTATTCCCTTCCATATCTTACTGAAAAACTTGTCTCTCTTCTTCTCCCTTTTATTTATCTTCTCGTGGGATTCCCAAAGCTCTTTGTAAAACTCTGCCAATATTGTATATGCCCTCTCGACCCTAGAAAAAGGCTCCCTACGTCTACTGTTCCACTCGATACTTCTCATAATATAAGCGGGACATATAAAAGTGATATCTAGGGAAGGGCTCTCCCTACCCCTGAGGTAATCCTGACATAGGCTCCTTTATGAACCTAATATCAACACCAATATCTGCCAGATGCCTGATAGTGGATAGTCTACATGACTCTGACTCCTTAACTGTCGACTTACTTAAGTTGATATTTTTTTTTTCTCTTCTAAGGTGAACCCTCACCCCGGATCTTGAGAGGGTAAATAGGGGTTCCAGGGAGCACCCAAGTGTCATTTAAGTACTACACAACCCCGGTTCTCCTACATAATTCACTAATGAGAGAAGAGAATAAGAGATACGTACCATCATAATTTCTGAAGAATTTCATATCAGATATCAAAAGATGGCAAACATTCAATCGAATATTGTCTAAGATGCAGCCAACCATGATTTCACAAATATCTATAACTATAGTCAAATGAGTGCAAGGAGAGATAATGCTACAAATGATGTTCAACCATATCTGGGCCTTGGCAGTGAAGTCATTCACTGAGATGCTGCTATTTGTTGCTACCCAAGAAACCTAATTTCTTGGGTACAACTTGTCTACTATCTAACTTCCTAGATCACACCCATTATCAAGAAAATCAGCCATGTCGGTATTCAAGAGCCTATATAAATCATTGATCTACTTTACTCTGAAATATAAATTCATCCCCTAAATCCTGGTCATTGGGTCCACAAAAGATACTACACTGAGATTTGTGTAGAACTCTCACACCCACTGCTCATTTTCCCAACAAGGATCTGGAGCAAAATATCTCCACCCTATGGTTGTGAGCCTATTGTGAAATCCCAAAAGCTTTTCTATCACTTTCTTTAACCATATGCTCCTTTTTGGGAGAAACTTTGTCCTTGGCAGCTCATTATAGTATCAGTTGTGTCACTCGAGAGTCATGAAGTATATTTGGTCATAGTTCTCCATGATTTAAACCTGAAAAACATGAAGATACCAAAATATTTATCATCAACATTTTCATGCTTAAGCTAGACTATGTTGTCTAATAAATTTTCTGCGGACTAGGTGGTGTTTAAACAAAAATTTAAGTTGCAAGAATTTTTGTCAAGGATGAGATTCAACCTTAGTTATGACAATCGCGATAGCTTTTATGTGATCACAATTATCGTAATTGCGACTAGATAACCATGATCACTGATGCCACAATTGTTGTCCCAATGACCGCAATCGTTATACCTAAGGCCAAATCATGACATATTTTTACCATTTAAAAATACATTTTTGGGGCAAAAACATATTCCAAAATAAGAATTAGTTATTAATAACATAAAACATGTCTTCTAAGTTCTCGATCATTCCCCCATAATAAAGAAATAACAAGTTATAGACTCATTTGGGAAATTGATCGGACACAAGGTATAAACCTAATATTATTGTGTCCACCTTATATTATACTTAATTTCATATAATTTTAGGTACTAAAGAATTCCCCGCATACTTGCACGCCATATCTAATTGGTAATCACCACATAATTATGATTCAACATTTATTTAACAATGAAAAATATAGTTGTAGGCCCTACATATTTCATGTACACTAAGGCCCACTAACAACAATTAAAAATATGAACTTGATGCACTTAGCAGAAGAATAATGCATAGTGGATGAAAAACTCCATTTGGAATGCTCAAAATATAGCCATGGATGGGTGCAATTTGAGAGAAAAATTAGAAGGTAAGTGTGAGAAAAATAGATAACCGATGGTCTTTTAAAACTACTCTTACCGCGGTCGCGGTCAAGGGTCTGCAATCATAGACACGTGGGTGGCCATGATCGTGGTAGAGAGCCCGTGATCACAGTAACAGAGGTCATTTCTACACATCTTTTTTCCCCTATTCAGTCTAACATGCATGAATCCCATACATTCACTCTTTTAAATTTATTTAGTACACTACAACTTGCCATAATAGCATGGATTATTTAATGACAAAATAAAAATCTAAAGTACTAAGTTAAAAAAGTAAGGATATAGTCTACTTTCATAGGTTTATGGGTTGATTCCCATCGAGATCCAAATTTTAATTTCTTGGCATGAAACACCCCTTCCACTATAATTTATGTCTCCAGTTATAAGATCTTAATCATCGTCCAAACTTTTGCTCACCATGCACTAAACGGGAGTGGGACAAAAGATTCAAATATTCCAAGATGAAACTAGATTTAAGAGAGGATGTGGTGATAAGGACTCTATCTTGCCACTTTGAATACTTGAACCTTTTACCCAATTTTACATCAAATTTCTGATTTAGCTCCTTGGGTATGGTAGGAACATCAATAGGCCACTAGTTTAACATCAAAAGCTAAGATCCTTGGCCTTTGATTGTGGGGTCTCCATGTGATCTTTTGGAATGTCAAACTCCAAAATATAGGGACGATGCTATTTTTCCCTAAAGTCCATCATCTTTTAGGGTAGGTGGACTCTCATTACTTCTACTAAGCACAATGTTGAAAAATTGTTCGAATGAGGTCGATCCTTTAATTCTATAATTTCATCCCTATTAGAATCCTCACCTCGAAATGGACTAGAGTTTTCATGGGGGATTTTCTTGGCTTCTGCTTTTGTCTTTAGCACCATTTTCTCCAATTTTGCATCATCAAATTTATTAAGTTCATTTGGTAGGGAAATCATTGAGGATTGTTCACTACCAATATCATCCTTAACCACATAGCTTGGTCTTTTTTTATAAACCAAATCATAGAGTGTGGGTAAGTTAATTGTATTTGAAAGATGTGTTTCCTTTTCTATTTCGTCTATCCTAATAATCTCCCTTCCAAATGCCTTATTATATTGAAGCATGTGGTGCACATCCTCCTCTATTATTGTTACCCGATCCAAAAGTCTTTGAAGCATTGCTTCAAATCAATTGTATCTGGAACATTTTTATTCCTTTGTCGTATCATGAAACGTAACAAACTCATAAGAAAAACTAGATTTTTTGTTGGCATAACTAGGGAAGGAGAATTTGGACAATCACTCCAATGTCCATCGTGACCACCATACAAAGAAAAATCATACTCCCAATAGGAGTGAAATTTTACTTCCATCTGTCTTGAAGGAGCATGTCTACAATCTTGCCTAAAGTGGGGTCCATTCCAATATGGTCATTGATCATTAAGATAGGATTTCCAACTATCAAAAACATATTAATTCCAATATGCCATAGTAAAAAGTAAACAAAAAAACTTCCTAACACAATAAAGAAAAGAAAATCACAAAAAAATATTTACAAGTTTGAATCACGGTAAGTAGGCTAAAATTATAAACAAACTCAATACACCAAATTATTCCCTAGCAATAGCACCATTTTGATAATGCTCGACTAACATATCAAATTAAGTTCAAGGTGATCGTTGTGATCATATTACCCAACTTTGAGTCAGAGTCGAATCCACAAAGAACAATATGAGCTGCACTCGGGTGAGTTCAAAATGGAAGTTGCTTGCTAAATTAAAACCTAAGATACACGTACTCATGGTTTTTTTTTAAAATGTTACAAAGACATGCTTACTTTTCAACTTCTATAAGACTAACTTGAGGCTACGAATAATTAAAGAGTAATCAATTAGGAATGGAACTTGGGGTTATGTTTAACTAGGGGAAACTAGTATTTGGGTACATGACAATCAACTTTAAATATTAGTTAAAACATTTATAGGAAGTCTTGGTTAATAATTTTGATATTAGCCTTTCGACGAAGTACCAAACTATCATCGATAGATTCTTTTGAATACTTGATAGGTGTGGTCAACCAATTATCATGAAGCCTTAATTTGGCATCTCTATTTCTAGGAAGATTCCATAGCTATAAAATTTTTGTAATTTATCCTTATTTCTAAGACAACAAAAATGGAATAACTATTATCTATCTTATTATTTACAAATGCTCATGTCACCTACATTCCTCTTACAAAGATAAAGTAGGATATTGATTTCCCACATCCCTTTTTAAAGGATGATATTGGGATTTAAAATATTTGAGGTTTTTATTACAATCCAGTATTCGTAAAACCCAACAATATGATCTAATAATTGAAGGTAATTCTAATATAACCCCAATAGGGGAAACTAGAAAGTCATATGAATAATGAATAAAGATATACCAAAACCTCCTATAAATTGATTCATGAAAGAAAAAAAGAATGCATATTCAAGCTTTAAATCGCAACAAATCATTAATGGAGTTTGCCAATCCTCCACTTAGGAGTTACTCTAATGTACTCTTCACCCATAAATTAGTACAATGATTTTCCCTTTAAAATGGGAACTAGATGGTTGAACAGAGTCCTATAAATAAAGGGATGCCATAATGGCTAAGGGTTTAAGCCTCTTAAGGGAATTTGGAATAGCTATGTTAAATTACAAGACTACCCCTCGACAAAATCCTGCATTTCTATAATCATTGCAGCTTGTCCATGATTATGGCAATAGTGATCGCATCAGATCACTGCGATCACAGTTCGTTGACCTAGCTTGATTGGCTGCAACTGCTGTAACTAAGGCTTGTTTCTACCTTAGGTTTTTTAGTTGAACTTTTTTTCTCTTTTTTGATCCCTTTTAGCTTAAATCCACGTTTTTTCACCTCATAACCTATATGCCCTCAAGCTGTGAAAATTATTTCATTTAATAACAAGTATATCTCATTTATATATTTAAATCATAATAAACACCCTAGGTTTGGATTCTTAGAAAATTTCCTGGGTTTCTAGTTTTTGGACATCATACGACTTGTGGGAACTAGTCGTATGATATAGTACGATTGGTAAGCTCTTGGTCGTATGCTAACTAGTGTTGGTTGGTGGGTTGTATTAGTTTCTGGAATGTGTATGACTTGGTGTGTATAAGTCGTATGATTGGATAAGGGTCATATGGTTTACGTTTTTCCTTTACCTAATATGAGACTTAGTAACTTGACTTGGATCTGAGTATGAGTTACTCAACATGATCCATAAGATAGGGTACGATTCCTACCATTAACTCATATGATAGGCTGTTTTCAAACGTTCATTGGTTCTATTCTTCTAGGGATATAGTTTAAGGGAACTAATCATATGGTTAGGGATGACTTGGGTTGGGTAAGTTATATATTGGAAAATATTGGGTCAAAGTCAAAGGCCTAGGTTACGAGTGGTGGGAACTACTCGTATGGAAGGGTACGACTTGTATATGGGAGTCGTACCTTATGATGGGAATTTTAAGTAGTTTAAGTTCAGGGTAATCTAGAGATTTTCCTACTTAACCTCTTAAGGCCCTATGACTTATAAATCTATTAAGACATCATTTACCCTATTATTCTAATCTTAAATACTTAGAAACTCTCTCTAATTCTCTCTAAGGTTCTTAGGTAAAAGAAGGTTAGGGTTTCATCTATAGGATAAATTTGGGGCATATACGGACGGCTTCTCACTATCATCTTCATAATCTAAGGCATGTACTCCTCCCTCATTGTTAGTTTTAATTAAAGGAAGTATTTATACAATGTTTTCATGGCATGATTATTGTATGCTTTTGGTGTTTTCAAATATATGTTAGGTTTTGGTATTAAATGCTTCTTTATGGTTTTTCTTTATTTTAATTATATTTTATATGCTTTAATGGTGTTTTGGTCAACTGGTTTCATAGGAATGGTTAATTGGTAATTTGTATCGCTTCGGGAAACACTATGCCCTAACATGATTGATAAAATGCCTATGATAATTCTTTTACTATACTATTATACTTTTAATTGAACTATTGCATGGTATGGTTTGGTAATGAAACCTTAAATGGAATAATTGGTTAAAATTGTTTGGAATGGTTAAATAGTAAGGTATGGTGGACATGGTTAGGGTTAATTAAACTTCCTTTTCGTGTACAGAGAAATTCCCTAAGTAAACATGTTAATGTACAACTTGTATGGTACGATGAATTCCCCCAAGCAAACATAATAATGGAGCACTTGTGGGGTACACAGGATTCCACAAAGTTAACTTGATAATGTAATCAAGGGGTACATGGGAATCCCTTTACATAAGAGGTTTGATAAGGACATTTCTTGCAATCTATAGTCAGTATGACAATACTACCACTTATATTTTTTGTTAATATAAATAGAATAATGGTTTGGTTGGATAGTAATGGACTTAATTAGGCAATAATGGCGGGATGTGATAACTAACTGTGAAGGTGCATGTCCAGTGGATGGATATTTAAAACTCATGAGTGTTGGTCATAGCGACCATATATGATACTATAAGGTGCATGAGAATACTGTAGCACTAAATTTATGATCATTCCATGCTTTTATGTTATGTTAAGGATAGGAACTTGGTATTTATATTGGTTTAGTTATGGTTGATAGTTGGTATTGGATGGTTGGTCTTGTTTTGGTGGGTGACAATATATACCTATCCCGGAGTCTGGGATCATAATAAATGCTACCTTGTTATACGCTTGAAATTCATCCAACTCAGGGTATGTGTATTTGGAGCTTGGGTTAGGTAAAGGGGGTTGTCGTCAGTCCTTGTTGGACTTGGTATGCCCATTACAATAAGTCCCAGGTTTGGTTTGTGAAAAGTTTGTATCAAATCTTTAGGTTCATGGTCAATTGGGATTCCACAAAGCCATACAAGTTAAGTCTCTTTTAATAGTATGTAGTATGCCACACTCGTAAGAGAGAGGCTATAAGACATTTAGGAATATTTCATTTTTTTGGTATTCTATTTTCAATCTTGCAGTCTAAGTCCTAGAATCTTCTCAAAAAAAATTTTGTTTTCTTTTCAGATCATGTCTTGACGATATGATATGCATGAAAACTCCTTTATCCCAACTTGGGACAATATTAAAGGGGCACGTACTACTAAGGGGATCCATACTCAGTCTAGATGTCCCATCCTTGATAATTTCAGAGTCCCCCCAATTGATACTAATCTTTTTTTGAATGAGGTGATTAATGTAGAATTTTGTCAATTGATTCATGCTATTGCTCAGTTAGTTGTTACTCGAATAGAGCAGGATGCATCTAGTGTTTCATCTGCTAAGGCTACAAGGGTTAGCCAATTTATGAAGACGAATCCTCCTACTTTAATTAGTTTAAAGGTGGAGTACGATCCTCAGGGTTTTTTGATAAAATGGATAAAAATTTTAGGGTGATGCAGGCCTCGAATATGGAAAAGGTGTCTTTTGCTTCTTATCATCTTAAAGATATAGCGTACCAATAGTATGAGGAGTGGGGTAGGATGAGAGGTGTTGTTTAGGAGTTGACTTTGTGGGAGACTTTCTCTAATTATTTTCTAGATTACTTATTTTCTCGAGAGTTAAGGGAATCGAAGGTGGAGGAATTTTTCAATCAAAAATAAGGAAAAATGTCTATCAAGGAATATGCCTTTAAATTTCATCAGATTTCAAGGTATGTTCGAAATTAGCGTTCAATATCAGGTCAAAGATAAAAAAGTTCACTTTTGGACTACCTTAGGATTTGATCCTCAAAAGCAAGACTTTTTTGTTGATTAAGGATATGGAAATTTCTAGGTTGGTGGTTCATATACTACAGGTGGAGAAGGAAAAGAGGAAGCAAGCTGAGTTTGGGGAAAGACAGGGTAAAAAGCTCAGGTCATCTGAATAAGGTGGTCCTTGATTGAAAAGTGGTGGGGATGTGGGTAAGTGACCAAAGAAGAAGTTGGGGAATTTTGGTTCCTTCTATTCATCTAGTTCTCCTTACATAGTTGGGTGATAGGCATCAGCAGGGTGACAATAATTTTTGGGCACAAGGTGCCCAATCTCAGGTAAGAGGGGATCAGTTGGCCTCATCATGCCCTCTTTGCCAGTTCTGTGGTAGGTTTCATAGGGGTTTCTGTGATGATGGAAGGTACATATGTGGTTATCTAGGCCATATGCTTAGAAATTGTACTCTTTGTAAAGGTGCTTTGGGAGCGAGTAAGGATCCTATTGTTTATCTTATGCTCCTACACCAAAGGGTTCTTCTTCTGCATTAATTTTTTCTTTTAGTACCTGTATGGGTTGGAATAGGTTATATACTCTTGCTACTCGGTAGGAATCTGAGGCATCACTTGATATCTTTACTAGTATGTTACAACTCTTTTCTCGTGACATGTATTATTTTCTTTATTCGGGGTGCACTATCTCTTAAGTTACCCAATTTATGGTTGTGTATTTTGGTTTTGCTCTCAAGTTTATTTAAGATCCTTCTGCTCTTTCTACCCAGATAGATGACTCTTTGCTTGCTGAAATAGTCTATAGGGAGTGTGTGGTATATCTTAGTAATAGGAAGACTTTGGTTATACTTTTGTTATGCATCCTAAGATTGTCGGAAATATAATGTTTTCTTTTGTTTCCCTGATGAACCAGTTATTAAGTGTGATGGTGGTTCCCTAGATCCCAGGGGAGTTTTATTTCTTATCCTATAGCTCGAAGATTGATTTCCAAAGGGTGTCTCTATCAATAGGTTCGGGTTAAAGATTCTAACTCAGAAGGTCCTTCCCTGTATTTGGTTCCAGTGATAAATAAGTTTCCTGAGGTCGTTTCAAATGATCTTGCTGGTGTTCCTCTGGATAGGGAGATTGAGTTTGGTATTAATTTTGTTCCTTCAGATAGGGAGATTGATTTTTGTATTGATTTTGTTCCAAACACTCATCCAATATCTATTCATCCTTATAGAATGGCTCTGACTTAGTTGGGGAAACTCAAGAAGCAACTTAAGGATCTTTTGGATGAGAGTTCATCCATTCTAGTGTGTCCCCTTGTGAAGCACCAGTATTATTAGTGCATAAACAAAATAGTTCCCTTCATATGTACATTGACTATCGATAGTTTAATAAGGTGATGGTTAAAATCAAGTATCCTTTTTCAAGGATAGATGACTTATTTGATCAGATGCAAGGTGCCAAATTCTTTTTTAAGATAGATATTTGGTCTTAGTATTAACATCTTATGATTAGGGAGGTTGACATCCCTAAGATGGTATTTCATACTCGGTATGGGCACTTTGAATTCCTGGTTATGTCATTTGGTTTGACTAATGCTTCAACGACATTTATGGATTTGATGAAAAGAATTTTTAGGCAATTTTTGGATCTTTTTGTCATTTTGTTGATTGATAACATTCTGGTTTATTGTAAGAGTGAGGTGGATCTTGCTAATCACCTCTGTGTGGCATTAAAAACCTTAATGGAGCAATTATTGTATGCTAAATTCTCTAAGTATGAGTTTTGATTGATTGCAGTAACTTTTCCTGGTCATAATATATCTAGTGAGGGGATCATGGTGGATCCACAAAATGTGGTTGTGGTTAAGCAGTGGTCTAGACCCATGACTCCAACCGACATTCAGAACTTCTTGGGTTTGGTTGGGTATTATAGGAGGCTCATGCAAAGTTTCTCGATGATAGCTCCCTCATTGACTAAGTTAACTCAGAAGAAGGTAAAGTTTTCATGGTGGGATGCTTGTGAGGGGAGTTTCGAGAACCTAAAGGATAAGCTAACTTTGGCTTCAATTTTGACATAACCTAAACGTAATGAGGGGTTTGTAGTTTATTGTGATGTATCCCGAGTGGGACTTTGTTGTCTGTTGATGTAGCATGGCAAGGTTATTTCCTATGCTTCTAGGCAGTCAAAGGTACAAGAGAGAAATTATCCTACTTATGATTTGGAGCTTTTAGCGATGGTTTTTTCTTTGAAAATCTGGCAGCATTATTTATATGGAGTGCACGTGGACATCTTTTTTTTTATCATAAGATCCTATTGTATGTGTTTACTCAGAAGAAGCAAAATCTATGACAGAGGAGATGGTTGGAGCTTCTCAAGGACTATGATATGAGTCTTCACTAACACCCAAGTAATGATAACATTATTGTTGTTTCTCTTAGCAGGATGTCCATGGGAGTTTAGCTCATGTGGATAAGGAAAAATAGGAATTGGTGAAGGATATTCACCACTTGGCTAAGCTCGAAGTTCGTTAATTAAACTCCCATGATATTAGTGTGATGGTACAATAAGCGATTCAATTATATCATAGAGTAAAGATCAAGGAAAAGCAAATTCTAGATCCCATCATGATGAAAATCAATATTGATGTTGGCGATCAAAGGGTGAAAGTGTTTAAGATTAGCAGTCATTGTAAATTGAGGTACTAAAGGAGATTATGTGCTCCTGACATCAATGGTTTGTGATAAAGGATTTTTGATGAGGTGCATGAATCACATTATGTTTTTCATCCCGGCTAGACAAAAATATATTGTGATCTCAAGGAGATTTATTGGTGGAATGGTATGCAGAGGAATGTGTCTAATTTTTTGGCCAACTGTATGGTATGCCAACTAGTTAAAGATAAGTACATGAGGCCTGGAGGGTTATATCAGGAAATTTATTTTCCTGAATGGAAATAGGAGGTAATCAATATTGATTTCGTTACTGATCTTCCATGATCTCAGAACAAATTTGATTTGATTTGGGTCATCATGGATAGGATGACAAAGTCCTTAGTTTTTGTCGGTGCAGACTAACTTTCCAGTTGAGGACTATACGAGGTTTTATTTTCATAAGATTATAAAGCTTCATGGGGTACCTGTTTTAATTATCTCTTATTGTGGTACAAAATTTTCATCTCATTTTTAGCGGTCTTTTCAGAAAGGATTGTTGACTAAGGTTAGTCTGAGTTTTTCTTTTCATCCGTAGATAGATGGACAACCAGGGAGGACTATTTAGACATTAGAGGATATTCTTCGGGTATGTGTGATTTATTATAGTGGCTATTGGGTTGTGCATCTACCTTCTTTAGAGTTTGCCTACAACAATAGCTATCATTCTAGTATTGGGATGACCCCTTTAAGGAATTTTATAGCAGAATGTGTAGATCTCCTATTGGGTGGTTTGAGCTTAATGAGGTGGATATGTTTGGTCTAGATTTAGTTTATCGGGCTATGAAAAAGGTAAAGGTGATTTGGGATAGGGTTAAGGCTGCTGAAAGTCGCCAAAAGTTCTATGCAGATGTAAGGCGTAGAGAGTTAGAGTTCAAGGATGGGGATAATGTGTTCCTAATTATGTCTCCTACGAAGGGAGTGATGCGGTTTGGTAAAAAAAGGGAATCTCAGTCCCAAGTATGTTGGTCCTTATGAGATTTTGCGGAGTGTTGGCAACGTGGTGTATGCATTGGAGTTGCTTCCTTCTTTAATCTCCATTCATCCAATATTTCATGTCAACATGTTTAGAAAGAAACTTAGTGATCCTTCTTTAGTCATTTCTTTAGAAGGATTAGGTATCTCAGATTCTCTGTCATATGAAGAGGTCCCGATTGAGATATTGGATTGGATGGTTCATTGGTTATGTACCAAGGTTGTGGGATCGGTTAAGGTTCTATGGTGGAACAACAAGGTGGACGAGTCTATATGAAAAGTGAAAGCGGACATAAAGTCCAAATATCCGCATATGTTTTGTACTTTGGATAATCGTGCGAAAGGTATGTGTTCTTGATCATATCCTTTTTTCTAACTTGGTTAAAGGATGGATTAATATCTGATGATAAAAATAAATCATTCTTGTGTTTGACTTATCTTGTTCGTCGTTCGGGGATGAATGATCCCAATAGCGGAGACTGAAATACCCTGGGTTTGGACCCTAGAAAATTTCTTGGATTTCTAGTTTCTTGACGTCATATGATTTAAGGGTACCCGTCGTATACTGGGTACGGTTGGTATGCTCTTGGTCGTATGCTAACCAGTATTAGTTGGTGGGTTGGATTGGTTTCCGGAAAGGGTACAAGTTTGTGGGTACGAGTCGTATAGTTGGATACAGGTCATATGGTTTGGGTTTTTTCCTTCACTTAATCTGAGACTTAGTAACTTAACTTGGATTTGAGTATTAGTGGTTCACATAAGTCTTAACATAGGGTATGAGTCGTACCATTGACTTATGTGGTAGTCAGTGTTCAAACATCCTTTGGTTCTACTCTACCAGTGATACGATTTAGGGATACTTATCATATTGTTAGGTATGACTTGTGTTACAGTGTTGGGTCCAGGGGTCATAGGGTATGAGTGGTGGGTACCACTCGTATGGAAGGGTACAACTGGTATGGGGGAGTCACACCTTATGATGAGTATTTTAAGGAGTTTAAATTGAGGGTAATCTGGACATTTCCCTAATTAACCTCTTACAGCCCCATGACTTATAACTCTATTAGGACATCATCTATCCTATTATTCTAATCTTAAACATTTACAAACTCTCTCTAATTTTGTTAAATACTCTTGGGTGAAGGAATACTAGGGTTTCATCTAGAGGATAAATTTGGATCTTGTACGGTTGACTTCTCTCCATCATCTTCATAATATAAGGCATGTTCTCCTCCATAATAGTTAGTTCCAACTAAAGGCATGATTTATACAATGTTTTCTTGGCATTATTGTTGTATGGTTGTAATGTTTTCAAATATATTTTGGGGTTTCAGTATTAAATGTTTGGATATAGTTTTTCCATATTATAATTATGTTTTACATGCTTTAATGGTGGTTTTGACAATGTGTTTCATGGGAATAGTAAATTAGTAATTGGAATTGGTTTTGGAAACATTATGCCCCTAACATGTTTTATAAAATTCCTATGATAATGCTTTTACTATACTATTGGACTTTTAATGGAACTATTGCATGGTATGGTTTGGTAATGGAACCCTAAATGTTTTAAATTGTTTGGAATGGTTAAATAGTAAGGTATGGTTGTCATGTTTATGTTTACTAAAATTTCCTTGTGGGGCACAAGCGAATCCCCCAAGTAAACATATTAATGAACAACTTGTGGGTTACATGAGATTCCCCCAAGAAAACATAATAATGGATAAATTGTGTGGTACACTGGATTCCCCCAAGTTAAATTGACAATGTAATCTATGGTTACATGAGAATCCCTTTACATAAGAGGTTGGCTAAAAACATTGCTTGCATGCTATAGTCGGTATGACGATACCACTACACATAGCCTTGGTTAATAATAATGGAATAATGGTTTAGTTAGATGTTAATAATTGAGGGGTGTGATAGCTAACGTGAAGGTGCGAGTCCAGTGGAAGGACCCTGGAAACTCGCGTTTGCCGACATGAGGGTTGGTCATAGCGACTATGTATGATACTATGAGATACATGTGAATCATTTAAGTACATTGTACATATGTATCATGGAAGGAGAAGGGTACTCGAAAATCCCCTACTCTTATGGTATCTCCAGTTATGCGGCTACATGTATTGGGGCCTGTTTAGGGGGTTAGACTGGACCGTTATAGCCCGTGTTTTGTTCTAGGATAGTTAAGCTACACATACCTAGGTTAACGAATTTAAATGAGTACTAAACCCAGCTACCTTTCTCGACATAGATATATATATATATGGTTGTGTGCATATGGTTTGTTTACTTGGTTTTACTGAATGACATTATTTTATCGTTATAGTTCACACTAGCATTCACCCACTATCCTATCCTTGGGCGACTTTATCCCCACACAATGCAAGAATAGACTATTCAACTCCTCCTGCTTAGTGATTAACTTTGGGATCGACTATTGAACTGAAGTTGTGAGCTTTTCATATTTTGGAAGGCTCTATTTCATATCATGGATATCTTTACATACATTGGTTATTTTATGGATAATGGCTTTGGCTATGGTTTATGGCATGTCCCCACAGGATATTATTTTTTTTCTTTTGGTTAGAAGCTTTGTGTTACTACTATGGGTTGGAATGGGCGGTGTCGGTAGTGGTGTCAGCCTTAGTATTTGCATTGGTGTTGGTACTGATATTGTTGGACTAAATTTTTTATTGTTCCATCCTTTTATGTGATGTTATGGACAGTAACTTGGTTTTTATATTGGTCTGTTTATATTTGTTGGTTGGTATTGTATGGTTGGACTTGTTTGAGTGGGCCATAGTTATAGACCTATCCTAGAGTTTGGGTTCGAAATACACGCTATCTTGTTATACTTTTGAAATTCATCAGACTAAGGGTATGCATATTTAGAGGTTATGTTAAGTAACGAGGGTGGTCCACAATCCTTGTTGGACTTGGAATGCCCAATACAACAAGGCCCTTGTTTGGGTCACATCATCATTGTAGTGTACACGAATGTTGAGTGCAAATGAGTGGTATATTCACCACTTATCATTGCACTGTAAAACCCTTGATTTTTCTTATGTTTGAGTTTTAAGAGAAAATGGATAATTTTGATATTTTAAAACTAATGAAAAGAGGCTTATTCTATTTTTAAAGGTCATGCAAGGGGTAAAAACACCAAAAGCCCCTCACCCTCAAGTGAAAAAAACAAAAATGGACAAAATTTGCACCTCAGCGTGGCACGGTCTTATCGCGAAGGTTAACCTCTGCGCCATACCAATTTTGCGAGGCTAACATCCATGTTATGGTGATATCGCAGAGGCACACTGCCTCGGAGTTCAATAATATCCCAACTCCTTTCTAAAAATTCCAGAACTTTTCCAAATTACCCTCTTAACATTCCTAAACACAATTCAAGTCAAAAATTGATATTATTAATACAAGAGGATCAAAATAAAATAATTGAAATTTTAAGCGGTCTTACACTCATCCATGGACCTATATTAGGGAAAATATTTAAATGTGTAGAATGAGTACAATAATCTGATGTACTTAGTAGATATCATAGGTTGACTGAGCTCAATAACCATAAAGTATAAATAAAGTGCAATTTTCTAAGCTAAAGTAAATAATAAATGGGCCAAAATTGAAATAATAGGCTATGCCAAGAAAGTGTGATAAATAGAAAACAACTAACTCAAAAGTTGAAATAAAACCATATCTATATTCTAATTAGATCCCCAAAAGCCCAAAGGTCACACATAATGAGAAATAAACCCAACAAAAGGCCCCAAAAACACGATGGTAAAATAAAAAGGTAATACTATAGTAAGGATGAGATATAGTAGTAATGAATGTGAAATTATCCAGAATATGTGATATGTGTACCTTATACTCCTCTACGAACTATAACCACTATTTATTTGGTATTTACTAGTTTCCTAACCTCATATCAGTAATACTAATAATAATAAATGCCAGACTGTAACTAAAACTAGTAAACTAATAGCAATATAGCATATGTTGAACCCAAATCATAACTGATAGATAATAAAAATATGGAAAATGCTAGACTCAAATTAGAACTCATTGAAAATAACAATATGCAAGGAGTAAGGTGATGTTGGATGTATTTATGCACTTTAGTATCATTATCCTATACTATTTAGCCATGTTTTGAGGACAATTCATTCTTTTTATGTGTTAATAATGATATAAATAAGAATCTTTGTGTTCAAGGATATGGTTGTAATGTTTAGAAGTGTTTTCCAACAAGTTTGGGTTCAAATCAATAATTTATAGTCAATACGAGAAAACTAGTTTTACTAGCTTGAGTTAGTTGTTGTTCTAGACTATCGTGATGGATTTTAACATATCAAATAATATACTAATGGTGTTAATGTGTAATATTATGTCGAACAACTTTTTTTTAATGTGAAAAGTGCAATTGAATCAATCCAAGATTCAATACAATAAGTTAAAGATCAACACGTGTAAGCCTAGTGTTAGCTTGAGATTCTAGCTTGTAGTTCTTGATGTTGAGTTGTGTTGAACTCTAATGTGTAGGGTTTGATCAGGTAGGGTTCCTGAGGAGTTTATGTAGATGATATTTTGATAAGTAACAAGATGTAAATTAAGGCAAAACAACATACAAGCCATGGAATAAGCGGAAGAACACTTAGACAAAATTTTGAAAGAATATTCCAATGAGTGGAGACGAATAGTCCGCGATGCCTCATCCATAGAGTGCAATCATTCCCACTAAAACCGCATTAGAGTGGAGTAATAGAGCATGTGACGCCCCAGTCAGTCCAGTGCTCTCATGGATATGACGCCTCCAAATCCTACATTGCTTAGGATTCCTTCTACTATAAAATACACACTTTAAACTCTTTGTACTCTACCTTTGGACATCTTTGAGCATTGTGAGGGGATACAAATCACTTTATTTAATGTTTTTATTATTAAACTTTATCTTTTTAATAGATTTGATTATGTATTCAATTATTTGGATCATGATTATGTCTATTAGTGGTTAAACACCCATTTTTAGTGTTAAAGCCAAGAACATTACTACTATCATTATGAATTGATTTCGTTTGATTTACTTATCAAATTTGGTTATTTGTTTATCCTTATTTTAATTATTTTAAGGAATATATAACCTTAGAATACACATATTGTCAACCTTTTCATCTCGGGAGGGGGAATAGAAAGATGGAACGTGGGGATAAACAAAGTAAGATTCATGTACCTTTATGAAATATGTAATTTGAATTAGCATCTTGGATAATGATGTACCTAGAAGCCATTCTTGGTTTACATGTATGATGATAGCTTTAATCACCTAATTGTATTATTATATCCCCTCTCAATGATGTAGTTATAATTTTCAAGTTAGGTAGACGATTAGAGTTCGGGAGGCCATGATCATACAATAAACCCTACGAATCATTAACCAAGATATGCGATATAACAAATGAAATTCAATAGCGTAGTATAATTGTCCGAAGTTCTTTGACCCTGCACTTTACTTTATTGATTGTCTTAAGTATTTATTTTACACATTGATTACTTTACGTTTTCTTTTACAAATCTCCAAACTCTTTTTGGTTACTACGAATTAAATTAATCTTAATAAGTGAACTAAAATTTGATAGTAGGTGGAACTAGTCTCTGTGGGATAGAAACTTGGCTTTATTTAAGGCCACAATATTACTTGGTAGACCATGTACATTTGCGTTTGCGGTTTGGTACTGTCAAGTATTTGGTGACGATGCCGAGAACATGTAATTTGGCAACTACTTTCGTTTTAGTTTTTAATTTTTTGATTACTTTGGTGCTCTATGCTTGGTCTTGTTTATGTATTTGCAGGAAACAGGTTTACAGGTTAGTAAACTTGCAAGGGATTGGGATTTGGTTAAACAAACACCCAAACCTGAGCAACATTTCCATCAATGAACGTGGGGATAAACAAAGTAAGATTCATATTCCTTTATGAAATAAGGAATTTGAATTAACATCTAGGACAGGGATGTACCTAGAAGCCTTGCTTGGTTAACATGTAGGATGATAGATTTAAGCACATAATTGGATTATTACATTCCCTCTCAACGATGTAGTTATAATGTTCAAGTTTGATAGACCATTAGAGTTTGGGAGGCCATGATCATGCAATAAACCCTACGAATCATTAACCAAGATACACAACTTACAAATGAAGTTCAATAGCGTAGTATGATTTTCCGAAGTTCTTTAACCCTGTTCTATACTTTATTGATTGTCTTATTCTTTATTTTACACATTGTTTACTTTACGTTTTCTTTTACGAATCTCCAAACTATTTTTTGTTACTACTCATCAAGCTATTCATAATAAGATAACTAGAATTTGATAGTAGTTGGAACTAGTCTATGTGGGATAGAAATTTGGCTTTATTTAAGGCCACAATATTACTTGTTAGACCACATACATTTGCGTGAACGCTTGGGCACTGTCAAGTTTTTAGTGCCGATGTCGGGGACTTGTAATTTGGCAACTACTTTTGTTTTAGTTTTAATTTTTTCGATTACCTTGGTGACCTATTCTTGGTTTTGTTTATGTATTTGCAGGAAACAGGTTTACAGGTTAGTAAACTGGCAAGGTATCGGGATTTTGTTGAACAAAGCGCAGAACCTGAGCAATATTTCCATTAATGAAGGAGAGAAGCAATCCTTCAACCCAAAATTCTGCAAATAGAAGAAGATCAAGACAATCCTTGAAACGACCCAACCCCCGGCCTTGTCATAATGGGCATTCCAAGTCCAACCCGGAACGGGGATGGCCCTCTATTACCCAACCCAACCAC
Source organism: Capsicum pubescens (assembly GCA_030864215.1). NCBI lineage: Eukaryota > Viridiplantae > Streptophyta > Magnoliopsida > Solanales > Solanaceae > Capsicum > Capsicum pubescens. The sequence continues at coordinate 221,663,161 of CM061540.1, read as the reverse complement.
CTATTTCCAGCCTTAGGTGGGCTGAATTTCAAACTTATAACAAGATAACATTATTGTTCTCATTAAGTCTCTAGGATAGGGTCACAACCGTGACAGACCCAACCGAGTCCAACCGTACCACAACAACTACCCAACCATACCAAACCTAACCATAGGCCACAAACTAGGCCACAACCAAAGAGAATTCCAAAACATAATATGATTATGCCAAAATGTAATAGGCGGAACAGTGAGAAATTATGTCTGATGATTCCAGCCTCCCAGCTTATTCTAATTCCAAGGATGAAACTAATATCGATCCCTCCCATAACAAATGATATAAGATCTAAACCTAATACACAAAATTAAGGACACAAGATGCAAAAACTAGAAACTAAAGAGAAAGAAAGCAACACATAGAATAAAGGGGATGTAGATGAGAATGCATAAAATGAAAGATTGGTAATGAGACCCTTACTGTCACTAATGATTAGCACAAGAAAGTGTATCAAACCTTCAAACACACCTCATCAATGGTACTTTAAACCTCACTCTCAGGTTGACCAAAGGAATTCACACTCCTCCATCACACCTTTCTTGCCACTTGATCAACATAAGTGAAATCCATCAAATGTATTCATCTCTCAAGTATGGATGTCTTTTCCAAGACCTACACTAAGATGGCTTTTTCAAGCCCTACACTAAGGAAATAAACTACACTAAGAGTAATACTCAATTTCAATTCATCAAAGTCTAATGAAAATGAAAGGTAAAAGGTCTATTTATACTATTACATAACAATGACTAAAATGCCCTTAATGAAGTGTGCTCCTTTGTAGTGTAAAAGGGAGTTCTTAAAAGACCACAATGCCCTTAGTTAAGGAACCTATGTGATGAAGAAATCCCTTCTTCTCTCTTCAATTTGGACAAGGATTTATAATAGTTCCAAAAGGTCTTTAAGCACTTTCAAATTCGAGACTTGATCCTTTGACAATCCGAAGCTTGAACCTTCTACAAGACCTTGTAAACCTTGGGCTCTTTATTCTTGTATCATCCTCTCCATATTAAAAAAAAATTGTCCTTAAATTAAGATCTTTCAATACAAAAGATAGAGAAAAACAAGCACACAATCCTCTTTGTAGGAGGGTTAGTATTAGTACCACACTCATATCATCAGCCCATGGTTTCTCACACTTGACATACACCCACATATCCTTGGTATTTGACATAAAAACCTTAGCATAAAGGATACCAAAGACATGAATAGAATCAATATAAAAAATAAGTGAGCATGACTCAAAACTAAAACTTTCACCTCTCAAGAGTATTCCGGGGTCAAAGGGAAATAGTAAACAAGGGTCTAGGCCATGGTTAAGAATCCCTTGCACTAGATTATGATGCCAAGAGGGTACATATCTGACATACAACCAGAAATCCCTTATTTTGTCCATGAAACAATTTGTATATACATCATAAAGGATAGGGCTAAGGTAAACATCAAGGGAAAATAAGCACAAGCCAAAACAATCCCTTCCCCACCCCACTAGTACACTGAGATCAAATGGGTGAAGTAGCCAAGGGAATAATCCAAAGCTACTCATTCCATTTACAAGGGTATCATACTCACCAAAAGCATTTGTTCTTAAGGAAAGACCAGCACACAAGGATAAGGACCCACGGCTTAGTAGGCCTCCCTTAACAATATACATTTCATTATCCGTAATCTATCCATACACATGATCAACTCGATCAACATCATTACTAACTTGAGACTTATCAAATACACCACACATATGCTCAAGTAGTGGACTAAATTCATGAGTAGGTTGATCATCATTCACATCCTCACTAGTTTTTGGGAACTCATATTCCAACGTAGACTCACCTTCATTTTCACAAGGGTCAACTAGAGTGTGAATACTCTTATCACTTGGAAATTGAACCTTATTAAAGTTATAAGTTCTAGAACTAGATGGATACAAATCACTCTTAAGAAAAGAATCAATTTTTTCATCTTAAGGATCAACTAGCGCTTGCAAACTTACATCAAGAGTTTGGTCTTCATGCAATCTAACAATACCAAAGGTATCAAAAAGGGAAAACTCATGCGATTCTCTTTCAAGAAAACTATCAACCACATCCATTTGGATACTACTAGCCACATCATGGCATTATAAGTTTATAGGAGTGTAGGAGATAGTATTGTTAACTTTTAGCTCACATGAGGTATGGACTTCACCTAGGTTTGGATCATGGAAGCCCATTTGTTCCTTTGGGAAGCTCTCATTACAAGGTAGTTTGTCAAGAATTCTTACTTGCATCACCTCTTTGTCATTTTCCCCAAAGTTTGAATTCTTAACCAAGATCTCCATTTGATCAGCAACTATGTGTTCTTGAAGAACTCTCCTTGAATCCTCCGGTGGAAGTATATTATCTTGAACCTGCACACAAGGAGAATTGATACTAGCCAAAAATCTAGTATCTTGGTAAATTGTGATTCGGATTAGATGGCATGCTTCAATCATCAATTGGCGTCGACTCTAAAGGTGCCGATGGAAATTTTCAAAAGGATCCGAGGTAGTATAAATACTATAACTATCAAGAGTGGATTATGTTGTTCCTTTCATTGTCAAGGTACCTATACAGAGAGAAAAACATCAAAGGAAAAAATCTACAAAACAAACAAATTAGTTAGTTCAAATAACCTCGCACACTCACACTCGGATCTCACCTCACACTTGGTCTCACAAGTGTTGAATTCTTTGCAATACTTGGTAAGTGAGTTGAGTGGTGAATATGCCTTTGTCCGAAATCAGTTTTTGTTTGATAAGACTCAAATAAAATGATGTTCGGACTTGAATCAACAAACTACTACGACTTAAAAATAAGAAAAGCACACAAAAAATGAAGACACAAACAAAACAGACTCAAGATTAATTATCAACCTAGTAGGTACTTACAAGTTTGCTAATTAATAATAGAATCAACACAAAAGTAACTAGAAACAACAAATAGAAACTTAGAAATCTAATTTAAAACTCAATTTGGTTATTTATATAGTGATGACGTGGAAGCTTGTGATTGGACACCACTTTTTCAAAATTTTCAATTATGAAATTATTTTCTCGGCCAAACAACACTTAGGGAAGGAATAGAATTCATTTGGAGGGAAAAATATTCAAGTTCGAAGCCTTTTCAAGCTCAAAATGGATTAGAAGTGAATTTGTCTCCCTTTGTACTTGTAATTGTACTTGAACATTCCTTTTGTCTTTGTTTTCTTCTTTTGGCAAGACTATAAAGCTTCTTGGAAATTTCCTTGAACTAGTAGTACACTCTGTTTCCTCCCTTTTCAAGATCAAACAAGAACTTTTGAATATTCTTCTCCAACAAGATATGAGGATTGAGGAAGAACAATATGAATATTCAAGAGTTGACCAAGGTTTGACCACTTCGCAAATGAACCCCGAATTCAATTTTTCTTTTAGATCTAGGTTCCTTTTGCTAATACAAGAATAACCAACACAAAATCAGCCACAAATCATGTCACCAACACAAACCCAAAATGGATCTCACCTCCAAAAACTTCAAACTATTCACAACAATGGTGGATCTAGCTCAAAAACAACTAAATCTTATTCCAAATGTAGATATAGACTCCCTAGATGCTAGGTAACAAGAATCTAGCACTTGAAACCAACAAAAAAACACAAAAACATGTACATATAAGATTTAAAAAGCTTCCAAAACACAAAAACGGGTTTATATTTTTTTTGTGAGATTTTCTTAGCTCCAAGACTTAGAGTTGTTGGAACAACTCTAATACATGGCTTTGATACCAAATGATACAAGATCTAAACCTAATACACGAAATCAAGGACACAAGGTGAAAAAAACAACAACTAAAGTGAAAGAAAGCAACACATAGAAGAAAGGGGATGGAGATAAGAATGCATAAAATGAAAGATAGGTAATGAGATCCTTACTATTACCAATGATTAGCACAAGAAAGTATATCAAACCTTCAAAAACACCTCATCAATGGTAGTTGAAAACCCACTCATAGGTGGACCAAAGGAATTCACACTCCTCAATCACACTTTTCTTGCCAATTGATCAACACAAGGGAAATCCATCAAATGTATTAATCTCTCTAGTTTGGATGCCTTTTCCAAGACCTACACTAAGATGGCTTTTCCAATCCCTACACTAAGTAAAGAAACTACACTAAGAGTAATACTCAATTTCAATTCATCAAAGATTAATGAAAATGAAAGCTAAAAGGTCTATTTGTACTATTACATAACAATGACTAAAATGCCCTTAATGAATAGTGCTTCTTTGGAGTGTAAAAGTGAGGTCTTAAAAGACCCCAATGCCCTTAGTTGAGGAACATATGTGATGTAGAAATCCCTCCTCTATTCAATTTCTACAAGGCTTTGTAATGGTTCCAAAAGGTCTTCAAGCACTAGCAAATCCGAGACTTGATCCTTTGACAATGCGAAGCTTGAACCTTCTACAAGACCTTGTAAACTTTGTTCTCTTTATTCTAGTATCACAAACCCCCAGATTACCATAAATACTCAATCCAAAAGAGTAAACAAATCCATTGGTACATGCCCCCAACCATGGCCACAACCATTATCCAATATAAGGGAAAAGTGAAGCATCCTAGGTTTGGACCCTTAGAAAATTTCCTGGAATCCCGTTCTTCAGACCTAATACAACTCATGGAAAAAACCATATGCTGAGGTACGAGCGGTGAAATATTGTCATAAACTGATTAGTGTTAGTTGGTGGGATGTTTTTTGTACTTTAATGGATACAACTTAGGAGTAAGTGTTATATGGTTGGGTATGAGTCATATAGGTAACGCATAAGGTGTACAGTGTTTAATCCTCCTGGTGTGGCATTTTGTAAGGGATAAAAATCTTGGGTATGAATTGTATGTTGAGGTTACGACTTGGGTGAATGAGTCATATACTAGATAGTGTCTAATCCATGGTTAAGGTTTGGCTATGATCGGGTGGGTATTGACTATAAGGGAGGTTACGACTCATAAGGGGGTCAGTTGTGACCCTGTGTCGGGTTTTTTTGGGATTTAAGTGGGGGTATTCTAGATATTTTTTAACTTACCGTAATATGGACCCACAACTTCTAAACCCTTAGGAGGTTATTTACCCAATTATTTTATTCTTAAATACTTAGAAAATCTCTCTAAATATATCATAATTATCTCAAGAGCTTTTGGGACAAAGAGCTAGGGTTTCAGCAAAGGGATTACTTTGGGGCTTGTCTTGGTGAATTCTTTCCATCAATCTTCTTCGTTTAAGGCATGATTATTTTCCCTAATTGTAATTTCAATTATAGGCATGGTTACATGGTTGATTTCAGGGTTTTTATCTTGAATGATTATGGCTTTCAACTATTTATTTTGGGGGTTTTGATGTTAAATGCTTAGTTATGATTTTCTATCATTTTAATTATATTTTATATATATTTACGGTGGTTTTGGAAAATTCAATTGCATGGTAATTGTTTCATGGTAATGGAATTTGGTTTTGGATATATTATTCCCCTAAGGTATTTGACAAAATGCTTATAAAGATATGTTCATTGCATTGGCTTATTTTAATGGAGATCTTGCTTGTTTTCGGCTTATTCATGATACCATAAATGTTATTAAAAATACTTGGTCAATAAATGGATAATTAGATTGTTTTTTAATGGTTTTAATAGGGAATTAATGGCGGGGAAAGTTACCAAAGCTGTGGAAGGTGGTGGTCCCAGGGGTGTCAAAACCGAAAACTCATATTTGCCGATATGAGGGGTCTTCAATGGCCACGTATGAGTGTGATGTTTATATTGTAGGGATGACATCCCAGGGATATTGACTAGTCGTGTGGATACATGCACTAGGACCCTTTCAGAAAGGGGGTTGAACTTATATGGCCCGTGGATGGTAGGACGGCTAAGCTGTAAAACCTAGGGAAAGGTTTTAAATGGCATGTTCAACTCAGTCCCTTTTCCCAACGCTAATATATATATATATGTATGGATGTTTGTATTGGATGGTTTTCATATTGATTTGATTACTAGAATTTTTTTATCCTTATCCCAAGTTTCATGCGAGTGTTCACCCACTAAAGTGTCTGCTGGCGGCTGTATACCCACGTTATACAAGAACCGGTTGTTCGAATTCTCCTTCATAATACTTGATTTGAGGAAATCTTTTTAGACTGAGTGGTAAGCTTCCATCATTTTATAAGGCATCATTTCATGTTGGACATTCTTAGACATTAAACTTTCTTTTCGGATATTGGTTTTGGCCATGGGTGGGTGCATATCCCAACCATATATTTGTATTATTTTGGATAGAGGCTTTGTGGTGCTTTTGGGGGTTAGTATGGGTAGGATGGGTAATAGTGTCGGCCTTAGAATTGGCTTTGGTGTTGGGGATGACATCATTGGATGATATTGTTGGTTGTTCGATCTTATTACATTTTGGGTTTTATTATTATATTATGTTTGATACTTTTCAAATGGTTTGGTATGGAATGGAAAGTTTGTTTGGTATGGTTAGACTAGGTTGGGTTTGTCATGATTGTTACCCTATCCCAGAGTCTTCATGATAGAATTACACAATCTTGGTAGATGCTTAAAATTCATCTCATCTAAGGTTGTATATGGTGGTTGGGTTGGGTTAAAAGAGGAAAGTCCCCGATCCTGGTTGAACTTAGGATGCCTATTACAATAAGGCCCTAATTCGAGCAGCGTCAAAAAGTGTCTAAATAAATTCATAACATGAAATGATGACTCCCAAAAGGATAGAAGCTTACCACTTTAGTCCAAATGATGATACCAATCGGCGTGCTAAACAAGAGGGTTAGAATGGCTGGTTCCTTCATAGATGGGTATACAACCGCTAGTAAACGGGGTTACAGAGTGACCACTAGCATGAATCTCAGGATAAGAATAAAATAATGCCAGTTATAAAATCAAGTAAAACCATCCATAATGCATATAACCATACATATATAAGTGTCAGGAAAGGAAACCGGTTTCACATGTATTTAAAACCTTTATACCTGGGTTGTGTAGCTTGGTCATCCTAAACCACCCACGGGTGATATGGGTTCAGCTCCCTCTGCTGAAAAGATCCCAGTGCATGTAGACACATGACCAGGCAATATTCCATGGGATGACTAGTACATCCCCCAATATAAAATGTGACACATGCATATGGTCATCAAGACCACTTATATTGGCAAATATGAGATTTCGATTTTGGTCCCTCCTGGACCTCCACATTCTATGTCTTAGCTACACACCCTGCCATTAATGCCGAATTAAAACCAGTTTCCAAATAACAAAACCATTATACATTTATTAACCAAGGACAATATTAGTGGTATATCCATACCACCCTTTACTTGTAAGTAATATACACAGCCAAACAATTTAGGTTAAGGGGACCTTAGGTGCCCTTCCAATTAACATATTAAATCTACTTGGGAGACTTCCTTGTTTTCCACAAGCATAACCATTTATAATTTATCCTTTTCAAACCATTTAAACCCTATATAAATCCTTTATCAAGTTAAAAATATGTAATAGTACCATTAAATAAGTCAATGCAATGAAAATATATTTATAAGCATTTTATCAAACAACTTGGGGGCTTAATGTAACCGAAACAAATTCCAAAGACCATTAAAACATTACCATGCAATCCACTAGTCCAAATCCACCATTGATGAATAAAAAAGCATAAGTAAAACCATAGGAAACCATAACCAACTATTCAATAACAAAACCCCCAAATAATAGTCGAAAACCATAATCATGAAATAGTAAAACCATGAAATCAATCATATAAACCATGTCTTTAGTTGAAATTACAATGATGGAAGATAATCATGCCTTATATCCATGAATTTGTGGAAGGAATTCACCAAGACAATCCCCAAAGAAATCCGCAAGATAAAACCCTAGCCTTCTAGCCCTAAAAGCTCTTAGTAGAATTATGGAGTATTTTGGAATATGTTCCAACTGTTATTGAATAGAATAATAGGGTAAATATCCTTTAAAGTGTATTAGAAGTTGTGGGTCCAAATTAGGGTAAGTACATAAATGTTGAGAATACCCCCATTTAAATTCCTTACAAACCCATCGTAGGGATACGACCGACCCATACGAGCCGTACCCTTCTATACGATTGGTAACCACCACTGATTTCCTAGCCTCATCCTTTGGATCAAACACTATCCAGTGTACAACTCATACAACCAAGTGGTAACCACAACATATGATCACTACCCATAACCCGTATCCTTGGCAGAATGAAATACTAGGAGGATCAAATACTGCCCACCATACGAGTACTTGATACAACTCATAACAATCCCTATGTCCCATACCCCTTAGTCGTACCCATACCAGTAATAAAAATCATCCCACCAACTAACATTGGATAGTATACGGTAGGACAATATATGGTAGGACCATACCACTTGTACACCAACATACGACTCATAACAGAATTTTATGAGATTTTCTAAGGGTTTTAACCTAGGATGTTTCAGTCTTATCAATTAGGAACATTCGTCACCGAATGACAGACAAGGTAGGTGTAACCACACACAGAGTCATTTGAATTATAAAACATCCTTTTAAAAAAGTTTGAAAATAAAGAGGCAAAGATGTAAATATTTCCTTTACCAAACTCAGAAAATAAAGATGTGCTAAAGACACATACCTTCTGCACAAATCCCAAGAGTAGAAAACAAATACGGATACTTGGACATTATGTCCTCTTTCGCTTCCTAAGTAGCATTCTCCATCTTATGCTTTCGGCATAGAACCTTAACCAAAGCCACTTTCTTAGTCCACAATCGATGAACTGGCCTATCTAATATCTCAACCGTGATGCCTTCATAAGATAGAGAATCTAAAATACCCAGTCCTACAAATGGAACAACCGAAGAAGGTTCACCAAGACATTTCTTAAACATAGAAACATGAAAGAACAAATAAACCAAACTTAAGCTACATAGAATCTCCAACAAATAAGCAACATTAACAACTCTCTGCAATATGACATAAGGATCAATGAACTACCAGTAATGAAAAATCAAGAGGATCAAACACTACCCACCATATTAGTACTTGATATGATTCATACATTTCCTATGACTCATACCCTTAAGTCAAATCCATTCCAGTAACCAAAACCATTCCACTAACTAACAATGGTTAGCATATGACAGGGTCATACCACTTGTACCCATCATACGGCTCATACCCATAAGTTGTATTGGATCCAGAGAATAGTATTCTAAAAAAATTTCTTAAGGTCTAAACGTAGGATGTTTCAACCCTGATCCCATGGCTGAATAACAGGCAGCCCGCTGTATAGTTCATGAAGTGGAAATCCCACTTCTGACAAATTTGACCTGCCCTTTTTAGAAACTGGCTGCTAGAGGTAATTTTAAGCTCAAACAAAATATGGTGTAGTTTGTGATAAGTAGTGGACAATTTTTCGGGCTTTTATATGAAGATCCATAAGTCCACCTGTGAAACATTTTAGAGATCAGTAACACATTCATCCCTACAAATGTGTCAACTAATTATTTGAGGCTGACAGTGTAATGCCCCAAAACCTAGTCCCGAGATGTCAGATGGTGGTGAAGACTATGAGTAGCCTTTAAGCTAATCCTCTCTGCCATCTACTAGGTATAAATCTCATAATCAAGGTAATATAGACATGAAAGTCATACTAAATACGGAAACTGTCTTAAATAACTAAGAAATATATGAAAATAAAATACTGTAAGTCTGAATCAAATCTAGCAGTCTAAAAAGCCTCTATTCCTAACAATAAAGAGTCACTAGGACAGACCCCCAGCTAACTCAAACTGTCTGAAAAGAATACTGAAACTATTAAGTTGAAAAATCTGAACGAATAAGTCCCCAAACTATGAGGACTCACCAACGGTAGAATATTGATGGAGATGTTTGAACTACTCTCACTGCTGATACTGAGCACATGAACCTACATTATGAGATAATGTAACACATAGACGTATATGTGGATCAATACTTTGAGGATGTACTGAGTGTATGGGGTGAAATACATAAGTAAAACAACATCTCATCATTATAATTTATAACATAATGCATGATAAATGAAGATGACTCACATAAGTTGGAATATCTGAAATACTGAAATCTGAAATAATACATAGCAAATCAAACTTTATAAATCTAGTGAGTCATAATATTTAGTTGTAAAAGTTGTACTTGTATTCTGTCTTTAAATCATATTATCTAAGTATAGAAAGGGCTCACTCTTAAATCTGAAATCATAAAGCTGAAAACTGTAATTAAATCTCTTTCTGTAAAGCATAGTATGAATAAATTGGTGAGCCTTTACGCTTATTTTTCTAAAGGATTTTCTTTCATTCTATCTTAGGAATTAGGAACTTTGGGAGGTACTTCTAACCGACACAAATCATGTGAGTTGTCATGGAGTCCAATGACTTACCCACATTTGGGAGAGTTATTTTATCCTTGCCATTAGAATAGAACCTTAACTTAAGTGATCACTATTATAGACAACTATGGGTAAATCAAACACCATTAGTGGCACGTAGTTCTGGGACATGAGACCTTAGAATCATACCCAACTCGGTGCTAAATACTACTCCCATACTTATTGCTCAGAACTTTTAGGAAATCCACCTTAAAATAACATAAGGGTTTATAATGAAAACCAATTATGCTTCTCTTTCTTGAAATTTCAAACTATATGAACAATGTGTACTCCTTATCTTAGATTAGGATCAATAGATCAAAGCTTTACTGAAAATCTGTGAATAAACTTATCATAGGATGCTTAAAGCATCATCTTTGTTAAATCATCAACATATAATCTTGGGATTAATAACCGATACATCAAACTCATGTCAAAACATTGTAATATTGATGCTTAATCATGAAAACAGTGATAATTTTTAATCATGAAAACAATAATAATTCATCTCAAAATCTATAAATTTTTGTAATAGGCATGAAAGCATGCAAATAGACATGCAGTTCAACTTCTAAAACATTAAAAATCTCAAAATCTTAAAATTAGCAATAATGGGTATGAACCCTAATTCAAATCTCATGAATATTCATTTAAAATAAAATGAATTTGTAAATAAAACTTGGTTTTTGGCACAAGGATGAAAGAGGATCCTTGTTAATAAACCCCACATACCTTGATTGATGATTAGATGAAGAAACTTGAATTATTGATTCCTATTTGAGTTGTTGAATATGGATTCTTGATTATCTTGCCTTTGGAATCCTCAATATTAAGTTTTCTTGGAGAATCAAGGGAGTATTTTGATTTCTTAGAGAAGTTTTGGAGTTCTAGGGTTTTTCTTTAAGAGAGAATGGATGAAATTGGGAATAAAGTTCCTTGAATATGATTTATTCCTTGTTTTGGATGAATTGAGGCCTTGGGGATCGACCCAAATACCCCTATAAAACTATAAGTCAGAAATGAAAACATAATATTTTTCTGAACTAGTAGGCTACCGCGATGCGCCACTATCGCATTGGGCTACTGTATTTTGACAAATGAGAAATGGGACATCTCCACGATGCATCAATAACGTGAAGGTCCACTGGAATGTGACAATTGTAATTTTTGGCTTCTCCTCAATGCATTGAGTTACCAAGTGGCACACTATCAACTTTAAAATGCCATAACTTTTCCAAACGTGTATCTTATTTAGGCAAATTTGGTATCGATGGAAAGCTTACTCAATTCCCCACAGAATGGGAGGTCTAAATCTGGAAAATTTCACTTGGAATAAATATTATTCATTTTGGAAGATATCCCTTAACATTCTAGGAATGAATTTCAGCTAGGAAAAATATGGGGTATTTTAATATCTCCCTCTTGGGAACATTCGTCCTCGAATGTGGCTAGTTAACCTAAAAATACTGAGAAATATGAGGCTATAAGATATCATGCACAACTGAAATAAACTGAATGACTAAATCTCAGTTAAAATAAGATACTAAAATAATCTGAGAGTGCATGAATTCTCATGAAGAAAACAATATAGCTGAATCTGAAACTGGAAAAAAACAGAATTAAGGAAAACTTTTACCTTTGGCTGGATTGGAGTTCATGGAGAAGAGATGGGGACACTTGGTATGTATGTCTGCTTCTGCTTCCCAAGTAGAACTCTCAACAGACTAATTTTACCACAGAATTTTGACCAAGGGAACTTCTTTGTTCCTTAGTCTATGAATCTGATAATCAAGAATCTCTACTGGGACTTCTTCATAAGAGAGGCTATTCTGAATATCTATGTTTTCTAGAGGAACTATAGCAGCTGAATCATCCATGTACTTTTCAACAAATACATATGAAGTACTGGATGAACAAAGGATAAGTCTGTGGTTATCTCAAGCTCATACTCTACCCTTCCATCACGACTTAAAATGTAGAAAGGACCAAGATAACGGGGACTAAGCTTACCCTTCTTGCCAAATCTCTTAACCCCTTTCATGGGTAAAACTTTTAAGTATACAAGATCATCAAACTCGAACTCAAGGTCTCTTCTTATTACATCAGCATATGATTTCTGATGACTTTGGGCTGCTTTCAATCTCTCTCGAATCAATTAAACTTTCTCCGTGGCCTCAAACACCATGTCCGGCCTAATCAAAACGGCCTCACCCACTTCAAACAAACAAACTAGTGATCAACATCCTTTCCCATAAAGAGACTCAAATGGAGCCATTTGAATACTAGCATGATAGTAGTTATTATAAGTAAACTCGATCAATGGAAAATGCTTATCCCAACTACTTTCGAAATCAAGAACACAGGCCCTCAACATATCCTCTAGTATCTGAATGGTCCTTTCTACCTGACCATCTTTCTGAGGATGAAAGGCTAAATTAAGATTATCTTAGGTACCAAGACCCTTCTAAAAAGCTCTCTAAAATTGAGAGGTAAACTGAGTACCCCTATATGAGATTATGGACAAAGGAACTGCATGTAATCTGACCAACTCTCTGATTACCACTTAGCATAAGCTTCAGCTGTGTAAGATGTGTGAACTGGTAAAAAATATGCTGACTTAGTCAATCTGTCTACAATAATCCAAATCGATTCATGCTGACAACGCGAATGGGGTAAACCAGTCACTAAATCCATATTCACCTCTCCCCACTTCCAAGTGGGGATACCAAATTCTTGCAATGCACTACTAGGTCTTTGGTGCTCTACCTTAAGCTGTTGATAAGTTTCACACTTAGCTATAAACTCTGCGATATCTCTCTTCATACCACTTTACCAATAGATTTCCCGCAAGTCACAGTACATCTTTGTAGCACCTGGATGAATGGAATAACGCGCACCATGTGCTTTTTCCATAATCCATTACCTCAAATCATCAACACATGATACACACAGTCTACTTTGATACCTCAACACACCATCTGCCCCTTAGGAGAGAACCTCTAATTTTTGGTCTTTAATGGACTCCTTTAATTTGACCAAACTAGAATCCTTATCTTTCTTCTCTTTCACTTCTAAAACTAGAGAAGATTCAAAACTACGCTAAACCCAAACATTCCCTTCAGCTGCATAAACAAACCTAACTCATAATCTAGCTAAGAGAGGAACTTATCAAACTAACTCTTTCTTATCATTCATTACATGAGCAACACTGCCCAAAGACAATCTATTAATGACGTCTTCCACTACATTAGCCTTGGTCGGATTGTACAACATGCTCATATCATAATGCTTCAACAATTCTAACCACCTTCTCTGAGAAAGATTCAACTCCCAATGGGTAAACATATACTGTAAGCTTTTGTAATCCGTATCACATAAACATGGACCCTATTGAAATAATGTTTCCAGATTTTCAAAGAAGACACAATAGTATCTAACTCAAGATCATGGGTTGGGTAATTCTTTTAATGAGGCTTAAGATGTCTAGAGGCATAGGCTATGACCTTACCTCTCTGCATCAAAACACAACCCAAACCAACTATGAAGGCATCACAATAAATCACAAAATAATGTGTACCATCAGGTAATGCTAAAATAGGGGTTGAATGACTCCAGTCTTTAACTCGTGAAAACTCTTCTCGTAAGAATCTGACCACTAAAACTTAACTTTCTTTTGGGTTAATCTAGACATAGGAGATGCAATAGATGAGAAACACTCAATAAAACGTCTGTAGTAGCCAGCAAAACCCAAGAAACTCCTAATGTCTGATGTAGATATAGGCCTAGGCCAATTACTTACAACTTTTGTCTTTTGGAGATCAACTTTAATACCCTCACTGGAAATAATATGACCAAGAAAAGATGCTGACCTTTGCCAAAATTCAGTTGCTGAATTTGGTGAACAACTGCTGATCTCTAAGAGTTTGCAACACAATTCTACGATGGTTTGCATGATCATCCTTACTACAAGAGTAGACGAAAATATCATTGATAAAGACTATGACGAAGATATCCAAATATAGTTTGAACACTTTATTCATCAAGTCCATAAAGGCTGCTGGGGCATTTATCAGTCCGAAGGACATGACTAGAAACGTCAAATGACCATAACAGGTTCTGATAGTTGTCTTTTGAATATCACATTCTCTTACATTAAGTTGATGATAGACAGATCTAAGGTCTATCTTTGAGAAATAATTGGCACCTTGGAGTTGATCAAATAAGGCATCAATTTTAGAAAAATGATATTTGTTTTTAACTATGACTTTATTCAGCTGGCAATAGTCGATGCACAGATGTAAAGAACCATATTTCTTTCACACGAATAGGATGGGAGGGCCCCATGGATAAACATTATTCCTTTTAAAATCCTTATCTAAAGGATCTTTGAGTTGCTCATTCAACTCCTTAAGCTCAGTGGGAGGCATATGATATGGAGGTATAGAAATAGGCTAAGTATCCAGAAAAAGGTTAATACCAAATTCTATTTCCCTATTGGGAGGTACCCCTAGAAAATCTTCAGGAAAAATATCAGGAAACTCATTTACTACACTGACTGATTAAACTATAATAGTCTCAGACTTAGTATCTTTGACTCGAACTAAATGATAGATACACCCTTTGAAAATCAATTTTGTGGCTTTAAGATAAGATATGAAATGACTTTTGGGAGACACTAAATTACCTTTCCACTCAAAGACTGGCTTATCTGGAAACTGAAGCTTCACCACTTGGGTGCGATATTTTATAGAAGCATAACAGGAATGAAGCCAATCCATAGGAGGAATAAGATCAAAGTCAACCATAGCTAACTCTATTAGGTCTACTAACATGAATTAATGAAGGGCGGTTATAGGACACTTTCTATAGATCTGTTTAGCAACAACTAACTCACCTACTGGGGTACAAACCAAGAAGGGCTTAGGGATATTTTTAGAACTTATTTCAAAATTTACCGTAACTAAAGGGGTCACATAAGAGAAACTCAACCAAAGGTCTAAAAACATATAAAATCAAGATAAAAGACACAGAACATACCAGTAATAACATCTGGTGAATCCTCCTACTCCTGATGGGATGGTAAAGTATAAAACTGATTCTGGCATTGACCGCCACCAGTACTGTATGATGCACCCTGAGGAGGGACTAGGAAACCTACAGGAGTTGGTGCACTAGTAGTCTGAGCCTGGGGACAATTGTCTCTATTTCCCTACTTAGCATACGACCACTCTTTAATTTTATGACCTGACTTATGACAACTAAAGCAACCCTTATGTCTAGCCAAGCACTCCCCAGGATAATTCCTACCACACTTAGAACAAGGAGGATAACGAGGTCTTCCACTTGCACTATTCTGAGATCTGGATAGAAAAGACTTACCCCACTGCTCCTGCCTAGCTCTGGGATTAGGAGAACTAGCTAAAGATGGTGATGGCATAGATGAATGATTCTGAAACTGCAAACGATTTCCTCTTTGAGACTTAGTCTGGACATACTTAAATTGCCCTGTTCTAGACTTCTTATTTCCTCTCTCTCTTCTCTTTAACTTCTCTGCCTCAATATTTTGACCATGAATTATCAATCTAGAAAGATCCATGTCTCCAATAAGCATGGAATTCCTACACTTATTAGACACTCAAGTAACAAACTTACTCATACTAGCCCTCGGATTAGCCATCGTATCAGGGGCATACTTAGACAACAAATTACACTTAAAGCAGTATTGTATCATTATCATCGAACCCTGTCTCAAATTCACAAACTCCTTTATCTCAGTTTCCCTTATCTCACATGGGAAGAGCCTATCTAGAAAAGCATCTTAAAACACCTGCCAACTCATAGGATACATCCTTTACTCTATAGGACGCTAACCCTACACTCTCCACATCAGAAACATACATAATATGGGTGATCTTCCTTACCTCATCTAAATAAATTTATGGGTCCTCACATGCATTAGACCTAAAAAATTTTGGCGGGTTCATTCTCATTAAGTTTCTGATTCTAGTCGCTGCTAAATCCCCATTCTACTGTAGTGGGATTGCAACTTGATTCTAATTATTTCCCTAAGCATTGGCAGTCATAGCTTGGGCTAACACCTGAAAGGCAGCCCTAAACTTAGCAAGGGATACATTTTCATTCAGAGGATCAGTGGGCTGGGCTGGTTGGTTATTATTTTTGTGGGCTTTCTCTCGATGAGGAGGCATATTCAACTATTATGTAATAGAATGAGTTAAAAGAAGATAGAGATACTGTAAGCATGATAAATCATGAAAGAAAGTGATGATTTCCTAAGAACAATCCATAGCCTTTTGCTCATAAATATGGCACACTTCACACCCATGATCAAGACTCTTCGTAACACGGCTTGTCTTACCCCCTAGGACTCTTATAAACCTTAGAATCTGATACTAAGTTTGTAACTACCCTAAACCTAGTCCCAAAACATCACACAGTGCTCAAGACTATGAGTAGCCTTAAGTTAACCCTGTTTGCCTTCTACTAGGTATAAATCTTATAATTAAGGTAATATAGAAATGAAAGTCATATTGAATACGGAAACTACTTGAAATAACTGAGAATAATCTAAAAGAAATTTTTGCAAATCAAATACTATAAGTCTAAATCAAATCTAGTAGTTTGACAAGCCTCTTTTATTAATTCTAGAGAGTCACTGGGACAAACCCCCAGTTAACTTGAACTATCTGAAAAGAATATTAAATTATAAAATATTATTAAGCTATAGGATCAGAATGAATAAGTCCCCAAACTATGAGGACTCACCAACTGACGGATGTAGATGGAGATGCTCGAACTACTCTCGATACTCATGCTAAGCACCTGAACCTACATTATGAGATAATGTAGCACAATGACGTATATGTGGATCGGTTTTTTGAGGATGTATTGAGTATATGGGGTTAAATGCATAAGTAAAACATCATCTCGTCATCACAATGTATAAAACAATGCATGCTAAATGAAAATGACACATATAAGCTGGAATATCTGAAATGCTAAAATCAAAAATCATACTTAGCAAATCAAACTTTATATATCTAGTGAGTCATAACATTTAGTTCTAAAAGTTGTACTTCTATTCTCTCTTTAAATCATATTATCTAAACTGATTATCTAAGTGTAGAAAGGACTCACTCTTAAATCTAAAAGCAAAAAATTGTAATTAAATATCTTCCTATAAAGCTTAGTTAGAATAAATTGGTGAGCCTTTACATTTTTTTTCTAAAAGCTTTTCTGTTATTTTGTCTTAGGAATTAGGAACTTTGGGAGGTACTTCTAACCTGCATAAACTATGTGAGTTGTCATGGAGTCCTACGTCTTACCCATGTTGGGGAGAGCTGTTGTACCCTTTCCATCAGAATAGAACCTTAACTTAAGTGATCACTATCTTAGCCAACTATGGGAAAATCATAAACCTATGATGTCATATAGTTATGGGGCATCAGACCTTGGAATTATACACAACTCTGTGCTAAACACTACTCTTATACTTATCGCTCAGAACTTTTAGGAAATCCACCTTAAAATAGCATAAAAGTTTATAATGAAAACCAATTATGGTCTTTTTTCTTTAAATTTTAATCTATATGAATAATTTGAATTCCTTATCATAGCTTAGGATCAAAAGATCAAAGCTTTATAGAAAATCTGCAAATATGTTGATCATAGGATGCTTGAAGCATCATATTTCTTGAATCATCAACATATAATTTTAGGCTTAATAACCCATACTTTAAACTTATGTCAAAACATCATAGTATTCATGCTTAATCATGAAAACAATGATAATTCATATCAAAATCTATATATTTCTGTAATAGGCATGAAAGTTTGCAAATAGACATGCAATACAACTTCTAAAACATTAAAAATCTCATAATCCTAAAATTAGCCATAATGGGTAGAATCCTAATTCAAATCTCATGAATATTCATTTAAAATAATATGAATTTGTAAATAAAACTTGGTTTTGGGCATAAGGATGAAAGAGGATCCTTGTTTATAAACCCCACTTCTGTGCTTATGATTAGATGAAGAAACGTGAATTATTGATTCCTATTTGAGTTTTTGAAGATGGATTCTTTATTATCTATTCTTGGAAATCCTCAATCTTAAGCTTTCTTGGATAATAAATGGATGATTTTGATTTTTTGGAGAAGAAGCATTGGAGTTCTAGGATTTTTCTTCGAGAGAGAATACATGAAATTGGGCATAAAGTGCCTTGAATATGCTTAATTACTTGTTTTGGATGAATTGAGGCCTTGGGGATTAACAAAAATACCCCTATTAAACATTAAGTCACCACTAAAAATGCAATATTTAACTAAACTATTAGGACACTGTGATGTGCCATGATAACTCTCAACTTACACATCAATTTAGTGCAAGGCGGTCGTCGTCAATATATTTACCCAACTTTTTGTAATGCCACATATGTTTCCAAGCTAGGAAATGAATCAGTTCCCCTACGTATGAATACTCATATCCTGTGATTCATATTTGAGTACATGATTTACAATGAGTTTCCTAGTTCTAAGATAGCTTATGATGTGTTAAGCATACTCATGTGAGTCACTCAGAGTAAGGCAAGCTAATAGCTTTTGGATCCATCAAATTTTAGTGTGTGATTCCGCAAGAGTGACCTTTAAACGAAGATAACTTGATTTATTTATGACATTTGTGAAGATTTAGACCAAAAAAATTGTAGAGGATCGAATTAGCTTTCTAACGATTCTAATTTTATAAAAATCTAACACCCGAGCAAGAAGTTATGGCCCTGCAAGGTAGGAGTGCGACGCATAAACAATCGCACATGGATACTGAAACAAGTGCGCGACAGGTTGTGCGGAGCACACCCTCAAGTGTGTAATAGAATGTGCGACGCACACCTTAGCTTATGTGATAGGATATGCGGCACACACCTTAGCATGTGCAATGAGATGTTCGACGCACACTTATGATTTCAGCCACGAAAAACACTTCGTTTTCAAATTATTTTGAGGATAATTAAGTCTTTTAACACTCCTTACACGTCCCAATACTTAACCTCACGAAATTTATATCTTCTAATCACATTAAAACCCTATTAACATCTTAATTTCATCATCCAAGATCACAAGAAGGAGAAAAACTACTAGGGTTTCATAATCAAGATTGAAGGTCCAATCTTTCAACAATTTCATCGCCATTAAGGTATGCATAGTGTTCATCCATAGATTCCTTTCGTTTGTGGAGTTCAAGAATCAATATTTGATAACAAAATCATGAATTTTTTGTGGTGATATGGTTGTATTCATGTTGTTCTTTGTGGTTTGTGTTATAGAGTGGGAATTTGATGAACTTCCAGGAAGATTGTGATCATATAGTTGGAACCCATGAATTTGGGTGGATTAAAGTGGTGTAAGTTTGTGAATACACCTATGCCTTAAAGAGTGAATGTAAGGTGTTTGATAAAATACCTAAGAGACTAGAAATCATTCATTATAGATAAATTGGGACTAAGTGAAGGATTCATGATATGCCTCTATGATTCAATGTCATCCATGTTGATAATGTGTCTTGTGAACACTGTTGGATTACTCATGAACTATTCTTATGGAATTATGCAATGCTTACTTGAAAAACTGACTCATGTACAAGATGTAGAATATCCATGTACTTCATGAAATTCCCCAGGTTATTATATTATGGATTGTCGTTGTAATATGTACTTAGCATGATATTAAAAGTTATGCAAGTATATACATATTGCATGAAATAGATTGTTGAGAACCATGCTTAGTATAAAATCCCTTATTTACGATATTATGGATTATGGACTCTACTCTTATGATCAAGTCAGGCATGTGTGTCAGTTTCCTTCCATCGAGTCCTGGGGGTACTTGTACCGGAAAAATATAGTTGTGTGCCTAGAGCCTTGTCATGTTTTCATGATACTCTCAGTCAACCCATGATCTATAGAAATCATTCATTCATGTGACTCAAGAAAACTCAGTAATCTCAGTAGTTCAGTATTCTCAGTAATCTCATTGCTCAATAACCTCAGTAATCACAGTAAATCTCAGTAACTTTAGTACTCTTAATCAGTAGTCAAAACTCATTATATTCCGTCTGTCATCGGAATCCAGTAAACTCAGTTTTAGCTTCGTTAAAAAATTCCACTAGTATAGTTCAGTTAATCAGTATAAGTTTAGCAAATCAATTCTGTTAAGTTATTTAGTTCAGCCCAGTTATTCAGTTCAGTCTCTTTCAGATGGGAGTAGGATTCAGCACCGAGCGAACCTAGCCATGGGGGCTCACCTACTAGAATAGGACTGAGATATCTAGAAGCAATCCCTATGTTCCAGAACTATGTTGCCAGCATAGGTATGAGATGTCACCCGTTAGAAAAGAATGACATACTAAGGGGTCACACGTTAGCACATTTATATGTATAGGACTGATCCCAGGAGTCACCCTCCAGATTTTGACTTACTCCACAGCAGATGTCTTTACTGGTGGCATGGTACTGATACCCTTCCAGTCAGGGTAGAGATTGGACCCCAGTCAGCTTAGCATAGGGAATGTCGGTTAGATGAACATATCCCATAGTTTTAGTTACAGAATCAGGGCTTTCAGACACAGTCAACTCATCTTAGTAGTACAGATTCAATACTGTAATATATAGTCAATGCTTATCATTATATATAGACTTCATGATCACCCATTATCTAGGACTGATCTCAACTATGATTAATCAGTATCAGAGTCATTAGATTTAAAGATCACCCGCTAGATAGGACTGATCTCAGACTAAGTCAAATCATCCTTATTATCAGTATACTCATGATCACCCGCTAGATAGGACTGATCTCTGATTTAGTTACTCCAAGTAGAATAGAACTCAGATAGTTCAATCAGAACTTAGACTATCAGATACAGTCGCTTAGTATCGGTTATATCGATTAGTCCGATAATTACAATTATATCAGCTATATCAGTTGTGATAGATTACGTTACCAATATTCAGTTTCAAGACTGTTAGACACAGTCATTCAAACCAGTTATTTATAATTTCAACTATCAGAAATAGTCAATAATCTATTCAGTACCTCAGTAATAGTAAAGTGATGTCGTCAGCATTCATACTCAGTAGTCAGCATCATCACGAGTTCAGTTATAGTTGTTTAT
Organism: Capsicum pubescens; assembly: GCA_030864215.1. Lineage (NCBI taxonomy): Eukaryota > Viridiplantae > Streptophyta > Magnoliopsida > Solanales > Solanaceae > Capsicum > Capsicum pubescens. The sequence continues at coordinate 221,641,461 of CM061540.1, read as the reverse complement.
GCATGTATGTAGTCTCACGTTCATATTAGTTAGCATTGTTCATGCATATAACCGTTTATGGTTAGCCTACCTCACTCATATACTCAGTACATTCAGATGTACTGACGCATTTATGCTATGGTGCTTTCTTTTATGTTACACCATTGGTTCAGAGGCATGAGCTCCAGATCAGCAGTAGCATTCTAGTGTTCAGAGTTTGCAGTGAGTCCTTCTCATTCGAGGACGATATGATTATTGCTACATTTACTATTCATTTTCTATATAGATTTAGTTGGGGACATGTTCCATCAACTCCTTATTCAGTTTAGTTAGAGGATTTCATACTAAATGTCAAATTAGATATTCAGATCTCATTATTTTCAGTATTTATGACTTGTTTTGGTATTGTTATACCTTTTTCAGACATTTTGCTATCAGACAGTTATTCAGTTCGAACCTTATGGCCTTTCATGTTAATGTTTCCAAATTTTATGATATATTGTGCAGTATGCAGGTATAGATATTAGTCATGGGTTAGCTTGTGGTCTTTCGGGGTCATGAGCATCGTGTAGCATTCCGGTTCAGAAAATTGGGGTGTTACACTTTTAGAGTCAGGGTCGAATCCACAAGGAACAATGTGAGTGGTGACTAAACTAATTTTAAATTATAGCTACAAGTTGAATTCAAAAAATTTGCACAAAAAGATAAAATGGGGGTTTTGGAGATTAGCCAATAATTGTTGGTCACTTTAGTTATAGTATTCGTAATGAAGAGTTTATGGAAAAACCAATTATGTTCACTAGGGGTTTTGGTACTTGACAGATGCTAATGGAAGTTCAAGATTCTAATAGTAGGTAGGACAACAAGTTATCTTTATCTAAGTTTTGTCTAAATATCTCTCGACCTACTTAAGCATTTAATTACCTAATCCTCTCGGACTTAGGGAATTTATATTCACTGCCCAGATTTTACCTCAGGTTAACCAACCTTGTTACAACACTAATTATTAAAAGGTGTATTTCCAAGTCCTTGTCGATAACTCACTTCCCACTACATTCGATTTCTTTCTCAAGAAAACCAAAGTAAGTGTTATCTATTGTTTGCAACCAACATACGTTAATTAAAACCTCAGAATTATCAAGAAATACTACCACCTTTTGAATCTTGAACACTTAGCACCTTATCAAAACCTAACACTAAATCCCATAATTCAGGTTAAAGGAATTTAGCCACTCATAATGCTAAAATCAAAACAACACGTTGTATTCATTCTTGGAAAGTTAAACTTACAACAAGAAGAATAATAACTAGTGAATCGAATATTAGATCACAAAGGAAAATTCCAGAATAATGATAGTAATCTCTTCCAAGTATTTGCTTTTTCAAGCCAAGAAATTAGAGAGAGAAGAATATCAAAAAGTATTGTTGAAACTCAATGTGCGGATCTCCTTAGAAAACCCTAAAACAAAGCTTTAAATAGTTCACCCTAATTATGGAAACAAAATAAGAGCATTCAGAAATCCCTCGGATTAGGTGATGACATTTGTGATAACCAATCAGGAGGTTGACGACTTATCACAATTGTCGTCAGCTCCTACTTCAGCTTTGGCTCTTCCTGTTTAAGGCTAATGACAAACTTGACAACTTATCAGCTTCGTGACGGCCTATACAAGAATATTATCAAAACTCTAATTTAGTTCTCCCGTAATGCCTCAGGCTGATGACATTCTTGACAGCTTATCTGACCCTTGATGACTTATCACAAAATGTTGTCATATATTTTAACTTAGGCCAATTCTTTGTTTACTGCTGACGATGACTTTGATAACTTATCACAAATGTCATCAGCCACACTTGTCTTAAGAATTCTTTAGATTTTAACTTCTTTGCTTTCATTCGTGTTAGGTCTCTATCATATCAGCTTAAAATGCAAAATCAAACATAAACCAATCATAAATGACAAAAGTTGCTTAAGACTTCACAATTATTCCTAGTTAAAAGCCTCAAATGTGTTAGCATTAGCTCACACAACCACACCCTCAACTCAAAACAATTGTTTCTCCTCAAGAAACAAAACACAACTAAGAGATTGCAAAGTATATTTGGCAGTCAATCATCCATATCATCTCAAAACACTTTTACTATCTCCAAGGTCACTCAATTCAAGAACAATGAAGAACACCAATTCAACATACATGAATCAAGATACGACATCAATTCAGTTATAACAACTAGGCATAGACCATTATTACACTACCCGATCAAGTCAGTAACTAGAAATGTAACCAGTGTGCCCTCACAACAAAGACATCCCCCTCATCTCATATCAGGAATTATATATGTAACCATGGGGACATTCAAAACACTTACTCTCAAAATGAAGTTCCAATCAGTGTATGCCGAATACCATAGGCTTGCCCTTATTTTCATTACCCAAATCTTTAGATAGGTCATCTAGGATCACTATAGGACTTCCCTTAGGCATGTAATGTAGGCCAGAGGCTAGTATGATGCTCGATGGTATTTAAAGTGACTAATCCTCCTTGACACTACAATATCTTTTTGTGGTTTCACTAATTATCCATTTTCACTCTTCTTTTTTCTTGATCACACTTATTTAGGATGGGTGCTTTCTTTTCTCAATTACTTAATCTTTTTCACAATTTTTCTTTTTCTTGCATTTTTCCTCCGTACCCAGCTTTTTATTATTTTATTTTATACTACCATTATTCATACTCATTCTATATCATGCACCCCTATGATAGGCACCCTCAACTTAGGCCATTTGCCTAAGTCACGTTGCACAGTGTCCAAGGAGGACCAAGGCCAAAATAGGTTCATGGTGATTTAAATGGGAAGGTGACAGGTGTCATACAAATAAATAGGCTAATTAGGCTCAAAACAGGGATCCAGGGATATTATACACTAGGGAAGGTCACTTATGCTTAAAGTGAGATAAAATCATGACGGCCTATAATCCTTTCCTAACCCCTATCCTTCAACCTAGGTAAGACTAACCGGGTAAGTTCTGGCTTCAGCATACAAAGTGAACTAAGTAGTTGCTCACACACACATGACACACACGTATATCACAAGCTATGAATCATTCAGTTCATGCAGCTGTTTAGCAATGATTATTATAATACTAGAACAAATGTCATACAAAGATGCACAATGGTCACACTTGAATGCAAATCACACAGTTAAAGAAGTATACCACTTGAAGAGATGTAAATAAATCACAAAATAATTCAACTGCCTCAAGTTCAAGTATTTCTCCTAATCAACTACAAAATTTTACAACAACAATTTACTCCTAAACATGCCGACCATACTAGGAACAAACATCGGGGGAAAAAAGGAACGACAACAAAAACCCCAAGAGAACATCAGCACCCACAAGTAGTCCCACCTTCAACTTATAATCATATATTATCCCCAATGAGTCAAACCAAAACAAGAGAGTCAGAAACATACATGTGGCATCATGGGTGCAAAGTGATAACGCTCAAACTACAGCTCTCGTAAGAGTGTAAGCGGTCGTTGTCAAATATAGAACCCAACTGGGTTGGGTGTCGAATCCCACAGGGAATACTTGGTCACTAAGTATGCAACGATTAGTAGACTGTTGATCGGAAATTCAATGAAAAACGGGGGATTTAATTGTAGCGTGAATTAAGAGTATCAAAGTAACAAATAAAAACGGAATGTTTAGTAGGTTTTAATCAATGAGAATTGTAAGTTAGGGTTATGTCCACCTTATGAGTTTTACGTATCTATTGGCTATGATTTATGCGGAATTCAGACATGCATGCGCTTATAGAGATTCGTATTCTATGGTAAATCCTAGTGTCTTTCGACCATCAAGGATTATATCACTTTAACTCTTTTGAGCTTAAAACGTATACTAATGGTACTAATTCTCCAAGAGGTTAATCTAGTTACGGCACTAACTTTTAAACAGGGGTTGGTAGCCCTATTTCCTTGTCATTCTCTCTTTTCCAGATATGTAACTTTTCTTTCGAACAAGTTAATGCTATACTGGCGTATTCTATAAGTTTGCAACCACAAGAATTCAATTAAGATGAAGAGAGTAATGATATAAGCAGCATACGTATCAAGAATTCACAAACTCATAGCAATAGATAGTATATCATAAGGATTCCATAACCCTAACAGAGAAGTTTAGCTACTCATGAGCGCAACGGAGATCACAATAAACATCATCATCATATCAAAACTAGAATGATCTCACGTTGGAGAGGAGTGTGGCGTCACAACAAGGTTGACGTTTTTCCTCTTCGTGTTTCCCACGAGTTAGCGTTTTTCTCTATTAACAATTGTAACGTGAATTAGGAGTGGAAGTTGAATGAAAAATACTTGAATAAATGAATGAGTGAGAATAATAAAAAGCTTCGAATTAATGAAGAAGTGAATGCTGAAAAATTCAGCATTAACACTACAATAGCTTTTTAGGATTTCACTCATTATCCTTTTCCACTCTTCTTTTTTATTGATCACACTTATTTAGGATCGGTGCATTCTTTTCTCAATTACTTAATCTTTTTCACAATTTTTCTTTTTCTTGTTTTTTTCCTCAGCACCCAGCTTTTTATTCTTTTCTTTTATGCTACCTTTCTTCATACTCATTCTATATCACGCACCCCTATGATAGGAACCCTCAACTTAGGCCATTTACCTAAGTCAAGTTGCATAGTATCCAAGGAGGACCAGTGCCAAAATAGGTTCATGGTGATTTAAATGGGAAGGTGACAGGTGTCATACAAATAAATAGGCTAATTAGGCTCAAAAAAGGGATCCAGGAATATTATACACATAGGGAAGGTCACTTAGTCTTAAAGTGAGCTAAAATCATGATGGCCTATAATCCTTTTCTAACCCCTATCTTTCAACCTAGGTAAGACTAACCGGGTAAGTTCTGGCTTCAGCATACAAAGTGAACTAAGTAGTTGCTCACACACACATGGCACACACGTATATCAAAAGCTATGACTCATTCAGTTCATACAACTATTTAGCAATGATTATTATATTACTAGAATAAATGCCATACAAAGATGCACAATGGTCACACTTGAATGCAAATCACACAGTTAAAGGAGTAGACCACTTGAAGAGGTGTACAAAAATCATAAAACAATTCAACTGCCTCAAGTACAATTATTTCTCCTAATCGGCTACAAAATTTTACTACAATAATTTACTCCTAAACATGCTGACCCTACTAGGAACAAAACTCCGAGGAAAAAAGGCACGACAACAAAAACCCCAAGAGGACATCAGCACCCACAAATAGTCCCACCTTCAACTTATAATCATATATTGTCCCCAATGTGTCAAGCCAAAACAAGAGAGTCAGAAACATACATTTTGCATCATGGGTGCAAAGATCTGACGTCAATCACATAATACAAATGCAAACAACCAAATACCTTGGGTTGCCTCCCAAGAAGCACCTAATTTAATGTCGCGGCATGACTAGGTTATCATGACTACTCAGAATTCATCAAGATACCTTAAAAGTTCTTTATACTTTATCCCTCCAATTAGACGATTTGAATTTCACCCCTAACTTAGAGTCTATCTTCTTGCCTCAATCATAGGGGGGTGGTACAAAAATTAAGAAGTCGAGTAATGGATTGAGCATGGTAAACCACTTGGCCTTAAAATGAGGTGTGTTTTTATATTTCTTATCAAATGTAAAATAAAGAATATAGGATTCTTGTTTGTCATCTTCACACTCTTCCACTATTTTAGATGATTCCACAGAAAAGATATCATCTAAACATAATGTGGCAAAATATTTTGAGTGAGGCCCAACTAATTCTACTTCAAAATGTACATTGTCTACTACACACTCACTTTTATTCATCTTCTCAATGTCAGTCTCAAGATCAAAATGACAATCGAGTGGTTGTGATTCTTGAGTTTTCTCCTCAAATTGGCTAATGTCCCCCTCTTATTCTTGTTTGTTTAGCCACTGTAAACGTGGTGGGAGTGGTAACTCTTTTATCTTTGGCTACAGCTGTTCTTGATTATCTAAGATTCGTTTCATTAATTTTTTCACTTGAATCATGATAGCATACATATCTCCAGTATAATCACTTTGACCACAAGCCAAACACCAAGTTACAGTAAGTAGGACAAAATCCACATCATATTCTGAAGGTCCCATCCATGCACTTCCAGGTAAAGCTGGACTGCAAGCCTCAAAATATGGTCACTTATAATAATAACAAGAATTTTCATCACTCAAAAAATCATCTATCCAGGTTGACATCTCAAGAAAAGTGTGAGAAACATAAAAAAAAAATCAAAAAAATAAACTAAACAAATATTTACAAGTTTGAATTCAAGAAAGTAAACTAAAATTCCAAAAAAACTCAATACGCCAAATTGCTCCCTAACAATGGCGCCATTTTTGATAACGCTCAACTTACACGTAAATTTAATGCAAGACGGTCATCGTCAATTTAATTACCCAACTTTTGGAGTTGGTGTCAAATCCAAAGGGAACAATGTGAGTGGCGGTTAAACTAATTTGAAACTATAGCTACAAGTTGAATTCAAACAACTGGCACAAAAATATAAAATGGGGGTTTTGGAGACTAGCCAATAATTGTTGGTCACTATAGTTACTGTGTTCGTGATCAAGAGTTTATGGAAAAACCAGAATTATGTTCACTAGGGGTTTTTGTACTTGACAGATGCTAATGGTGGTTAGAGATTCTCACAGTAGGTAGGAAAACAAGTTATCTTTATCAAAGTAATTCCTAAGTGTCTCTCGACCTACTTAAGCATTTAATTACCTAATCCTCTCGGACTTAGGGAATTTATATTCACTGCTCAAATTTTACCTCAGGTTAACAAACCTTATTACAGCGTTGATTATTAAATGGAGTATTCCCAAGTCCCTGTCGATAACCCACTTCCCACTATATTTGATTTCTTTATCAAGCAAACCAAACCAGGTGTTATCTATTGTTGCAATCAACAGACGTTAATTAAAAGCTCAGAATTATTAAAAAATCCAACCACCTTTTAAATCTTTAACACTTATCACCTTATCAAGACCTAACCCTAAATCCCACAATTCAGGTTATAGAAATTTAGCCACTCATAATGCTAAAATCAAAACAACAAGTTGTATTCATGCTTGGAAGATTAATCTTGCAACAAGAAGAATACTAACTAGTGAATCGCAGATTAGATCACAAAGGAAACTCCCAGAATAATGATAACAATCTCTTCAAAGTATTTGGTTTTTCAAGCCAAGAAATTAGAGAGAAAAATATCAAAAAGTATTGTCAAAAATCAATGTGCAGATCTCCTTAGAAAACCCTAAAACAAGTCTTTAAATAGTTCACCCTGATTATGGAAACAAAATAATAGAATTCATAAATCCCTTGGATTAGGTGACGACATTTGTGATAGCCTATCAGGAGGCTGATGACTTAACATAAATCTCATCAACTCCTTCTTCATCTTTGGCTATTCCTATTTAAGGCTGACGACAAACTTGACAACTTATCATCTTCATTATGGCCTATCATAAAATTTCATCAAAGCTCTGCTACAGTTCTCTTATGCTGCATCAGGCTGACAATATTCTTGACAGCTTATCAGACACTTGACAACTTATTACAAAGTGTCATCACATCTTTCAACTTAGTCCAATTCTCTATTTACTGTTGACGACGACTTTGATAACTTATCACAGGGTTGACGACTTATCACAAATGTCGTCAGCTACATTTGTCTACAGATTTCTTCAAATTTTAACTTCTTTGCTTCCATTCTTGTTGGTTCTCTATAATATCATCTTAAACTATAAAATCAAACATAAACCAATCAAAAATGACAAAATTTTCTTAAGACCTCACAATTATTCATAGTTAAAAGCCTTAAATGTGTTAGAATTAGCTCACACATCACGCCACTATAGCATTGGGCTACTGGATTTCAACAAATAGGAAATGGGACATCTCTGTGATGCGCCAATATTATGGAGGTCCACTAGAATGTGATGATTGTCATTTTTTCCTTCTCCACAATTCTTTGAGTGCCTAGGTGGCACGCTATCAACTTTAAAAATGCCATAACTTTTCAACTGCATATCGGATTTAGGAAAATTTGGTATCGATGGAAAGTTTATTAAATTTCCCACACAATAGGATGTTTAATTTGGAAAATTTCACATGTAATAAATCTTATTCATTTTGTAAGCTATCCCTTAACATTCTAGGAACGAATTTAAGCTAGGAAAAATATGGGGTATTACAGACACTATTCCATTTTTTATTGTTGGGGGAAACAAAGAAGTGGTTGAATGCTGAGCTAGCAAATTCAATTACAACAGGGGATGACTTATCCTAAAAATTCCTCATCCGATTCTTCCCGTCTGGAAAGACTACGAGACTTCACAGTAAGATTGTGTGCTATAAATAAAAGCCAAACAAGAATTTATATCATGATTGGGAGTGTTTCAAATCCCTTCTTCAGTACTATCTACAACATAAATAGTCCAATGACGTATTAGCTCATACTTTTGTAGAGGCTCTTGACCACAACAAATAAAAATTCTAGATTTAGCTGCAGGTGGTCAAGGTTTGAAGTTGACGTATGATGAGTTGTATACTTTGTTGAACAACATTGCTCAAGGGAATCCCGAGTGGAATTCATACTTAAGGAATGCTACAAAGAAAATTGTAGGTGTGTTGGAGGTAGACCAATTTACTGCCATATCATCCTAGATTTTTGTACAGCAAAATTAAGTAAGCAATATAAAGTTAAGAGTCACACAACCTACATCCATGATTAATTATATTTAACAAGTAGTAACTTGGTGTGAAGTTTGTGGTAACAATGGCCATTTGACAGTGACGTGTGTTGTAAATCCTGAGCCCATGATGTATGTGGGTAATTCTTAAAGGCAGAATTATAAAAATGCCTATAATTTAAAGTGGCAGACTCAACCACTAAATTATCTATGGAACGCCCATCAATAAAAGCTTCAACAACAATAGGTTCAAGGAAATAAGTCCTTAAATATAAATATGGAAGAAATGTTGAAACAGGTGTTAGCTTATCCAACACAATTGGCAGCGGATATAAAGAGTCAATGGAAAGACATGAAAACTCAGTAGGCGACTACTAGGAACTTGGAGTTACAGCTGGGACAACTACAGTAGGCACTAAATACCAAGACTCAAGATGGTTTTCAAAATAATAATGAATATCCTAAAAAAGTAATGGTAATAACTTTGAGGATTGGTAAAGAGCTTAACGAAGAACCTTCTAAGAAAACTAAAGTGGTGGATGCTAATTTTTTGGCTAAACAAGTCAATAGCAAAGTTGCTGAAAATTCGAGGAAGTCTTAGTACTCAAAAACAAAATTTACTAAAGAGGTGAAGAAGATCCCACCACTACCTTTCCTACAGATGTATGTAAAATCAAAACTTGCTAAAAATGTGTGGTTTCAGTTCTTTGAAACATTAAGAGAGCTTCATATTAACTTATCTCTTTTAGATATTTTATAGGGAATGCCCAAGTATGCTAAGTACTTGAGGGATGTGGTTGCTAATAAGGTTAAGTTGTAGGATATAGAGTCAGTAGCGCTCACTGAAGAGTGTAGATCTGTGGTGACACAGAGGATGCCAAAAAAGCTTAAGGACCATAGGGAGTTCACTCTTTCCATTCAAATTGGGAATAGCGAGGTGGTCCATGCACTTAATGACCTAGTGGAAAGAGCTAAATTGATTCCCCTCTCCTTGTTCAATACTTTGGGATTAGGGAAACTTAGATCGAGCTTTGTGTTGTTAAAATTAGTAAACAAGATCATAGCCCATCCTAAATGAGTTATAGAGAATATTCTCATAAAGATTGGTAAGTTTATTATTCCCGATGACTTTATTGTTTTAGATTTTAAGGCATATGAATCAATGTCAATCATCATAGGAATCAGTGGGGTGGGGAAATTCTTGTTTAAGGGTAAATTTAAAATCTTTAGGATAGGAATAAGTGAGATATTCTTGTTGGTGCTATAAGTGATTGCATGGTGCAAGTGTTTTGGTTGAAAATGCATGTTTATTTTGTGAATTACTACTTTTGAGACTCCTAGGCTCATGTTTTTGTGTCTTCTACTTGTTGGCTATAATTTGAACTCGTGTGATTATTTAGTTGAGATTCTATGATGATCCGACTTGAAGTTGAGTATATGCCATATTTGAAGTAAGGTATTTGTATAATTCTTATTACATGTGATGTCTAGGAGATGAAATAGGCATTTCTTTGATAACCTTGTTTTATACTTGTTTTTGACCTATCATTGTGCATAATCTTAGTCGACCTCAATGAGCCGTTAGCTTTTTTCTTCGGCAAACTCATATGTAGCCTAAGCCCTTCTTTGATAGACCTTAATTTTATCCAAAAGATCCTAAGTACTTTAGTAAAAATTAATTGAGTAAGGTGTTTAAAGTTCAAGAGAGAGGTGAAATTGAAACCCTTAAGTGATAGTTATTGTTGTGTACAACTATTGTGGTTTGGAGTCAGATAAATTTTTCTTGAGAAGGTCCCCTTTTTAGCCAAGTTGTGTTACAATGAACATGTTTTGACCCTAGTCCTCCTTGGACATTATGAAAGTTAATTAAGGAAAAATAATTAAGTTAAGGGTGGCTATCATAGGGGTGTGTAACATTAATTGGGTGCGAAAATAGGTAAGATAAAAATTATATTTACATAGCATATTCCCACCATAATGTATGTAATTAAGCTTAATACGATGGGGTGATAACAAAAAAGTTAGGGTAGAAGAAAGTGGTATAAAATTAGTTGTTGGAGGTTAGTCTGAATTGTCAAAAGTGATATATTAAAGCATTTAGGCATGATAGTCACTATTTTTGGCCAAAATAGTTCCTAACCGTCCCTTAGCCTACATTACATCATTTTAAGACCTATTTAATCCTAAGCTTTAACATTATTATATTAGAGGAGTACTACACTAAGAGAAAGCCTATAGTTCATTATGTGTAACTTGTGAATTCCTTGTGAGATTGAGCGCAATTTAATTCTTATACCCATTGTCTTATAAATTGCATTTATATGAGTGATTATGGGTAACTCTCTTTTTGTGAGTGAACGTTTTTAAAGAATGTGGGTGATTTGTATGATGCTTTTTATTGAGAAATATGCATGAGTTTTCCAACTTGGTGAGTCCATTGTTGTGGCTAGGATGTTTTTAAGTAGTGTTCTTGAACTTACAATTGAGTAAATAACATTCTTAGTGTAAGAACTTGCATATTGCGTAGTCATTGTAGTACTAACTTGAGTGTCTCACATGTATTATAAGTTTGGAGTCTTCTCATATTATGATGCTTAGAATAAAGAGTTATTAGAGGACAAACAATGCTTTAAGTGTGGGGTGGTTATGTTAGATGTATTTATGCACTTTATTATCATTATCCTAGCCTATTTAGCCTTGTTTTGAGGGAAATTCGTGTGCTTGATGTGTGAATGGTAATATAAATAAGTATCCAAGTGTTCAAGGATATGGTTATAATGTTTAGAAGTGTTTTCAAATAATTTTGGGTTCAAATAAATCATTTAGAGTTTAGAGGAGAAAACTAGTTTTACTAGATTGAGCTAGGTGTTGCTCTAGTCTGTCGTGATGGATTCTAATATGTCAAAGGAGTTCCTAATGGTGTTAATATTTTATATTATGTGGAACAACCTTTTAAATGAGAAAAGTGTTATTGAATCAAGCCAAGAGTCACTACAGTAAGTTAAAGTTCAACATGTGCAAGCCTTGTCTTAGCTTGAGTTTCTAGCTTGTAGTTCTTAATGTTGAGTTGTGTTGAGTTCTAATGTGTCGTGTTTGAAAATGTAGGGTTCTTTAGGAGTTGATATATATGATATTTTTATAAGGAGAAATATGGAAATTAAGGTAAAAGAACACCATAAAACCTGGGAGAAGCGGGGGAACACTTAGATAAAATTTTGGAAGCAAATTACAGTGAGTGAAGGCGAATAGCCCGCGACGCCTCAGATATAGTGGTGTAATTAAGCCCGTGTCATCCCATCCATATAGGTTCAATGTTTCCCATTCATCCCCCCTTTTAGAGGTTCCATAGAGACCGCGATGCCCAAGGCAGTCCGGTGCTCTCATGAATGTGACGCCTCAAAATTCTAGATGACTTAGGCTTCCTTTTACTATTAATACACACTTTAAACACTTTGTACTCTACCTTTGTACGAGTTGGAGCATTATGTGGGATGCAAAACACTTTATTTAGTATTTTTATTCTCAAACATTAGTTTTTTAATAGATTTGATTAAGTATTCAATTATTTGGATCATGATTATGTTGATTAGTGGCTAAACACCCCCTTTTCCTGGTTAAAGCGAAGAACATAACTCCTATCATTATGAATTGATTTTGTTTGATTTACTTATCATATTTGGTTATTTGTTTATCCTTTTTTTAATTATTTTAAGGAGTAGATAACCGAAGAATACACATATTATCGATCATTTGATCTCAGGAAGGGGGATAGGAAGATATAGTGTTGGGATAAACAAAGTGAGGTTCTTATTCCTTTATGAAATAAGGAATTTCAATTATTTTCTAGGATAGGGATGTACCTAGAAGCCTTTCTTGATTCACATGTAGGAATATATCTTGAAGAACCTAATTGGATTATTACATCCCCCTCAATGATGTTGTTGTAATGTTCAAGTTAGGTAGCCGATTGGAGGTCGGGAGACCGTGATCATGAAATAAACCCTACAAATCATAAACCAAGAAAAGCGATTTACCAAATAAAGTTCAATACAGTAGTATGATTGTTAAAAGTGCTTAAACCCTAAGCTTTACTTTACTGATTGTCTTAAGTCTTTATTTTACGCATTGTTTACTTTAAGTTTAGTTTTAAAAATCTCCAAACTCTTTTTGGTTACTACGCATCAAGTTGATTTTAATAAGTAAACTAGAATTGGATACTTGTTGGAACAGGTTTTTGTTTGATCAATACTAGACTTTTTTTAATGTCACAATATTACTTGGTAGACCACGTCCACTTGTGTGTGATCTTTGGAACTATCACTTGGTTCAAATAAGAATTGATAGATAATAAAAATATAGAAAATGTCAAACACAACCAAAACTTCCATTAATAACAATAGATAGATATCTTAGTGTTTTAACCCATCCCAAGTCCATGTAATAATAATCTTAATTTTACACATCCAAAGTCTTTTATAGTGAAGTGGGTTACCATTATTAAGTAAAAAACTGTGAGTTAAGGTAAAATACTGCCATACCCAGATGTCAAAGCTACATGAAATTTAACCCTAACCAAAGTAATAGCCTAAGAAAGCGACTATAAAATATTTAAGTTTATGGGGTGCTATTCTAAGCATCCTATCTTAAAAAGAATAGTGGGACCCACTTTTGATCTAAAAACCTAACCTAAGTAAAGAACCTATCAAATCTAAGATAGATCTTCTCAATACTATCACAAGGACTAGAGAAGTTAAATTCTAGTCCTAAAGGATGATCATACGATAGTATAAGGGAAAGAAAAGTCAAATTTTTTGTGAAAGAGGCCCTAAACGAATATTATAGTTAATAAATACTAAAAAAGTACTTGGGACGTAAGATCCAATACAAAAATAACACACTATCCCACTAATACCAAAAGAAAGCAAAGTCTATGATAAAGGTAAGCATAGCCTACATGGATATTGCCAAAGGCATGTAAGAATCTCTAAATAGGTCAATTACCTTCTGAGAAGCCTCCGACCACTGTCATACAATCAAAATAACATTTTACATGTGTATATGAGAACATATATACTTATATTGAGAATTTTTTCTTTGGGTCAAAAATCAAGCTTAATATCCTTGTGGGTAATGCTTGCGGAATCAAAAAATTGAAATTGTCATAGCATACTTCGTAGCTCAAGGACCACATATGTCATGACCCAAAACAGGTCCTGGATGTGATGGGTATCTCAAGTCCACCATGAACCGGAGACCACCCTCTTTACCTAGTCAGACAGAGGATACATACTAACAGAGACTAAATTCCAAACATATAACAAAATAGAAGAGATAAGCTTAGAGACATCTATGATATGCCATAAACCAAGAAGATACCGATAACTAATACCAATAACCAAGTCTACAGTTATACGGGCACGACCAGGAGGATAGATGAGTGAGAGAGTTTATTTAAAAGGGGAGTTTTGAGACCTTCCCTTATAATGAGAGCTTCTCAAAGTAACAAGTGGACTTCCATGGTGAAAACTGATGTAACAATTCTACTCTCTACACTCCCTTAAGTTTAAACTATTGTGATATGTATAGTAGTAGACAATGTGATGTAGTTTCGAGTTTTCTTAGTGTCGAAGTGTATGCATCTTTCTTTTGAAGTAATCTTGGTGTGCATAATGATCAATTTACTTTTAAGCATAGTTACTTGATCATGTGAATGGAGTGATTGAAAATTCTCAAGTTAATGATGATGTCCATGGAGTTGATCATGAGGTTAGAAATGATTCTTTGAGCATAATGTGTGATGAATACCTTTTTGTTAGTTTTGCTCATAGAAATTATGCAATTTAAAATAGGAGTGAACCCATGAGCTTTTCTTATGGTGTATATTCTAATGTTTTCTTGGATTATAGGGATAATCATGTGCGCAAAACATCTTTGAAACTTGATAATGACCTTATAGAGAGTGAGCTTGATTATCCTAGATCTGTATGTGGGATAGATCCTTCTCTCATTAGGTACAATGTCTTGTTTGAAGATAGATTACTCACTCCTAATGAACCTAGTGGTGTGATTGATGTTGATTGTATAGCTTACCTTGGAAGATATAGCCTATATTCCAACCCACTATGGTGTAAAACATTCCTCCTAAAGATGGAAATTTCTTCTTGGAAGATGAGAGTACTCTTATGGGTACAGAACGTGTAGTCCCGAAAATGAATTCTCCTACTACTTTGTGTGACTTTATTGTTAAGAGTACTCATGGTGATAATTGGGAAACTAGTAGTAAGTACACATACGTGGACACCTTAGTAGAAGTTGACTTGAGTGCTATCTTTCTCTACTCTCTATTTTTTTTGATGATATGTAGATATTGTAGAAAGTATGTCATGTAGTTTAGGTGAAGACTATGGGAAAGAGGAGTGTTGTCTAGACCCGTCTCTATCGCCATTCTTCCCATTTGATCCCGGTGTCATCATAGGGTGGGGAGAGTTACTATTGGATTAGGTACATTCCTTCTTGATGTTTGTCATAGCCAAGTCCTTGGTGCATTCATCAATGGCTTCCTAATGTGTAACATGAAGGACTCTTTGTTATATGTCAAGTATGATCTGCCTTGGCATATTGATGTTATGTATTTTTCTAATCTAACCCTTATTCCATGAGGATGTGTTCTTCTTTGTCTCCTCTTGATTTTGCAATGAATTGATTCAATATTGAATCCTTTTTTGATAAGGGGAGGATGATACGGGCACGGCCACAAAGATGGATGAGTGAGAGAGTGTGTTGACCCAAGACTTGGAGTGTACAAGTGAAGTGTGAAGAAGGACGTTGGACACCCCAAAACCTATACTTCAATGGAGCCTAGTTTTTGACTTTCATTAAGGGCAAGAATGACTTTTATGCTTCAATACATTACACTAAGGAGGCACCTCAACTTAAGCTTCATTATGGGCATTGTGGTTTTTTGATGCCTCTCTTTTACAATCCATAGGAACACTCTTCATTAAGGGTATTTTGGTCATTGAATGTAATAACTATAAATAGACATTTAGGCTTCTATTTTTCATTAGTTTTTGAATGATATTGAAGAAAACTTTCTTATCTTAAGAGAGAGTGATTTAGTTTAGGGATTGGAAACTTGGAAAAGTCATTGTAACTAGGGTTAGCTTGAATGTGGATTCACTTGAGTTAACATTTCCGGTTAGAGACGTTGGTACTTTGGTGTGCTTCGATTCCATTTTGTGTCAATGTAAGAGTGTGGTGTTTCAATTACAAGCTTAGGTGGGTCTTGGTGTTTGATACACACCCTGGTTACTTTGGTATTGTAGTTGTTATGTGTCACTATCTATCTTTATTCATGTTCTTATTTTGTGTTGTTGTCTTGAATCCGAATTGTGTCATGCCTCTTTAATTTTTGTTTCTTCTTTATCTCTCTTCTATTAGTTGTATTTTCAATTTCTTGTCCTTTTTGTTATATCTATAGTATTCCAAAACCCTTCTAATCAAAACCAAAATTAATTATGTCGGGACGTTCCCCCAACGATAGCCAAAAATAACTCAGAAACAGAGTCTGTGATGTAAATAAGCTATATAATGAAATGAATCCTTCTGAAGTATGGAAGCTCACCACTTCAGTCTGACTTATGAATTATCCCACGTTCAACTAATCAATGTGCAAGAGTAGTAGAGGTATAGCTAATTCCTGCATCACATGGGCATACGACATACGTAGATGGTTAGTGGGTTGAGTGCTAGCTTGTAACTCATTGATAGGGGAACAAAAATAATGTCATGATCAATAATTCAAAACTAATCCAAACTAAGTGTACATAACCATTTGCAAATGCATATATATATATAAACATATGTATATATATATCACATATCGTGGTAGGGAAAAAGGCTTAGCATGAACTTTAAAACCTTAAACAATATTGTGTAGCTTAACCATCACAATAGTACCCATGGGCTATATTGGCCCTAGACCGCACCCACTAGTCGGGACTTAGTGTGTGTAGCTGCACAAACTGCGGATTAATCATATATATGCACAGAGAAAATGAACCTCCCACTCATATACTAAGGTGGCTTGAACATCCGATCATGTAATATGATATGGGGGACTCACACCTCTCAATCATATAGTAAGGGGATCTTGAAGCTCCCTGGTCATAGGCAAGGGGATTCGAACCCTAGTACATTTAGACACCCGCACTGGCAAACATGGTTTCCAGTGTTGGTCCCATGGGAGCACCACTTTCACGAACCTGCTACACAACACTCTTTTAGGCCTAATTAAAACATTTAGTACACAATCCCAATTAAGCGAACCAAATATGCATTAAGGCTTCTCATTTGTATAGCCATACGAACATCACTTGCAAGTTAATTATCATGCCATGTAAACTACTTAGCCTACTGAGATTCTAACTTCTCGGCCAAAAGGACTTCAAAGTAATTAGTCATTTGGTATACAAACCCATGTAAACAATTGGGACTCAAACCAATATAATTAATTTTGATTCAAACCTGTTTATGTTTCAATAAGACCTTATGCCATGCAAATAGATTTTTAATGATAGTTTAATATGCATTTTTTTAACATTCGAACCCAATTTCACAATATTTTATTGAGGTTCTTACCAATTGAATTGTCAATATTCACAAAATTAGGGGAAATCACAACCCCTTAGTTTATTAGCCATACACATGCAACCCACATGTTCAAAACTATTAGCAAAGCATAAACAATGTATAATAATTCATCGAAAACAATATAAGAACCAATCTTATCAAAACCCTCAACCCATATCAGAAGCCACAACACATCAATAATCCTTTAAATATCATCCTTTAAGGAAAACATGTTTGAGGGTAGAGTCATGACATGACCCGAACTGGGGACTTGTTGTGATGGGCATTCCAAGTCCAACTAGGACCGAGGACCACCCTCGATACACAACCCAACCTCCAAACACATACCTTGAGTCGAATGAATTTCAGTCATATAAAATAATAGCATATTTTTATATATACTGACTTTGGGATAAGTCTATTTCGTAAACCAACCCAACCAAGTTAGTTTGTCCAATAACAAACCAAACCAAGACAATAACCCAATATGTTTATATATATAATCCAAAACAAAATGGAACAATCATAACTCAAATAAAGTCATATTGTATCATCCTCATTACCAATGCCAACTCCAAGGTTGACACCATTGCTGACACCTCTCATACCAACCCATAGTATTCCCACAAAGCCTCTAACAGAAAGTAATACAATATCCGATCGGGATATGCCCCCGACCATAGCCAAAGTCATAGTCTATAAAATGACTAAAGCTTGTAAGGACACATATGATATGAAATGGATCCCTTCTAAATATGGAAGCTCACCACTTTAATCCAGCACAAGCTGATCCACAATTCTATCACTGAGCAGGAGAAGTAGAATGGTTGGTTCCTGCATCATTTGGGAATACAGCACCCTAAGATAGGTTAACGGGTGAATTCTAGCATGCACTCAGGATTAGGATAAAATAATGCCAGCCTTCAAAACCAAGTAAACAATCATATGAATACACAACCATACATATATATATATCTGTGACGGGAGTAAAAATCGGGTTTAGTATGCCTTTAAAATAATTAACCTTGGCATGTGTAGCTTAATCATCCTAAAACCACCCACGGGATATATGGGTCCAGTGTTACCCCTTAAAAGCGGCCTGATGCGTATAGTTGCTCATATAGGATATACCATAGGAGTAGGGGATTCCCGTGTACCTTTCTTTCTCCATGATACATATAAACAAGTGCAACTTAGGGGATTCCCATGTACATCATAAGTATTATATATGTGGTCTCCGTGACAAATCCTCATGTCGAAAAACATGAGTTTACAGTGTCCGTCAATGAGACTTACACCTTCAAAGTTAGCTATCACACCCCGCCATAATTTCCTAATTAAAATCATTAGCACACAATCAAATCATCAATTCCATTTATTATTATCCAAGGGTAAAAGTAGTGGTATTGTCATACCGACCATAACTTGCAAGCAATGTCCTTAACTATCCGGTTTAAAGAAGGGATTCCTATGTACCTACAAATTATATTATTAAGTTTGTTGGGGGATTCCCATGTACCCCACAAGTGTATACAATTAATCTATAACCATAACCACCAAGAACTTACCATTTAACCATTAAAGACCATCCAAACCAATTAAGGTTCCATTACCGCATAATTCCATACAAAGTTCAATAATATAGTAAAAACATTCTCATATGCATTTTATCAAACATGTTGAGAGCATTAGTTTTCAAAACCAAAACCAAGTACTAATTAACCATTCCCGTGCAACCACATGTTCAAACCACCATTAAAACATGGAAACAATAATTAAAACATAGGAAAACTATAACCAAATAATTAATAACCAAAACCCTACTATATATTCTAAACCCAAAACGATACAACGATTATGCAATGAAAACTATACATAAAACATGCCTTTAGTGGTAATAACAATGAGGGAGGAGTAACATGTACTAGATTACGAAAATGATGGAGAGAAACCACCCTTGTTAGCCCCAAATTTACCTTATTGATGAAACCCTAGCCTTCCTTGACACAAGTGTCTTAAGAGAATTTGAGAGAGTTTCTAAGTATTTATGATTAGAATAATAGGGTAAAATGATGTCACAAGAGTGTTATAAGTAGTGGGGCCTTAAGAGGTTAAGAGGGTAAATGTCCAAATTCTCCCAACTTAAATCGTATAAATCTCTCATAGAAGGGTACGACCACCTCACAAAACTGTACCCTATGGTACGAGTGGTATCCTTATCTCGTATCCTAGGCCTATTATTGGACCCAAACATTGTCCAACATACAACCAGGAAGGATAATACGTATGCAACAATATGACCAGTACTCTTAATCTGTAGATTAGGTAGAATAAACTCTTCTAGGTTAAACATCGGGCAATATATGAGTGGCATCATACCACTAGTACCCTAACATATGACTAGTATGATCCATTTATACCTTTGACAAAAAACAACCTACACTGGTTAAAAAATGAACAAGACCAACCACTGGTACCTTATCATACGACTAGTACCCCCTAGTCGTATGATGTCCAGAAGCCAAAACTCAGGAAATTTCCAAGGATCAAAACCCATGGTGTTTTAATTCTTCCCAATTTGGATCACTAGTCCCCAACTGAAAGAACAAGTTTGTACAAGCATGATTTACACTCCAACACCTCGACTCTAACCTTTAACTAAGTTAACAAACAAATAGGCAAGGAAATCAATCTTTTTAACAAAGATTGAAAAAAAAAGTATGATGAAAAGCACATACCTTCCACACGAATCCCCAGAGCAGAAAACAGGGAAGGATATTTGGATTTCATATCCTCTTCTGCTTCCCAAGTAGCCTCTTCCAACTTGAGTTTCCATTATAAATCCTTAACCGAGCCCACATCATTGGTTTCCAACCGACGAACTTGACGATCCAATATCTGATATCGAGATCTCTTCCTAATATAAAGAATTCGAGATACCCAATCCTTCTGAAGGAAGAATCGATGAAGGATCACCTATAGAACTTATTAAAATAGAGACATAGAATACCGGATGAATGGTGTTCAAACTAGAAGGCAACTCAAACTCATATGAAACCTTACCATCCCTTCGTAAAACTATGTAAGGACCCACATATTGGGGGCTGAGCTTTCCCTTCTTCCCAAACTGCATTACTCCTTTCATGGTAGACACTTTTTGGAACACCCGATCCCCAACCTCAAATGCCAAGTTCCTACGCCTCACATCTTCAAAGGACTTTTGGTGACTTTGGTCAGCCTTAAGCCTAACCCAAATCACCTTCACTTTCTTCATGGCCAGGTAAACCATGTCCAGGACAAACATATCCGCCTCATAAATCTTGAACCACCCAATAGGAGATCTATACCTATAACCATACAAATCCTTCAAAGGAGCCATCCCAATTCTAGAATGATAGTTATTATTGTATGCAAACTCTACAAGTGGTAGATGCTCAACCCAATTACCACCATAGTCAATCACGCACTCACGAAGAATATCGTCCCATGTATAAGTAGTTCTTTCTACTTGTCCATCCAACTGCAAATGAAAAGAAGTACTCAAACTCACCTTAGTACCCAACCCTTTTAGAAATGACCACCAGAAGTGAGATTTAAACTTTATACCACGATCAGAGATAATTGAAATGGGTACCCAATGTAGCTTAAAAATACCATGAAGATACATCCTTGCATAATCTTCTGCTGAAAAGTTAGTCCTTACTGGCAAAAAGTGAGTCAACTTTGTCATCCTATCCACGATGACCCAAATCAAATCACATCAATTCCGAGATCGAGAGTGATGGATAACAAAATCCATGTTGATTACTTCCAATTTACATTCCAATAATTATATTTCTTGATACAATCCTTCGGGCCTCATGTGCTCAACTTTCACTTATTGACACATCATATATTTGGCCACAAAATCAGCTATGTCCCTCTTCATACCACTCCACCAATACATCTTCTTGAGATCCTGATACATTTTTATCAAAACGGGATGAACAATATAGCGTGATTTATGCACCTCAGCCAATATCCTTTCTCATAAACCATCGACATCAGGAACACGTAACCTCTCTTGGTACCACAAGGTACCATCATTACTAATCTCAAATAACATGATTTTTTACCCACCTACATCACCCTTGAACCTCAATAAGACATGATCTAACATCTTCTTCTCTTTGATTTCAGCACAAAGAGATAACTACCCTAACTTCTGAATGAACACATTACCATCCTCAGAGTCCGAGAGGTGAACTCCAAGGTTATTCTAATGGTGAATATCATTCACCAACCCTCGCTTCCCCTTATCCACATAAGCAAGCGGCGACATAGATAACCTGTTAAGAGCATCAGCAACTGCATTAGCTTTACCTGTATTGTAGTGAAGACTTATGTCATAGTCCTTAAGAAGCTCAAGTTATCTTCTTTCCCTAAGGTTAAGATATTTCTGAGTGAATGCATACAGTAGACTCTAATGATCGGAAAATATATCCACATATACCCTGTATAAATAATTCCACTAGAATTTCAATGCAAACAGAACTGCTAATAGCTATAAATCATGAGTAGCATAATTCTTCTCATGCACCTTTAACTGTCTAGAAGAATAGGCTATCACCTTACCATGCTCCATTACAACACAACCAAGTCCCACATGAGATGTATCACTTTAAACCATAAACCCATCAGTGCATTTAGGTAAGGTCAAAATCAGAGCTGAAGTTTGCTTATCCTTCATCTTCTCAAAACTACCATCACAAGCATCAGACTACAAGAACATAACCCTCTTCTTTGTAAATTTAATCAATGGAGAAGCTATCGTTGAGAAACTCTCCACAAAATCCTATAGCAAACTAAACCCAGGAAGCACTGACTTTTGGTTGGAGTCATGGGTTTAGGACATTTCTTAACCACCGCAACCTTTTGTGGATCCACTATTATCACCTTACTAGAAATAATATGGCCCAAAAAAGTGACAGTGTTTAACAAAAATTCATATTTAGAGAATTTGGCATACAACTTCTGTCCTTTTAGAGTCTAACACATAATATAAAGGTGATTGGCATGATCCACCATACTCTTAGAATAGAACAACATTGTTTCAATGAACACAATGACAAACAGATCCAAAAATTAATGGAAACTCTATTCATCAAATCTATGAATGTTGTAGGAGAATGAGTCAAACTGAATGACATTACCATGAACTCAAAAAGCCTATAATGTATGTGGAAAGCTATCTTAGGTATATCCACCTCCTTAATTTTAAGCTGATGATACCATGACTAAAGATAAATCTTAGAAAAGAATTTGACACCCTATAATTGATCAAATAAGTCGTTTATCCTTCGGAGAGGGTAATTGTTTTTAACCGTCACCTTGTTCAACTACTAGTAATAAATACACATCCTAAGGGAACCATCTTTCTTATGCATGAATCACACCAGTTTACCCCACGGGGATAAAGTAGGATGGATAAAACCATTATCCAAAAGATCCTTAAGTTGCTCCTTAAGTTCTTTCAACTCAGCCAGAGCCATGCTATAGGGGGAATAGAAATTGGATGGTTGTTCAGAACAAGATCAATCCCAAACTCAATCTCCCTATCCGGAGGAACACAAGGAAAGTCATTAGGAAACTAATTCACCACTGGAACCGAATGCAAAGAAGGTCCCTCTGAGTTAGAATCTTTAATCCAGACAAGATAATAGAGACATCCCTCGAAGATTAATCTCTCTGCTCTAAGATATGATATAACCTTCCCCTTAAGATCTAAGGAACCACCCTCCTACTCAATAATGGGTTCACTAAGGAACTTAAAGACAACCTTACAAGTTTGACAGTTTAATAACTCATAGCAACAATGTAACTAATCCATCACAAAATAACATTAAAATCCACCATATGTACTTCATACCAAATCACCAAAGTCTCTTTATTACCAATAGATACCACACACACCCTATAGATTCTTTTACCAATCATAAAGTCACTTACCGTAAAAATAGAAAAAAAAAATACAAAATATATTCTTGACCAAAACCAAAATGCACATCCACAAATAGGGTCACATATGTGTGAGTAGAGCCTTGATAAAGTAAATAATATACATTGCAAGAAAAAAGTTGTACCATACCAATCACGACATCATGCGATATCTCAGACTCCTGTCATGTAGTGAGATCATAAAGACAGTCATGAACAGTGCTAGAACTAGATGGTGCACCCTTTGGTGTTGGAGCCAAAGATAAAGCAACAAAAACCTTGTCCTCTCCTGAAATGACCTTACTAATAGAACAATTTCTATGCATATGGCCTAGATAATAATATTTGAAGCACCTCTCCCTTCTCTCATCATAGAATCCTTGATGCAATTGACCATAAAACATACAAGAAGGACATGATGAGGCCGACAGAGCCCAACTAGATTGATATTGGGAACCTTATACCCTAAAATAGTCGCCAACCTACTGACCCCTGTCTCCCAATAACTTCGGGTAAAGAGCACTAGTTGTTGAGAAAGAACTCGAACTTCCCTACTTTTTCTTAGCCATTTACCACCATCTCTACCACTTTTCTATTTCCCACCACCTTGCTAATAAATCCTAAACTTCTTGTCATGTCATTCCCTATCTCAACCTGATTTCTCTTTTCCCCCTCTACTTGTTGCATATGAACAACCAATCTAGAGATATCTATGTCCTTGATCAAGAATGCAGTCTTGCTTTGAAGGATCAACTCAAGAGATAAACCCAAAGTGAACTTCATCATTAAGGCCCTCATATCAGTCAGTATCTTTGGAGTGTACCAAAATAACTTTAAAAATTTAAAGGCATACTCCTTGACTAACACCTTCCCCTCTTTTAAGTTAACAAATTCCTCTGTTTTCGCTTCCCTCAACTCCTAAGGAAAGAAGCGTTCCATAAATGCACTAGAGAATGCTTCCCATAAATATGACTCATCAACCTCACCCCTTGCCCTATCCTATTCCTCGTACCATTCGTAAACCATATCATTCAGATGGTAGGCAGAAAACTCTACCACTTCCATATTCATGGTATTCAGAATCTTAAATATCTTTTCTATAGAATCAAGAAACCCTAAGGATCCTCCTTTGCCTTAACATTAGAAAAAGTTGGAGGGCCCATCCTTATGAACTAGACAACCCTTGTGACCTCAAAAGATGGAATAGCAGATGCACTACACTAAACCTGTGAGGATACTTACTAAGCAATCATATGAATCGACTGACGAAACACTGCATTTGTCACGTCGACCTTAGGAGGACTAGAGAGAACCAATGGAACTTTAAAAAAATTAGGGACTGGATCTCTAGACTGAGTATAGATCCCATGTGTAGAGCTTGTCTTATAAACATCATCCCCAGTTTGGATAAAGGAGTTTTAATGCATAGCAGATCATCGAGGCATGATCTGAAAAATGAACAAACAGGTATTAGAAATATTGTAGGACTTAGACTTCAAGCTTAAAAATAGAACACAAGAAAGATATACATTCCTAAATTCCCAATAGCCTCTCTCTTATGAGTGTGACGTGCTACACACTCTTAAAAGAGACTCTACTTGACACGTCTTTGTGGACTCCCAATTGACCTAAAACAAAAGCTCAGATACAAACTTAAAACGACCCAAACCTGGGCCTTGTTGTGATGGGCATCCCAAGTCCAACTAGAACATGGGAACACCCCCATTACCCAAACCAACCTCCAAACACATACCCTGAGTCGGATGAATTCCAAAAATATAAAAAGATAGTATATTTATAGATATACTGACTTTGGGATAACTTTATTTCCTAAACCAACCCAACCAAGTCAATTTTTCTAATAACCAACCAAACTAAGACAATAATCCAATATGTTTATAGATATAATCCAAAACAAAATAGAACAATCATAAATCAAATAAAGTCATACGATATCAACCCTATTATATGTACAAATTCCAAAGTTGACACCATTGCTGATGCCGTCCATACCAGCCCATTGTAGTCCCATAAAGCCTCTAATCAAAAGTCAAGAAATTTTTTGTCATGACATGCCCACAACCACAACCAAAACAATAGTCTATAAAATGACTAAAGTATGTAAGGACATCCATGACATGAAATAGAGCCTTCTGGAATATGGAAGTTCTTCACTTCAATCCAACACAAGTTGATCCATAATTCAATCACTAAGAAGGAGGAGTAGAATAGTCAGTTTTTGCATCGCATAGGGATATAGCCCTGAAAGACGGGTTATCGGGTGAATGCTAGCATACACTAAGGATAAAGATAAAATAATTCCAATATTTAAAAAAAACAACCATATGACAAACATACATATATATATATATATATTCGTACCTGGAGAAGGAACTGGGTTTAGCATGCCTTTAAATCCATTAACCTGGGTATATATAGCTTAATCATCCTAGAACCACCCATGGGATATATGGGTTCAGTGTTACACCCTGAATGGGCCCCGATGCGTGTAGCCGCATGAATTAGAGATACCATAGGAGTAGGGAATTCCCACGTACCCTTAGCTCTTCATGATACATATATACATGTGTAACTTAAGGGATTCCCGTGTACATCATAAGTATTATATATATGTTCATAATAACCAATCCTTATTTCGTCAAACATGAGTTTCCAGTGTTTGTCCATGGTACTCATACTTTTATGGTTAGCTATAACACACTGTCATTATTTCCTGATTACAACCATTAGCATACAACTAACCCACTAATTGCATTTATTATTAACCAAGGCTATAAGTATTGGTATAGTCATACAGACTATAGCTTGCAAGTAATGTCCGTAGACATACACTTTAAATAAGGGATTCCCATGTACCCATAGATTACATTATTAAGTTACTTAGGGATTCCCATGTTCCCCACTAGTGTATTCAATTAATCCATAACCATGACCACCAAGACCTAACCATTTTACCATTAAAGACCATCCAAACTAGTAAAGTTGCATTACCACTTTATACCATGAAAAGTTTTCAATGAAAGTTCAATAATATTGTAAAAACATTCTCTTCGGCATTTTATCAAACATGTTGAGGGAATATAGTTTTCAAAGTCAAAACAAAGTACAAATTAACCATTCATATTCAACCACATGTTCAAACCACCATTAAGATATGAAAAGAATTATTAAAACATGGAAAACTATATCCAAACAGTTTATAACCAAAACCCTCCAACATATATTCAAAACCCAAAACATACCACAACAATGCCTTGAAAACCATACATAAAACATGCCTTTAGTTGGAACTAACAATGAGGAAGGAATAACATGCCTTAGATTTCAAAGATGACAGAGAGAAACCACCCTTGTAAGCCTCAAATTAACCTTATTGAAGAAACCTTATTCTTAATTGACACAAGAGCCTTGAGAGAATTTGAGATTGTTTCTAAGTGTTTAAGATTAGAAAAATAGGGTAAATAATGTCCCATGTCTGATATATGACATGGGTCCTTAAGTGGTTAAGAGGGCAAATGTCTAGATTATTCCCAACTTAAACTGTATAAAACTCCCTCATGAGGGTACGACCACCTACCCAAACCATACCTTAGGGTAAGAGTAGTACCATTATCTCGTACCCTAGGCCTCCCTTTGTACCCCAACACTGTCCAACGAATGACCACCAAGGTCAATTCATACCCAACCATACAAGTAGTACCCTTAATCCATACATTAGACAGAATAGACACCTTTAGGTTAAACATATGGCAACATATAATTGGCATCATAAAACTAGTACCCTAACATACGACTAGTATGATCCATTCCTACCATGGAAAAAAAACTAACAACCTATACAAGTTAACATATAACCAAGCCCACCAAATGTACCCCATCATACGACTAGTACCCCACAGTAGTGTGATTTCCAGAAGACAAACCTCAAGAAATTTCTAGGAATTAAAACCCAGGGTGTTTCAAGTTGTATGCCTAAAATATTCACATTTATGGAGGAGAAACCTTAAATTGACCTCTAGATGCTCAACCTTGAGGAAACCCCAGCTTGATTTGCTTAAAAGAATTTAAGAGAGAAAACGATATATTTTGATTATGTACTGGGTGAGATAAAGTCTCAATAGGGTTTATATGTCATGGGTTATGTTTAGGGAAAGACTGAGAAAAATGTCTCCTCTCGCTATGGGTCTGAACATGACTTGTTAAGACTCTTTACGACTCATCTCAACGGGTAGCAGTCAAGACAGTTTCTTTAGGCACACACATTGTTCACCTTATGATTACCACTTTACGACTCATATAGAGTCATTATGAATCATTGTGTCTAGTCGTACACAAGATAGAATATTTTAGATAGCAAGATGGTTAGTCTATGATTTGAACCTAATGACTCGTCATGTGTCTTTACGACTCATGGCGTCATGTCGTAGTCATGACAGTGACCTAGGAAAATCTTACTAGACACCATACGACTTGGGTTTTATGACTCGTACAGACACCCTATGACTAGTAGGGAGAGTAGTAGCCAGGGCAGTGAGGATAAAATTATAGAAATTTTCAAGGACCAAAAATCTGGGGTGCTACATTCTTCCCCCTTAGGATCATTAATCTTCGAATGATGGGTCAAGGTATACATTAGCATAATTTAACACGGAAAGAAAACCATACTTCCCTTTAACAAAGCCAGAATATAAATATGTTAAGATTAACAAATACCTTAAACACGATTATCCAAATGTGGAATATGAATGGATATTTGGACTTCATGTCCTTTCTATCTTCCCATATATCTCCTTACGCCCAATAATACATTTAATAACCCTTGAATATAACCATGCTCCCTACCTATGCCTTCAACTATGAACATAGAATTTTACCATTTCAATTTGCTAATTCCTTACAAAACACGTAACTACAAGGCCTGAGTATAACTGTATATTCATTCTATGTTAGAGCCTAACTCAGAGTTAAAGGTGCTAGTGTAATCCATGAGAGCCTATACTCCTCAAATATGGAGTACTAGAAACATAACACCACAATTTGTATACCCATCAATCATACCTTTTATGCCCATATTTTCTACACCAGTTCATAGATTTCCCAATTTAACTACTATCGCAAAGGTTCCGCTACATCTTTCTTCTTAACAACTACACTCCTATATCCACTATAAAAAGAGTGTCACTACAAAATTAAAGCACAAACATCAAGGATGGAAGGGTTACTTCTACATTATGACCCTTATTAGTCGTAATACTCAAGGAAGGATCTGTGAAGAGAGATACGATACCATAGGCATGAAATATTTCATAGCAACCCTCTAGAACACAAATCGAGGGTCGATCCAAAATAAACATAACATTACATGAGTCCTTCAGATCGGTCACGGTGAGGAATGTTAGTGCATATATTATGGATCATAGAGAATACAACTGAGACCAGTATATTCAAGAAGTGGGACATGCTTTTCCACTTGGAATTAATACCTTTCATTCTAAGGAAAGATAATTATCGTGAGTTTGCATGTACAGGATCAGTTTGGGCTGGGACATGACATAAAATTAATCAGTAGCAAATAGAATATCTAGTTCCTTAGAACCAAGCATAACGTTAGGCATGAGTTTATTGGCGTAAGTTGCTTAAAGAACTTAGACTTAGGCATAGGCACAATTTGAATACACAAGACATCAATAGAATGTCTGCCTACCCAAAATAGGAGGGAATCTCTAGAATATGAGTAGATTTACCATAACTTTTCCCGGAAACTTTCCACCATTAGAAAATTTTAAGATCAGCCTTACTTAACCATCTTTTCCCCAATAACTATTATATGAAAACACTACACTCCATAGATACTCAACTTAACCTTTGCTAGACCCTTAGCTATCACCCTATGAATCTCACCCTCATGAGAATACAAATGAACACTAAGATATTCAATAACAAGGACTAGGTACACCTGGAATTTGCATACTAAAAATCTCATCTAACAAGATACTAACTGGGGGTTGACATAATCTTCTAAAATTAATATTTTTACCCACCTAATAACTTATCCCCAATTCATTATTTCAACATTAAACCTCTAGTATGTATCATAATTACCCACTCCATTATTTCATGAGTTATCAACTAATCTTTTCGTCAAGACTACCAATTTACGCCAGTAAATTTCACATTGCTATCCTCGAGCCAACATCTCTTTCACCACATTCAACATCTAAAGTTCAACTTAGTAGATACCAAGAATCATGCTTCACAAATGAAGTACCCCACATAATAACTAGTCTTCCCCCATAAAGAGGTCACCCTTAAATTCCATATTTAGTTGTTGATAATCTATACATATCATGAGGGAAAAATCTCCTCTACGCACTAAGAGAACATGAGCATCCCATAGAAAATCCCTACGGTGGATAAGAATCCTATCAAGAACATCCTTTAACTACTTTTTAAATTTTTCCTACTAGACCGGAGCTATTCTATAAGGAGAAATGGAGATAGGATGAGTTTTAAGGAGAAAATCAATCCCAAAATTGATTTCCCTATTGGGAGGAATGCCAGTAAGATTATGACTGGCAGCTTACAAGGACCGTTAGAACTAAAAGCATCAACCCAAAGTAGAGGAAACAAACACCCTTTGGAAAACAATTTCTAGGTTCTATATAAGAAATAAACCCTCCCTTAGGTACTAGGAAACATCATTCCCATTTACTAATCGACTCATTAGGAAATTTGAGAACAACCTAACAGGTCCAGCAATCTAAAGAAACATAGCACAAATAAAACCAATCCATCCCCAATATAATATCCAGATTAACCATGTCCAACACTACCAGATCTACTAACATCTCCCTACCATAGATGGATACCACAACACCCCTATAGAATCTCCTAACCACAATAATCACCCACCGCTGTAGATGCAGAAAAGGTATTAAGAATACATTAAGGACCAAAACCATAATAGATAGGCACAAATGGAGTCAGATAAGAAAGAGTAGACCTCGGATTAAGAAACTAGTTCGTATCAAGAGAAAAGAGTTGTAAATACCAGTATAATTATTAGGAAATGCCTCAGATTTCTTATGTGCGACAAGAGAAAAAAGATAATTTTGGCCAGTGCTAGTACTAGAAGTAGCATATATTGGTCTAGAAACTGAAGAACTAGCTACTAAAATCTTATTAGATTCAGTGGAAACACTAGCGAAAAGTTAATGTCTCCGTATATTACTGGGTTAGCCATAGTTGAAATATCAATTCTTCCCCTCACGATAGAATCCACGATGCAACTAATCATAAAACTGATAAGGAGGATAGGGTGGGATTAACTGGGCCTCAATATATTGATATTAGTCTCTCTATGTCATAGGACCACCACTATATTTAAAATAATGATCACAGGGTAACTTAGGGTAAGGGACTCTAGCCAATGGGTATGAACTAGAATTTCCCCAAATCTCTTCCTTGGACCACTGTCTCCCATGGGTACGGTTATTGTTATGACTCCCTCTTTGCTAAATATCTATACATCTTGTTATGTCTTTCTCAAATCCTTGCATAGTTCCTTCTTTCACCAACAAGACCAGAGTGGTGTGATAGATAGACTACTATTTGGGTCAACAAATAAATAGAATAGCGAATCTCAGTATTAGAAATATCTCTTTAAGGTGGTAGGATATGATTATTATTAGCCCGAGAAACCTGAAGTGGACTGGTAGGAACTAGTGGGACTCTACACGGGCAGTCAGAAGTAGTGACCCGAGACCATGTTTGTACCCCATAGGTAGACCGAGTTCCATCCATATTTTCCTTAAGTGGGACAGAAGGGTTTCCATTAGCTTTAGATCATCTGGAAAACATGATCTGAAATGTGAACAATTGAGAATTAGAGGAGGTTTCAACATCCTACACTCTACAACCCAAAAGTTAAATGTGAGAAAGGGAAATTTTTCTAAATTCCTTATAGCCTCTCCCTTATAAGTGTGGAGTGTTACACATCCATAAAGGAGACTCTACTAGACATGACTTTGTGGACACTCAATGACATCGAACCTAGTCTCTTATATCACTTGGTCATGACCCAAACCAAGGTCTGGACGTGATGGGTATCTTAAGTCCACTATGGACCAAATACCACCCCCTTACCTATTTAGACAGAGTATACACCCTAATAGATACTGAATTCCAAATATATAACAAGATAAAAGAGATAATATTAGAGACATCTATGATATTCCATACAGTAAGTAGATATCGATAAAAAATACCAATACCCAAGTCCACAGTAATACACAAAGCCTTTTAAAAAAAATCAAAATTACTAAAGTTATGACATGCCCCCCACGATAGATAAAAATAACTTAAAAGTAACGCCTATGATGTAAAGAAGTTAAATCATGAATTGAAGCCTTCCAAAGTATGGAAGTTCACAACTTCAATCAGACTCGTGAACTATCCAACGATCACCTATTCATTGTGCAGTAGAAGTAGAAGTATGCCTAATTTTTGCATCATGTGGGGATACGTAAATGGTTAACGAGTTGAGTACTAGCACGTAACTCAGGGATAAGGGAATAAATTAATGAAATGATTAATAAATTTAAACCAGTCCAAATGAAGTGTGCATAACCAAATGAAAATTCATGTATATATATATATCACATACCGGGGAAGGGTACAAGGCTTAAAATTAACCTTATAACTTAACCTAGATTATGTAGTTTAATCATCATAATATTACCCATGGGCTATATGTGCACAGTTCTCACCCCTTGGTTGGGCCCTAGTGCCTGTAGATGCACGAACCAAAGAATAGTCATATATATAAATATATATATTTATATATATATATATATTCACGAGGGACTCGAACTTCCCACTCATGTACCAGGTGACTTAAATACTCAATCATATAATGTGATGTGGGGACTCAAAACTCCCAATCATATAGTAAGGGGAAGTTGAAAGTCCCTAGTCATATGCAATAGGATTTGAACCCCAGGACATTTAGGACCCCATGCTGAAAAATATGATTTCCCGTGTTGGTCCCTTGGGACCAAAACTTTCACAAACCAGCTACACAACCCTTTTTCAAGACCAATAAAAATATTTAGCACACATTCCCAATTAAGTGAACCAATTATGCATTAAGGCATTCCATTGTTGTCATCATACCAACATCACTTGCAAGTTCATTATCATGTCATATTAACTACTTAGCCTACTGGGACACTAATCCCTCGGCCAAAAGGACTTTATACATATTAGTCATTTGCGACACAAACCCATTTAAACAATTGGGACTGAAATCCATTTATGTTTGAATAAACTTCTTATTCCATGCAAATAGTTTTTAAAGATAGTTTAATATGTATACTTTTCTCATTCAAAACCAAATTCACAATATTTGGTTGAAGTTGTTTCAAATTCAATTACCAATATTAACAACATTGGGGGAAGTCATAATCCCCAAATTTATTATCCATATCTGTGCACCCCACATGTTTAAAATCATTAATAAAGAATAAACAATGCATAATAATTAATAGAAAAATAATTTAAGAACCAATCATGTCAAAACCCTCAACCCATGTCAAAACCCACATTTAATTTCACATTAATAAATATTTAAATATTATTCTTTAAGCAAAACATATTTGATGTTAGAGTCACATGCCTGAAATATTCACAATAATGGAGAAAAAACCTTGAATTGACCCTTAGATGCTCAACCTTGAGAAAACCCTAGCTTGCTTTTCTTGAGATAATTTGGGAGTGAAGAGAATATATTTTGATTGTGTTTTGGGTGAGAGTAAAGTCTCAATAGGTTTTATAGGTCATAGATTATGTTTAGGGAAAGAGAGAAATATCTAGAATTCTATCAATAAAAAGACTGAGAAAAATATTCCCAGTCGCTACGGATCTCACAACTACTCATTAAGACTCATTATGACATATCTTCATGAGTCATAGTCAATACATTGTCTCCAGGTGCACACACTGTTGACCTTGCAATTATCACCTTATGAATTGTATAGAGTCATTACAACTCATTGTGTCTAGTCGTAGTCAAGAAAAAAAGCTTTGGATAATAAGATGGTTATGCTATGATTGGGACCTAACAACTCTTCATGACTCTTTAAGACTCGTGGCCTCAAGTCATACTTAAGACAGTGACTTAGGAAAATCTCACTGGACATCGTACGACTTGGTTCCTATGACCCATAAAGACACCCTATGACTCGTATAAGAAGTCGTAGTCAGGACAGTGAGTATAAAATTTCAGAAATTTTTAAGGATAAAAAATCAAGGGTGCTACAACTTATCCCAAAATTGGACGTGGTCTGAGCTCCATAACAGGCCCAAAAATTTCCAACACTATCTCAAAAACTAGAGGATAAAAAATAGTAATTAACTTAAAAATAAAGCAAGAACTTATGGAGAAAAGGGCACTTAATGATCACTTGTCATTTCCCCAGCTAAACCCCACCTCAATTATATGTTTTACTGCACTAATTTGGAGTTACCACGGATGAAAATGAGGTTTTACATTTAGACTATAGAGCTACCATTTTGTGGAAAACGGTATTTATAAAACACCAACGGCTTCTACTTAAGCGTCCAATTGACTGCTTAAGTACCAAAAGGGTTGCTTAAGTGGTGCTTTCCAAGCTTGATAGCCTTTGCTTAAGTGGATACTTAGCTGCTAATGCATCTACCACTTAAGCAGTCAACAAGTCTCTTAACAAACTACACCAACAACTTAGAACCAACAAAATTAGTTATATCCCAAAAGACTCTAATTGGTTTCTCGAGATTCATTTGGAACCCCATCCACACAAATACACTATGTGACCCTAATAAATTAGGTATTCCAAATGCCACATAACATCAAATTTTGACCTGAGGTCATTTTGATAATAAGTGGGTCCCCCACCTAAGGTTCTCTTTTTATAAAAAACCACCCAATATCCTAAAATAAGTTTGAAATCCAAGTGACTATGACCAAGGCTCTTCAATCCTAACATCGACATACTAGAGGGCGTAGAATCACCAGAATTTAAATTTGAGGTTGTTTATGTGAAATTCTGGCCCGAGACCCTTTCTTATAATAAAAATCCCCAAAATAGGGAAATGTCTATAAGACTAAATGAACTACACGGTAACCAAATTATCAGTGAAAGAAAGTCATAAATGACTTAGGCCATCTTAAGGAAAGTTTTAAATGCCAAAAAAGCATGAAAATGTATTAAACAACCTAGGGGTCATTGAAACAATTTAGGAAATAACCCTTTGGAATGCATTCAAAATTGAGTTGTAGGAGTTTATATACTGCTAAGGGTCACTACACCATGAATGTGGGACCCCTATTGTGAATGTAGAAACCAACTGTGCATGCCTTGAAAAATACAAGTCTACCACTAAAAATGTAAATATGAAACTTGGACCAGCCATGCCAGACTCTTGTTTTAGAATGTGATGACTTGCCCATGAATATGAATTCTTCATCTTTATAAATGTGTCCATTGTATCGCGAATGTGATAATTAAAAGTTTCTGTATTAGCTAGTGAAAAACTAGTAAAAATTAAATCGCAAAAGGCTCTAATTGGGTCCAAGTGTCAAAAGGATCTAATTGGGTCCTTGGGATTTATTTGAAACCTCAATAACATAAATGAATTATGGTACTGTAAGACCCCGCAAAAAAATTTCTAGCTTAAATCAGTCCTTTAAGCTTGTTAGGGGTCCCAGACTTAGAATATATTAACTAAGTATTCAGACTTAGTGCTATTTTAGCCTTCGAGAAGTTGGAAATGTTATTTCATCTCCTTTATGTCCTTTAAATATTGATTTTTAAGTTAATTTATGATCAACAATATCATTAGAGGTTCCCGGATAAGTTTTAGATTTTTTGGACCTCTTTTAGGCCATGTTTAAGTGCCCAAAATAGTGGGTCGATGCGATATTAACGCGTCGTGTAGACCACATCTTCGATAAGATAGTTTTTCCCCAGATTCAGTGCAAATTCCAGTGAACCGACGTAGACTCAACACAGTGTGTTGGCTATCACATCGATGCCAAAGACTCGGTGCATCGGCCTGCGCATCGGTAACACCATTTACAGGCATTAAAAGACCGCGTCCTCAGGGTTAATTAGGTCTTTTTCCCATGCCCTTCATCCCCCAAAATACAAAATTAAACCCTTTGGAGAGAAATTATATTCATTCTTTTATAAATTTCTCAAGAACAAGAATCCTAGGTGTTCAAAATTTCAAATCAAGAACTCAATAACTCACCATTAACTATTAGAAATTCATCAACTAAGATATGTGAAGTGTTCATCCAAGGGTCCCTTCCACCCTTGGAGTCCAAGAAACTATTTTTAAACTTCAAGATTATGTATTTCATGAATTCCATGATGGGTTTGATTATGTTCATGTTAATAATGATTAATTGGGATTCTAATCCATATTTTATGATACATTTCATATGAGGTTAATTGATATGTATGTAATATCATGAGAATCCATGTAAAACCCTTAAAATTGTCAATGAGGATTTGAATTATGATGTCTACCTGTTGTTTAGTGTTATGTTCATATATATGCTCACCAAGTGCTTGATGAATTATTTATGTGAACTAATAAGGGAAAGAAATCATGTCATGCTTGCTTATTTGAAAGTTATACCATGCAAGAGTTTGATAAGATGTCTCTATAGATGCATTATGAATTCAATGTGCATGCTTATGCTAAGCAAGATCATGTGATGCTTTATTTTCATGCTATCAAATCCTAGGGGTATTTAATACCTGACAATTTAGATGTTTACTTAGAGCCAATGTCAGTTACAAAGTAATCTCAGTAGTGACTCGATTAGTAGAACTCAGCCAGTTACAGAAACCTAGGAAATCTCAGTAGTGTGCATAATTCAGTCACAATACTTAGATCAGACCTCAGTAGACTTGGTCAATTAATAGAATTCAGTATTATTCTATCAGTCCACGGAACTCAGTGAACTCAGTTCAGTTCAGTCAAACTGTAATATCAGTAACAATTCAGTCCAGTCTAGTACAGACTAGAAATTAGTTCAGTGTTCGTTCAGTTGGGAGTAGGATTCAGCATTGAGCGAACCCAGGGATGGGGGCATTCCTGTCAATAGAGGGTTTGACCCTTAGTAGAAATCCCTACATTATAGAACTACGTAGACAACATAGGTTGAGATATCTTTCTGCCAGATACTATGAGGGTTGATGCATCTTATATGATTTTTTCTACCAGCAAGGGTTGGCGGAAGAGCTTTCTATCAAAGAGGGTTAACTCATATCTTGTCTCTACCCATGGCATGGTATTGACATCTTTCCAACTGGGGTTATAGGTTAGACCCCAATCAGTTCATAGAGGGGCATGTCGGTTAGATGATTACCTCCTACAGTCTTAGTTTCAGTCTCAGTCTCAAAATAGAACTTAGTTAAGTTCTATAGATTTAGGACTATCAGGTATAGTCACTCAGCTCAGCACGGAACTCAATATAGTTCTACAGACTCAGGACTGTCAGATATAGTCATTCGTTTAACAGAAATACAGCATCTGTAAACTCTAACATTAGTAGATCAGTATTCATATTCAATATTCAGTATTATGATGATCTTAGTTATAGTATACGTATTCATGCATGTATTCTTATTCAGTCATACTCACGTTATTCAATTATTATTGTTCATGCATATGAACCCATGTATTTCATCCTAGCTCACTAAGCATACCATTACATTCAAAGTATTGACGCATGCTTTTCTTTTGCGCTATGATATCTTATATCATAGGTTCAGATGCACGGGCTCCAGAGCACCCTTAGCAGTTCAAATTTTCAACAGTCAACGTAGTGGTGAGTCCTCATAGTTTGAGGACATGGTTGTTTTCAGTATTTCAGTATTATTTTTCAGTAGTCGGATTTAGTTGGGGACTTTTCCCATCAACACCATAGTTCAGACAGTTTAGAGGCTTTCCAGACTAGAGTATTTTCAAACAGTTGTTCAGTATTCAGTATTGTTGTTCAGTTTTGGTATTGTGATACCATATCTAGTATTATTTACAGTATTGAGCCTTATGGCCACTTTTCTACCTACTTTCAACATATATACCGTATTATTATTCAGTTATTGCAGCAGGTACCAGTCATGAGTTAGATTGTAGTCCTTCGAGATTATGAGCACTATGTAGCATCCAAGGTACAGACTCGGGTCGTTATAGCTACCCAACAAAAAATGATATTTTTGTTGCACCAAAATCGCCAAAATATCCAACAAGGGTCATTTTGAAAAATTTTAAACCCCATATGTCATGCTCGTAGAATGTAGGGGAAAACAAGTATTGTATGAGAAACTGGTTTACAAATAGAATACATGTACAAGTGTGTAAAGTAGATAGAATAACATATCGACATATAAGGATGCTTAATGAATCAAGTAACCAAATATGAGAATGTACACAACTGAATACAAGGAACTCCTATCTGGAACTGTATCTTATAAACATATACGTGATAGATATATAATATAGAATGATAGCCTATGCATTTTTTTGTCATAGGACGTATTATGAGTAATTCATCATCATTAAACACCTATGGATTTTCCTAGGTCATATCCCTTGCCTTCTCTTCATATAAATAATTGTTTGAAGGGTTATCAAAGAAAATCTATGTCAAATATATAATATATATTAATCAACGTCTCATTTCTATGATTTTATACATAAAACTGTAATTACAATTTGATATAAGGTACACCCACATGGCTCATAATGAGGGTCTGTCCATAGGCCATATGTGTCATATATTTGGTCGATTTAGGAAAACCAGCACATGATAGTCCAGCTAACTTCAAATAAAAATAATGTCATAAGGGTGGGTATGACATAATATTTGGACTCACTATAATGATCTGGACTCAATTCTGTGTAGAGAATTATGTCCTGATGTGAGTCAATCCAAACCTACGACTACCCTTCCTTCGTTAAGTTTTATCAAATAATGTCTTATAGGCCTATGCAGATAAATAACGACAAATATTGTTTAACAAAGTAGTGCTTTCCATATACGATTAACTTCATTAATCGTCTTGATCTAAATAAATGCAAGATCTTTGTAGCATCTTATAACATGTTGCTAAGTGATCAAAGATACTAGTCCAACTATACTATGGCTATTTATTTTAATTTATAGCATGTAAAATATATGTCAAGTGACTTCTAAGAATTTCTAATAGGTATGAACATAGCCATGTAAGAACTCTATAGATACATGACCCAACTGGAGTATATTAATATCATTACTTAAACAAATAGATGCAGAAAGTGGGGATGCAAGTATGTTCAAACGGAAAGAACATGTAAATGTACAGATATGACAAATATGTAGTCATGTGCCTAATGTATAAAAAAAATCTCTATTAATATAGGTAACTAAACAATTCATGTGACTCTTCTTGGTGAAGCATGTGACTTTAGGTTTGTCTTATCTTTAAAGAGGTTTTCACTTTTCGTATCTTTGGTGCCTTCCTTGCTAACGGAAGGACCAAAAATCTCAAACAATTCAACTAGCAAAACTGTAGTCTTTATTTTGCCAACCGCTAGTTTCTAGATTCTTATAAGCAGCCAATTTACTACAAGATAATACATCCATCCATCAATAACACGTTGGTTCATCTAACAATTTATCCCGATAATCATCTCTTATGCCCGAAATAAATCAAATTTCTTAACATGAATATAGAATAAATTCCTTTAATTTTTCCAACTTATGTAATTAAATAAATAATCCGTCCATTGGTAGTAATTCCCATAAATTCCATTTTATCACAATTTCATCTTTTTTTCTTTTTCACGAACCCTAGTTGCAAGACCGATTTACAGAAGTAGAGGAAAATTCAAATCAAATATCCAAAATACTTATCAATAATATTATTCAAGAGAGGGATGTAGAATTTACCTCTTGGGGTTCACCCTAACTATGGATTATTGAATTTACTTCATGGAGATCCTTTGAAATTAATACATAAATCTTTTAATTTGCCTAATCTTTAACGATTGGGTGACTCCTTCCATTTTTAATCTCCTTATACATCAATTTTTTCTTACTAGTTGCCGCATGAATCGAAGAGGAAAAGAAATAGAAGGCATCAGTATGTAGTAGTAGTATGTTTACTTGATTTCACTTTTCTCAACCAAATGTACCCTTTCCTAGCTGTCTTCACTCATGTAGCATAAGATATAAGAAAAGTGAAAGTAGCCCACGACTTACTAAATGTGAAATAATTCAAGAGGATCACTTAATTTATTTAAACATACTGTATAGGCACACCGTGGGTAAGTTTTACAATTTTAACTAT
Source organism: Capsicum pubescens (assembly GCA_030864215.1). Lineage (NCBI taxonomy): Eukaryota > Viridiplantae > Streptophyta > Magnoliopsida > Solanales > Solanaceae > Capsicum > Capsicum pubescens. The sequence continues at coordinate 221,601,666 of CM061540.1, read as the reverse complement.
AAATCCTTGTGAAATGATAAACATATACATTGACTTCATTAATATTTTCTGAAAATTCCAAAATTGGAATCATTACTGTAACTCCTCATAAATTCTTAAATATCAAATTTTTTATTTCACTAGAAGCCAAAATCGAAGATCACTAAATTGGAATATAGCGCACCCCATAACTCTTTAATAAATAAATAAGAGTTGTGCACGTCTAAAGTATTAAACCTAATTCAATTTTTTATGGAGGTGCTGCAATCTCTCCCATTTAAGATAATTTGTCCTCGAATGATGCTTGTAATATACGTTCCATTTGATAACTAACCAAGAAATCCATAAGATCATTTAATCAATTTCTATTTCCCTTAATCCGTAATAAGGCTTTAAAATGTGACTAACTCCTCAAATTTTCAAATATTTTGGCAGTGTTTCCATTATATATAGGCCTATTGGGAACCTATCAGCTTGCCAGAATACATCCAAATACTCTTCACGTACCGTTACTACAAATAGAATACTCAACAAATAATATATGAAGCTCCGCTTGGCCTTACACACAAATAACACTCACATGAACTATGTAACATAATTTATCTTATACTTCACATCAGGAGAATTTATCTGATGAAATCATGGCACAATTTCATAAGTGGGGTGTCTGATTTCTCTAACAAATGATTGTCTCTTATTTTATTTTTCTTTCTAAATTGGCATGTGAGAGCTATGTGAGTCTATCATCGCTGCAGACAACGTAATAACAATATTAGAGGGATACCATCTTTATCTGCAAGTCCATTAATGACAAATATTTTTCTCATCCTTTTGTAATACGTGACTTCTGTTTTCAATCCTCAAGGTAGACATAAAGTATACATGCAATGGCATCCCACTGTACCTTCTGAATATGGATAACATTGGTGGGTTCGAAATCGAGAGGACGTTATGCGGAATTTTAAAGTTTGTAAATCAAGACAGTAATAATTCAGATGACGCAATATAAACTAAAAACATAATATTGTTGATATAATTTGGCCAACTGAATTAATATTGAAATTAATATTAAAAATATATTAAACTATTGGGAGAAAATCTCCCCTAAATAAGACTTGTAAATAACTATATTGTGAAAGCTACTGTGTTATGGTATGAGAAGATGGGTCTTCTTTATATAGAATTTCAAAACATTTCATCCAAGAGAGAGGTTAGCCAAATATGAAAGAGTTTTATATTTTTCTATTAGAAAAAGTCAAAGTGATTATGGTATATTTTTTTTCCTTCTAAGAAAAGTAAAATTTAAATTTTGTTAGAAAATCAGGGCAAAAATCCTAACAAATCTCCCCATTTTGATTTGATTTTCTTCACTTGATCCACTTTCTTCACATCTTTGATTTTGTTCTTCACATAGTTTTCCTCATTGCTGCTTGTCATGGTTAAAAATTAGCTTAAAAGTAATATTTTATTTTTATTTTAAAAAATGCAGCAACAGAAATATTTAAAATATGGTTGAAACTTGTTCTTCATATGTAGTTTGACAAAAATCCTTATTATCATGAAATTGGTTGCAAATTGGTTTGAACCACCATGAACTTGTCTTCTACCTCGTTTCACCAAACAACTAGACCTTTGAACCATAGGCTCTGATGCCACTTATTGGGTTTGAAATCGTGAGGGCGTTATGTAGAAGCTTAAAGTTTACAAATCAAGACGACGATAATTCAGATGACACAATATAAACTAAAAACATTATATTATTGATATAATTTGGCCAACTGACCTTCACATTAAAACTAATATTAAAGAAAACATTAAACTATTGGGAGAAAATCTCCCCTAAACTAAACTCGTAAATGACTACATTGTGGATACTACTATGTTATGGTTTGAGAATAGGGGTGTTCTATATATAGAGTTTCAAAACCTTTCTTCCAAGAAAGAGGTTAGTCAAATATGAAAAAGTTTTATATTTTTCTTTTAGAAAAAGTCAAAGTAATTATGGTATTACTTTTATTTTTCCTTCTAAGAAAAGTAAAACTTAAATTTGATAAAAAAATCAGGGCAAAAATCATAACCAACATTACCCTTATCAATCAATTCAAATACATAACATTTATACAATTATGTTGTATAGAAAATATAGCATATTATAGGTGAATAAATGCAAGGGCAGGTAATCATATAAACACATGGGCCATATCCATGTGTTTTAACCTAAAAGCATATAAGTTCAAGAAATAGGTAATTTCCAAACCGGTAAATATTATAAGCATGTAATCTATATGCGAAAAACTGTACAACAAACTATGGCATATAAAAAAAAAAATATAGCATCAGAATAGGTGGACTAGAAAAAATAGCATGTAAGTAAAATACTTATGGCATGAAGTATATCTTTTAATCATATAAGTGAGTGGATTTGAAATATACCCAATACACGTGCTTTTCAAAAAAAATTACAAAAGAAATGTAAAGCGTATAAATGACTTACGACATATAGACATGTGAACTGTAATAGCACCTAATATATAGGCTCTAGGATTGTATAAGTACATAGATTCAGCTCAATTGATCATAATCATTGAACATATCTATTATAAGACTGAAACAGATAAATCTACACTCCATAAACTCATATTATATCTTTAAAAAAAATGTATATCATAGGAATCACATTGGCTTTTGACATTTCAAAATAGATAAGTAGTGAAACACATAGTATCCAAGAAACTATACTATAAATAGGGTGCATGTGACCTATTAATATATAAAACTTGTAATCTTTAGAGAATAACTCACAATAACATCCAAACAAGTGAACTATGACATCACAGTTACCATTTAATTATTCTAATGATCCTTGAAGTCATTTCCTTTGTTTTCATTCTTTTTTTCTACATTTAGAACTTTCTTATAGTTGTCCCATGTCATTTATACTTTGTTGGTACTAACATTTTGATTATCAAGCAGTCCGTTTGATTTTTAGGGCTAATTTCATATTTTGGAGATTTTGAAGTTAAGGAATGAGTCTCTAGACAAAGCCTTAGGTAAACAACCTCAGATGACATTTCTAGCAGTCTCATCAACATTGAAATGGTTATTTTAGGATTGTTTCTAGTCCTAAGACTTCTAAACTCATCTGGGGTATGAGGTTGAAGTTGACTAAACTGAATCTTTGGGGTGTAGGAACAACATTTTATCAAAATGACCTCGTATGAAAATTTTATGTGGTAGCCATTTTAGTGGTAGGGAACTACTTTAACAGCCTAATACTGCTTTTGATAGCTCGGCTAGCCTAGGCCTGGTTGCATAAGAGACCCTTAAGCTCTTTATTGGTGACAACATAAGAGGTCATTTAGCCACTAAAGCAACCATCACTGGTGTTATATAAAAAATTCATCTCTTTAATTTTTAGCTTTTAGTTCCAAGTATAAAACTCCATTTTAGACCTTTGTAAGCTTGAAATCTTATGGAAATTCAATAATTTCACCTGGTATTACATCAAGAAAGTAGTTGTAACTTTTTAGCATCACTAACTAGTTAGTAATCACTTCAATTTCCATTTAATTTAATAGTTTAATTAGTTATTTCTCCAGGTTCTTTGAGATTATTTCTGGTTAATATGAGCTCGAATTTATCAAAATTCATGAAGCAATTGATCCTTGATGTGCATGGAATATTGTGAAGATTTTAATTTAATGATTCCATAAGTGAGCCCCACATGTGATTTTTAATCCTATTTCTGACTTGGAGCATATATATATAGTATGCGTATCCATTTTCTCATCTTGATGTATGTATTGCTATTTTGATAGTGTGACAGCTCTCAAAGAGTTCTCAAAAAAGAAAAGCTTTGGTCTAGAGGATTCATTGAGCATTCGATGGTGTTAAGGCAGGCTAGGTTTTTTATTTGATTGGGCTTAATTATGATATTAGCATATTATTGTGCCAATTTTGGGTGAATAGTTTTAGTTTGGTTATTTTTAGCATTTTTACATTGTATTTAGATGGTTAGGGTAATTTTTAGTATATCGTGAATTATCATCCCTTAAGAGTAGAATTATACTTATAGTACCTTTGTATGGTATTGGGAAGCCTTAAACTATGTCCGGGTAGGTTCTTCCTTAAGTAGGGTTATTTAGACCCTTTAGTGGGCCCACTATCCTTTTTAGAAAGAATGATAGAAATGAAGCTCCTTTAGACATAGTTAGACACTTGATAATCTCCTTTAGGATATTACATTGAGTTGGTATTGACTTATACATGGTTATTCACCTCTTTAGCTTCTTTTCTTAGGTAGGATAGTACCTGACCCTGATCAACTCTGCTCTTACTTAAAAATGGAACCCATCGGACCGTAATAAGTTTAGTAACAAGAGATTTAACTTAGTGATTTAATAGTTTGAGGATAGGTTGAATACACTATACTTTTGCTTGCTAATCCATGCTTATGCACTTAAATATAAATATATTTATACCTATATTTAAATTTTATTTCAAGTATGGCATATGTTCTCTTGTTTCAATCATAAGTTTGGGCATAAGTATGGTGTTGGTTTATGGTCATGGTTCATTTCCTATAGCATCATATATTGTGTCCATAGTTGATTACTTATGATTTTTGGTTTGAGTCAGACTTAAATATTTTACTAGGATCTGGCTAGTTTGGCATTTATTATGGTTATTACTAGTAGTGATGGCAGTTGTACTTGGTTTTGGTATGGGAGTTCTAATGGTTCATATAGATTATTTGGTCTTTTGTTACTAGCCACTATTTTTAGTTTGAGCCCGGTGTTTGGCCTCTCGATATTTTCTACTAGTTATTGTTAAAGATTAGTATATACTATTATTATGGATCCAATAATTGAAAGTTATATGGAATTGGTACGGTTAAAGGTTATTTATGTTATTTACCTTAACATTTCTCTTGTTTCATCCACTAAGCTTATGGGAGCTCGATAGGTTTATTTTGTTTCCTGTGCATGCCTTCTTGGCTTATCGGGGAATAGATTGGTTGAATTAGTCCTTTACTTTTACTTTGGAGATACATATTTCATTATTATATATTGTGTAGCATAACTCGATATTTATATTTCTATCTTTTTTCCATTGACTTAGGATACAGTCTCACACTTTTTATTTATATTTTTATTATATGTAAGATCAATTGGCCGGTGATGCCTACTGACTGCCTGTTGCCTTAGTTCTCATACTACACTTCTAATTTTTTTCCCTAATGAAGATATGAGTATAAGCCATCACTGCTGACATTAACCTTAAACTTCTCTACTAATTTGTATTTCCAAGATAACTGTATATATATGTATATTTTTTATATTGTCTAGTACTCTTCTTTTGTTCTTAATGTCTCTTACTACCGATCTTACCACTTTTTAGAATGAATTGTTTTCTATATTTTTTCCTCTTCCCATACTTGTTTAGTATTGTATATTCATATCCTTTCAACTTCTTCCTATTTTATTTTTGTTGTTGATTTTTTTTTTTTAATCTTTACCTTCGACATTATTAGCCTGCTACTTTTCATTCTGATCTAGGCTTAGCTTACCCACAAGTGGGTTGAAGTAGGTGACATCATGACCTAAGAAATTCAATTATGACAATGTTTAGTACAAGATCTAATATCTAAAATATTCTTGCCCATCAATAGGGAGATGTTTGTATCCTCTCTTCAGGAAGATACAATAAATCTTAAGAAAATATACATCTTTTTGTTTCTTTTCCGTGTGATGTGTCTCTATTGATTTCTAAATTCAAATCTATTTTACTCTTTTATATATGGTAAGGATGTGGGCTACAATAATTGGGGATTACAACCCTGAGCTTGCTACTAGAGCTCCAACTAGAGGTGGAGGTCACATTGAAGTTCAGGACATGCTAGTGTTACTGCCCCAACTTGAGATCAAGCTACAAACACTTTCCATATCCTATTATTATTTTAGGTCAGAGATAAATCTAGAGATTTTTCCTCCCTAGCAGCAACTGGGCAAGGGGCAGCTCAGGCCTCACCCGAGTTTATATTATCTTTGATTCTTCATGATGCATTTGATTTAGTTACTAGAGTTAGTTGGCAGTTTGCTGACCATCGAGGCTCAGCCAACAACACATAGGGTATTAATTTAGGGGTTAAACCAGTATCTACAGTTCCCAGAGTAGAGGTTCCTTTAGCACTGGTAGACCCATAGACGATAGTAATCTAGCTAGTTATTTTTGTAGAGGAGTAGAAGATGTTTGGCCAATTTCTGAGATTGAATCCACCAAGGTTTTTTGGGACTGCATGAAAGGATTCTAATGATTTTCTTTCTAGTTGTAAGAAAAGGCTATGTAATTTGGGGTTGGTTAATTTGCACAAAGTAGATTTCACTATGTATCAACTAGACGCAATAGTGAGGCAGTAGTTAAGAGGTTATCTTAAATACTAGATGGAGAGAATTCTACTTGTTACTTGGGCTCAGTTATTAAATTTTTTCTTAGAAAGTACATGCCTCACAACACATTTGAGCACTTGAGGGATAAGTTTTCTATGTTGAGACTGGGTTCTATGACTGTTGCCAAGTATGAGGTAAGATTTAATGAGATAGACAAATATATAACAATGATTCTATATACAGAGTATTATAGGATTTTGATATTTTGTTAGAGGTTTCAGACTATTACTCTGTATGGATAGTCAAAGTTTTATGACTTTGGAGACGTCTTTTATAAAGATTATTGATCACGTTTACACTAGAGGAGATGTATCACGTGGACCAAAGGAGAAGTAATAAAATGCCATATTATTAGGATAGTTAGAGTGGGAGACACAATGACTCACAGTTTAGAGTCTGAAAATTTTAGGGTAGGTACCCTTATTTTTAGCTTTACCAACATTAGGGTTAGTCTTGTAGGGTCCTTTAGTAAGCACTTAAAATGTCAAATGTGGTTAGCCCAATTTAAGTAGTTTTGAGGCTTATAGGTGTATTTAGTTGTCAAGGGGTACATTTTTAGGATTCTTAGGTTGAGCTGGTCATTTTAGATCAACTAGACCTTCTAGGAAAAGTAGAGTATGAAGGGAATGTTATGATTGTGAGGTTATTTGTCACTTCTATTGTGAGTCTCCCAGACTTGGGATGATTTAGCCTTTCATTCAAAGAGCACAACTAATTAAGGCAGTACAACCTCCAATTAAGGGTAGTGCATAGGGTATAAGGGTTAGTCCTTAGGGTTTCAGATATCGTCCTCAAGCAGGTAGTCAGAAAAGCTACTAGTCTAGTATCGGAAATAGCCATTAGTATGATGTATCTAGTACGCCGGATCTAAGGCTTCGAATGCTATAATCACAGGTTCAATTTCAGTATGCCATTAGAAAACTTTAACTTTATTCGATCCAGGATGTACATTCTCTTATATATTTATATTTTTATGTTTTTGGGGTCATTATTTGTCCTTTATGTATAAATGACCCTGTGGGTGATTCTTTAGTACTAGATCGTGAATATAAATAATTCTTGATGATTGATTAAAAGTATGATGCTGAAGATGATCTTATTGTGTTATAAATATTAGATTTTGATGTGACTCCAGGCATGGAATGGTTAAGGCCCTATCATTCTATATTGGATTGCTTTACCATGACTGTTACCTTAGCCATGTCTTTCATAACCCTATTTGTATGACAAGGTTCTTTTAGTCGCACATCTATAGAGATTATCTCTAATATTTAGTCTAGGATATTAGTTTAAAGTGGTTGTGTGTTATTCCTTACTTATGTCTTGGATGTTAGTATTGTGAGTCATTTGCTTGACTCTACTTCTATTATCTATAATTTTTTGATGTTTTCTAGCAACCAACCTAGCCTTATTCCTGAGCATGACATAGAGTTTGTTATTGACCTCGAGTCAAGCACCTAACCTATTTCTATATCTCTTTATTGTATGGTTCCTGTGGATCTAAAGGAGCTAAATGTTGAGGTTTAGGATATTCTGGATAAGGGTTTTATCAGATCAAGCGTATCACCTTAGGCTTTTCTAGTTGTATTTGTGATGAAAAGAAATGGTTCAATATATGTGGGTATCGACTATATGTCGTTGAATAGGGTGATAGTTATGAATAAGTATCCCATGACTTGTATAGATGATTTATTTGACCAACTTCAGGGTGCAGTAGTGTTTTATAAGATTTATTTAAGGTCATGTTAACATCAGTTGAGGATCAGAGCTGAGGACATGCCTAAGATAGCCTTCAAGAAATGTTACGACCATGATGATTTCCTAATGATGACTTTTTGTTAGACCAACTCCCCAACAACATTTATGGAATTAATGTAGCACATTTTCAGTACTTATTTTGATTCCATGTGATCATTTTCATTGATTATATCCTTATCGATTCATGGAGTAAGAAGTAGCACGGGCAGTATTTGTGGACTGTGCTACACACTTTGAGAGATCATAAGCTTTGTGCCAAATTCATAAAGTATGAGTTCTGGCTTGAGTACGTAGATTTCTTAGGGAACATTGTATCTAAGGATGGTATTATGATGGACTCAATAATCATTGAGGCTATTTTGGACTGCACTGGGCCTACGTCTTCTACTGAGGTTTGTTAGGCAGTTCATTGAGACTTTTGTTACTACTGTAGTCATTATGACTAGATTAACTAGGAAAGACATTCCATTTCAGTGGTATGTGAGTTATGAGGTAAGATTCTTGAAGCTCAAGGACTTTCTTAATTTATCTCTTATTTTGACTCTTCTAATTAAGAGTAAGGGATTAAACATCTATTGTGATATTTTTAATGTTTATTTAGTTTTTTTCTGACAAAGTGGGGTTCTGTTATGGCATATTTGTCGAGGCATCTGAAGGTGCACAAGAGCATCTACCCTACTCATGACTTGGAATTGGCAGTGATAATTTTTATGCTTAAGATATGGGGTTCACCATCGTTACTATCTAGGCAAGACAAATTTAGTAGTAGATGCCTTAAGCTTGAGAAAAGTAAGTATGGGTAGATTGACCTACATTTTAGATCTAGAATCCATTAGCTTTAGACATCCAGTCCTTAGCTTATTAGATGCTTCGACTTTATATATCTGAGCCTAGAAAGATTTTTGCCAGTTTTGAGGCTAGATCTACTTTGTTGAAGTAGATTGTTTGTTATTACTTTGAGGATGAAAGACTACAAAATCCAAAATTAAGTGACGAAAAGTATGTACAGGAGGGATACGTTAGATTCATAGGGTATTCATCGGTTTGATGATCACATTTTCATTAAAAGGGTTGGAGGTTTAAAATATTATATTCTTCGAGAGGCTCATAGCTCCAAATGATCTATTGATCCATGGACATCTAATATGCATAGGGATTTGAGGTAGTATTACTGGTAGAGTGGTATGAAGAGATACATAGAAGAATTTTTGGCACGATGCCTATGTTGTTCGCAGGTAGCATTTGAGACCTTGTAGATTTCTTCAAAAGCAACCCATTAATGAGTTGAAATGGGAGTTGCTCACTAAAGATTTTGTAGGTGGTTTTCCTCACACTTCTCATGGTTTTGATAAAATTTTGGTAATCATGGATTGATTGACCTAATCTTCCCATTATAGCCCTATTCAGACTTCCTACAATAATGAGAGATGGACCGTAACTATATTTGAGAGGAGGTTTACCTTTATAAGTTTCCCTTGTCTATTACTTCAAATAGAGGTTCTTAGTTCACTTTTAACTTTTGGAGCCCTCTTCCATTATTTCAAATTAAGGCTCTCAGCTTACTTAAAACTTTTGGAGGATATTTAAGGAATAGTAGGATATCTAGTTTTACTTTAGCACTACTTTTCTTCCACAGAATGATGGGTAGTTAGAGAGACTACTTAGGTGTTAGAGGATATGCTTCATTCTTGTGTTTTAGATTTTAGAAGTTCTTAGGACCAGTTTTTATCTTTGGTAGGTTTGCTTATAATAATAGCTTTAATTCAGGCATTTATATGGGCCTATTTAAGGTGTTTATTGAAAGGCATTGTCATTCTCTGGCAGGTTGGTTGGTTTGAGACTTTTATGGTTAGCCGTCAGGGTAAAAATTTTCTTTATGAGTCATTGGACCGAGATTGAGTGATTTAGCGTGGGGGAAGATTAGATTATGCAAAAGGGTTATGCTGACTATAGACTTAATTCTTTGATATTTGCAGTCGGTAACCGAGTCATCATATGAGTATCACACATGAAGGGTGTTATAGGGTTTGGGAGAAGTGAAAGCTCAGACTCAGGTGTGTGAAACCATTTGAGGTCTTGTAATTTGTTTGGGAGTTAGCATATGAGTTGGTTTTACCTCTATATTATTCAGCCAACTATGTATTGTTTGATGTATCCATGCAGTGATACTATATTCTAGATGATTCTGACGTGCTTTGATGGGACTCGATTTAGTTGGATTAGGGTTGGCTATTAGAGAGGATCCCATGTATATTTTTGTCAGAGATGTCAGGAGGTTGTCCTCTAGATATATTCCTACAGTTATGGTTCAATAGTGACACTGTCATGTTAAGAAGGCTAACTAGGAGTTTGAGAGTGATACAAAACCTAGTATCCCCACCTGTTTGAACCTTCAGATATTTCTTTACCCTTTTCTTTTGCGGATGAAAGTCCTTTTTAGTAGTGGATGTTGTAATTATCCTCCAGGTTATTTTATTCATTTTGATGCTTTTTCTACATTTAGTACTTTTCTATAGTTGATCTAAGACATTTATGATTTGCTAGAATTGATAGTTCGATTATTGAGTAGTTTATTTGTTTTTATAGCCATTTTCCCTACTTTAGAGTGATGTTTATGAATGGGTATTAGTACAAAACCTCAGGTAAATGACCTTGGATGTCATTTATGACTTATCAATTCTAGAATGTTAATTTTAGGTTAGTGCGACTGTTGGTTTGGGTATCGAAGACTCCGGACTCGATTGATGTATGGGGTAGAATTTGGCTAAAATGACTCTTTGGGGTATGGGTCCCACTTTTTGATGAAATAAACTTGAATTTAAACTTCGACATTGTGGTTGATTGTAGAACACGAGATTTCAAACGAATCAGAGCACCCGGTCCGAGACTATTGGGGATTCTAGAACTTTTAAGGTCATGCTATTTTATTGGTACTCTTGGATGGACATGAAAGAAGCTATAGTTTCTTCGTGGCTTCTTTAAATTTCTTGTTTAATCATTATGTCATTTCATTTTAATAGATATATTCTTGGTACTTTGGTTGTATTTCATTGTTTAGAGACTTGACTTGTGACTTTCAGGTTTTGGGGGCATATTTTTGTTGTCTTAAGGACTTCTTTACCTACAGATTTTGAATTGTTGTTTGAGAATTATTGTTATTTAACTCCTTTTGAGTATTCAACATGTTTATAGTTTGTGTTGAGTTGGATTACCTATCAAGGTGGGTAGAGATAGATGTTATCAAGAATAAAAATTTTAGGTCATGACACTCACAAATTTTAGTAACAAAAATATGTTAAATGAAATAAATAGAAAAAATTAGGAAGAAATAATATAAGCAATTACATGAAATCACATGGAAAGAAGGAAGTAAATGATATATAAAGTTAAATGAGAAAATAAATTTTCAAAATAAATATAATTTACAACAACAACTTACCTAGTGTATGCCCATAAAGTTGGGTCTGGGGAGGATAAAGTGTACGCAGTGCATATCACTACCTCAGATGAAGTAGAGAACTGTTTCTGATAGACCCCTGGCTCAGGACAAATAACAGTACATTAAAATAAAAATAAACCAAACAACAAAAAGGGATAGCACACCGCTAGCTAATAAAAAATAAGACACCCGCAAAGTAGTACTATAAGCAAGCTATTCGAAATCATACACATCACCAAAAATCCATGAACAAGAGACTACAAGAAACAATAGCCACAGATACAAACAAAGCACTCTTCCCTACTATTAAGAATGTATTCCTAACTAATAACTCTCTACCCTAAAATGCATCTTCAACATCTTTCTATCAAGGATCATGTCCTCCGTAACCTGTTGGTGCTCCATGTAATGCCTAATCATCTCTCTCCAATAGTTCTTCGATCTACCTATACCCCGCTTAAAATCATCCATAGCCATCCTCTCACACCTTCATACTGTAGCATCTGTGTCCCTTCTCATCATATGCCCAAATCATTGAAACCATACTTCTCACATCTTGTCCTCAACAAAATCCGCTCAAACCTTTTTCCGAATAATCTCATTTGTAACCCTATCCATCTTGGTAAGTTCATACATCTATCACAAAATCTTCATTTCTACTACCTTCAACTTTTAATATGGTATATCTTAACTGGCCAAAACTCTGCCCCATAAAATATAGCCAGTCTGATTGTCACTCTGTAGAACTTACCTTTAAGATTTAGAGGTACCATCTTATCACACAAGACTCCCCAAGCGACTATCCATCTCAACCACCATGCATTAATATGGTGTGTGACTTCCTCGTCAATTTCACCATTCCCCTAAATCATAGACCAAACATATTTAAAATTTTCCATACAGCTTCACTGTCATGTCAGCATCATTCAACAAATCACTAAACTTAAATTCTAAGTACTCTATCTTAGTCCTTCTCAACCTAAATCCTTTACACTCAAGGGTCTGTCTCTGAACCTCTAACTTACCATTAACTCCTCCTTTAGTCTCATCAATATGTACAACATTATAAGAAAATAACATATACCATGGCCCTTTACCTTGAATGGACCACATTAAAACATCCACTACCAAGGAAAATATAAAACAAGCTAAGTGTGAAACCTTGGTGCAATCCTATTAGAACAAGAAAGTACTCCTAAATCTCCTTCTACCATCCTCACACGAGTCTTTTCATCGTTGTACAGGTATTGAATTTACCTAATATATGCCACGAGAACCCCACTAGTCTCCAAGTACCTCTATAGATTCTCCTTGGCGACTTTTTCATATGCCTTCTCAAGATTAATGAACACCATGTTCAAGTGTTTCTTTCTCTCCCTAAACTACTCCACTAATCATCTTATGAGGTGAATGGACTTTCTAGTTGAAGGATCTGAAATGAAACCAAACCAATTCTCAAAATAGCCACGATCCTCCTCAGCCTAAAATCTACCACACTTTCCAAAAGCTTCATAGTATGACTATACAACTTGACACCCCTGTAGTTGTTTCAACTCTGAATGTCCCATTATTCTTATATAACGGAATCATCATAATCCATATCAAATCTTCAACATATTATCTTCCCTAACAATGTTTCTAAACAACCTTGTCATCCACTCCAAACCTACCCCGTTAATGCTCTTCCAAAAATCCTCCTAAATCTCATCTGCCCAATTGCCCAACCTGTATGCATCCTACGAATAGATCCCTAGACCTCCTCAACTTTTATATGCCTATAATAAAAAAAATTCAGAAATATCTATAAATGCTCTATGTCCCCCAACACGAAACCTTTTTACTCCTCATCATTCAAAAGTCTATGAAAGTAGGATAGCCAACATCTCCTAATATGGGCATCTTTCACCAACACTTTTCCATCCTTCCTTTGATGCACTTCACCTAGTCAAGGTTGTATGCCTGTTGCTCCTTAGACTTGGCCAGCCTATACAACTTCTTATCTCCACCCTTCTCTTCTTACAATGCATACAAGCTCATGAATGCTATTGTCTTAGCCATTGTAAATGCTAACGTAGCCTATCTCCTAGCTAATTTATACCCCTATCAATTCCTCAACTTCTAGTCTTTATCCTTGCTCTCGACCATGTTATAATATGTCACCTTCTTACTCTCCGCCTTTTGTTTAACTTCTTCATTCCACCACTAGTCACCTTGGTGTTTTTCAGATCGACCTCTCTAGACACTCAACACCTCTCTAGCAGTTTCTCTAATGCAACTGGCAGTCATCTTCCTTATATTATCCATATTACCTTACTCTCCTAGGCCCCCATTATCATCAACTTCTCCCTAATAATCAAAGTACTATCCAAATTTAATCTACCCCCCTTAAGTTAATACACATATTTTCTACCCTTTTGACTACCAAGTCTAACACCAGGAGTCTATGTTGGGTCAAAATATTCTCACTAGGTATGACTGTACAGTCTTTACTTAGAGATCTATCACCCATCTTAATGAGTAAAATATCTATCAGAGTCGTGGCCTCTAAACTACAAAAAGTAATAAGATGCTCCTCCTTCTTTAAGAAGATTTAATTTGCTACCCATAACCCAAAGTCCCTAGAAAAATCCAAAAGTAAAGATCCTCCTTCATTCATTTCCCTAAAACTGAAATCTCTATGCACATTATCCTAGCCTCTTGATAACTACCCAATATGCCTATTAAATCCTGTCTTATAAAAGGTTTCTCAGTTCTTAGTAAGCCTTGCGCCACCTCATCTAATGACTACCATAAACTCTTCTTCTCTACCTCATCCAAGCTTTATTGTAGAGTGTAGGCACTAATAACATTAAATGTCGACCTTTCAATAACAAACTAAATTAATATCAACCTATCATGAATCTGCTTAAACTATACCACCTACCCTCTATGCTCTTTATCTACTAAGATACTAACCCCATTTCTACGCCTCACACTACCATTGTACCATAACTTATGCCCAACCACATCCCTCGACTTAGAACCTACCAATTTCATCTCTTTGACACAAGCTATACAAATCCTCCTCCTTCTAAGAATCTTTACAAGATCTATGGACTTGCTTTGAAGAGTTCCTATGTTCCAAGACCTAGTTCTCAACCTCATGGAATCCTCATCCCTCTTAACCCTACTAACCCCAACCCCAAACCCAAACTCAACCTTACCCTAACACCAGAACCAGAACCCGACTCACCCTAGGCCATAGTCCCAGACCTTACCCCAACACCAACATAACATAACCCGAGAGAGGAACTTATAGTGATGGGCATCCCAAGTTCGACCAGGACCAGAGACAAGCCCCGTTACCCAACCCAACCTCCAGCTGCCTTCCCTGAGTTGGCTGAATTTTGAGCTTGTACCAAGATAGTGCAACAACTCACATAAAGTCTCTAGGATAAGATCAAAACCATGACCGACCCAATCGAGTCCAACCATCCCACAACAATAATCCAACCATATCAAACCAAATATTTTCCAAAATATAATATAATTAATTCTAAAATAAAATATGATGAAACTATGAAAAATTATGTCAGATGATGCTGGCCTCCCAACTTATTCCAATACCAAAGCTGATAAAATACTGATCCCACCCATTCCAACCTATCGAAGTACCACAAAGACTCTAACCAAAAGGGTAATAAAAATTCATTTGGGACATTCCCCGAACCATAGCCAAACCCAATATAAAAAATTAAACCAAAATGTCTAAGAGTATCCATAACATGAAATGGAGCCTTTCGAAAGGATGGAAGCTCAATAATTCGGTCCAAGTGTTGTCCCCGAGTCAATTACTATGTAGGAGAAGTAGAACGACCAGTTCCTACATAACGTGGGTATACGACTGCCGGTTGATGGTTAGCGGCTGAACTCTAGCGTGATTTCTAGATAAGGATAAAGTAATACCATATATAAAACCAAGTAAAACCATCCATAATCACACAACCATACATATATAACCATATTGGGAAAAAGGGACCGGGTTATGCATGCCTTTAAAACCTTTACCTGGGTTCTGTAACTTTGCTATCCTAAACCACCCATGGGCTATGTAGGTTCAGCTCCCCCTACTGAAAAGGCTCTGGTGCGTATAGACACACCACCAGAGAAGAAAACCATAGGATGACTAGTACATCCCCCAAAATATATTATGACATCATGCACACGGTCAACAAGACCGACCTCATATAGAAAAATATGAGTTACCAGTTTTGGTCCCCTGGGACCTCGAACCTCCACGACATTGCTACACATCCCGCCATTATTGCCCAATTAAAACCAATTTCCAAATATCTAAACCATTATCCATTTACTTACCAAGGCTATTAATATTGGTATTAGTATACCAATCCTTACTTGCAAGTATTATCCATAGGTGACCATATTAAGGTTTAAGGGGACTTTTAAGTGCACTCTTATTTACCTTAATAAACAACTTGGGAGATTCTATGTGCCTTACAAGCATAACCATTAGCCTTTTTGATACGGGATCAACTACGAATCACTAAAAGCAGTTAGGAACACCAAGTCTAGAACCAAGAACAAGATGAAAAATAGCTATGACAGCAACACAAAAGTCTAGCACATAAGATATCCAACAAAAATAATGCAATAAAGTATGATAGATAGCTTGACATACGAGATTACAGGAAATAGGAGCCAAAATGAGTATCAAAAGTTAAGACCTCTAAGACCCATAATAACAACACCAAATTCTTACCGTGACCACTAAGGGAATCAACTTCGCCTTACAACCACCATTTTTAAATTATCAATATTAGCTTTTCCTATCCTTACACTACTTAGCTTTTCCAAGCCCTACACTAAAAGTTCCTCCTAATGGAGTTCAAGAATGTTTCTCTCAAAATATCATCATAAAAAATTTAGGAAAATAAGCCTAATAAGATCCTATTTATAGTGTAGCTTATTACAAGATCAAATGTCCAAAATACACTTAATGAGGGGCGGCCTTGGAGTGCTTGAACTTAACATAATGAAATGGCCAAAACACCCTTAATGAGGGAAGGCCTTGGAGTATTTGGACTCCTCTTCACACTTTAATATGTACAATTCTTTAGTGCTCTCAGGTAGTCATCAAGTCAAGCCTCCAAGAAACCCTCCTCACATGAAATTGCTCTCTTGACTGTACTAAATGGGTCCTCCATGCATGCTCTTGTGTTCTCGAGGTGACCAATGTTTGAGTCTTTAAGTGTAGGCCTTCCATGATGGCATTAAAACCTATGTTGACCATTAGGATTGTATCATCCTCCACTTCTTGAAAAGGATTCAACCTCGAATCCATACTTTGTAAAATTAAAGAAAGGAAAAGAAAACATAAATTCCACATTACATGAGGGTTAGGATTAGAATAAACAATTATTTCACCATGATAAGGTTGCACATACTTGAAATATAACCAAGGATCTTTTGTATTGAATATGAAAACCTCAACTAAAAATGCACAAATGATTTGGTTATGGAAATCACCAAGAGATAAGAAAACTACAAAGGACCTAATGGCATCACATGATCCAAAAGGTAGAATTACCTCCATCTTATGAGCCATAAGATAAAATTATTTTATTACCTCTTCAAGATACCACACCAAGGGTTGTTCTTCAATTGGTTCTAAAGTCCACAAGAGCCATATATCATTATCACTCACACAAGTGGACCAACTAACAAGTTCCCTACCTCTATATAGATTAAATCCAAGACTAGCATGGATGTTATCATAAGCAAAAAGGTAGTATAGAAAGAAACTATGTTTAAAGGCATACACGGATGAAGATAAAGCATTTAAGCGCATACAAATTCTTCCATTAAAACAAATAGGCAACTTGGCATAAATAAGTTGAGATTCACTCAACTTAAGCATAAGTATGTCAAGCAAGGATGCACATTTAGAATCATTACCCCGAGGAAGCAATGACATCTTTGCCCTCGAGTTTTTAAGAATGACAATTTGCTTGTCATGTAGACCAAGCAACAGGTTGGGTGCGCCAACATCACCATTTTTATATTTGGCACCGGGTTCAAAGGGAAAGAGTGGCCATATACACGGGTCTAGACAACACTCCATTTTCCCATAGGCTTCACCAAAACTACAAGATATACTCTCTACAATAGCATACATATCATCAAAAGAAAATAGAGAGTGCATAAAGGTATCATTCAAGTCAATCTACTAAGGTGTCCTCATGTATGTACTCACTTCTAGTTTCCAAATCATCACCATGAGTACTCCCAACAATAAGGTCACACAAAGTACAAGAAAATGTAATTTTCAAGACTACACATTCCTTACCCTTAACAATACTCTCATCTTCCAAGAAGAGATTTCCATCCTTAGGAGGAATGTTGTCACACCATCGCTGGTTAGCATATAGACTATAACCTTCAAGACAAGCTATACCTCCAACATCATTCTCACCACTAGGTTTATTAGGAGTGATTATTCCATCTTCAAACAAGATATTGTACCTAAAGAGAGGATGATCTATCCCGGGGAAAATTTGGAACAAGCAAGTTCTTCACTCTCTAAAAGATCATTATCAAGTTATAAAGATATGTCAAGCACATGATTATCCCTTTTTTCCAAGAAAACATTATAATCTTTCTCAAAGGACAAGCTCACGAGTTCACTCCTTTCTTTTCGACTAACATTTTCAAATTCTTCACTAACTTAAGGTCTATTAATTACAACACACATAACCTCAAGTGGTGAACTAGTTTTGCACACAAGTTGATCAACACAGTTACCACAAGATGATGTACTATTATTCAACTCATTGGCTTTAGTGCTACTCCCTTCATGGGATATACCTTGATGAAAACCATATCCCCGACATTAAACTTCAAGTATCTATTCTTAACATCTGCATAGGGATTTTGGCTACTTTGGTCAGCCTTAAACATGTCCCAAATTACCTTCACCTTCTCCATAGCCGGGTAAACCAAGTCGGGACCAAACTTGTTTGCCTCACAAAGCTCAGACTAACAAACACGAGACCTACACCTCCTACCATAAAATGCCTCAGTGAAATTGCCACCATAATGAATCACACAAGCCCAAAGCATATCTTTCAATATCTGTATAGTTCTCTCTGCTTTTCCATCCGTTTGTGGATTAAAAGGAGTACTCAGACATACCTCAGTACCCAACCCTCTCTGGAAAGATCACTAGAAGTAAGATTTTAATTCTGTCCCATAATAAGAAATAATTGAAACTGGCACCCTATGTAGCTTCACAACATTCTAAAGATACAGCTTCACATAGTCCTCCACAAAAAAGGTAGTTTGCACTAGCAAAAAGTGGGAAGACTTAGTTATCCTATCCGTGATGACCCATATCTAATCATATTGATTCCGGGACCGAGGAAGACTAGTAATAAATTCCGTATTAATCACTTTCCATTTTCTTTTGGGCAAATCAATTTCTTGGTACAACCCTCTCATCCTTATGTGCTCAACCTTAACCTGTTGACACACCATGTACTTGGCCGTAAAATCTACCACATCTCTCTTTATACCATTCCACATATAGATCTTCTTGAGATCATGATACATCTTTGTTATGTCGGGATAAACAACACAACGTGATTTATGAACCTCAACCAAGATCCTTTGTCGTAAATCATCAATATTAGGTACACACAACCTCCCTTGTTACCATAAAGTACCATCACCACCGATCTTAAGCACCACTACCTTTTTCATACCAACGTTACTCTTTATTTTCATTAATATAGGGTCTAGCACTTGTTTCTCCTTAATCTCTGCATCAAGAGGCTATCGAACCACTGTTTGCACCACTACACCGCCATTCTTGGAGTCTAAGAGGCGAACTCCAAGATTAGCAAAGAGGTGAATATCCATCACCAATTCACGCTTTCCTTCTTCAATATGAGCAAAAATGCCCATGGATAACTTGCTAAGAGCATCAGCAACCACATTAGCCTTACCTAGGTGATAGTGAAAACCTATATCATAGTCCTTGAGAAGTTAAAGCCATCTCTTCATCCTGAGATTAAGCTCCCTTTGAGTGAACACATAATGTAGATTCTTATATTTAGAAAAGATATCCACGTGAACAACAATAATGCTGCTATATTTTCAAAGCAAACACAACCGTCAACAACTTTATATCATGAGTAAGATAATTCCTCTGATGCACTTTCAACTGCTTGGAAGAATAGGCAATCGCCTTCCAATGCTAAATCAAAACACAACCAAGCCTACTCGAGATGTATCACAATAAACCACAAACCTATCATTGCCTTTCAGCAAAGTCAAAATTAGAGCCGAAGTCAACTTATCCTTCAACTTTTTGAAACTCCATTTACAGGAATTTGACAAAGAAAACTTGACTTTTTTATGAGTTAACTTAGTCAAAGGATCAGCTATCAATGAAAAGCTTTCCACAAATTACCTATAATACCAGGCAAAACCCAAAAAGCGTCGAACGTTAGACGGAGTCATCGGTCTAGGCCACCTTTTAACAACAACAACCTTTTGCAGATCCACTATGTTCCCCACACTAGAAATAATATGACCTAAGAAAGATACAATGTTCAACCAAAAATCACACTTAAAGAACTTGGAATACAATTGTTGTTCCTTTCATGCCTACAACACCACATAGAGGTTATTAACATGATCTACCTCACTTTTTTATAGACCAGAATGTCATCAATAAACACAATAATGAAAATATCAAAATACTAATGAAAAACCTTGTTCATCAGATCCATAAATGCCGCTAGAGCATTAGTCAATCCAAATGACATTACCAAAAACACAAAATGCCCATACCTAGTATAAAAAGCTATTTATGGACATCCACTCCCTAATCTTTAGCTAATGTTACCCAAAATAAATATCTATCTAAGAAGAGAACTAGGCATCCTGTAACTAGTCAAATAGATCTTCTATCCTTAGAAGAGGATACTTGTTCTTGACCATCACCTTATTCAACTTCATAAGGTCAATGAATATCCAAAGGGAACCATCCTACTTGCACACAAACAACATCAGTGAACCTCATGGGGATACACTAGGACAAATAAACCTCTTGTCTCAAAGATCCTTAAGTTTCGTCAACTCAGTCGGATCTATTCTATATGGAAGAATAAAAATTGGATGAGTGTCCAGAACTAGATCAATACCAAACTCTATTTCCCTATCCGGAGAAACACCAAAAACATTATATAAAAAGACGTCTCAATACTCATTAACCATAGGAACTGGATAGAAAAAAGGACCTTCTAAGTTAGAATCTTTAACCCAAACTAGGTGAAAAGGACAACCTTTAAAGATTAACCTCTGAGCTCTAAGATAAGAAATAAATCTCCCCCTATGAGCTAAAGAAACATCCTCCCATTCTATAAATGGCTCATTGGGGAACCTAAAGATAACCCTACGGATCCAAAAATCCAAGGATGCGTACCAAGATTACAACCAATCCATCCTAGAATAACATTAAAATCCACCATACCCAACTCATATAAATTCACCAAGGTCATCTTTCCACCAACAGACACCATACACCCCCTATAGACTGTTTTAGCAATAATCGAGTCACCTACTATGGTAGAAATAGAAAAGGGATCTAAAATAACTTCTAGATAAAAAAAAGATACAGCCATATAAGGAGCCACATAGGGAAAGGGTGAACCCCTGAGAAAAGATGTAACGTACCAGTAATGACATCAAGTGAAACATCGTATTCCTATTGGGACACCAAAGCATACAACTTTTTTCATCCAACACCAAAACCAGGAGAAATAAAAGAAGTAGATGGAATACCATCAGGTGTAGGAGTAAAAGATACAGCTATAGGAATCTTATTCACCCCCATAGCAACCTTGTTAACCAGATAATCCCTGAGCCAATGGACTACCTGGCCACAGTTGAAGCATTTGTCCCTTTCTTTATTACAATAACCCCTATGAGGATGACCATAGAACTGACAAGGAATGCATGAATAAATTGACTGACCTCTACTTTCTTGAGATTGGGCACCCTTTGCCCAGAAATTATCACTACCATGTTGATGCCTGTCGCCTGAATAGTAAGGAGCACTAGCAAAAGAGGAGGAATAAGAACTTTCCAACTTCTTTTTCTACCATTTGCCACCATCCCGACCACCCTGAGATGGAGCACCTCCCTAGTTAGAAAACTTATTCCCCTTACCCTGTCTATCCTCAAACTCCACCTACTTTATTTTTTCATTCTCTACTTATTGCATATAAATAGTCAACCAAGAGATGTCCATATATTTAATAAGCAAAACAGTCTTTCTCTCTAAAATCAAATCCCTATTCAACCTAGAGTAAACTTTATTATTCTTTCCCCTATGTCGGCAACTAAATCAGGTGCATACCTTGACAATTGATTAAACCCGAAAGAATATTCCTTGATAGACATCCTCCTCTACTTGAGGTTCACATAATCCTCCATCTTTACTTCACTCAACTCTTGGGGAAATAAATTGTAATACCCCAAAAAGTACAAATTAATATTAGCGCCATATTTTAATCTTATGCAGAGTACATCATGGTTATTTGGTAGTTTCATGATAATGTTTGTTGATAATTAAGGTC
This sequence comes from Capsicum pubescens, assembly GCA_030864215.1. Lineage (NCBI taxonomy): Eukaryota > Viridiplantae > Streptophyta > Magnoliopsida > Solanales > Solanaceae > Capsicum > Capsicum pubescens. The sequence continues at coordinate 221,579,398 of CM061540.1, read as the reverse complement.
TCAAATACATCCTAGCTATTAGGTGAATCAAAACATTTCTTACCTATTAAATTTTTGGGAAGGATATTGGTATAGTCAACTTCAAATGAGTATATCTCTTGATATACTTCTAATTTTTGTTCTCATGACCTACCAATAGATAGATATTTGAATTGACTTTCCAATGATACCAATTTCCCCCAAATCCAATATCAGATCAAAAAGTTATAACCATTTTACTCTAGCATATTAGCCTGGCAACTGAGTGACGACATATCTGATGGGCCGTCACATATCTGATGGCTTATCATCCTTGGTCGTCAGCTGAGAATTTCAGAAAATAAGAGTGGTTTCATAGGGGTATTTTAGTCTTTTCCCTCACCCTCAACCATACCCCCATATCATAAAACACCATAAACACGAAATTCAACCTTAATTCACCAAAATATACTCACTTTCTCTCAAATTCTCTCAAGGACAAGCCTTAGGGTTTTAATTGAAGATTCAAATCTGAAGAATTTCACCGTCAATATTCTTAAAGTCAAGCATTAAGGTATTTCATGTGTTGATTCATGGGTCTCTTTCACCCATGAATCACAAGAATCTCTTTTCGAAATCCAAGATTTGTTATTGATGAATGTTCATGATTTATATTGAATTGAAATTCATATTCATGTTGTTGTGGGGTTTTGATTCATGTTTTAAATTACATATTCCAATGATTGACCCTAGTATATAAAGATTTACATAATAATCATGATAAATCCCCCTTTAATTTAAAAGTTGATTGATGTATCCATGATTATTAGATGTGTTGATAATTGCATAACCAAAGAATGCTCCCCAAATGTTTGACTAAATGCCTATGTGAAGGAAAAGTTCCATACTAGTATTATAATATGTAATATCCATTCATTTACAAGTTTATGCACGTCAAGTGTTTGATGAAACGTCTTAGTCAATGAAGTATGGATGTATGTGTAGCCATTGTTGTGCTTTAGAACTTGTACTTCATGAAATCTCCAACATATTGTATTAAGGATTCTGATGCTGGTCATGTATTCAAGAAAGTCATGGTTTTTCAATTTCTTCCCATCGAGTCCTAGGGGTACATGTACCTAAAAAATATAGTTGTGTGCCTAGAGTTAGTGTCATGTTTTCAAGATATCCTTAGTCAAGCCATGATCCATAGAACTCAGTCAGTCATGTGACTCAGGAAAGCTCTGTAATACAGTAATCTCAGTACTATTCGGTCAGTCAATGGAAACTCAGTTAATTCAGTCCAGTTCACTTCAGTAATCCATGTATAGTGTCTATTCAGATGGGAGTAGGAATTACCATCGAGTGAGCCTAAGGATGGGAACACACACTGTTAGATGAGGGTGTGATTCTTAGAAGTCATCCTTGCATTCCAAAACTATGTAGCCAGCATAGGTTGAGACATCAATACTGTTAAATGAGGGTTTATGAGGTGAATAAACACTGTTAGATGTAGGTCCCACCGTTCTCTTTTGGGGACACTGTAAGATGAGGATCACCCACAGCTTATCCTTACTGGTGGTGCAGTATTGATACCCTTCCAATTAAGGTTACAGATTGGACCCCAACTCAGCTATAATGCATTATTTTAGGCATGTCGGTTAGATGACTACTTCCCATAGTTTCAGCTACAGATCTGGACTATCAGATACCATCATTCAGTCCCAGTAATAGAACTCAGATAGTTCTACAGATCTCAGGATTATCAGATACAATCTACTAAGTTCATTAAGGAACTCAACTAGTTCTATCAATATCAGGACTGTCAGATACAGTCACTCATGTTATTAGCACTCAGACACAATAATCATGTTATCACAAACTCAGTTAATAGTATATTAATTATACGACACCCATGTTATTAGTATCAAGTTTCAGGACTATCAGATACAGTGAATCAGACCAGTTCTTCATAATCAGAACTGTCAGAAATAGTCTTTCCTTTATTCAGTAATATAACATCAGTCTCTCAGTATTCAGTAAACTCAGTTATCAGTATTAGTAAACTCAGATGTTAGTAAATTCAGTACTCAGAACCCCGTACCAGTGTCAGTATGGTCTCAGTTACAGTTACTTGTTCATATATGTACTCTCACCTTCATGTTATTCAGTCAGTTAGTATTGTTCATGCATATGAACCCCATACATTCATCCTACCTAACATGCATACTAGTACATTCAAACGTACTGACGCATTTGCGCTATGGTGTTTTATACCATAGGTTCAGAAGCATGAGCTCCAGAATATCAGTAGAATTCCTGTACTTAGCAGTCAGATTCAACAGTAAGTCCTCATTCTTCCAGGACATGATCATTATTTTATCATTTCAGTGCTTAGTTTATTTCAGTAGTTGGAGTTAGTTGGGGACATGTCCCATCAACTCCTTATTCAGACAGTTAGAGGCTTTTCAAACTATCATGTTTCAGACAGTTTACTACAGTTGTTGTGGGTATTTCATACCCCACCCAAATGTTATGTTTTTATCAGATTTGAACCTTATGACCTTTCAACATTTATTTTTGCATTTGTATACATATAACATGCAATGTACAGGTACAAATATTAGTCATGAGTTAGCTTGTGGTCCTTCGAGGTCATGGGCACCATGTAGCGTTCTGGGTACCAGACTTGGGGCGTTACATATACGATCTAAGAAGTCCTTAGAAAAAGTATCCTACAAGACAAATTCTTCCACATTACCCCTATCCCATTCCTACTCCTTATACCACTGATATGTAACCTCTTAGAGATGATAAGTGGCAAAGTTTACACCTTCCACATTGGTAGCCAGCATTACCAAAAATATCTTTTCCATTTCATCCAAGAAGCCTCATGGATCCTCCTCAAACTTCACTCCTGAAAAAATGGGAGGAACCATCTTCATAAATTGGCCAACCCCTGTGGCCTCAGCAGACAAACCACCAGACACATCCCGCTTAGCCAAAGCAACAACTAATTTTGCAATAGAATGAATAGACTGACAGAATTTCGCTTTAGTCACCTTGCATTAAGGAGGACTAGAAGCAATCGATGGAACTCCAGAACTATCTGGGATAGGAAAATAAGATCAAAGATGAAACCTAAAAGTATGTTGCACCCCTTCAGCACTACCCCCTGAGAGGATAAAAGATTTTTTTTATGTTCCATACCTATGAGGAATGATCTGAAAGTCGAACAAAAAAGGATTCGAGAATATTCCAGGACTGAGACTCCAAGCTTGAGAATAGAATAAAAGATACTCTACTAGATATGGCTCTTTGGACTCCCAGTTAACCATGAATCTAGGCCCTACTACTAACTTGACAGGACCTAACCAGGGGCCTTATCGTCATAGATATCACAAGTTTGATCGGGATCGAACACCACCCCCATTACCCAACCTAACCTTCAACCATGCTATGTATATAGATCCAAAAGATTGAAATATAACCTAAGGAATCAAAACACAATAATACAAGAAAAGAAAAATAGATAAATTGACATAAGAAACTACTAAGAATCAGGAGCCAATGGGTGTATCACACCCGAAGACCCCTAAACTAGTAAAATCGAACACTAATTTCTTATGTGAACCTCAAGGGAATTAGATTTCCAAGCAACCCACATTTCTAAACAAGTTGTCAACACAAGCCGTTCCATGCTCACAATTCACTCCTAAGAGCATTCAATTCAAAATATAATCAAAGTTGCGAATGAAATGACTAAGGCATCTATTCATAGTGTTTACCTTTGCCTAATATAGCCTATCACAAAAATAGCCCAAGAGTGGCTATTTTGAAAATAACCCACACGGGCTCTTCAAAGCATATTCCAAGCTCCAAGTAATTATCCATAAATGGCATTATGGGCTTAGGATTCTAAAAGGGGTCCACTGAGTGCATCATTGAGCTCTAGGCTTGATCATGGCTTAGACCTCTTTGTATTGGCCTCAGAAGATGTAGTCTAAAGTTTTAAGGCCAATCTGGATCGTATCATCCTTATCTTCTTGAAAAGGATTCATCCTCAAATCAAAACCTTGCAAAACCAAAGGAAGGAAAAACAAACAAACACTCCTCATCGCATGAGGGTTAGATTTAGTACAATCAATCATAACATCATGCCAAGTTTGTACACATTTAATATATAACCATGTATCAAAAATACTGACCAACATAACGATGACTGACCTTCCCGTTCTTCCAAATCCGCATCACGCCCTTCATGGGAGACACTTTTAAGAATACCTAGTCACCATCACTAAACTCCAACACCCTTCATCTCACATCCGCATAGGACTTTTGGTGACTTTGGGCAGTCTTAAGCCTATCACAAATCACCTTCACCTAAACCATGTCTTGGTGAACCAAATTAGGAAAAAATTACATATTTTCACCAACCTCAAACTACCTAATCGGAGACCTACACTTTCTACCATACAAAGCCTCAAATGAATCCATAACAATGCCAGAGTGATAATTGTTGTTATATGTGAACTCCATGTGAGGCAAGTGAACTACCCAACTACCAATGAATTTAAATACACAAGCCCGAAGCATATTTTCCAAGGCCAAAATTATTCTTTTTGGTTGCCCATACGTCTGCGGGTGGAAAATGGTATTATAGGTTACCTTAGTCCTCAAACCTCAGTGGAACGACCTCCAAAAGTGAGATAAGGACTGGGTACCATGATTGGAAATTATAGAAACTAGAGCATTGTAACCTCATGATCTATTGGATATATAAGTTCACATAGTCCTCAAAATAAAAATTTGTCCTCACCGGTAAGAAATAAGCGGACTTAGTCATGCTATCCACGATGGCCCAAATAGAATCAAATTGATATCAAGACCGCAAAAGACCAATAATGAAATCCATATTAAATATTTCACATTTCTACAACGGTAGCTCAATATCTTGAGTAAACCCACCAGATCTCAAGTGCTCTACCTATACTTGCTGATACACTATGCACTTAGCCACAAAATTGGCCACATCTCACATGATATTATTCCACCAATAAATCTTCTTAAGATCATGATACATTTTCATCGAACCGGGATGAATCGTATAATGAAACTCATGAGATTCGACTGAAATTCTTCCTCGCAACGGAACCATAATCTTCCTTGGTACCTCAAGATACCATCACCACCAATATCTAAAGCCATCATTTTTTTCCTACCAATATCTTCCATGATTTTCATAAACATAAGGTCCAGCACTTGCTTCTCCTTCACCTCAGTACCAAGAGATGATTTTGCCACCTCTTGAATAATCACATCACCATTCTCAAAATACAAGAGACGGATTCTATGATTAGGTAAACGGTAAATGTACTTCACTAAATCCAACTTATCCTTGTCCACATGGGATAATCTCCCCATAGAAAACACGCTAAGAGCATCAAAAACCATGTTAGCTTTACTTGGGTGATAGTGGAGACTCATGTCATAGTCCTTTAGTAACTCAAGACACCTCATTTGCCTGAGATTTAGCTACTTCTTAGTGAACACGTATTGCAGTCTCTTATGATAAAATATATATCTATATAGACCCCATATAAATAATTCTGCCTGATCTTCAATGCAAATGCCACAGCTAACAATTCAAAATAATGAGTCAGATAGTTCTTCTGACGAAACTTCAACTTCCTTGAAGAATATGCAACCACCTTGCCATGTTGAATTAACGCACAACAAAGTCCTACTCGGGATACATCATAATAGACATCAAAACCATCAGTACCCTCAGGTAGAGTCAAGACTTGAGCTAAAGTCAACTTATCCCTCAACTTCTTGAAACTACCCTCATAAGCATCAGACCACAAAAATTTCACCTTTTTCTAAGTCAACTTAGTCAATGGGGCATCAATAGAAGACAAACTTACAACAAACCTTCTATAATAACCTGCTAAACCAAAGAAGCTCCGAATGTCGGTTGGAGTCATAAATCTAGGCTACTTTTTAACCACCCCAAATTTTTTGTGGATTCACCACGATCAATTCAAGAGAAAAACCATAACCCAGATAAGTCACATCATTTAAGCAAAGCACAAACTTGGAGAACTTCACATGTAACCGCTGATTTTTCAAGGTTTACAACAAAAGGTGGAGGTAATCAATATGATCTTCTCAATCTTAGAATACACTAAAATATCATTAATATGCATAGTCACAAACAAATCTAAGAACTTATTGGATACCCGATTGATAAAATCCATAAGTGATGTTGGGGATTAATCAAACTTAAGGACATCACTAAAAACTCAAAATTACCATACCGGGTTCGAAAGGCTATTTTAGGGATATCCACCTCCCTAATCTTCAACTAATAGTAACCCGACCGAAGATTAATCTTGGAAAATTACTTGCCACCCTATCTAATTTTCACGGTCACCTTATTCAATTGGTGGTAATCTATGCACATTCGGAAGGACCTATATTTCTTATGCACAAAAAGAACGGGAGCACCCTACAAAGACACACTAGGGTGAATAAAACTCTTATCTAAAAGATGTTTCAACTACTCCTTGAGTTCTTTCAAATCACTCTATGCCATTCTATAGGGTGGGACAAAAATAGAACTAGCGTCCGGAAGAAGATCAATGCCCTAATTAATTTCCCTATCAAGAGGAATATGAAGAATATCATTGGGGAACACCACAAGAAATTCACAGAACATAGGGACAGATTGCAAGGAAGGACCTTCGGATCTAAAATCCTTAGCATGCACTAAGTGATAGAGGCACCCCTTAGAAATAAATTTTAGGGCTCTACTATACAAAATGAACCTTCTTTTAGGAATTACAAAACTACCTTCCCACTAGATCATTGAATCATTAGGGATGTGGAAACTGACCCTTCGAGTGTGACAATTAAGAGACACATAGAACGAATGCAACAAATCCATCCCCAAAATCACATCAAAGTCTATTATGTCCAACTTTATTATATCCATACAATTTTTCCTGCCACAGACTGACATCATACAACCCATATAGATTATCTTATCCATAATAGAGTCACCCATCGGGGTGGACATATATAAGGTATCCGGGATACACTAAGGATAAAAAACAAAATAAATAGCCACATACGGGGTCATATAAGAGATGGTAGACCCGATATCAAGTAAATAATATACATCACGAGACAAAACCTTGAGCATACCAGTAATAACATCGGGGGAATCCTCAGAATCCTAGCGAGTGGAAAGAGCGTACAGATGATTCTGACTAGTACTGGAGCCAGAAGCAAAATTAACACCCTTTGGTACAGGAGCTAACGAAGTAGTAACAAAGATCTTATTTTCCATAGAAACAACCTTTGAAGGACAATCCCTTTTCATATGACCAATTTGACCATATTTAAAGAACTTATTCCTCCTCCTTTCACAAACATCACGATGCACCTGACCATAAAATCTACAAAGGGGATATGATGAAGCTAATTAAGCCCCACTAACCTGAGACTAGACACCCTATACCCTAGGACTAACATAATTCTGAAAATGACGATCACCCAATGGCTTCGAATGAGGAGCGCTAGCCATAGACTAGGAACTAAAATTGCCCCACTTCTTCTTAGACTATTTTCCACCATCTCTTCCATTCTGCTATTGATTTCCACCCTAATTCAAATATCAAAACTTCTTATTCTGCCTTTCACTTATTTTTGCTTGCTTTTTTTCCTCTTTCACTTGTTTAATATACACCATAAGTTTAGACATCTCCATTTCCTAGTTCAACATGACGGCCTTGCTCTCCAAAATTAGCTCACGGTAGAATCCAGAAGCAAATTTCCTCATTCTAGCCCATATGGTAGACACTAACTCTGGAGGATAATGCGATAGCTAATGAAACTTCAAGGCTTACTTCTTTATTGTCATCCTTCTTTACTTTAAATTCACAAATTCCTAAGCCTTTACCTCCCTCAGCTCTTGAGGAAAGAAGATATCAAGAAGAGCACTGGAGAATTCATCCTACAGAGCGGATTTGGTATCATCTCCCCTAGACTGGTCCCATTCCTCATACCACTAATAAACCATATCCTTCAACTGATAGGCACCAAACTCCACACCCTCCATATCAGTAGCATGCATCATATAGAAAATCTTTTTCATCTCATCTATGAAATTTTAAGGATCTTTCTCAACTTTTTAACTAGTGAAAGTCAGAGGACTCAACCTCATATATTGAAAAACTCTAGTGGCCTTAGAAGATTAAGCAACAAAAGAAACATACTCAATCTGAGAGGCCATTAACTGGGTTAACAAATAGATTGGCTGGAGAAACTAAGCGTTAGATACACCAGCTTGAGGTGTCCGAGGAGGGCTAAGAGGACCAGTGGAACTCCACTTGGGCAATCAAAAGAAGCGACCCTATACCCTGTCTGAACTCCTTGAGTAGAACAAGTTCCAACCACATTGTCCTCAGACTGGACAGAAGAGTTTCCTCAAGCATCATATTTTCTGGGAAACATGATCGGAAGAAGAGTTTCCTCAAGCATCATATATTCTGGGAAGCATGATCGGAAAAGCAAACATAGGAGAATTAGAGGAGGTTTCAATATCTTAGACTTTATAGCCGAAAATAGAACAACAAGAAAGGAAAACATTCCTAAATGCCTTGTAGCCTCTCCCTAATAAGTGTGGCATGCTACACACCTATAAAAGAGACTCTACTTGACACGGCTTTATGGACACCCAATGACACAAACCTAGGCTCTAATACTAATTTTTTCCCAACTCAGACTACGGCCTGACTACGATGGGTATCTCAAGTCCAACAAGGATCAAAGACCACCCCATGCAACTAACCAAACAGAACACAATACCTTTAACATTAGATGAATTTCAAACATCTAACAAGATAGCATAAGATAAGCTCAAAAAAATTTAAGACATGTCTATAGCTGATAATAGCTAATAGAATAAACTCAACCAACTAACATAACCACCCTAGTTCAAAGTAATTCAACAAAACCTTCTAAACAAAATCAAAATGAATAAAATATCAAGACATTTGTCTTACCCTTACGATGTTAATAATATTTTAAGCTCTAAGTTCTAATTTATCAAAGAAACTAATGAAATGCCTAAGTATTCAAAAAAATGAAATCTCACTACTTTACCACATGAATCAATGAACCAAGTCGATCCATCAAACTCTGCATAGGAAAACTAAAAGTATCTCTGATGCCTGCATCGCATGAGGATACAACGTCTAAGGACTGTTAGTGGGTTGAGCACTAATATGTAACTCAGAGGTAAGGAAGAAAAACAAATCCATGATTAATACTTCAAAATACGTTAAAATCCAGTGAACATAACTAGATCCATATATATTTATACATATATCAGATGCCGGGATAGGGAACAAGTCTTAACATGCACTTTAAAACTTTAGCCTGGATTGTGTAGCTCAACCGTCATAACATAAAAAGGAAACCATAGGTTATATTGGTCCAGCTCTTCTATAGCTGGAAGGTCCCCAATATGTGTAGTCGCACAAACCAAAGGATGTTTATGCACCATGGGGGACTCGAACCTCCCGGCATATTAAGTTGACAAAAACACCAATTCATGTAATGTAATGAAGGGGACTCAAACCACCCAATTATGTGGCAATAGTAAAGAGGGACTCAAACCACCCAATCATGTAGAACACCACGTCGGCAACTACGATTTCTTGTGTTGTTCTCTCGAGACCTTTATTTTCACGATTTAGCTACATGACCCTCATTAAAGTCCAATTAAAACATGTAACACACATTCCCATTCATTAAACCATGATACACATTTAGGCATACATTATTTGCATCATCATACCAACTACACTTGTAAGGTAACATCAATATGCCAAATCAATTATCATTAATTCGGGGAAGTCACAACTTCTTTGGTTAAATATGGGGTTGAGGTCATTATCACTTAAGCAAAGAGACACTCGTCTTGTCGCGTAAACCAGTTGGTTGTCGCTTAACTGACAGTCACTTAGGCAAGCCTGGTGTCTCTTAGGCAATACTTTGGTTATCAAGACAAGTCCCTTAAGTGACCAAAGTGTCTCTTAAGTAGTGTACGAGCTTAGCGGTGCGCCAACTGGAGACTTGTAGAATTTTATGTCTTGACGGACCCCTTGATATTTATTTGGAATCTCGAGAACGCTAACAAACTATGCTATCATATTGAATTTGATGCTCTAGACTCAATGGCTATATTATAGTTTCAAAATATATTGTTTTCACATAGTTGACTCCCAAAACCCAATTTCATAACTTTTCAAATCGAGAGTTAAAATGATATATAAAATCCTTAAAACCACACAAACTATGTTACCAACCTAAAATTGATGTTTCAAATCTGCTAGCATGGTCTATTTTTCCATTCGATGCATAGATCAATAAATGTTTACCGAAGTCAACTAATAATCCTTTATAACCATCAAAAACAACAATCTCACATAAATCACACAAAAATGCATTGGAAACCATGTCAATTATCCCCACACTCCTGAAACACCTAAATGTAATCATGGGGAGGGTTAAAATGGTCAAATCATATAAAAATAAATATTTCACAAAAATTACTAAAAAATCATGTCATTACAAAGCATCAGTAGTAATAGGAGACCATATGGGAAGGTTATTTCATAAACATAACTAGAGTGGGAATAATCTGTGAAAGAACACCCTTAATTGGAAGAACTATGATCTTAGTGCCCGACTATTATTTTGATAAGTTGAAATTCCTGAGTTTGTTAGTGTTACTACCCAATTTACAATGCATGATGGCACCTACTAAATCCCGCCAGTAGGTAAGCTATTACCATAACCTGTTAATTCCATGGGATAATCCAGTAAGAAAGGCCCAACATAGGCGAAGTTAAAAAAAACCATTAATTATAAACTTAAGGATCCTAGATAGAATAAAAAGTCAAACAAGATACCAATCTCAAAACCTAGTAGAGTTAGTACAAGAGCATGTAATAGTGTCAATACAACTCCAAGTATACAATAATTAATACACCTATCTCAAACACTAATGGCTGAATACAAGAGATAGAAGGAAAATGGGCGACTCAAACTCCATGAGCTCACCCTATCTTCAAAAATCAATCGCTGCATAAGCAGTAATTAACACCAATAACTAATAATCAGATCTACACCAAAAAGATACAAAAGTATAGTATGAGTACCAAAATAATGGGTACTCAGTAGGCATCATCGACCAACTGAACTAAGTCATGATATAAAGATTATATAATGCAAGATAATCCTAAGTAACTCAAGGTATAGATTGAACCTAAATCATCTCCATCATATTTTTATATAATAAGTAATCAAATAAGAATAACACTATAACAGAAGGCATCAACACATGCCAATGTCACAATGCATATGAAGCAATAATATCGAAATAAAAATATATCACAAGGAAACAATGCATGCTAATATAACCCTGCATAGAAAGCAATAAATATCAGAATAACAATGTATCATAAGGTATCAATGCAGTCCAATATCACTATTCATAAGGATTAGATAGTTCGAAATTAACACATCATAAATATTAACAGAATTATTCACAAGTCCAAAGTTAGCTCCCATATACAAGCTGGTGCATAAAGTAAAGAACTCATCACAACATCCCATACCACTGGAGAATACACCAAATAGAAACATAAAGAAATTAAGTCAACAATATATCCAAATTTCCTCATTATTCCATGGTTTTCTACAATTTCCATCAATCGGCCATTTGCTAACATTCATAATGATCATTTATGTTTTCTATTGAATGACATGTACTAAGATCTCATTACCACAATAATAATAATATCCCCCAACAACTATATCATCAGTACACGCTAATAGTTCCTTCTTAGATAGCCAACACTTATAACTAATCCAATTACTCACTAATCAACATATAACCTCTAATTATTATCTATCCACTATTTTCACATAATTATTATTCGTGGGATAAAAACTAGCCATTATTCACTAACTAGCCAACATCTAGAATCTAGCCAAGATTCACCACTAGACCATATTCATCACTTAACCAATACATATTTCTAACGATCTTAATTCCACAAGTCATCATTTATCAAATGTCCTCTACTCACTATTTATTCACTATTCATCCATCAAATAACATCTTTATTTATCCATTTATTCACTATTCATCCATCAAATAATAGCGGATCAAATAACATCATTAAGGATCCTTTGATCTTGCCGAGTATTATCATATCATCATAGTATTCTGCGATCTTGCAGAGTATTAATATATCATCACCATATTCTTCGACCTTGTCGGGTATCTATGTATCGTCATGGTGCCCTCTGGCCTTGCTGAGTACCAATATATCATCACAATATGCAAATTAATATCATTAATAAAGGACAAGTCCCACGAGGGCTAAAGTAAATGACAAGACCCATAAGAGCTAAAGTAAATAAATATAAAGGAGAAGCAAAGTAGATCATACCTCCATAATCCACTGCTCATTAACAAAGTCACTTTATCGCTAGATATGTGTATATGTAACATGAATAATATAAACTATCATTGGGTTATTCTCCAAAACTTATATTTTCAAAACCAACATCTTTCGTTGTCCCTTATAAGAGAGATGGGTATGAATGTTGATATGTATAATAAGTGGCAAAAGCATTAATATAATTAGTTGTATAATGAGGTGTGATGAGTCCAAGCATAATCTACAGGATAAGTCTACATATAATCAACAAGTGTGCCATCATTAACATTATCATTTCCAATATCAACAATAGTGAATATTGCTAATGTGATTATTAGCATAATTACTATGGGCATAACATAAGAAATAAAATAGTTAACGACCCAAAAATAGGTCTAATCAATGATATAGACATGGCTTTTAAACAAGAGTATAATCAAGAGCTTATGATTACATAATTTACAATCTAATTGATTAGACCATGAGCATAACCATAAGAGACATCATAAGAAATGACCCATTAGTAGCATATTCGTTAGCCTATCATTAGTGGAAAGATAATTTATCAATAGTATAGCAATAACTAAACCATGAAATAATCTATAGTTTTTCATAGTGTGGTTAATAGAGCCATTTATGGATTAGGACATATTATTTTCAAGGGCTTATTCAATAGTATGTTCATTAGTCCAAACAATATTCAATCACAATAACATAATTAATAACTCGACTTAAGCTTGTAGCCAATAAAATATACCAAGGCATTGTCACTTGGGAATTACTCTCAAAGCCATTACTCATAGCCACGAAAGTACCATGAGTAATCAATATTGTCTCAAAAGGGCACACTCTAGTAAATTATTAAGCATAAGGGTTTAAGAGAACTAATCATAAGTCTTGCCTCAAGATGGGTCAACAACCCCACTTCTAAATCCCCAAAATACATTCGAAGTCAATTTCTACCCCAGACTAGGGTAAGGTATCTATATCATTTCTTAGGTATATAGAAAGCCACCATAATTCGTAAGGTAGATATTTTACTCAAGAACTTTTACGAAGTCCAACAGAACTAAGGCAAACTTCTCTAGTATACAAAATTAGGACCAATTTACTCTAAGTATGAGCAACTAGAACATATGACCTAATGTCATGTATTCTAAGTCATTCTCATGATAAACATGAGTAATAAAGTCCACTCCACTCAATATATATAGGGAAATAATTTATGTTGTTCAACTCTAAGATTCACATAGACTAAATGGTCAAATTAACCAAATTCTTCCATCTAATCAATCCAATACTTAAAGCCTATCTCAGTCTAACTAGTTATCACAATTATACTATAACATAGCTCAATCTAAAAAGGAGTAATCCTAACTTACCACAAATCCAAAGGAAGCTCACAAACAACTAAACCTTTATTTTTTCCCTACGAGATGCTTTTTCAAGGTGCCAAGCTATCCAAAACACAATCTACACATCATTAAGAGAATATTGATACCCATATTAAACCATTATACTTCGAGTCTACAAATAATATCAAAAACCCTAAGTGGGTCTCACTTGTGGAAAACATATTTTCGAGGTCAACCCAAAATGACATCAAGATCATGGAATCAAAATCCTCAAAAATGGGTGAAAACTAAGCAAACTTTGGGCAAAAATCAAGCCCTAAGTGCTTTGGTCAAAATATAAAGTAATTCAAGCATGAAATGTAAGGACTTATACCTTAAATCCAAGGTAATTATGAAAACATATTTTAACTAAGTACCCAAGAGGAAACCAAGACTCTATTTGAGTTTAGCATACTATTTTAGGGTTCCTTGGTCTCCATGATGAGAGTAAGGTGCCCAAAATATAGCCTAAAAGGCCTTTAAATGCCCAACACAGACACCCAGGTGTGGTAATCTCCATCCAAGGATAGTGATTGCGTAGGGTCGATCATAACTGCTTTTATGGTGATTGTCATAGAGCAATCATGATGCTCTTTTTACAATAATGCAGAACTCAGTTCTCTCAAACTTGGGAAGTTTCTATGTTTTCCTATGAATCCTCGAGATTCATTCAAAATATGAGATCATTTTGATTGAATGTGGGTCCCACACCTATATTTTTTATTTTCCAACTTTTAGACCAATAGGTCAAAATGAACTCAAGTGCATTGGGACCCGAACAAAAGGTCTATCTAGCCTAAAATTGATATTTTGGAGTTGCTTGTGCAATCAGAGTTGACATCTGAGATTATTTTATGAAACTTATCACTCGGTGGCTATTTGGAACCAACAATGATTTCTTAATAAGAAATTATCTCTAAAAATCAAATGAATCGCTCGGTTACTAAAATATCAATCCCATCAAGTCATACATGACTTGGGGTAGATACAAAAAAGCTCTAACAACAAAAATAAGAAGAAATATGGAAAATGACCAAAGGGGCCATTACAATATCCATTTCTAAGGGAACTTTCGTCCCCAAAAGTTAACAACAATGATATTCTTGAAGTCTCAAACAAGTGAGAATAGTCGGCCCATATTTTGTTCTTGATATCCCAAGTGGCCTCCTTCACTAGGTGGTGCCTCCACTGAACCTTAACAACTAGAATCTCTCTAGTGCGCAATCACCTCACATCAGAAAACAAAATTAGTACAGGCTTTAATACAAAGGTTAAATGCTTATACAACTAGACTGGTTCCCATCTAAGCACATGAGAAGATTCAAGAATATTGTCGCAACATAGAGACATGGAAAACTGGATAAACAACGACAAAATTTGGAGGTAATGCCAACTCATAAGCTACCTCACCAACAATGCAGATAATCTCAAAGGGTCCAATATACCTCGGACTAAGTTTAACCTTCTTCCTTAACATAATTACACCCTCTATGCATGAAACACCAAGAAGTACATGATAACCAACTCCAAATCTCAAGGTACAAAATCCATGATCTGCATGGGCCTTCTGCCTACTCTGACCCACTCTTAACATATCCTGAATCATCCCAATTCTATCTAATGACTCCCAAAGAATCTATATACCATATGTACTAACCTCTAAAATCTCAAACATCCAAATAGGGGAGCGACGTCACCCACCATACGAAGCCTCAAATAAATCTTAGAAAACACTTCTGCAGTCTGAAGCTAGTAAAACAAATCATCAATGCGAGACATACCAAGGCATAGTAACTTGGGTGTTTCTCTTAATGACATTTCTTATAAATAAGAAAGTACCATGAGTCATCAATATTACCTCCATAGGGAAATCTTTAGTCAATTACTAAGTGTAAGGGTTCATGAGAGTCTGTCATAAGTCTTGCCTTAAGATGAGTCAACGAGCCCATTTCTAAATCCCCGAAATGCATTCTAAGAGAATTTCTATATGTGACTAGGATAAGGTATCTAAATAAACCCTTAGATATATAGCAAGCAACCATAAGTCGTAAGGTAGATACTTTACTCAAGAACTTTTATAAAGTCCAATAGAACTAAGGTAACTATATCTAGTATAAGCAACTAAGGCCAATTTACTCTAAGCTTGAGCAACTAGAGCATTTAACCTTATGTCGAGAATTATAAGGCATTCTCATGCTAAACATGAGTAATAAAATCCATTCCACCTAATATATGTATGGAAATAAGTCAACCTTTTCAACTCTAAGATTTCCATAGCCTAAATAGTCCAACTAATCCAAGTCTTGCATCTCATCAATCCAATACTTAAATCCCATCCCAATCTCATAAGATATCATAATTATACTATAACATAGCTTAATCTAACAAGGAGTAAGAATAACCTACCTCAAATCAAAAGAAAACATATGAACTACTAAATTTTTGCTTTTCCCCTCCAAGAAGTTTTTTCAAGGTTCCAAGCTATCAATAATTTAATTTACATTTAATTATGATAATATCGATACCCATATTGCACCATTGTGCTTTGGGTCCAAAAAATGACATTAAAAACCATAAGATGGTCCCACTTATGAAAACTACATTTTTTAGGACAACCCAACATAATATTAAGCTCATGGAATCAAAACCATTAAAAATGGGTAATAAACAAGAAAACATTAGACTAAAATCAAGCCCTAAGTGATTTGGGGCTTTAGTCAAAATTTCAAGAAATTCAAGCATGAAATGGAAGGATTCATACCTCAAATTTGATGATAATCATGAAAATATATGTTAAATAAGCTCTCGAGATGTACCTAAGATTCAATATGAGTTTACCACACCATTTTAGGGTTCATTGGTCTCCTAGATAAGAGAAAGGTACCCAAAATACGGCCTAAAAGGCCTTTAAATACCAAAATTAGGCACCCAGGTGTGTCAATCGCTATCTAGGGATGGAGATCGTGCAAGGGAAATCATGACCCATTTTATGGTGATTACCATTGTGAGATCATGATGACTTTTATGAGATCTCTCACTCCTCACTACCAACAAACTTACAAAATTTCCAAGTTTTCCAACGTCTCCTTGGGATTCGTTTAGAATCTAATATAAATAAATGAACTAGGTGACCACACAAATTTTGATGTTTCAGATGCGTTGGCAAAGTCATATTTTCCATCAGTCGTTGTTTCAACCAAATATGGGCCCCACATCTAAATTCCTAATTTTTCAGATTCTGACCAGTAAGTTGAACAAATCTCAAGTGCGTTGAGACCCAAACCCAAGGTCTACCTATCATAAAATAAATATTCTAGAGGTACTGGCTAACAAAAAATTTACATCAAAGATCGTTTTATTAATTTTTTCACTTGATGGCAATTTGGAACTAGGGACGACTTTTGAATGGGCAATTGGCTCTAAAAATTAAATGAATGCCCGATAACCAGACTATCGGTTCCATTAAGTCATAAATGACTTGGGGAAACTCTAATGGCGAACATAAATGGAAAAATGGTAAATGACCATAAGGGTTATTACAGTTGGTTAGCTGTTAATATTTGAATTTTACTTGACATTTGTTATAGATAAAGATCATCACAATAATGTAATGGATAACACTTTATAAACCATATGAATTAGATTTTGAGGTATTTAAAGCTATTCGATTTGACATTCCTTGGAATGAAATCTCTTACTTTTGTTATTATTAACAAAGTAAGCTTCCTAAGTTCCCGTCCTGGTAAAAGTGAGAGCATATGGTCTAAAATATAGATAAAGATATGTTTCCCTCTCATTAGAATTTCCAAATACTTAGACATATTCTCAATACTCTAAGTTTGTGAATTTGTTCTCCCTAAGTTCTATCATCAATAAGGAATTCTCATCATCAAGTTTTATGAGTTCTTTAAGTCGAATGAGGACTTGTTGAATCATATAAGTTCCTAAGTATCAAATTGAAGTTGTATTTGGTTTCTGTGTTATTGTTATTACCTAGAGTATATTATTCGTATTCCTATATTACTGGTATATAGTCCTAAATCTCGGTAGTGTTATGACCCCTAAAGAACAATCTCAAAGATTAGAAAAAAAAGGTAAATTGAATCTATATTATTATAAGTGTTATTCTTATTGCCAAAGCCTAGATTTCATCGATCCTAAATAATGTATTTATGGGTGGTATCCTAGGATCAAAAGCGTAGCATGGGTTGATTCTAATTTATGTATTTTTGGATGGTATCCTAAGTTTTATAGTGTCTATCATGGGTCTATCCCGATTTTTATATTTATGAGGATAATATCTTAGGATTTAAAATGCCTACCATAGGCTATCATCTAGTCGTTGCATAATCCACTATAATGTAATAAATCAAAGAAGAGTAAAGTAAGAAAAGAATGCAATCTACATGATTACAAAAGTATAAATAAAAGACCGACTTCTACCCTAATTTATACATTTGTACTTGATTTCACTTGAGCACTTATTTTTCACTTATTTACTTTATTCCTTACATTTTTTCATATTTTATTGTACTTATGCACCTCATGGGGGTGCTGAGTGTCATGTTAAAGGTACAAGTATTCCAGCTAATATATCTCCCAAACAAATGCATTGGATACTCAAGAACTTTTGGTGAGCTCTAAATTTATTTAGGGCTTGTCAATCTTAAGCATGTATTTTAATATTACTTTATAGATAATTGTATGGTTGGATATTATCCCTAAAAGTTTTCTATCTCTTAGATTTTTTGTTGACTACTTTAAAGTAAAGATCAATTGTGTCTTTTTTTTATTAAATAAGGCCTGATTAACCAATTCATGTACATATATTTTTCGCCCATATATTTGGTGTTTTTATCAAGGAATCTACCCTATACTCATAAACCTTTATAATCATAGTTACATACGCTGTAAACATAAGTTATAAGTTGGTTATTTTAGGCCTGTAGGGCATTGGGTATCATCCTATCTCATCTAGATTTAATATTTGATAAAATTGGCATTAGAACAGTTCATCTTAGAGTGTTTACAAAGTCGTGTCTAGTATAGCCTTACTTATGAATGTATTGTGTACCACATTTTAAATTAGAGGGTTTGTTGCACAATTAGGAAGTATGATATTTTCCTAAAATTTAGATCATGCAACAGAGCTAAGTTAAGAAAAATATTGCCAGTACAATGATCTATGATATCAAAATTATGCCGATCATCGCTAAGGACAAATGTAGCAAAGGGCTAGTACATCTTGAGAGGCAGTCTTCATAGAAAGGTATTATGTTATGAAAATTTAGAGAATGTCTTGTAGAGGCTTCTATATTTGTTGTATATACGACTAAATTTGTACCATTTAAATCATTTTGTTTATCAAAGTGGGATATAACATTACCATTTATGTGTTTCACAAAAAATGGTTACCTAGTCACAAAATGTGATCAATTCATAAGTTTGGGATTTACTTAAGCATGACTCGTCCCATCATTATTGAAACTGATCCTAGAAAGGAAATTCAATATTTCATTAGTAATATAAATGGAATCTTTTATGTTATGTACATATTGGAAGTAGAGTTTTTTGAACTAGATTTGTGTTAGATAAAAGACAAGGAAGCAACATGGTCCAGTAGGTGAATATCCATAGTAATATTGGCCAAAGACACTCTTAGGTTGCCTATAGATCTTAGATGCTAACTTATCATCCTAGGTCTGTTAGTAGTTAAAATTATAGGATATGTTCATATGACGACCCTAAATATGTCAAAATGTGTTTTCATTTTTGAAATTTGAAAACATAGAGGGTAAGTACTTCAATGGTTTCATATAGAAGTAGAGGTACAATGGTGGCCTATTATGATCTATGTTTTAGATACTAAAGAAAAAACAACAAATTATTTAGGTTAAATATGTATAGGGGTTACACATAATTTATTTTTTGTAAGAATATTAGAAAAACCAGAAGGCTTATTATAAACTAATCACTAGTAGGAAAATATTTTGTTACATATGAAATAAAGGAGAATGATATTCTAGTACTAGAGAGACGAACTAAGTAAAGTCCCCTAATATTATAAGAGGATAATGTATATGAGCATTGGAATAAAAGGTGACATTGGTTGTGCCGTATTTATAAAACATGCTTAATAAGCATGTGACATAAGGAAGAGATATTGGCTCTTTCACTTTAACTCATTGCAAGGGTGTACCCCTAAAAAAGAGACCTACACCTCCTACCATAACAAGCCTTAAAAGGACACACCTGAATGCTAGAATGATAACTTTTACTAAATAATAAGAGGTAAATAGTCAACCCAAATTCCCTTAAAATCAATCACACAGGCCCTTATCATATCCTCTAAAGTGGAAATAGTACATTCCCCTTATCTATCTATTTGAGGGTGGAAAGCGGTGGTAAGGTTCACTTGTATACCCAAAAATTTCTTAAAAAAATACTACAAGTAGTATGAAAATTGTGTACCTTGATCTGAGATGATGGACACTGGCGCACTATTCAACTTCACAATCTCCTGAATAAATAACTTAGCATAACCCTCTCTCGAGTAGTAAGTCCTTAAAGGTAAGAAGCGAGCAGACTTATTCATCCTATCCACAATGACCTATTTTGAATCACTAATTGCGAGACCGCAAAAGACCCGTAGTAAAATCCATATTGACCATCTCCCACTTCCATATGGGAAACTCTACATCTTGAGACATTCCACCAGGCCCCAAATTTTTAACCTTAAATTGCTAACAGACCATGCATTTGGAAACAAAATTTTCCAAATGCCTTTCATATTGTTCCTCCAGCGCATCTCCTTCAATTCAAGGTACATCTTAGTCGAACCCAAATGAACTATATATTTGGATTCATGAGCCTTAGTCAAAATCCTTTTTATAGCCCATCAACATCATAAAAATACAACCTATATTTGCACCTCCGAATATCATTTCCCCCAATCTCGAATACGATAACCTTTTGCGGACCTACATCATTCATAATCTGCATAAGTATGGGATCTATAGCTTTCTTCTCCTTCACCTCAGCACAAACAGATGATTATACCACTTCCTAAACAATAACTCCCCCAGCCTCAGAATCCAAAAGAGGAACTCCTAAGTTAGCCAATTGTGAATATCCTTTACTAATCCTATTTTCTCCTAATCATCATGGGATCAGATCACCACAGAGAACCTATTAAGAGCATCAACAATAACATTAGCTTTACCTGGATAGTAGTGAAGGCTTATGTTCTAATTCTTAAGTAATTCGTGCCACCTCCTCTGCCTGAGGTTCTAATTATCTATGTGAACACATACTACAAGCTCTTATGATCTGAATAGATATCCACATGCACCCCATATAAATAATGTCGCCAACTCCAAGTCGTGATTCAGCCAATTCCTCTCATGGACCATAAGCTGCCTAGAAGAATAGTCCATAACCATACCATGATGCATCAAAAGACAACCCAGTCCAATACGGGATATATCACAAAATATAACAAAACTATCAGTACCCTCAGGCAGGGTCAAAATTGGTCCTCAATTTATCCTTCAACTTCTAAAAGACTACATCACAATTCGGACCATAAAAACTTAACCATCTTCTATGTGAATCTCATCAATGGATCATCAAAAGATAAGTAACTCTCCACAAACCTCCTATAATACCCAACCAAGATAAAGACGCTCCTAATAACAGTTGGATTCATAGGTCTTGGCCATTCCTTAACTGCCTCAACTTTTTGTCGATCTACCTTGACCCCCTCACTAGAAATAGCCTGTCAAAGAAAAGTCACAATACTTAACCAAAAATCACACTTACAAAATTTAGCATACATCTTCTGGTCCTTAAGAGTCTACAAAACAATTTGGAGGTGATTGGTATAATCGTCCTCACTCTTAGAATACACCAAAGATGTCATCAATGAAGACTATAACAAGCAAATCCAGAAACTACCGATAAACCAATTCATAAGATCCATGAACATAGTCAAAGCCTTAGTCAACCTAAATGACACAACTGGAAACTCATAGTAACTATATTCGGATTTGAAAAGAAGTTTTAAGAATATCAACATCCCAAAATTTCAATTGATGATAGCCCGAATGAAGATCAATCTTAGATAAACACCTATAACCTTGAAGCTGATAAAAAATATCATCAATCTTTGAAAAAAGGTACTTATTTTTCACTATAACCTTAATCAGTTGACTATAGTCTATACATATCCGAAAGGACCCAGCTTTCTTTTGCATAAAAAGCATAGGATCACCTTAGGTGAAACACTAAGATGAATGAAACCTTTGTCAATAATATCCCTTAACTGTTCCTTTAGCTTCTTTAGTTCGGTCTGAGCCATTCTATAAGGTGAAAAGGAAATAGGATAAGTATATTGTAGAAGATCAATCCCAAAATCTATTTCCTTAATTCCAGAAAGATCATCAAGAAACACTTCATGTAATTCATAAACCACAAGGACAGATTGCAAAGAAGGACTTTCAGAGATAGAATCCTAAGTCTAAACTAGATGATATAGACATCCTTTGGAAATCAACTTCAAGGCTCTAAGATATGAAATAAAATTCCCTTTGGGCACTAAGGAACTCCCATCCCCTTCAATCAAAAGTTCATTAGGAAATGGAAAATTGTTCTTTCGAGTCCTACAATCAAAGAAGCATAGAAAAAATTAAGCAAATCCATCCCCTAATAACATTAAAATCCATCATATCCAACTCTTTCAGATCCACCAGTGTCTCATTGAAGGACAATCTTGCTGCATGTGACCTAGCTGACCACAAATATAACATCAATTTCTCACCTCTTCATAATATCCACGATAAAGCTTCCCACAAAAATAACAAGGAGGATATGTTGGGACTGACTGAGATCTACTATCTTAAAACTGGGCACTCTGTGCCTTTGGACCAGTGAAATCCTGAGAAAGATGATCGCCTGAAGGCTTAGGATAAAGAGCGCTAGTAGATAAATAAGAATATCCCCAATTCTTCTTCTAGGTCCATTGTCTACCATCTTTCTCACTATTCTACTAACTCCCACCCTACTCTGAATACCTATGTTTCTTATTCTTCCTCTCTTCTAGCTCTACTTATTTCTTTTTTTCATCCTTTACCTATTACATATAAACCACAAGTCTATACATTCCATATCATTATTTAACATAGCATCCTTACACTCTATACAAAGTCATGGGACAACCCAGAAGCAAAGTTCCTCATCTTTGATCTCATATTAGCCACTAACTCTGGAGAATAACTGGACAAGTATTGAAATTTTTGAGCATACTCTTTCATACTCATCTTTCCTTGCTTTTAGCTCATAAACTATTCAACCTTAGCTTCCCTCCACTCCTAAGGAAAGAAGTGATCAAGAAAGGCCCATGAAAAGTAATCCTACACAACTTGCTCAGCCTCAGCACACCTTATAACTTCCCACTCATCATACCACTAATAAGCAATATCCTTTAACTAATATGCTGTAAACTATACGTCCTAAGAATTAGTCTTATGCATCACCCTAAAAATCTTCTCCATATCATTAATGAACCCCTAGGGATCCTCCTAAACCTTAGAGATTGTAAATGTTGTGGGATTCAACCTTATAAACTGTCCAACCTGAGTGACCATATATGAATGAGCAACAAAATAAACATGGTCAAAATGAAAAGAATACGATGCCACCAACTAAGTAAGCATATGAATAGGATAAAGGAACTCAGCATTATAAAAATCTCCCTGAGGCAACAGATCAAAAGTATCACCAACGCGGGAAACTTAAGGAGGATTAGTATGGACAAGTGGAACTCCATATGGAGCAGTGACCCTAACCGGGTTACACTCCATAAATAGGGTGAGGCCTCTCAATAATGTAAGGTGGAGCAGAGGTTCCAGCAGAGTTTCTACAAATATCATATCTTCGGGGAGGCATGATCTATAACGTGAGTAAACTAGGAGTTAGAGAAGTTTCATAATACTAGACTCTATATCCCAAGATAGACCAGAAGAAAGGGAAATGTTCCTAAATTCCTTGTAGCCACCTTCTTATAATTATGGAGCACTATGCACCAACAAAATGAACTCTACTCGACACAGCGTTTTGGACCCCCAATGACCCAAAATCATGATCTAATAACAAACTTGTCCCGATCCGGCCCAAGGCCTGGCTGTGATGGGTATCTCAAGCCCACAATGGATCAGAGACCACCCCCTAGCCTAACCGCAAGACCACATAATAATAATAGTGCAAAATCTAATTAATTAATAATAAGAAGATGAAATATACAAATCTAAAGAAGACTAGGATTCAAACAACAACAAACTCATATCTATCTATGAAAGCCTCTAAACAAGAATAACATCTAAGTCATGACATGCCCCCGACTATGACCAAAAAGAATCTAGAAGTACTTAGTAAATAAAGAAAGAATAATGAAATAATAAGGCCTTTAAAAATATAGAGGGTCACCACTTAACAAAAACTCAACAGACGAGCTAATCCAACTAACATTGCACGAGAGCAACGAAAAAATTCTTCGAACCCTTGTTAATGAAATAATGTAGAGTCCTACGATGATCGGTGGGATAAACATTGGCATGTAACTTAGGGAAAATGATAAAATAATGCCATGTCCAAAATATGTCAAAAACCACATGCACACATTCATATATATATACATATATAAGATTTTGAAAAAGGGTGTAGGTCATGAATATTAAATTTATAAAACCATTAACCTAAACAGTACAACTCCATCCGTCCTAAAGGTACTCATGGGATATATACATTTATCTCCTCCTGCTAAAAGGGCCTAGTGCGTGATAGCTATAAGAACTAAGGAAAAATACAGGGAAAACTATAGCCACCATAGGAAACAACTATCCCAAATATATATATCAAGCGTATATCAAGCACACACTCATATATACCCGTAACGCTGGAAAACATGGTTTCCAGTGTTTGTTTCCTCAGGACTTACACCTTTATGGAGAGCTATACAAGCCTCTTAAAGCCTAATTTAGAAAAATTGCACATAAACCAATCTATTAATCTGGGAGTCATTCATTAAGGCATTTACCACTTGGTATCATCATACCAATATTGTTGATTGCTAAATTAAACATGCCGAACCAAACCACGTAATGCACATTTACTCCCAAATTCTATTTAAATCAAGACCATGGCCACCAAGGCCATCCAAATAAATTTTTATATCCATTTATCCATTAATGCAATGCATTGGGTTCAAAAGCAAGTTAAACCATGTAATTTTCATTTATAAAAGTAAAATTTACAAAGTGGGTTGAGGTTTATGCAATAAGAAGCAAAAATTTATCCAACTTCGAAACCTATGTCCCCTATTCAAACCATTTAAATATTGTAAAAATTCAGTCTAAAAAATATCAATTTAAAGTATGAATAATAAATTAAAAAAATGGAAAAGTAATTCAATCAGTAAGAACCAAAACCCCTCAACCCAATTTAAAATCCCACAATCTAAATAACATGAAAAACCATTCAATTTATGCCACAATGTGAAATTAACGTTTAGGGGAGAAAACATGCTTATTCAACACACAAGAAATTAAAGTCAATTTATAGTTTGTAGCTTGGAGTAGTGATCTCTTAAGAACCCTTGAGCTTCTTAGATAGAGAGTTAAAGATGGATAAAGCAGAGTTTATTCATTGAAAACTGAAGAAAAAGGGTCACTTTTATGTTTATAAGTTGTACAAGGGGTAAAAAGACCAAAAACCCCTTACCCCAAGTGGAAAAAACAAAATTGGATGAAATCAACCCATCAACATGGCATAGAATTATTAAGGAGCGTAGCCTCCGTGCCACACTAATTTCGCGGAAGCTAACCACCATGGCATGCTAATGTCGCGGACCCTCACTGCCTAGAGGTTTGAAAATACCCCCAAACACCTACCAAAAATTCCAAAACTTTTCTAAATTATCCTTTTAACATCCCTAAAAACAATTCAAGTAAAAAATTGACATTACACATGTGAGAGGGTCAAAAATAAAATGATCAAAATTTAGGGAGTTTTACAAGTTTCTCCAAAGAACCTTCAATGAACCTACGTCCTTCATCCTCAATCAACCAACTTTGCTGTCTAATATATCAACTAGGACTTATTCATAAG
Organism: Capsicum pubescens; assembly: GCA_030864215.1. NCBI lineage: Eukaryota > Viridiplantae > Streptophyta > Magnoliopsida > Solanales > Solanaceae > Capsicum > Capsicum pubescens. The sequence continues at coordinate 221,553,360 of CM061540.1, read as the reverse complement.
ATAGAGAATTGAAAACACTAATATTCTAAATGGGAACTATCAAAGAAGGATCACCCACATACTTTTTCAGCATAGACACATGCAAAATAGGCCGAATAGAAGCCAAACTTGCTCGTAAATCCAACTCATATGCAATATTACCAATTCTTCTAACTATTTGATATAGAAAAATTAAATGGGGACTAAGCTTCCCCTTCCCCCAAAGCTCATAACCCCTTTCATAGAAGACACTTTTAAGAATACCCAATCATTAACTTCTAACTCTAACTCCCTTTTCCTCAAATCTACTTAAGACTTTTGGTGAATCTTACCAGTCTTAAGTCTTTCTCTAATCACCTTCACCTTCTCCATAGATTGATGAGCCAAGTGATGACCAAAAAACCTAGTCACACCAACTTCAAGCCACCCAATAAGAGACCTAGACCTCCTACCATATACAGCCTTAAAAAAGCCCTTTAAATGCTAGAAGGGTAACTATTAATAGTAAGAAAATTCAATAAGAGGTAAGCAGTTATCCCAACTGATGTGCTAAAGAAATATAACACTTTCGATGCTTAAAATAAGGAAAACATGCAAGTTTCTTAGGCGTTTTTGTTAGATATGATTTTTTTGGGTAATTTTTGTAGGAAATAATGTTTTTGATGCTAAGTTCATGAATAAGGTGAAAAAGGGTGGTTTTTGGCTACTTTTTGAGCTATTATGGACATTCGAGATGTTTTCTGTCTTGGTCGTAATCAATGTATGTTCGGGAGTTGGGTAAAAGATAAAGAACTGACTCCTGACACCTACTAAGTCAACCTACAGACTGCATGTAGACCTACAGATTGCATATAGATAAATCAAGTGCCAAAAATCCAAAATTCCTAAAGTTGACTAGCATGACTTTTGTCCATCCAAAACCTGCACTCTACACCTATGACCTGTGCCTGACAGCAGGTACTACCTGCACCTGTGCCAGACCGTAGGTACAGAAAGAAGGTGGCCACTAACCCAGTTTTCTCCTATTTCTTTTGGGATTTGTTTTTAGGGTTTTCTTATGTACTATATATACCCCATATTTACTTTTTAGTAGGAGTAACACACTTTTAACACTCAGAATCATATTTTGATTCCAAGACCCGTCTTTGATCTTGGGATTCTCTTGTATTAACTATGATTGATTTATTCAGTTATGATTGTGGGTTCTTATTCATCTTGTCAATTTAATTTCATCTATGCTTTATATTATGAATGTCATTGTTTTCTTCGCAATCATGAACCGCTAAAACCCGCAGCTAGGGTTATGGAAACCCTAGTGAATTGATAAAGTAGGGACAGTGCGATTGCTGATTTAAACCAATACCAATGACATTCATTGTTTTATCATTGTTATGATTGTTTTCTTAATGGTAGCATACTTTAGAATACTACATAGATATTTCTACCTACTCCAATAGAGGAGTAGTGACTAGGAAAATATAAAGACAACTATAGTTTGGAGTTTAACTATCCATCCCCACTTCTTGGTTCTATCTACATAAGATGGTTAGTTTTTATCTAATAACTAGAGACACAAAAGGCAATAGTTAATTGGAATCAAGATAAGGGTTAGTAATGTGACGCCCTATTACTCAAAAGGTAAAGGATGAAATCCTTTTGCTTGTCCATAATATTGTAGAAGGTACATAACTGATAAATTCTACATGTAAGGTATTGAGTTGGTTCCAAAACAAATCATAATCCTACGGAGTTGAGAAGACAGTGGGAACACACTCCTAGTGTTCACTTATGACTAATTTCAACAAAGTTAATATTGTTCTTTGCTCAAGATTACTACAAAAAAGCTCCTCATTTACTTTTCTTATTTTGGCTATTGACTACAACTACAGAGATTTACAAAGCGATGTGCTACATTGGGATTAAACCCCAACCTTATTTGGGTTACTATATCTTGACAGTGATCATATCATTATCTAAAAGAAGGTGTTGCTTGGACGTGACTAAGAATTTGGCATCATTACCGGGGAACATGGTGTTGATTTGTGATTTAAAGTTGTTGCAGTTTTTGGGTTTTTCTTATTTTATTTTATTATTGGTTAGACATACTCTGGTGTATGCCTAGCATACGGAGTAAAGTCAAAACCTTACTCCTAGTCAATCCGAATCCAGAGAGGATCCTACAAATACCTAGTAGGATGTTTGAATATAAAAGAGCTCATAAACCTAAAGGGGTTAGTGATGTTGTACCTCCGCCCGAAGGAGTGCAGGATACTGTTGATCTTAAGACTAGTGAGCTATTAGATTATGCTAAGGAGATAAAAGGGAAATGGAACAAGCTCAGATAGTATCTAGGGAAGTAGATCTTACTGAGCAAAGACAAGAAACAAATCATCGTGAACCACTCGATTGAAATAAGAACATAGCTAGAGGTTTCTATATTTAAGTAATCCCATCATATACCATTCCAGGGGTAGATCAGAATGCACTTAGACTGAGGTTTTTCCCCTTCTCACTTACAGGAGAAGCATCTTTATGGATAAGGGAATTGCTAAGAGGATCTATAATTACTAGGAATGAGTTGAGCAGGAAATTATTAAACAATTTCTTTCCTCCATCAAGGATGTTGCTGCCCAAGTGTGATATCTATAATTCAGGCAGCTGCATTTAGAGTTTATGTGTGAGGCTTGGTTTAGGTTTAAGAAGAAGTTGGTAATTGTTCCAAACCATCAGTTTTTAGGGAAAATCTTATCAGGGATATTCTACAGAGCCTTGACCATCAGTTCCAGAGTCATGGCAGACACCATATCTGGAGGAGCTTTTATGAGACTGAACTGGGATGCATCTTTGGATAAGTTAGATTTGATTTCACTCACTAATCGAGGGTGGAAATTATAGAAAGCTGAGAGGGGATATGGTAAATAGAATATTAGGGCCTCCTGTGATGAAAGAGCAACTGATCATATAGTAGCGCAAGAAATTACATTACTAAGGACTAATTTTGGGTGCTAGTAAAGTAGTTTACATTAGCGACTTATGAGAAAGTAAAGACTGATTTAGAGGTGCTAACAAAGGAACTTCTTAGAAAGTGAATGCAATAGCAGCACAAAGTTTAGATTCTAAAGCGTACGAATTAGAATTGTAAGAAGAAACTAATTATCTAGATTGTCAGATGATGGGTTTCCAAGCCCAAGGGCAAGAGAACCAAGGTTGGAAATAATATGAAAGATATAGAGACTATATCAAAGAGTGAGATGGTTATTGGAGGAAGAAGGATGACTATAAAAAGATGAGAGATAGGTACATTCCACCTGGTAGACACGATATTGAATCCAGAATGAAAGAGATGCTGGGTAAGCTGGTAAAGGGTCAAGAAAGTTAGGATACAAGCCTTAAGGAGATTAAGGTTGATAATTTAATGTTGACCCATAAGGTTGAGTCATATTCTACTACTATCAAGTAGTTGGATCACCAGTTTAGCAAAATATTATCAACTCTGAACCAGAGTAAGCCAAGTACCCTTTCGTGCAACAGAGTCTAAAATCTTAGAAATGATGGTCATGTACTTGCTATTACTATGAGGAGTGATATCACTACTATGGATCCCTCACTATCTTCTACAGAAGCCGCTGATGATGAGACACCTTCTGCGGAATCTAAGAAAGTAATAGGTAATAAAGGTATAGTTTTTAAATATAATGGTAAGGGTCCGGTCATTGAGACAGAAGTCAGACAAATTCTGAGTCCACCCCACCTTATCCTCATCGATTGAGGCAAAAAAAGAGGAAGGTAAGTTAAGTGGTTCATCAAGATGCTAAAACAATTAAGCTTGAACATACCTCTTCTTGAGGTATTAGATAAGATTCATGGATATGCCAGGTTCATAAAATAGTTGGTCACAAGGAAGGAAGGACCAACTTTTGAGGATATTAATGGTGTGCACCACTTTAGTACAATCACGACTAGGTCCTTGTTGTAGAAAACAGTGATCTTGAAACATTCACTATACCATGAACTGTTGGGTCTTCCCGATTTGCTTGAGACTTGTGTCATTTAGGAGCCAACATTAATTTGATGTCATTGGCTGTATTAAAAAATTTGGTCTTGAACCCTCTAGAATTGACTTTGATGCAACTATTGATAGATGACCACACAATGAAGAAGCCTATGAGAATCTTATTTGATGTGATCATAAGAGTGGATAACTTTAGTTTACCCACTTACTTTGTCATCTTGGACTACGAGGTTGAAACTACGATCCTTATTATACTGGGAAGAATATTTATGGCCACGGGTAGAACTATGGTTGACATGGAAAAAGCTGAGCTGAAATTTAAAGTCAACGATAAGGAGACAACATTCAATATCTGAAAGTCAATAAAGAATCCAACTGACATAAGGGTAGTGCCGGTGATTGATTGTATTGATGATCCTGGAGGATATTCCTATGGGTACCTTCATGAATTCTTAGTAGTCAAGATACTCACATCGAGCCACGATGTTAAATGAAGCACTGCATAAGAGGTAACCCATGGGCTTGTTAGTGAATTCTGAGTCACCAACATATTTACATCATGCTGGAATGACAAATCAAGTGCTTAGAGGGACGCAACCCATAATATTTTAGTGTTTATTTTTTTGTTGTTTTTGTCTTTTTGTAGTTTTTAAAGTTTTTGACCTTATCGAAAATATGGTACAAATTGCTATATTCATTGATTTCTAGGTATATATGGCATCTAGTATATTAAAAAAGATGATGGACGACACTTTGATGACATAGGCAGAGTCTCCCAAGGCTAGAAGTTCTGTGGAGGAGTACCTGAGGTAGTACCGTAGAGAAACTACTGATAGGGTGACATGTAGAATCACGAGAGGACAGACTCGCCAGGATGCTTAGTTAGTTACATCCCAGAAGAGGATGAATTTTGCATATATAAACCCCCACACTCCTTATCCTCAAGATAATGAGGATACAAAGTCTGAGGCTACTCCGCAGGTTGCTGCTTAAGAACCTCAGTCTGATAAGGGGTCCCAGGATTCATCAGATGAGGTTGAGCAGGTGCAGTTATTCGAAATGCCCCTATCAGAGGAGGGTACTACTACTCACAGAGAAACCCTAGTCTTATGAGGGTGATGAGCAACCTTTCCATGATACTTCAGTACAGCAGAGCCCCACACCCGCATATTTCCCAAATGTACCCCCGGAAGAGGGATATCTACGGTGGTGTGTAGAAGAATATTATATTTGAGGTTAACAGTTATGTTTAAGAGCTAGGAAGGTCTACGAGATGTATTTATGAGGAACTTTGAATTGACTTATCGGGGCTAGGGCAGTACCACAGCTACATGCAATATTTGATAGATATTACTAGAGTGGATGACCAGACCACTCAGTTTCTACAGATCAGCTATGGTACAAGAGTTTTATTCATCTTGTAGAGCTACCATAATCCTTCCTATACACCATCATCTAGTATTTATGTGTTTTTCATAACAACCTAAGCTTGATCACACATTGGTTAGAGGTTTCATAATTGATATCATAAATGATACTTTTCATAGAGTTATATTCGACCCAAATTATATCAGTTCTGCATCTACAGCTTAGTGCGACCACAGACTATGGATCACACAGGATCAAAATATCATGCATAATATTTAGAACTATCTAGAGAGAGGGTTGAGATAGCTAGGTGGATAGCCAATTATAGTTATAGCTGAATGATGTAACCCCATGGATTGAGGGTAAAGCTATGATCAAGAATGGCCTACTGATATTGGAGGCTATATTTTTGTGGTTGCTGATTAGATATCGACTGATACCTACTACTTTGAATAATATACTGATGTGGGAGGGAAGCGCAATGGTTTCTTATCTAATGGCTGGTAATAATGTTAATTTTTCTGCTATTCTTAGGCATGAGCTGCATGATAGAGCATTTGGGGAGTTGACTAATCTGCCCTTCATATAAATGATTTAGAGGTTGTGTGATAAGGCTGGTGTGCCTGAGTTACCAGGTTTAGATGAGAGGTTACTTGAGACTGCAACTACATAGTCAAGGACCATGAAGGGTTTAACACCTACATGCATTTCTAGAAGATAGAGATAGTGGGAATCAGTACCACAGTGCCAATCTAAGGGCCTAGAAGTTTCTACATAGCCTGATGAGGCACATTTAGATGATCCAGGTGTTGGTATTAACATAGATATAGTAGAGTAGAGAGATGTTCCAGATTTGAGTATACAAGGATAGGGTTACAGGCTACTTCTTCTTAGGCCCTGACATCTACCTTAGAGTTGGTTGATGCATCTACAGAGCCTGCTCACCGATCCACTATAACTCCTATGATAGGTATGATTATTATATCTAGTGAGTTCTTGTTTAGCTTAGTGGAAAGCTAGAGGGTCATAGCTAATTGATTGAAGGTTGTCGAGACCAAGATGCCTACCTTATTTAGGCAGATGAGATCAGGCGTTAGGAGCATATTTAAGCAGGCTAAGGATGGATGGGAGGTTGACTAGAGAGACACACTATTAGAGCTATGTGCTAATTTTTATACATGTATCAATGAGCTAGAGAGATGGGTAAGATCCTGATAAAAGGATATAGGTGTGCCAAGTCTAGTTTAGATGAGAGAGGATTTTGATATCCTATGAACGGAGGTATGCTCTTTTGTACAGAGACATGAGTAGATACTCCCTCGATTATACCCTTTATTGTCCAAATATTTCCTCTGTATGTGCTGAGATACTTTAATTTCTTTGAGAAGGTTTATGAAGTGGTCCTAATGAAGAGGTCCCAACAGTTGGGACTGAGAGAAGTCACTTAGATGACTTGTAGGGTCCTGATATGACAGAGGAGATAGCCGTTATAAAGGTCAGGCATTATTCTTTAGTTATTGTATTCATCGATAGGTAGAGGCATTCATCTATAGTAGAGGGTGTATCCACTAGTATTTCACCGCCACCATCACCGCCTTCGCCAACTGATATGGCCCCATTTGTGGATGCTCCTGATTCATAAGCCTAGTGCATCCCTGTTCTATTCTCACTTCCTTATGTCTTGCATTATTTTAGCGTATTGAGGAAAGTGCACCATTTTTTATTCAGAGTGGGCTTAACATGTCACCGCAAGTTTTTGTTTACATATTTCTTTTCCCATCGGTTGTGGTATGGATGTTGAATAGCTATGTCCAGGATAATTATGTGTCGTATTGTGTTTTTATTAGTATTGTGTTTTGTTTTTATGTAATTAGGAGATTTTGAGTATTTAGGGCGATAGTAATATTTTTACTAATTTTTGATACCCCTCTAAAAGTTTTGCTACTTAGAATTGTGTTGACGTATATATGTTTGAATTTTGTTGATCTTGTTATGGCATTAGGATTAGGGACATGATAACTATTTGCTAATAATTACATGAATTTGATAGGTAGTAGTGACTGATATTAACTCTGTGATGTATGTGCGTGATATACTACCTAGTTCCGTTTGTATGTGATTCAATATTTTCCTGGTTATTCTTTCCTAGTTTTAATAATAGTCAGTTAGGAAAGGATCATAGGCCATTTTTATGCTACACCACTTTTAGCCTAAATGACCTTCCATGGGTGAATTATATCGCTTGATCCCTATTGTGAGCCTTGTAAGCCTATTTTTCTTGTTCTTACCAATAACTTTCCTATTTTACAATTTACCTGTTTTGGCCTAGGTCCTCCTTGTACATTGTGCACCTTATCATAGGTAAAATGCCTAAGTTGTGCGAGGTTATCATAGGGGTGCATAGTTTAAAATGGATATGAAGAAGGGTAAAGTAAGAAATAGTTAGTAGGGCTGGGTGTGGAAGAAAAAAGTAAAAGAGAAGAAAAAACTTGTGAAAGAGAAAAAGAAAGAATAAAAGACCACACTCAACCTAAATGTGCAATTAAAGAAGAAAAAGAAGAAATAATAGTTGAATAAAAAAGAATTAACTAGTAAGTGAGACACCAAAAGTTAGTTAAGTGTCAAAGAGACTTAGTCACTTGATATGTCCATACATACTATACCACCCCCTAAGCCTATATTACAAGCTGATAAAAGTCCTATAGTGATCCTAACTTGACTATACGAATGGTTTGGTAAAGAAAATATGGGCAAGCCTATGGTATTTAAAATACATTGATTGGAACTTCTTTGTTGAGTGTGAGTGTCTCTTGTCCATCCCTACATTGACATTCATTACTTCATATGAGTGAGTGAGACATCTTTGTTGTGTAGGGAGTTGAGTCATGTTGCTAGATATTTTATTGTTTTGGGTAATGTATTTTGTACCTATAAGTGGTTGTCTATTACTAATGCAATCCCATAGCTTGGTTACAGAGTGTCATATTTTTGTACTTTATGTTCATTCACGGTTCTCTTTGGAAAGAGATATAGGAGGGGATATTGTGATTTGAAATTAAAGTGATAACTGAATGCCTTGAATATCTTAGATTCTTCTAGTTAAGGATCATTTATATTTTGTGGTGTTTTTGTTGTCTGAGGACATGCAAACGTTCTAAGTTTAGGGTTTTGATGTTCTATAGAAATATAGCACTTTCGACTCTTAAAGCAAGAAAAATATTCAAGTTTCTAAGGCATTTTTGTTATATATGATCCATTTTGGGTTTGTTTTACAGGAAACCTTGTTTAGGATGCTAAGTTTGTGAAAAAGGTGTTTTTAGCTACTTTTGGATCATTTGTGGATGTTCAGGATGTTTTAGTCTTAATAGTGATCAATTCATATCTGCCAGTCGATGTAGAGCTGAAAAACTGATTCCCGACACCTACTAAGTCAATCTACAGACCACATGTAGACCTATGAACCGCATGTAGACAAAACAGATGCCAAAAATCCAAAATCCTGAGAGATGACTTGCAGGACTTTCTCCATCTGCAACCTGTACTCTGCACCTGCATCATTTTCCAGATAGCAGGTACTACATGCGTCTATGCCAGACCACAGGTACAGAGAGCAGGTGGCCACCGACTCGGTTTTCTCCTATTTAATTTGGGCTTTGTTTATATGTTTTCTCATGCACTATAAATATCCCTTATGTACTTTTTAGTAGGAGTAACACACTTTTGACACTCAGAAACATATTTTGATTCCAAGATTTGTCTTCAATCTTGTGATTCTCTTGTATTAACTTTGATTTAGTTATTTAGTTAGTGAGTTTTTATTCATATTATCATTGTGATTTCATCTATGCTTTCTATTATGAATGTTATTGATTTATGGATGAACATAAGAGGCTAAAACCCATAGCTAGGGTTATTGAAACCCTAGAGAATTGATGAAATAGGGATAGTGTGATTGTAGATCTAAACCAATACAATGTCATGCATTGCTTTACCTTCATTATGACTGTTTTCTTAATGGGTGCACCTATGAGGATCCGGCCTAGATATTTGTACTTACTCTAAAAGTGGAGTAGTGACTACGAAAACATAAAGACAACAGTAATTTGGAGTTTAACTGTTGATCCATGCTTTTAGGTTCTATCGATGTAAGATAGTTAGGTTCCATCTAATGACTAGAGACTCAAAAGGTAATAGTTAACTGGGATCAAGATATGAGTTTGTAATGCGATGCCCTGATACTCAAAAAGTAAAGGGTGAAATCCTTTTGCTCTTCTAAAAGACAATAAAAGGATCATAACGTATCGATTCTACATGCAAGGTATTGAGTTTGTTCAACAATGCATGATAATCCTGCAAAGTTGACAGGCTAGGGGGAACACAATGCTAGTGTTCACCTATGACTGATTTCAATAAATTTAATATTGTTCGTTGCTCAAGATTACTACAAACAAAACACCTATTTAGTTTTCTTGTTATATCCATTGACTACAACTAATGAGATCTGCAAAGCCACCTGTTCCCTTAGAATTCGACCCCGACCTTAGTTGGGTTACTATATCTTGACAGTGATCGTATCATCATCTAAAAGAAGGTTTTTCTTAGACGTCATAACCAACTACCCATAAAGTAAATTATATAGGCCCTTAGCATAGCCTCCCAAGTTTGAAAGGTATGTTTCGTTGTCCCTCTATTTTAGGGTGGAAAGTGATGTTATGGTTCGCTTGAGTACCCAAATCTTTTTGAATCACACACCGAAAGTGAGAAAAAATTGTGTACTTCAGTCTAAACTGAAGGTCATTGGTGCCCCCTGCAACTTCACAATCTCCTTAATGAACAACTTAGCATAATCATATCCTGAGTAGTTAGTCCTCACAAGTAAAAAATGAGCAGTCTTAGTCATTCTATACATACTAACAAAATAGAATCATACTAATTTTGAGATTTTAGAACACCCAAAATGAAATCTATATTTATCATATCCCACTTCCATACAGGAAACTCTATCTCTTGAGAAATGCCACCAGCCCTTGAGTGCTCAACCTTGACTTGCTAACAAACCGTACATTTAGCCATAAAGTTTGCCACATCTCTCCTCATATTATTCCACCAATAGATTTCCTTCAAGACATAGTAAATATTAGTTGAACTCAAATGAACTGTATACCTGGACTCATGAACCTCAGTGAAAATTTATTGTCTCAGACCATCAACGTCGGGAACATTCAATCTCCCTTGATACCTAAAGATTCCATCTACCCCAAACTCAAAAGATTTAACCTTTTTCCGACCCACATTATCCTTAATCTACATAAGTATGGAATCCAAAGCCAATTTCTCCTTCACCTCAACACCAAGAGATGACTTAACCACTTCTTAAACAATCACATCCCCATCCCTAAAGTTTAAGAGATGAACTCCTAAACTAGCAAACAGATGAATATACTTCAACAAACTTATTTTATACTCCTCAACATGACTTAGGATCCCCATAGACAACCTTCTAAGAGAATTAGCAACAACATTATCTTTACCTTGATGATAGTGAAGACTGATGTCGTAATCCTTAGGCAATTCAATCTAATTCATTTTCCTGAGATTCAATTTCTTTTACGTAAATATATACTGTAAGATCTTGTGGCCGTAATAAATATCCACATGCACCCCATACAGATAATGGCACTATATTTTTAAAGTAAAGACCACAATTGCCAACTCTAGATTATGAGTTACGTAATTTCTCTAATGAACTTTAAGCTTCCTCAAAGAATAGGCCATAACCTTACCATGCTGTATCAAAACATAACCCAGTCCTACATGGGATGTATCACAATTCACCAAAAATCAATATGTACCCTCGGGTAGGATCAACACTGGCGGGGAAGTAAGCTTATCCTTCAACTTCTCAAACCTACCCTCACAAGGATAAGACCACTAGAAATTAACTTTTTTTTGAGTCAACTTTTTCCATGGAGCCGCAATAGAAGAGAAACTTTTAACAAACCTCCTATAGTACCCAACAAGGATAAGAAGCTCCTAATGTTGGTTGGAGTCATAGGTCTCGGCCATTTCTTAATTACCTTAAATTTTTGTGTATCAAGCTTAATCCCCTCACAAGACATAACATGCCCTAGAATGGTTAAATCACATAGCCAAAACTAACACTTAGATAATTTAGAAAACAATTTTTTGTCCTTAAGAGTTTACAATACAATTCATAGATGATTGGCATGATCCTTCTCACTCTTAGATTAAAAAAAGATATCATCAATGAAGACTATAACAAACAAGTCCAAAACCATCATGAGCATCCAATTTATAAGTTCCATAAAAGAATCCATAGCATTAGTCAGCCCAAATGACATAATGAAAAACTCATAATTGGCATACTGGGTACGGATAGCAGTCTTGGGAATACTAACCCCCTTAATTTCAATTGATGATAGCTCAAACAAAGATCAATCTTAGAGAAACATCTAGCACCTTAAAGATGGTCGAAAAGATCATCAATCCTAGGAAAATAGTACCTATTATTTGTTGTCACCTTCTTAAATTGATAATAGTCTATACATATATGAAGTGACCCATCTTTCTTTGGCACAAAAAGTATAGGAGCACCCCATAGAGAAATACTAGGATGAATAAAAACCTTATCAAGAAAATCCATTAACTTCTCCTTTACCTAGGATGGATCCATTCTATAGAGAGGAATAAAAATGGTACGGGTATCTGGTAAAACATCAGTCCCAAATCATATTTCCCTATTGGGAGGAATTCTAGGAATATCACTAGTATAAACTTTAGAAAATTCATTAACCATACGGATAAATTGTAAAGAAGGACTTTCAAATTTAGTATCTTTTATCCAAAGTAGATAATATAGAAACCCTTTATAAATCAATTTCTAAGATCTAATATATAAGATAAACATTTCTTTGGGTACTAAGGAACTCCATTCCCATTCTAATATCAGTTCATTTGGAAAATGGAAACTGACTTTTTGCTCCAATAATCTAGAGTAGAATAGCACTAATGGCCTCAATCCATCCCCAATATTACATCAAAATCAACCATAGCTCAACCAAATCTAATAATGTCTCCCAATGAATGATGGACACTACACAAACCCAATAGATTTTTGTAGAAACTATAGAATCACCCATGTGGTAGACAAAAAAAAGTGGTTGGAAATATTTTTAGGACCAAAACCAAAGTGTACATCAATAAAAAGAGCCACATAAGATAGGGTAGAACCTAAATCAAGAAAACAATAAACATCACAAGAGAAGAGTTGTAATATACCCATAAAAATATCAGGGGATGCCTCAGATATCTGGCGAGTAGAAAAGGCATAAAGACTATTCCGGTGAGTGGTGGAACCAAAAGTGACACCTTTAACTGTCAGAGTTGAAAAACCAGAGACCGAAACCTTATTATCTCCAGTTGCAACTTTGGCTATATGACAATTTCTATACAAATAACTATGCTGACTATAATGGAAATATAAGTTCCTCCCCTCCTCACAATATCAATGGTAAAGCTGCCCACAAAAAATGGCAGGGTAGATAATATGGGGATGACTAAGATCCACAAAACTGAGATTGGGCACCTTGTTATTTAGGACCACTTCAAGTCTAAAAACAACAATCACCAGAAAGATTAGATAAGGGGCACTAGCTGTCGAATATCAATTTCCCCAATTCATCTTCATAGTCCACTAGATACCATCTCTCTCACTGTTCTATTTATTTGTACCCTATTCTAAATATTTGAACTTCTTGTTTTTTCTCTCTCCCATATCTATTTTCTTATTCTTTTCATCCTCTACCTGCTGCATATAAACTACTAGTCTGGGGATGTCCATATCCTTGTTCAACATCGCATCCTTACACTCTGATACAAACTCACGGGACAGATCAGAAGCAAACATTCTAATCTTAGATCTTATTTTATCCACTAACACCGGAGCATAACGGGACCACTACTGAAATTTTAGAGCAAACTCTTTCACACTTATCTTACCTTATTTTAGATTCACAAACTCTTCAACCTTAGCTTCTCTCAACTCTTGAGGAAAAATATGATCAAGGAAGGCCCCTGATAACTTATGCCATACTGCCTAATCATGATCATCACTCCTCATAGCTTCCCACTCCTCATACCACTGATAAGATACGTCTTTCAATTAGTATATAGCAAACTTTACACCCTTAGAATCTATAGCATATATCACCCTAAAAGTATTCTCCATCTTATTAATAAACTCCTGAGGATCCTCCTCAACCTTAGAACCTATAAAGATGGGGATTCAACTTCATAAACTGGCCAAACCAAGTGTCCTAACATGAATGATCAATAGAACAAACACAATCAGACTTATGAGATTTTATGCCACTATCTGCAGAATCATATGAATAGAACAACGGAACTTCATATTATAGATATCTCCTTGAGGTGACTGAGTATGAGTGTCACAAGCCAAGGAAGATCAAGGAGGACTAGTAGGGACTGTTAGAACTCTATGTGGGGCGACCCTGTCAGCAGCAGGGACCTTAGACAGAGTTTGTACTCCATAAACAGGGAAAGTCCCCTCCATATTTTCCTTAGGTAGGACAGAGGGATCGATAGAGTTTCTACTACCATTAGATATTTAGGGAGTCATAATTTGAAATATGAATAAGCCAGAGTTAGAGAAGTTTTGAGAGAGCTAGACTTAATATCTCAAAATAAAACACAAGAAAGGGAAATTTTTTAAAAATTCTCATAGTTTCCCCCTTTTATGTGTGGTGCACTACACACCCATAAAAGGTACTCTACTCAACACAGATTTATGGACACGCAATAACCCTGAACCATGCTTTGATACAAAGCTTGTCACGACTAAAACCAGGGCCTAGTTATGATGGATTTCTTAAGCCCATCGTGAGCCAAAGACTACTTAGCCTAGCATCCATAACATAATAAAAGAATGCCATATTCCAAAACAGGGCCTAGCCATGATGGGTGTCTTAAGTCAATCGAGGATTGGAGACCACTCTTTTTTCCTAGCCAAATAGAAGATTATACATCTAGTAGTTGTTGAATTCCAAACATATAACAAGATAGAAAATAATAAGCTTAAATACATCTAAGAGTGTCAACACAAACATCAAATCCATAATAATTTCCACAAAAGCTCTAATAATCTAGAAACACTCTACGTATGGACACAACCCCGAAATAGCCAAAAAGTATCCAATAAGAAAATAGGCTATATCATACTACACTATGAAGTAACGGGCCTTCCAAAAGAAGGAGGCTCACCACTTTAATCTTGTACATGAACAACCATGAGAACACCAATCACTATGCAGGAAAAAGTAGAAGTACCTTTAGACCCTACATCATATGGGGATACAACGTCCAGGGTTGGTTGATGGGATGAGCATTAGAATGTAACTCATGGGGAGGATTAAACAGAGACATGTTAAAATAAAAATCAAAGTTATGCAAAAATAATCATATATATATAAATGGCATAACGGGTGATAACACTTAACTTACACGAAAATTTAAATACAAGGAGGTCGTTGTCAATATATTTACCCAACTTTGGAGTTGGGATCAAATCCGTGAGGAACAATATGAGTAACGATCAAGTTAATTCAAAATAATGAATAATTGTTATATTCAAACCTATAATATAGAGAGATAAAAATAGGGGTGAGAAATGTATCAACACTAATATTTCTTTATGGATTTTTTCCTAGTATAAATTCAAGGCTACAAATAATTAGAGTTTTATCAATTAGGCACAGATCTTGGGATCATGTATTACTAAGAGAAGTAACATGTGGATGTTAATAGTTAACTTCATTTTTAGTAGATCAAGTATTGGTAGGTTTGGTTATGGGTTTTGATGCTAGCCTTTCAATGAAACACCAAACTTTTGCCCAATGATTCTTTCAAATACCAAATGGGTGTGTTCAATAATTTGTAACCAAACCTCAATTTAGGAATCTCTATTTCTAGGATAATACCCATGGCAAAGTCAACTTCACAATCACTCTTATTTCTAAGATAGTGAAAATTTAGTAAACCATTTAAATAACTGCCTATCATTTCTATGATCTCCACATCCATCTTTCAAAGATGATATAGGTTCCTAAAATTCACCCAAACCCTTCTTTTGAAGATATCTTGAGCTTTTGAGACCTTTGAATTTTCACCAACAAAACCATTTGGGTATTTGGGGCTTTTACCCACAAATCCCAACAAATTTGGTCAAGAAATGTTCGAACTCATCAACATGAACTACTAATAGAAGCTAACAATAACAAACCACATATACTTTAACCCCTATTCACAAATAACCCCAAGAGGGTGTGTCTACACATAAGCTAAATAAGAAAATATATACCCATAATCTCCATTGTAATGATTTATTAAAGACTAAGTGAATGTTACTTTAAATATTGCTCTCCTAAAAATCTCCAATGGACGTGAACTATTCCTCCACTTAGAGGTTACTCCAATGTATGCTTCACCCAAAATTTATACAATATTGAATACTCCAAGAATGGAGGCTATGAAATCAAGAACAAACCCTATAAAATATAGAAGATGGAATATACCAATAATAGAGTTTGAGTCTTATTTTTGTCAAAGTTGGGATCAACCATGTGAGTTGACATTTCTTTCCTTGGGCTGCACTTTTTAGCTGTGCTGCGATCGCACAGGCTTGTCCACAACCACGGGTACCGCTATCACAATCAGCTTATGTGACCGTGGTAGGTTTACCTTCTTGACTGACTGCGATCGCGGTCCTCAGACTGCGACCATGGTAACTGAGACCATTTATGTTCAAGGTCTTCAGCTGCACTCTCTTGCCTTCTTTTGATTATTTTTATACTTCTATCGGCATCATTCTATTTCATAAACTATGTGCCTATAAAATATAGATATTGATGCATTTAATAACAATTATGCCTCATTTCTTCATTCAAATCATGGTAATATGCATGAATGTTGAGTGCAAATGATTGGTAAAAATCATCACTCATCACTGGGATTGTGAACAAGTTTTTGCAAGATAGTAAATCGTTATCCTAGACTATGTTGCTCAATCATTAGAAATAGGTACCCACGGCAATATGGGTTTAGCTCTTCCTGCTGAAAGATCCTTAATGTTTGAGCTGCATGAACTAAAGGTATCAAGGAAGATGAGGGAATGCCCTGACCCCAAGCCAATAATAGATACAAATATATCAATAATGTGAACCATGCACATGGTCATCAAGTCCAACGCTCACTCGGTAAAAGTAACTTTCTAATATAAGTCATTCGAGACCCACACCTTTATGGCTTAAATACCTAACCTCCATTAATCCCTATTAAAATAAATTTCACTTAACCCATTCATTAACCAAGGAATTATGCATTATGGCACACCGTAGGTATTGTCATACAATTATCTTACAAGCTCACAATTTTACTATTATAATTCCATTAACTTTGGGGAATAGATCGACCATTTTTTTTATTACATCAAGTTGGATGAATGCCATTATAATACCCCATATAATTCTTAGCTCATTTCATCTCTCAGTTGTATGTTTAGGGGGTCCAAGACTTGAAAATTTTACTTAGTGTTCAGATGTAGTCATTTCTAAGACCCCTAAACTTTGATGATTTTTTTTTACCTTACAAACCTCGAGATGTTGATTTTTGAGTTGATTCATGATCTAGGTAGTTAAAAGTATGTCTCGGGTAAGTTTTCCAATTGTTGGACGAGCATAAGAGTGTGTTTTCATTACCAAATCAATAGAAGTACAAGGATCATCCCGCACCGTACCCTCCAATGAACTTCCCCAAGACCGCGTTGCCCTCTCTAGTCCGGTGATCTAGAGACCACATCACCTATCCCCTTTTTATCCAGCTGTTGTTCCTCATCATTTAAGGGTATTTGGGTCTTTTTCCCTTGACCCAATTGTTCCATAACATGATATTATGGATCCTAATGAGCATTATTTTCTTTTTTAATCACCAATTCTCTCAAAAAAAACCTCCCTTTCCTCAAGAACAAACCCTAACCCTTACTCAAGCAATCAAGGAATTCAAGATTCAAACTTTAAGAAATTCCCATGAATCTTCACGAATTCATCTAGTGAGGTATGTATGATGTTCATACATAGGTGTTGTTCACCCGTAGAGTCCAAGAACCTTTTTTGGTATTTTAAATGTTCAAGATAAACTAATTCCATGAATCTTTTATTAATTCAATTACAAGTTATGGTTACAAGTATTTTCATGTATAATGAACCGTGTAATATTTGAGTATTGGAATTTAGATGTCATGTTCAATGGGTTTAAGGATGAATTCACGAGTTACGAGTATATCCATAAAATCCTATTATTTCCATATGTTTAAGATATAATCATGTTTAAGTGTATGATTTTTACATGTTTTAATGAGACACCATGTTTGGGTCTTTGAACCATAATCATGTATTACTGTATTTCAAGTTTGATATCGTATACTCATGTTTATTTTTTGTTGATGGGTTATGAACACACGATACATATGTCTTTTTCATGAATTTATCTTTTTAAGTACTCAGATAGTTAATCTATGACTCTTATTAGTATACTTACATGTTTATGATTATGATGAGAACTATCAACTATGTAATAATATTCAGTCTAGTTCAATCCATTCTAGGATAAGTGTCAGTTCACTTGGGAGTAGTATTTAGCACTGAGAAAACTTAGTGAAGAGGGCTCACCTGACAGTAGAGGGTGTGACCCTTAGTGGCAATCCCTGAATTACAGAACTATGTAGCCAACATAGGTTAGAGATGTCTACCTGCCAGTTGAGGGTTGACTACGTGTCTACCTGCCAGTTGAGGTGGCACATATTTCTTTAGAGAACCTTCTTGTTGAGGGTTACTCCTTCGTCCTTTGGGACACCAGTTTAATGGATCCACACAACCAGTGTTAGTACCTATGGCACGGTACTGACACCCTTCCAACTGGAGTTATAGGTTGGACCTCGATTAGCTTAGGTTGTGGCATGTCATTATATGATACCTCCCACGGTCTTGGTATAGGACTTTAATGCATTCTCATTTTAGATTTGCTTGACCATGTGTAGAGACCCTCAGTTATTTAGTTATGTAGTTAACCGTCTTTCAGATTTCAGCCTTATATCAAATTATGTATTTATGATTCATCGTCCATTCTCAGATGTTATAGTTTTCATGCATTCATGTTCAATTATCTCATGTTATTTAGTTAGTCCTTATTTCATATGCACAGTACCCCAGGCATATCTATCTAACCTCATCTCATATACTAGTTCATTCAAAGTACTGATCGCATACTTTTCTTTGCGCTATGATGTCTTATATCATAGGTTCAAACACATAATTTCTCAACTGTAGTTTGAAAGCTCAGCGTAATACATTAGTTGGAGTGATGAGTCCTCATCCATCGAGGATATGTCATAACTATTCATTTATTTTAGTGTTTTATTTTATTGAGTCAGTCGGAGTAAGTTGGGGGTTATTTTTTATAACGCTGAACTTACACTTCAATTTGAGTGTAAGGTAGTTGTTGTAAATATATTTACCCAACTTTGGAGTTGGGGTCAAATCCACAAGGAAAAATGTGAGTGATGATCAAGTTAATTCAAAATAATGAATACTTATTAAATGCAAACCAATAATACAAAGAGATAAAAATGGGGGTGATAAAAGTATCAATACAAATATTTCTTTTTGGGTTTTTTCCAAGTGTAAATTTGGGGCTACAAATAATTAGAGTTTTATTACTTAGGCACAGATCTTGGGATCATGAATTACTAAGGGAAGTAACATTTGAATGCTAATAGTTAACTTTCTTTTTAGTAAATCAAGTGTTGGTAGGTTTGGTTATATGTTTTGATGTTGGCCTGTTAACAAAACACCAAACTTTTACTCATTGATTCTTTAGATACCAAATGTTTTGGTTCAATAATTAGTAACCAAACATCAATTTAAGCATCCCTATTTCTAGGATAATACCCATGGTATAGTCAACTTAACAATCACTCTTATGTCTCAGATAGTGAAAATTTAGTAAATTATAAAAATAACTGTCTATTGTAGATTTGGTCTCCATATCAATCTTTCAAGGATGATGCAGATTCCTAAAATCTACCCATTCCCATCTTTCGAATATAGCTTAGCTTTTAAGATCATGGGATTTTCACCCACAAACCCATTTGGGTATTTGGGGCTTTCACCAATAAATTTCCACCAATTTGGTCCAGTAATGACAAAACCCATCAACAGGAACTACTAATAGAAGCTAACAATAAAAAACCACACGCACTTTAACCCCTATTCACACATAACCCCAAAAGGGTGTAGCTACACATAAGCTAAATAAGCAAAGATATACCCATAATCTCCATTGAAATGATTTATTGAAGACTAAGTGATGTTATTTCAAACTTTGCACTCCTACAAATCTCTAGTGGAGGTGAGCTATTCCTCCTCTTAGAGGTTACTCCAATAAATGCTTTATGAAAAATTTATACAATATTGTATTCTCCAGGAATAGAGGCTATGAACTCAATAACAAAATCTAAAAATTGGGGAAGATGGAATATGACCAATAATAGGGTTTGAGACCTTTTTTTGTAAAAGTTGGGACCAGCCACGTAAATTAAAGTTGGGACCAGCCACGTGAATTAACATTTCTGCCCTTGGGCTGCACTTTTTCATTGTGCCGCGATTACATAGGCTTGGCCGCGACCACGGCTACTGTGACCATGATCAGCTCATGCGACTGCAGTAGATTTACCTTCTTGACTGAGCAAAATCATGGTCCTCAGATCGCGACCATGGTAATTGAGGCCATTTCTGTTCAAGTTCTTCAATTGAACTTTCTTACCTTCTTTTGATCATGCTTACGCTCAAATCCACATCTTTCTATTTCATCAACTATGTGCCTACAAAATGTGGATATTGGTGCATTCAATCGTAATTATGTCTGAATTATTCATTCAAATCATTGTAATGTGCACGAATGTTGACTTCAAATGATTGGGAAAAATCATCTCTCATCAACATCCCCAACTTAAGGCTTTTGCTTTTCCTCAAGCAACACTATCTCTTACAATGAGACAAAAATTATCTATACCCAAACATCACGCCTAAAATCTCACACTAACTTCATCTTAGTCACTACTACAAGTAGCTCGTTACCCCATTTTTCATTACACCCCTGAACATATAATGCATAATCTAAGGATGCACAAGACTTCTAAGAGAAACCAATACTCTAGAAGTGACTCACTTTTGACCAAAATTAGGCTATACTCCATTTGCTTTATTTCTCAAAAGGTGAAAAAGTTACCGCCTCAACTTATTCAAATGCCTTCGCACAAGAAAGTAAATTCCACAAGCTACCATGTACGTAACTAGAAATTTAAGTGCAAAAACTCTTTACCTTACAAGAACTATATATGTTAATAAGTGTAATACCATAGGATTGAATCTATTTACAATAACCATTTCAAAAAAAGTAAATGGTTGGCAATCTAAAGGACTTTTTGAGCTTGTAATGTAGGTTCGGGTTAGGTAGGATATTATTTGGGAATGACATAGCTACTCCAATCCTTGAACGACTCCATTACACTATTTAATATGCCTTTTTGACTATGGGTCACTCCTCTTTGATCCTTTCTCTTTTTATATTCCTTCTTTTTGCCTCTTTTGTTCACCCATTTTCTTTTATTTCTTTTCTTGAATTTTTCGTGCAATTCTTTACTTTGCTTGACCTTTTATTTTTATATATTTTTTTCAAATCATGGGTATTAAGGCATTTCACTATAAACTTTGTGACCCCAAAGCTACATCCATCAATATTCACCACCCCCAACTTAGGCTTTTAGCCTCAAGTTGCATTTTTAAATTCAAGGATGGTATGGTTCAAAAGAGGGATAAAAAATAAGAGTTCACGGCTTGTAATATGCATGCCAAAGAATGTTCCAAAGGCTCAAAGTGGATAACTAGGGATTACACCCATTCATGGGTAGGCTTTTTTAAGATAAAGTGGTTTCCAAAGTCACAAAGATAGCCTAAGATTGTTACTCCAACCAAATACAGTAAAAAAATAGCTTTATAAGACTAATGGGGGAAGATCTAGATAACATAAGTATACAAGATATGAAGACAAGTTACTCAACACACATGGCATGTAAAATTATCCAATGAGGCTAAATTGCCCCTCCCATTAGAGACAAAATTAGAAACCCTATCACTATTCATAAGTCAAAAATTTGCAAGGCCATGGAAAGAGAAAAAGTTTTGTTACAAAGTTGCTCACATCCATGCCCTTGATTTTTGAAAGGTTTTAGACGGAGGGGCCTATTTATTTTGTATTAGCACCACGCACAATTTTGCAAAACATGAAAAAAACCAAAGCCCTAGTATCCTATTTTGACTCAATATGGGAAAACCAACCTTATGGCTACTCAAACTTCGCCAATGGTGCACAATGGGACCCCAAACTTTACAATGCCATAGGTACCCAGACATCCCTTTCATTAATGACCTAAATGCCACAGGTAATAAGAATTCCCCTACATCTATGGAGAAAAACCCAAACACGACTCCTTACCCTTAAGAATATCGTCAATAAATCTATCATATCGCAAGGCTTGTCATGTATCAGCATAATCTGAATAAAACTAATGTAAAAAGAAAAACTAAAAGTGAAAATCATGATAATCCATGAATACGTGGGCACGCTCAAAGTGACCAAATATAGCATCCAAATATAAAATAAAACAATATCCAAAATGTTATCCAAAACATCTAACAACAATCAAAATAATGAAAATCTAGGGAAAAACATCCCCAACTAAGGAGCAAGCAGTGTCCCCACCGCAAGATCAATAAAGCATAAGCAAAAAGTAAGGGTTCCCCCTGGATATGCATCAGGAGCTTCTCTCTCCTGCTAACTCTGCACCATTACTACCAGCATCATTAGCGGACCAATCTGTAGGGGCCTCATCATCACTCTCTACCCTAGGAGAAGGCAATCTATAATGGGGTTTTAGGACCTTCCACAGGCCCTTTACCCTCTTCCACATCTTTTTAAAGAAATTTTCCCTCTTCTTCATCTTCTTATGGGAGTCCCTAAGGTATTTGTGTGATCCATCTAAGGATGAGTAGGATTTCTCAAACCTAGCAATAGTGACTTTATGCATCTTCTACTCCTCCGGATATATGTCATAATCCAACTGAGTAACGTAGCAACAGTGGCTTTCTACTTCTTCTACTCCTCCCGATATATTTTATAATCAAACTGAGTCACATATGAATGGCGAGCGGTGGAGGACTTTTCTTGTCCCTGAGAAAATCTGGACACTGTCTCCTTAACCTCCAGTATCTGACTTGAGATGTCATCAAAGGGGTTGGCTAATGAAGTTCTACAAGAATATTTGCCCTCCTTGGTCGACTTGCCTGAGGCCATATTTTTTTCTTGCTCTATCCTAGGGAACCCTAACCCTAAAATTTGAATTGGAAAATGCGAGGACCTGGGAGTGCCCATGTATCTACAGCATACTCCTCTACATGTGCTCTCCTACATAACTTAGTAATAAGGGATGGGAAGAAATGATGTGTACCCCTATGGTTCTTGAAGAACCTCCACTCTGAGAGAAAAATATCTCCAACATTAAGTGTAATGCCATATAGGATACAAGCCACCATCAAAGCTTACAAGACTCTGACAATGGTTATATGAGTGCACGACGATACTCTACTACAGATGATATCCAACTAAATCCTAGCCTCAGCTGTGAAATCATTCATCAAAATGTGTTTCTTGGTGGTGGCATAGGGAACCTCTTTTTTAGGACATAAAATATTCATCATCCAGGTCCTCAGATGCTTTTGTATAGAATTGCTCCATGTCAGCATCTGGGAGCCTATACACCTCATTGATCCTCTCTGCTCCGTAGTTCACTTTCTTACCATGTATTTTCATCACTAAGTTTGTGAGAGAAACTATATTGAGGTTCATATAGAACTCACGTACCCACTACTCATTAGCATTGCAGGGGTTCGAGGAAAAGCACCTACACCCGGTAGTAGTGAGTCTGGCATAGAAACCTGGGATCTTCTCCTCCACTTTGTCTAAGTTGATACCCCTCTCAGGGAGCATCTTTTTCCTAGGCAAGTCAACATAATAAAGGTTTTGGCATTAAGCGGCCATGAATTTTATGTTTTCAAAATCTCTCATTCTTGTTTCTTAGTACCTGTAAGCAATACATGACAGACCATTATTAGCACTATCATATCCAAAAACATGTTAAATTGATCAATCAACCTCAAGTGGTGCATAATAGCATGTTATAGGGGTGAGAAATGGATGTTCAGAAATTTTGGTATCTAGAGACACTACCCTTAGATATGGTTATCGCAGAGCAATGACCACGTTCGTGTTACTATCGCAATCATTGGGACCACTATCACGGTACCTGCTACCATAGTCGACAACCTACATATCTCTCAAAAAATATGATTTTAACCACAATTTTATGTTCCAACTAGGCACATAAACATCAGCAACAATGAACTTAAGCTTAGGATGCATGATCATAGCCCTAAACTTGATGGAATTCATATTGAACTCATTGGGGTAATTAATCGAACACATGGTGTAGACGTTAATTTTAACCATTTAAGGCCTAAATTTGGGTACTCAAGACTTCCCCATTAGTGTGTACACCAACTAAAACAGCTAATCACAACAATAATCATCAACAAACATGTATTTTGTAATGACAATGACATTTCAGGCCTTTCTCTATACTACAAGTTCTAAGCATGTAACTAAATTAAAAAAAGGAATTGAGAAAACATACAAAGTATGATGATGCAAAATGAATGAAGGTACACTTGGATACTCTACATAATGCCAAAAATTCTAGAGAACTTATAAAAGGTGCGTGTGAAGGAATGGCAGTAGGATGGTCATTTAAGCTGATTTGACCGCTATCACAGTCCTAGTTCCGCTATTGCGGTCACACGGCCTCCATGATCGTGATGGGACAGAGTGCGGTTGCGGTGACTGAGACCAAAATATAGGTCTCTATACTTGTCTATTCAGTCTAACACACCACTTTCACAACTCCTTTTTTTCGATTTCAATGAAGATTTCTCCTAGCACCTTTTTTTATGGATTATTCATGAACACATGCAAAAATGAAATCTACTCTATCATGCATACAATAAAAGGATGCAGTCCTCTTTCACGGCTTGATGGGATGCCTTTCATCAAGATCTTAGTTTAACATCTTAGCATGACATGTCCTCCACTTACTTTTGTGCTTCCACTTAGAATATTTGAATCTCCGTTCCAACTTTTGTTCATTGTGCAATGAGTGGCATAGGTACATAAGATTCATATCTTCCAAGATGAAACATATAATAAGCGAGGAAATGAAGAGAGAGCTTCGATCTCTCCATTTTGAAGACTTAAACCTTTTACCCAATTTTACATTAAATTTTTGGTTTGGTCCTTGGGAAAAGATGAGGACATCAATAGGCCACTAGTTGCATATTTGAAGTTAATTTCCTTGGCCATTGATGGTGGGTTTTCCACGAGCTCACTTAGATTGTCAAATCATATAATGTTGAAATTATACTCCTTCTCCTCACAATCCACTATTTGCCTAGGTAGATGGATTCTCATTACATCCTCTAAGAACAATGTTGAAAAATCATGTGAAAGAGGTTGAACCCCTAATTCTGGAACTTTCTCCTCTGTATCACTTTCACCTCGAAATGAGCTAGAGGCATCATACAAAATTGGCTTTGATTATTCTTTTGACTCTAGTACCATTTCCTTTATTGTGATATTTTCCAAATTATTTGATTTGATTTATTAGGAAATAATCGAGGATTCTTCACTACCAAGATTATTCTCATAGCTTGATTTGTTTTCTTAATTACCCTCTTCTTGGGAAATGGGCAAGGTAGTAATGTTTGCAAGATTCGATTCCTTTCCCATTTCCTCTATCTTGTCAATTTCCATTCCAAATACCTCGTTGAAATGATTTATGTCTTGTACATTTTCCCTAGTTGTAGTTTGATAATGCTCAAACTATACCTCTTTTACGAGAATGTAACAAATCGTTTTCAATATAAAACCCAACTAAGTTGGGGTTGAATCCCATAGGGAATATGGTGTAAATTTAAGTTATCTGTGAGTTAATTAACTGATAGTTAGCAGTTTCCTGTGAATGGGGGTTTTCAGAAAGGTAGCAAATAATTACTTCTCAATTCAGTGATTGAAATCAATATGATTAGGGAAATCAGAGTTATGTTTTCTATGGGTATTGGGATTTGATAGATGCTAGTAACGGTTCCAGATTCTTATGGTAGGTAGGAACAACAGACTATCCTTGTCGAAGTTATGTCTAAATTTTTCTCAACCTATTTAGACATTTAACCACCTAATTATTCAAACTTAGGGAATTTATATTTCATAACAAGATGTTATCTTATGTTAATTAATCTTGTTACAACATTAATTATTAAATAGAAGTTTGATGCTTCCAAGTCCCTGTTGATAATTCGCTTCTTACTAGGGTTGATTTCTTATCTCAAGAAAAATAACTAGTAAGCAAGGCCAATTGTTTACAACCAATTGTCAAAATATAAAATAATGGAATTAACAAGAATTTTCTACCACCGTTGTAATCTTGAACACATAGTTACGCTGCAAACCCAAACCCATAGATCCCACAACTTGGGTTAAGGGAATTTAGCTACTCATAATATAATAAGCAAGAAAACATGTTGAATTCACAATTTGATAGATGAACATACACAAAGATGAATAGAAACAAGTATTTCTCAGATTTATCACAGTAGAAAATCCCAAAACAATGGTAACAATAATTTCTCCAAAAGTAAACTGTAATGTTGTAGAGAAATCTATAGAGAAAACTTGATGAAAACGTGAAATTCAAAATGCTCAAAAAAAACCCAAAATTATGCCTTAAATACATCGGCCTAATTATGGAAACAAATCACAGATTACAGATCTTTTCTCGCACTGGTGACGACGAAGTGTGATGCCTCATCAGCAGTCTGAAAATTATCAGAAATGTCATCATCTTCTTCTCCAAGTTTGATGATTTCTGCTTTAGGCTGACGATGACACTCTGACGGCTTATTAAGAGTCTGAAGACTTATCAGAATTGTCGTCAGGTCCTCTTCCACTTTTATGAATTCTGCCATGGGATGATGGCATTCCTAACGGCTTATTAGACACCTGACGGCTTATCAGGGAATGTCCTCACACTTCTGCTCCCACTGCCTCACACTGTCTACAACTAATGATGATTCTTATAACTTATCACAAAGTTGAGAACTTATTAGAATTGTCATTGCTTCTTCACTTCAAAACCCATTATCTGTCTAAGGCTGACGACAACACTGATAGCTTATCACAACGCTGATGACTTTTTAGATAAGTTTTCAGTTGTACTTCCCTCTCTACTTGCTCAGAAATCAACTCTTTTACTAACATTATGGCTGGTTCTCTTGCATCTTAAGTTTTATTACAATATCAAAGAGAAAACAATCAAAAACGACAAAATTTACTTAAGACTTTGCACTTATTCTCAGTTAAAAGCCTCAAATGTGTTAGCATCTGCTCATACATCAACAACATTAACTTAAAACAATTTCTTGTCCTCAAGCAACTAAAACACAACCAAGAGGATACAAAGTACATTCGGCAGTCAACCATCCATATTATCTCAAAATATCTTCACCATCTCCAAGGTCAATTAATTTAATAAACAACTGTGCATTTTATTGAAGAACAACAATGCGACACACATGAATCAAGATATGACAACAATTCAGCAACAACAACCATGCATGTACCAAGATTACACTATCCAAACAAGTTAGCAACTACCAAAATAACTAGTGTACCCTCACTACAAAGAACTCCCACTTCACTTATATAAAAAATTACATATTTAACCAAGTGGGCAATCAAAATACGCTCACTCTAAGAATTAATTTCCAATCAATGTATGCCAAATACCATAGGCCTGCCCTTATTTTTATTTAAAAGATTTTTAGACAGGTCAGCTAGGATCTTTATAGGTCTTCTCTTTGGCTTGTAATGTAGGCTATGGGCTGGTATGATACTTGATGATATTTAAAGTAACTAAGCCTACTTGACACTTGATGATAGACGTATTTACACGACTAAAGCACCATAATTTACCCATATTTTAGCTAAGTTTTAAGGAAAATACATATAATTCCTGCATTTTTAGTCCATTTTCCTGTAAGTGAGCTAACCAACGTGATTAGCATGTTTTCAGGTATTAATGATGAAGATTTCAGCACTTTGTGGACCTTTGGGCAGCAAAGGAAAACTTTGCATAAAAGGGAAGACAGCTTTTGGAAGCTTATGGACTGAATGTGACGCATGGAAAACTTGTCCCGGGCAAAATCAGTATTTTTAAATACTTAGGGATGCAGCAGTAATTTAGTAGACAAAGACCTTATAAAAACCCTATTGCTGAATTTTTCAGCATGTTATGTTTTTATTCATAATTCACGTTATAGAATCTGTAAGTTTTACGAGAGGGAAAAACGGCAAACACGTGAGCAATGAGGGGAGCAAAATCGTCAATCCCTTTTGACGCCAATCTCATCCCCACCGTGAGATTATTCGAGCTTTGGTATGATGATGATGTCTATTGTGATCTTCGTTGTAATCATGAGTAGCTAAACTTCTCTGTTAGGGTTGTGGAAGCCTTTTGATATACTATCTATTACTATGAGTTTGTGAATTCTTGATACGTATGCTACTTATATCATTACTCTCTTCATCTTAATTACATTCTTGTGGTTGCAAACATATAGAATACGCCATTATAGCATTAACTTGTTCGAGAGAAAAGTTACATGTTTGGAGAAGAGAGTGTGACAAGGAAATAGGGCTACCAACCCCTATTTACACGTTAGTGCCGTAACTGGATTAACTTCTTGGAGAGTTTGTACCGTTAGTTACACGCTTTAAGCTCGAGAGAGTTAAGGTGAAATAATCCTTGATGGTTGAGAAACACTAGGATTTACCATTAGAATATGAATCTCTATAAGTGCATGCATGCCTGAATTCCGCATTACTCATAGTTAATAGATACGTGGAACTCATAAGGTGGACATAACCCTAACTTACAATTCTCATTGATTAAAATCTTACTAAACAAAGCATTCCGCTTTTACTTTGCTATTTTGATACTTTTAATTCACGCCTAAACCATTCCCCCTTTTTCGTGGAATTTTCGATCAACAGTCTACTAATAATTGCAACACTTAGTGACCAAGTATTCCCTGTGGGATTCGACACCCAACCCAGTTGGGTTCTATATTTGACAGCGACCGCTTACACTCTTGCGAGAGCTATAGTTTGGGCGTTATCAAATTTTGGCGCCGATGCCGGGGAATACAGTTGTCAACAAAGTTTGTGATAGTTACTAGACCCTTTGGTCAAAGATTCTCGAATTTTACTTTTAGTTGTTGTTTTTATTTTATTCAGGTTCTGTTGAGTGCATGCCAAATACTCATAGTTCTGGACAACCATTGTTACCCATAAATCTTGAACCTAAACTTATTGGCAGAATAGATGCACAGCGTGACATTGACCGAAGGGCGGCTCAACAGGAGCAGGCTAGACTAGCTCCATTGGCAGCTGCTCAAGTGCATCAACAGAATATTGATAACCCAGGGCGAGCAACAAATCCTTATGATGAGGACCTGGGTGATGATGAGTTACTGAATCCTAGGCGTACTGATGAGGTGGCGGAACCTATGCATAGGAAGGAACGTCAAGCTAGAATGAGACCTGACCGCCGAGCTGTGCAGGCTCCTTTTGATGATGATGATGACGATCTGGATGGAGATGGTGCCACAGGGGCTATTATTCCTCCACCCTTGGCACCCAGAGCTAAGTTCAATATCACTAGCACCATGATTCAGTTATTGCAGCTCAAGGGGTTATTTGGTGGACTTGCAGGAGATGATCTGAATATGCATCTGGTAAATTTTATTTCAAAATGCAAGTCGTTTGACAATCCAGGAGTTGGGCAGAATGTAATTCGGCTGCGCTTATTTCCATTATCTCTGTCTGGGGAGGCAACTCTATGGCTGAACGGGATAACTCCTGATTCTATTACTAATTGGAGGCAACTGAAAGACGCTTTCCTAGAAAGATTCTTTCCGCCATCCAAGAGAGCCCAACTATGGGATGAGATCAACAATTTTCAACATTTTCCAACTGAAGCTCTCCACGAAACATGGGAGAGGTTCAAGAAGAAGCTTATGCGGTGCCCAAACCATCAGATGACGAATATCCACTTGATGGAAATATTATATAGGGCTTTGAACTCGGTGACAAAGCCAGTGGTTGATAATGCTATAGGTGGGTCATTCATGGACCTTACTTTTCTTGAGGCAAGTGATATACTAGATCGTATGACAAAGCAGAGTAGAGCTTGGCATACAAGAGATTCTGAGGTAGCAAGCTCTACCGTATCTATTGGCTTGACTGCAGAGCAGAGGCGTAGACAAGAGGAACGTGACCAAGATATGGATCACATGAAAATGCAGATGGATATTCTTACCAAGCACTTATTATCAGGGAAGACCGAAAAGGTTAAGGCCGTTGTATCACAGGGAAGAGATGAATCCGACTCTGAGAAAGAAGCGAACTACTTGAATAATCAGGGGGGTTTCCGAGGCAATGCCCAAGGAAACCAAGGTCGGAACAATTATGATAAATCTGGATACAAGGACCGCGATCAAGGTGGTTGGAAGAATTAAACTGACAGGAGTGGTTTGTACATTCCTCCTGGATATCGTGAGGCTGTGGCGTCTGGCTCTGGAAAGATGTCCATGGATGATATGATGGCTAAGCTGTTGAAAGGGGTGGAGGCAACCAATATGGGCATTACTGAGGTAAAGAATGATTTGTCATCAATAAATCAATTGGTTGATTTGCATTCTACCGCGATAAAACAGCTGGAGCAACAATTGAGTCAACTATCAGCGGCATTCAATCAAAGAAAGGATGGCACCTTACCTAGCGACACTGTGCAAAACCCAAGAAATGATGGATCATGTATGTCTATTACTACCAGGAGAGGTAAAGCGATGGAAAATCCATCCAAAGGCAAGCAGGTGATTGATGATATAGCAGATAATGTTATTGATGCAGAATGTGAAGAGGCCGTAGAAGCTGAAGATAGTGTTCCTGACGTTACCCCTAGATGTCTGCAGCCTGAAAAGATCGACAATCGGAAGCAAGATAAAAAGGAAGTGGCAGAGAAAACTATTCCCCTTCCACCACCACCTTTTCCTCAGAGACTGAAGAAGAAAACCGATGACACCAGGTTCAATAAATTCATGACTATGTTGAAGCAGCTGACTATTAATGTTCCGTTGGTGGAGGCGCTAGAGCAGGTGCCCGGATACGCTAAATTCATGAAGGATATTTTGACAAAGAAGCGGGCATCAAGCTATGAGCTGGTAGATAATGTTCATCATTGCAGTGCAATCGCTATATGATCGCTAGTTCAGAAGAAGGAAGATCCTGGTGCTTTCATTATTCCTTGCACGGTTGGATCTTTGGATTTTGCTAAGGCATTGTGCTATTTTGGAGCTAGCATTAATTTGATGCCACTATCTATTTACAAAAAGTTGGGGTTGGGTGATCCTACACCAACTAATATGCGACTCGTGATGGAAGATAGGTCGATAAAATGATCTGTTGGTATCTTATATGATGTATTGGTGAAGGTGTCCACCTTTATCTTTCCTGTAGACCTTGTTATTTTGGACTGCGAGGTGGATTTTAAAGTTCCCATAATCTTAGGGCGTCCTTTTCTTGCAACAGGAAGTGTGCTTATTGATCTAAGAGCTAATGAGCTTTTATTTCAGATGAATGATGAAGTGGTCCGTTTTGATGTATGCAAATCAATGAAGCAGCCCAAAGATATGGATGTGTTCTCTGTAGCTGATGTTTATTATGATGATGAGAAAGAATTATCTGTAGAGAAATAACTTATTATTGATCCATTGGCTGTTGTGCTTATGAATTCTGAGCGTGAGGATGTTGATGAGTATGAAGAAACTATTTGTGCTCTAACAGGAATTGGCTCCTATTCTCATGCTACTAAGAAGCTGGATCTGTATCTTAAAAATCGCCCTTCACCACCATCAAAGCCATCCATTAAAGAACCACCAGTGCTAGAATTAAAGGAGCTGCCCAGTCACCTGAAATATGCGTTTTTGGGAAGTGGTGATACACTTTCGGTTATTGTTGCGGCTGATTTAGGTGAGCAGTAGGTTGCGGCTCTTATTTCTGTTCTGAGGAGATACAAGCGATCCATCGGTTGGACTATTGCTGATATTATTGGTATCCCTCCTGGGATATGTATGCACAAGATTCAGCTCGAGGAAAATTGTGTGCCCACCATTGAGCATCAACGACGTTTGAATCCACCCATATAGGAGGTGGTGAAGAAAGAGATTATTAAGTGGTTAGATGCTGGGGTAGTATATCCAATCATCGACAGTACATGGGTAAGTCTGGTACAGTGTGTGCCCAAGAAAGGGGGCATGACGGTAGTTGCGAATGAAAAGAATAAGCTGATTCCACTCAGAGCTGTCACAGGGTGGAGAGTGTGTATGGACTACTGGAAGCTAAATTCGTGGATGCTTAAGGATCACATCCCAATGCCATTCATAGACCAAATGCTTGATCGATTGGCAGGGAAGGGATGGTTTTGTTTCTTAGATGGTTATTCCGGTTATAATCAGATTTGTATTGCTCCTGAGGATCAAGAGAACACCACTTTTACATGCCCATATGGTACATTTGCCTTCAAACGTATGCCATTTGGGTTATGTAATGCACCTGCCACTTTTCAGCGTTGTATGATATCCATTTTTTTATATGGTTGAAGACACCTTGGAGGTGTTCATGGATGATATTTCAGTCGTGGGTGAATCATTTTAATCGTTCTTGGTGAATCTGAGTATGGCGTTACAGAGATGTGTTGAGTTCAACTTGGTGCTAAACTGGGAGAAGTCCCATTTTATGGTTAAGAAAGGCATTGTTCTTGGGCACAAAGTCTCCGAAAGAGGAATTGAAGTTGATCGAGCCAAAATTGAAGTTATCGAGAAACTACCACCTCTAATTTCTGTAAAGGGAGTTCGTAGTTTCCTCGGTCATGCAGGTTTTTATCGAAGGTTTATCAAAGACTTCTCCAAGATTGGCAGTCCGTTATGCAAACTCTTGGAGAAGGATGCGAAGTTCGACTTTAGTGAAGATTGCTTGAAGGCATTTGAATGCCTCAAAGGGAAGCTAGTTGAAGCTCCTATTATTGTAGCACCCAATTGGTCTCTACCATTTGAAGTGATGTGTGATGCAAGTGGGGTAGCTTTGGGTGCTGTACTTGGTCATAAAAGAGAAAGTCTATTTCATTCAATATACTATGCGAGAAAGGCCTTGAATGGAGCCCAGGAGAACTATACCATCACGGAGCAAGAGCTTCTAGCAGTTGTTTATGCTTTTGAATAGTTCCGTGCTTACTTGTTGGGAACCAAAGTGGTAGTTCATACAGATCATGCGGCTCTGAGATATTTAATGACAAAGAAGGATTCTAAGCCAAGGCTAATTCGGTGGTTGCTATTGCTTCAAGAATTTGATTTCGAGGTAAAGGATAGAAAAGGTTGCGAAAATCAAGTAGCTGATCATCTATCTAGACTTGAGAGTGCGCACATAGCGCAACCCGACCTTGATATTGATAATGCATTTCCCGACGAAGAGATCCTAGCCGCTATGGTGGAAGACATACTGTGGTATGCGGACTTTGCGAACTACATGGTAAGTAAAGTGATGCCTGAGAATCTCTCCTTTCATCAAAAGAGAAAGTTCATGCATGATGTGAAACACTACTTCTGGGTTGAACCGTATCTTTTTCGACGATGTGCTGATGGTGTTATTAGGCGATGCATCTCTGATGTGGAGGTACCTAGCATCTTGGAAGCAAGTCATGCTTCCCAAGTTGGGGGTCACCATGCTGGTGATCGGACAGCCAGGAAGGTATTGCAAAACGGCTATTATTGGCCTTCATTATTCAAGAATGCTTACGATTTTGTGAGAAGATGTGAATAGTGTCAGAGACAAGGCTCTATCTCGAAGCACCATGAGATGCCCATGTCTAAAATTCTTGAAGTGGAGCTATTTGATGTATGGGGTATTGATTTTATGGGCCCATTTATGAGTTCGTTTGGGATGAAATATATCCTAGTTGTTGTGGATTATGTATCCAAATGGGTCAAAGCAGTAGTGCTGGCTGATAATGAAGGTAAGCGTGTTGTAGCATTCTTAAAGAGAAATATCTTCTCTCATTTTGGGGTACCACGTACCATCATAAGCGATGGAGGATCACACTTTTGTAACAAGTTGTTCAGAGCCGTATTGGTGAAATATGGGGTCAAGCAACATAAGGTAGCTACACCTTACAACCCACAAACTAGTGGGAAGGTAGAGGTTTCTAATCGAGAGATCAAGCTGATCCTTGCTAAGACTGTAAATGCTAGTTGGAAGGATTGGTCCCGAAAGATGGATGATGCCTTATGGGCTGATAGGACTGCATTCAAGACACCAGTTGGCATGTCCCCGTACCAACTAGTTTATGGGAAGGCTTTTCACTTGCCGATTGAGCTCGAACATAAAGCATTGTGGGCGTTGAAGAGGCTTAACTTGACATGGGATAATGCAATTAATCTGAGATTGGAGCAGCTGAATAAGATGGATGAATTCCGTCTACATATGTATGAAAGGGAAAACCTCTACAAAGAACGGATGAAAAAGTACCATGATCGGCGGATTATCCAACGAAACTTTCAGAAGGGTGATATGGTACTTCTTTTCAACTCCAGACTAAAGCTATTTCCAGGTAAGTTAAAGTCTAAATGGTCTGGTCCGTTCGGAATTAGCCAAGTCTACTCGTCTGGAGTAGTAGAGTTAGAAGGCATTGATGGTGGTGTCTTTAAAGTGAATGGCCAAAGAGTGAAGCCATATATCGGTCCTCTTGACTCGATAAAATGCATGGACACCATCTATATCGACGAAGTCTAAGTAATTGAGATAACTATGTCGTGCCGCGACAATAAATCAAGCGCTAAATGGGAGGCAACCCATCATTTCTAATCGTTTTGTTTTACTAAGATTTTGTTTTTGTTAAATAAAAATCCAAAAATAAGAGTCGAGCCACAACCAAAACTAAGGCGCTTGGTGGGAGGTAACCCATCGTTCTAATTGTTTTTTTTTTGAGTAAATGTAGGTGTAAGACTTATAAAGGAGGAGATCTAGCCCAAATTTTAATTTGGAATTGTGTCATGTTGAAGGTGGTAAGTTTTGAATGAAGAAACAAAGGCTATTGGTTAGGCATTGCCTATGCAAATCTAGGCAACGAACAAGGCAACACCTATGCTATGGCCTAAGCTCTCTGAATCTACAATGCCATAGCATAGGTGCCGCCTATGCCCAACAATGCCATAGCATAGGCGCCACCTATGCCATTGCCTTTTCTATATGAATCTACAATGCCATAGCATAGGCGCCGCCTATGCTCAACTAGGCTTTGCAAAAGGCGCCGCCTATGCTAAGCATAGGCAAAGCATTAGGCGCCGCCTATGCTTACTTTTTGGTCTCCTAATCCAATTTTAAATGGGTCAAACCCGACCCAAGCCTTGTCCTATAAATAAAACTTCAACATTAGAACAAAACACACTTATTTTCTCAACCTAGGCGCCGCCTTTACTCTCCAAATCTCTCAAAAATTTTCTTTTTGCTCTTCTAACCTTGCAAGATCATCTTCCGAGGCCATCACCAAGTAAGTACTTCTTTTATATTTCGTAGTTATTACAATACTACACCTATAATGATGTGTTAAATCTTGAAGTATTGTTGGTGATTTGAATGTAGTTGGTTTGTATTGATACATCTAGTTGAGTGAAAGAATACGTATGGGTGTTCTAAACTTTGTTCCGATTTGTATTTTGGTTGTTATACACTGTCATCTTTTTGCGGAATTGAAATGGTAAAGCTAATCACATAATAGTGTAGTTGAAGGTTGGAATGTTTGAATGACTCGTTCAACGAGATAAAAGATCATGACTGAATACAAGCATGAGATGTTGTGATTATTTCTATGCCATAAACTTGATTCAATCTCTACGTAGTAGTCTTGTTCCAAAAGTGCATTAATCCAAACCATACAGTATGGTCATGTTTATATGAAATAGAGTTGAAAAGGATAGTGAAGACGACATGAAAAGTATGACTGCGCTGAATATATTGTTGGAACATAACACCTAAATGTATGGAGATAAAGTCTGAGTAATCGACATCGTTCACTTAATTAGTTTGTCACCACAAATTAAGTGTGGGGTGGTGCCACTACTGTTTTTTTGTCGATTGTATCTACCGAGATGAAGGTAACATGACTTTATTTTAATCTCAGGAACAATGGCACCAAAAAGTCGACCAGGAAAAGAAAAAGCATCCACCTCACAGAAAGGTCAGAAAAGGGGAAGAAAAGAGCAAGCTGAATCCTCCTCGCTGCAAATACCTGGCCGCATGTTCGGGATAAAATGGTTCCTAGAGGAGGAAGGAAAGGAGTGGTACAAGAACAACAAAGTGAAAAAATATGTTCACGTGGAGTTAATACAAAAAGAGAGCCTAGCAAAGAGAGAACCTCGCATTTTGGCTAAAATAATGGCGCAACATTTTGATTTCATTTTCCGAGATATGGGAGAGTTCAATCTTGATCTAACATGAGAATTCTATGCCAATTGGTCCCCAAAGACTACAGGGAGTGAAGCAAAGATTCGGGGCCAAGTCTTGCAACTAAATGCAAAGTTCTTCAACTCTTTTCTTGGTTTGCCATCTGTAGATCCATCACCGCTCAAGGAGCTTTATAACAGACCTCTAAACTTGAAAATTTCGATGCAAAGACTTGAAAATTTCACGAAGTGTTGGGACTTAGTCATTTTCAAGACCCCTAAACTTCGATGATTTTATTTTTGACCTTCCTGACCTCGGGACTTTGATTTTGGAGTTGATGTATTATTGGGGTAGTTAAAAGTATGTCCCCGATGAGTTTTGTAATTTTTGGACGAGCGTAAGGGCGTGCTTGGATCACCAAAACTATAGCAGCACTAGGATTAGTCCGCGCTGTGCCCTTTAGTGTACCGCTTTAAATCTAGCATCACCTCTTTTAGTGCACTGCTCTATGACCCCGTCTTCCTCTCCATTCCAGTGATCTAGAGACATCGTTTCCCCTTCCTTTATTCCATCTTTTTTTCCTCATTATTTTAGGGTATTCAAGTCTTTTTCCCATCACTCAGTTGTTCCATAACACAAGATTGGGGATCCCAAAGAATATTATTTTCTCTTTTAATCACAAATTCTATTAAAAGAAGCCTCTCTTTCCTACAATACAAACCCTAACCCTAACTTAAGCAATGAAGGAATTCAATCTTCAAACCTCAAGAAATTCCCAAGAATCTTCACAAAATCATCTAGTGAGGTATGTGTGATGTTCATCCATGGGTTCCTCTAACCCATGGAATACAAGAACCTTTTCTGGTGTTTTAAATTATGAGTTTTAAATGTTCAAGTTGAACTAATTCCATGAATCTCTTGTTAATTAAATTGTAGGTTATGGTTACAAGTATTTTCAAGTAGAATGAACCGCATCATGTTTGAGTATTGGAATTTACACTTCATATTCAATGGTTTTTAGGATAAATCCTCAAGTTATGGGTTAAACCATAAAATCCTATTGTTTCCTCATGTTTAAGATATACTCATGTTTAAATGTACGATTTTCACATGTTTTGATGAGACACCTTGTTTGGGTCTTTGAACCATAATCACGTGTTACTGTGTTTCAAGATTGATATTGCATACTCATGTTCATTCAGTATTAGTGGGTTATGGACACCCGATACATATGTGTTTTACATAAATTTATCTTTTCAAGTACTTAGACAGTTAATCCATGACTCTTA
Organism: Capsicum pubescens; assembly: GCA_030864215.1. NCBI lineage: Eukaryota > Viridiplantae > Streptophyta > Magnoliopsida > Solanales > Solanaceae > Capsicum > Capsicum pubescens. The sequence continues at coordinate 221,515,842 of CM061540.1, read as the reverse complement.
TCAGTATACATACATGTTTATGATCATGATAAGAACTATCAGTTATGTAATAATATTTTGTTTAGTTCAATCCATTCCAGTATCAGCGTTAGTTTAGTTGAGAGTAAGATTTAGCACTGAGCGAACTCAGGGATGAGTGCTCACCTGTAATTAGACAGTGTGACCCTTAGTAGCAATCCATTAGTTACAGAACTACGTTGTAAACGTAGGCTAGATATGTTTACCTGCCAGTTGAGGGTTGACTAATTGTCTACCTGCCAGTTGAGGGTGACACATATCTATTTAGAGCACCTTCAAGTTAAGGGTGACTCCATGTTCCTTTAGGACACCAGTTTAGTGCATCTACACAGCCAGTGTTAGTACTCATGGCATGATCTGACACCCTTCCAACTAGGGTTATTGGTTGGACCTCGATTAGCTCAGATTAGGGAATGTCGTTAGATGATACAACAAAGAATCTCAGTACAGTACTTTACTTTATTCTAAGTTTAGGATTGCTTGACCAAGTGTACAAACCTTTAGTTATTCAGTTACACATTTTATAGTTTTTCAAATTTCAGACTTATATCTTATTACAAATTTATTCTTGGTTTTGCATTCTCAGATATTACAGTTTGCATGAATTCATGTTCAGTTATCTCATGCTATTTTGTTAGTCCTTATTTCATATGTGATGTACCCCATATATATCAGCCTAACCTCCTCTCATATACAAGTACATTCAAAGTACTAATCGCATACTCTTTTTTGTGCTATGATGTCTTATATCATAGGTTCGGATATATAATATCCCGACTGTAGTTAGACAACTCAGTGTAATCTAGCAGTCGCAGTGGTAAGTCATTATCTATCGAGTACATTTTATGATTATTCCGTTATTTTAGGATTTTATTTTATTTAGTCAGTTGGAGTTAGTTGGGGGTCTATCCCATCAACTGCCCAATTAGTTTAAAGGGTTTCAGTCATACATATATTTAGTTAGATAGTCAGTCGGTCACTTTCAGTTTTATTAGATATTGCAGACTTATGATTGATCTGGTATTTCAGTATTTAGATTTATATTTTCCATCTCAGTTCATCTTTCCCACAGGTGTTATGTTCATGTTTATTCAGCGCTCACTGAATGGTTCGAGACATAAACCATAAAATTTGAAACAATACAAAAATAAGGACAACAAAGAAAAATGAAATAATAATATAAAGGATGGATAGAATGACACAAAAGAGGGAACATAAGAAAACTACAATATACTAAATTGAGGCCCTCAAATATATCGACTACAAGCACCAATTATCCAACGAAGACTGAGAAATATGTTGAACCCGCACAACCCATATTTCTAGAAAATTCATAAGATCTTAACAAGTTTATCATAAACACAAGCAAGTGTATTTCAAAACATATCCAAAATCATCTAAATATTAATTCCAAGACTCCTTGCTATTTATAGGCCCATATTCTACTTATTACAATTTGGGTCCAAAAGTGACCCTAAAACACTTGTGCCCAAAAGTGACCCAAGGTCCAAAACATAACAAAGTAGTCTTCATTCTCTCGATCTCCTCATGGGGGATCACAATATTCCTCTTCATCCCTAAATCGTGGCCATGAGGCACTCTCACTTTTATTATCCTCTCCTTCTTGAAATGATTTTGTCCTCAAATTCAAGAGTTCATCATGTTCATGCTCAAGGAATTATGGGGAGTTCTTAGAAGTGGTAGGGAGCATAACATGTGTAGGCAAGTAAAGTAGAATGCTAAGCTCTCCTTCTTCAGGCCAAACTTTCTCCATCGGCACTTTGTTGTCTATCATATTTGGAGTTGTAAGATCCCCATCACATGGGTTCACATCAAGTTCCACATTTTCATAAGGTCTCGTCGTGTTAGACACTCACTCATTCGGTGACCCCTCCTTGAAATTTATAGCATTGAATACCCTTAAGAGTAGGATTACCTCCTTCTCTAGGGGTATACTTTGGAGAACTCTTCTCAATGGTATTTTTCTTAGAGTCAAAGCCTTGACTCCAATTGGAGGAAAAAAAAATTCCCACCTCAGGCTTAGTTGCCTCCTTTTCCAACTTGACATCTCTCTCAACATCAATAGTCATCTCTAAAAGATCATCCATCCCGGCAAATTTATGTATTGACATTCGATAGGTAATTTCTTAATTCAATCCTACCTTAAACCGGATCCTGGTGTGCTTTTTATCCTCGTTGTTATCAAGCTTCAAGATTAGATTTTGAAATTTATCATAGTATGATTCAACATTCTTGTCTTCTTATCTCAAATTGTACAACTTGGCAAGAAACCCTTGTCTATATCTCTCCAAAACATTTTTGGCTCGCATGAGGGCCTTCATAACATCCCATGGTGGATATTGACCTCCATGAAGGATCCCTTTTCTTCTCTTATCCGATACCCACCAAGTCAAAGAATATCCTTCAAATTGAGAAATGACATAGGTCGTCTTCTTAACATCCGACAAATCATTAGCTTGGAAGATCCTATCATATTGCAACTCCCATTTTAGGTACCCTTCGGGATCACTACCTACATGAAATTTTACAAAAGTGACCTTTATAGAATTTAGACCCATATCATGACCTCCATAGTCACCTTGGTATATTGGTACAATGCCCTTGTGTACCATATCTATAACCTCCTTCAATATATCCTACAAACGCTCCTTGAACTCCAACTGCTTGGTTTGGTGGCATTTGGTTAAGTGGTTCTTGGTAGGGTGGATTCAAATTTTTTGGCCTTTGGTAGTGTGGTATTTACATTTGGTGTACTTGATAGGGTTGGTAGTAGGGTGGATTGAGGCCTTGTGGGTTCAATCCTCAGGAATTTGGTAGTTTGGAACTTGAATTAGGGGTGTTTGATTAGGTGGAGTGAGAAATTGTGGAGCTGGGCTGTTTTTTTGGGGCGTTTGTTTGTTGAATTGTATTGGTAGAGATACATGTCGTGGAGTTTGGTTTGTAGTAGTAGTGGTAGGAAAGTGAGCACTTACTTGTGGGAGAGGGTAGAATATATTGTGGCGAGTTATAGGAGAGATGGTATCCAAAGTCTCTTGAACTTGCACACTTGAGGATGCCAGGAGGTGGAGTTGAGGAGTAGCATTGGAAGAATTATGGTTTCCTTCCACACTTACCACCCTTCTATCTAAATTCATCACTCTTTCCTCCAAATCGGACAGCATCTCATTCATATCTTTCCGTATTCCCATTATAGCTTCCATTATTGTCTCGTTTTTGATAGGTTGCATCTTATCTACTGAATCCATGGTACGTATTAATGAGAAACTCAACAAAACTAACAAACAAGGTTAACATTCGTGAAATGAATCCTCTTGATCCAAGTGTTTGGATTTGCTCACAATTTAGTTCAACTTGTTGATATTCATTGGTTGTAGTTGGTATATAACTCTAGTAGGAAGTGAAGGACTTGAAGAACTTGAATTTCAAGTGTTAAACTAAGAAAAGAAAAGATAAAGGAATGAAAATACATAAGAAACTAAGACACAAAAGAAGAGTAAACAAGAACTAATTGAACAACTACGTTGATTACGGCTTAGTTGTTAATTAGTTTCAAGAATCAAGGAAATGAAACGAGGGATTAAGAGATGAAATTTATGGATTAATCCTGATAAAATGAATATTATGAGAGTTTATTGCATTGGATATGTGTTGGAGATGCGTTGGAAGTGCGTTGGCGTCCCTTGGCACACCTTGGTCGTATGTCACACGCCTAGGAGACTGCCTTGGCCTGCTTCAGCAATCCCAGAGCACCTTTTGCAGAGGCTGGATGTACCTGGATTCTAAGTTACTGTCTTGGCCTGTGTTTTAGGTGCTGCATAAGATCAGCAACATACCCAACGCAGGTCAGGCACACCTGGCCCGTTCCAAGGATTGCAATGTACTATTTTTGACCTCAAGTGGTCCCCGTTTTGTCCTAACTTTAGAATATTCTTTAGGATCTTCAAAAGGAGATTGTACAAACACTTTTGTATGCCTTTTTCTTCAAATTTTAGGATCAAACAACATCTTATGAAGACAATTACTCGTGAAGATTTGAATTTTTCCAAGAACACCAACAACTTCAAAATGCTCTAACTCTTCAACCCTTGCTGAGAATGTGATAAAATTTTTAACTTAAGTGTTTTTCCACCTCCTAGCCACATTCCACATGTCATTATACTCAATTTCCTCAACAAAAATTCCAGATTTTAACTCCACCTTCAACCTTCAAACTTGAACTTCTCAACAATGGTAAATCCTCCGATTCACCTCCGATTGAGCTCAAATTCAAGGTTTAGACACTAATGGTGTTAGGGAACAAGAATCTAACACAAAAATACAAGAAAAACAACAAAATCAAAGACTTAAACTTTTACCTAAAGTCAAAAACATGAATAATGAATTGTTTTTTTGGGATTTTTGATTTTCCAACACAAAGAGACCCAAGACTGGAATCATGGGAACGATTCTAAGCGTGGTTCTGATACCCAATGATATGATACGTAAAACATAAAAATGGAAAAAATACTAAAAAAAGGACAACAAATGAAAGTGAAATAATAACGTAAAGGATTGATAGAATGACAGAAGAGAAGGAACGTAAGTAAACCACAATATATTAAATTGAGGCCCTCAAATGTAATTAGACTACAACCACCAATTCTCCTACAAATATTGAGAGGGATGTTGAACCCTCAAAACCCCTATTTCTAGTCAATCTATAAACCCCTAGAAAGCTTAACATAAACACTCGCAAGTGTATTTTAAACCATATCCAAAATCATCTAACTCTAAATAACAAGACTCCTAGCTATTTATAGGCCTATCAACCACTTATTAAAATTTGGGCCCAAAAGTGACCCAACGCCTAAAACATAACAAAGTTGTCTTAATTCTCTCAATCTCCTCAAGGGGGATAACAATATTCCTCTTCATCCTTAAACCGTGGCCATGAGGAACTCTCACTGGTATCACTGCAGGTACCAGCTTATGGGTTAGCTTGTTCTTACTTGTTATTGTAATCATCGTTTTCACGACTAGGGGGTAGGCTCGGGTTATGACAAAGCATTGTTTCAGAGCCTAGAGTTTAAAGTATCCTTGGGAGTCTGAAAACCATGTTGAGTTGAGTCTTGTGCATGGGTGTGAAGCGTACCACACTAATGGACAAGAGGTTACAAGATGTTTTAGGAAATGTTTTCATTCTTAAGTATTCATGTCATGGGAAAGATCATGATCTCTACTTAAACTCTCTTTCTAACTCAACTTTCATTTCTTTAACAGATAATGCCTCCCAAAAAAAAACAAAGGAAGAAAGGACAGTAATCATCCCGCACCACCGTTTTTTCAGGAAGATCCCTTGAATGAACATGTCTCACACTGAGTTCAAAGCTGTTTTTACTACCTTAGCTCATTAGTAGTTGCTCATAACAATCAACAAGATACTTCTCTTGCCAATCCAGTGGCACATACAACTACAATTAGGATTTAAGATTTCACACGGATGAATCCACCTTTGTTTTAAGGATCTAAGTCTGAGTAAGATCCACAGGAGTTTCTTGATATAATTTATAAAGTAAAAGAGGTTATGGGGGCCATGTCAAGTGAGAGTGTAGAGTTAGTTGTATATCAATTGCAAGATATAGATCACACCTAGTTTAATTAGTGAAAGAAGGATAGGGGTGCTGAGGTATGGCTTGTGGAGTGTAAAAATCTTTCCACAGCTTTTTACAAGATCTTCCCATTAGAGATTAGAGAGGCTTAGATTCAAGAGTTCATTAACTTAAAGCAGGGTGGTATAAGTGTGACGGAATATGAGTTTATGTTTACTCAGTTGGTGAGGTATGGTCCTTCGGTGGTGTCAGATAATAGGTCTAAAATGAGTATGTTTGTATCTTGGGTATCTGATAATGTGGTTAAGGAGTGTAGGACCTCAATGTTGATTAAGGAACTGGATTTATCTAGACGTACTGTTCATGCTCAGTAGATTGAGAAAGAGACGCTTAAGGAAAAAGAGAGAAAATTAGATGGCTAAAATGGGTAGTTTAAACTTTTCTCAAATAAGGTCGGAGGGTAGTAACCATTCTTAGTTCCTTCAGAGCTACTTATAGAGATAGAAAGTAGAGATATACCAAAAATTTTCATTAAATTAATCATTAGAAAATAAAAAGAATGCAAAATACAATATCTTATTTCTATAAATCTTCAATTTAAATCACTAATTATTCACTTGAGAATAACTCTAATGTGTTCTTACCTCAAGAGTAGCACACCAATGTTCAATAATGGTGAAAATTAACCTAAAAGCCCCAATTTAGCCCTATATTCACGTTTTCCTTAATTTATAAAAATGTCACCACATTCTTGATCTACTTTAGCAAATCTAGAGCGGACCCAGAATAGATCTAGAGTAGATCCAAAGTATATCCATATCAGATTAGGCGTAGATGGGTCTGTTTTGGCTAATTTAGCCACACCCGCTCCCGGCTTATCCATTTGATCTTTTGGGATCTTTTCCTTTCATATTTAGCCTTCCATTAACTTGTTTGGATTACTCATCTTTATTTTCAACCTTAAATTACTCAAAGATTTATACATGATATTAACACCAAATCAATGGAAAAACATGATAATTTAAGCTTAGAAGGTGCTAACGAGTCATAAAATTGATGTCATTCATCAAATTGATGACTTATCAATCCCTTAAACTTAAAGTATTGCTTGTTAGAAGGAACCCATGAATAATCCAATGAGATAGGGTATTTACGGCTCGAAAACAGCCAAAAGAAAGCCATACTAAATATCTAGGCTAACAAAGCTCTTCAAAAACTTCTCAAACAAGTCACGACACTAAGTAAACATAAAATATTTCAACTAACACATATCTATAAAGTAAGGATGATAGTTAAATGAAACATTAAAATAAACAAATCATCTTAATAGATGACACAAAATCTTCAAATATCATCTCAATCTCAATAAATGCAACTTACCTTGCCCATTTACCCAAATCGGGAGTAAGACTTTGCTCTCTACCCTAATGTATCGATATTGCTCACATGCAAGAGTTGTATCCACACAAAAAAAAATATCAATTCTTAATGGAGCTCAAATAACGAAAGAATTCAAACTCACTCTTGCAAAGAAATTCAAGTACAATGAGTAGAACCATAGGCTTTTCCTTTGTACTTTTTGCTAATGTAGACCCGACAACGATGGAATCCCTAAGATCTTGTGGTTCTAGATGAAAGTTTAAGGTGAGTTAAGGAATATATGGATTAAGTAACCAAAAACCTTCTTCAGCATAATTTCTCATCAACTTGTACAACAATTTTTTTAAATTATCCATCTTATTCACCTTCAAATCATATTCCTTGCTTCCCTTAACCTTAAGCTTAGAATTTTCAAAATAAATCCAATCCACTATTTTATTTCTTTATTTCTTTGTCTTTCTAAAGATATTTTTAACTTTACTCTCTTCTTAACACTTATTTTTCTAATTTCTCTTTAGGTTCAATGGACTAGGATGTTTAACTTTATCATCAAGAATATTTCTTGTCTCTTATGAACAAGAGTTTGAACCACACTTGCATTATTCTCACAATTACATAACCGCCCAAACTTAGGCTTCTACCTATATTACATTATTTAGAATCATGTGATGCACCAAAGGAGGTTAAGTGCATAACGGATGGGTTTTAAAAGGTTTTAGATGTTTTAACATGGTTATATTTCAAGAAGAAAGAAAAATGGGTGAAAGGGTGGTGGGTAAAAAATGGAATCGGGTCATTCTCTAAACAAAGCTTTCCTAGAATTTTTCTTTGAATACACTCATGGCAAGTTTTAGACTTTACGCATGTACAAGAATTATTCAAAAACTCATCATACAAGGCATCATACTCCTAGAGTAAAAGTATAGTCTCCTAACAAATTTGAGCAATTTGATCTTAGAAAATTACTTTGAGTCTCATCCTTGTAAAGAGAAAGCCAAAATTGAATTTAGTGGTCTTACTGAAGTGAACGCTGATAAGCATCCTTGCCTTTTTTTAAAGTTTAAAACTACGTTTTTCAACATTATTTCATTATTTTCCAATGACATGTTGAAAAACATTAAAAACTTTTACCTATTCCAAATCAGCTCAAAAGATTAGATACTTCACTTATGGATGTCTCCTTAGCATCCATCATGGGTGAACTATCACTCGGTTTGACAAAGAAAACTAAAATAAAAGAAAGTGAAAACAAAATTTTCCTGCTTAGGAAAAAACCAAGTTTCAAAGAAAACTCTTGAATTTTATTGGACACATATATACAAAAAAGAGACATGAACAATGTGAAAAAATTAGGTGTCATCTTACAATTAAGCACATGAAACAATCCCAAAGAGGGCACCATCCAACATTATCATCAATATAGGCAATAAGGACTAATCCAAATCCATATCGACAATAAGAAACAAGACCTACTAGGGCTTACGTAAATAAACATCAAAGTCCAAGCCCACAAAGGCTAAAGTAAATAAAAAACACAAATGTAATATGTAAATAGACATCAAAATTATAAATGTAAAGATAGAGTATTAGTATGTCTTTACAATTAATAACACCAATGACATCAAATGAAATAATAGGTACAAACCATCAAGTGGATAATAAGAATTTTCCACTATGCCCTACCCTACCTAAAAATCCTTGTGTTGTCCCTGATGTGAAAAAAAAAGTGAGGAATATAAAGACTACTGTGGTGCACTAGGAGCTTGAATTTATGTTAGTGGGTGGTCGTACTGTTTCAGTGGGACCCTCATAAGACTTGGCTCCTCTAAGAGGGTTCGCTACAAAAGGTAACTCATCTTTGTTTACACATTTAGGCCCTGTTGGATGACTTTACAGGTTGGTTATTTCAATTTTTAGTTGTAGCTTGTGCCTTTTCCTTATCCATAGAAGTTCCCTTCTCAGCATCCTATGGCAAATTAATCCTTGGAGACATTCCTATGAAAAAAAAATCCCAAAATCAATGCAACAAAAAAAAGATAACATGTTTTTATGATTTTCATATATTAAGAAAGAAAATAAAGCTAAATAAAAATGAAGGTGAATGTAAGGTAACTTTATAATTACAACTCATGAGACTCTTTCATCGCAACACTCACCCTTGTGGACTCTACATAGTCACACATTCTTCACATTTCACCATTCTAGAGCATAGAACATCCTTGACCCCTAATGGAAACAAGAATGACCCAAAACATTTAAGAATGGTGTCACCCAATATTTTATAGGTCGGGGCAAACATTCATGCCTTTCGGGTTACTTAGTCTTCACCCGGGGGTACCATGTTAGGCATCTTGATCAACAAAAAGTATGAATGCCAAATTATTTAACAAACTACTTCAACCAATAACTATTGGTAATCAATATTAAGGGCAAATTTGACTCAAAATTATGTTTGAAGAATTATCACATCATTCCCCATGTAATATGACATTAACCATTACTAGTTTTTAATGCATTCCTCTCTTATTGACATTTCAACAAACACATGGTGCACATGCAAACTAAGAGCTTGTAAAAAGAGAATAGAAGCACATGTGAGAAAGTTCATTTCACCAAATCATCTACAAACACATCCATGGTTCTCACACTTTACCAAATAGATCATCCATCACCCCCCCCCCAGTTTAGAAACTAAATTTCAAGTGGGTATTTCATCAAAAACATAGTGCACAAGTTTATGGAAGCAAGAATTTTCCAAATAAGCATGTACAACAAGTCATACATTCAAAACTTTCCACTTCAACCATCATAATCTACAAAGAGAACCTAAAATAAATAAAATTCAAAGTAAAAGTAACTTGGGAAATAAAGCATCATTTTCATTCTAAAGAGAATTCAACGAGAATATTACAAAAGATCATATTTTCAAAGTTTACTTGAGAGAGGAAAAAGATAAAATAAAATCCCAATGCTATGGTATCTGTTTGCATCTTCGAGATAAGAAATTAAGATGTTTAAGATGAGTTTGAAGGAATTTAAGAGTGTGAAAAAAGAAAGAAAAACAAAATTTTGCATTGTAGATTATAAATATTTTTTATCTAACTCAATGGTTCATTTGAATGCAAGTTTCATATGAAATGTTCCATAGATTTGGCTCAAAATTAGACCAGCTGGGTGTAAGATGCATTGGACCTGCACCTATACTATTCAAGAAAGTATGGTGGAGGTCGAAATAGACTGTCCAACCATATTTTGGCTTTTCTGTTTTCAGGCTACTCTTGGACTGCTCAAGCATGTCCATCGTCGGTCCATGAATTGTTGTAGTTTCCATCTCTATGGTCTGTGCTTGGACTGCTCAAGCATGTCAAGCACAAGTCTAGGCAATGATGTTTCCTTCACTATCATTCCAGTTGCACCTGGTTTGCACCTAAACTTCTCAATCATGTCCAGATCAAGTCCAAGCTGATTTTGATCAAACATTTGAATAAATATTGTCTCAGGGCATAGTTTTGAGCACCTTAACCGTCCTTTACCCATTTTAACTTATGTTATCAGCTTCAAACACCAAAAAAACATCAAAATTGTTATAAAAATCACTTAAAACTATATATAAAAGAAAACCTTTGGTTTCCTCCCAAGACACACCTTATTTATAGTCGTGGCCCTACATTATTCGATCATCAATTTTGATCCTTGAATCAAAGCGACTCAACTATAGCTACTCCGAATCCACCCACGTGGAAATTCCTTAATCCTTTTCCATTCACCATAAGTTTCTTTTTCTCATGGTATTCTAATTCAATTTTTCCATTTAAATAGACATTAGAGACCATGAGTGGTCCATCCACTTAGTTTTAAGATTTTCCGCAAAATGTGTCAATCTATAGTTGAAGAGGAGCACAAATTTACCGCTATGAAATTCTCGGTTCAATGTCTTACATCATGCCGCCTCTTATTTTTGGCTTTATTTAAATTAATTTTGGAAGAAATGAATTTTATGTCCACTACGGGCAAATCAATAACACGAATGAACTTTCTTGCCATAGATTTTGAGGCTTTCGTTTGCCGAGGAGATAGATCATCCACAATAATGGTCGGCAAAGTATTACTCTCAGAAGGGTTTTTGTTGTAATATCCAAGACTCGTTGTCAAATAAACAACCTCATCATTGTCTTTAATCACCTCACTCCCAAGTATTATAATGCACCCATTAAGGAGTCATCAATATGATCTACCTTCATTCTGTTAGACACCTCATCATCAACCATATCAGTCACCAGAATAACTTGAAAAATCCTTAGATTGTTTTATAGACTTACACACATGGAAGGAGAACTATTCATTATTCACTTAACACTTTATTTCACCATATTCAACATCAACCAAGGCCCATTAAATTCAAAGAATGGCCAACCAAGAATGATGGGCACCTCGTGATCCACCCAGAATTTAGAATAACAAAGTCAGATTAAAAGATGAACCAGTCCACTTTCAAAAAACAAACACATAGCACTCTCACAAGCTTTTTGATAGAATGATCGGTTTATTATAATTGGTGTGGGGATACCCAAACATAACTTTTGAAATATAGAAAATTCCATCAAACTAATATATTGCACAAAGATCACATAATGTTTTTCCGAACTTGTGCACCAAAATATAATAAGGAATAGTGAATGAACCCCGATCTTCCTTCTTCTCCACCATTTTTTAGACATTATGGCTCTATAATTGTGGGTTATCTCTTTGGTTTAAACATCCGCGACTTATTTGTAACCTAGTCCTTCATGAATTTAGCATAACAGGGCATTTCTTGTAAATCTTCTAATAATTGAATACTCACCGATAGTTTGCCAAAGTTTGCAACAAATTTCTTTAACCTTGTATCATCCTTCTTCTTCTTTAGCCTTTTTGGGACTGTTAGTTGAATTTCTATTTGAGACAAAGTAACAACTAGAGTTTCTCTGATTTTAGAGGATTACCCTCATCTGCTTTCGAAGTTTCCTTTCTTTCACCCATTTCTTCAACTACCTAGGGCTTTTCAACAATTGACTTATTAGTCTTTGGAATGGAATCAATAGACTTCTTTAGCTGCCTTTTTTTTCAATTACTTGTTCATCACTGCCATTTAATTTTGGTCATCATCAAAAGCAACAATGTCTTTAACAAAGCTCCAACCACTCCTAGTGACAAAGTCCATGATGTGAGCATTATTCCTAGGATTAGTAATTTTATCACTGGACAATCCACCCTTTGGCCTTGTATTGAGATAATACGATATTTGACCCAATTGAGTTTCAAGTTTCTTGATAGAGGCTGAATGAGATATCTCCATTTAAGAGTTATGAGAAATCACTTTTTATATCTCTCACCATATTATTGGTTTCCTAAATATGCATCAAGATATGGGGAATGACATATTCACTTTATAACTTCTCCGGGTCAATGGAGCTTGACCTTGACTCTTGTCCCAATTACGGGGATGTACGTATCGATCATAGTCTTTATCCTTATCTTTCTATCATGATCTCTGTCATACTAATCTCTATCACTATATCTTTCCTTCCAACCATGTTCCTACCTTGCCTTAGATAGGTTGGGTGGGAACCCCCCATTTAGTTTGAGAAAAACCAAATTTCCTCCTCAAGAGAATCAAATTCCTTATCATCTTATGCTTTAACACTCTTAAAACGATAGTGATTATCACCTTAGTAAGAGCTCTCATTCTTGGTGACAAGATCAAGTTGAGTCTTCACTTTATCCATGTTCTCATCTCTTTCCTCATCCTTTTTTCTTTGCTTCGCCTTACTAAAGATATGGATAGATCCCCCATAGCTACCTCGATATCTCTTATGTGCTAGCCTATGCTTTTCTTGGTCACTTGATCACATGAAGTTGCCGCAATACCATAGGATTTTTTGACAATAGATCTTTCAGCCGCATTATCGGATACCATCTTATTTAATTGATATAATGCCCTATAGAAAATTTGAAAAAGCATTTTATTCGGAACCTCATTATTTAGGAATTGCATAATCTTATTATTGAATCTTTGCCAAGCCTCATATAATGGTTAACCATTAAGTTAGAAAATATTAATAATTTTATCTATTAGTTGCTACATCTGAGAACGAGGAAACTACCTATCCAATAATGCTTTCATGAGATCAACCCATGAAGTTATAGATCCCATAGGCAAAGATCGCAACCATAATAGCATTTCTCCCATCAAAGAGAAGGGAACACACATCAATAAATTTCTCAAATATAAATTGGCATCCTTATGTCCATGGCCTCCAAACACCCCTTTCATTTGAAATAAATAAAGCATCATGCTAGTAATGTGAAACATATTTCCTTTCATCAGTGGAATATGAATAGAACTAGCTTGACCCGCATCTCTATGGTGATTCTTATTCTCGAGATGCCCATTAAAAGTACTGGTATAACTACTGTGTTTGCTCAGTTATCATATATGTTATTATCCTCACTTGAGAAAGAACAAAAACATCAAAAAGTATAAAATAAAACACTACGGTTAACCCTAAGTTTAAAAGAACAATAAGAATGAAAACTATGTTTCACTTCCCGGATACAGCACCGAAATTTGATGACGCTCAAACTACACCCTTGAAGTGTAAGCGGTAGTCATTACTATAGTAAACCAACCAAGGTAGGTCGAATCCACATGTAGTGAATACAAGGATTTCAATGCACAAGAGTGTTAGAAGTCAACTAGGACATAATGCATGGTCAATAAACATGAAATTAAAAATGGGGGTTTGATTCAATGATTTCAAGTTTAATAATTTTGTTATTTTGAGAGTACTATTTCATGGCTAAAAACAATTATAGTTCAATCAAGTATTAATGGTACTTGGAGTTATGTCCTCCTAGGTGTAGGTTCATGCATGGGTATTTGATTATTTGTCCAAATTTAGCTCGGAGTCATGGGTAGGCTAGATCTAGAGTTATTGGTGTCTATTTGTGAATAAAACACCAAATATCACAAATTGTCTATTTTCAAACACCTCATATGTGCAATAATTTTACCAATCCATGGCCTTAATTAACATACTTTTGTATAATAGATACTATTAAATGAACTAATTCAAGTTATTATTCATACACATTACTCACTCATATCCCTTCTGTCAAGGATGATATGGGTTCTAAGGTAATTGGGATTTGCAACCCCCAATTCTTAGTTAAAATATGGAATGAACGCAAAATGCATATCAATTATCTAATTAAGAAAACAAATTGTAAATACCTATACACTAATCAATACCTATTCAAGCGTAACCCCAAGAAGAAAAATTAGCTACTCGTAGAGAGCGAGAAAGTAGAGATATACAAAAATTTCCATCAAATTGATCCATAGAAAATAAAGAGACTAAAAAATCCAAGATTTAATTTCAGTAAATCTTCAATAGAAATCACTAATGATTCACTTTCAAATCACACTAATGTGTTCATGGCTCAAGATTAGTACAATGTTGTTCAATAATTGTAGAAATAAGCTTAAAACCTCGAATTTAGCCCCATATTCACATTTTACCTAATTTACAAAAGTGTAACTACGCTCTTCATTTGCTTGAGCAGATCTAGAGTGAACCAAGAGTAGATCCAAAGTAGATTGGGTGTAGATGGGGCTATTTTGGCCAATTTGTACACACGCTTGTGCAGGTGGCCTCTCGATACGTCCATGTGATCTTTAGTTCTATTTTATATTCATATTTGACCTTCCATTGACGTTATTGTCTTGCTAATCTTAATTTTCAACCATTACCTGGACAAACGAGCATTATACATATGATTAACACCAAATTAATGAAAACATATGATGATTTAAGCCTAAAAGGTTCTAACAAGTCATAAAATTAATGACTTATCAATATTATATAGAATTAAAAATCTTATATATTCCTAGACTAACACTTCTTGCAAAACCACACTAGCATCATACTTCAAATCAAATAGCAACTCCATGTCAAAAGAAGTAAATATTGGATCTTCAATTAATTTTCTTCTTAGAGCCTCTAAAGCTTTTTCTCAATAATCACAAAATAAACATTACCTCTTCTCAAGTAGGTTTCACATTGGTCCTGAGATTTTTGAAAAGTCTTTTATAAATTGCCAATAAAACCCCGCATGACCATAAAAACTGCACACAACTTTTATTGTTATTGGTGGTATCTTCTCTATCAACTTAATCTTGGTAAAATGAACTTCCAAGACTTTTTGTGACAATTTACATCTCAAAATATTGCCTTCTCTGACAAAAAAGTTACACTTCTCCTAGTTCAGTATAAAATTTGTCTCTTACACCAAGAAAGCACCCTATCATGATTTTGCATGTAAACTTCAAAAAGTATTACCAAATATAGAAAAGTCATTTGTAAATACCTTTATGTCATATGTAAATATTATAGAAGATTGCAAATTTGTAGTGCTAGAAAGTGGTAGGTGCATTACATAGCTCGAAAGGCATGCACTTGAAGGCATAAATACAATATGGACATGTAAAGGTTATTTTCTCCTGATATTCAAGAGAAATGCTATTAGATTATAGCATAAAAACTCATCTAAGAAATAATAGTACTCCTACACATCAAGCTTGTCTACCATTTGATCAATGAAGGAAATCAGGTAGAAATCTTTTTGAATGGCATCCTTAAGCATGTGGTAGTCCTTGTAAGTAATCCAACTTATGATTTTTGGAATCAAGATCAACTTATTCTTCTCATTAGTAACCACTGCCATGTCTCCTTTAGGGGGTATACATTAGACAGGACTAGCCTACTCACTCTCTAAAATGGGATAAATGATGCATCTATGGTACTACTTGATTACTTCCATTCTCACCACATATTTCATTATTTGATTTAGTCTTTGACAATTTTTGTCTTTTTGGTCGGAGGAATTTTGGTTTTTATTCAAACCAGATCATTTTGTTTACAATATTCTATCCTTTTTAACTATTAAATTGTCAACTACATTACATTAGATATGGGTAATAGTTCAAACTTGCTAGGAAATCCTTCCGTCTTCTCTATTGATGGCCTTTGATGTGCACTTCAATACAAATATATTTGATCAACTGGGCATTACTCTTCTATTGGGACTTGAATCTGTGTGCATTTATTTTAATCAAGAGTTGGTAAACTATAGCAGTAAATACACATATTAGAATCTGTGATCTTGCCTTTGAGATGTGTGTTCTGTTAATCAGCAATTTGATTTCATCTGTCCATGTGTGCACCTATCTATACATATTCATCCACTTCAACAAGGTTCTCCAGGTGTTCTCAGAATAACTACATTCAAAGTATAGATGTTGAAAAGTTTCTTTTATTCATGAACAACATAGGATACAACCAGCAACTACGTAGATACCCCATTTCTCAAGCCTTTCAACTGTCGCTAACCTCTCATGAAGAGCCAACCATGTTATAAACTGATGTCTTAAGATAGTTTCTAATGTCTGAACCAACCTTATCCATGCTACCTTGGGTTGTTGGGGAAGCATTGAGTAATATAATTTTTGATACTGAAGTTTGATCCAACTGTAAACTGTGCTAGGTATTGTAATGAGTCGCTAGTTGGGAGCTCTTGTCTAGCATCAAATATTTTCCTAACAAAAAAACATGCTTTTTTATGTGTATGCATTGACTCTAAGTCCCACCATTTGATAGAGATATTGTGGATCCATTTGACCCACAAAGTGTCCTTCTTGTGTGACAATGCCCATAATAGTTTACATAGAGGTGCTTTATTCCATCTCTCAAACTCAATTATGTTCAATCCACCAGTAGCTTTAGGTAGACACATAGTATCCTAAGAAACCAATTCCTTCTTTGAATTTTCAACATCTCATGTCCAAAGAAATACACTACAGATATGTGTGACCATGGCTACAACTTATTTTGGAAACAAGAACACTTGTGCCCAGTATGTTTGCATCTCGAATAGCACACTTTTAATCACCTGTTATCTGCCACTATAAGAGAAGAATTTAGCAGTCCAACACTTGACCCTTGCTACCATTTTTCAACTAGAGGTATACACTGTTGAATATTTAGTTTATTGGATGATAGTGGCACCCCCAAGTACTTGAAAGACATTTCTCCAAATTTAAATTGCATTTCTCTTAAGATTTGCTGCTTAAATTCACAGGGTACCAATGCTACATAAAAATACCTTTTTCTAAGTTATCTTTTAATATTGGAACAGAAGAGAAATGCTCAAAGGCCTCTAAAATCAGTTAAATGGAAAATTTTTCTGCTCTGCAACATAAAAATAAGTCATCCACAAAACAGAAGTGAGTTAGCTGTAGTCTGGCGCACCTTGGATGATAATTGAAGTTTGGGTTATGCCTCAATTTTTTCAATGATCTGTTAAAGTTCTATCACCAACACAAAGAGATATGGGGACATAGGATCCCCCTGTTTGAGTACTTTCTTAGTAGCAAACATCTCAGTTAGGTTCTCATTCACAATCACAGAATAACTCACAGTTACACAAGTCATAATTCATTCAATCATTTTTGTAGGAAAGCCATATTCAATAAGTATCATCTATAGGAACCCCCATTCAATTGAATCATAATCCTTCCTGATGTATATTTTCATTAAACACCTTGGAGAAAAATGTTTTTTGCCATATCCCCTGATCAATTCATGGAACACTATCACATTATCCAAGATACTTCTTCCTTCAATGAATGTCGATTGTGAATGACTTACTAACATATCTACCATGAGCTTCAATTTTGCAGTGAGTATTTTAGCAATGATATTTTATAAAGTAGTACAATATGCTAATGGCCTATACTCCTTCACAAAATTAGGGCTATCTCTATAGGGACAAGTGTAAGAGTTGCACATTTTATACTTTTTAACAACCTACCATTTTAAAAAAATTGTATTACTGCTTTAGTAACCTCTTGTCCTACTATTGACCACTGACTCTTAAAGAACTCTATTGGGAATCCATTAATACCTGGTGCTTTATAACATGGTAGATGTTGAACTATCTGCCAGATCTCTTGCTCTATCATTGCTTGCATTAATTATTTCTGTTGTTCCATGTTCAGGCAAGGACCATCTCTTGCCATGTCAATATTTATTCAAGACTTTTTAGTTGATGCAATCTCTAATTATTGCTGAAAGAATTGAGTTAATTCCTGCTGGATTTGGGGTTATTCTATAATTCTCCTTCAATGCTCAGTGCATACAGAGCCAATCATGTTCCTTGCTTGTCTTTGTTTTAAGTGAGCATGAAAAAAATTTGAGTTGGAATATCCATGTGCTATCCAAGTGGCCCTGGAATTCTGTCTCAAAACCTATTCATTTATCTAGTGCCACTTTTGGAGTTGAGCAAGAACTGATCTCTCTTATTGAATCAAGTCTATATAAAAATACATTAGTACTCAATTCTTCTTGCACTTGAGGTAATTCTGATCTCAGCTCCTGTGTTTTCTACTCAGATGAGGACATCTATTTATTGAGTGTCTTATCTTTAACTCCAATCTTCAATAACTTCTGCCACTCTAGTACATTGCATGTCCCTGAGTATTCTGACTCTAAACTTCTTTCACTATTTTTTGGATGTTGTCTTGGTTTAATAGGACATTTAGTAGTCTGAAGGGTTTTTAAGTAATCTGTATCAGGACTTTTGAGTTTACAGTGATTGGTGCATGATGTGAGCATCCTGGTTACTTGAACACAACCTCTAGGTCCCCATACTTCATAAACCTGGTGCATTGCCAAGTATATAATCAATCTTGTTGTATATTCTATCTGTTGTTTCCCTTCTATTTCTCCAAGTGTAGTCACACCCTCGTTTAGGTAGCAAGCCCAATCCTAAATACTCTATACAGTCCTGGAAGTCTTGTATGTCAATTTATTGGATAGGGGCTCTATTGAGTCTGTCAGTTACAAAGAGTTCTGTATTGAAATCACCTAGTATTACCCAGGGTTCATTTATATTCTGATGATTTTCTCTCAATTTGTCCAACATTTCTTTTCTTCCTCCACAGGTGGTGTAAACATAGATAAAATTAATAAAGCAAGTAAACCTGGAGCCTTTATATTCCATATAGCAATGCACCATTTGTGAAGTAGCTAGTTCAATTGTTACCTTTACTTGTTGATATTTCCAGCATAGCCATATTCATCCTATCGAATCCATATTATAATCAGCAGTGCATGTCCATTCCTTACCCAGTATCTTAGTAATGGTATCTTTCTTGTTTCTCTTTATTTTTGTTTGTAAACAACCTAATAAGTCAATTTTATTGTGACTCAGAAAGAGTTTTAACTCCTTCTGCTTAAAGGGCTAATTCAACCCTCTTTTATTCTAGGAACAAAAGATCATGTTGGATCATTAGAGGGTTTCCCAGGACCCTCAGTGACCCCCAACAAATTGAGTCTACATGCCTCTTGTATATCTCTATCCTTTTGTCTCCAATCTATACTACCATACTAATATGCTCTTTCATCCTGTATGATCTGTATTTGCTCTTTCCCCTTGGTCCTCCTTGCAATATCTTCATTATTGTTATCAACTATAGGGCCCTTATTTTGTGTAGTTTTTGAGATAGCCTTTTGTAAACATTGTGTAGGACCCTTAGTATTCTCTATTGCTGGTGCTGGTTTAGTAGTTTCGGAGGGTTTTTTTACTTTTTTCCTTAAAGGGCATTTGTGTGTCTCATGGCCTAGAGCCATACAATCTAGCCAGCACTCTGGCCACCAATCATAATACAAGTCTTGCTTCCTAACATTTCCATCAGGCTCTTCAATCAGCAAGTGCTTAGGTAGTGGTTGTGTGATATCCATTTCTATTAGCATCCTGGCATAAGAAATTCTGCCCTTTCAAGCAGTGAGTCAATCAGTGCATATTGGTTTACTTAAGTAGATTGAAATTCTTCTTAGGTTTTTAGTAGCCCAGTACTGAATTGGGAGATTGCGGAGGATAATCCATAGTGGTACTTGTTTCAGTGACTCTTTACTCCTCTGAAGGTTTGGTATCCATGATTTCAGTACAAATGCTCTATAGTTATATATGTATGGCCCATTGTGGAGTAATTTTGCTCTATCATTTTCATTCTCAAACCGAAATATGAAATATCCATCATCATGTTGGAACACTCTGGGTGTTGTCACAAATTTCTAGAATGTGTATACAAAGTGTAACATTTATTTAAACGATGGATTCTTCCCTACAACATACCCTATTAGCACACAGTCCCATTTCCTTTGTTGTTTTTCTACTTTATTTAGATTCAATTTAACTATTTTTACCTCATTCTTTATCATAGAAGGAAAGTATTGAAGTTGCTTTCCCATCATTGTAAGTTTGCTTTGGGGTGTCTCAGGATGTTTGGAGCTTTCCGAGAAAGTTAGCTTCCTCATCGCCTATGTTGAGCCCTCTCCATCAATAACATTTTTAGGTGGTGAGTTGGTGGCGCAGATGGTTTGGGGGTTTTGTATCAGAGCATCCGTCAAGCCTTTTGAACCACTGCCAGATACCAATACCCATTCAACTAGTTGAGCTATAGGTAGTGGCTGAGGAACCCCTATTTCTGGCGTAACTATTCTCGCTTCATAAAATCTGCTAGTCTCTTTTTCTCTTTCATTTAGCTGAACTATAGTGTATTGAAAATCCCCTAGAGATGGAGTTACTGACTTCCCATTTGATGTTGTTGTTGTATCCTTACTTCCGATGGTACTTGAGGTGTCGTAGTGTTAGTGAGCTTCGCCTTTGTCTGCCTTTACCGGGATATTTTTTATGTTGACAATGTTTAATACTTGGTATGTTCCTTTCTTGTATGAATATTTTATGCATATAATACGTATGGCTTATTCCCTGAATATTATTCATCTACCAACAAATCAATTTTTTCTTCCATTTTATGACATCTAGAGCTTCTACAACCCGTTGATCAGACAAACCTATAGAGAGAATAACTGGTAAGCAGTCATATTCCCCCAAGTAAGCCTATATGAGGTATGATGGAAACATCTTCATCTCTAATTATGGGACTTGTAGAATAGATGACTTGGGTGGTAGCCCGAGAGGTCAATTCAAATACTCAAAATTTCCTATGCAATTGAATTTATTGGCTACATCTACAACTTGCATCATATCATGGGGAAATAAGTGACCCCACCTAGACCACAACCTTGTGAGTTGCTTTCTTGTATCTAACTCTTTCATGACCCGATTTATGAGTCATGATGGAGCCTACTAAACCCTCAAATAGGTAATCAAATACAATAACCCAAAGCTAACACAATGTATTAATTTTTGCAGGGAGACGCCCTGCACAGGCCAAAATCAATAAACAAAACTAATAAATAACTAAAGTGTTTTAAATAGAAAACAGTCATCATAAGATACCAATCCCACGACCTGGTAGAGCCAGTATATGAGAATCTAATGTCAATAATATGATAATGCTCGACGCACTCCCATAATTAAAGGGTGAGGAAGTCGATGTCACGTAACCTAATTTAAATTGGGGTCAAATCTCAAGGTGTGAAATATAGACTTCAATCCTGATGCATGCTAAAATTACAATGAGATTACCCAAAATGCTAATAAAAATGGCATGTAAAATAAAATAGGGGGATTTTTTTGGAAACTCTTCATAACAAACTTTAACAAGTACTTGATGAATGAAACTTTTACTTTGAATTTTAAGATTTAAGGAAATCTTGGGATTATGTCTACCTAGAGGTAATATATTTGGGTTGATGTTGGTTCATCATGAAATTTAGTTGTTAACTAAAGGATAGGCTAGGTAGAAGATCATTGGGGTCAATCTTTCACCAAAACCACAACGATTTCACCCGTTGGCTCTTTCGAGCACATAATAATTGTACAAATTTTCATAATCACCCAAGACCTTAATCAAGAATTCATATTTCTAGGATGATGCCCTTGACATGATTTACTCTCCAAATTCACTTATTTCTATGATTGTAAAAGGTAGTAAACCATAGGCTCAGTTGTTTACCACTGCCTTGTCCCCCTATAACCCTCTTTTGAGGATGTTATAAGTTACCTAATGTTTGCCTTCATCCCTCTATCAAGGATGAGAAAGGGTTTTTAGAGTTTGGTGTTTTCACCCATCAAACCCATTTGGAGATTTAGGGTTTTCACCCATCAAATTGAAACCCATAAGCTCAAGCAATGGTGGAATTCATACTCAACAACTAACATCTATGCAAACACAAAAATACTGATACACCATTACACTCTAGTTCAACATAATCCTAAGTCTAAATTACTTAGATACTGTTGAAGAAAATAAAGTGAGATATACCATAAGGATTATCCAAAGCATTCATTTGTCACAAATATCCTAAGAAATTTAGCCTCTAAAGTCAGTTACACACTTTCCCAATTAGGGTTTCAAGCTTTGAATTCAAAGATATCTAATGAGGTAAACAATACCTCAAGAATAATGGGTTTCTGCCTATAGTTTGGAATTAATCTATGTAATTTTACAAATCTTCCCAGGGGGTATTCCCGCTATCTGTGATCATAAAGCTTTCACGGTGACCACATTAATTCAACTGTAGTTGTTTTCCATAACCGCATTATGGTGACTATCTTGACTGACCACGACAACGACCTAATGACCATAATCGCGGTGACTGAGGTTGGCAGCTTCAGGTCTCTAACTGCATTCTTTTTGTATCTATTTACTTTTTTTTAGGTCCATTCCACATATGTTCACCTTCTCATCTATATACTTGTAAAATATGGACATTAGTGCACTTAAATCATGATTGTGTCTCATTTTTTTATACAACACATGGTAGTATTTATACATAGTTAGTATGACTGAGTGGTAAAATCACCACTCATCAACACCCCAAACTTAAGGCCTTGCTTATCCTCAAACAACACTACCATTTACTATGAGACTTACTCTACGTACACCTCAATTTAGCTCCTAATGATCATGCAGACTCCAACTTGATTTGTACCATAAAAATCTTTCCACACATAGACAAGATAATTGCAACGATGCCCCTCATTATAAATATGGAATAGAGAGGATACAATGGACATTGAGGAGTAACCATTTAACAACTAACAACACACTAGAAATGACACTCATATTGACTACAATTATGTTATACGTACATCAAACTCATTGTGCGGAAGATGCAAACATCACCCACCTCAACTAGTTCACATGCCTTCTCACAAGAAAGAAAAAATTTGCGCACTTGGTTTCCAATCATGAAACAAGTAATTTTAAGTGCAAACACTCACTATCTCAAGAAATTCTCCATGTTAACAAGTACTATGCCGTAGGCTTTACCTTATTTTCAATCACTACTACAATGACCACACTTGGTTTGGAATCACAAAGGACTTTTTGAATTAAAATGTAGGTTTAGTGTAGGGTAGGATATTATCTTAGGACGATAAGGTTAAACCCTCCTTGAAATTCTACATCATAATACTTTTTGGGGCCATTTCTTTTTCCTTTACTAATTTGCCTACTTTGCCCCTTTCTTTACTCACATTCTCTTTGCCTCTTTATATTTCTTCACACTTTTCACATATTTAGTATTCGTGCATTTCTTTGTTTTAATGGACTATCTCTTCCTTCAAAACAAATTTCTTACTTGTTTAAGTTTGTATGAACTTTCTTATGACTTTGTGTCTCAACTACACTTTTTTTTCTTTCCACCACCCCCAACTTAGGCTTTTAGCCTTAATTTGTATTCTTAAGTTTGAGGAGGATAGGGTTCAAGAGAGGATGAATAGGAGGTTCACGACATATAATGTATTTTCTAAAGAAAAGTGCAAAGGCTCAAAGAGACTAGGGGTAATTCTTATGTATTGGTAGGCCTTTTACGCTAAAATGGGCTTCCAAAATCATAAGATAGACTATGATCATTTTACCAATCAAGAAAAATCAAAATATATCTTTGAAATACTAATGAGGAAAGTTCTAGATGGTACAAGTACATATGAGATATAGAAAATTAAGTTCAGACACATGGCATGCAAATGGTGTAAAGGGGGTTCAATTGTTCTACCCACTTGAGTTAAAGGTGGAGTATTCACTATTTTTCAAAAGTCAATTTCCAGAGTCATAGAAAGAGAAAAAAAAAATTCACAAGGTTGCTCACGTCCATGCCGTTAAATTTTGCAAAACTTTTAGACGGAGGGGGTTGTTTGCTTTAGTTTCCATAACATACATAATTTTCTAATCATGGCAACAACCCAATTTATGGTCACACATTGTGACATATAGTGAGGGTGAACCACCCATATGGTTACTCAGACTTCACCAATGGGTATAAATGCGATCCAAAATCATTAATGCTAAAGGTACTCAGACTTTTCTTTCATTCTACGGCCTCAATGCTATGAATACTCAGACTTCCCTTGCACCTATTGTTAAAAACCCCATCACAATGGAAAAGTATGTTTACTAAAACTAAAATAAAGTAACAAACCTAGAACAATATAGCTAATCCATGAAAATATGGGCACCATCAGAGTGCCCAAATATTAAAACCCAAATAAAAATAAAGATCATCTAAGAGAGCAGAAGAGTATGCAGAAATAATAAAAGGCCAAATTAAATGATCAAGGAAACACCCCTAACTAAATAGGTAGAAATGTCCCTAATGCATAAATAATCAAGGCTAACAAAGATACAAGGGTGTTCCCTTAAATCCCATCAAGGAACTCTACCAATCTCAATTTATACATCATCACCATTTACCTCGAAATTGGGCCATTACTGAATGCAAAAACTTGAACAAGGGTGTGAGGGAATTAGGAAGGGGTTCAGTGGATCAACTAGCTGTAGTGTCCACGATTATGGTTAACTGGTCACAATTTTAGATATGCGGGTAACCGTGATCGCACTAGGGACAACGATTTCTATAATCGAGGGAAGTTCTTTTCCCCTGTTTCCCCTGTCCAACTTTACTTCTTAAATTATACCTATTTGATATGTGCTTAGTTTTCTACTTAAATTTGCACACTTTCCCCTTCCTAATCTTATCCCAAGCACTCCATAGTGTCACACATGCATGAGTTATTCATATGAAAAAACTAACATCAATACTACTAAAAATATGATATAAAAGTATACGAGCCATCCTTGTGGAATTTATTGGTTGGCTCCCACGCAACGCCTTAGTTATCGTCGTGGCATAGCATTGGCAGTCATCCAGTTTTAAAAAGGGGTCCTCAAGTCCCCACTTATCAACCTCTCCTTCATCAATTAACCTTTAGGAATCTCTTTCCATCTTTTCCTTCTCCATATCGACTTTATTTGACGATAACCCCTCTTTTGACTAAGTGCTAGGCATTTTTCCTCTCAAGTTCTCTTTAAATTGTTATTTCTTTGCTTTTTCACTCTCCATACATATTGACAAGATTTGATCACTATTTTGGAGGTTGGTGATTGTGAAACTAGTGGAATTTCCCCTAGGTTTAACATCTAGATTTGTAAGGATTAGTCCCATTTGGATCTCCAATTCTCTGATAGTGGTCAAATGGGAGACCACAGTTTTAGAGAGTGAAATAATGTCCTATTTTTATTCATGGACCATGTTATCCGTTCCTTTACCCCTACTCAAATTGCTAGGATATCTTCCGTTTTATATTTGTCGGCATCAACGGGGCTTGACTCTTTGTTAGAAGCTCGATCATGGTGAGGCACAAAATGGAAATACTCATGTTCCCGATTTCTCCAAATTCGACTGCCAACCTGATTTCTACAACCTTTATTCCCACCTTGCCTATGATAGTCCAGGTGAAAACCCTTCGAATTATTTTCTAAATACCAACTTTCTTAATCCATCTTCCTCGTTTCTTCATTTTTTTCATGAGTTTTTGATGTTGTGAGATTCCCCATTTTCATAGGTGCACTCATGACATACTTGGTTAGGGGCTCAAGTTGATTCAAGATCTTATCCATGGTTTCCTCTTGTTCCTCATCCTGGTTCTTTTGTTCTCTACTAACCATGGGCTTAGATTGAGATTTGTTAGAAATATTGATGTCTTGGGTATGCCCTTCCCGAATATGTTTAGTTACCTTTGTCAACAATTTTGTAACTTCATTTAAGTTCAAGTTTAAGAGAGAACCTTCCGCCTCATTGTTTACCACCTTTTGGCTCAAAGGGTCTAGGGCCCGATAGAATATTTGGAGAAGTAACTTCCCCGAAATCTCAAGGTTTGGTCATTTTGATAACTTTCTATGAAATCTCTCCCATACTTCGTGAAGCGGCTCCCCATTCCTTTGTCTAAAGTTCATGATTTCATCTCTCGGGTGACACACCTTTGAGGAAGGTGAGTATTAATCTATAAACACCTTTGTGAGATTATTCCATAAAGTGAGTGAAGCCGTAGGGAGTGTACAAAACCACAACAATGCTTTGCCCGTTAGTGAAAACGGAAAGAGACAGAGCCAAAATAAATCTTGAGTAATATAAGACATGTTGAATGGTGTACACACATCCAAAAAATTCCTTAAGTGAACATATGGATCCTCATGGGCTTGACCCCCATGTAGTACTTTACTTGCAACACATTAAGTATGATACTAGTCAAATGAAATGGCCCGTTCCCATTATGAGGTGGGATATGGGTTACACTAATATGACTCCCACCATTTAAATTGCTTTCTCTTTGAGTGGGTGAATTAGATGACTCTATAGGATTAGTGACTTCACTCATAGTTTCGTTCATGTTAGGACTACCTAAAAAAGATCCAAAAACAATAAAGAAAATAAAGTACGCCACTCTGGATACTCCCAATTAAGAATAACACCGCACAAGAAATATATATATTTCACTCCCAAGCAATGACGCCATTTTGATAATGCTCAACTCACTCCAATAATTAAGGGGTGAGGCAGTCATTATCAAGTAACCCAATTTTAATTGGTGTTGAATCTCAAGGAGTGATTATAGACTTCAAACCCTATGTATTCTCAAATTACTATGAGATTACCTGGAATGCTAATAGAAATGACATGTAAAATTAAATAGGGGGATTTGTTTGGAAACTCTTCACAACAAACTTTTGCAAGTACTTGGTGATTAAAACTTTTACTTAGAATTCAAGATTTGAGGAGATTTTGGGATTATGTCTACCTAGAGGTAATTATGTGGGTTGATGTTGGTTCATCATGAAATTTACTTGTTAACTAAAGGATAGGCTAGGTTGAAGATCATTGGGGTTAATCTTTTAACAAAACCACAATAATTTCACCCGTTGGACTTTTCGAGCACCTAACAAGTGTATAAATTTTCATAATCACTCAAGACCTCAATCAAGCATCCCTATTTCTAGGATGATGCTCTTGATATGATTTACACTCCTAATATACTTATTTCTAAGATTTCAAAAGGTAGAAAACCATAAGCTTTATTTTCCACCATTGCCTTATCCCTCTATAACCCCCTTTCGAGGATGTTATGGGTTACCTCATGTTTACCTTCATCCATGTTTCGATGATGATAAAGGGTTTCTATAGTTTGAGGTTTTGACCCATCAAACTCATTTGGAGATTTTGGGTTTTCACCAATCAAATTCCAACCCATAATCTCATGCAATAGTGGAATCCATACTCAACAACTAAAATCCATGCAAACACAACAATACCCACACACCATTACACACTAGTTCAACATAATCTTAAGACTAAATTACTTATCTACTCATGAAGAAAGTAAAAAGAGATATACCATAAGTATTATTCTAGGCATTTATTCTTCACAAAGATCCTACGAAATTTATCTTCCAAAGTTAGTTACACACTTTTCCAATTAGGGTTTCAAGCTTTGGATTCAAAGATATCTTATGAGGTAAGAACTACCCTAAGAAGAAAGGGATTTTGCCAATATATGGTTTGGAATTAGCCAATGTAATTTTACAAATCTGTCCAGGGCCTATTCCACTGAACCACGATCACACAGCTTTGACTATGACCGTATTACCACGACAACAGTTGTGCTCTGCAATCATGTTATGCTGACCATCATGACTAACCGCGACCGCGGCCTGATGACCGTGATTGCAGTGACTGGCATTGACAACTTCACGTCTCCAATTGAAGTTTTTTTGCATTCTTTTGCTCTCTTTTTATCTCCATTCCACATATGTTCACCTTCTCAATAGTATACCTGTAAAATGTGGTTATTAGTGCACTTAAATCATGATCATGTCTCATTTTTTTACAACACATGATAGTGTGCATACATATTTAGTATGACTGGGTGGTAAAAACACAACTCATCATAAAACAACACAAAAGCCTTAGAATATATTCAATACATCTGTCTCGGTACAAAAGACTGAATAACTATAAGATAGGTGGAAATGGGCAACTCAAAACTCCAAGAGCTCAACCAATCTCCGAAAGATAAACTTTATATGAACAATGGTCAATAGTGCCAGCAGTACTTGAATCCTCACGAAAAAGGTATAGACTTGTAGTATGAGTACCAAAATAATGAGTACTCAGGCATCATTAGTCGATTGAGCAATCAATGATATAATGCAAGATAAAATAACTAAGTCAAGGTGCAAAATTATATATATATATATATATATATATATATATAATGCAAGAAGGCGCAGAATTATATATATATATATATAATGCAAGAAAAAATAACTAAGTCAAGGTACAGAATCAAACCTAAACCATCTCTATCATCACAATGCATAATTAGTAAATAACCAAAAGAATACCAATAATAAAATGTAGCGAATCAAGCTCATGTAAGTATAACTACAGAATTGGATCCCATACGCCAATTGGTGCAAAAAGTAAAGAACTTATCATAGCATCCCATACCACTGGAGAGTACACTAAAGAGAAAATAAGGAAATCATTTGACATTATATCTAACCTTCATCATAATTCAACCATCACTCCATGTTGCACCATCATACGCCATTGCGCCATCACTTAAAAATTTACTAGCATTATACCATAGTAAACTAGTCAACCATTAGTTACTTCTTATCACAACCTTAGATATCAATAGACTCCACTTATCTACTAGTCATAAATTACTTACTAGGCCTTCCTTACCAATTACTCAACACTTAATCATTTCATCATATCATAGTGTATACCTGGACTTGTATCGAAAAAAATATATATATTTATTCAATACCAATGATTTAACCATCATAATGCATATAATACTAAAAATTGAACCAGCCATGATGTATATAATATCTGGAATTGAATCGGTCATGATGAATGTAATACCCAAAATTGAACAAAACAAAATGTCTATAATACCCAAAATTGAATCGGTCATAGTGAATATAATACCCATAATTAAATTTGTCATAATGTATATAATACCTTGAATGAACCAGTTACAATTATAATATTGCTCATAATAGTGTCATCAATAGCATAATAAATAAGGTAATCATGTCTTACATTTACTAATAATATCATCAAGTACCAAAATTTATCACCATAACTATAATACCACTTATCAAGAGCCTAATAGGCATAAAGATTCCCCAAAGAAAACATGTGTCATAGCCTTAAGTGAGTTAGGAGTCCACTCTAATCCTCAAATTCCAACTTAGGCAAATTTCTACCCGAACTAGGCTTAAGGTATATAATTTCACCTTTAGATTTCAAACAAGCCTTAATTAGCACTAAGATAGGAAATTACAATAAAATATGAGTAACTAGGTTAATTATGCATAATTTGAGTAACTTAGTGTTACTCATTCTAATCATGAGTGATGAAGTCTAATTTATCTAAAGCACAAGGAACAAGATAAAGGATTCAAGCTTATGGTGTCAAAATACCCTAAACGACTTAACTTACCCCAAGACTTGCAATTCATCAAACCAACACCTAAAACCCATCCCAATGTAACAAAATATCTTAATTATACTATGAAATAGTACAATATAACAAGGGTTAAACCTAGTCTATCTCAACGCTGAAGAATGCTCAACAATTCACTAAACCTTCGTTTTTCCCTTCCAAGAAACCTCTTCAAGATGCCAAGAATTCAAAAATAGATTCTATTCATCAATATGAGAATATTGATAACCACATTACACCATTATGCTTCAGGTCCAAAATTTTTGCCACATCCCTATATGGGTCCCACTCACAAAAAATCATATTTCCAAAACCAACCCAACATGATATCAAGCCAATGGAATCAAATCCCTCCAAAATAGGTGAAACCAAGTGAAATTTTTGCTAAAATCAAGCCTTAAAGGGTTTGGGCCTTTGGTCAAAATTTCAAGAAATTCAAGCATGAATTTGAAGTATTCTTTCCTTAAATCAAAAGATATTCCCTAAAATATATGCTAATCAAGCTCCCAAGTAACCCCCAAGACTCAATTTTATGTTATCACACTCTCTTATGGTTCTTATATATCAAGGATGAATGTAAAATGATAAAAATGCAGCATAAAGGGTTATGTTATACTCTTGCCAGGTGCCCAGGTATGGCTATAGCACTACTAGGTGAGCAATCACACTACTTGAGTGCAGAAGCAAGTATGACGATCACCATCCTCCCTTGTGCAGTCATAGTACTTATTGTGTAAACATACTAAATTCAATGTTTTGGACACTACGACAAAGTCATATGTTCCATCATAGGTCATTTCAACAAAATATGGGTCCCACAACCATATTTCAAATTTTCTAAATTTCTGACCAATAGGTCAAAATAATCTCGGGTGCATCAGGACCCGAACCAAATGTATAACTATCCTATATCGATATTTTGGAGGTACTAGCACAGAGTTGGAATTCACATCCGAGATTATTTTACTGAAGTTTTTGCCCGATGGACATTTGAACCAAAGAAGACTTCTAATTATGAATTGGCTTTAAGAACTAAACAAACTACCCTGTAACTGAATCGTCAGCTCCAGCAAGTCATAAATGACTTGGGGTAGCTATGGATAAGCTCTAACAGTGAAAATAAGGGGAAATATAGAAAATACCAAGAAGGATCATTACAATATCCACTACTAAAGGAACTTTCATCACCAAAAGTTAAAGATTTTGAAATACTTTAAGTATAAACTAGGTGAGGATACTGGGCCCGCATCTCGCTCTTAATCTCCCAAGTAGACTTCTCTACTAAGCAGTGTCTCTACTAAATCTTAACTATAAGAATATACTTAGCGCACAATCTTAGTGACAGGAATCTCCCTAGTGCACAACCGTCTCACATCATTAGCCTAAATGAGCATCGGCTCCTCTAAAATGGTCAAATTCTCATCTAACTTAATTGAGCCCTATCTAGGCACATGAGAATGATTGGGAATATATTTCCATAGTATAGAGATATGGAAAACCGAATGAATAGAAAAAAATCTTGAGGCAAAGCTAACTCATAGGCTACCTCACCAACTGTGTGAAAATTTTTAACAGGGCCAATATATCTCAAACTGAGCATTCCCTTCCTCCCAAACCTCATCACACCCTTCATGAGCGATACATGGAGGAATACATGGTCACCAATCCTGAATGTCAAGGAACGAAGCCAACAATCTTGATAGGACTTCTTCCTACTCTTATCTACTCTCAACCTACCCCAAATCACCCTGAATCTTTCCAACAACTTTAGAAGCATATCTGTACAATGGGGCCTAACATCAAAGGTGTCAAGAAGTTCTATTAGAGAACGATATATCCTACCATACAAAGCCTTAAAAGGCACCATCTTAATACTTGAATGATAGTTGTTATTATATGCAAACTCTTCCAAGGCTAAGTGCTACTTCCAATGGCCTCTAAAATCCATGATGCGGGGTTGGAGAATATCCTCAAGCACCTGAATAGACCACTCGGATTGACCATTGGTCTGCAGATGAAAGTTTATACTTAAATCTACCTAAGTACCCAACTCCTCCTGAAATAATCTTCAAAACCTCGAAGTGAACACAGACCCACCATCTGAAATGGTAGAAATGGACACCATAACCAAATGGACTATCTCCCGACCATAGATACGGTCTAATCTCTCATCAATGAAGGTAATCCAAATTGGAATAAACTATGCTTACTTGGTCAAATGATGCACAATTATCTATATACCATGGGAACCACTGGAAGAACGAGGTAAGACAAAAATAAAGTCTCTAGTAATCCATTTCTATTTCTACTAGGGAATGGGCAACCTCTGAGTCAAAACACCTGGCCGTTGATACTCGGCCTTAACCTACTGACAACATAGGAAACAAGCTACAAAGTTTTCCATATCTCTCTTAATATCCCTCCGCTAATAGTGGTTTCTCAAATCTAAATACATCTTAGCTTCGCCGAGGTGGAAAGAATATCTTGAGCCATGAGCGTCATGCAAAATAAACTAAATTAGTTCGTCAATCTGATGAACACAAATGTGTCCATCAAACCTCAAACCACCCTCATAATCAATGTTGTGCCTCTCAAACTTACAGCTCAACACCAGATCTTGAATAATGTTAAGATAACCATCCTCAAATAAACGATCCCAAATCTGCACAAATAGTGAGGTTTTCACCTCCATACTAACTAAAATACCCTTGGTATTCGAAATATCTAGGAAAAGAAAAAAGTTATCCAAGGACTGAATATCTTGTGCTAATGGTCTCTAAGAGAATAAAATACAAGCCAAACTGCCCATACTCACTGCCTTGTAACTCAAGGAATCTACTACCACATTTTCCTTGCCTGAGTGATACAAAATGGAAATATCACAGTCCTTAAGTAACTTTATCCATCTATGCTAACAAGCATTGATATCACTCTGGGTCATAAGATATTAAAGATTGCAATGATTAGTGAAAATCTCACAATGTGCGCCATACAAATAATGCGTCAAAATCTTAAGCGCGAAAACTACCACCACCAATTCCAAATTATGAGTAGGGTAGTTGAGATAATGCACCTTAAGCTGTATAAAAGCATAACAAATAACACAACCTTGCTACATCAATATACAACCTACACCAACACCATACGCATCACAAAACATGGTGACTCTCTCAGCCTCAACAAGAAGATCTAACATAGGAGTTGAAGTATGAAAGTCCTTGGGCTTTCCAAAGCTCGACTCACACTTCTCAAACTAATGAAAAGGAACCCCCTTCCATGTTAATATGGTCATAGGGAATGAAATCGTAGCAAAACCCTCGATGAAGTGTAGCTATGAATTTCAGTCAGAGATGTAGGTATAACCCAATCACAGATTACCTCAATCTTGAAAAGGTCCACCATAATATTTTCCTTAGACACCAAATGTCCAAGAAATATAACTGACTCAAGAAAATACTCACACTTGGAGAACTTAGCAAAAAGAAAACAATCCCTCAAATTCCAGAGCACAATCCTCAAATGTTTTGCATGCTCGTCTCTACTTCTCGAATAGACAATGATGTTATTGATGAACATAATCATGAAATACCAAAATAAGGCCTGAATAGTCAGGTCTTTAAATCAATGAATGCATCTAAGACATTAGTAACCCAACAGACATCACTAAGAACTCATAATTACTATATTAGGGCCTAAAGGTTTTCTTCGGGATATCCTTAGCTCGAATCCTCAACATATAGTAACCAGACCTCAAATCACTCTTAGAAAATGTGGTTGCACCCTAAAGGTGATCAAATAAATTATCAATGCTAGGCATAAGATAACGGTTCTTTATTGTCACCTTATTAAGATACTTATAATTAATGCACATACGCATGGAACCATCTTTATTATTCACAAACAATAGAGGATATCCCCAAGAAGTCACACTCGGTCTAATAAATACCTTACCAAGAAGATCCTAAATCTGAGAATTCAGCTCCTTAAGCTCAGTAGGAACTATATGATAAGGTGTCATAGAAATAGGTCAGGTACTAGGCTTGAGATCATTGACAAAATCAATCTCATGGATAGGGGGAATACCATACTAGTCGGTAAGAAACACGTCAAGAAACTCACAAAAAATAGGAACAGAGTCAAATAATGGACTCTTCACATTAGTATCACAAATATAAGTAAGATAAAACACGCAACCCCTTGAAATAAACCTACTAGTGCATATATAAGAGATCATCACCATCGACTCATGTTTAACAGCTCCTTGCCATATGACTACGGGTACGCTGGACATGGCTAAGTTAACAGTCTTGGCAATCCTCATAAGATACCAATCCCATGAACTGGTAAAGCTAGTATAAGGGCATCTAATATCAATGATACAACCAAAAAGACTTATAATATACTAAATATATTTGTCTCAATGAAAATAATGAATAATAATAAGATAGATAGAAATGGCCAACTCAAAACTCCAAGAGCTCACCCTATATCAAAAAGATAAACTCTTCACGAACAATGGTTAACGGAGACATCTAGTACTCAAATTTTCTCAAAAAAAGCAAAAAAGTATAGTATGAGAACAAAAATAATGGATACTCAGTAGGAATCATTTGTCGGCTATGCTAAGTCATCCTATAAAGATGATACAATGAAAGATAAAATAACTAAGTCAAAGTACAGAATTGAACCCAAATTATCTCCTTTATAATTATGCATAATCAGTACATAACTGAAAATCAATAATAATAATATAACGTAAAGAATCAAGATCATGCAAACATAACCACAAAATTGGCTCCCATACACTAATTAGTACAAAAAGTAAAGAACTCATCACAACATCCCATACTACTGGAAAGTACACACAAGAGAAAATAAAGCAATCATTCAACATTATATCTAACCTTCATCAGAATTTGACCATCACTCCACCTTTCACCATCATACTACATTATACCACAACTTAGCAATTTACCAACATTATACCATAATCAACTAGTAAACCATTAGACATTTCTCCTCATAACCTTAGATATCAATAGACTCCACTTAACTACTAAGCATAAATTACTTACTAGGCTATCCTTGAAAATTACTCAACACTTAATCATATGATCATGTCATAGCGTATAACCGAACTTGAACCGAAAAATATATATATAGTGCACACCCACATTGAACCGATCAAAATACATGTAATACCCAAAATAGAATCAGTCATAATGTATATAATACCCAAAATTGGACTAGTCACAATGCATATAATACCTTAAATTAAATCGATCATAGTGTATATAATACCCGAGTTAAACCATTCATAATGTTTATAATACCTGGAATTGAATCGGTCATAATGTATATAATACCCAAAATTGAACCAATCATAATTATAATCTTAATCATTACAGTGTAATCAATAGCGTAATAAACAAGGTCATCATGTCTCATATTTACGAAAAATATCATCAAGTACCAAGATTTCTCACCATCACCTAAATACCACTTTTCAAGAGTCTAATAGGCATAAAGATTCATCAAATCTAACATGTGTCATAGCCTAAGGAGGGTTAGGAGTTCACCCCAATCCTTAAATTCCACTTAGGAAAATTGCTACATGAACTAGGCTTAAATTATTTAATTTCACCTTTATATGTCAATTAAGCCTTAATTAGACCTAAGATAGAAAAATCCACTAAAACATGAGTAACTAGGTTATTTATGCCTAATTTGAGTAACTTAGTCATTTTCATACTAATCATGAGAGATGAAGTCCAATTCATCTAAAGCACAATGAACAAGCTAAAGTATTCTATTTTGCCGTGTCAAAATATCCTAAAGGGCTCAATTAACCCCAAGACTTGAAATTCATCAAACCAAAACCTAAAACTCATCCCAATCCAACATAATATCACAATTATACAGTGAAATTATTCAATCTAACTAGGGTTAAACCAAGCCTACCTCAATGCTGAAGAATGCTCAATAATCTGCTAAACCTTTATTGTTTCCCTTTTGAGAAGCCTTTTTAAGATTTTAAGCTATAAAAAACACATTTTATTAATCAATATGATAATATCAATACCCATATTTGCACCATTATTCTTTGTGTTCAAAAATCATGCCAAAAAACTATCTGGATTTCTCTCACAAAAAATCACAATTTTGAGATCAAACAAACATGATATCAAGCTCATGGAATCAAAATCTAATGCCCCAAAACCTGTTCGCAAGACAACACACGGTGCTCAATACTATGAGTAGCATTAATCTAACCCTGTCTGCTTGTTACTAAATCTGAATCTCATAATAAAGCAAATATAGACCTAAGAGCCATTCTAAATGTAGAAAACTGTCAGAGTATAATATCTGAAATAATGTCTGAAATCTTAATACTGAATACGATGAATCAAAACTAGTACTCTAACAAGCCTCTACTACTAATACTAGAGAGTCACTAGGACAGACCCCCAGCTAACTCAGACTATCTGAAAAGAATACTAAAATATATAAAACTACTAAGTTGCAGATTCTGAATGAATAAGTCCTCGAACTATGAGGACTTACCAACTATCGGATGTAGATGAAGATGCTCTAACTACTCACGCTGCTGCTACTAAGCACCTGAACCTACATTATGAGACAATGTAGCACATAGACGTATATGTGGATCATTACTTTGAGGATGTACTAAGTATATGAGGGTGAAATGCATAAGTAAAACATCTTCTCATCATCATAATTTATAAAACAATGCATGCTAAATGTAAACGACTCATATAAGTTGGAATATCTGAAATACTGATATAATAAGAAACAAATTATACTTTATAAATCTAGTGAGTCATAAAAGTTCTAAAAGTTGTACTTGTATTCTCTCTTTAAATCTTACTGTCCAAGTGTAGAAATGACTCACTCTTAAATCTGAAATCTGAAAGCTGAAATCTATAGCTAATATCTTTCTGTAAAGCATAATCTGAATTAAGTTGTTAGCGTTTACACTTAGTTTTCTAAAAGCTTTCTGTTATTCTATTTTTGATGAAACTATTATAGAAGTATTTACCATTAAGCTGTAAGGAAAACACTTTATCTTAAGGATTTAGGGAAAATTGTTCTGCAAGAGAGGTTCTTCTAACTAATATAAACTATAGAGCTACATGGAGTACAACATCTCGTCCTCCTAAGGAAGAAACCTCATGTAGGGGAGAGATGTCATACTCTTGTCAAGGAGTATAACCTCAGCATAAGTGATCACTATCTCAGCCAACTATGGGCAATTTAATCTCAATTCTATGGTGGCACGTCGTTCTGGGTATTGGACCTTAGAATCATAAACAACTCAAGGATAAATACTACACCCTTTAGTTTTCTACGCCCATCTAGTTGGAAATCCACTTTAAAACTAGCATAAGGGTTTATTATGATACCAATTATGCACTTATCTGAATCAATCTATAAATAAAGCTATTTTTCTTTCAATAATTTGTAATAAATCTGTAAAGTGGAATCCAAAACTTATCGGAGGATCAAAAGATCAAAAATTTATTATAAATCTAAAATAATCAGCTCATAGGATGCTTAAAGCATCATCTTTCTTGAAATATAAACATATAAACTTGAGGCTTAATAATCCATGCATCAAACTCATGTCAAAACATCATAATAATAATGTTTGGAAGTGAAATCAATGATAATTAAACTCAAAATCTGGAAATTATAGCCATAAGCACGAAAGCGTGAAAATAGATATGTTATTTATCTTCAAATTCTCTCAAAATCTCATAATCTTGCAAATAGAAATAAAGGGTATGAACCCTAATTTAAATCTCATGTATAATTATTCAAAATCATGTGAATTTTAAATAAAAGCTTGGTTTTGGGTACAAGGATGGAAGAGAATCCTTGTTCATAAACCCCACAAAACTTGGTAGATGATTAGATGAAGAAACTTGAATTAATGATTCCTATTTGAGTTCTTAAAGATGAGTTCTTGATTATATTGTCTTGGGAATTCTCAATCTTAAGCTTTCTTGGGGAAACTATAGAGAATTTTGATTTTTAAGAAAAGAAGCTTTAGAGCTCTAGTGTTTTACTTTGAGAGAGAATGGATGAAATTGGGAATAAAGTGCCTTGAATATGATTAATTCCTTGTTTTGGATGAATTGGGGCCTTGGGGATTGACCAAAATACCCCTATTAAACTTTAATTCAAAAATGAAAAATGCAACATTTTTCTGAATTGGCAGGCCACCGTGATGCGCCACTATCGTTGTGGCTCACTGGAATTTGTACAATTGGGAACTGGGTAGACTCCGCAACGCAGATCCATCACAGTTCCCCTTTGGAATACCATTTTTTCCACCAACGCAATGCGGTAAGATTGCGTTCGGATACTGGATTTTGGAAAGTAGGAAAATGGACCACTCCACAATGCGCCAATATCACAGAGGTCCATGGAATTGACAATTGCCATTTTTGCCTTCTCCGCGATGTGATGAGTTCCTAGGTGGCACACTATCAACTTAAAAATGCCATAACTTTTCAACTGCATATCAAATTTAGGCGAATTTGGAATCGATGGAAACCTTATTCGATTTCCCGCACAAAGGAAAGTCTAAATCTGAAAAATTTCACATGGAATAAATATTATTCACTTTGTAAGATATCCCTTAACATTCTAGGAATGAATTTAAGCTAGGAAAAATATGGGGTATTACAATATATCCCCCTTGCGACCATTAATCCTCGAATGTGGCTAGTTAAGCTGAAAATACTAAGTAATCTGAGGCTATAAGCTATCATCAACAACTGAAATAAATGGAATGACTGAATCTCAATTAAAATTAGCTACTGAACTGATCTGAGAGTGCATGAGTTCTCATGAAGATAACAATATTGCTGAATCTGTAACTGGAAAAGAACTTAATGAAGCAAAACTATTACCTTCGGCGGAATCGAAGTTCGTGGAGAAGACATGTGGATACTTGGTATGCATGTCTGCTTCTGCTTCTGCTTCCTAAGTAGCACCCTCAACGGACTGATTTCACCACAAAACTTTGACCAAGGGAACTTCATAGCTCCTTAGTATATGAATCTGATGATCAAGAATCTCTGCTGGGATTTCATCATAAGAGAGGCTATTCTGAATATATGTGCTTTCTAGAGAAACTATAATAGCTGAATCGTCCATGCACTTTTTCAACAAGGACACATAGAATACTGGATGAACTAAGGATAAGTCTTCAAGTATCTCAAGATCATACGCTACCCTCACAACATGGCTCAAAATACGGAAGGGACCAACATAATGGGGACTAAGATTCCCCTTCTTGCCAAATCTCTTTACCCCTTTCATGGGTAAAATTTTTAAGTACACAAGATCATCAAACTCAAACTTAAAGTCTCTTCTTCCTATGTCTGTATAATATTTCTAATGACTTTGGGATGATTTCAATCTCTCTTGAATCAACTGAACTTTCCCCGTGACCTCAAACACACTGTCCGGCCCAATCAAAGTTGCCTTACCCACTTCGAACCAAACAACTGGCGATCTGTATCTTCACCCATAAAGATCCTCAAATGGATCCATATGAGTACTAGCATAATAACTATTATTATAAGCATGCTCAATAAATAGAAAATGCATATCCCAACTACCTTTGAAATCAAGAACACAGGCCCTCAACAAATCCTCTACTGTCTAAATAGTCCTTTCTGCCTGACCATCTGTCTGTGGATGAAAGGCTGAACTAAAATGAACTTAGGTACCAAGACCCTTCTAAAAAGCTCACCAAAACTGAGAGGTAAACTGAGTACCCCTATCTGAGATGATGGACAAAGGAACTCTACGCAATCTGACCAGCTCTCAGATGTACAACTTAGCATAATCCTCAATTGTGTAAGATGTGTTAACTGGCAAGAAATGCACTGACTTAGTCAATCTATCTGTATTAACTCAAATAAAATCATGTTGACGACTCGATTGGGGTAAACCAGTCACAAAATCCATATTCACCTCTTCCCACTTCTAAGTGGGGATACCAAACTCTTACAATGCACCACCAGGTTTTTGGTTCTCTATCTTAACCTATTAAGAGGTTGCACACTTAGCTACAAACACTGCTATATCTCTCTTCATACATCTGCACCAATAGATTTCCCGCAAGTCGCGGTACATCATAGTATCACCTGGATGAATGGAATACCACACACCATGTGCTTCCACAATAATTCATTGCCTCAAATCATCAACACATGGCACACACAATCTACTTTGGTACCTCAACATACCATCCCCTCCTTAGGAGAAAACCTCTACTTTTTGGTCTTCAACTTACTCCTTCAGTTTGACCAAACAAGGATCCTTATTTTGCTTCTCCTTTACCTCCGAAACAAGGGAAGATTCAAAACTACTCTGAAACCTAAATATTCCCTTCAACTGAATCAACCAACCTAATATCCAATCAACCAACCTAATATCCAATCTAGTTAATTGATGTACTTCACAAACTAACTCTCTCTTATCATCCTCCAAAGGTGCAACACTACTGATAGACAATCTACTATGGGCGGCTACCACTACACTGGCCTTGCCCAGATGATTGAACATACTCATATCATAATCTTTCAACAACCCCAACCACCTTCTCTGATGGAGATTCAACTCCCTCTGAGTAAATACATATTGTAAGGTTTTGTGATCCGTGAACACATCAACATGCACCCCATACAAATAACGTCTCCATATTTTCAAAGAAATCATGGGTTGGGTAATTCTTTTCATAAGGCTTTAGTTGTCTAGAGGAATAGGCTATGACCTTACCTCTCTTCCTTAAAACACTACCCAAACTAACGTTGCAGGTATCATAATAAACCACAAAACCATCTGTACCATCAGGTAATGCTAAAACTAGGGCTAGAGTGATTTGAATCTTCAACTTCTGAAAACTCTTCTAGCAAGAATCTGACCACTAAAACTTAAATTTCTTTTGGGTCAATCTAGACGTAGGAGACATAATAAATGAGAAACCACCAACAAAATGTCTGTAGTATCCAGCAAAACCTAAGAATCTCCTAATCTCTGATGGAGAGATATGTCTAGGCCAATTTCTTACTGCTTTTGTCTTTTGGGGATCAACTCTAATACCCTTACTGAAAATAATATGACCAAGGAAAGATACTGGCCTTAGCTAAAATTCACACTTTCTGAATTTGGAAAACAAATGGTGATCTCTTATTGTTTGCAACATAATTCTAAGATGGTCTGCATGATCATTCTCACTACGAGAGTAGACGAGAATATTATTGATAAAGACTATGACAAACATATCCAGATATTGTTTGAACACTCTATTCATCAAGTCCATGAATGCTAGCATTTGTTAGTCTGAAGGATATGACTAGAAACTTAAAATGACCATAACGGATTTTGAAAGCTATCTTTGGAATATCACATTCCCTTACTTTATGCTGATTATAGTTGGATGTAATGTCTATCTTTGAAAAATAACTGGCACCTTGGAGTTGATCAAATAAGTCATCAATTCTAGGAAGAGGATATTTTTTTTTAGTGTGACTTTATTCAACTGATGATAGTCAAGGCACATACGCAAAGAACCATCTTTCTTTCTCATGAATAGGACGGAAGCGCCCTATGGAAAAATCTCAGGCCTTATGAAGCCTTTATCTAAAATATCTTTAAGTTGCTCTTTCAACTCTTTGAGCTCGGCGGGATCCATATAATAAAGAGGAATTGAGATGCGTTGAGTATCTGGTATAAGGTCAATACCAAATTCTATTTTTCTATATAAAGGTACCCCTGGCAAATCTTCCAAAAAATTAATAGGAAACTGATTGACTGAATTGTTGGAGTCTCAAAATTAGTATATTTGACTCAAACTAGATGATAGATACACCCTTTGGATATCATATTTTGGGATTTAAGATAAGATATGAAATGGCTTTTGAGAGACACTGAATTACCTTTCCACTCAAAGGCTGGCTCATCAGGAAAATGAAACTTTACTACTTGGGTGCGACAATCTATAAAGGCATAACAAGAATAGAGCCAATCCATACAAACAATAAGATCAAAGTCAACTATATCTAACTCCATTAGGTATGCTAACATGACTTTATGAAGGAAAGTGATAGGACAAATTCAATAGATCTGTTTATCAACAACTGACTCATCTATTGGGGTAGAAACCAAGAAGGGTTCAGGGATCTTTTTAGAACTTATTTCAAAATTTACTACAACTAATGGGGTTACATAAGAGAAAATCAACCCAGGGTATAACAATACATAAACATCAAGGTGAAAGACACGAAGCATACCAGTAATAACATTAGGTGAATCCTCCTACTCCTAATGGGATGGTAAAACATAAACTAATTCTAGAACTGACCGCCACCAGTACTGGATGATGCGACCTGAGAAGAGACTGGGTGACCTACAAGAGCTGGTGCACTAATATCCTGAGCCTGGGGATGATCATCTCCGTTTCCCTTCTTATCATATGGGCACTCTTTAATTCCATGCCCCCACATACCATAACCAAAACAACCTTTCTATCCATCCATGCACTCATCGGGATGATTCTTACCACACATAGGATAAGAAGGATAATGAGGTCTTCCACTTACACTATTCTAAGATCTGGACTTAGAAGACTAACCCAACTGCTCCTGCCTAGCTCTAGGAGCGGGAGCATTAGATAAATATGGTGCAGGTATTGATTAACAATTCTAAAATTATTAATAATTACCAACTTGAGACCTATCCTTACCATACTCAAACTTTCCTATTCTAGCCTTCTTATTATTTCTATG
Source organism: Capsicum pubescens (assembly GCA_030864215.1). Classification (NCBI taxonomy): domain Eukaryota; kingdom Viridiplantae; phylum Streptophyta; class Magnoliopsida; order Solanales; family Solanaceae; genus Capsicum; species Capsicum pubescens. The sequence continues at coordinate 221,473,139 of CM061540.1, read as the reverse complement.
TCTCCTATTCAACTTCTCTACCTCAATCTTCTAAGCATGTATCATCAATATTGCAAGATCCATGTCTCCAATGAGCATGGAAGTCCTACACTCCTTGACTACCAAGAGAGACACTCCAATAACAAACTTACTCAAACTAGCCTTAGGATCAACCATCGTATTAGAGGCATACTTAGAGAACTAATTAAACTTAAGGCAGTACTCTTTCATGGTCATCGAGCCCAACCTCAAATTCACAAACTCCTCTATCTTAGCATCCTTTATCTTATGTGGGAAGAACCTGTCTAGAAAAGCATCTTGATATACCTTCCAACTTATAGGAACAACACTCTCACCTCTACCATTCCTCCACATACTACCCAATCATATGCTACATCTTTCAATCTATAGGATGATAACTTTACACTCTTTTCCTCAGAAACATGCATAATCTGGGTTATCTTCTTCACCTCATCTATATAATGTTATGGGTCCTCACCTACCTTTAACCCAAAGAACTCTGGCGAATTAATTCTCATGAAGTCTCTGATTTTAGCTGCTACTAAATCACCATTCTATTATAGTAGAACTACAGCCTAATTTTGACGATTGCCCTGAATATTGACAGTCACATCTTAGGCTAACGCTTGAAAGGCAGCCCTAAACTCAGCATGGGATACATACTTATTTAGAGGATTGGCGGTCTGGGGTGGCTGGTTATTATTTTTGTAGGGATTAGATCTACGAGGAGGCATTTTTAATAGTCACGTAAGAGCATGAGTTAATAGCAAAAAGAGATATTGTAAGCACAATAGATCATGAAAGAATGAGATGATTTGATTTCCTAAGAACATTCCATAGCCTCTTGCTCATAAATGTGGTGCGCTTCACACCTATGATCAAGACTCTACGTTTCGTGGTTGGTCTGACTCCCTAGGACTCTTAAAACCTTAGGCTCTGATACCAAGTTTGTAATGCTCTAAAACCTGGTCCCGAGACGTCACACAGTGCTCAATACTAAGAGTAGTATTAAGCTAACCCTGTTTGCCTGTTACTAAATCTAAATCTTATAATAAAAGAAATATAGACATAAGAGCCATTCTAAATACCAAGAACTATTTGAATATAATATTTAAAATAATATTTGAAATCTCAATAATAAATAAGCTGAATCAAAACTAGTAGTCCAACAAGCCTCTACTACTAAAAATAGAGAGTCACTGGGACAACCCCCAGCTAACTCGAACTGTCTGAAAAGAATACTAAATCATATAAAACTATTAAGCTGCAGAATCTGAATGAATAAGTACCCTAACAATAAGGACTCATCAACTGTCGGATGTAGATGAAGATGATTGAACTACTCATGCTGCTGATACTGAGCACCTGAACCTATATTCTGAGAAAATATGGCACATAGACGTATATGTGGATTAGTACTTTAAGGATGTGCTTAATATATGAGGGTGAATTGCAAAAGTAAAACATTATATCATTATTATAATTTATAAAACAATGCATGCTAAATATAAATAAATCATATAAGATGGAATATCTCAAATACTAAAATAATAAGAAACAAATCATACTTTATAAATCTAATGAGTCATTACATTTAGTTCTAAAAGTGGTACATGTATTCTCTCTTTAAAACATACTGTCTAAGTATAGAAAGGACTCACTCTTAAGTCTAAAATCTGAAAGCTGAAATTTGTAGCTAATAACATTTTGCAATGAATAATCTGAATAAAGTTGTGATCCTTTGTACTTAGTTTTCTAAAATATTTCTATTCTTCTTCTTTGTTGAAATATACTGAAAATATTTCCCATTAAGATGTAAGGAAAACTCTTTATCTTAAGGCTTTAGGTAAAACTGTTCTGCAGGAAAGGTTCTTCTAACCGACATAAACAATTGATCTATATGGAGTCCAAGATCTTATCCTTTTAAACAAGAAACCTCACATTGGGAAGAGGTGTCATACTCCTGCTAGGGAGTATAACCTTAACTTAGGTGATCACTATATCAGCCCACTATGGGCACTTTAATATCAATTCTATGGTGGCACATAGTTTTTAGGTATGAGAGCCTTGGAATCATACCCAACACGGTGCTAAATAATACTCCCTTTAGTTTGCTGCACTTAACTTATTGGAAATCCACTTTAAAACTAGCATAAAGGTTTATTATGAAACCAATTTGGAACTTATCAAAATTAATATGTAAATAAAGCTATTTTGCTTTCTGTAATCTGTAATAGATCTTTAAGTAGATTTCAAATCTTATTTGAGGATCAAAAGATCAAAACTTTATTGTAAATATGAAATAATAAGCTCATAGGATGCTTAAAGCATCATCTATATTCATATAAACTTGGGACTTAATAAGCCATGCCTCAAACTCATGTTAAAACATCATAATAATCATGCTTGATAGTGTAATCAATGATAAATAAACTCAAAATCTGGAAATTACTGACAAAAGCATGAAAATATAAAAATAGATATGTTATCTTAAAATTCTCTCGAAAACTCAAAATCTTGCAAATAACAATAAAGGGTATGAAACCTAATTCAAATGTCATGTATAATCATTCAAAATTATATGAATTTTAAATAAAAGTTTGGTTTTTGTCAAAAGGATGGAAGAGGATCATTGTTCATAAACCCCACATACCTTAGTAGATCATTAGATGAATAAACTTAAATTATTGATTCCAATTTGAGTTCTTGAAGATGAGTTCTTGATTATGTTGTCTTGGTAATCCTCAATCTTAAGCTTACTTGGAGAAACTATCGAGGATTTTGATTTCTTGGAGAAAAAAACTTTGGAGCTCTAGGATTTTTCTTTGAGAGAGAATGGATGAAATTGTCATAAAATGCCTTGAATATGATTAATTCCTTGTTTTGGATGAATTGGGGCCTTTGGAATTGACCAAAATACCCCAATTAAACTGTAAGTCGGAACTGAAAAATTCAACATTTTTTTGAACTGGCAGGCCATCGCGATGCGCCACTATCGTGGTAGCTCACTAGAATTTGGAAAATTGGGAACTGGGCAGACTCCGCGATGCAGAGCCAGCATGGTGCCCCTTTCGAATTCCATTTTTTCCTCCAACGCAACTCGATAAGATCGCGTTGGAATACTGAATTTTGATAAATAGGAAAATGGACCACTCCGTGATACGTCAATATCGAGGAGGTCCACTGTAATTGACGATTGCCATTTTTGCCTTATGCACTACGCACTGAGTGCCTAGGTGGAACACTACCAACTTAAAAATTCCATAACCTTTCAACTGCATTTCGAATTTAAGAAAATTTGGTATCGATGAAAAGCTTACTAAATTTCTCACACAAAGAAAGGTAAAAATCTAAAAAATTTCACATGGAATAAATATTATTCACTTTGGAAGGTATCCCATAACATTCTAGGAATGAATTTAAGCTAGAAAAAATATGGGGTATTACACAAAACCCTTAAAAATAGGTGAAAACCAAGAAAAAATTGAGATAAAATCAAGCCCTAAAGGTATTAGGGATTTGGTCAAATTGTAATAAATTCAAGCATGAATTTGAAAGATTCATACCTTAAATTAAATATATTCATGAAAATGTATGTTAATAAAGATCTCCAGACACCTCCAAGACTCAATTCAAAGTTATCACACTCTTTTAGGGTTCTTAGAACTTAAGGATGACTGGAAAATGACCAAAATGCGGCATAAGGGGTCATTTTATACCCATGCTAGGTGTTCTGGTATGGCTATCACAAAAAAAGGTGTGAAATCACACTACTTGAGTGTAGAAGTAGGTATAGTAATTTCCATCTTACCTTGTGCGATTGTAGCACTTGCTATCAGCACAGATGACAACTGAAACTTGGAGATTTCTAAAGTTTCCTCCAATGCCTCGGGATTTTTTTCAAAATCTGATATCTGCCAATAAACATGTAACCTTAATAATTATGATGTTTCAAAAGTAATGGAGAATTCATATTTTCCCTCTAAGGTCATTTCAATAAATTATGGGTCCCACACCTATATTTTAAATTTACCAACTTTCTGACTAGTAGGTCAAATTAAGCTTGGTGAATTGGAACCAAAAAAAAAGTTTTACCTATCCTAAAATTGGTATTTTGGAGTTGCTGGTGCATTCAAAATTTTCAACAAAGATTATTTTACTAAAGTTTTTGCCCAGTGGCCATTTGGAACAAACAAAGACTTCTAAATAGGGAATTGGTGATAAAAATCAAACTAACTACCAAGTAACTAAAGTGTCTGCTCCAGGAAGTCATAAATTACTTGACACAGCTATGGAATAGCTCTAATGGTGAAAATATGCATAAATATGTAAAATGACCTAAAGGGTCATTACAAACTCATCCAATTATATTTACCACTTTGAGTGCAAACTTTATGAACTTTCTTGGTGTTAACTTCTATATCACTTAGTAAACCTCTGTAAGGCCTAGTGTTTTATGCCCCGGCAAGTTGTCCCATATGAATTTTGATAGTCTTTGTGTCTAATTGCTGATTTTTTTTACAGTAGACATATTTTCTTGGTTTTCCATGATCTACTTCAATATCTCTTAAATATTGATGGAGTGAGCGTTAGAATGAGAACCTTGATCCTATGGTTGAAGATTCTTATTTCCCACCTGGTTCCTATACTACATAATATTTTTCCCTTGATTTCTGCCTTATAAGAGGGTGAGGTGATTCTACAATTTTAGTTTATATATGTTCCCAGAATTTTGATTACCTTGGCATTGAGAATTATCCAAAATTTTTACTAATTTTGGATTCACTGTGCAGAAATTGATTGAGTGATTACCGTTACCATATACCTTACGCAAATTATGGGTTTGATGTAACATGTTAATGGGAGACTATGGATGTTTTAAATTCAGGTTACTAAATTGAGTCTTTATCAGAGTCTACAAAGAGGCAATCTATGTTTCTTTGGCCGTTAATTAATCCACTTCTAATAACCCTCCATCTTTATTTGGGGTTTTTATTGAAACATTTGTATTCTACTTTGTAATATCCGCTGATATCTGATTCAAAAGTGTGTACAAATCATTATATCTCTTTTATAAGGTTTTTCAACTGCTGAATCCAAAAAAAATTGTGTTAGGTTCAACCCCCTTCATAAATGTATGAACCAAAGACTTATTAGTTTTATAATAGTGAGGGAAATCAGGAATTAACAACTTGAATCTCTCCCAAGCCTGATACTGTTTTTGACAATCCTATTGTCCGAAGCTCAAGATGTCACTCCTCAACTTCACAATTTTTCCATATGGAAAGAAATTAATATAAAATTACCTTGAAAAATCATCCTAGGTGGTGATGGAGTTAGGTGTTTCAACCTTCAACCAGTTCCTTACTTCTTCTAAAATAGAGCAAGGGAATACCATGAGCATTACATAGTTCGACAAGACTCTTGTAGGAATGTATATGTCACTAATTTTTTCTCTTGCCAGCTTGAAGAACAAATCGAACTTGCAAAAGAAACCACTAATATCAAGTTGTCAAAACTTATATATTATTAGTATTATTAAAAAAAAATCAGAAAATCACTAATTTCTTAAGTCCATAGAAATGGCGCTAAAAACTCATTGCAGTCCACTGCACAGGCAAGTGCATACATTCATAGAAAGTAGTATAAAGGCTCTTCCAAGATAGATATTTAATGCATAGGGACTATGAGATTAGCAATTTGCTTAGTTTAATTTCTAATGTTAATTTGGACAAGTTTTGAGATTTATCAAGAGAATCTATGAAATTATAATATTTTAATTATTGCAAAAGTAATAAAGTAAAGAAATGACAATTTGAGAAAAAGTTGTTAAGAATATCAACAAAAAATCTAGAGTTACTATATTTACCTAAATTATATATAACATTTATTTATCTCGATGAACTTTATTTCTCTATTTATTAATTTTGGGTTTAAATTTATAATTTAGGAACGGTCATCCTCTAAATAACCTATTTAAACTAGTCTTATAACTACACTGTTGAGTGAGGATGTGAGTTTTTAATTCAAATGCTTTAATTTTTTCATCCCAATGATAACTTGATAAGGAAAACTAAGTATACTACTATGCTAGTTGCAAATAAATCCTAACTTAAGCATGAGATGATATTATCCCCTATGTTCTTCATCCTATCCTCATATTCCCATGGTCAGTTCATGGAAGAACTACCCATTTATTCTAATATTGTCCAGACAATATAATAGTAACATTAAGAACATGAGAACAATTAAACTAGAAACAAGATTCATTGAGTCAAATAAAATACTCAACAATTATATTCTAGTTGTAACTTAGAACAAAGGTATGTAGCTACTCATATTCAGAAAGAAATACAGGAATTAATGTTATACAAAAATAGTGAGTAGTAGATTTACAAGATGAACAACACTATTAAAAAAACCTTGTTCTCCCTATTTTTCTCTTAGAACTCATAAGTAAGCATGTTCATTTGTCTAGTACACAAACTTCCCAATCATTACTAACTTGCTCTAACTAGTTTAATTTATCATGCACTTTATTTTCTCACATAATTACATATCCTGCTCATTTGTTATCACCCCAAGTGTCTTACTCTTTAATTGTGGCTTGTAGAATACTTACTATCTTTATTGTACAATTTTAAATGTCCTTACTTGAAATGTACTTTTTTTCTCAATTTCAATCTGCCTAAGTGATTCACTTACTCTTATACACATGTAGACCTTTTAATTAATATCTTTACTAGGTATCTAGTTATCATATCATTGTATAGATTTCTCACCTTCATTGTTGAGGGTCTAGATGTCTCCACTTATATGTCTTCTCTTGATAAACATGTATGCTCCTATTTCAGATGCCTAAATGATTAATGTATTTATTTTATCTCTTAAGCTTCTAAATGGTGTGTTGGTATTATAATTTATTATTTTGTCATTGTTACTACCCTGAGTACCTACTCACATGTCTTTACAAAAACTCCCTTGAATTGCTAGAAAAATATACTTGACGTAACACTTCCTATATACAATCTACATAGGGCATTTGCCACTACATTGGCCTTGCTAGGGTGGTCCAAAACCCTTATATCATAATCTATCAATAATTCTAACCATCTCCTATGTAGCAGATTCAAATCCTTCTTCGAAAACACATACTGCAAGCTTTTGTGATCTGTGAACACATTAACAGGAACCCCATACAAATTGTGTCTCCAAATCTATAAGGTAAACACAATAGCCGCTAACTCATGATTATGGGTAGGATAATTCTTTTCATGGGGATGAAGCGCTCTAGAGGCATAGGCTACAACCTTACCTCTCTACATTAAAAAACATCCCAACCCAACACTGGAAGCATCACAGTACACAATAAACACATCTAAACCATCTAACAATGTCAAAATTGAGGCGGTAGTGAGTCGAGTCTTTAACTCTTGAAAACTATTCTCTCAAGAATCTGAAAACTGAAACATGACGTTTTTCTAAGTCAATATGGACATGGGGGATACAATAGATGATTATACTTTAACAAACCATCGGTAATAGCCAGCCAAACTCAAGAAACTCCTAATATCTGGAGGAGAGATGGGTGTGGGCCAGTTCTCACTGTCTCGATCTTTTAAGGATCAACTCTAATGCCATCACCGAAAATAATATATCCAAGGAAAGATACTTATCTTAGCAAAAATTTGCACTTACTGAATTTAGTGAATAGTTGATAGGATCTAAGAGTCTGATATACTATTTAGAGGTGGTCTACATGACCATTTTTATTTCGGGAGTAGAAAAGTATGTAATTAATGAAGACTATGATGAACATGTCAAAGTACTTCTTGAACACTTAGTTCATCAAGTGCATAAAGGATGATGGTGCATTCGTATGACCGAAGGACATGACTAGAAACTTGAAGTGACCATATTGAATTCTAAAATCTATTTTGGAATGTCACATTCTCTGACTCTGAGATGATGATAGCCAGATCTAAGGTCAATAATAGAGAAATACCTGGAACCTAGAAGTTGGTCGAACAATTCATCAATCCTGGGAAGTGGACACTTGTTTTTTATTGTGACTTGTTCAACTGATGGTAGTCGATACACATTTTAAGAGAAATGTCTTTCTAACTCAAGATTAAAACTGGTGTGCCCCATGGGGAAATGTTGGGCCTGATGAATCCCTTATCTAACAGATTTTTCAACTATTCTTTAAATTTTGTGACTTCGGCTGGAGACATTCGGTATGGCATAATAAAGATATATTGAGTATCTAGAAGAAAGTCTATTCAGAAGTTAATTTCTCTTTCGGGAGAAACTCCAGGGAGATCTTCAGGGAACATATCTGGAAATTCCTTCACTACTAAAACTGACTCAAGATTAGGGAGTCTCAGAATTAGTGTTTTTGACTGGGATAAGGTGGTAAATACACCCCTTGATATCATATTTCTCGCTCTAAAGTACGGAAAAATCTTACCCCTGAGAGCTATAGTAATACCCCTCCATTCAAGGATTGGTTCATTTAGAAACTGATAGTGAACTATTCTATTTCTACAATCAACTGAAGCATAGAATGAGTGGAGCCAATCCATGGTGAGAATGACATCAAAATCTTTCATCTCTAATCCACAAGATCAACTGAAGCAACTTTTTGACATATTATGTCCGGACAGTTCATGTATGCCTTCCTAGATACAATTGAGACACCTACTGGGGTAGACAATGAAAAGGGCTCTGCTAATATTTCAGGACTAATTCTAAAGTTGATGACTATATAAGGGGTTACAAAATAAAGAGAAGATTCAGGCTCTAATAAGCATAAACATGTAAATGGAAGACCTTTAACGTACCAGTAACTACATCAGGAGAATTTTCCTAATCCTATCGGGACTGAAAGGCATAAAATATGTTTCAATGCTCACCACTGGTAGCACTGGAAGCAACACCCTGCTGAGTCGGGAGGCCGACTGGAACTAATAAAGGATGGGACTGGCCCTGTTGGAAAAAATCCCTTTCTTTCTGAGCAACTACACGACACTCACAAATTTGATGGCCTGGCTTGCCACCCATAAAGAATACATAACATACCGCTCTACACTAACCTTGATGGTTTCTACCATATTTCTAGCAGTGAGGATTTGTATGAGCACTGTTAACACTACTCTACGACTTAGATCCTGGCGCCCTATCCCAATTATCATTTCTGAACATTGGTACTAGGGCACTAGATGAAGATTGAGCTGAGACTGAAAATTTCTGAGGAAACTGAGACAGTTACCACCTTTTGACCTTGACAAACTAAAATTAAATCTACCCGTTCTAGACCTCTTATTCTCCCTCTCTCTCTTTAGTCTTCTTCTCCTCAATCTATTGAGTATGGACATCAACTTAGACAAGTCTATCTCCTTAATTAGCATTTTAGTCCTACACTCCTTGACCAAACTTTCAGATATACTAGGCATAAACTTTCTTATCTTAGACCTGCTATCAGCTGCCAATGAGGAGCACACAAAGATAACTGAGTAAACTTGAGGGAATACTCCTCCACACTCATGTTTACCTGCCTCAAGTTAATAAAATCTAAAACCTTGGAATCTCTCATCTCCAACAGAAAAAATCTATCTAAGAAGGAAATAATAAGTTTTTCCCATTCTATAGGCTCTACATTTCTGCCTCTATCTACCTTTCACTATTTAAACCATATATGAGCCACATCGTGCAACTGATAGGCAGCTAAATTATCACCATTACTAGTAGTTACCTCCATAAAATTTATTACCCTTTGGACCATGTGTAAGAACTCCTGCGGATCCTCTTAAGATTTGGATCCGAAAAATAGAGAAGGTTTTATTCGGATGAAGTCCCAAATCCTAGCTGCAGCAGTATTGGCCACTAGATTGGCTGGAAAAGCAGTTGGCTTAGAATTCTGAGCCACCGGAGAATTGTCTAGAAAAGTAAATACATCCCTGAACACTGCATGAGAAACATGCTCATTCAGGGGATCTTCCTAAATGGGCGGAGGTGCTGGCTCATTTACATTTCTTCTTTCATTTGTTTTTTTGGGAGGGATGTTCTATAAATGGATGGAAGAATATATTATACAGGGAGTTTAACATGATATCATGCTCAATCCCATGACATGAACACTGGAAGAAGGGAAACTTTTCGTAAACACCTTGTATCATCTTTCCTATAAGTGAGGCGCTCTTCACACCTATGAACAAGACTCTACTTGATGCAACTTTTCGACTTCCTAGGACACTTTAAAACCTTAGGATATGATACTAAGTTTGTAACACCCCAAGAGTACACCCTGGGTGCCACACGGTGCTTCAGTCCCAAGGGACCACAAGCTAACCCATGAGATGGTAACTGTTGTGAGAACTAAATAATATAATAACAATGCGGAAAATAACTGACAAGCACTAAGATTTTAGAAACTGAAAACAATATTGAATCATAAATATGGAAAAAAACTATCTAAAACTGATAAAATAAAGATAAACTGACTGACTATCTTAAATACCTGAAAGCCTTTAAACAAACCAAATATGAGTTGATGGGACAAGACCTAACTAACTTTAACAAACTACAAAACTGAAAGCATGAAATAAAATAGTTTGTCCTAAAAATATGAGGACTCACCACTGCTATGGTTGATAGTCCAGAAAATCTATGTGTGATATGGGAAATGGGCATCCGAACCTATGATATGATACATCATAGCGCAAAAAAAATGTATTCGATCAGTACTTTGAATGTACCTGTAGGCTAAATGACGTAGGCTGATATGCATAGTTTCATGAACTTGAGTAATAACTGTTTATATATATATAACATGAAGTACTACATAGAGTGCAGAAATTTGCAAATACTGAGGATATGTGAAATCTATAAATATTGAGTATGCATGAAATCTGTAAGTACTAAAGATGCATGACAAAGCATATAACATGTTTTGAATATAATTTGAAAATACTGAAATACTGAAATTTGATAACTGAATCAATGATATGTGTATGCTATGGTAAAGCAACTAAAACTGAATTACTAAACTGATTACTGGACTGAAACTATGAGAGGTATCATCTAACCGACATTCCCCAATATAAGCTAATCGGGGTCCAACCTGTAACCCTAGTTGGAAGGGTATCAGTACCGTGCCATGGGTACTAAAGTTTGCTGGGTGGATCCTTTATATTGATTTACTGCCCCGAAGGACTAAGAGTGTCAACCCTAAACTAATGGGTAACCCCTGCGAGGTAGTCAAGCCTAACCTGACGGGTGACTCCTCATATCTTACGCTGGTTATGTAGTTCTGGAGTATAGGGACTGCTACTAACTACCTTGACTATCTGATGGGGAATCCACCATCCCTGCATTTTCTCAGTGCTAAATCCTACTCCCAACTAAACTGACTCAGAATGCTAAACTGTTCTAATTTTTAACTGATATTCGATCACTCACTGAACTAATAATGTTCACAACATATTTTAAAAGTATTCTGAAGATACTGAGACTAGGTAAACAACTAAGTTTTTGAGTACTCATAACCCCTAGGACTCAATAGCAATTATAGTAAAATAGTACTTAAGCTTGGAGGACATAACGTGGAAACTTTTATTAAGAATCCATTCTTGTAGGCATTTCATCAAAAACTTGATATGCATGGTTTAATCTAAACATAGGAATAATATAAAACATAGAGTAATAGCCTATTTTCCATATCATCAACACTTAATCATGATTTAGTTAAATAAATAGCAATATTAAATCAGGTGGGGTTTGATAACAACAACAATTTCATTTAAACATTGTATGAAATCAAGATTCATTGAGATTCATGGTTGAAATCACAATTTAAAATCATAATAACATGAAAAGATCATAATTTTGTACTTAAATTGGATACTTGGGCTAAATGGGTTAATGGAACCCATCGATGAACACTTAACTTACCCGGGTTGATGAATTCATGAGAATTGATGGCTAGTTCTTGAGATTTGATGTTGAATTTTGAAATCTAGAGTTTGTTCTTGCAACTGAATTAATTTCCTAAAGAGTAATTTATGAATAATGGGGCATATAATGCCCTTTTAGGTTTTAAATCCGTGTTTAGGATGAGTTTAGGGCTTTGTGAAAAGACCAAACGGTCCCTGGAAATTAAATCACGAAACTGGGAAAAATCCCAATTTTGTCACCCGGCGCGATGCGGTACAATTGCATTGGGCCAATGGAAAACTGACCAACCCCATTTTTTCCAGCGGCGCAACGCGGTGCTATTGCATTGCGCCACTGGAAATGGACAATTCCCAACTGGACAATTGGCACGATGCGATGCCTATCACGGTGCATCACTGGAAATTGACAACTTCTATATTGTCCCTAGGCTCGATCTGGCTTCTCACAATGACACACTAGAAAAGGAAGAACGTGAAAATTTCCATCACCGTGACGCACCTTATAACATTGGACTACTATTTTTCACTAAAAGTGTCATAACTTCCCACCCGAGTATCGGATTTGGGAAATATTTTTATCGTTGGAAAGTTTATACAATTTCCTACCATTTGGTGGGTCATGATCTGGAAAATTTTTTGTAGACCAGAAGATATGCTCATTTCAAGTTGACTAAAGCAACATTCTTATACGAAATTCAATCGGTAAGGATTATTTTGATTTGTCTAATAACTTGGAATTATTTGAGACCTTAATATAAATCAAACTAACTTAAAAAACTATCAAAGAACTATAATGTATTGTGCATGAGCTTGAATCATGACTTTAGCTTTGGCTTGGATTTTCGGGGTATTACAAATACCATATTCATATAAATGAAGGACTAATTCAAAGGTAATAACATAAGGTAGCCAACATCAAATATTAAGGAATCTTAGCAAACTTGGGAATCTAAAACTAGCATCATCAATTCCTCTAACCTAAGTGTGATTAATCATGATGTAACTTAACCATAAGATACGAAATTGTAGCAATGAGAAATATTATTTACAATAAGAAATGTATGATAGTATTGGGTACCCATTCTTAATCACCCAACCACGAAATAACCATAACAATCAACAATAAAGATCTCGGTTAGTCTAGACAAACAATAACCTAACCAGGACGCCATAAGCATAGAAGGAGAAAACAAGCACTCAACAACCAACAATCATAGAATACACCAATAAAACCTTCCATAAGGTAGATAGATATATTTACCAAATAATCATACTAGTGATAGGAAATGCATATGAATGAAAATATCATAAACCAATAGTAAACCATGTCCAATTCATGAGCCATAATGTGACCATTTTATACACCTCCTCAATCTCAATAGCTAACAAGAAAAGGTCCAACAATTATCATCCTTGTTCTATACTGTGGCTCAATGATGATGGGTCCCATAAAGGACTCAAGATATTTGTATACACTATATTATCCTGAACCAGGACATTGAATAACCATCATAATCAATTTAATACATATCATACTAGGATGAAACACACACAAACACATATATATGAGTATAAGATAAGTTCTCCAACACAAATTAAAACTAAATAAGTATAAGTGTATAAATCCATTACCCGAGATAAACATAGGGACTAAATTGGCTTACTATCATAAAAGGGTTGAAATCTTCACCGATTGAAGTAGAAGTAGTGGTAAAAAGGTGAATTAATAATGGATCAGAAACATCCTCAGTCTAATTACAAACATGTACAATTAGTTTTAAAATCTCATAAATCCTTAAATAAGACGATACTCATCGGAAAAGAATTAATTTTAAAGTTAAAAGTGGAAATATATTCCTATTTAGAAAATAGTGGTAAAATCTAGGATTTGATTATAATAATATAACTAAGTAAATTTAAATACACCTAAAAGTATGTATGCCATCACCAGTCTCCAAACAATAGAACTATAAATGTGTGTAAACAACAACCACACCCCTAAAAAGGATAGAATACTATCCTGGTTCTCAACTATTACATATTCCTGACCTTAAGCCCAAAATATATAATATTAATACCACAATTCAGAGACTAAGGTAAATAAGGGCATAAAGCTACTCCAAGGGTCTAATATGGAAATTTTTCCCCTAAATACAATGAAATTTAGTAAGTCTTATACTAAATAATTTGTTATGTGAATGTCTAGATAACAAGCCAATTATCAGATATAATTTGATTTGAATGACTTTAAAGGTATTCTAGGCTAACTTTCAATTTACATTTCTATTCTAATTCTCCTAATTAGGCTAAAACATGGTAGACTAGTCATCGAACCATCCTATAATCCCTACCTAGCATGCTTCCTATACTATTAAAAATCTCAAAGAGAAAATTAGATTGAGGCCAACATCAATGTCGAACCATAATTTTAGAATCATCCACAAATCTCTCATCTTTGCATCATGATTCTAAAATGTTTTCACCATATTAAAATGGTAATCTACACATCGGTTGGAGTTAAATTATACCCATATTGCAGTATAAAACTTTAGGCCAAAATTGAATAAAAAATTACTTCCAGGGACTACAAATGAAATTCTATAGTTGAATCTATATGAAGGTCTCTTAAAGGGCAAGAAATACGTGCTCAAAAGTGGAGCACAAATGGAGTACAAATCGGGGGCTAAATCAACTCTTAAATTTGAGGAATTCAATAATTAAATTCTAGTAATTTACAATGAAAAAATATGGAATCTAATGAAAAAATAATGGAATATGACCAAGGAGTGTCGAACTAGCTTACCTATAATGGATAATTTTCCTCACTTTTGCCCTTTCGAAGATATAAAAACAGAGAAAATGCCCTATGAAATGGAGATGAAAAATTGGTAAAGAAGATGATTTAGCACCATTTGCGGAGGAAACAAGGTAAAGTAGATGATTTATCACAAAAGGTTGCCACTAAAGCAGTCACTTGGCAACTAAAGTGGCTACCACTAAAGTAACTACTGACTGCTTAATCGGGGAGTGTGTAAAGGAAGGAATCACTTAAGTGACACCCAATTCACTAAAGCATCACCTACTTATCAAACTTTAACCGTTAGAGAATCATTGTCACAACTTGATTTACGAGCCATAATGGCACCTACTCTATCCTGCTAGTAAGTAATCCAAACCATAACCTGAAGCTAAACACAATGGGTTAATTTTATGCTAAAATTCCTAATCATACATGAAAATAAACAACAAAATTGGAAAAAGCAAGGAGTATTAAATAGATAAAATAGTTAGTACAAGATACCATCCCATGACTTGGTAGAGCCAGTACACGAGAATCTAATAATAATAAAACTCAAGGACTTAGAATAGTCAACAAAATATTTCTGGATAAATAAAGACTGAATATCAAAATATAAAAGTAAATAGGTGACTCCAACTCCAAGAAATTACCCTATCTCCCAAAATATCAACACAACACGATTAATAGAGGAATCTAGTAATCGGATCTATACAAAAAAGGAGCAAATATATACCGTGAGTACCAAAATAATGGGAACTTAGTAGGAATAATCGGCCGACTGAGCTAAATAATGATATAAGTATGAAAAAATGCAAAATAACATCAGTAAGACAACGTATTGACACACCTGAAATAGCTCCAACATCATTGTGCATAAATTAGAAAATGAATGAGGATAATAAAAGAACATAAAGCATCAACACGTACTGTCATACCTTAAAAAATTAGATCTCATACTGCAATTAGTGCAAAAAGTAAATAACTTATCACAGACTCCCATACATCTGGAGAGTACAGTCAGATATAGAATAAATCAATAATTCATTGCTTACAAATAACCAACTCATTTTTTAACAATCACTCCATAATTTAAACATTTTACAAAGTAGCCACATTCCAAAACTTTACCAACATATAAAAACCTTATTATCATTTATACACTAGTCTGTTAATCAAATATACATCTATAATCACTAATTCAATTATCATCTAGTCATTATATATCCACTAGTCATCATTTTTCAACTAACTATCATTTGTTAACTAGTCATTTTTCCACTAGATCTCATTTATGTCATGCCACATTATGACAATTTCCTTATTTTCCAACTTAGCCAAATTGCTACTTTCAATCTCACAACATGGCATCGTTAATCATAAAAAGTACATCATCATAGCAAGACTCAAACAGATAAATATAATCAATAGTTGAACTTAAATCAGTAAATAATCAATACTCAGCGTCGAACCGGTAACTAAAATCAATAGCCAGACATGAAATGGTAATTATTAATAGTTCCATAATCATCCTCCTTACTCGAACAAGGTATATGTATATAATCAACTACATAATAATCTTGCAAACTCTAACTGATTATATATATAATCATCATCATAAGGAACATCATAAATTGCATAAATTATAACATAATGAATAGGCGTCAACCCTCACAATAACCAACATAACCATAAATTCTAAAGATTTCTAAATGTTGCTTCAATACATATTTCTAAGAGTCAAATAAGTGTAAAAGGTTCACAAAAACTAATCATCTGTCATAGCCTGAAGTGGATTAGGAATTCACTTCTAATCCTTGAGTTCCTTTTTAGGAAAATCCTATCCGAACTAGTCGTAAGGTATCTAAATCCATATTTAGATATTAAACATGCCACAGTTAGTCAAATGGTAGACATTCTTCCTAAACATATAAACTAAGTCCAATGCAAATTAAGGAGACCATCATTAGTGTAAGCAACTAAGGCCAATCTTACCCTATGCATGAAAGTGAAAAGCATTTTTTACCCAATATTTAGTGATATAAGGCATTCTCATGCTAAACCTAAGAAATGAATTCCAATTCACCTAAAGTATGAGAAAACATGCTAAGTGTTAAACTTAATAGCTTCAAAATGGCCTAAACGGTCCAACTAAACCAAGTCTTGCAGTTCATCTATCAAACACATAAACGCATCCTTAATCTAATACTATATTATAAAAATAATACTAAATTGCTCAATCCAACAAAGGATAAACCTAGCCTACCTATACGTGAGTTCTAAGTCCTATACATACACATATTGAGAAGGAATTTGAAGCACATATCGGATTGGGGGATGTAGGGAGAATGCACTGCATAATTGAATAATTTGTGGGGTAAAATGGGGGTATACATATAATTTAAACTAGTCGTTACCAAAATCACAGTCACACAGTGATCACAATCGTGAAGGTAGGCATATCACTATTGAAGTAACTAAGGCTATTTGTTTTGGTCCTCTTTATTCTCCTATTCAGTTCACTACCCAAATACACTACACTTTCCCTTTCTTATCCTCATTCAAAACACCTTATAGTACCATAATTTAGTGGATTAATCATAAAAAAAACACCTCTACCAATACAATTTAAAGGATATGGTCCACCTTAGTGGCATTGGTGGGTTGCCTCCCACCTATTGCCTAATTAATCATCACGACATGAAGTTATTCAACTTTCAAGTTGGATTCATGAGTGATCCTTAATCCACTTCCTTGTCCACCATATCAATGAAGTACAACTTTTGAAGTTCAATTGGTTGTTTTTCAGTTTTAAAAACCCAAAAAGACAATTAATTATTTTGAACCTAAAATTTCAATTCTCCTTGATCCAAATAAAAACTTCTCTCCCAGTTGCCAAAGAGGTTCTCCAAATGATTATGGATATTTTATGGTCAGTTTCACAATCTAGGACCACAAAGTCTACTGGAAAAATTAAATTATCAACCTTGACCAAGACATCATACAAAAGTCTAACTAGTTTCTTGATTAACGATCTTTCATCAAGTCTTATTGTTGTAGGAGTTGGAGTGCCTAAACAAAGCCTTTGGTAAATTACTTATGGGATTAGATTGATCCTTGAACCATGGTCACACAAGGATTTATAAAATTTGTGTCTCCCAATGGTGGAAGGGATCGTGATGGCTCCCTGATATTCTTTACTTTATGCAATAGCACAAGTCATGATAGCACTGCAAACATGGGTAAATTCAATGGTTTCGCCATCCACAAGGCATTTTTGGACATAAGTGATTTCATTAGCTTAGCATATCATAGAATTTCTTTAATGGATTCTACCAACAGGATATTGATTGAAAGATTGTTAAGCTAGGTAAGAAAAATCTTGAATTTGACAATTTCCTCCTTTTTTGAGTCTTTAAGGGAAAGGAGGTAGAATTTTCATTTGGGACAAAGGGTCACATTGAATTTAATCATACTCAACCACCTTAGGAGTTCCCTCCTGATCAGCCATCTATTTATTTATCATTGGTTCTTCATCATTCTATTATTGAGACTTTGGAGCCTCATCATTAGACTCACCCACATTTTTCTTCATTGTGATAACTAGATCATAATGAGACTATTTTTTTAACCTCAACCTCTTATGAACCAAGTTATTTACCCCTTTGGGTGACAATTTAAAAAATTTAATCATTATTTTTTGTATTTACCACTATATCACTAGGAAGGCCACCATTGAGCCTAGCATTGAGTGTGGTTAATATTTGGCCAATTTGAGTCTCCAATTGCTTGATTGAAGAGAAGTGCGATATAGTCATTTGGTTGATTTGAGAAAGTCTCCTTTTAATTCTCAGACCATCTTTTCTGTCCATTCAACTCCCATAAAGATTCAATCAAGCACATCTCCAGCCTTAAACTTTTTGGGATAAATGGGATTTGACCCATGCTTTTCATTCAGTAAAGGGGGGTACATAAGTATCATACACCCTTTCCTTATCCCTTCAATCATTATCTATATCTCTATCTCTATCACACATTTCCTTTTATCAATCACTATAGGTCCAATCTTGTTTCCCAACATGCCTTTGATAGGTCGAGCAAGAACCCCCTGAGTAATTTGCCAAATATCTAATTTCTTCATTGAGATTCTTTGATTATTCTTCATCATATCCTTTGGATGCCATTGCATTTACCATTTTTGTTGGTGCACCCATCATATTATTCTTAAGGAGTTCTAATTGTGTCATCATTTTTGTAATATTTTCCTTCCTCTCTTTTTATTTCTTTGTTTGTGCTTTATCCATATAGGAGGTGGTAGGGGAATCTTTATCTAAATCAGTGTACCGAGTGTACCACCCCTTATTTTGATTTTGAATTGTTCAAGCAAAGTTTAAACCACTCCTTTTGAAAACCTCACAAGTGATCCATCAACTGCATCCATATAGAATATTTGTAAGAGCATCTTATTTTGTGTCTCATGGTTAGAACATTTCACATGTTTTTCATTAAACCTCTCACAAATATCATATAGAGGATCCCTATTGAGTTGATGAAAATTAATGAATTCATCCCATATTTGCAACATCTTTGATGGTGGGAAGTAACGAACTAATAAAACATTGGTAAGCTGGACCCTCAATGTGATTGAACCAGAGAGAAGTATCCTTAACCAAAACACTGCCTCACGTATTAGATAGAACGGGAAGAGTCACAACCGTATGAAATATTGTGAGATGTAAGAAATGTCGAATGGGGAAAATACTTCCACAAAATTTTAAAAGTGCAAGTTTAGGTTTCTATGAGCTTGACCCCAAAGAGTCCTTTCATTTTAAGAAGGTCTAAAATTACACTTGTGACGTGGAGGACCCCATCGCATACATTCGGTGGGATACGTATGGAACTAGAATGGCATGCATTGCAGAGATAGCCTTCATGATCAAGCGGGCCATCAATATCCCGACATTACTTGCATGATCATGCATTATGTCGTAGACAATATTGAAATCACCTATAAAGAAAAAAAAACATAAATAAATAACACTATATGGGTAAACCCAAGTTACTATCAATACCACACAACGGGAAACTAAGTTTTAGTCTTCGACAATGACGCTATTTTGATCACTCTCACCTATACCATAGTTTTATTGTAAATGATCATTGTTCAAAATAATAATCCAACTTGTGATGGGGTCGAATCCACAAGGACTGTAATAAGTATTCGAATCTTATGTGTGTCGGAAGCTTGTACGTATTTATCCCCAATGTAAACATAAAGAAATACATAAATTAAAATATGGGGTATGGCTGGAAAGGATGTTTAGAAAATTTTCAATTAAATTACAAATTTAGAGTAAAAATTTTAGGTAAAATTCCAATAGAAGAATAGTCTTGAGATTATCTTTTCCAAGGGGAAAATAGCGCATGGGTGTATGAGAATCATATGCAAACTCTAGCTAATGACTATATGGGAAGGCTAGGTTAGGGGATTTGATGTTAGTTTTTCAACCAAACACCAAAATATCACCCATGGATCCATTCGTATACCTCATGGTTGTGGCAAAAAAATGAACCCCCAAAATCAATTAGGCATCCCTATTTCTAGTAAGATGCCCAAGACATAGAAAATTCACAATCCATACTTATATCTAAGACAAGGTAAAGGAATACGCTAATATCTAATTATTGTTCACAAATACTTGTCACCAATATCTAATTTTAAAGGATGATGTGCGATCTAAATGAATACCCACATCCTTCTTTCAATAATGGTGTGGGATTTTGTGAATTTAGGGCTTTCACCCATAAATTCCAATTTAACAATCAAGCATTAGTGAAACCCAACATAATTAACCAAGAATCTCTAATAATAATCAATACCCATACACATTTTCATCCTATTCAAAAATAACTCCAAGGTATATATTTAGATACTCATGAAGTTTAAGAAAAGAAATATACCCAAATTCTCATTCAAAGCTTCCATCGAAGATGTAAACAAGGGTGTTTTTAAAATTCAACTTCAATTACAACTAAAATCCTTGAAAAAGTCAACCACAATAATATTTACCAATTTAGTAGGGTTTTTACAATGCCAAAACTTGAACTGTAGCTACAATATATGTCTAAGTTAAAGGGTTTTGCCCTTTTTAGGATTAGAACCAGGTATGGGAAATTACAAATCCGCCACTGGGCTATTTTCCTCACGACCACTATCGTTGGTGCTTAATCGCAATAATGGCTCTGGTGATCACATTGAACCTACCGTGATCTCCTTTGACCTGGCCTTGACTAACCGCAATCGTGACCCTCAAACCATCAACACGGTAATTGAGGTGGATCCCAGCTCTTGATTTTCCAGTTTTTGCACTCCTTTGCCTTTTTATCCATTTTACCTCACTTCACTTGTTTTCCTTCATTTACCTATGAACTTGCAAACCAAGGGAATTAATGCATTCAAATGGCAGATTTGCCTCATTTACACCATTTGACCATAGTAGTGTGAACAAATTTGGATTTATATGAGTCATACATTTACCACTCATAAATCATTACCCTAAAAATAGGTGAAAACAAAGCTCAATATAGGATAAAATCAAGCCCTCAAGATTTTGGGTTTTTGAGCAAGAAATCACAAAAATTCACAAAGAAAAGGGTGAATTTTTACCTAAAATTTAAAGATAACCACAAAAATAGATGTTAAACAAGATCCGAAGTCCCTTAATTTTAAGGGAACTCACTCTTTAGGGTTTTTTCTCTCAACTAATGGATGAAAAATGAGAAAAATTAGGCAAAGGGGGATAGATTTATATCCTTTCCAGGTTCTCGAAAGTCACTATATCGACCTCAGGCTTTGTGATCGTGGTATCTCTCTTCGGCTATGCAGGTCAGGACCGAGACCATCAGTATGTGATCGCGACACATAGTCCTGCATAAACGAGCCATTATTGTGACTAATAATTTCGCTATCTGTAACACCTCGATTTGCTGAACCGAAATGCTATACGGTGCTCATAACCCCGAAGGACCATAAGCTAATCCATGACTGATATCTTTACATATATACTATATAAAGTACTGAATAACATGGAAACATGCACTGAAAGACCATAAGTTTCAATACTGAACATAATATGGATGAGATGACATATGTGGGGTAATTCAATACCCAAAAATAACTGTAAACACTGAAGTCTGAAACATAATAGTTTGAATCTAGTCTGAAAGCCTCTACTGTCTGAATAATCTGAATAAAGAGTTGATAGGACTGTCCCTAACTAACTCCAATTAATAACTAATCAATGAAATAGTGAAGAAATAATCATGTCCTCGAAGGATGAGAACTCACTTTTATTCTGACTGTTGAGACTGGAATCTACTGCTGATCTGGAACTCGTGTCTCTGAACCTATGGTGTAACATAAAAATAAAGCACCATAGCGCAAATGCGTCAGTACAATGTAATGTATTGATTATACATGTGAGGTAGTATGATGCAAGGGTTAACATGCATGAATAATGCAAGATGAGTGTCTAACATAAATGCGAGAATGCATACATAAATACGTAACTGTAACTAACACTGTGATATCGTGATTACTGAATATGAATACTGATGACATGACATACTAATAACTAATATAACTAATAGCATAAATAGTTATATCTAAATATAACTGATAATACGGGTGACTATATTTGATAGTCCTGAATCTGATGGAACTATCTGAGTTCCCTATTATATCTGAGTCAACTGTATCTGACAGTCTTGAATCAGAAGAACTATCTGAGTTCTTTTACTGAGACTGGTATTATAACCATGGGAGGTAGTATTTAACCGACATGCCCCTGATACACCATTATGGCTTAGTTGGGGTCCAATCTTTAACCCATGTGCAAGGGTGTCAATACCACGCCACTGGTAAGGACAAGCTGTGGGCGACCCTTATCTGATAGTGTCCCAAAAAGAAAATGCTAGGGCCCTTATCTGACAGTTTTTATCCACCCTCATTGGACAGTGTTGATGTCTTAACCTATGCTGGCTACATAGTTTTGGAAAACAAGGATGACTTCTAAGGATCACACCCTCATCTGATAGTGTGTGTCCCCATCCTTGGGTTCACTCGGTGCTAATTCCTACTCCCATCTGAATGGACACTTAATATGATTTACTGAACTGAACATGATCTAAGTTACTAAGTTCTGTTAACTGATGGAATACTATTGCTATCTGGCAACTGATTGAGTTATGAGATCATGGAGGTTTTTCCTGAGTCATAAGACTATCTGATGTCTAAGGATTCATAGTTTGACTAAGAGTATCGTGAAAACATGACATGGCTCTAGGTACATAGCTAATATTTCGGGTAAAACTAACCCCAGGACTCGATGGAAGGAAATTGATAAAGTATGACTTACTTGAATACATAATAATCATCATAATACATTTACTGAAGCATTTTATCAGACATGTGATAGACATAAGCTTGTACGTACATGGGGATTTCATGATTTCATGCTAATTAGACGCTTTCCCTTTAGCTAGGCATTCAACCAAACACATAACAGGCATAGAATGTGTGAAAAACATCACACAAAAATTAACTATCATGATTCAATACCAATTTAATCATTCAAGTGTTTAGTCATAGGGTTTCACGAATATATACCGATACAAATCAACCCATATGGAATTTAACACTCATTCATTGAATACTATTCAATTACTCATTATCAACATTAACAAAAGAAGCCCAATCATGAAATTCATAAGAAAATCAATAACTTAAATATAGAAAAGGTATTTTTGGGCTTCATCGACGAAAGGAGTCCATCAATGAACACTATGCATACCTTAGTTCGTGATTTCGTGAAGATTGATGGTGAAACCTTCTTGAATTTGAATCCCCAATAGAAAACCTAGCTTGTTCTTGAGAGAAACTTGAGAGAAAATAGTATATTTTGGGTGAAGAATGGCTAAATCACATGTTATCGGGTTTAAATAGGGGTAGGAAATTGACCCTTTTAACCCTGGATGTGTAATTTATTTTAGTAAAATTTTTCCGAACTGGGCCCCTGGCGTGACGCGGAATTATCCGCCGTGTCACTGGATATTAACAATCAAAAAATTGAGGGATGGCACAATGTGGAGCCATTGCGTTTCCCCTTTCTTCGTGACCTGGAACTTTGGCGCGACGCGGGGGAAATCGTGCTAAGACATTGGAAAAAGGAAAATTCCAAATTTGAGTGTTGGAACAAATAGAACTAATGGCGGACACCTACTGGAAATTGAAAAATGTCATTTCATCTTGTGGCGCGACGTACCACTGACTAATATGGCGCTGTTTTACGATGGGAACTTGAAATAGTCATAAATTCTTACCTAGTTATCGGATTTAAGCGAATCATATATCTATGGAAAGCTTATTGAATTTTCCACATGACAAAAAGTGAAAATATTTAAAATTTCTAATGGAATAATTATCATTCACTTTAGAATCTAATACTAGGAATTCTTGGGATCAAACTTGCTAGAAATCATCGGTGTATAACACTATCGTGTTGCACTAGAAACTTGATGCACTAGGTTTTTTTACATGTCCAAAATGGACTTCAATCGAGTGCTTGTGATTCATTCGGAATCCCATTCACAAAAAAACAATGCAACCATACCAAATTCGTTGTTTTGAACTTAACGACACAATAAGATTTTCCATCCGAGGACGTTTTGTCAAAAGATGGGCCCCACACCCATAATTAATTTTCTAATCTTTCTGGACAATAGGTCAAAATAAACTTTGGAGTCTTAGGACCCAAATCGAAGGTCCACATAGCCTAAATTTTTTATTTTGGAGCTACTACACTGGTCATAAATTGAATATGAGATTTTTTTACTGATGTTTTTTCTCAGTGGCCATTTAGAACCATTGAAGACATTGAAATAAAGAATTGTATCTAAAAAAACAATAAACTGCCCGCTAACCAAATTGTCAGCTCTAGGAAGTCATAACTTACTTTGGATTGATATAGAAAGGCTCTAACGACAAAAATTAGTGGAAATATGGAAAATGACCTGAAGGGGCATTATAATATCAGAGTTTCTTTCCCCAAAAATTATAGATTAGGATGTACTTGAAGTATCGAACTAACAAGGATACTGTGTACGTATCTCGCTGTCGATCTCCTAAGTGGACACCTCTACTAGGTGGTGCCTCCACTGAATCCTAACTATATGAATCACTCTAGTGCATAACCTCCTGATATCACTAACCAAAATTCGGAAATGCCTCTCCACAAAGGTCAACTGCTCATCCAACATGATGAAAAACTTAAAAAATCTTGAGGGAGAGCTAACTCATAGGCTATCTTACTAACTACGCAAAGATTCTAGAAAGTTCCAATAAATCTAGTACTTAGCTTGCCCTTTTTATCAAACCTCATCACATCCTTCATGGCAACACACAGAGTAACACTTGATTAGTAACTCCAAATCTTAAGGTACAAATGTAGGATCTTCATAGTCCATGTTCTAACTTTTAGCCACTCTCAACCTATACTACAAAACCCTAACTCTATCCAATGTCTCCTAAAGAAAATCAGTAACACAGGGTCTAACCTCAGAAGTCTCAACCATCAAAATAGAGAACTACATCTCCAATAATATAAAGCCTCAAAAGGCACTGTCTGAATACTTGAATGATAGTTGTTATTGTATGGTAACTTCTCCATGTCTAAGTGTTACACCAACTGTCCTACAAAATCAATAATAGTCTCCGAGCTTATCCTCAAGAACCTAAATATTCTTCTCTGACTGACAAACTATTTATGGAGGAAAAGTTGTACTTAGATCTACCTTAGTAACCATCTCCTCATAAAAATCTCACCAAAATCTAGAAGTGAACACAGAAGCACAGTCTGAAATGATCAAAATAGGCACACAACATAAAATAGACTATCTCCCGAACATAAATATGTGCTAATCTCTTAGCCCTAAAGGATATCTGAATAGGAATAGAATTCGCGGACTTTGTCAAATGATCCACAATGACCCAAATACCATCCGAACCATAGAAATTTGAGGAAAACCCCTAATGAAAACCATGGCTATCAACTTATAGTTCCACTCGGGAATGAGAAACCTCTGAGTCAATCCACCTAGTCATTAAAGATTGGCCTCTAACCACTGATAATATAGTCAATGAGCTATGAAATCTTATACATCTCTCTTCATACCACTACACCATTAATGTTGTCTCAAACCGCTATATATCTTGGATGTGTCGGGATGAGTGAATTATCTTGAATTGTGAGACTCATGCAAAACCTACTGGATCAGGTAATTGATACTTAGAACCCAAATGCGGCAATTAAATATCAACACACCCTCAGAATATATGGTGTTTCTCTCAGACTCACCACTCAACACCTAATCATAAAGGAAGTGATGCTTACTATCCTTAAAACAATATCTCAAACCTACTCAAATAATAAAGACCTATCCTCAACAGTAGCAAGAATCCTCCTAGGGTTACGAATATCAAGGTTAGCCATTAAGTTTTCTAAGGACTAAATTTCACGTGCCAACGACCTTTGATAAACTAAAATACGATCTAGGCTACCCATACTAACAATGTTCGATCTCAAGGAATTTGCTACCATATTTTTTAAACGGATGAGACAAGATGGAAATATCATAATCATTAAGAAATTCCTTTCGTATTTTATAGCATTAAGCTTCCTCTTGATCACAAGATGCTGAAGAATGGGAAGATCAATGAAAATATCATAATGCACATCATAAAGAAAATGCTTCCAAATCTTAAGCACAAAAAGTACTTCCCCCAACTCAGAATCATGAGTGGGGTAGTTCCTTTCGTGCATCTTAAGATTCCTGCAATAATAATCAATGATTTATTCTTGATTCATCAATACACAACCCAAAAAGATACCAAAAGTATCACAAAACACGATGAATCCCTCACCCTCAACCGAAAGAGGTGAAATAGGATCAGTAGTTTGAAAATTCTTAAGCTTTCCACAGGCCGACTCACACTCCTTGGACCCTTGAAATAAACCTCCTTCCAAGACAATCTAGTCATATGCACTGAAATAATAGCAAAACTTTTGAAGAATTTCCTATAATAATAGGCCACACTAATGAAGTTATGAACCTCAATCTGAGATATAGGTATAGCCCAATCACGAATTACCTAAATCTTAGCTAGGTCTTCCATAATAGAATCCTTAGACACCATATGTCTAAGAAAGGTCACCGACTCAGGCAAAATCTCACACTTAGAGAACTTGGAAAAAAGCAATTGATCTATCAAAGCCAAGAGCACAATCCTCAAATATTGTATATGCTCCTCTCAGCTCTACAATTACAAAAGGAAATCATCGATTAACACAATCATGAAGGTATCTAAATAAGGCCTAAATACTCTGTTCATCAAATCCATAAATGTGGTTGGGGCATTAGTCAACCCAAATGACATTACTAAGAACTTATAATAACCATTTAAAGTTCTAAAGTCCATCATCGGAATATCCTCAGCCTAAATCCACCACTGATGGTAACCAGATCTTAAATCAGTCATAGCAAACACTACCTTACACTAAAGTTTGTTAAACAAATCATTAGTGTGAGGAAAAGGATAATGGTTTTTCATGGTTGCCTTATTCGGCTTCCTATAATCAAGACAAATATGCATGAGGCCATCTTTGTTCTTTACATACAATACAAGAGCTCCCCAAGGAGACACACTCGATCTAATAAAACCCTTACCAAGAAGATCTTGAAGCTGATAATTTAGCTTTTTAATATCAGCAAGAGGCATACGATAAGGTACCATAGAAATAGGTTGGGTTCCCATCTTTAGATTAATAGAAATATCAATCGAACGGATTGGGGAAATACCATCCAGGTCAAAAAGAATAAATCAAGATACTCACAAATTATAGGAACAACGTCAAGCGATGAACTCTCCACACTGGTATCATAAATATGAGTTGTTAAATGTGTAATTGCATTTTTATGTGTTAAAATACATGTTTATAGTGTTTAAGGTGTATTTAAAACAAGTTAATAATCAAATTAATTACATAGAGTTTGGACAAGAAAATTATTGTTGTTAACTTGAGTTATGCTTTGATATAGTATACTTTGATAAACTCTATTATGATGGGTTCACTGATGCTTGTTATTTGAGGTTTTAGGATACCATGGAATGAATTAAAAGTAATGCCAAGAAGAAAAAAAATTTCAAATGAAGTTGTAATGGAAACTATAAAGTGGGGATTTGAAGGCAATAGGAAGGAGTTAGCTATAAAGAAAAATGGATATTTTGACCACAAGGGAACGCCACTCCCTCAATGATCTGACATAATAGTGTGGCACACCTTGAGAAACAAAGTACATTACATTTTCTAGTGAGAATGCATGACTAGGTATTGTCGTACCCTTGGACATCCGCAATGAGGGTGTGCCACACCCCAAGGTAAAAAGCTGCCAAATGTCTTCTACATGATAAATAGGCCACTTGAATCCCATTCGAATAATCATGGGTGACTTTGGGTATTGTGAATCCTATGAAGAAGGATACAATTTGGGTTATTATTCTTTACTTTAGTTTAGTTTTAGTTTTTATGTATGAATTTTAATGTTGTGATTTATTGTAAAACAATGAGAGGGTAAACGACCTATTTCTAGGGATGAGGCTTAAATACATAGCATGAAATTAAGTTGGTTTAATATCTAATTTCATGTTTAGTTGTTCATATATTATTGTCATTACTATTATATAGACTTGCGACCTCTAGAATCATCCTATATTTCAATTTTGAGTCTGGAATGTGATAGATTAGATAAGATCATGAAATAAATAGAGTGAGTACTTATTCTTTAAATGAATTAAAGATAGGATTAATGGTTAGGATAGGAATATACATAATTCATCCTATTTGGTTCAAAGATGAAAACATATGTAATATATTTAATTTAGTTCTCACATCCCCACACAATTATGTATTTATGGTGTTAACTTAGATAGATGATTAAAGGCTCTAAAGACCATAATCATATTATCAACCCCGGTAATAATAAACTTAACCAACAAGATTCTATAGTTTAGTAGGATTTTTCAACTTTCACAGACACTATATTTATCATAATAATTGCATAAT
This sequence comes from Capsicum pubescens, assembly GCA_030864215.1. Classification (NCBI taxonomy): domain Eukaryota; kingdom Viridiplantae; phylum Streptophyta; class Magnoliopsida; order Solanales; family Solanaceae; genus Capsicum; species Capsicum pubescens. The sequence goes on along the minus strand of CM061540.1, from coordinate 221,444,208 downwards.
GTCAACTAGAATGGAAGGGTGGTATATCTAGAAGTGTAGTGAAGAAGTCGGTAGGTATGATTGAGGTTGATAGTCTTACAAATTTAGCCACTTAGTTTGCCTTCTTTTAGAATTAAATGATGACATAATTCAACAAGCACTTCCTTAGTGTTAGATTTGTTGAATTACTAGTCACTCTAGAATATCATGTGAATTTAGAGTAGGTTAATTTTGTAGGCAGTGCACAAAAGGGTAATAAAAATTATGGCAGTGTCTACAGCTGTAATTGATAGAGTAAACCCTATAACTCTAGAGAAATAATAAAGCTTGGACTTAGTAGTTTTAGCAGTAGTAGATCACAGAGGCCAATAATATTTAAGAGACTTTTAAAAAAATCCTATCCAATTAAGAACAAATGGCTCTAGAAATAAGAAACTAGAAACATGCTCGGATGAATTTGGAGACATGATTGGGGAAACTAGATCAGGCACAGAATACAAGACCATAAGGGGGTATTCCTAGAGATATAGAAACTCTTAAGAAAGTAATAGAATTCACCTTGAGAAATGGTAAAGACTTTATTGTTAGACCCCAAAGAAAATTCAAGAGGTATAGATAAATTTATTTTCACAACAATCTACAGAGAAGGATATGGCAGTCAAAGAGGCTAAAAAATTAGGAAAGTCTGAGTACCCAAAAGAAAAAGAAGTTGAGCACACAAAAAAGAGACCACCACAACCGTTCCCCCTAAATCTTTAAAAGGCTAAGAAGGATATTTGTCTTAATAAGTTCTTGGATACGTTTTGAGAACATCACATTGACCTCTCATTGTTAGATGTTTTGCAGGGAATGCCTAATTATTCCAAGTACTTAAAGGATGTGGTGATCAATAAGACAAAGATGGGAAACATTAATACGGTAGAATATACTATAGAGTGCAGTTCTATGGAGATAAGAAATTTGTTAAAAAGATTAAGGACCGAAGGAGTTTTACCTTCCCCATATAAATTTGTGAAAGTTTTATGGTCCACACATTGAGTGACATAGGGTCGAACTTAAATTTGATGGCACAATCTATTTTTAATACTATGGGTTTAGGAAAGTTTAGGCCTTGTTTAGTGGTGCTTAAAATAGAGGATATTATGATAGTAGTGCCCAAATGAATAATCAATGACGTTCTCTTCAAGATTGGTAAGTTCAATATTCTTGATGACTTTACTGTTGCAGATTATGATGTAGATGTCAGGGTACCAATCATACTGGGGCATCTATTCTTAGAAATTGGAGCATTACTTATTGATGTTAGAGAGGGCTCTCTAACTGTAAGATTGAATGATGAAGAGATGGCTTTTAAGGAATACAAAATACTCATTACACCCTTACCTGTGTATTATCACAACTATGGAAGTGGATGAGAGTGAGGTGGTATAGTGCATGCATTAAATGCCCTCTATGTAATTTCTCATATAGTTGCCCAACCTAACAATTTATTTCAAAGTTGAGAACTTTTAAGAGGATCGTACAAAGGTAAGTGTGAATAAAAATACATACCTTGAGGGTAGATGCTAAAGAAGTCAGAAAAGTGTCAGAAAATGGGCTTCAAGTAGGATAAAGAGGATGAAGAATTACCATTTAAGGTAGTGATGTAAATTGTGCCACAATAATAATTATGGTGCTGCTTGGAAGGAAACCCAAATTAAAGGTAGGTATGTTATTTTCTTATTTTTAGTTAGAATCACCATTGTTTTTATTTTTATTGAGACATAGGTTTAAGGTAAGTTTGAGAGTCGGAGACCTAGCTATGGAGTATAGAAATGAATGGGTGTAGGGTCACGATGACTCTTTGATGATTATGATGTTACTAGCTAAGACTAGAGGCCTCAGGGAGTATTTATATCATTACTTTTAATTTTTTCCTTCGGGAAAATTTTGATTTTATGTGTGGTGTGAGGAATAGTCAACTCCTATTGTAAGGGTGAAGTGTTTCTATAAGATTTCCATTTTTAGTTTTTTCTAGTTTCTGACTAAATTTGAAAAAAAAAATTCAAAAAGATTTCCTCTTTGTTTATTTTCAATTATTGTTGGTGTCAGTCTAGTAGGGGCAAACTTCCCCTACCCCTTGGTTTACTTTTTAGTTTTTTCTCGATGGGGCATCCATTAAACCTAATATCCCTCCTTTTTATTTTTAGGAGAATTTTATATTTTTTGATTAGGAATAAATAAAATATCCGTGTTGGTTACTATGTATGATCACATGATACAAGTTGTCTTGAATGTGAAAGAATGTATAATATGTTTAATAATATTTTTGAAACACATAATTTCACTTATATGACTCTTGTACATTTTTGTCTTAATGTTGAATTCTTGTTATTTCTTGGGTGAGATTCCATAGAGAGACTACTTGATTCGAGCAAGTACCATGTGTGAATGAGGTATTTTGCAACATTCCATGTTGCATAGTGATGTTTGAACTTGTCTGTTGTGTCTGCAAAGCAAAATAAATAATATTAAGCTTAGGATATTATATAGGCATTTCTTTTTTAGCCATGATTTATTCTCTCTTTATCTACCCTTATTGCATCATCTTAGTTAGCCCTGTTGAACCTTTAGCCTATTCTTTGATATCTTCATATGTAGATCATTCCAATTTTTTTGATTGACCAAAATTTGATAAAAAACTCCTAAGCACTTTAGTTGAAAAATTAAATTATTAAGGGGTGTAAAATTAAAGAAGAAAAAATGTTAAAGTGAAGTACCAAAATAATAGCTATTGGTGTGTTTGAAAGTCATGTGTTATGGTTCGGAGTAATATAATGTAAACACGAATTGAGTAAATGCAAATCATGTGTTGATAGAGAATACTCCCAACTGAATATATGGGAACTATCTTAAAGAGATAGGGAAAAACAAAAGAGGAACGGGAAGATAAAAATGGTGAAAACTTGGTCGGTTAGATTAGAGTGTGTAAAATTTGAATTTAACTTTAATTCATATTATAATTGCATATTTATGTGTGAAATGGGCGAATCTTTTGTGGTGATGGCACATGTTTGGTTATTGTTAGGTGACTTTTTGAATCTCATTGTTTAGTAATATGGATGATTTTTACAACTTGGTAGAGTCAATTCTTGAGGTTACGATGTTTTTGAAGTAATGTTTGTGACTTTCCAAGTGTAACGTAACATGCTTGGTATGGAACTACTATTCATGTAGTCTTCATAGTTCTAGCTAGAGCTTCTCACTTGTAGTAGTAATGTTTGAGTCTTCCCCAAATTCTTCTTAGTGTGAAGAGTTATTCGAGGAAGAATAAGGCTTAATTTGTGGGGTGGTGATCTTAGGTTTATTTATACCCCTAGGTATCATTATCTATACTCGCTTACCCTAGTTTTGATGACTTTCTGATATATTTAATCAGTTTTTAAAGGTGTAGTTGAGTTCTTATATCTTAAAGTACATTCTTATAGTGTTTAAGGTGTATTACAAACAAATTAAGATTCAAATTAATCAAATATAGTTTAGACAAGAAAACTATTGTTGTTAACTTGATCTATGGTTTGTTCTATGGAACTTTGATGACCCTATTGTGATGTGTGCACTAATTTTTGATATTTGAGGTTGTAGAGACCATTGAATGAATTAGGAGAAATGTTGGGCAACAAAAAAAGTTCAAATGAAGTTTGATAGGCAACCACAATTTGGAGTATTTTAAGGCAATAGGAAAGAGTTAGATAATATGCAAAATGGATGTTTTGAGCAAAAAGGCGTGTCATGCCCTTAGAGATCAAAGATAAGGGTGTGCCAGGATATTAGTAACGAATTAAAGTGCATTTTATAGTGAGTATGATAGATTATGGGATGTCACAACCTTGTACATCCGCTATTAGGGTGTGCCACGCCTAAGGGTAAAAAGCGGCCAATTTTTTCTACACTTTAAAAGGACAGTTGACTCATATCCTAATCATTTTGGAAGACATTGGGGTTTGAGAAATAGACAAGGAAGGCTTAAATTTGGATTATTTTTCTTTATTGTAGTTTACTTTAATTTTATTTACATATGAATTTCAATCTTGTGATTCATTGTAAAACTATGAGTGTCAAACATCCGCTTTCTAGGGTTAATTGTCATGTTTGATCGTTCTTATTTTGTTGTTATTATTATTCTATAGAATTACGACCTCTATAATACATCTATATTTCTGTTATGATCCCGAAAGAAGGAACACTAGATTAGATCATGGAATAAATGGAGCGGGTTCTTATTCTTGGAATGAATTAAGGATAGGATTTGTGGTTAGGATAGAAATACACCTAATTTACCGTATTTGGTTCAAATATAGGAAGATATATAAATGTGTTTATGTTAATTCACATATCCCGCTAAATGATTTAGTTGTGGTGCTAACTCTATTAGAGGCTCAAAAGACTATATCATGTTATCATACTCGCGAATCAATAAAAAAGGTAATTTAGTTAAGCAACTCTTCTATTATCGTTGTCTCCAACACTTTATATTATCATTGTTGTTTCTTTTATTTTCTCCAATGTCAAACTCTCTTGGTTACAAATCGCACATACTTAATCTTCTTAGTAATGCTAGAATTGGGTTGTTTCTAAACACAAGTCCATGTGGGTTAAACATCCAGCTCGAAAGGCCTAATTTATTACTTTCATAGTTACGTGAACTTATGTGTACGATAGGATCACAACAAGACCACAAGTGGGAAATGAACTAGGATATCAAAAGGAAAAATCATAAATTAACAAATTTAGGAAAGTGCTATAGAAAATAATAGCTAATACTAGAATCTCAGCAAATATGAAAATCAAGCCTTATCCTTTTCCACCTCAGAAATGGGTAATAGAACGTTATTACCAACTCTAGACCACCTTGAAGCCCTAGAAGGAAAAACCTACATTCATTATCACAAAACACTCAACAACCTACCAAAACTTACTTATAGGAGAGAAAAACCAACCCACCAGGCTGTCTAACAAAAATAAATTTGAATCGCAAGGAAGGGAATTCTAACTTGATAACATTCTTCTAACCGTCAATTAAGTTAGAATTAATCGACGTCAAAGCAATAAAAATACTAACAATAGAAATAGTGACACGAGTATAAGGTAGAAAAAATAAAAATATGCAACAAGTAACAGTTTAGGTCAATAATAAGGAAAAATACCAAGAAAAGGGACGTTATCCCAAATGTTATACCCCGAGAAAGAACACAATACTGATCCACTCAATCCATTACTAAAAGAAATGATCTATGAGGGTAATGAAATATGCATAAAATATACAAAAATGATACAAAAACTGAGTTAGTACTATCAAGGCATATAAGCACTAATGGTTATGAAAACTCCAACTAAATTCAAATAGAAAAGTTTAGTAAATCATAATGAACCTATAATGATGGTGTCTTAAGTCATAAACATGATGCACCAGATTTCATAGGTCATGATGGTACCTATTTAACCCACCAGTAAGTAAGCCAACTTGCAGTTTGGAACTATTAGTAATGGACTACCGAGAGAAATGAGAGAAAAATATGGAATAAATAAAAGAAAGGACTAGTATATATAAGGCAGTCCTAAAATCTAATAGAATTAGTACACTAGCTTCGAATATTATATGAAGAAAAATTAAAATAATAATGAATATACATGTATTACACATATCTAAATACAACATAGATCTTAGTGTAATACATAAGAGGGGGCATAGAAAAACTACAAATGCCAAGAGTTTACCATAAATCTGCGATCCATAGTTGCTCCACATAGGCACAAATCAACAATGTGAACTTGTATTTTAATCTACATGCATCAGAAGTGTAGTGTGAATACAAAAAATGTGGTACTCAGTAGGCAACTTCCGACTGAGCTCCAAAAAGAATACACATATAGATAACATGCAAGAAGGAATAAAACTATAACCAAATATACAATAAACTAACATAGTAACACTAGGGAAGCAATAAGGATAAACTATCCTATTCTAACAATATATAACTTTACAATATACAAAAAAGGGTTGAAAAGGGATATATAGTAATATTCAAGGCAAGGGAATGGATTTACAACAACAATAAATGAAGGAAGAGAGAGACATACGCTAATACAAAAGCTATACATATATTTATATATATATATATATATTTATATGCAAATAGTCATTGAGGGATACTCAAAGGTAATAATCTATGGTAATCAATCTAGCATCTTAAGGAACCATAATAAAGTAGAAAAACTAAGACTAGAATAATCTGGGACTATAACCATAATGTCCAACCATAATATATTTATCCATAATAATAACCAAAAAAAGAAAGAAATCAGAATCAGACTACAAATCTTCATACCAGTATAATAAATAACCTACCACAAACTAACTATAATAGCAAAAATATAGTATCCACCTAGTCCAGACAAATTAATACCAAAATTGAGTCCCATAACCTAAAAGGCCCAATCACCACACAACACAACACAAACAACATAATTATACAATACCTATGCAACCATGTAAAAGGTTTATAAATATAGGAACTAAAAACCATATTGGTGATAGGTAATGTATATGTCAGAATGAATACATAGTAAAATCCATAATATCATAAATGATCCATGTGTCATAAAGTAACCAAATGTATATACCTCATCCTACCCAGAGAATCACAAAGGCAAGACCTATGGTGACTACTCTTCTCTGACATAATGGCTCATGGAAAAAGGGGAACATAGGGGAATAAGGAGTACCCATATACAAACAACTGTCCCTAATCCAAGATTTCCAATCATCATCATCAATATACTCTAGCCAGTACCATAGATATATATATATAATAAAAGTACAAACTTAAATTGTGTCAAAATAATTGTAAGTCTATTAAGTTGCTGCCCGAGATTAAATTTGAGACTAAATTCGTATCATAGAGTAAAAATGGTTGGAATCTCTCTCGACCAAAATAAATAGTGGTAGTAAAATCATGGATTAGAATCTATCATAATAAAATTTCTAAACATCATTTTTAATTTCAAAATCTAAGAAATCATCCATTAATATTGTACAATTCCCATTGTGAAAGAATTTTCATTAAAGTGAAAAGTAGGAATAAATCCTTTTTATGGAAATAGTAGTAAAACCTTGTTTTTAGTTTGAATTGTAACATTATATGAGCATGAATGTACCAAATCTAAGAATGCCATTACCAGTATCAAAATATTACATTTACAAAAATCTAAACGTACATATACTATGACTATATCTTTTACAAGGATAACACACTCTCCAAAAATCAATCTAATACCATAAACACGTCCTTGGACCCAACAATGTATAATCAGCATAAACATTATACCATAATTATGAAAAACCATGCTAATCTACCGAGTCAAGTTGTAAACCATATAATAAAGGGGACATATCTTCAACTATTTGTAACAAGCTCATAACCTAGAGTTAGAGAATACTATAGGCATAACAAGTATTTCATCTTAAGGGTTGATTCAATATTCTATACCTCAAATTCATAATTAAGGCTAAGTTTTGATCTTCTACTCATAGTCATATCCTAATATCCCTATCGAATATTCAATGAACATAACACACTATATGGTGAAGAAGATAAGATATATGACTACCTCAATGTTGAACCACAAGTCCTTGAATCATCCCAAAATCATCCTTGTTTGCTCCATAATCTCAAAATATTAGCACTCTATCAAAATAGTGATAAACATATCATTTGGAGTATAGCGAGACCCATGTTTCAATATAATGGGCCGGGTTGAAATTTTATTCAAGAATAGGCCTATGAGGCCCGTAAATGAAATTTTCTTTCACGAGGTACTTGAAGGACAAGGAATGCTCAAAAGATAAGCATAAATGGTGCATGAATTGATACCTAAATCATCCTCTAAGTTTTATGAATTTAAAGACCTAATTACAAAAATTTACCTTTAATTAATTTGGAAATTGAGGGAAAATTAATAGGAAATAACCAAGGAGGTTTAGGCTATCTTGCCTTAGTTTCAGTGGATGATTCCCTCTATTATTCATCTCTTAAAGATCCATAAATTGTGTAAAAATGGTGAAGGAAATGATAGGAAAATGGGTTAATAAATTGATTTATCCATTCCTAGGTGGCAATAATGCAGTCACCCAACCACTAAAGCGATCTGACATAAGGGGCGGGTACAGCTAAAACGCTCACCTTCCTGCTAAAGCGGACCTTAGCCAAATGTATATGGCCTCCAAAGAGGCTTATGGTCTGTAAAGTGTTGGCCACTAATGCAGATCCATGATAGCTCAAGCAGTCATATTAGATATCAAATATCAGATTTTGATAAGTCCTAAAATGAATTTTGATTGCATTCTCGAGATTCATCGGAAACCCCGTGCATGCAAATAAACTATTCTACCATAACAAATTCAACATTTTAGAAATAATGGGACCATCAAAACTTTCATCCAATACCATTTTGACTTATATAGGGCCCATAACCAAAATTCCATTTTTCAAATAGTCTATCCAATAGCCCAAAATAAGTATGGATGCATTGGAACCTTAACTAAGCATTCCCCAAGCATAAAATTAATGTTCTAGAGTTGATGGTGCCATTAGAGTTCCCATCCAAGGTTTCTTACTAGGTTCTTTATTCCAAGACCAATTCCTTAACATCTAAAACTCTAAAATAGGGAAATGAGCCTAAAACCCAACTGAACTATCTCATACAAAAACCGTTAGTTTTGGTAAGTCACAAATGACACATAGCCATTATAGAAAGGCTTGAAATTTCTTAAATTCATAGAAATCGATGAAATAAGATAGAAGTTCATTACAATGTCTACTAATATAATGATCATGTGGGTCATATTCTATATTTTCTCTCATTTTCTCCATTTAGAGCTTTGCTATATCATCCTTAAGTCACTTATGACTTACTGGGACTAACAAATTGATTACCTAGAAGTTTGTTTGGTTTTAGAGTCAATTCTTTATTTTAAAGTCTTTAATGGTTCAAATTGGATTACCAAGAAAAAACATCAGACGAACAATCTCATATCCAAAATCTAATTGTTCAAAAATCTCTGAAATTTTTATTTTAGGATAGGTGGAACATTTGTTCAAGTCCTAAGTCACCGTGATCATTTTGAGCAGTGTGTGAAAATCTCTAAAATATGCTCCATCTTTATTTAACTTTGCACACACATCAGACATGTTCTAGACATCAATATACAACAACGAATACAACAAAATACAATAGAATCCTCACATCAAAGCATTGAGAACATTATTATCACAAATTTGAATGGGGAGAGTGAAACACCCTGGGTCCTTCAATTATCACCTAAATGCACTCTGACTAAGATCCACTTTCTCAATATCCTGCAGATTTATTTAATTGGTTACCACATTCTTTAAGTAGCTAACATACTTAGGCATACCCTAAGAAACATCCAAAAAATGAATATTAATGTGAAGTTCTTTAAACATATCAAAGAACTTCATAAAATATTCAACATTCTTATACTTTTTGAGCCTCTAAGAGAATAGTGGTAGTGGCCTTTTATTCACTTTCTCTGGAGCCTTAGCTTTTGTCTACTAAGACTTCCACAAATTTTTTCAGCATAATCAACTTTGGTTTGCTTGTTCTCTACCGATTGTGGGAGTAACTCTACATCGACCTCCTTGTTATTCTTATTTGTCCTTTTAATAAGATCTATACCACTGCTTAAGGTAATTTCCGTAGCTTGCTTTGGATTTTCATTATCACTTGGCAATATACCGTATGGTATGGTATTTTGTTACTAGGCTAGTTTCCCTAACTATTCGTGTCTCAAACTTTATTTATGAAATTATTTTATTTTTTATATTAGTATTCATATATTATTGATTGACTAGTATCTTTCTCAAGGTTTCCTCTATGTCACTAGCCTGGGTGTTCTGTTTCTATTAAAACTTGTTATTCTAATTGTTGACCCATAAATAATTAGGCTAAGTCCTCCACTTGTGGTTATAGGGATTTGCATAAGTTGGCCTTTGTGCATTGACCAAAAACTTTATAGACTCAACATTTTCCCTACATAAATCCACAGAGTGACCACTATTGCAAAAAATCTCACACTAAGATAGTGTCTACTGAATTGCATTAACCTGCACCTTAGACTGATTTACCACTAATTTTCTAAACTCTATAATCATCTAATTCTGAAGGGCCGACAATAGGGTGGCTAAGGTCGTGACACTATCAACTTTAATCTACCTAAAGGCATTTTCACTACACCTCTAGATATATCACCATGTCAGTCATGATTTCATTGTGTAATATGGTTCAACAAGGTATAGAGCTCATTATATATTTTCTCCAATTATTAACCGCCTACAGTTGAATCTAACAAAATTTTCATATCATGGTTAAGAGCTTCACAGAGGTATGAGATAATACCTAATTGATCTATTGGTGATGTGGATAGTCATAAAAAAGAGATTTGAACCTCTTAGACGCATGATAAAAAAATTTATCAGGCTTATACTTGAAGCTCAATATCTCACTGCATTAGGAATTTTTTATCTAACTAATCCCAAATAGTGATAGACCCTATTGGCTCAACGTTCAACCACTTCTTCACTACCCATAAAAGTGAGAACGGATAAAAGTGTCAACCTCACATAATTAATAGATACCCCAGTAGGTATGAACATGCCACTAATCTCTAAAAATTTTGCAAGTGAACATGTGGATCCTCATGTGACAAGCTGGTAAATTGCCCGCTGCTATGCAAAAGTTGCACCATGTTTAGTTTTAACTATAGCCAACCTACGACAGTAGTTTTATAGATGATGGCAAAAAAATCAGTCGCAAGGGGATTACCATTTCCCAAACTTTCCTGTGGGCTGTGGATCTTTAGCCATAGGTGTATGATGATCTTCTTATTCTTGGTTAAATTATGGGTTTTTGTAGAAAAGGAGTGCTTCTCTCCTCAATTGGTATAAGAGCTGCTCGATTTTAGGATTGGTTCAACCAAGTCCATGTCCCTTGCAAAATTACTTGATTTTTAAACTTGTTCCTATAAATTTAGAAGGTAAGATCAAGTAAATAACACTTATGAAATTAAAAAGGAAAACTAAAGCTAAGACTATTACCAATCTACAAATCCCCGGAAATGGTGCCAGATAATTGGTATGCCCAAGCTCACACACAAGTGTACATGGTCCACCAAGTAGTAAAACGGCCTTATGAAAGCCAAGTATCAATCCCACAGGAACTTTTGTTAACAATGATCTGATTCTAGTTTCAATATAAATATTAAACAAGTGCACACGTAACTAGAAGTAATTGAGAGTTAAAAGTAAAAGTAAACTCAAACAATGCAATAATAAAAAGTTCTTGGACAATAATCAGGAGAACTCCAGGGCTAAGGCATAACAAAAATTCCTACTTAGCTATATAACTTTGTTGGTTTAGTGTATTTTCATAGTTTTTGGGTCATGGGGTTCATAGCATGATTACAGTATTTCAAACCTCTAATCAACTATCAAACTTAGCCTCACAACTACATTGTTTAGTGGGGATAAAAGTATTAAATTAAAATAATTTGTATTCTTATCATAAATGAATCTAATAGGTATAATTATGTATATTCTTATCCGAAAAGCAAATCCTAACTTCAATTCATGGAATGGAATGATTACAATCGTGTAACACATATCTATCGTTCTATTCTATCATTCTTCATTTCAAGCTCATGATAGAATTATGCATTTATCCTAAGTGTCACGAATCCACCAGATATTTAAAACAATGATGAATGAATAACTAACAATCACAAAAACTATAACCAACTTAATTATGTAGCATAAGCAATCATGTTATTGGCCTTAACCTAGGAAAAGGGTGTTTAGCCACTCATGGACGTACAAGGAATCATAAAACTATAATCCATGTAATAATCCAAGAATAAACTAAAGTAAAAAAGTAAAAACCCTAATTGAATCCTATTCAGTTATTTGATAATCCCTATAAATCGTCCAAGGTGTTTACACAAAAGTTCAAGTGTTGTATTTATAGTAGAACAAGATTACCAATTTTGAACTAGCTAGCGCGCCACACCCCTATCGTTGTTACTAGGAAGAGTTGAATGTTGCTACCATGCAGGAACACTGGTTTGGACAATTTAAGTTTCAAAAAAGGTCATTCCATTCCCTTATAGCGGTGGCTAGGGAGTTGAGCACTCCAATGAGCCCACAAATTCCATATTTTGTTGTTGTTTACTCATTGCATTTGATCTTCAAGTCCTTACATTATGGTTGTGTTTCCTCTTCAAAAATAGCTTGCAATTTATCGTAACATTATTTTTATAATCCCAGAAAACTCCGTATAAAAATATACTCCACCAATTAAACCCTAAAGAACAGTGAATTAAGCAAAAAGAACTACAATGGCACATAACTCAAGCTAATAAACTAGTAATCTCGTTTAAACTCTAATTGCACTTTTTGATTTAAAACACTGATTTGAACTCACCTTAAACATCATAAAAACATAACTTAACACATAGATGCTAATTTTTTTAGAATTAACGCATTAAGAACAGAAGAAGTCCTTAAAACCAATCTAATTAAGGACGGATAATGACACATAGGTGCATAAATCCACCTAAGATGAACTATCACTTAAAAAGTAGCCGATGAAGTGGCAAGGAACCTCTTAACCGGCACCATTGCAATCATTAGGGTATCAGTAACGAGGTAATAGGTCACTTATGCGGTGACCACTTAAGAGGCACCCATGGACTCGGGAAGGGTATAAATACCCCACTTGTCCCGTTTTTCACTATTTATCATCCAGTCTCTATAATCTTAAACCCTAAAAGTGGGAATTTTTTTGGATAAGATTTTTGGGTAATTTAGGGGCTTGGATAAAGATTATTCATGCATTTCTCCTTCAAATTTGTGTTGAGTTCCATTATTTCTTGCTAGAACTCTTTTAATTTTACTAAATTCCCTACAAGCTTGGTGACTTGATTTTAGCACCATTGTAGCTCAGAATTCCCTCATTTTGGTGGTAAATATTCCTTAAGCATAGAGGGAAATTGAATTTGTTTTGGAAACATGATTTTCATAAATATGGACCACATGGAATTTTACGTAATTTTAGACCCAATGCTCAATGGTCAAATATCGGTATCATTGTTCTTGTTTTTATATGTTGATTGTGATTTCAAAAGTGTGGCACATTGTGGAAGCCTCTCAAAAAATGAAACTGGTGATTTAATAGATTATTTTAGGCTTTTCTTCAATGCCCATGTATGGTAGGAATACCTTATTAGTAGTTTGAGCTATCTCATAGTATAATTATGTTATTACGCTAGATATTGGATTTAGGTGTTGGCATTAAGAATGAGAGTATTTGGTTTTATTGGGTAGTCAGTCTATCGTGGAATCATAGACTTGGAGTAGTAAACATAGATATTCATGGCTTAGCTGGATTGAGCTTTGCATTATATACAGTTAGAATGGAAATTCCTTCATTACTCAAGCTAGGTGAAATAGCCTTAATATTTCAGGTTAGAGTAGAATTGTCCTTTGTTTCTTAACTTAAGGAAATTTCCTTAATTTCTATTGTTCTAGGTAGGATTGGCTTAGTTTTTCATGATTGGGAAGGAATTATATCTTAAGGCAAATTATGGATTACTTCACATATTGGTATAAACTTAGATACCTTAACATAGTCTGGGGTAGAAGTTGCCTAACAAGATTTTTGGGGATTAGAAGTGGGCCTCTCCGACCCATCTTTGGTCACGACTTGTGTTAACCTTGCAGACTCATTTACGTATGACATACTATTATTGATGGTAGATTTTACACTAGAATAGGTTGAATATAATTATTGAGCATTTTAGTTAGATATTGAAGGATTGATGCTAATTTTTTAGCATCTCTAATGATATTGCTCATATGTATGATTAAGGATATACCTTATATGTATTATGTATGACTTATACATGTGATTATTTGTATGTATTTTGAATATAATTAATTATATAACCTATATACATTCTTAATGATACAGATACCAATTAGATTAAAATGTACAACTTAAAGATAATGACACGACCCAACTTGGGGACTTGTCGTAATGGGCATCCCAAGTCCGACCAAGACCGGAGACCACACCTACTACCAAACCCAACCTCCGGTCGTCTGCCCTGAGTTGGATGAATTATGAGCATATAACAAGATAGTGTAACACCTCATATAAATACTCTGGGATAGGATCACTACTGCTATCAACCAAATCGAGTCCAACCATCCCATACAAACCGTCAATCCATACCAAACAAAACTGAAAACAACCGATCTATAATCCAACCATGACCACACGAGTTCCATAATAATTATATGGAATTTCAAAATAAAATATAATAGAATAGTGAGAAATTTTGTCCAATGATGTCAGTCCAAATACAAATAGCAATACTAAGGCTTACACCAATACTGATCCCGCCCATTCCAACCCATTGTAATTCCTCAAAATCCTTTAACCAAAAGAATACAAGTATCTAGTTGGTCCATGCCCCCAATCATAGCCAAAACCAATATCTATAAATAATCAAGAGTATAAATTAACACCCACGACATGGATCCTTCTAAATAGATAGAAGCTCACCAATTCAATCAAAACATAACCACCCAGTGACCTAATGCTAGCAGGAGGAATAGAATGGACGGGTCATACATTTCGTGGTGATACAGTCGCCCATATACGGGTTAGCGAGTTAACTCTAGCTTGAATTCAGGATAAGAATAAAATAATGCAAATTATAAAACTAAGTAGAACCTTCCATATGTACATAGACCATACATATATATATATATAACCATGCTAGGAAACGAAATCGAGTTTAGCAAGCCATTAAAACCTTTACCTGGGTTGCATAGCTTTTCCATCCTAAAACTACCCACAGGCAATAAGGGTTCATCTCCCTCTACTGAAAAGGACCAAGTTCTTGAAGTCGCACCACTAGAGAAAAGAACCTGGGTTGAATAGTACATCCTCCAAAATATAAAGTGTGAAATCATGCACACAGTCACTAGGACCTAACCTCATATAGACAATTATTAGTTCCCAGTTTTTATCCCCTCCGGGACCTCAACCTTCCATGACTTTACCACACCCCCTTTAAGCCTAATTGAAACCATTACTAAGTAACCAAACAATTTAGGTAGTGGTATCGTGATACCGAGTATAACTTGCAAGTATTGTCCTTAGCAAAACCTTTTTGAGATCAAGGGATCCCCAGGTACCTATAGACCATATTATCTAATTAATTTAGGGGATTCCCATGTAACCCATAAGTATGTTTACTAAGACATACCATTTTAGAACCATTTAAACCATTCATATCATTTAGGGTTCCATTACCAAGTTTAAACTATGAATAAATTCCATTGAAAAACCAATATTATAGTCAGACCATTATTTTAGGAATTTTATCAAACTCATTGGGGGTGTAGTATTTTCGAAACCAAAGTCCATTACCAAATAACGATTCCCATTCAACCAATTATCCAAAACCACCGTTAATGCATATAAAATCATAATTAAAATATGTGAAAACCATAAACTAGCATTTATAACCAAAACCCCCAAATTATATTTGTAAACCAAAAATCATATCAAATTCAAATCATTAAAACATTTGATAAAACTATGCATTTAGTTGGAACTAACAATAATGGAAGAGTACATGCCTTAAACCAAGATGACGATGGAGATTAATCACCAAGACAGGCCCCAATTTACTCCTTAAGATAAAATCTTATCTTTCTTTGCCCAATAACTCTAGAGAGGATGTAAGAGTGGTTTCTAAGTTTTTATGAATGGAATACAAGGAAAAATAACTTCCTAATGGGAATATAAGTCATGGGACCTCATTAGGATAAGTAGGGAAATGTCCGGATTGCCCTCACTTAAACTACACTTAATTCCCATCATAAGATACGACTGACCCTTATGAGTTGTACCCATCCTATACGAATGGTACCCACCTCTCGTTCCCTTGAATTTCTCTATTAGATCCAATATTGTCCAAGGTAAGACACACCTAAACCCAAGTCTTACCTAAGTGTACGACTTGTACACATAAATCGTACACATGATAGAGTAAAATATAGGAGGTTTGAGAACTAACCACCCTACGAGTCTTGGGTATAACTCGTACCCTGGCTTACGGCTCATGGCGATCCACTCATAATGAGATCCAACCTAAGTTATCAAGTCTAACATTAAATGAGTAAAACAAACAACCCCTATCAACCGATATAACTCGTATCACCCAAGTCGTAGCAATTCCAGTAACTAAATCCACCCCACAAACAAACACTGGTCAACATACTACTGGACCATACCACCTATACCCAAGTGTACAACTAGTTCCCTAAGTTGTATATTTCCTAAAAACTAAAAATCAAGGAAATTTTCTACGGTCCAGAAACTAGGGTGTTTCAGTCTTCTCCACTAGGAACATTCATCCCCAAATAAGGGACAAGATAGGGGTAACCACACAAATGAGTCATTTGCATTATCAAATATATTTCCAATCTTAACAAAGTTTGTAAACAAAGATTCAAAGATATTAGTTTTTCCTTTAACAAACTCAGAAAATAAATATGTGTTGAAGAACACATACCTTCAGCACGAATACTAGGAGCATAAAACAGATGCATCTACTTGGACTTTATGTCCTCCTCTACTTCCCATATAGATTCTTCAACCTTATGGTTCCGCAAAAGAACCATAAACAAAGCCACATCCTTGGTTCGCAATCGACGAACCTGCCTATCCAAGATCTCATCTAGGACCTCTTCATAAGACAAAGAGTTTGAGACACTCAACCCCTCCATAGGAACAATTGAAAAAGGATACCAATGAACTTCCATAAGATAGAGACATGAAATACCAGATGAACGGATATCAAAGTAGAAGGCAACTCAAATTCATAGGCCACATTACAACCCCTTTGCAGAACCACATAAAGACCAACAAACTGGGGACTGAGCTTCCCCTTCTTAAAAAATTGCATTACTCCCTTCATGGGAGATACCTTTAGGAATACCTTATACTCAACTTCAAACTCAAAGTATCTATACTTTATGTAAGCATAGGACTTTTTGTGACTTTGGGCAGGCTTAAACCTATCCTGGATCACCTTCACCTTTTCCATAGCCTAATATACAAAATCCAAATCGAACATATATACCTCACCAAGAAAAAACCAACAAATAAGTGATCTACTTCTCCTACCATATAATGCCTCAAAAGGGGCTATACAAATACTAGAATGATAGCTATTGTTGGAAGCAAACTATACCAAAGGTAGATGCTCAATCAAAATGCCACCATAATCAATCATACATTCCCGAAGCATATACTCTAACATCTGAATTATCTTCTCCATTTGCCCATCTAAATGCGGATGGAAAGCAAAAGTTACACTAACCTTGGTATCTAACCCTTTCTCGGAAGACTGGAAACAATAAGATGAAAATTACCTACCACAATCAGAGATAATCAAAACAGGTACCCCATGCCACTTCACAATATCCTGAAGGTACAACTTCGCATAATCCTCTGTTGAAAAGATAGTCCTCACTGGCAAGAATTAAGAAGACTTCGTCAATCTATTCACAAAGAACCAAACCAAATCAAATTGGTTCCCCAATCGAGAAATGTCGGTAATGAAATCCATATTGATTACCTCCTATTTCCATTTGGGAAAATCAATTTCTTGATACAATCCATCCAGCCTCATGTGCTCAACATTAACTTGTTTACATACCATTCACTTAGCCACAAAATCAACCATATCCCTTTTCATACCCTTCAACCAATATAACTGCTTGAGATCATGATACATCTTCATTGAACCAGGATGTACAATGTAGCATGATATATGTGACTCAACCATCTTCATGGAATAGATGCTAGATAGGCTTACATGGAGAAGATAATATTGTTTCTTTGATGGGTACTCAGGGTACAATCAAATTTTTATCTTACCAGAGGACCAAGTGAAGACAACTTTTACTTTCCCATATGGTATGTTTGCATTCAAGAAAATATCATTTGGGTTATGTAATTCCCCAGCAACCTTTCAATGTTGCACTTTGTCAGTATTTACCGATATGGTTAAGGACTCTATGAAAGTGTTTATGGATGACTTCTTTGTAGTGGGTAACTCTTTCGATTCATGCCTCAAACATTTGAAGAAAGTTCTTGAAAGATGTATGGAAACGAACCTTGTCTTGAGTTGGGAGAAGTTCCACTTTATGGTGAATGAAGGGATCGTACTAGGACGCAACATATCGGGAAAGGGAATTGAATTTGATCAAGCCAAGTTTGAGGTAATTACTAAGCTCCACCTCCCATTTCTGTAAAAGGAGTTTGAAGTTTCCTCTACCATGCCTACTCTATCGATGTTTCATCAAGGATTTTTCCAAAATAGCACACCCTATGTGTAAACCTCTAGAGAATAATTCTAAATTAAACTTTGATGAGGCATGTTTGCAAGCTTTCAAACATCATTAGGAATTTCTCATTTCAGCGCCCATTATTATGACCCCAAATTTGTCATTACCGCTTGAGACAATGTATGATGCAAGTGGTATTGCATTGGGTATTGTGCTAGGGCAATACAAGGACAAGCTATTTAATCCTATCTACTATGTAATAAAAATATTGAATGACGGCCAACGTAACTACACCATCACTAAGCACGAATTGATAGCGGTAGTTTATAACTTTAAAAAGTTTCATGGCTATTTTTTTGGTACGAAAGTAGTTGTATACATGGAACACTGTAATACCCCAATCATTTCTGAAGCCTAAATCCGTCTTTTGAGTGGTCATGTATGACTTCCAAAGTGATTGATTTTTAAACCATGTTCTATTTCTATAATTTCTATCGATGTGATGTAGATCATTGAATAAGCTTTCCATCGATACCAATTTCATCAAAATCTGACATCGGATGAGTGAGTTATGGTCGTTTTACTCAACGGTACCAGATCACTCAAGTTTGACGGTCGACCTGGTGGACCGTCAGGTACCTGATGGACCGTAAAGTTCCCCGTTAAGCCAAGGCAGTGACTCCTTTTTTAGGCCATCGTGCGATGGCCAAGTTGGTGGATCGTCAAAAAGTTGATGGACAGTTAAGGGGTCCGTCAGGTCGAGACAGAATGTCTTATTTCTATCCCTCGAGTGACGAACGACTTGGTGGACTGTCAGTTTCCTGATGGACCGTCACTTCGACCATCACGTCGAGGTATAACATTCCAGTTTTGGTGTTCGAGTGATGGACGATTAGGTGGACCATCAGTCCCTCTGACGGACCCATCAGGTCGACCGTCACAGGCCCCGATCCGTAAATTTCACCTTTTTCTAAAGGATATTTTGGTCATTTCCGCCCCATATGGTTTTATATATATATTCTAGTAGAGAAGAACCATTCATTATTTCTCCATTTCTCTCTAATCTTCCAAAAAATATCTAGAAACCTAGGGTTTCTTCCAAGATCCAAAATCCAAATCCTCTTCCAAGAAATTCAAATAAACTTCCATGATTTTCTCCAAGTTGTTCAAGAACTATGTTTCCCAAGTCAAAGGCATGAAGAATCTTGTCCTAAAAGTGTGAGAAGATTTCCAAACAAGTTTCCACATCTTCAAATAAAAAATCCAAGGTATGTGGGGTTTCAACAAGTACACCCCTTTCGCTCTTGTACCTAAAGATTTACTTTCTATTATTGATTTACAATATTTTTCAAGTGGGTTTACACCCAAATTTCTTTATGTATGATTTATGAGACTTGATTTGAATAAGCTTGATATTTATGGTTATTTCACCATCATGCTTCTTAAATTGAGTATTTATGTCATGAAATGTATATTGTCATTATATATTGATGATATCTAAGTGATTTATGATAAGTGTCAAGATTTGTGTTTTTATATGAGAAATTTGACTATTGAATATATATATATAGATATTTGAATTGAAAGTCAATAATGAGTTTGATGATGTTTCCTTGAAGCTTTGGCATTTGAAATGATTTAATAAGTAAATGTACTTGATGTTGAGAAACATTGTATGAATTTGAGTCGAGTTAGGAATCCACAATCGTATATGATTTATCGATGAGATATACTGTTGTTTTGGTCATCATGATAGACTCATGAGTTGATATTGATTGAGGTGGATTTCCTAACACGTTCTGAGCTGAGTCTGGGAGGAGTATTTAGCACCGAGCAGGAAATTTGGTATTTCCCCAGAACTATGTGCCACCATAGGATTGATGTTGATAGTTGTGTGCCAAAGGCCGAGTATGAGATTGTAATGATGAGATTGAGGTTGTACTCCCAGGCAAGAGTACAACACCCCTGCCAATATGGGGTTCTCTCCTTAGAAGGGCAAAATGTTGGACTCCATACGGCTCACATAGTGTAGTTATGTCAGTTATAAGAAACTCCCACGTCTATAATGATCTAGGTACCATGAGTTACCTAGTCACTCTAAGTCACGAGTCAAAGAGTTTGAGTTGAGTTAAATAAATTATGGGATTTATGAAGAATATGTTATTACTGATGATTTCTGGAAATGATGTTTTAGATAATTCAAGCGAAGAGAGTTATTATTGTCAGCATGCATGATTTTATTGTACATTTATGATATTATTTAAAATGTTGCATCCACCCCCACATACTCAGTACATTCCCAAGTACTGACTCTCATACTCTTTTGTACTTTATATTTCCTCATGATATAGGTTCAGGTGCTCAGTCTCAGCAGCGAAAGTGATCTTTGAGTACCTTTATCTAGATTTTTGTGGTTGGTGAGTACTCATGGTTCGAGGACCTGTGTCTCTAATTTTTTCTGGTTAATAGATGGTTATTTACTTTCAGTTCAGTATGAGTCAGTTGGGGATCTGTCCCAATGACTCCTCAGTCCTATATAGTAGAGGCTTTGTCAAACTAGTGTACCAGCATATACAGAGATTTCAGTATTTTGTTTGTACAAAGCAGTATTACTTCATATTTCAGTATGTTCATGACATGGTTATTCCTCTTTATCTTAGCATGATTTATGCTATAATGAGTTCTGAAAATGATGATAAGCTTAGAGGGTTAGCTTGAGGCCACGTGTGGCCTTGAGTACCATGTGACGTCTCGGAATATGATCTTGGGGCGTTACAATCTTGTTATCAAAGCCTAAGTTCAAGGAGTCCTAGGTAGTCTGACAAGCCGCATTACGTAGAGTCTTGATCATCGGTGTGTAGTGCGCTACATCATGAGCAAGAGGCTACAGGATCTTTTAGGAAAAGTTATTTCTTTCTTTCAAGAGTCTATCGTGCCTATAACTATTGCTCTCTGCTGTTAATTTGTGCCCTCTTATAACATAAAATGCCTCCTCATAGAGCTCGTAGAAACAACGAATGACCTCAACCTGTTGATCCTTTAGGTGAGGTGGTGTCCCATGTAGAATTTCGAGAAGCTTTCCAAGTGCTAGCCCAGGCGGTCACCGCCAATGCTCAAGCCAACACCCAGGCTATTGTTCCACCTCTACAAGGTAATAATTCTGCTGCAGCCCGAGTTTGTGACTTTATGCGAATGAATCCACCTGAGTTCTTTGGGTCAAAAGTAGGTGAAGACCCGAAAATGTATTTAGATAAAGTGAGAAAAATCACTCAGATTATGCACGTGACTGAGGAAAAAAGTGTTGAATTGGATTCCTATCGAATGAAAGATGTTGCTTATGATTGGGTGGAGATGTGGAGGAAGAGTAGATGGGAGAATGATACTCCTGTGTCTTGACAATTATTCCAAGATGCCTTCTAAGATAAATTGTTTCTCTCGGAGCTGAGGGAAGCAAAATTAGAAGATTTTATGAACTTGAGACACGGCCCCATATCAGTTAAGGAGTATTGCCACAAGTTTAATTAGTTATCTAAGTATGCTCCCGATATGATGGCTAATTCTAGAACTAGTATGAGTAAGTTCTTGGCTAGTGTATCTGGTTATATTGTGAAGAGTGTAGATCAGCTATGCTTAATAGGGACATGGACCTTTTGAAGACTAATGATTTATGCTCAGCAGATTGAAGCAGACAAAGTGAAGAAGAGAGAGAGAGTGAGAGGGAATAAGAGAGTTAGATCAGAGCAGCAGGGTTATAGTAAGGCTAGATTATTTGGAGGGATCCACCCTCAGTTCCATAGCCGTTCTTTTGTGCCAGCGCCTTCATCATCCAGTACTCCTGCATTCAGAATTAGGATGGAGCAGGGTAATAGGCCTACTATGTCTAGGTCCCAAGATATTGTGAGTAACAGACCTCGTCCTCCCCCATGTCGGAAGTGTGGTAGAGACCAGCTCGGTGAGTGCTTATTTTGTCAGAGAGGTTTTTTTCTTGCGGTAAGTTAGGACACAAGTTTAGGGATTTCCCTTATGCTAGATTGGGGAGCCGCGATGTTCGTCCCCAGAGTCAGGCTATTAGTGCTCCAGCCCCTATAGTTCAACCTACTCCTCTTTCGTGTGCCTCGTCTAGTACTGCAGGTGGTCAGAGCCAGAATTTCTTTTATGCTATACAACCTCGCCAGGAGTAGGAGGATTCACCAGTTGTTGTTACTGGTACGCTTCATGTATTTTATTTTGATGTGTATGTGTTGTTGGACCCTGGGTTAAGTTTTTCTTATGTGACTCCATTGGTGGCTGTGAATTTTGAAATCAGTGCTGAAAACATTTTCGAACCTTTTCTAGTCTCTACACCAGTCGGTGAATCTGTTGTTGCTAAACAAGTATATAAGAAGTGTCCTATCACTATTCTTAATAGAGTCATGTTTGCAGATTTGATTGAGCTAGACATGATTGATTTCGATGTTATTCTGGGATTGGATTGGCTACACTCTTGTTATGCATTCAATCCCCTTGATGAATTTTTCATGCCATGTGCAGTGAGCTATTTGTATTTATCACTTGTATACTTACGTTATCTGGAACCTTCCCTATTATTCTTTTAAATAAAGTTTTGATTTTATGTAGTTGAAAAATTGATCTTAGGCCATCTTTGTGACTTTGAAACCCACTCAAGCCTAAACCCTACCCGTGCATGATTGTAATCCCTAGTTACCCACTTTGAGCCTATGGACCTTTCTTTTGCAAACACTTTATAAGCCATGATATGTTCTATCTATATCTCTTTTGAACCGCACCCTCCATGAACTTGAAATGTAACTTGAGGCTAAAAATCCTGAGTTTAAGGTGTTGAAAGTTGATGGATGGAAGTTTGAAGCCATGAAGTGTTAGTAAAATGCTGAGTGTGCCTAAGTGTGTAAAATAAAGGAATAGAAAAATAAAGGATCAAATAGGGGAAGGAATTGCATGAAAATGGCTAGAAGAAGAAATAGAAAGGAAAATGGGTGAACAAAGAAAGAAAAAAGTAGGCATGATAAAAAGAGAGAAAAGAGGGAATAGTGGCCCCTAGTAAAAAAGACAAAATGAGTAGTGCTATGTAAGTGTTCAAGGAAGGGTATAGCCATGTTGATCCCATATGACATCCTACCCTAACCCGATCCTACTTTATAAGCTTAGAAATCCCTTTGAGATTTCCAACCACTTACTCTTTTTATAGTGGCGCCTGAAAATAGGGGCAAGCCTATGGTATGACACTTGATACATAGAGATCTCATTTATGAGAGAGAGAGTTTTTAAAATTTAATTTCCTTATTATGTATTTTGTAGCTTGGTGTGTGAAATTTTCTTTTTGGTAAGGATTGGCATACAAAACAAGTTGAGCTGGGTGATTTTGTATCCTCCCAAGCATAGAGGCAAATTGAGTGTAGATTAATTGTAGTAAAAAGGAAGCCATTTCTATAGTATTGATTTTTCCTTTCTGGTTTCTCTGTAAGGTTTTATGCATCCTTGATATTGCAATTTTTTATGAAGAGGGGTGTAGCGAAAATGGCTAAGCACATGTGCAATGATGATACTTGTGGTGATGACCATGTTCCAAGTCCTTATGATATTTAAGTCATGAAGTATGGCCATTATTGTTTATTTTCTCAATATACGAGGTAATGTTTCTTGAGGAAAAGGAAAAAACATTTAAGTTGGGGGTGTTGGTGAGTGGTGATTTTACCACTCATTCTCATGCCTTATGCATACACTTTATCTTGTTTTGATGAAATCAATGAGACATAACTGCGATTATTTGCACAAAATATCCACTCCTTGCAGGCATAGAGTTGAGAAGTTGAGAAGATACGGATTGGGGCTTTAATTGATAAAAAGAATCAACAAAATGCTGCTAATGACTCAAAGCATAAGTGGACTCAATTGTCGTGTATGCGGACTGAACAATGCGATCACATCCAGTTAAGCATGGAGCATATCCAGCATCAGGAAACTCGACCACAATTGTTATGTGTCAAATCTGCCAATATACGACGATTGATTTTTGTTGTAGCTCCACGACAGCGTAAAGCAGTATAAATAAGTAAAGGGAATTTTATTCAATCCAAACATCTAAACCAAAGACTAAAATTGAGGATTCAAAACACTTTAAGGAATAGGAGAAAAACCATAGAAAAAGGGAGTGAAAAATTGATTGTTCATAGTTATTGTAATTATTATTCCAAGAGGAAATTAGTGACATTGGAGTGTGGAATTGAAGATTATTTTACCCTCAATAATCATAAGCACCATGGATGAAGTATCTGGTAAAAGCTTTTTCTCCTATCTCATGAGTAGCTAATTTCTTTAGTCTTTTGATTATGTTGAACTAATATGTAATTTTGTGTTGGTGTTGTTGTGTTTGCATGATTTTTATTTGTTGAGTATGGACTCCACCATTTCTTAGGTTAGTGAGATGGAATTTTATGGGTGAAAATCTAAAATCTCCGAATGGGTTTGATGGGTGAAAACCCCAAACTCTAGAAACCCTTCACCATCCTTGAAACAGGGAAGGAAGTAAATATATCATAACCCATAACATTCTTGAAAGAGGGTTATAGGGGGAAAAGGTAATGATGGGCAATTAAGTCTATGGTTTACAAACTTTTGTAATCTTAAAAAAATGTTTGATTGGAGTGTAAGCCATGTTACGAGCATCATCCTGGAAATAGGGATGCTTCTTTGAGGTTTTAGGAGATTATAAGTTCTATACTTGTTAGGTGTTCTAAGGAGTCAATGGTGAAATTGTTGCGGTTTTATTGGAAGATTCTCAATAATGACTATAGACCTATCCTATTGTTTACCTAACAACTAAGTTTCATGTTAAACCATCAACAACCCACATGCTTTACTCTAAGTTACACATAACCCAAAGATCTTTTCAAATAATGATTCAAATCAATAGTATTACTTTGGTGTGTTTTTGTCAAAACTTGTTTTAAACCTACTTCAAATTACATCCGAGCATTTTATCATACATGTCATATTTATTGACACAACGAGTTCCCTTCTAGTGATTAGAGCACCCATAAGACTCAAAAAATTATAATTCACTCCTTGTGGATTTGACCCTAACTCTAGTTAGGTTATTGACAACGACCACCTCACCACTCAAATATGGGAGTGAGTTGAGTGCTATTAATTATTATATCTATAACAATCATCTTTCCCCAATATATTGGAGTAAGTTGAAAGTGATCAGGGAAGATATCTTATTTCTACTCAGCCTAGGGCTCAGCCAAAGGACAGTATAGCAATACCCAGGCCGATGATAAAGTCGGCTGGGATTTCACCTCCACACATTCCCTAGACTAAGGAGGGTGAGAATTATGATGATAAAGAGGTTCTAGTTTCAGTTACACTGGACCTCCAGCCAGAAGAGGGGTTAAGATGAGTCAATAGCAACATTTCCCAAGCTATTATATGCGGTAATAATCTACTATGAATTTATAGCTGTTTTGATGCTTAAAAAATGAAAATATGAAATATACTTATGTTGTTCTATTATACATGAACTCATTTTGTTATGTTTATCCAACAATCTAGCTTTTGGATGCTAAACTAAACAAAATGATGAAAATTGAAGTTTTTGGCTACTTTTGTAGGCACCTACGACCCATAGAAACTACCTAATAGGTATAGGTTACCTAATGGTCATAGGTGCCAATGTAGGTTTCAAAACCTAGAAATCTAGAGGATCAAAAGTGGAGGAAAAAGACTCTTTCACTTTGGGAGTTGAACCTATGGTTTGTAGATGCTACCTAAGGTGTGTAGGTGTCACTTATGGTCTGTAGGTTCCACCTATGATCCCTAGGTGATAGAGGTTGTTGTATAGGAGTAAAGTCCAGAGAGTTTAGAAGCTTCTGGAGGAGAGGTGGTCACCAATTGGGGCCACCAACGGTCCGTAGGTTCCACCTATGGCCCATAGTTGGCAACTGGCCTTGATTTTCATTTTTCATTTGGGATTTGATTTTTTGGGTTTCCTTGTAACCAATATATATAATTTTGACATTGTATAATTAGTTTACACACTCATGACACTTACAAACATATATTGGATTCAAGGATTTGAATTTAATCTTAGGATTGCTTTGTCTCTATTTTGTTTGTTTATTCAGTTAAAGTATTTGAGTTTTATGCATTGATAATTGTGATATTGTATGAATGTATTCAATAATTAATTACTTTCATTATACTTAAAACATGTGCGACTAATTCACTAAGATTCAATCAAAATTTTGGCGTCATTGACGGGAGTACGGTATTGTATTGTAGATTGAACCTTCTAAAGTTTTTGGGTTTTTATGTTCTGTTCTTTAGTTGGGTTTGCGTTGATGTATGCCTAACACAAGCAGTCAAGGTAATCCCTTACTTCCACTAAATCCTAACCTAGAAAGGTTGTTCCAACCCTATCGTACGATGATGGAACTAGTATGTGCCATCTTTGAAGGGGTTCAGGATGATCCGAGTGCGGTACCTCCCCTTGATCCAGGTGATCATTAGAATATTGTTGATTGGTAGATGGAGAATTTGTTTGCAGATGTAGCTTCTAACCATAGAAGGTACGAGTAGGCCCATCTAGTTCAGCTGGCAGAGCAAGCTTGGCCAAAATTGCTATTTAATCATCGAGCAACACTTACTAGTAATCGAGATAGATTTTAAGGTGGCCAGGCTCAAGTGATACCAAAATACCAGTACTTTCAGCCATATGAAAATGAAAATAACATGGGACACATTAAGCCGAAAGAATTAAGAGCTTTCATTCCTCCTTCTCTTCCCTTCAATGTGAAATTTGACATTACCAGTGCCATGATCTAGCTCATGAATTTGAAAGATGTATTTTTGACCTTTGTTGCAGATGCAAATAGGAATCTTTGTAATTTTTTAGGATCTACGCTTCTTATACTATTTTGGGGGTAGACTAGGAGGAACTCAAATTAAAGTTGTTCCCCTTTTCGTTGACTAGAGAAGCTTCTTTGTGGTTGGGGGAACTTCTGAGAGGATCTATTACCAATTGAACTGAGTTGCATAGGAAATTCCTAAACCATTTAATTCCTCAGGCCAGAATTTGTAGTTAAAAGATGAGATATACAACTTCATGAAGCTACATTAACATTCAATTTACTAGGCTTGATTTCGGTTTAAAAAGAAGTTAATCATGGTACCTAATCATCATATTTTAGGGATTAGCTTGCTAGGGATATGTTATAGAGCCCTTAACGTTACTTCCAGATCCATGGAAGACCAATTCACTAGAGTAACATTCAGGAGATTACATTGGGAAGAAACTTTTGAGGTTATATACTATATCTCTCTCACCAACCGAGGGTGGCATACTTAGGAGAATGAGAGGGGTACTGGCACTTATGCCATTTGAGATTCTAGTGACCTTAGAGATTTTGATGATTTTGTGGTACAAGAAATTGGACAAATAAGGAATAATATTGGGTTGCTGACTGAGAAGTTTTTAATAAGTAGTTTTGAGAAGGTAAACATGATAGGTTCACTTTGTTCAGCCTTTAAAGTATAAGAGTATAAAATAGAGGAGGAGGCCATATATCTTGATTGTGAATTGGAAGGATTCCAAGAAAAGGTTCAAGGAAATCTAGGTTGGAACAGTAATAGAGATAGATATAGAGATCACAGTAAGGAGCATGATGGTGATAGGAAATGAAAAGATGAGTACAAGGAGAAGGAAGACTGGTATGTTTTGCTGGGTAGCCATGATACTAAATTGAAAATGGAGGCAATGTTTTCCAAACTGGTGAAGGGTCAAGAAAATTAGGAAACATGCCTTAAGTAGATTAAGGCTGATATCTTAGGTTTGGCCCAGAAGGTTGTGTCTTATACAACTGCAATAAAGAAGTTAGAGACGCAATTTGGGCAGATGTTTGCCACTTTAATTCAAAGGAAGTTGGGTACCCTTTCGAGCTGCACGATACAGAATCCAAACATAGGTTATATTCTAGCAATCACCACTAGGAGTTGTGCTTCTACTATTGATCTCCCTGTTCCAATTGACATGGAGTAGTGGAATGATAGTGCGATGATTGATGATATACCTGAGGTAGAGTTCTTAGAAATAGATAGTTATTGATAGTGATTCTATTAATTATAACTACAAGGGCTGGTTCAATGATCACAATGGTAATGTGCACAATTATGGTATGAATACTTCCTTTCCCTTAGTAGAGAGGAACGAGAACCGCAGAGGATTTATTATTTCGTGTTCCATTAGAACCATCAATGTTAAATAGGCATTGTGTGACCTGGGAGATGGGATATATTTAATGTCACTAGTTATATAGAAAGTGTTGGGGATGGGAACACTCAAACCTACATCTATGAAGATGTTGATGGCCGACTCATCTATTAAGAAACTGGTGGTTGTTCTAGGTAATGTAGTAGTAAGGGTGGCATCCTTTATATTCCAAGCATATTTCATGATTCATGACTATGAGGTGGACTTTCAAGCCCCTATTACATTTGGTAGACCCTTCCTATCCACGAGCATTGCACTGATTGATATGTAGTTGATGACACAACATGAACCTAGGCCTTGTCGTAATGTGCATCTCAAGTCCAACCAGGATAGGAGATCACCCCCATTACTCGACCTAATCTCCAAATGCATACTCTGAGTCCAGTAAATTTAGAGCATATAACAAGATAGAATTTTGTATAATTCCATACATTGGGATAGGTCTAGGACCATGACAAACCCAAGAAAGTCAAACTATCAAATATCAACCAACAACCATAACCAAACCAATATAATAACCAAGTTTGTGTCCATAATATATCATAATAGGATGGAACAATCATAAAAATTGTCAAAGGGTATCATCCCTAATACAAATTCCAATACTAAGGTTAACACCACTACCGACACCACCCATTCCATCCCATTGTAGTTAAACAAAGCCTCTAACCTAAATCAAAACAATATTCGGTCGTGACATCCCCCAAACCATAGAAAAAATCATAGTGTATAAAATAACCAAAGTATGTAAAGAAATCCCTAATATGAAGTAAAGCCTTTTGTAGTATGGAAGCTTACCATTTCAATCCAACAACTAATCCCGAATTCGATCACTTAGAAGGAGTAGAACGTTCAGATCCTGCACTGCGTATGGATACAACCGCCCGAAGATGAGTTAGTGGGTGAACACTAGCAAGTACTTTGTATAAGGATGAAATAATTCCAAACTTTAAAACCAAGTAAACCACCATATGCATATGCAGCCATACATATATACATACATATATATATATATCTATGTTAGGAAAGGGAATCGGGTTTAGCATGCCTTTAGAACAATTAACATGGGTATGTGTAGCTTAAACATAATAGAACCACCCACAGGCTATATGGGTCTAATGTAACCCATTGAACGGTCCTCGATCTATGTAGATGCATGAACTAAATATACCATAGGGGTAGGGGATTCCCATGTACCCTTCTCCCTATATTTTACTTATGTACAAGTGTACTTAGGAGATTCCTCTGTAACCCCTAAGTATCATATATGGTCGCCATAACTATTCCTCTTGTCGGGAAAAATAAGTTTCTAGTTTCCATCTATTAAACTCACACCTTCACAGTTAGCTATCACAACCCGCAATTATTCCACAATTAAAATCTCTAACACAAAACCAAAACCACTATTCCATTTTTTATTAACCAAGGCTATAAGTAGTGGTATCATCACACCGACTATAGATTGCAACTAATGTCCTTAGCAAACTTTTTAGAGAAAAAAGTATTCCTATATACCCATGGATTACATTATTTAGTTTCTTTGGGGGATTCCGATATACCCCCCAAGATATTCATTATTATGTTTGTTTGGGGATTCCCTTGTACCCCACAAGGACGTTCAATTAAACAATAACCATGGCAACCAAGACCTTACCATTTAACCATTCCAAACTATTTAAACCATGTATACTATTTAGGGTTCCATTACCAAGTTGTATCATGTAAATGTTCCATTAAAATGCCAACTTTATAGTAAAAGAATTCTCATTGGAATTTTATCAAACATGTAGTAGGCAGTGTGTTTCCAAAGCCATAACCAAGTACCAATTAACTATTCCTATACAACCAAATGTTCAGACCATCATTATAATATGAAACACATATGTAAAAGGCATTGGAAAACCATAACCAACCATTATAACCAAAACCCCCAACATATAATTGGAAACCCAAAACCATACAACAATTTTTCCATGAACACAATTCATAAAACATGCCATTGGATGGGACTAACAATGATGGAGGAGTAACATGCCCTAGATTACAAAGACGATAGAGAGAAATCACCCTTGTAAGTCCTAAATTGATCCTATTGATGAAACCCTAGCCTTCCTTGATCCAAAGCCTTTGAGAGAGTTTGTAAGTTTTTAAGATTAGAATATTAGGGTAAATAATGTCCTAAAAGTGATATAGTCATTGGTCCTTAAGAGGATAAGAGGCTAAATAACTAGATTACCCCCAACTTAAACTCCATAAAATCCCTATAGGAGGATACAACCACTCTACCCTAATCATAAACTAGGGTACTAGTGGTACCCCAATCTTGTACACTTGGCCTCACCTACGACCTCAACACTGTGCAACATACGACCTCCAAGGCTAAACCGTACCAAACTATATGACTAGTACTATGAATTTGTAACCTAGGTAGAATTGAATATCCTAGGCTTAACTTAGGGAAACATATGATCGACATATTGCCTTTAGTATCCTAAGGTACGACTAGTATGATAAAACTTAACTTGGACAAAAACCAACCAACCCACACTGGTTACCATACGACCAAGACCATCGAAACGGTACCTCAATATATGAGAAGTACCCCAAGTCGTATGATGTCGAGAATCCAAAATCTCAAAAAATTTCTAAGGATCAAAACCCAGGGTGTTTCAATATCCCCCACTTGGATCATGTATCCCTGAACGATGGATAAGCCAGTATAAGAACGATTTACACAAATAGATGCCTCTACACTTACTTTTAACAGACATAAATAAAGATGTAAGGAAATCAACCTTTCTTTTAATAAATATTGAAAACAAAGATGTTACAAAGAACACATGCCTTAAGCATGAATATCTAGAGAAAAAACAAATATGGATACTTGGACTTTATGTCCTCTTCCGCTTCCCATGTAGCGTCTTTCACCTTATGGTTCCTCTATAGAACATTTACCGAGGCCACATCCTTTGTCCGTAACCAACGAACCTAATGATCCAAGATCTCAATCGAGATCTTTTCATAAGATAGAGAATTTAAAATACCAAATCCTTCCAAAGAACAATCTACAAAGGATCACCTACATACTTTATCATCATAGAGACATGGAATACCGAATGAATGGAGCTCAAATTAGATGTCAACTCTAATTAATACACAACACTACAAACCCTTCTCAAAATAACATAAGGACCAACATACCAGGGACTGAGCTTCCCTTTTTTTTCAAAATGGCATTACTCCCTTCATGGGAGACACCTTTACGAATACTTTATTCCTAACCTTAAACTACATAGAGACTATTCCTAACCATAAACTACAAGGATCTATGTTTTACATCAACATAAGAGTTTTAGTGAATTTGGGAAGCCTTGAGCCTATCCTGAATCACCTTCACCTTCTCCATAACCTAATAAACCAAATTTGAGCCAAACATATCCGCCTCACCAAGATCAAACTAACCACTAGAAGATCCACACCTCCTACCACACAATGCCTCAAAAGGGGCCATCCCAATGCTAGAATGAAAGCTATTATTGTAAGCCAACTCTACAAGAGATGGATGCTTAACCCAATTACCGCCATAGTCAATAAAACATGCACCAAGCATATCCTCTAATGTCAAAATAGTACTTTATGCTTTCCTATCCATCTATAGGTGGAAAGTAGTACTCAAGCTAATCTTAGTCCCCAACCCTTTCTGAAATAACCGCCAAAAGTGAGATGAAAACTCCATACCACAATTAGAGATAATTGAAATATGTACCCCATGCAGCTTTAGAATCTCATGAAGATACAATCTTGCATAATCCTCAACCAAAAATATAGTCCTTATTAGAAAGAAGTGAGCCGACTTTATCTTCGTATCCACGATTACCCATATTGAATTAATTTGTTTCGAGACTGAGGAATACTAGTAATGAAATCTATATTGATCATCTCTAATTTACATTCAAATAATTTAATTTCTTGATACAACCCTCTAGGCCTCATGTTCTGAATATTTACTTGTTGACACACCATGCACTTGGCAACAAACTCAGCAACGTCTTTCTTCATATAATTTGACCATTATATCTCTTTGAGATCATGATAGATTTTCATCGAATCGGGATGAACAATATAGCGCGATTCATGTGACTAAGCCAATATCTTTTCACGCAAGTCATCGATATCAGGAACACAAAACCTCGCTTGGTACCACAAGGTACCACAACCACTGATATCAAATACCATCAACTTTTTCCTACCTGT
Organism: Capsicum pubescens; assembly: GCA_030864215.1. Lineage (NCBI taxonomy): Eukaryota > Viridiplantae > Streptophyta > Magnoliopsida > Solanales > Solanaceae > Capsicum > Capsicum pubescens. The sequence continues at coordinate 221,411,202 of CM061540.1, read as the reverse complement.
ATCACACTTGATCTTCATCAATACAACATCTAGCATTTGTTTCTCCTTGATCTCTACACCAAGAGATGATTGAACGACTCCTTGTACCAATACACCAGCATTTCCAAAGTCCAAAAGACAAACTTAAAGATTAGCCATGCGGTAAATATTCTTCACCAACTAGCGCTTCTCCTTTTACACATGGAGATAGTTGAAAGAGGTGTTCCTAGAAGGTTCTTTCCACCCTCCAGGAGGGTACAGTTGAGGGATGAAATTAGTAATTTCAGGAAGCTCCCTACCGAAGCATTGCATGATACTTGGGAGAGATTTAAGAAGAAACTAGCACAATGTCCGAACCACAATATGATGGACTTTCACCTGTGGAGACTTTGTATAGATCTTTTAACTCTGTGACAAAGACAATTGTAGACAATGTTGCAGGTGGTTCGTTCATTGACCTCTCTTTTCTGGATGCTTCAGACATGATGAATAGAATGACAAAGCAAAGTCGGGCTTGGCAAACCAGGGATTCTGTGGTGGCTAGCCCGACTATTTCTGGTGGTATAACTGTGGAGCAGCACAGAAGGGATGAGGAACGAGACCAGGACATGGCCCACTTAAAGACAAAGATAGACTTTTTGACCAAGCGCATGCTGTTAGGTAAGACCGAAATGGTTAAGGATGTGGAATATCAGGGTATTGTTACTATGACTACTGATGCAGAGGCTAACTATATGAGTAATTAGGGGGGTTTCTGAGGTAATTGCCAAGGTAACCAAGGTTGGAACTTTTATGATAAACCTGATTATAATTATAGGGAGCAGGGACATTGGAGAACCAATAATGAAAGAAGTGGTTTATATGTTCCACCTGGACGTCGGGATGCTGCAACAACTGGCTCCAACAAGATGTCCATGGAGGACATGATGAAAAATTTGTTGAAGGTAGTGGAATCTACCAACTCGGGGGTAACTACTATGAAGAGTGAATTCTCTATCCTTAGTCAGTTGGTTATCTCACACTCTACTTCTATTAAGTAGTTAGAGCTGCAGATGAGTCAAATTTCCACTACACTAAATCAGAGAAAAAGTGGTACTTTACCTAGTGATACGGTTCAAAATTCACGAAATGATGGCTCATGTATGGAGACCACCACTCGGAGTGTTAAGATGTTACTTGGCCCTTCTGTGAGCAAATCTATAGAAGATGAGATAATAATTGATGAACCCGAAGAAAGTAATCCAATGGAGTCTGAGATGCTGGATAGTTCTGCTGATGATTTGAAGAAGGAAAATGAGAAGGAAGAGGAAGTGATGTTAAAGACTATCCCTAGACCACCATCTCTCTTACCTCAATGGTTGTAGAAAAAGGTCGATGATGCAAAATTCAGAAAATTCATAGCAATTCTCAAGCAATTGACAATTAATGTGCCTTTGATTGAGGCACTTGAGCAAATTCCAGGCAATGCAAAGTTCATGAAAGACCTCATCACAAATAAGAGAAAGGTCAGTAGTGAGAAGGTGGACAATCTCCACCATTGCAGTTTGGTTTCCACACAATTCTTAGTGCAAAAGAAGGCCAAACTAGGAGCGTTCACTATTTCGTGCAAAGTTGGGTCTCTGGATGTTGTAAAGGTATTACGTGATTTGGGTGCCAACCTGAATCTAATTCCACTGGATGTATATAAGAAGAATGGTTTAGAAGCTCTGGCACCCACTAACATGCGATTGGTAATGGAAGATAGCTCGTTAAAATGGCTTGTTGGAATTTTGCATGATGTGTTGGTGAAAGTAGCATACTTTATTCTTTCTGCAGATTTTATGGTACTGGATTGTGATGTAGACTTCAAGGTACCCATTATTTTAGGGAGTCCACTCTTAGCAACAGTAAGAGTAATAGTTGACATGGAGTTGAATGAGCTTTAGTTTAGGCTTGGTAAAAAAAAGGCAAAATTCAAAATGCATCAACCCATGACCCAACAAAAAGATATGAGTGTCTTGTCAATTGTTGACATCTTCTATGATGATACAAAAGGGGTATCAACAAGTTGTCTTGGCAAAGTATCAGTAGTCAAGATAACCCAGTCGTGCCGCGATAGTAAATCAGGCGCTATTGCGAGGCAGCCTGAATTTTTTATATTTAAGCAAGAGTTTTTATTTTTTTACAATTAGGATTTAGTAGGAAGCAGGTGGAAAAATGAGAAGGTTAGCTGAAAGGTCATGACGGCATCCGTGACAAGCCATTATAACTGTGAAAAGCTATCACGATCGTCGTCAGCTAGGCCAGATGCTCTTGATGTGGAGAAGACATCAGATGATGCAGTAGTAGGGTCGGAGACCCAGGATCCATATGCTTGATTGTCTTTAGGTATACCCTAACCCTTAGTGTAGTTTCTTTTTTATTTTAAATTGAGGGTGTAGGGTAGGTTGTTGTTGTAACTTATTCTGTAGATAACTAGGAGTAGTGCAAGTACTTGAGGCAGTTAGCATGTTTTGTGATTTTTGAATACCTCTCCATTGTTCTGATATAGTGTGTACTGTGGAAATTGCATCCATTGTGACCACGATTTATCTTTTTGTGGCTTTAGTATGGCAACTGACTTACCTTTGTTAAACAAACACATGAACTGGATAATTAGTGATATGCGAGATACTTGTGTTCCATGTGTGTGTAAGGTATTACTCAGTTCCCGTTGTGTGTTGAATCTAGAACTTGCCCTATTAGTATTGCCTTGGTCATAGGATAGGCATTAGGAAAGGATCATAGGGCATTTTTTATTTTTTTACTCACTTTAGCCAAAATAACTTTCCCTATGTGCATAATATCCCTTGATCCCATTTTGAGCCTAACTAGACTTTTTCTTTCTTCAATATCTCTCACCTTCCCATTCACATAACAATGAACCTATTTTGGCCCTGGTCCTCCATGGACACTGTGCACCTTGACTCAAGCAACCAGCCTAGGTTGACGGTGGCTATCATAGGGGTGCATGATGCAAAATAAGTATGAAGAGAGGGAGAATAAGAGAAATGAATAAAAAGTTGGGTATGGTGAAAAACAAATAAGAAAAGAGAAAGTTGTGTAAAAGATGGTAATAAGATAATCTGATAATTTTAAAGGTCGCACCCACCTTGAGCATGTGTGATCAATAAAAGAGGGGAATAAAATAAGGTTAAGAGTTGAAACTCTGAGAGTTTAGAGTAGTGTCAAGGAGGCATAGTCACTCTGAAATATCCCTGAATATCTTACCAGCCCCTGGACGACATTACAAGCTTAAGAAAAACCCTATAGTGATCCTAACTGACCTGTCTGAAGACTCAAGTACTGACTATAAGGGCAAGCACATGGCATTTGACACGCAATGTTTGGAACTTCATTCTGAGAGTGAGTCTTGTGTTTATCCCTGTGTTTATGTATGAGAATTATGGTATAAGTAAAAAAGGGATTTCTTTGTTGTGAGGGCACACTAGGTATGTTGTTAATCACTGACTTGCTCGGATAGTGTGACTTGGGTATGTGCTGGTTGTTATTGCAGAATTTTTGCCATATCTTGATCATTGTGAGTTGCATGGTTGTTTTCAATGATAGACACAATTTCTCTTAATTTGACTGACTTTGGTATTGGTAAATGTACTCTGAACTGATATGAGTAGTTAGATGCCAAATTGTACTATGTATACTCTTAGTTATGTTATGGTTGCTTAAGGACAAGCAATTGTTTAAGTTGAGGGTGTTGATGTATGAGCCTATGCTAACACATTTGATGCTTTTAACTCTAAATAATTGAAAGGACTTGAGCAAATTTGGTTGTTTTTTATTATTTTACTTTGATTTTGCAGTAAAAGTAAAGAAAAAGGGGAACCACAAATAAAGTAAGAAAAAATCATAAAATCGGAAACAAATAAAGACCAAATGGTTGCTGACGACATCCATGACACGCTGTCAGCCTAGTGATAGGCTGTCAAGGATGCCGTCATCCTTAAATAGAGAATAAGATTTGCTGTAACGTTTTGACGACATATCGCGATAAGGCATCAGAGTTGTGATAAGGCATCAGGATCACCATCAACCTTAGGTAGAAATTCTCAAAATGGAAGAGGAGATGACGACATCCATGATGCATGTCGGACTCCTGATACAACGTCATTGTCGTCATTAGCCTGATACAACAAAAGTCAAACTTAAAGAGAATCTGACGACATCAGTGATAGGCCATCAAACTCCTGATAGGCCATCACGGTCACCGTCATCTAATCCGAGGAAAATCTGTAACTTTAGTTTTATTTCCTTATTTAGGGTTGACTATTTAAAGCCTTGTTTTAGGTTTTTCTAGGGATCGATTGACATATCTCACAAGATAGCATATACAAATTTTTCTCTCTCTCTCTCTCTCTAGGATCAATATTTTGGAGCTTTGCCTTGTGATTCAATTCAAAGTATACTTTTGATTTTCTTTATCATTGTAAGTTAATCCTTTTAGTTATGAATTCAATTTGCATACTTGTTTCTTGCATAATGAGTGGCTAAACAACTGTAACCTAGATCATGGGATCTAGGGTTAGGTTATGATAAGGTGTTAAATACTCAAGATTTAGTAGGTATTAGGATTTCTTGGTAATTCTAAGATTATAATTTATGTCTGTTGGTTGCAAATAGTAGGTGTACCTACTTTGGTTTGCTTGAGAAACAAATCATAAAAAGTAGTAAGTGAATTATCAACTGGGACTTGAAAAGGCTTCGTTTAATAATCAGCGCTATAACAAGGTTGATTAACCTGAGGTAAATTATGGATAGTGCCTTGCAATTCTATAAGTCCGAGAGAATTAGGAAATTAGACGCTTGAATAGGTCGAGAGACATTTGAGTATATCATCGATAAAGATAGCTTGTGATCCTAACCATCGTGAGAGTGTTAAGTAAATTTTAGCATCTATCATGTACCGTAAGCCCTAGTTAACATAATCCTGGTTATTTCATAAAATCTTGGTTACAAACATCAAATTCAAAGTGACAATCAATTATCTTCAAAACTTAAACCCCATTTCAGGAAACAGTAAACTACCAATGAATTAAATTGTAAACAACTTTAGTTCACACCTTATTCCTTGTGGGATTCAACTCCAATCTAGTTAGGTTTTATATTGACAACGATCGCTTACACCCATTTAAGTGTGTAATTTATGCGTTATCACATAACACTTGATACATTGAGATTTCTTTTGTGAGGGAGAATTTTGCACTTAAAATTCCTTGTTACATGTTCGATATATTGGTACGTGAAACTTTTTTTTCTTGTGAAATTGGCATGCAAACAAGTTGAGTTAAGTGATTTGTTTGTCACCTTTCAGATAATGAGGCAAGTTGAGTATGGTTTAGGTTTAGTCAAAATGTGAGCCACTTCTAGAGTATTGGTCTTGGTTGATTGATTGCACTTTAAAGTATTATACATTCCTTGAGTATTGCATTTTATAATGAAGGACGTTGTGAAAGTAGTCTAGCACATGGGAAATGAGCTACTTGCGGTTGCGATTCAAGTTGAAGTCGGTATGTTCTTTAAGGACTAAAGTTTGGGATTAAGTAATTCTCTCATGGTAAGAGGTGGCATTGATTGGGTACAAGAAAATTCTCTAAAATGGGGGTGTTTATGAGTAGTGATTTTACAACATATTTACATGCAACATTCATACACCTTGCCTTGATTTAAAAGATTTAGTAAGACATAAGTGTGAGTAAGTTCATTAATATCCACTCCTAGTAAGTATAGAGTTGAAAAGATAGATAGGAGTGGATTAAAGCGAAAAATGATCAGAAGAAAGTAGAAGATGTGTAGTTGAATACTAAAAGACAAAAAGACCTCAAGTATCACCCTCGCGGGCGGACTACCGCGATCACTGCCAACTTCACGGAGAACATATTTAGCCTTTGGTAAAACGATCGCAGTCTTAGGGATGCTATCACAAATGGGAAAGTTATCCAGGATCACATGAATGCTCGATCATAACCACCACCGTGGTGGTGCTTTCGTAGTCAAGCCCTGCGATCGCGAAATAGCAGGCTAACTGAAGGAAGGGTAGTTTTGTAAATTGAGAAGTTGATTCAAGATTTATTGGGAGAATTCAAAACACTCTTGACATGAGGAAGAACCCTAGAATTTTAGGAAAAAACAAAGAGAGAGCCTTAGATAGTTAAAGAAGAAATTAATGAAATTTGATTGTAGAATTGAAAAATATTTATCCTCTCTTGGTAGGAATTCCATGGATGTATTACTTGGTAACATTCTTTTCTCTTATCTAGTGAGTAGTTAATTTCATTAGTCTTGAGATTTTGTTTAACTATGGTGTGATTGTGTGTGGTATTGTTGTGATTGCATGGATTTTAGTTATTTAGTATGGATTTTACCATTGCTTATATTTATGTATTGGAATTTGATGGGTGAAAACTCCAAATATCCAAATGGTTTTGATGGGTGAAAGTCCCAAGTTCTAGAAACCCTTTGTCATCCTCAAAAGAGGGATTTAGGTGAATATTAGGTAACCCATAACATCCTGGAAAGAGGGTTATCTGGGGACAAAGCAATGGTGAACAACTAAGCCTATGGTTTACTACCCTTTGCAATCTTAGACATAAGTGTTTAGCGAGTGCGAATCATGTGAAGAGCATCATCCTCCAAATAGGGATTCTTGGTTGAGGTTTTTGGTGGTTATATAAACTCCACACTTATTAGGTGCTCGAAAGAGCCAATGGGTGAAATCGTTGGGGTTTTGTTGAATGTTTGACCCCAATGATCTTAGACCTAGCCTATAATTTAATTAACAACTATATTTCATGCCAAACCATCATTAACCTACATACTTTTACCTTTAGGTAGACATAATACCAAGATTTCCCCACCATTGTTGTTTAGAAAAAATTGTTCTCTCTTGAACATTTGCTTAAAATCGTACAAATAGTTCCCAAGAAAATCCCCCCATTTTATTTTCCATGTTGTTTTTATTAACATTCTGGGTAAGCTCTTATTAATTTCAGCATCCATAGGGCTTGAAGTCTATAGTTCACTACTCGAGATTCCACCCCAATTCAAATTTGGTTGCTTGACAATGACCGCCTCACCCCTAATTATGGGAGTGAGTTGAGTATTATCAATGCTACCCTCCTAGGAAGCTCAAGGTACTAGAGGTAAGGGAAGAGTCGTATGAATCATACACTAGTCTATGAGTGACATGCCTAAATTGTACCATTAACAGAATGCCCTATTCAAGAGAAGTTTTTTAACGGTCCAAGGCCTAGGTTTTTCAATTCTCCCCCACTTGGATCATTCATCCACGTATGACGGGTTAGGCAAGCATAAACAGAATTTAACACATTTTCACACCTCAAACCAACCTTTAAAAAAGTTATAACAAAACATATATCAAGGATACAACACACATCATGATCATTATCGATCAACTATTCATTTCATGGGCTTCGGGACTTAAACAAATTATTTATTAAAGACACTTGTTCATTTCAATGGTTAGGGAATTAAGCCCTTACTTATCAAAACTTACTCATTTCACAACTTAGGGACTTTAATCCATCGACTTATCAAAGATAAATGTTCAATTCAAGGACTAGGGACTCGAACTCATTATCTATCAAAGGCATGAATCAACTCAAATAACTAAGGACTTAATCCCATTACAACAAGGACACACATAATTTCAAGGAATTAGGGACTTGAACCCATGGTCTAACAAGACCTAGGTCTATTAAACGGTTGGGGAATTTAACCCATTGTGTATCAAGACATAAATCAAGGTAAGAAGATTAACTACATATACCTTCATCACAATTTCGTTGAATGGGAAACAAATGTGGATTCTTGGACTTCATGTCCTCTTCCACCTCCCAAGTAGCTTTCTCATACTTTTGGTTCCTCCATACAACCTTTAACGAAGCCACTTATTTTATTTGTAACTAGCGGACTTGCCGATCCAAGATCCTTACCAGGATCTCCTCTTCGGACAAAGAGTCCGAGATATCAACATCCTTTAAGGGAACAACCAAAAAAGGATCACCCATATATTTTTGCAACATAGAAAAATTGAAAAATGGGTGAATAAAGTTCATGGTATAAGGCACCTCCAACTCATAGGCAACATAGCCAAAACTCTTCATAATCAAGTAAGGACCAACATACCAGGGACAAAACTTCGACTTCTTACCAGACCGCGTCACTCCATTTATGGGATATACTTTTAAGAATACCCAATCGCCAATGCTAAACTATAATTCCCTACGCCTTATATCCGCATAGGACTTTTGGGGACTTTGAGTGGTATTCAATATATAACGAATCACCTTAAACTTCTCTAAGGCTTGGTGAATTAAATCGACGCTAAGAAACTTACCCTTGCCAACTTTGTACCACCCTATGGGATGTCCACATCTTCTACCATACAATGCCTCAAAAGGGAACATGCCAATGCTAGAGTGGTATGTATTATTATAGGCAAACTCAATCAAAGGCAAGTTGTCCCAACTACAAATATAATCAATCACACAAGACCGCAACATATCTTCTAATGTTTGGATTGTCGTTTATGCTTTCCCATCCATTTGCGGGTGGAAAGTGGTATTAAGGCTCACTCGAGTATCCATACCTTTATGGTGAGACTTAAAAAAGTAGGATGATAATGGAGGACTATGATCCAAAATAATTGAAATAGGACTACTGTGCAACTTCACAATCTCTGCAAGATACAACTTAGCATAGTCTTCCACCGAGTAATTAGTCCTCACGGACAAGAAGTGAGCGATCTTGGTCATTCTATAAATAATGACCCAAATAGAATGACATTGATTTCGAGATTGAGGAAGACCGGTAACTAAATCCATTTTAATTTCCTCCCACTTGCATTTGGGTAATGGAATCTCATCATACAAGCCCCTTGGGCTCATATGCTCAACTTTCATTTGTTGGCACACCATATACTTGGACACATAACTAGCCATATTTCGTTTCATATTACCCCAACAATAGAACCCTCTAAGATCATGATATATCAAGGTGGAATCGGGACGTATGGCATACCAAGATTTATGAGCCTCAGCCATGACCCTTTCCCTTAATCCATCTATATTGGAAACACATAGTCTACCTTTGTATCTCAAGATAACATAACCACCAATCACAAAGTCTGCAACATTGTGTTGATGTACATTACTCTTTATCATCATCAAGTCGGGGACCAATAATTGTTTTTCCTGTATCTCAACCACAAGAGATGATTGAGCTACTAGATGCACAAATACACCACCAGCTTCGGAGTTCGCAAGTTAAACTTCCAAATTTTCCAAATGATGACTGTCCTTCACCAATTCCTATTTATCCTCGTCAACATGGGCCAAACAACCCAAGGAAAATCTACTAAGGGCATGGTCGACTACATTAACTTTACAGGGGTGGTAATGAAGAATCGTATCTTAGTCTTTTAATAACTCAAGCCACATCTTTTGCCTGAGGTTCAATTCTTTTTGAGTAAACACATACTATAGACTCTTATGATTGATAAGATATCAAAATGAACCCTATAAAGATAATGTCACCAAAATTTTAATGCAAAAACCATGGCTAATCTATCTAAGTCATGAATACGGTAGTTCATCTAATAAACTTTCAATTGCCTAGAATCATAGTCCACCACCCTACCATGTTGCATTAATACACAACCAAGACCAATTCGAGAAGAATTACTATATAGCAAAAAACCATCATCACCTTCTAGAAAGGTAAAAAAAAAGAGTTGAAGTCAATTTATCTTTCAACTTCTCAAAACTACACTCACATTCATCCGACCACATGAACTGGTCCTTTTTTTGGGTCAACTGAGTAAATGGGGAAGCTATAGTCAAGAAAATCTCAACAAATCTTCTATAGTAACTGGCTAGATATAAGAAGCTTTGATGTTGGTTGGAGTTATAGGTCTAGGCCACTTCTTAACTGCCACAACCTTTTGGGAATCTACAATGATCCCTTCACTAGACATAACATGAACAAGAAAAACTACATCTTTCAACCAAAATTCATACTTGGAGAAGCTGGCATACAAACGGTGATCGTTTGAATTTTACAACATCGCACAAAGATGATAGGCATAATCCATACCATACTCTTATCATAGAATAAGATGTCATCAATGGAGAAAAGAACAAACATGTCCAAGAACATATTGAAGACCCTATTCATCAAGTCCATAAATGTCGTTGGGGCATTAGTCAACCCAAAAGACAAGACAAGAAACTTATAGTGACCATACCGGATTTTAAAAGAAGTCTTAGGCATATATGCATCCCTAATCTTAAGCTGATGATAACACGATCTATGATCAACCTTAGAGAAAAACTTTGCACCCTAAAGTTGATCAAACAAATCATCTATGCTAGGAAGAGGATATTTATTTTTTATGATCACTTTGTTCAACTGATGATAATTAATGCACATAAAGGGAACCATCCATTTTTCACAAAAAAACACCCAAGGAGACATGATAGGATAGATAAAAAATTTATCTAAGAGGTCCTTCATTTTCTCTTTAAGCTCTATTAGCTCCTCCGGAGCCATTCTGTAAGGAGGATAGAAATTGGAAGAGTGTCTCGAACAAGATCAATCCCAAAATCATTTTCCCTATCTGGAGAAATACTGGGAAAGTCCTTGAGAAAAACCTCAAGAAACTCAATAACCACAGGAACAGATTCAAGAGACGGCTCATCCGAGTTAGAAACTCTAACTCGGATAAAATTATACAAACACCCCTTTTAAATCAAACTTTGGGATTTAAGATAAATAAATGAATCTTTCCATAGGCACCAAAGAACAACTTTTCCATACAATGACTGGATTGATTATTAGGGAATTTTAACATAATCCAGCGGGTTCGACAATTTAAGGAAGCATAATACGAATACAACCAATTCAACCCCAAGGTGACATCAAAATCGACCATGTCCAACTTTATCAAGACCACAAGAGTATCTCTACCACCAACAGAGACCACACACCCCTATAGACCCATCTAACAATCAAAGAGTCTCCTATCAGGGTAAAAATAGAAAAAAGAACTAATAGACTCTCAAAACCATAATCAAGATGCAAAGCCACATAGGGGTCACATAAGATAGTATAGACCCTGGATCAAGCAAACAATATACATCACCAGAGAAAAGTCTCAATATTCCTGTGAGAACATCAGGAGATGCATTAGAATCCAGGCTAGTAGCAAATGCATATAAGGGGATACGGTCAGCGTCGGTGCCAGAAATAAAAGCAGAAGTAAACACAACACTTTTTAGTACAGAGTAGATGGAGTAACAGTAGGAGACCTATTGGACCAAGAAGCTTCTTTAGAGGGGCACTCCTGATACGTGATCCTGATCTGACAATAACTAAAACATTTATTCCTCCCTTTGTCACTCTGACTATGATGACTCTAACCATAGAATCTATAAGGCGGGTGAGGTGGGATAGACTGGGCAACACTAGTCTAAAAATTGGAACCCTATGCCTTGAACCCAACACTAAAGTAAGACGACAATCACTCGACAACTTTGGGTAAGAAGAGTGAACACTATCCGAGTAGAAAGAGCTAAAACTCCCCCACTTTTTCTATATCCCTTTGCTACCATCCCTAATAATAGGCTCGGAAAACCTAAACTTTTTCCCTTGACTTTCACTTAACTTAACTTGCTTCTTTTTCTTTTTTTCCACTTGTTGTATATACATAATGAACCTCAAAATGTCCATGTTCTCAATCAAAAAAGACGTCTTGCTCTCAAGAACTAACTCATATGATAATCCTCAAACAAACTCATACATTCTAACCCTCATACTAGAAACCATCTCGGGAGCATACCTCGACAATTTATAGAATTTCAAGGCATACTCTTGCACAGACATTCTCTCTTGCTTCAAGTTCAGAAACATTTTTGCATTCGCTTTCCTCAACTCTTGAGGAAAGAATCTATCTAAGAAAGACTCAGATAAATCCTCCCACATGGTGGAATTAGCCTCAACACATTTATACAAATCCCAACCTACGTACCATTGGTATGCCACATCGTTCAATTGGTATGAAGAAAACTCAATATCTTGAATCCTTTAAGCTTGAAGGATTTGAAAGATATTCACTATTTAATCAATGAATCCTTGAGGATCTTCCTCAACATTTATGCCCATATACATAGGAGGGCTTAACCACATGAATTGGAAAATTCTTGTAGCCTCAAAAGAAATAGTTGTTGGAACACTAAACTTTGGTTAAGAGGCTACCAACTGAGTCAAAAGGTTGATAGAGCAACAAAACATGGCATTAGTAGCATCCCCTTGAGGTGACAAAATATGAGAGTCACTTTCATAGTCGGAGTTGGTGGGGATAGTTGGAACCCTACAAAAATGGTCAGATGCCGCAACCCTAGCCTAGGTCTGAACTCTAGAAGTTGGACAAACTTGATCCATAAGACCCTCAAAAGGGTTTGCCTGAGTTATAGATATCCTTGGAGGGATGATTTAAAAGATAGAAAATAGAGATCAGAGGAATCCATGACCTTAGACTACATAGCTGGAGATTGAAACACAAGAAAGGGAAATAATTTCTAAAATAACTCGTAGTCCCTTTCTTATAAGTGTGGCATTCTTCAGACCAATAAAAGAGAATTTACTTGACAGGGCATCGTGGACACCCTTCTGACCGTGAGCCTAGGCTCTGAAACTAGTATGACACGACTTGAAATCGAGCCATATCATTTGGCCACCTCAAACCCACATGAACTAGAGGTCGCTCTGATATACCATTCTAATCATAATATCAATCACAAGAGGAATGTGAATCACGACCATATATTACGATAGTAGAAATCATACTACAAGTCATAACTTAAACATATCTAAACACTTTATTAGATTCATCAGCTAACCAACATGCCCAAGTCCACAGTTATCCACAATACCTTAATATAATCCATTATTTAGAAATGTATATGTCGGGACAAGCTCCTGACAATAGCCAAGCTAAGTTAAAATAATACAAGGTCTAAATATAGGAGACCCAGAATGAATGTCTTCCAAAGTAAGGAAGCTCACTACTCCAAAGTCAATACACGAGCTTCGATCCCCTAATCACTGCACAAGAAGAGAAGATGATGCTCAGGTCCCTATGTCATGTGGGGACATAGAGTTTGAAGATGGTTAGCGGTTGGAGCGCTAGCATGTAACTCATGGATAACGATAAAACAACATCATCAATCAACAATAAGTCAATATATCTTATTCAACCATATTCATGACCTTATCCATACTTATAGGTATATCACATGCCAAACAAGTAATCAAGTCCTAACAATATTCTCAAAGTACTCAATCATGAGACATAAATAGGAGAACTCCGACCTTCCATATTTAGATTCATATAAATCTTATTAGGTATAGGACTCCAATAATATTCATATATTACTTAGGTAAAGGACTTTAGCACACATACACTCATTAAGCAAAGGACTCTAACCACACACACAACTTTATTTAGGAAAGAAACTCTAAACACATGCCCACACATTAGGCAAGGGACTCTAACCTCATGCCGTATTAGATAGAGGAATTTAACAAAAAAAAATTCATGTTGACAAGAACTTAAACCTCAAGAGATCTCATTGTGGAAGGGACTTTAATCATAAGCGATTTCATTAGGCAAGGGACTTTAACCTCAAGACCTTTATTAGGCAAAGGACTTTAACCTTAATCTATTACAAATATCATTAGTAAACATTGGCACTCCAACCCTTTGTCCATTTATCACCATCCATTCAATACACACTTAAGAACTTTAACCCATTTAGACAATTCAAGAATATACATGACCACATGGTCCTCATGGGAGACTTTGTTTCTCAACTATTTCAATAGGACAATGCCTTAATTCAATTCATCATACAATTCAATTTATGGTCATCAATACCCTAACAAACTATTAAGATTTAATTTGCAATCTTATAACACATTCATACCATAATTTAGTTCAACACACAATTCAAGTTCATTTTTATATTTAGGGACTTTAACCCCTCATTAACCATCAACCAAAAAGGTCATAAATTTCCCCATAAATGGCTCATAATATCTTTAAAATATCATTTAACATCAACTCATACTTATTGGACCATTTTCCTAGTTCAAAACATCACAAACATAAGACTAAATATTTTTACAAACACCTTATGTGTATGCCTTTACCAAGACCATTTTCCTAGTACATATTATCAAGATTAGAGTTACTCAAGATTCACACGTTAAAACATATATAACAATTACCCACATGTGATAATCATCATCAATAACATGTATAAACACAAGTCTAAGCAAAAGTCTACATTATTCATCATTAGGCAACAAAACCCTTTTAATTTGATTAAAAAATCATCATGTACACTTACTAATCCAAGTGTAAAATACATAGGTTTAGAGTTATTTTCAAGGGTAAGTGTCACATGCCTTAAACAACTTGATGCACCCAAGAAACTTGACTCCTCTTGCTCCTAAATAGACACCCTTGAACCCTAGCCTCCAATTCATCCAAAAAAATTTAAACTAGATTTTTGGATGTTTGATCGACTCAAAATATGTTTTAGGAGGCCATATACACTTATATAGTGAAGGGACTAGAGTTTAGGGAAGGGAAAAGATGATAAGGTCCTGAACTAAAAGCTGAAAATTGGCCACAATATTGGGTACGACTTACTTGAGTCTATCGTGCCCTAGGATAGGAGCGGTAACCTAAATAGTAACCTAGGCCTCACCTACGACTCATACACTGGTTAGGGTACAACTACACCACCTAGACTCGTATCCAATGGATAAGACTTATACCCTTAACCATACCCCTATCTTGTACATATAATAGTCCATTTTTTTTTAAGTTCCAAGCACAATACAACTTACCTAGGTAAAAATTATACCTTAGTATACTACTAAAGGATGGCCAAATTGTATAGAAGACAGTATGCTACCCTTATTGGAAGATCAAGGTACGAGATCGAGGAAAGAGTGGGTACGACTCGTACACTAGTGTACGAGTGGCATGCCTAAATTGTACCACAGTTAGAATGCTCTATTCAAGAGATATTTTCTAAAGGTCTAATCTTAGGTATTTCATTGGCCAAGAATATGGATGAGCTAATCCTGAGGTTTTTTTTAGGGTCTATGATCTATTTTTGAGTGGGACAACTTTGTGACAGGGACAGGCCATCCCATGAAGACCATTTGGGAGTAGAGATGCATTCTCTTATCCAAGTTGGCTATAGAACTAGTTTTGCAGGTTGTGTTAAATCATTATTAGTTTTGGTGGATAACTATACCCTATAAGTGAGTGAGTTATATGTTTCCTATGACGCTAGAATATCGTTGACCACTCCTAGAGGTGGTAGGGATGTAGAGCAACCCTAGTTAGAGAAGATGCTAGTGAGCAAGGTCATGGTTTGTAGTTCATTGGTGACCATCCACCGAGTTTGATTTAGACAATATTATATAGTTATTATGTATACAAAAGAGTGTGATCACTAATATAAATTAGCACGTGATATATGCTCCATGTAAGATATAAAGAATAGGAGTGTGAGGGTAGGTTTGCCGAGATAGATAGCAAATTATATTTCACCCATTAGTGGTGAGGACACATGGGTTGAGGGATAAGGTGTGATTAAGAAGGCGACACTAAATTTTACTGCAATGTTTTGGTGGATGGTAATGTGTTATCATTTGCGATCGACTAGAATGTACAACCTACTTAATGTGATGGTGCAGCACTGATTGTGAGTATGATGGTTTGTTATGATATTAATTTTGCAGCCATTATTAGGTATGAGCTTGAAGAGTGGGCATTTGGTGATATGATGACACTACTCTTTCCTTGCCTTTTAATGTTATGGGGTGATGAGGTCAGTATGTTGGAGGTTCCAGGTGTTGACAGTAGAGTTGAGGAGATAAATGTAGCCCAGACAAGTATGATCAAGGATCCAACAAACCCAGTCCTTGTCCAGAGATATCATGCACCTCCGATAGTGATTTTGGCCCAATTTGAGTTCTAATTAATTCCTATATTTTCGAGAGAAATACATGGTGGAGATTTTTATGTAGCTTTGTATTTTAATATATGGGAGAAGAGAGAGGCCTCTATATGAGCACATATGGAAGGGGACCCCAAATTCAACTACTTTAGTCCCAGCTTCTACTTTAGAGCAAGCTGGGACATCTTTACTACCCCTAGCCCCTCTACTACAGATGATACCACAGGAATAGTGTTAGTATGGGAGTTTTTACAGAGCTTAGTAGAGAGTTATCATGCTACTACCATATATCTAGAGAATGTTAAGGCTGAGGTGGCATCATTGTATGGTCAAATCCAGCATTACGTCCAGACAACAATAGTAGCGACAGAGACTAGACTATAGGTTACATACACAGTTGAGAAGTCAGAGTTCCAAGATGAAGTGCATGACCGTATAGATGTTTTTAAGGTACAGGTTTCATCCCAGTTTAATAATACTGAGGCACCCAATCTAGGTGAGATTAGGGAGGAGATGTCCATACTGTTAGAAGAGATACACTTTCTTACTAAGAATAATATTCTTTTCATCACTGAAGTTATACATCAAATTGTTCATCTGAAACCTCCACGTTGACCTAGATATTTGTACTTATTCATGGAGGATGAGAAGGTGGTCCCTATAGTTAGGACCAATAGAAGCATAGAGGTGGAGTTACAGGATCCTGACATATAATTTTATTAGGCCCTGAAATGGGCACACATGATTTGAGGGAGACAACATTTGTTGATTGGCAAAGCCACATTGAGTATGCTATAGGTGCATTCTATTATGGTGCAATACCTCCACCACCTCCTCCACCAGTTAAGATACCCTCATAGTTAGACGAGCATGACATGAATTCCTAGTGCATTCTAGGTATGCCTTTATTCCTTTGCATTACATTTACATCACACATTAGGGATAGTGGTTATTCTTTTAGTTTGGGGTGGGGTATACCATATGAGTTTCTATTGTTATTCTTCTTTTCCTGTTGGTTGTAGCATGGTTGAAGAATCAACATGTCTAGGTTAATTTTTGTTGTACAATGTTTTATTTTGCATTGTATTGTTTTTTTTTAAATTAGAAGATTTTTTAGTATCTAGGGTAGTTGATATATTTTTTGATAAACTAATACCCTTCCAAAAGTTTCTTTTTAAAGTTGTGTGATGTGTGTATATGTGCGATCATTATGAATATCATTAGGGCATTTGTATTATGGACATGAGAATCATTACTAACCACTGCATGAAATGAATAGGTAGTAGCTTGTAATGTGACCCTATGTCATGTGTGTAAGAGATACTACTTAGTTCCCTTTGTGTTTTGAATCTAAATCTTGCACAATTAGTCTTGCTTAGGTTGTAGGATAGTCTCTTACAAAAGGATCACAGGTCGTTCTTGAAATATGTCCAGTTTGAGGCTAAATGACTTCCATATGTTAATAATTATCCCTTTATCCCTATTTCTAAGCCTGTATAATCTATTTCTCTTGTTCCATATTTCAAGTTCCCATTTGTGTTACAATGAACCTAGTTTGGCCCTGGTCCTTCTTGGATATTATGCATCTTAACTCATGCAAATAGCCTAAGATGAGGGTGGATATCATAGGGTTGTTTAATGTAAATTGGGTATGAATAAGGGTATAATAAGAGAAAAAAATTAGGGTTGGGTGTGGTATAAAAAGAAAAACAAAAAGAAAAAAAAAGATAGAATAAAAGAAGCTACACCCAACCAGAATGCACAATATTAGAATAAAAATGGATAAGTAAAGGTGGAATAAAAGGAAATTGGTTGAGTTATGGAACCTAAAGTAAGTGTAGTGCCCAGTAATCTTAGTCACTAAAAATATCGATATATATCACACAAGCCCCCAAGCATATATTACAAGCCGAATAAAGTCCTATAGTGATCCAAACCTGACAGTCTGAAAGCATAGGTAAAGAGACTAAGGGAAAGCCTATGGTATTTAATGCGTATTGGTAGCAATTATCTTTTGAGTGTGAGTGTTTCTTGATCATCTCTACATTGACATGCATAATTTCATATGAGTGAGTCGGACTTCATTGATGTGATGGCACTTGGGTTGTGTTGCTAGCCACTTACTTGTTTGGGCAGTGCAACATGTATATATGCATGGTTGTTTGTTTAAAATATAATTCAATATCTTTATTCCCTTGAATCACATTGGTGTTCTTTATTAATAAACACAATTGGATTTTGAAGTGTTGAAATAAGAGAGGTAATGTTTTTAGCCATAAAGTTGATGATTGACTGTCGTAAAAAGCTTAGGGTTCTCCTAGTTAAGCATCATCGATTTTAATCATTTTATTATGTTGCTTGAGGACATGCAAACATTATAAGTTTAGGGTGTTGATGAGTTATGGTATCATATCACTTTCGACGCTTAGAATTAAGAAAATATGCAAGTCACAAAGGTCTTTTTGTTAGATATGATGTGTTTGGTGTTGTGTTTTGCAAGAAATTAAGTTTTGAGACTATTTTAAAGAAAATGAGTGAAAATTGAAGTTTTGGACCACTGAATTGGGAACCTATGTCACATATGTATGACTCATGGGGCGTAAATGCTAAAGTATCTCCCATAAGCTGAGAAAAGAAAACCCTGCTACCAACCGATGACACCTACAACTCGTAGGTGCCAACTATGGTCCATAGTGTCACAACTCAATTCACGCTTCATGATGGCACCTACTAATATCCACCAGTAAGTAAGACAACAACGTAATTCGGAGCTAAGGAAATGGGTTACTTTGGTAGAAACACTCGACAAGGGACACAATAGATGTACACCATCATAAACAACAATGTTTAACAATACACAATCAACACGGATACCAATTCCCATGACCTTCTAATATCAGAACAAGTGCATCTATGTTCAACAATAGGATATATAACTCAAAGTCTAAAGAGTCTTATGCATCCATCTTGAAAACAAAAGACTGAATAAGTATAGTAGGGAAATGGGTGACTCAAAACTCCAAGATCTCACCCTGTCTTTGAAGGATCAACAATGCATGACCTCAACTCTGTGGTGGCAACTAATACTTAGTTGTGCACCAAAAAGGTACATAAGTGTAGTATGAGTACAAAAATAATGGGTGCTCAGAAGGCACCATCGGTGGACTAAGATAAATAACAATATAAAGATGATATAAAGTAAGACAATATATCTATGTTAAGGTACAGAATCAAACCTGAATTGTCTCCATCATCACTATACAAAATAACTAACTAACTAGATCAATAATACGCCATCTCATATCAATACATACCATAACCAAAAAATATAAAATGAATAATAAATCCCAAAGCCTAAAGCAACATGTATGCAATTTCAATCGCATAAATAATAAGTTCAATGTGCATACAACCATTAGAGTATAAAGTAAAAGAACTTAATGCAGTGCAGCTAAAAGAACATAAAGTAAAGAACTCATTGCAGTGTCTCATACCAGCCTGAGAGTTCATCAATAGATCAAATCTTTAACATATCAAGATATATATATATATATAACTAAGTCAGACTTATACACGGTTTTCACATTTCCCATCAACGGTCATTTGTCAAGATCCATAATCATCATTAAATACTACAATTGAAATAATGCATAGTGAGGTAATCATAACTATAGTCATATAGCCATTTAGATATCTATGATATTGATACACTCTATCTAGTCATCATTATTTATCCAACACTTAATATCATTAACTACTGGTTTGGTAGTAATCACAAGGCCTCAAATCATTTGTCCAACTAATTCTTTAAATAATCCTCCTTCATTAAATAGCAACTAATTATCATCTAAAAAGTATCCAACATCCACCTCTAGTCAAGATGTACAACTAAACCATAATCATCATTCAACTGAAACTCATTCCTTGTCATCATAGGTGCACTAGGCATCATATAGGAAGAGGTTACGCATGATTAAACACCCTTATCTATCTATTACCCAACGTATCTTTTTGTTAGCACCATAATTATATCAGTCCTTATTTAAACAACCAACGACATTACATACTAGACGTCAAAATCACTAATCATCAACAATGCAACTTCTATTAACATCATTAGTCATTTTACAACCATAATTGCTAGTTATCACATTTTAACTAGCCAAGGTCCACCAACAAGTATTTTAGTCATCTAGCCAGCATGTAATATATCAACTCTATATAGATAACTAGTTATCTCATAACCTACTTTACTAGGTGAGATTCCACAATTTATCCATTTATTCAAGCCAAATATATCCACTAGTTGAATCCTTACTCCAACACATGATTATACTTAGTAATTAGCCTTAACTCAATATTTGGCATAGTCTACTTCTATTCACTAATTAGTATAAACAAAATACATGAAACTTAACAAGTGATTTATGGTAGAGAATTACAGACAACTTTCCAAGGAAAACATCATATTGCTAATGCATATACAAGAATAATCATAGAAGGGCATAACCACACATTTATATATATATTATTATATGGTTACTATACTTAGTATCTCCAAAACATCAATACATACTCCGGGTTTACTGGGCATCATCATAAATTCAATACCTCATACGGATTAACCGTTCATCATCATATCATTAAATCCTCTTTAATGTTTACCGGGAATCACCATAACATCAACATATCTTGTGTCCTTGTCGAGCATCAACATAGCATTAATATATCTTCTAGTTTTATCGCGCATCAACGTAACATCAATATATCATCTATCCTTAATGGTCATCAACATAACATCAATGTATCCTCCGAACTTGTCGGGCATCATTATAACATCAGTATATCCTCTGTCCTTGCCAGGCATCAAGTAAGTGTAACCTACCTTGAATCCAAATAGCTTACATACGAACAATCTTTACTTTCCCGTTCGTTGAATCTTGTTCAATGAGCCACACTATCAAAAAAATAATTTGTACATTACAACACCCATATTGCACCATTGTTCGTCGGGTAAAAAACGACACCAAAAACCCCCAACTGGGTCCCACATATAGAAAATGAGTTTTCGAGACCAACCCATTATTCAAATACCATTAAAGAGTTATAACCCTCAAGAAATTTGTTGAAATCAACTATATTTGGGGATAAAATATAGCCTCAAGCCATTTGGTGTTTTGGGTGTAAAAATTCAAGAATTTAACACTAATTAAAGGAATCTTACCTTAGATTTGATGATAATCATGAATATGAAAGTTTTTAAAGCTCCAATAACCACCCAATACTCACTATAAAGACTACTCTCTCCATTGGGGTTTTAAAGGTTCAAGATAATGAAGAAATGCCCAATTATTGGCCAAGGAGAGATTTTAAATGTCCCATCCCATGACCTCATGAGTGCCAATCCCGTACATATGTGTTCCATCATTGCGTCTATGCCCATGCGATCACGGTACTTGTTGCACTGATAGACAGCTGAAATATAGAATTTAATTACAAGTTTTGTCCAAGGCCTCAGGATGCATTCGAAGTCCAATATACGCAAACAAGATATTCAACCATTCTGATTTTGACATTTCGAACACGTTGGCAAAGTTGGATTTTCCATCTGAGGTTGTTTCGACCAAAGGTTGGCCCCACACTTGAATTTCTAATTTCTCAACTCTCCGACTAATAGGTTGAAATATGGTCGGGTGTAGTTGGACCCAAACCAAAGGTCTACCTCACCAAAAATTGATATTCTAGAGTTGCTGGTGCAGTCAGAATTCACATTCAATATTATTTTACTAATGTTTTGCTCGGTTTACATTTGGAACCAACAAAAACTTCTAAATGAGGAAACGGTTCCTAAAACCAAATGAACTGCCAAGTAACTAAACTATCAATTCCAGAAAGTCATAAATGACTTAGACATCTATGGAAGAGTTCTAACGACAGAAATGTAACGACCCGATTTTTTGGAATAGGAACGTCATACGGTGCTCATGATCCCGAAGGAACACAAGACAACCCTATACTGATATATGTACCTTAACACTGCATAATATAGGTATTAAATGCAAAAACTAGCCATAAGGTTCAAAACTTCTAAAAATACTCAAAATTGAAAACTGAATACTGATACATCTATCCGAAAAAACTCTAAATTGTCTGAACTGTGGAGTTGATGGGACATGTCTCCAACTAACTCAGTCTAATAAAATTAAACCAAATCTGATATGATAATGATAAAAATAAGAAAATCCTCGACTGAAGAGGACTCACTGCTATGTCTACTACTGCTGACTAGGACTGAGCTGCTAAGGGTACTCTGGATCTCGTGCCACTGAACCTATGGTGTCAAATAAAACAGTATAGCACAAATACGTCAGTACGGGAATGTACCGAGTATAAAGGTGCGGTAAGGATAAATGCAAAGGCTCATGCATGAACAATTACTTAACTGAATAATCATGAGAGTATTGAATAAGAACACATGCATGAATGCATGAACCATAACTGAAATTATCGTGACTCAAAATACTGAAACTCAGATACTACTTTACTGCCATCTGAACTCACTACTTATTCCTGAGATACTAAACATTGAATCATCTGATACAGATAACTGAGTACAGGAGTTGAGATCAGTTTTATCAACTGAGTAATCTCAAAATCTCAGGATACTAAAGCTGATTGAAACAATATACTTACATCATTGACTGAATTTTGAGCTTTCTACTCTCGACTGACTGCATCAGAGATCAAACCTCTCTAACTGATTATTCTGGAATCTACTATCAATGAGAAGAAAGGATTATTTTCAACTCTGGTAACAAGAATACTCAACTGAATCTGAGATTGAGATCAAGCCTATCTGACGGTTGATCTCTATATCTGATAATGAAATTACTTAACTAAATTTGAGACTGAGATCAATCCTCTCTAATGGGTGATCTTGGGATCCGATAATGAGATTACTCAACTAAATCTGAGACTGAGATCAAGCCTATCTGACGGGTGATCTCTATATCTGATACTGAATAACTTTATATGAGACCAAGCCTATTCTACGGGTGGTCCATGTATCATGGAACTATCTGAGTTCCTCACTGTGATAGATGATTGTATTTGAAAGTCCTGATTTCTGAAGATTGATACTGAAACTGCAACTATGGGAAGTAGTCACTTAATCGAAATACCTAGAATCTCAACAGGTGGGGTCCAACCTGTAACCTCAGCTGGAAGGGTGTCAATACCATGCCAGGGGTAAAGCCCTCTCTAGTCAAGACTATCTAAAGGGTGACCCTCGTAGAAAGTCAAGATTAAGTCATATAATAGTCAAGCCTATCTGACGGGTAACTAATCTTTCTTGATGGGTGACTCCTGCATCCTCCAATGGCTATGTAGTTCTAGAGTTCACAGATTGCTCCTAACGACTCTGCCTCTCTGACGGGGAGTTGCCATCCTTGCCCTTGCTCGGTGCTAGCTCCTACTCCCGACTGAAAGACTCTGAACTGATTCTTAACTGAACACAAACTAAGCTGAATCTGATATTGATCATGTTTCTCGAATGGTCTGCCTGGGTTAAGATTAATTCACTTGGTTCCGTATCTGACGAAATACTACTAAATCTCGTTATCTAACTGAATGACACTGATTTTTGAATACAATACTCAATTACTATAGAGGTCAGAACTGAACACTTGAATACTTCTAGATCTTAGTTGGGTACAGAACTCAGGCTATATTACTAGCGATACTGAGATTACGACGATTACAGAGATTATTGAGATTTCTTAAATTCTGTATCTGTCTGAGAATACAGAGTTCTATAACTTGCTAAGTTCTGAGCATCATGGCTCGACTAGAATTATCGTGAAAACTGACACGGGCTCTAGACAGCAACTTGTCGGATATAAATACCCCCAGGACTCGATAACATAAAAGTAAAACATAACCATTCTTGAATAATCAAGACAATGGACAATCATTCACAATCATAATCACTAAGGCATCACTTCAATCATTTAGGAATCCTAAACATATAATAACATAGGGGTACATGCTATTGCATCATACTCAATTCAACAAGGTCTTGCATCAAACACTTGGCATGTATTAAAGTCTTAGCATCTATCAAAGAGCACATAATTGGGGAATTTCATGCTATCATGTCACAATTCGTTCACTAAGGCTTTTCAATAAACACTTGGCATGCATGGGCTTGCACACAATTGGGGATTTTTAATCAACATGCTAGAATGGCTCTAATTCCTCACATAAGCATTTCATCAAACATATGGGGAGTATGCTTTGCTTATTCAAAAATTTCTACACCTAATTGACATGAACAAATAACTTAATAAGCAACTTGAAGAGGGTTTATCATGAACATCACATAAATATCACATACTAGGGTCAAAGCTTGAAAACCTTGTAAACAAACATGAATCACAACTCAATAATAGCTTGACCATCAATTTCAACTCACATAAATCGTGAAAACTCATAAACATAAAAGCTTGAAATTTATAAAAGGGTTCTTGAGCTTCTTAGATGAAAGGGACCCAAGAATCAATATCTGCATACCTTACAGAAACTCTTTCTTGAAAGATCTTGGAGAGATTCTTGATTTATCTTAAAGAAGAAGGAAGGGTTTTGAAAACCCTAGCTCTTGTTCCTGAACAACTTTGAGAGAAAACTAGTATTTTAGGGTTTAATGAGGCCAAATACCGTGTTAAGGAGTATATATAGGGGTAGAAAAATGATCCTTTTTGCATCTGGAATTAAACTGAAAAATCTCGATTTTACATGATGGCACAACTAGCCATAATTGCACCAGCTCTCTGGAAATTGGTGCGATGTGGTGGAAATCATGTTGCCACCTTGGTTGCAAACTGGAAAGGCACCGCAACGCGGTGGAATCGCGTTGGTGCACTAAAAATTGAAAATTCTAAAATTAAGCCTTAGTGTGACGTACCATAATTGCGGAGGCTCACTAGATTTTGACGATTGCCATTTTTTCTAGCTCCGCGACGCGCTAAAGTGCCAGGTGGCACACTGTCTCACTAAAATGTCTTTTACTCTTTTCCCGAGTATCGGATTTGGGCAAATTTGGTATCGATGGAAAGCTTATTCAATTCTCTACAAGGTTTAAAATACATCTCACTTAGGAAGACACTTCTCAACCTTTTAAGGCTATATTAACACTTTACTAAACACGCTCTAAGGCTCAGACTATTAGAGAATTTTGCAGGGTCATACAATATCTTTGCAGGGTCTTACAATATCTCCCCCTTGGAAACATTCATCCTCGAATGTCTCTTGATAGGCTAAGAATATTGATCAACTAAATTTACTTAAGGAACAAGAACATCTGAAACATGACCATGCAACTGGAACTACTGATATTCTGAACTCTCATACTGGACATGCATATCTGATGCATGGAATACTCGACTAAAGATACTCATAAGCTGAATTCTAATAATGGACATGCATATCTGATTCATGGACTCATAACGGAGTTGATCTCATGAATGCATGACTGAATACACTAAAAAACTCAACTCTTTCAACTGAAAATGCATATCTAATGCATGAATGTATGACTGAACTGACTCTTGAAAGCATGACTGGCTATGCAATGACAACTAACGTTAACTTCATAATAAGAGTCTGAACATACAAATGAATGAGACTAAGAACATGAGAGCATCGCAATATCATAGGGTATGTCCCTCTTGGGACTCTATGTCACTCTACAAACACCTTTCTAAAATACTGGGGAGGTGCACGGGGCACGTACTATCTGGGTCATGATTGACCAACATAGATCTGAAACTCATGCATGACTCATGCTGACATATAAGCTCAAAATTGAAGCAAAGGATCTAGAAATGACATTCACAAAGATAAAGGACTCATAACATACCCGTGTCTATATCAGGAAACTATTCCTTATCATGGAGAACCTAAAATGCATAGAGATTGTTCTGATGCTAACCACTATTGGCACCGAAAGGGGAACTCTGCTGAAGAAACTCTCTACCCCTCTGAGCTAGTTCTTTATATTCTCGCATTCTATGGCCTGGCTTACCACACCCAAAGGACACATCACTACCATCTCTACACATACTTAGGTGGCTCTTGCCACACCCTCTATAAAGTGGATTGGTACGAACACCACTAACACGCTCTAAGGCTCAGACTACGAGAGAATTTTGTGAGGTATTACAATAAATAAAGAAAATATAAAGAAATGACCTAAAGGGTCATTACAACATCCACTACTAAGGAAATTTCTTCCCAAAAAGTTAAAGATGAAAATACCTGAAGTCTCAAACAAATGAGAATATTGGGCCCGTACTCTCTCTCGATCTCTCGAATATCTTCCTTCACTGGTTGGTGCTTCCACTAAACCTTAACTACAGGAATCTATCTGGTACACAACTTTCTTACATCACTTGCAAAAATAATCATGGTCTCCTCTACAAAGGTCAACTGCTCATCTAACAACACTAAATTCCACCTAAGTACATCAGAAAAAATAGGAATATACTTTTGCAACATGGATACATGGAAAATGAGATGAACAGTGGAAAAATATGGAGGCAAGGCTAATCAATAAACCACCTCACCAACTGCAGGAATAAACTTAAAATGACCAATATATAAGGGGTTGAGTTTACCCTTCCTTCCAAACCTCATCACACCCCTCATAGGCGAAACACGAAGGAACACATGGTCACCAACTCCGAATCTCATGGCGTGGAGCCTACGGTTGGCATATTCTTTTTTCCTTCTCTGGGAGGATCTAAGCCTATACTGAATCACCTAGACTCTACCTAATGAGTCCTAAATCAAATATGTACCATGAGGTCTCACCTCAGAATCTCAAACCATATTATCTGAGAATGACATCTCCTATCATACAACACCTCTTAAGGCGCCATCTCAATACTCAAATGATAGATGTTGTTGTATGTAATCTTTGCCAATGCTAAGTATTGATCCCACTATCCTAAAAAATCCATAACACAGGCTCAGAGAATATCCTCAAACACCTAAATGGTTCGCTAAGACTGACCATCTGACTTTCTATGAAAGAAAAGTCATACTGAAATCCACTTAAGTACCTAACTCCTCTTGGAATGCTCTCCAAAATCTAAAAGTAAATACAGAACCATGGCATGATATTTTACAAATAGGAACCCATGTAAATGAACTATCTCTCAAACATAGATCTAGGCTAATCTCTATACATTGAAGGTCATTTGAATAGGAATTAAATATGTTGACTTTGTCAAATGATCCACAAAAACCCAAATATCATCATAAATATGGGGAGTATGAGGTAATCCAGTAATGAAGTCCATGGTAATCCTTTCCCATTTGGACTCGGGAGTGGCAATCTTTGAGTCAATACACTTGGACGCTGATGATTAGCCTTAACCTGCTAACAACATAGTCAATGAGCCATAAAATCTACCATATCTCTCTTCATACCATCCCACCAGTAATGCTGCCTCAAATATCTATACATCTTGGTTGTACCGAGCCTCATGAAGAATTGATTGAATTAAATCATCAATACATGGAACACATATACAACTCTTGAACGTTAACAAACCCTTGAAATCAATAGTGTGCCTCTTAGACTCATCACTCACCACCTGGTCATGGAGAAAACACAACTTGCTATGCTAAAATAAAGATGACCTTGTCTCCAACTAAGCTAAAATCATTGCAGGATTAAAAATATCAAGGCAAACCATCAAATTGACTGAGGACTAAATGTCTCATGGCAAGGGCCTCTAAGAAATTGATATTCACGCTAAGCTACCCAGACTCACTTCCTTGGAACTCAAGGTATCAACCAGGATGATATAATATAGACATATCATAGTCCCTTAACAACTCCATCTATTTACGATGGCGAGAATTAAGCTCTTGCTGGGTCATAAGATGCTAAAAGAAATGATGATCGGTGAAAATGTTACAATGTACACCATACAGATAATGCCTACAAATCATGAGTGCAAAAACTACCGGTGCTAACTCTAAATCATGAGTGGGGTAGTTATGCTCATGTACTTTGAGATGTCTAGAAGCATAAGCAATTACACAATAGTTGTATGTTAAAACACAACTAAGACCAACACTATAAGAATCACAAAACATAGTGAATACCTCACTCTCAACTGGAAGAGCTAACACTTGAGTTGAAGTAAGACAATCATTAAGCTTTCTAAAGATCAAATCACACTCCTCACTTCCTTCTAAGTCAATCTAGTCATAGAGTATGAAATAGTAGCAAAGATCTCAACAAAGCACCTATAATAACAAACCAAACCAATGAAACTATGAACCTCAATCGTAGAAATAGGTCTACCCCAATCATAAATTATCAAAATCTTAGTCGGGCGAACTTTAATTCCCACCTTGGAAACCACATGTCTAGGAAATGACACTAACTCAATACAAAAAATACACTTAGAGAACTTGGTAAAAAAACAAGATCTTACAAGGTTTGAAGCACATTCATCAAGTGTTGTGCATTCTCTTCACTGCTCCTTGAATACACGAGAATGTCATAAATGAACAAAATTATGAAGGAGACTAAATTTGGTCTAAACACGTGGTTCATAAAATCCATGAACGTGGCTGAGGAATTAGTCAGCCCAAATGACATCACCAAGAACTCATGATGACTATAACAGGTCCAGAAATCTATCTTTTGGATATCCTCATCCCAAATCCTCTGTTGATGATAATCGAAACTCAAATCTATCTTAGAAAACATGATTGTGATTTAAAGTTTGCTGAACAAATCATCAAAGTGAGGCATATGATAACGGTTATTCACCATCACCTTTTTAAGCTTCCTAGAATAAATACATAAACATATCAAACCAGCTTTCTTCTTTTCAAAAACATAAGGGCTCCCCATGGGGACACACTCGATCTAATAAAACCCTTACCAAGAAGATCCTGAAGCTGAGAATTCAGATCTTTAAGCCCAATAGGAACTATATCATAAGGTACCATAAAAATAGATCAGGTCTCAGGCACACGGTCAATAGAAAACTCAATCTCACAGTCGTCAGGGGGGGTACTATGTAGGTCAGCAAGGAACACATCAGGAAACTCAGAACCAGTAGAAAGAGAGTCAAGTAATAGACTCTCTACAATAGTATCACAAGTATAAGTAATATAAGACTCGCAAGCCCTCAAAATAGGCCTCATAGAATGAACATAAGAAATAATTCTCGTTGGCTCATAGCTAACTGCTCTTTGACACACGATTGGGGGTAGATTTGGCATAGCTAAGGTATCGGTCTTGGAAAAATAGTCCAACGCTACATGATATTAGGATAACCAGTCCATGACAAAAATCACACCAAAATCCACCGTATCAAGAATAATAGGATCAACATAAGTATCAATATCACTAATAGTCAGAACACATGATCTTAAAACTTAATCTACTACTAAAGAATCACACATGGTATTAGATACTCGCAATTGAAAGATAATAAATCACAAGTAAAGTTCAATAGTGGTGCATAATAAGCATATATATAAGAATAAATAGATCTACGATTAAACAAAGCAAGAGCCAACTTGAGGAAAACCTAAATCATACCTGTATCTACAACATCCAAAGTTTGATCCATGGGTCTAGCAGGTACAAGATAAAACTTACAACTCCTGCCACCTGGTTGGGCACATAACAGACATCTTATCCTTCCTGCATGAGTACTACCTTGAGCACCCTGGTAACCACTACCGTGACCTCTTAAATAACCTATACCTAAGGGATAAAATTCTCTAATAGGAGTAGAACCCTAGTCTTAAAAAACATGGCCCTACTACTATGGGAAATCCCTCTAGAAATGACCAGGAAGCCTACAAGGAAAACAAGAATCATGAGAAGAACTAGATTTCACTGATTTGGCTAAATTGGAATAACTACCATGCCTAGAACTACCTATAGATGAACCTCTCAAAGATTGATCACTGCCTTTACTAGGGCGACCACTAGTAAAAAACTAACCTCCATAAGTGGTCTGATGAGCT
This sequence comes from Capsicum pubescens, assembly GCA_030864215.1. Taxonomy (NCBI): domain Eukaryota; kingdom Viridiplantae; phylum Streptophyta; class Magnoliopsida; order Solanales; family Solanaceae; genus Capsicum; species Capsicum pubescens. Next base: position 221,381,065 of record CM061540.1, on the reverse strand, counting down.
TCCTAAACTGGTTGAATTATTTGACTCAGAGGCTAAAAATATGTATGCAGAGGATGCCCAACATAAGAACTACCACCTCAAAATCAATAACTACTATGGCTTCCACAAAATTTGCCCAGATACTTGAGCCACTTATCACGACCCTCATAATGCATATGTTCTTTGACTTTAGTATGACCTGCAACCTCAACAAAAGTACTAACCGTAGAAAATAAAATCTAGGTAGATATCCGAATAAGAAGTCTCAATCCTTTCACAAAGTTGCAAACACTCTCCTAATCAGTATCCATTATAAAAGTTGCATGCCTAGCTAACTCAAGGAAATATGCCTCAAATTCGAGGACAATCATAGAACCCTACTCTAATCTAGTGAACTTATCCCTTAATAGATATCTAAGTCTTTGTGGAATATAATTCTGTAATACCCCGCAAAGTCCTCTTTCAGTTTTAGCCTTAGAGTTTATTCAGTGAAGTAATAATTTGAGTCTAAAAGTTTTAGAAATACCTTCCCAAGTAGGAAATACTTTTAATCGTGAGGAATTTACCAAATTTCTACATTTTATCATTAAGATCATTGAATAAGCTTTCCATCGATACTAAATTCACCCAAATCCAACACTCGAGTGAGGAATTAGAGACATTTTAGTGAGACAGTAGGCCATCTGGCACTCTGGCGCATTGCAGAGGCAGCCCAAAATGGCAATTACAACATCATGGTGAAATTCCAATTCGCAAAAAGTTGGCAAAATGATCTTCACCGCTTCGCGCCACTGTGCAATTTCCCAATTGTCAAAATCCAGTGCAGGTCTGCGATAGTGGCGCATTGTGCCAGGACCCAAACTCGGGCTCAAGTCAAGAATTTTCTCAAGGGTATTTTAATCTTTTTCACTCATTCACAACCTCTATAAATAACCACTTAAGGGCTTTGAGCCTCATTTTATCTCCTTCCACCTAAGAAAACTAGGGTTTCCAAAATCAAATCCCTCTCTCTTCTTCAACCAACAATCAAGGAAAATCAAGAATTATTCCAAGAGCCTTCAAGAAAATAGTTTCCCCAAGGTGTGTAGATGTTGATTCTTTGGTGCCTTTATCCAAGAAGCTCAACTTCCCTTTTCTAAATCTTAAAGATTTATGTTTATGAATTTTTAATGATTCTTGTGAGTTGAAATTGATATTATTAATATGATTGAGTTGTGATTTATGTATGTGTACAATATTATTACGCCTTGGCCTTAGTATGTGGTATTTGTGTGGTAAATGGATTATGTACTTGTTGATGATGTTGATTGATCTCCAAGATAGAATATTTATCTGGGTTGTATGAATCTATGATGATATATGAGTTGGAAACAAGTAAATGTGGTTGTTCATGATGAGTAGTTTTGTTATTATACCTATTCCTAAGTTGTGCATGTAGGGTGTTTGATAAAATGTCTGAGAGACTAGAAATCATGTATTGTAGTTAAATTATGACCTATATAACACATGCATGCTACACCCTTATGAAAATGATGACTTCTATGATAATTTTATATGTTATGGTTATTGATGAAATGTTTATGAAGCTAGGTCGGTGGATGTAAAGCATGTCTTCTCTAGGCTAGTATATGATGGTGAACCGATGTTGATAATCCTAAAATGTTTTGAGTGATCCTTTGGTGATTGTGATGATGAATAGAGGTCTATGTTTCTTAAATGCTTGAGGTGATGTTTTTAAGAATTGTGGAAAGGTGCTTGAATGATTCTGATGATGCACGAATACTTGTGATGATGAATGAATGATTATGCTTTACGTCTATGTTATCGAGTCCTGGGGGTATTTATACCCGACAATTTAGTTGTTGTCTAGAACCCGTGTCAGTTTCACGATAATTCCAATCGAGCCATGATTCTCAGAACTCAGTAAACTATAGAACTCTGTATCCTCAGACAATTGTAGAACATAAGAAAGCTGAGTAATCTCAGTTATCTTTGTAATCCCCAAATCACTAGTAATATAGCCTCAGTCCTGTAATCAACTTAGATACAATAGTATGCAAGTGTTCAATTCTAATCTCTGAAGTGACCGAATAATCTATTCAAGCTTTGTATCATTAGTCAGATACCGTGATTTAATACTATTTTTATCAGATACGGAACTAAGTAATCTCAGCATAACTTAATCAGATCTTTTGAGAAACATGATCAGTATCAAATTCAGTTTAGTTTTGTTCAATTAAGAATCTAGTCAGAGTCATTAAGTTTGGAATAGAAACTAGCACTGGGTAAGGGAAGGGATGGCAGCTCTTCCCATCAGCGAGAGAGGCCGGATTCGTTAGAAGAAATCCCTGACCTCCAGAACTATGTAGCCAGCAATGGATACAGAAGTCACCATCAGAAAAGGCTGTCACCTCCAGAGAGAGTATTTGACTATTATATTGCCTTAGGTCGACTTCCTGCTGAGGGTCATCCATTAAAGAGGATTGACCAGAGAGAAGAGATAATTTCTTTACCCATGGGACGGTATTGGTACCCTCTCAACCGGGGGTAGAGGTTGGACCCCACCTGTGGTAGGTCGGGGCATGTCGGTTAAGTGACTAATTCCCACAGTTGTAGTTTCAGAATCAATCTTCCGAAATCAGGACTGTCAGATATAGACATCTATCACTATGAGGAACTCAGATAGTTCCATTGATTCATGGACCATCCCATCATATAAACTTGGTCTCATATACAGTTATTTGATATCATATTCAGAGATATGCCACCAGATAGACTTGATTCATAGTCTAAGATTCTATTGAGTATCCTTGTTATCAGAATCAGATATATTCATATTTCTTATCATTGATAATATATTTCTGAATCATTTGTTAGAGAGGTTGATCTCAAATCCTATCAGTAAAAAATAGTAAAGCTCAGAATTCAGTCCTTGATGTAAGTACATCCAGATCCTCAGTTACCAGTATCAGATGAATCAGTGATTTTGTATCTCAGTATCAGTAGTGAGTTCAGTCTGCAGTAAAGTGGTATCCGAGTATCAGTATCTAGAGTTGTGGTGATTGTGATTATGGTCTGTGCATTCATGTATGTGTTCTTATGTGACATTTTCATGATTATTTAGTTTAGATATTGTGCACGCATGAGCCTTTGCATTTAGCCTTACGTCATCTACATACTCAGTACATTCCTATACTGACATATTTACTCTATGGTATTTTATTTGGCATCATAGGTTCAGAGGAATACGAACCATAATATCCTCAGCAGTACAGTCCCAGTTAGCAGCAGTAGCAGTGAGTCCTCTTCTTTCGAGAACAAATCTCAGTTTACTATTACTGCATCAGATTTTGTTTATTCTCAGTTAACGGAGTTAGCTGGGGGCATATCCCATCAACTCCACAGTTTAGAGGCTTTTCAGAAAGATGGTAGATGTATTAGTATTTAGTTTTTAGTTTTTTGAGTATGTATATATGTGTTGAACCTTATGGCCAGTTTCTGCATTTATTTCAGATATTATGCAGTGTATAGGCACAAATATTAGTAAAGGATTAGCTTGTGGTCCTTCGGGATCATAAACATCATGTGACATCTCGAGATGGGATCTCAGGGAATTATAAACTTCGTATCAGAGCCTAAGGTTCAAGAGTGTCCTAGGGAGTCTGAAAAGCCACATCTAGTAGAGTCTTGTGCATGGGTGTGTAGCGCGCTATATTTATGTACAAGTAGATACAGGATGTTCTAAGCAAAAGTTTCCCTTCTTTCAGTAATCACGTCGTATGAGTGAGCATGAGCTTAAGTTGATTCTCAGTCTAATCCATTTCTTTCTCATATTTACAGAGTATGCCTCCTCGCAAAGATGATGTCCATGGGGTTGATGACCATCCCCCTTAACCAGTAGGTCCTGAGAATGAGAGTATGTCACATGCAGATTTTCGGGAAGCTTTCCAGGCACTAGTCCAAGTCATGGCTAATTTTCATAGTAATCGTCAGGCTACAGCCCCACCTCAGCAAGATGGAAATCTGGGCAGCCAGGGTTAGAAATTTCATGAAAATGAACCCACCAGAATTCTTTTGGTCTGTGGTAGGTGAGGACCCACAACTTTATTTAAAAGAGAGGAAGAAGATCACCCAGATTATGAATGTTTCTAAGAAGGAGAGTGTTGAGTTAGCATCTTATAGGTTGAAGGATATTGCTCATGATTGGGTAGTGATGTGGGAGAAGAGTAGAGGGGTGAAAAAAGCTTCTGTGACTTGGTCAGAGTTTCAGAGTGCCTTTCTAGATAGATTCTTTTCTCTAAATATGAGATAGGCTAAGGTAGAAGAGTTCATAAACCTAAGGCAAGGTTCCATGACCATGAAAAAGTATTGTCTTAAGTTTAACCAATTAGCTAAGTATGCTCCTGACCTGGTAGCTGACCCTAGAATGAGTATGAGTAAGTTTTTGTCTGGGGTATCGAGTTATGTGTTAAAAGAGTATAGAGATTCTATGCTCAATAGAGTCCTGGATCTTTCTAGGCTAATGATGCATGCTCAATAGATTGAGGTTGATAAGATAAAGGAGAGAGGGAGAGTGAGCAAGAGAGCTAAGATAGGTAGTCGTGGTTTCTCGCAGTAAGGATCCCAGGGTGGTAGTATTTCTAAGCATGGTCGGAGATTTTTAGTTCTAGATCCATCATTATCTAGTGTACCCGCACCTGTGTTTGGGAGTGTCAGATCTGAGGGAGTGCCAAGCTCTAAAGCCCAGAGTAGTGCTAGTGGTGTTCATTCCCATCCGCTTTGTGGACAGTGTGGCAGGTTCCACCAAGGTGTGTGTAGAGCTGGTAGCATTATGTTCTTTGGGTGTGGTGAACCAGTCCATGGAATGTGAAAATGTAGAGTGTTGAATCAAAGGGGTAGACTCCATGCGGTTTAGGTTTGCCTTGATCGGGAGAGACTCCCTAAAATAGACCCGGGTATGGTATGAGCCCTTCATCCTTATGATATGCATTGTTAGATCCTTTGCTTCCACTTCGAGTTTATATGTTAGCATGAGTCATGCATGAGTTTCAGATCTCCGTTGGTTAATCATGACCCAGTCTGTAGGTGCCCCACGCACCACCTCAGTATTTAAGAGAAGTGTGTGTTTAGAGGGACATAGATTCCCAAGGGGGAGATACCCCCTAATATTTTGATGTTGCATGTCCCTAGATTCATTCAAATACATGTCCTTATTCTTCTTATAAAGTTGGAAACAGTTGTTATTGCATTGTCAGTCGTGCCTTTGAAAGTCAGTTCAGTCAAACATTCATGCATTAGATATGCACAGTCAGTATAAAGAGTTTAGCTTGTCAGTGTGTGTTCAGTTTTTCATCCATTAGAATTCAGATATGAGTATCTTCAATCGAGTATTCCATACATCAGATATGCATATCCAGTATGAGAACTTTGTATGTCAGTCGTTTCAGTTGCGTAGTCTTGTTTTAAGATGTTTCCATTTCTTGAGTAAGTTTGGTTGATTTGTACTTTCAGTCTGTCTAGTGACATTCAAGGACGAATGTTTCCAAGGGGGAGATAATGTTATACCCCACAAAGTCCTCTTTCAGTTTGAGCCTTAGAGCGTATACAGTGAAGAAAAAATCTGAGTCTAAAACTTTCAGAAATACCTTCTTAGGTATGAAATACTTTGAATCATGTGGAATTTCCCTAATTTCTACATTTTATCATGTGGAGGATTGAATAAGCTTTCAATCAATACCAAATTTTCCCAAATCCGACACTCGGGTGAGGAGTTAGATCCATTTTAGTGAGACAGTGTGCCATCTGCCACTTTGGCGGGTCATGGAGGCAGCCAAAATGGCGATTGTCAAATTCCAGTGCACCAACATGATTCGTCTATGTTGCGGAGAGATTCCAATTTGCAACAAGTTGGAAAAATTATCTTCACCGCATCGCACCACTTTGCAATTTCCCAATTGTCAAAATCCAGTGAAGGTCCGCGATTGTGGCGCGTCGTGCCAGACCAAAAATCGGGATCCATTCTAGAATTTTTTCAAGGGTATTTTGGTATTTTACACTAATTCCCAGCCTCTATAAATACCAAATTAAGGGCTTTGAGCCTCATTTTCTCTCCTTTCACCCAAGAAAACTAGAGTTTCCAAAAATAAATCCCCCTCTCTTCTTCAACCAAAATAAAGGAAAATCAAGAATTATTCCAAGCGAGTTCAAGAAAAGAGTTTCCCCAAGGAATGTATATGTTTATTCTTGGTTCCCTTTCATCCAAGAAGCTCAAGTACCCTTTTCTAAATCTAAAAGATTTATGTTTATGAATTTTTAATGATTTTTGTGAGTTGAAATTGATGTTCTTGCTATGATAGAGTTGTGATTTATGTTTGTGTACAAGATTATAAAGCCTTCACCTTAGTATGTGGTATTTGTGTGGTAAATGGATTATGTACTTGTTGATAATGTTGATTTATCTCCAAGATAGAATATTTATGTAGGTTGTATGAATCTATGATGATATATGTGTTGGAAACAAGTAAATGTGGTTGTTCATGATGAGTAGTTCCGTTAATATACCTATGCAGAAGTTGTGCATGTAGGGTGTTTGATAAAATGTATGAGAGACTAGAAATCATGTATTGTAGTTAAATTGTGACCTAAATGACACATGCATGCTACACCATTATGAAAATAATGACTTCAATGATATTGTTATGTGTTATGGTTGTTGATGAAATGTTCATGAAGCTAGGTCGGTGGACGTATAGCATGTCTTCTCTAGGTTAGTATATGATGGTGAACCTATGTTTATGATCCTTAAATGTTTGGAGTGATCCTTTGGTGATTGTGATGATGAATAGAGGTCTATGTTTCTTAAATGCTTGAGGTGATGTTCTTAAGGATTGTGGAGAGGTTCTTGAATGATTGTGATGATACACGAATTCTTGTGATGATGAATAAATGATTATGATTTACTTCTATGTTATCGAGTCCTGGGGTTATTTATACCCGATAATTTAGTTGTTGTCTAGAGCCCGTGTCAGTTTCACGATAATTCCAATCGAGCCATGATTCTCAGAACTCAGTGATCTATAGAACTCTGTATCCTTAGAAAATTGCAGAACTTAAGAAAGCTCAGTAATCTCAGTTATCTTTGTAATCTCCATATCACTAGTAATCTTGCCTCAGTCCTGTAATCATCTCACATCCAATAATATGCAAGTGTTTAATTCTAATCTCTGAAGTGAACGAATAATATATTCAAGATCTATATCGTTAGTCAGATACCTTGATTCAATACTATTTTTGTCAGATACGGAACCAAGTAATCTCAGCATAAATCAGTCAGATCTTTTGAGAAACATGATCAGTATCAGATTCAGTTTAGTTGTGTTCAGTTAAGAATCCAGTCGGAGTCATTCAGTTGGGAATAGAAACTAGCACCGGGTGAGGGTAGGGATGGAAGCTCTTCCCGTCAGCGAGAGAGGCTGGAGTCGTTAGTAGAGATCCCTAACCTTCAGAACTACGTAGCCAGCGGAGGATACATGAGTCACTGTCAGAAAAGGTTGTTACCTCCAAAGATAGAGTATTTGACTATTATATTGCCTTAGGTCAACTTCCTACTGAGGGTCATTCATCAGAGAGGATTGACCAGAGATAAGAGATAATGTCTTTACCCATGGCACGGTATTGGAACCCTCCTAACTGTGGGTAGAGGTTGGACCCCACCTGTGGTAGGTCCGGGCATCATGGTTAAGTTACTACTTCCCACAGTTGCAGTTTCAAAATCAATCTTCAAAAGTCAAGACTGTCAGATACAATCATCTATCATTATGAGGAACTCAGATAGTTCCATTGATTCATGGACCATCCCATCAGATAGGCTTGGTCTCATAGATAGGTATTTGATATCATATTCAGAGATATGCCGCCAGATAGGCTTGATTTACAGGCTCAGATTCTATTGAGTATCCTTGTTGTCAGATTCAGATATATTCATATTTCTTATCATAGATAATAAATTTCGGAATCATCCGTTAGAGAGGATGATCTCAAATCCTGTCAGTCGAAAGCAGTAAAGCTCAAAATTCAGTCCTTGATGTAAGTACATTCAGATCCTTAGTTATCAGTATCTGATCAATTAGTGATTCAGTATCTCAGTGTCAGTAGTGAGTTCAGTCTGCGGTAAAGTGGTATCCGAGTTTCAGTATCTAGAGTTGTGATTATTGTGATTATGGTCTGTGCATTCATGTATGTGTTCTAGTTCAACATTTTCATGATTATTCAGTTCAAATATTGTGCACGCATGATCCTTTGCATTTAGCCTTACCTCATCTACATAGTCAATACATTCCTATATTGACGCATTTGCTCTATGGTGTTTTATTTGGCACCATAGATTCAGAGGCACAGGATCCAGAGTATCCTCAGTAGTACAGTCCCAGTTAGAAGCAGTAGCAGTGAGTCCTCTTTTTTTTAGGATGAATCTCAGTTTACTATTACTGCATCAGATTTTGTTTATTCTCAGTTGACGGAGTTAGTTGGGGACATGTCCCATCAATTCCATAGTTCAGACAGTTTAGAGGCTTTTCAGAAAGATGACAGATATATTAGTATTCAGTTTTCAGTTTTTTGAGTATGTATAGATGTATTGAACCTTATGGCCAAATTCTGCCTTTATTTCAGATATTATGTAGTGTACAGGTACAAATATCAGTAAAGGGTTAGCTTGTGGTCCTTCGGGATCATAAGCACCATGTGACATCTCGAGATAGGATCTCGGGGCGTTACAACTTCTCCAAGAACATCTTGAAAAATTGAGTCCTGAAAAAGGGAGAAGACTCAACTGGCCTAGAACTCACAAAACCTCACCGCCAGTGTTGAGCACACAAATCCAACAATAATATGATGTAATCCACACCACAAGTCTCAAAAAGACCTAGACAATTAAGATTATCCTTACAAGCAATCAGAAACTCAAATGCATTATCTCCAGGAGCACGAAAAAAATAAGATAGAGCAAACCTCAAAAACCTAGCCAACATCTTCTACTCCTCAGCAGACATAGCAGGCAGGGTCACAACTGGTTGAGAATCCATCAGTTGAACAACTATCGAAATAGGATGAACCTTAACTCTAGGAGCTGTAGTTGTAGGTTGCCATCCTTCCCTAGTACTCTATGCACCATCAATAATACCTAATAGATGAACCAAGGCAGCTCTAAGAAAAGAAGAGGGTATAAAACATGTTGGAGCCTGGGATGGTCCCTAGCCTACCACTGCCAGAGACGGAGGAAACCTTGGCTCAGGTGCAGGAATGATGTTTGGGGAGGCCCATCCTAATCCCTAACTAGGGAAACATCTCAAGGTTTTCCTCGAATAGGGGAAAGATCCCTAGGCTGGGTATGGGGACCCTCATCAGGCATAGATGCAACATGTTTCCTGTGAAGTTTTGAAAAAGTAAAGTCAAGAATATATCCTACAAACTAACTTAGACCCATAGGATGATATGAGTGAAAGAAGTGAGGGATCCTAAGAATGTCCCATTGACTCTGAAATATAGGAAACGAACATCAATATTCAGATCCACAGGATTCTATTAGACACTTGCTCTTGTACAAATAGTATCGGTGAAACCTAGACTCTGATACTAATATGGCATGACCCGATTCATGCATCATTATGGAACATGCTAAGACCCACTAGTATGTAAGCCAACACAATAACCCAGATCTAAGGAAATGGGTTAATTTAGTAGAAATGCCTGATGAGGGACACAATAGATGAACATCATCATAAACAACAATGTTCCATAATGTTAATTATGGATACCAATTCCCACGACCTGATAATATCAGAATAAGCATATCTATATTCGACAGTAGGATATACAACTTAAAGTGTAAATAGTCTTATACATCAATCTTTAATACAAAAGACTGAATAAAGATAGTAGGGAAATGGGTGACTCAAAACTCCAATATCTCACCCTATCTCTTAAAGATCAACAATGCACGACCTTAACTCCGCGATGGCAGCTAATACTTGGGTCTGTACCAAAAAGGTACAGATGTGTAGTCTAAGTACCAAAACAATGGGTACTCAGTACGCATCACCAGCAGCCAAAGCTAAATAATGATATAAAGTTGATATAAAGTAAGACAATATATCCAAGTCAAGGTACAAAATCAAACCTGAATCATCTCCATCATCACTATACAAAATAACTTAACAACTAGAACAATAATACGCCATCACATAACAATATATACCACAACCTTCATATATAAAATAAATATTAAATTCGGAAGCATAAAGCAAAATATATGCAATTTCAATCACACAAATACTAAGTTCCACGCTCATACAACCATTAGACAATAAAGTAAAAAACGTACCATGGTGTCCCATACCACCGGGAAGTACAAAAAAAAATCATAATGTAAAGAACTCATCGCGGCATCCCATACCACCGGAGAGTGAATCAATAAATCAAATCATCAATATATCGGTATATATATAACAAACTCACATTTATACACGGTTTTTACATTTCCCATCAATGATCATTTCCCAAGATCCATAATCATCATCAATTACTACAATTGAAATAACACATAAAAATGTAATAATAACCATAATCATATAGCTATTTCTATATCTATGAAATTGTTACACTATATCTAGTCATCATTATCAATCCAACACTTATTATCATTAACTACTAGTTTTCTAGGCATGAGAAGGCCTCTAATTATTAGTCCAACCAATTCTTTATATAATCCTCTATCATAAAATAATAACTAATTATTATCTACCAAGTAGAAAACATCTACCTCTAGTCAAGATGTACAACTACACCATAATCACCAGTTAAACTAAAACTCATTCCTAGTCATCATAGGTGCACTAGCCATTATATATGATGAAGTTACGTATGATCAAACACACTTATCTAACTATTACCTAAGGTCTTTTGTATTTCACACCATAATTCTCTAAGTCCTTATTTAAACAACCAGCGGCATTACATACTAGACATCAATATCACTTATCATCAACATTGCTAAGTCTATTGACATCATTAGCCATTTTACAACCATAATTGCTAGTTATAACATTTAATTAAAGAAGGTTCAATAATTTTTATTCTAGTCTTCAAGTTGTCAAGTAATATAACGACTCTACATAGACAATTAGTTAACACATAACCCATTTTACTAGGTGAGATTCAACAATTTATCCATTTATTCAAGCCAAATATGTCCATTAGGTGAATCCTTAATCTTACTCATGACTATACTTACTAATTAGCAATAATTCAATATTCAGCATATTCTACTTCTAATAACTAATTAGTATTAACAAGACCCACGCCACTTAAAAAGTGATTTATGATAGAGTATTATAGACAACTCTCCAAAGAAAACATCATATCTCTAATGCATATAGGGGCGAAATCATACTAGGGAATAACCACACATATACCAATATATTATTAAATGTTTACAATACAATGTAACACCACAATATCAATATATCCTCCAGGATTACCAGAATCATAATAACATCAATACCTCTTTTGGATTCACCAGGCATCATCATATCATCAATAACTCTTCTAAATTTACCAAGCATCACCATAACATCAACATATCCTCTGGCATTGCCGGGCATCAACATAGCATCAATACATCCTCCAACCTTTTTCGGCATAGACATAATAACAATTATCTTTTGACCTTATTGGGTATCATCATAACATCAATATATAACATCAATATATCCTTCGTCCTTGTCAGGCATCATAATAACATTAATATATCCTCTGGCCTTATCGTGCAACATTATAACATCAATATGTCCTCCATCCTTGTTGAGAATCAACATTGCATCAATATCCATCATGACATCAATATGAACATGTTTATATATATATAGTCAAATAAATAAAAAATGAAAAGTGAACGAAGAATGAAGCAGGAAAAAATAAGCAATGGCATATCATTGCTTCTTACCATTTATTATCAAAGCAATACATTAGTAAGTGCATGAGCATTTGTATGCATATTATATGAACATTTCTCACATTACCGAGTTTAACTTGATTATTATCATGGCCAATAAAAAGTCATGGTTATACTTCTAAGAACCCCTTTTTATTATCATAATTTGAAATACTAGGACAAAAGGGCTCTTTTGCACAAATATTAGTATAGTCACTAGTCTTGAGCATAATATGAGTGATAATAAGATCCAAGGTTCACATAGTAAACTAGATAATAAATCAAGTGATAGCATAGTGATGGATTCAATTTACAAGGTTATCCCAATGCTATCCAAATTGTGAAAATGAGATTCTAATCAAGCATGCACATTATTTCTAAAAACACATAACGAATAACACACATCCCAAGTTTAGCCATCATATTACCAGAGCATCTTCTAGACGTTTCTCAAGTATCTAGGTTGCTAATAATTTACATAGTTCAAGCTTAAGGATACTAAATTTTTGCTTCTAATAGCCCAAGATATCTTATTCAATTCTAACTTCTACCCAGAATTAGACTAAGTTACCTAAATCATGTCTAAATATTTTATTAACCCACACTAGTCCGCTAGGACAATCCTCCCTCACGTATTCCTCTTATCCAAACCTCTAAGGTCAGTTCCACAACTAGGCATATCGAGGTCAACCTACTCTTAGGATGAGTGAACACAAGTCACTTTTGCCTAGCTCGAGCAACTAGAGCATGCTTATGCTATTCATGAGATAACAAGTCCATCTTACTCAAGGTTCTAGACTATGGGAAAATAATCACACTTAATGTGTTAAAGTGCCTAAATGATTTAACTAAACCAAACATTATGATATACCATTTCACCATCTAAGATCCCGTCCAATCTTATCAAAATATCAAAGTCATACAATAATAAAACTAAATCTAACAAAAAGTAAGCCTAACCTACCTTAAATCCAAGGAGAGATTTTAAATGGACAATACTAGGACCTCAAGAATGGTGTTCATATAGATGAATGTGCCACTATCATGGTTATCACGATCATGCCTATGCCCAGGCAATCGTGTTACTTGTTGCATCGAGAGACAATTGAAACTTGGAATTTTATTCTAAGTTTCTTCCAATTTCTAGAGATTCATCCGAAGTCGAATATGAGCAAATGATATATGTAACCATACCAATTTTGATGTTCCGAATGCATTGGAAAATTCAAATTTTCCATCTGAGGTTATTTCCACCAAATGTGGGTCATGCAACTAAATTTTCAATTTCTCAACTCTTCGAACAATAGGTCAAAATGAGTTTGGGTATAGTGGAGCCTAAAAAAAAATTCTACCAAACCTAAAATTGATATTCTGGAGCTGCTTGTATAGTTGGAATTCACATCTGATATCGGCTAACTAAAGTTTTTGCTCAATGGCCATTTTGAACCAATGAAAACTTTTAATAAGAAAATGGTTCTAAGAACCAAATAAACTACCATGTAACTGATCTATCATCTCCAACAAGTCATATATTACTTAGGAAAGTAATAAAAGAGCTCTAATGATATAAATAAGTAAAATCACGAGAAATGACCTGAAGGGTCATTGTATATATGTTCTAGAATATGCTGCAAGAGAGCTAGGTCCAGAGAGAATTCAGAAGATTTTGCGTCCAGGTCACCTACTTGGGACCACCTATGGTCGTAGGTGCAAACTATGGCCGGTAGGTGGCCTAATAAGTGGCCACCAACCTCAATTTTCCTTATTTTTGTAGGAGTTATTTCCTAGGGTTTCCTTGTACTCTATATATACCCTTTTAAATTTTTTTAGTTCGATAATGTACTCTTGATACTTAAAAATATATATTTGATTCTAGGATTTGATTTTGATCTGGGGATTTCTTTGTTCTTGATATTTGTTCATAATTCAATGAAAAACTATGGGTTTTATTTGCTATTCATTGTTATATTGATTTAATATTTTCAAATATGAGTTATGTGGATCATTTCACAATAATGAGCGATTAAAGCTCATAGCTAGAATTGTGGGAACCCTAACGAATTGACAAACGGAAGTACTAAGTTTTTCCGAACTAGTATTATTGTATGTATTGTGATTCTCTTTAATTTAATAGGTTTCTTAATAGTTGCAAACTTTTGGATCCTTCCTTATATTTACATACTTCACAAGATGAGTAGAGATTAGAAAATGATAATCATAATAGTAATTTGAAATTATTCACCGAAATAAGCTTATCTATATAATCTACTTAAGATGATTATCCTTCATCTAATAATTGAGACATAAAAGGTAATAGTTAATCTGGGATTTTAGATAACAGTTAGTAATGTGATGTCTTGAGACTTAAAAGGTAAAGGGGGAAATTCGTCAATGAGTCCACAAGATAGATGATGGTACATAACTTATCAAATTCTACATGCAAGATATTGGGATATGGAGTTGAGAAGCCATAGGAACATAGTCCTAGTGTTTTTTTCTTATTGATTACCACCAAAACACTCGCATCTTGTTACTTTCCAAAGATTACTACGAAAATCCCCCTTACTTTTAGTACTATAGATTGACTTAAGCAAAATAGAGTGATAATACATGTATATCCTGTGGATTCGAACCTAAACTAAGTTGAGTTACTATAGTTTGCATTTACAACTTTAGCCTTATTTGGAGGTGTGGCAGTGGGCGACATCAATATTCTCCTTTGACATGGTCTTAGTTCTCTGAGATCTTCTTGGAGAAGTACATGCCTTGAAAACTTAGGAATCACTTGAGAGATTAACTCTTGAGGTTTGACTAGGGCTCTATGTCTATTCTAATCTATGAGACTCATTTTCAAAGATTTGCTAGAAATGTTTTTTCTATTCTGACTACTGAGTATTAGAGGCTTTTTTGCCTTATTAGGGGATTGAGACCTCTTGTTCATATGTCTACTCAGAGTTTAATTATGTGTAGGTATTTTACTGATATTCATTATTAGGCTCAGTATATAGAGGAGATGTATTAGAAGGCCCAAGGGTGCAGTGATAAGAGGTCAATGTATTAGGGTAGATTTTCTAAGGTCGTTGTAGGTCTCGATTCAGAGGTAGTGGTTCTTAAGGAAGTTACCCTCTACCTATACTATTTTAGCATCATGGTAAGTCTAGTAGACCCATTCAAACTGCACTTTAAATTATCAATGGAGGCAAGTCTATCATAGAGATTGACCAAGCAAGAGTCATAGTCTGTCTTTGAGGGATTTGTCTTAATGATATTATAGTTGTGGTGGTTATTTTGGTTCATTCGGATCTTCTGGTTTCAATATAGAGCCTGTGGCATGTTATGGTTGTGGAGCTTTTGATCACTTCTTAAGAGGGTGCCCCAGTCGTGGTGCGATTATTCCTTGAGCTCAGAGTGTTCCACCTATTACCACCTATTAGGGAAGTTCATCCCTCAACTAGAGGTGGTATGCATAGTCATAGGGGTGGTTTATAGGATGATCGTGGAGGTTCTCCGTCAGGTGGGAAGGAGGTTGGTACGAAGCCTAGACAAGTTGCGGGCGTGGTCAATTGTATGCAATACTTGCTAGACGCATGGTTGAGTCTTCAAATGCTATTATCATAGGTATAATTTTAGTTTGCCATCATTCGTCTTTTACATTATTTGATTCAAGATCACTTATTATAATGTGTCTGCTTATTTTGGTCTATATTTGGAGTTATCTTATGATCCATTATTTATCTCATTATATTTATATACTCCTATAAATGATTTTTAGTAGTGGATTGGGTTTTTGGATCATGTGTTGTGATTATTGGAGATGTTGATACTTATTTGATTTATTATTTCAAACATAGTAGTTTTTATGTGATTCTGGGAAACGACTAGTTATCCTACTATTATCTGATCCAAGATTATTTCTCAAGACTACTATCTTAAGACTATCTGGAATACCCCCCTATTGTATGGAAGGGAGATATTGTAGTGAGCCAATAAAGACTATTTTGTATGTGTTCTACAAGGCTTTTTTTAAGGGGTAGCGAGTCTTGTTTATCTTATAATAGTGATGTTAGTGTGGAGAGCCTATCGCTATATTAAATTCCTATAGTTCGTGCATTTCCTGATGTTTTCCCCACCGATCTACCTAACCTTTCATTTGAGAAAACTATTCATTTTTTTATTAACCTTGATACTACCACGTGACTTATTTCGATAGACCCTTATCATATGGCTCCTGCTGAGCTTATGGAGATAAATTCTCAACTCCAAGAGCTTCTTGGTAAAGGTTTTATTAGGCTAGGTATGTATCCTTGGGGAGATCTTGTGTTGTTTGTGATGAAGAAGGATGGATAAATGTGTATGTGCATTAATTATAGGAATCTTAATAAGGTGATGGTGAAGAATCATTATCCTATGCTTTACATTAAGGATTTATTTGACAATCTTTAGGCGGTGTTCTCTTAATTGATGTGAGGTTCAATTACCATTAGTTAAGGATTCAAGCTGAGTTTATCCCGAAGACAACCTTTAGGACCCATTATGGCCATTAGTAGTTTCTAGTGGTGTCTTTTTGGTGGGCTAATTCCCCAACCATGTTTATGGATTTGATGATCCATATGTTCAGGCCTTTTTTTTATTTTTCTATCATTATATTCATTGAAGACATCCTTGTGTATTCGAGGAGTAGAGAGGAACACGTGCAGTATTTAAGCGTTTTGCTCCAGACTTTGAGACATTATTTGTTTTTTCCCAGTTCTCTAAGTGTGAGTTTTGGCTCAAGTCTGTGACATTTCTTTAGGAGGTGGTGTCTAAAGATGGAAGACCTAACAAATATAAAGGCCATTCATTGTTGGTCCAGCCCTATATATCTGACTGGGGATCATAGGTTTATTGGCTTGGCTAGTTATTATAGATGATTAGTTGAGAGTTTTCTTTTATTTCAGCACCTATGAACAGATTGACTTGTAAGGAGGTACATTTTTTATGGTCTGAGGAGTGTGAGTCGAGCTTTTGAAAGTTTAAGGAGTTTATTACATTGGCTCCTATTTTGGCTCTTCATATTTAGGGTAAAGTATTCGCAGTGTAATATGATGCTTCTGGTATTTGTTTTTTTTGTTTTGTGTTGGTGCAATAAAGGCAAGTTATTACTTATGTATCGAGGTATCTAAAGGTGAACGAGTGAAACTGCCCCACCCATGATTTATAGTTGGCAGCGATAGTTTAGCTCTTATGATTTGGAGGCATTTTATTATGGTGTGCATTGTGAGATTTTCATAGAACATCGTTGTCTTAAGAATCTTATGACCCCTAGTGAGCTTATTATTATGTAGCATAGATGTATGTAGTTTATTAAGGATTCTTGTATCTTATCTTGTATCATCTGAGTAAGGAAAATATGGTGGAAGATGCCTTAATCCAGACGGCAGTGAGCATTGTTATCTTATCTTGTATTTTCTCTTCTCAAAGATTGTTGGCACAAGACATCGAATCCCTAACCAACTTGATGGTGCGACTTGATATTTTAGGCCCTATGAGGATTCTCGCTAGTTTTGAGATGAAGTCCTTGCTATTAATCATATTCTATATTGTTAATTTGAAGATAAGATGTAATGACCTAATAGTTTGTTTGGTTTTTAGAACCATTTTGCTGTTTAGAAGTCTTCATTGGTTCCAAATAGCCACCGAGCAAAAACATTATCAAAATGATATCGAATGCAAATTTTGACTGTTCTAGCAGATCCGAAATATCAATTTTAGGTTGGGTAGACCTTTGGTTTAGGTCCCACTACACCCAAACATATTTTGACTTACTTGTTGGAGAGTTAAAAAATTGGATATATGGGTGTAGGGCTCACATTTAATCGAAATAACCTCGGATGAAAAATAAGACTTGGCCAAAACATATGGAAAATTGAAATTAGTATGGTTTCATATCTCATTTACTCATATTTTACTTCGGATGCATCCGACACCTTGGCCAAAATATGTAATCAAATTCAAAGTTTCAACCTTCATCTAACAAAGAGGAGTTATGCAATCGAATGGGACTTGGTGCGATCATGATGGGTGCGATTGTGGCTAGCATGTGTATTTGATCACCACTCTTGAGGGCCTGGGATGGGCCATTTAAAAACTCTCCTTGTCAAAATATTGATAATTTCTTCATTGTCTTGAGTCTTTAAATCCCTAATAGAGAGAATAGTCTTTATAGTGTGTGTTTGGTGTTCATTAGAAGCTTAAAAAACTTGAATATTCGTGATTAACATAACATCTATGGTAATATTACTTTTATTTTAGTGTTAATTTCTTGAGTTTTTAGACCGAAAACCCCACATGGCTTGGGGCTTGATTTTAGTCAAAAATATGGTTGATTTGCATAAATTTCTTGAGGGTTATAACTCCCTACTGGTATTTGAACAATGGGTTGGTCATGGGAACTCATTTTTCGTATGTTGGACCTACTAGGGTTTTTTTTGTCATTTTGGACCCAAAGTATAATGGTGCAATATGGGTGTTGTTATTCTTGTAATAATGTATAGATTATGTTTTTAATAGCATATCTTAATGAAGAAACTTCACGGTAAGGGAAAGCAAAGATTATTGGTTTGTAAACTATTTGGATTCAAGGTAGGTTAGGCTTACTTATATTTAGATTGAGCTTTATTATTGTATGACTTTGATATCTTCATAAGATTGTGCAAGGTCTAAGATGTTGAAATAGAATATGATAATGTTTTTGTTTAGTTGAATCATTTAGGCCTTTGAACACATTAAGTGTGATAATTGACCCATAGTCTAAAAACTTAGTTAGTTGGACTTGCTATCTAATGAATAGCATCAGAATGCTCTAGTTTCTATAGTTAGACGAAAGTGACTTGTTCACTCATCCTATGATTAGGTTGACCTAGATATGCCTAGTTGTGGAATTAGCCTTAGAGGTTTGGATGACTTAAGAGGAATAGTTGAGGATGAATTGTCCTATAGAACTAGTCTGGATTGAGAAACCATTGAGACATGATTTAGGTAACTTAGTCTAATTCCTGGTAAAAGTAAGACTTGAAGAAGATAACTTGGGATATTAGAAGTGGAACTTGACCCATCTTAATCTTGAACTATGTAACTTAATTAGTGATCTAGATACTTTAGAAATATCTAGAATATGCTTTGGTAATATGATGGCTAAACCTAGCAAGTGGGTTATTCGTGATGTTGATTTTGGCAATAATGTGTATACTTGATTGATCATATTATTGTCATTACTTTGATATCATTGGAAAGTCTTTTAAATTTAACCTATGGCTATGCTATCTCTTAGATGCTGGGCTAGTTTACTATGTGAGGCGTGAATTATGACATTACTCATATTATGCTCAAGCCTAGTGACTAAACATATGTTTGTGCCAAAGAATCCCTTTTGTTCTAGTATTATGAATCATGACTAATAAGAGAGCTTCTATAAAGTATAATCATGACTTATAATTTTCATGCTAATAATCATGTAAAGCACAGTAATGTGTTAAGTGTTTATGTCATTTGGATTTGCATGGAACTTACTATTATAATGTTTTGATAATGAATGGTGAGATACTATGATATATCTTTCCTGGCTTCACTTACAATTTATTGTTATGGGGCATGTATTTGTCAATTATTCGTCTACATACATTCATATATATTGACATTATGATAAATATTGATGCAATGGTGAATATTTATGATATTATGATGCAAGATGCATACAGAGGATATATTGATTTTATGATGATGCCTGGTACATTCGAAGCATAAATTGATGATATTATGATGTCTGGTGTATCACGAAGATATATTGATGATATTATTATACCCATTAAGTTCGGAGAATATATCGATTATATGACGATGCTCGGCATGTCCAGAGGACATGTAGATGTTATAAAAATGTTTGATACACCCAGAGGATATATTAATTTTGTTATTATTCCTAGTACATCTGGAGGATATATTAATGATATTATGATACTCGGTACATCCAGAGGATTTATTGATGATATTATGTTGTCCGGTACATCCGAAGGATATATTGCTATTTTTTATGGTAAATATGTTTATATATGTTTATGTGTGGTGATGCCTTTATAAGATTACATCTGTGTATGCCTTGAAGATATGATGTTTATCTTAGGATGTTGGTTATAATTCTTCAATCCTAATCACTTGTTTCGTGGTGTGATTTTTACTAGTGTTAAATAGTGAGTAGAAATGGGATATGGCGAATAAAGAGTTAAGGCTAATTAGTAGTGGAATCTTTTGTAGAAATAAGTATTCACCTAGTGGGTATCTTTGGCTTTAATAAAGGGATTTACCAAGGAATTTTACCTAGTTAAATATAATACCCCATACTTTTTCTAGATCAATTTAGCCCCCAGAATTTCAAAGGTTATCTTCAAAAATGAATTATTATTATTCCATGTCGAATTCTCTATATTTAGCCCCTCCATTATGTGGGAAATTGAATTAGCTTTCTATCGATACCAAATTCGCCTAAATCTGATACTCGATTGAGAAGTTATAGCATTTTTTAGTAAAGTAATGTGCCATTTAGGAAAGCACCACGTCATTGTGAAGGTTTAATTTGCATTCACCAAAATACAGTGGATCTCCGTGATTGCCCCGCATTGCGTTAAAGTCCCAGGTCCCAATTGTCTATTTCTAGTGGCTGACCGCGATGTTGGCGTATCGCGCTGATAACCAAAATGGGATTCGTCCATTTTCCAGAGGATCACCAGATGCCCCGCGTTGCGGTGATGTCCAATTACCCATTCGTCCTTTTCTAGTGAGCCACCGCGATAGTAGCGCGTCGAGGTGGTATGTAAAATTGAGAATTTCTCCCTTATTCCAATTCCGAGAAAAATTTTAAAAAGGGTCTTTTGGTCAATTCCCAAGCCCCTAATTCATCAAAAACAAGAAATTAAGTCTATTCTAAATCACTTTAGGGTTATTTTCATCATTCTCTCTCATAAAAAAACCTAAAGCTTAAAAACTTACTCCCAAAGAAATCAATTTCCTCCATTGTTTATCCAAGAATGCTCTAAATTAAGGGTTCCCAATTCAAGATAATCAAGAGGCCATCTTCAAAAGCTCAAATAGGAATCAAAAATTCAAGCTTCTTTTGCTAATCTTCAATTAAGGTATGTGAGGTTTATGAACAAGGATCCTCTTTCATCCTTGTTCCCAAAACCAAGTTTTTATTTAAAATTTATATTATTTTGAATGATTATACATGATTTTTAAATTAAGACTCATACCCATTATTGCTAATTACAAGATTATGAGATTTCAAATGTTTTAGAAGTTGAATTTCATGACTATTTTCATATTTACATGCCTATTGCAGTAAATTTCAGATTTTTAGATGAATTGTCATTAATTACAATATCAAACATGAACTTTATGATGTTTTGACATGAGATTGATGCATGGGTTGTTATCCCAAGATTGAATATTATTATTTCATGAACAATTATGCTTTAAGCATCAAATGATCAGTTTATTTTCAGATTTTCAGTAAAGATTTGATCTTTTGATCATCAGAAATGATTTGGAATCCACTTTACAGATTTATTACAGATTACAGAAATTAGATTAGCTTTACTTATAGATCGAATCAGATAAATGCATAACTGGTTTCATAATAGACCCTTACGCTAGTTTTTAAAAGTGGATTTCTACTAGAATGAGTATATAGAATTAAAGGGAGTAGTAATGATTAGTGTGCCCTAACTTTCACAGAACTACGTAGTGAACGTAGGAACAAATTCACATTATTCTCATTTCTATATGGATGATAGATACAGATGTGACCACTTAGATTAGGTTATACTTCATGGAAAGTGTATAACAACTCTCCTTATCGTGAGGTTTTCTCTATAGGGGAACAAGGTGTTAGACTCCATGATAGCTCACATGGGTTATGTCGGTTATAAAAACCTCCCTAAAAGAAAAGACTACAAAGTAATCTTAATAGAAAAGTTTTTAGAAATCTAAGTGTAGAGGCTCACAAATTATTCAAATTATGCTTTACAGAATAACATTAGTTACAGATTTCATCTTTTATATTTCAGATATAAAGGTGAGTCGCTTCTACACTTAGGCATCATGATTTACAGACAGATCACTTGTACAGTGGTATGACTCCCTATATTTATAAAGCATGATTTACTATTCATGAATTATGATTTTTAGCTTTTAGATATTCCTGCTTATGTGAGTCATTTGCATTTAGCCATACATTCTTTTGCAAAAAATTTTATAAATGTTTAGATAATGTTTTAGTTTTGCATCCACCCCATATACTCAGTACATCCTAAAAGTACTGATCCACATATATGTATATGTGCTACATTGTCTCATAATGTAGGTTTAGGTGCTCAGTTCTAGCAGCATAAGTAATTTCAAGCATCTCCATCTACATCTTGCCAGTTGGTGAGTCCTCATAGTTCGGGGACTTAGTTATTCAGATTTTTAGCTTAAATGATTCAATATTCTTTTCAGACAGTTCGAGTCAGCTGGGGGCTTGTCCCAGTGGCTCTCTAGTCATTAGTAGTAGAGGCTGGTCGGATTGCTAGATATTATTCAGACTTATAGTATTAGTTTTTCAGACATTATATTCAGATTATTCTTAGTTAACACAAATAGTTTTCCGTATTTAGAAGGACTTTTAAGTCTATATTTCCCTTATTATGAGATTCAAATTTAGTAGAAGGTAGACAGGGTTAGCTTAAGGCTACTCATAGTCTTGAGCACTGTGTGATCTCTCGGGACAAGGTTTCGGGGAATTACAAACTTGGTATCAAAGCCTAAGGTTTTTAAGAGTCGTAGAGAGTTAGACAAGCTGTATTACCTAGAGTCTTGATTATAGGTGTGAAGCATGCGGCATTTATGAACAAGAGGCTATGGGACGTTCATGGAAAATCATCTCTTTCTTTCATGATCTAACATGCTTACAGTATCTCTATCTACTTTTTAACTCATGCTCTTATGTGATAGTTGAATATGCCTTCTCATCTAGCTAACACCCGTAGAAATGGTAACCAACCACCCTATGTAACGACCCAATTTTCTGGAACCAGAACGTCACATGGTGCTCATGATCCTGAAGGACCACTAGATAACCCTCTACTAATATCTGTACCTGGACACTGCATAATATAGATAATAAATGCAGAAACTGGCCATCAGGTTCAAAACATCTAAAAATACTTAAAATTTAAAATTAAATACTAATACATTTGTCCGAAAAGCCTTTAAACTGTCTCAGCTGTAGAGTTGAAGGGACATGTCCCTAACTAATTTTGTCTACTGAAAATAAATAAAATCTAATACAATAATGATAAAAGGATCATCCTCGAATGAAGAGGACTCACTTTTATGTCTACTGTTGTTGACTGGGACTAAGCTGCTAAGGGTGCTTTGGATCTGGTACCTCTTAACCTATGATGTCAAATAAAACACCATAGTGCAAATGCGTCAGTACGGTAATGTACCGAGTATGCAGACGAGGTAAGGCTAAATACAAGGGCATATGCATGAACAATTACTTAACTGTATAATCATGAGAGTAGTGAATGAGAACACATGCATAAATGCACAAACCATAACTACGACCCTTTCGACTCTGAATAATGAAACTCGGATACTGCATTACTGTCATCTGAACTCACTACTAATACTGAGATACTAAACAACTAAATTATCTGATACCGATAACTGAGTACTGGAGTTGAGATCAGTCTTATCTAGTGAGTAATCTCGAAATCAGAGGATACTGAAGATTCTTGACTAAATATACTCACGTCATTAACTAAATTTTAAGCTTTCTACTCTTGAATGACTGCATCAGAGATCAAAACTCTCTAACGGATGATTCCAGAATCTACTATCAATGATTAGAAAAGATCATGTCCAAATCTAAGAAGAAGAATACTCAACTGAATCTGAGACGGAGATCAAGCCTATTTGATAAGTGATCTCTAATCTGATAACAAGAATACTCAACTGAATTTGAGACTGAGATTAATCCTATCTAACGGGTGATCTCGAGACCTAATAACAAGAATAATAAACTAAATCTGAGATTAAGATCAAGCCTATCTGATGGGTGATCTCTAGATCTGATAAAAAGAATACTCAACTGAATCTGAGATTGAGATCAAGCAAATCTGATGGGTGATCTCTAAATCTGATACTGAATTACTTTATGTGAGACCAAGCCTATCTGACGGGTGGTCCATGAATCAATGGAACTATTTGAGTTCCTCACTGAGATAGATGATTGTATCTGACATTCCTGATTTCTAAATATTGATACTGAAACTGTAACAATGGGAAGTAGTCACTTAACCAACATGCCCCAAATCTTAACTGGTAGGGTCTAACCTGTAACCCCAGCTGGAAGGGTGTTAATAACGTGCCACAGTTAAATACCTCTATGGTCAAGCCTATATGATGGGTGACCATCGCAGGAAGTCAAGCCTAAGGAATAAAATAGTCAAGCCTATCTGACGGGTGACTAGCCTTTCCATACAGGTGACCCCTTAATCCTTCACTGGCTACGCAATTCTAGAGTTCAGGGATTGATCCTAATAACTCTGCCTCTCCTATTTGGAGTCGCCATCCTTTCCCTCACTCGGTGCTAGCTCCTACTCCCAACTGAAAGACTCTGAACTGATTCTTAACATAACACAAACTAAGTTGAATCTGATACTGATCATGTTTCTAGAATAGTTTGACTGAGTTAAGATGAATTCACTCGGTTCTATATCTGAAGGAATACTACTGAATCTCGTTATCTGACTGAACGACACTGATCATTCAATAGAGTACTCAATTACTATAGAGGTCAGAACTGAACACTTTAATTCTACTAGATCTGAGTTGGGTAAAGAAATGTGGCTAGATTACTAGCGATACTTAGATTACGATGATTACAAAGATTACTGAGATTTCGTAAGTTCTGTATCTGTTCAGAAATACAGATTTTTATAACTCGATGAGTTCTGAGAATCATGGCTCGACTAGAATTATTGTGAAAACTAAAATAGGCTCGAGACAGTAGCTAAATTAATGGGTATAAATACTCCCAGGACTCGATAACATAAAAGTAAAACATAACAATTCTTTAATAATCAAGACCATGGACAATCATTCACCATCACAAACACTAAGGAATTACTTCAAGCATTTAGGAATCCTAAACATTTAATAACGTATGGGGACGTGCTATTGGATCATACACCATTCAACAAGGTCTTGCATCAAACACTTGGCATGTATTAAAGTCTTAGCATGTATCAAAGAGCATATAATTGAGGAATTTCATGCTATCATGTCACAATTCATTCTCTAAGGCTTTTCAAAAAACACTTGACATGGGCTTGCACATAATTGTGGATTTCTAGTCAACATGTTATAATGGCTCTAATTCCTTCACATAAGCATTTCATCAAAACATATGGGGAACATGCTTTGCTTGTTCAATAATTTTCTTTATTTAATTGACATGAACACATCACTTAACAGGCAACTTGAAGAGGAATTATCATGAATATCACGTACTAGGGTCAAAGCTTGAAAACCTTGTAAACAAACATGAATCACAAATCAATGATAGCATGAACATCAATTTCAACCCACATGAATTATGAAAACCCGCAGACATAAGATCTTTGAATTTTAGAAAAGGGCTCTTGAGCTTTTTTGTTGAAATAAACCCAAGAATCAGCATCTACAAACCTTAGAGAAACTCTTTATTGAAAGCTTTAGGAGAGATTCTTGATTTCTTGATTCCTCTTGATTTTTCTTGAAGAGGAAGAAAGGGTTTTAATTTTGTAGAAACCCTAGTTTTTAATGTTAAAGTTGAGAAATAAAGTTGTGAACCTTGATCGCATATAAATAGGGTATGAAAAGAGTGGTAAAAAGACCAAAAATCCCTTTTAAAAATGAGTTAAAAATGCTAAACGGGGTCTGTGATGGTCGAAGTGATGGTCCGTCGCTCAGTCTGACGGTCCGTTAGATCGTCCATCGCATAGCGGTTGGAAAAAGGACACACTTCCTCAATGCGATGGTCCATCGCCAACCCGAATTTCCATTGAATCGTCCGTCAAACATTAGCCAAGATGAGTCCATACTGCCTCAGCACGACGGTCCCAACGATGATCCATCGCAGCCTCGACGGTCGTTCATCCTAGCCGTCGCACTTAGGCCTAAAAAGGGAGTCACTTCCTTGGTTACGATGGGATGCAAGATAGTCCGTCGCAGGAACGACAGTCCATCAACTCGACCGTCGTACCTGGGCAGTTCTGACTATTTTCATTAAAATGGCCATAACTTTCTCATCCGATGCCGGATTTTGATGAAATTGGTTTCGATTGAAAGATTATTAAATGATATACATGACAAAAAGTCAATATTAGGGAAATTCTACACGGTTCAAAATATTTCTCACTTGGGAAGACATTTCTCAACCTTTTGGACCGGATTTGCGCTTCACTTGACATGCTCTAAGGCTCAGACTACTAGAGAAATTTGTGGGGTATTACATTATCTCCCCCTTGGAAAAATTATTCCTCAAATGTCACTTGATAGGCTATGAATACTGATCAACTGAACTTACTCAAGGAACAAGAATATCTAAAACCTAACTATGCAATTGGAACAACTGATACGCTAAGTTCTCTTACTGGACGCGCATACCTTACGCATGGAATACTCGACTGAAGGTACTCATAAGATGAATTCTTATAATGGACATGCATAGCTGATGCATGGATGCATAACTGAAATGATATAAAGAATGCATGACTGAACACATTGAAAAGCTGAACTCTTTCTACTAAACGGGCATATCTAATGCATGAATGTCTAACTGAACTGACTCACAAAAGCATGACTGGCTATGCAATGATCACTAATGATAACTTCATAAGGAGAGTCTGAACATTAAAATGAATGAGTCTAAGAACATAAGAGCATCGCAATATCATGGGTTATCTCCTCCTTGGGACTCTATGTACCTCTACAAACACATTACAAAAATACTGGGGTGGTGCAAGGGACACCTACACACTGGGTCATGATTTACCGACTTAGATCTGAAACTCATGCATGACTCATGCTGACATATAAGATCAAAATGGAAGCAAAGGATCTAGTAATGCATATCACAAAGATGAAGGACTCATAACATACCCGAGTCTATATCAGGGAACCTTTCCTGATCCTGGAAAACCTGAAATGCATAGAGACTATTCTGACGCTGACCACTATTGGCACCGGAAGGGGCACTCTACTGAAGAAACTATCTGCCCCTCTGAGATTGTGCTCTACATTCTCACATCCTGTGTCCTGGCTTACCACACCCAAAGCACACATCACTACTATCTCTACACATACCTAGGTGGTTAGTTCCACACTCTCTACAAATAGGGTTGGTACGAACACCACTAGCACTACTCAGGGCTTTAGAGACTGGTGCCCCATCATAACTGACATCCCCGAACTTCGGTGCTGGTACACTAGCTAAGGATGGAGATGGGATTAAAAATCTCTAACTATGCTGAGAATAACTACCACCCTGGGACCCTGCTAAGAGAAACCATGACTACCTGTCCTAGCTCACTTACTCACTCACTCTCTTTCTTTCGTCTTATCTACCTCAATCTATTGTGCATACATCATCAGCCTATTAAGGTCCATATCTCTGTTGAGCATAGCAGTTCTACACTCTTTCAACACCAACCCAGACATACCAGTTACAAACTTACTCATACTCGCTCTAGGGTCAGCTATCAAGTTAGGAGCATACTTACCTAATTGGTTAAACGTAAGATAATACTCTTTTACTCTCATAGAGCCTTACCTTAGGTTAATGAAATCCTTTACCTTAGACTTAATCATCTACAGTGGGAAAAACTTATCTAAGAAGGCACCATGAAACACTTGCCAAGTCACGGGAGCTTCATCCTCCCATCTACACTTCTTCCACATCACTACCCAATCATGAGCAATATCCTTCAGCCTATAGGATGCTAACTCTACACTCTCCTCCTCAGAAACATGAATAATCTGGGTAATCTTCCCCACCTCCTCTATATAAAGAAGTGGGTCCTCCAAAGAATTTTTGCGGGCTCATTCTCATGAAATCTCTAATTCTGGCTGTGGATGGACCCCCATCTTGCTCAGGTGGAGCCATATCCTGACGGTTACCCTGAATATTAGTCACGACTTGGGCTAGCGACTGAAAAGCTTCCTGAAACTCAACATGTGATACACTCTCATTCCTAGGATATTCTAGCAAAGGGTGCTGGTCATCAACCCTACTAATATAGTCTTTGTGAGGTGGCATACTCTATAAATGAAAGAAAGAGGCATATTAGACTAAGGATCAACTCGAGCTCATGCTCACTCTCACGACATGAATAATGTTAGAAGAGAAACTGCTCCTAAAAACATCTTATAGCCTCTTGTACATAAATGTGGCGTACAGTACACCCATGCACAAGACTCTACTCGATGCGTCTTTTCATACTCCCTAGGATACTATTGAATCTTAGGCTCTGAAACTATGTTTCTAAAGACCTAATTTTCTAGAACCGAAATGTCACACGGTGCACACGATCCCAAACGATGACAAGCTAACCCTCTACTAATATCTGTACATGGACACTGCAAAATATAGATAATAAATGCAGAAACTGGCCATAAGGTTCAAAACATCTAAAAATACTCATAATTTAAAACTAAATACTAATACATCAATCTGAAAAGACTCTAAACTGTATGAGCTGTGGAGTTGATCGGACATGTCCCCAACTAACTCCGTCTACTAAAAATAAACAAAATCTTATACAATAATGATAAAAGGATCATCCCCAAAACAAGGGGACTCACTTCTATGTCTACTACTGTTGATTGGGAGTGAGCTTCTAAAGGTTCTATGGATCTCGTTCCTCTAAACCAATGGTGTCAAATAAAACACCATAGCGCAAATTCATCAGTACGGGAATGTACCGAGTATGCAGACGAGGTAAGGCTAAATGCAAGGGCTTATGCATGAATAATTACTTAACTAAATAATCATGAGAGTACTGAATGAGAACACATGCATGAATGCATAAACTATAACTACAACACTCACGACTCTGAATATTGAAACTCAGAAACTGCATTAATTGCATCTGAACTCACTACTAATACTAATATACTAAACAACTGAATCATTTGATACCGATAACTGAGTACTGGAGTTGAGATCACTCTTATCTAGAGAGTGATCTCAGAATCTGAGGATACTAAAGTTGATTGACTAAATATACTCACGTCATTGAATAAATTTTAATCTTTCTACTCTCGACTGACTGCATCAAAGATCAAACCTCTCTAATGGATGATTTCGGAATCTACTATCTATGATAAGAAAATATCATGTCCAAATCTAACAACAAGAATACTCAACTGAATCTGAGACTGAGATCAAGCCTATCTAATGGGTGATATCTAAATATGATAACAAGATTACTCAACTAACTCTGAGACTGAGATCAAGCCTATCTGATGGGTGATCTCTAGACCTGATAACAAGAATACTCAACTGAATCTGAGACTTAGATCAAGACTATCTAACGGGTGATCTCAAGATCTGATAAAAAGAATACTCAACTGAATCTAAGACTGAGATCAAGCCTATCTGATTGGTGATCTCCAAATCTGATACTGAATAACTTTATATGAGACCAATCCTATCTGACGGGTGATCCATGAATCAATGGAACTATATGAGTTCCTCACTGAGATAGATGAATGTATCTGACAGTCGTAATTTCTAAAGATTGATACTGAAACAGTAACAGTGGGAAGTAGTTACTTAATCGACATACCCTGAATCTCAACTTGTGGGGTTCAACCTGTAACCCTAGCTGGATGGGTTTCAATACTATTCCATGGGTAAAGAACTCTATGGTCAAGCCTATCTGACGGGTGAACCTCATAGGAAGTCAAGCCTAAGGCATATAATAGTCAAGCCTATCTGACGGGTGACCAGCCTTTCCTGACGGGTGACTTCTATATCCTGCACTGGCTATGCTATCCTGGAGTTCAGGGATTGCTCCTAATGATACTGCCTCTCTGACGGGCAGCCACCATCCCTGCCCTCACTCGATGCTAGCTCCTACTCCCAACTGAAAGACTCTGAAATGATTCTTAACTTAACACAAACTAAGCTGAATCTGATATTGATCATGTTTCTCGAATAGTCTAACTAAGTTAAGCTGAATTCACCTGGTTTTGTATCGAACAAAATACTATTGAATCTTGTTATCTAACTAAACGACACTGAACTTTGATAGAGTACTCGATTACTACAGAGGTCAGAACTGAACACTTGAATACTACTAGATCTGAGCTGGGTACAAAACTAAGGCTAGATTACTAGCGATACTGAGATTACAGTGATTATAGATATTAGTGAGATTTCTCAAGTTCTGTATCTGTCTGAGAATATAGAGTTCTATAACTCACTGAGTTCTGAGAATCATGGCCCAACTGGAATTATCGTGAAACCTAACACGTACTCTAGACAACAACTTAATTGTCGGGAATAAATAGCCCCAAGACTCAATAACAAAAAAGTAAAACATAACCATTCCTGAATAATCAAGACCATGGAAAATCATTCACCATCACAATCACTAAGGTATCACTTCAAGCATTTAGGAATCCTAAACATATAATAACATATAGGGACATGCTATTGGTTCATACTCCATTCAACAAGGTCTTTCATCAAACACTTGGCATGTATTAAAGTCTTAGCATGTATCAAAGAGCACATAATTGGGGAATTTTATGCTATCATGTCATAATTCATTCACTAAGGCTTTTCAACAAACACTTGACATGCATGGGCTTGCACACAATTGGGGATTTCTAGTCAACATGCTATAATGTCTCAAATTCCTTCACATAAGTATTTTATCAAATATATGGGGAGCATGCTTTGCTTATTCAATAATTTTCTTCACTTAATTGACATGAGCACATCAGTAAACATGCAACTTGAAGAGGTATTATCATGAACACCACATAAATATCACATACTAGGGTCAAATCTTGAAAAACTTGTAAACAAATATGAATCACAAATCAATAATAGAATGAACATCAATTTCAACCCACATGAATCATGATAACCCACAGACATAAGATCTTTGAATTTTAGAAAAGGGTTTTTTAGCTTCTTGGATGAAAGAGACCCAAGAATCAACTTCTACATACCTTAGAGAACCTCTTACTTGAAATCTCTTGGAGAGATTCTAGATTTTTTGATTTATCTTGATTTTTCTTGAAGAAGAATAAATGATTTTGATTTTGTAGAAACCCTAGTTTTTAACGTTGAAAATGAGAAATAAAGTTGTGAGCCTTGATCATATATAAATGGGGATAAAAAGAGTGGTAAAAAGACCAAAAATCCCTTTAAAAATGAGTTAAAAATGATGAACGAGGTCTTCGACGGTCGAAGTGATGGTCCGTCGCTCAGTCTGATGGTCTATCGGATCATCCATCGCATAGTAGTCAGAAAAAGGACATACTTCCTGAATGCGATAGTCTCAGCAATGGTCCATCACGAACCCAATGGTCCATCGGATCATCCGACGTACATTGGCCAGGATGAGGCCACATTGCCTTAGTACGATGATCCCAACAATGATTCATTGTAGCCTCGATGGTCCATCATCTTCGTTGTCGCTCTTGGGCCTAAAAAGGGAGTCATTGTATCGGTTTCAATGTGATAGGCAATGGTCCGTCGCAAGCTTGACGGTCCGTCAACCCAGCCGTCGCACCTGGGTGATTTCGACTATTTTCAGTAAAACGGCCATAACTTCCTTGTTCGATATTGAATTTTGACGAAAATGGTATTGAAATAAATCTTATTCAATGATCTATCTGAAAAAAATTTGATATTAGGGAAATTCTACATGGTTCAAAAATATTTCTCACTTGGGAAGAGACTTCTCAACTTTTTTGGACCTGATTTATGCTTCACTTGACACTCTCTATGGCTCAGGCTATAAAAGAAATTTATGGGGTCTTACACCCCAGTCTGACGATTCTCTGAATGAGAATGTATCTCATGCTGACTATAGGGATGCCTTTCAGGAATTTTCCTAAGCTGTGACTGCTAATGTTCAGGTCAACCATCAGGCTGCAGTCCTACTTTAGAAGAATGGTGATTTAACAACAGCCATAATTCGTGACTTCATGAGAATGAATCCACTATAGTTATTTAGGTTGAAAGAAGGTAAGGGACCATAACTTTATTTAGATAAAGTAAAGAAGATCACCTAAATTATGCATATTTCTGAGGAGAAGAGTGTAGAGTTGGTATCCTATAGGTTGAAGGATGTAGCGTATGATTAGGTAGTTATGTGGAATAATGGTTGAGGAGATAATGCAGCTCCTATGAGTTGGTAAGTGTTTCAGAATGCATTTCTGGATAGGTTCTTCCCGCATGAAATAAGAGAAGCTAGGATTGAAGAATTTGTGAACATGAGGTAAGGCTCGATAACAGTGAAGGAATATTTCCTTAAGTTTAATCATCTATCTAAGTTTACCCCTGATATGATGGCTGATCTTAGGGAAAGTATGAGTAAGTTAGTTACTGGCATATCCAGCTTGGTGGTTAAGGAGTGTAGGACTGCCATACTTATTAGAGACATAGATCTTTCTAGGTTGATAATTCATGCTTAGTAGATTAAGGTAGAAAAGTTGAAGAGAAGAGAGAGGGGAAATAAGAAGTTTAGAATAGGGAAATTAGAGTATGTCCAGGCTAAGTCTCAAGGGGGAAATTATTCATAATTTTAGAATCATTCATCTATGCCAACACCATCTTCAGCTAGTGTTCCCACTCCTAGAGCTAGGTAGGAGCAGTGGGGTAAGTCTTCTATGTCCAGATCTCATAATAATGTGAGTGGAAGACCCAGTTATCCTCCATGTTCTATGTGTGGTAAGAATTATCCTGGGTAGTGTTTGATGGGACAGAAAGGTTGTTGTAGTTATGATAAGATGGGACATAGAATTAGAGAGTATCCACATGCTATGCATGTAAATAGAGATGTTCTGCCTAGATCCAGGATACTAGTGCACCAGCTCCCTAGGTCATCCAATCCCTCCTCAGGGTGCATCCACCAGTACTGGTAGTGGTCAGCGCCATAATTGGTTTTATGCATTACCATCCAGTTAGGAGCAGGAGGTTTCACCAGATGTTGTTACATGTATGCTTTATGTCTTTCATCTTGATGTTTATGTATTGTTATAACTCGGGTTGTGTTTCTTTTATATGACCCCGCTAGTTGCAATAAATTTAGATATAAGTCCTAAAAAGATCGTTGAGCCCATATTGGTTTCTACCCAAGTGGGTGAGTCAGTTGTTTCCAAAAAAATCTACAGGAAGTTTCCTATCACTATCCTTCATAAAATCATATTAGCATACCTAATAGAGTTAAATATGGTTTACATTGATCTTATTTTTTGTATGGATTGTCTCTATTCCTGTTATGCATCTATAGATTGTCTCACCCGAGTACTGAAGTTTCAATTTCAAGATAAGCAAGTCTTTGAGTGGCAAGATAATTCAGTATCTCCCAAGAGTTATTTCATATCCTATCTAAGGCTAGAAAGTTGATTTCTAAAGGTTGCATTTATAATCTAGTTTGAGTCAAGGACACTAAGTCTAAGACTCAAACAGTTCATCCAGTCAGAGTAGTCAATGAGTTTCAAGATATTTTTATCGATTATTTTCCAGGGGTACCTCCTGATAGGGAAATAGAATTCAGGATTGACCTTCTTCCAGATACTCATCCCATCTATATTTCTCCATATCATATGGCTCCAGTTGTTCTTTAAGAGTTAAAGGAGAAACTCAAAGATCATTTAGACAAAGGTTTCATAAGTCCTAGTGTTTCTCCATAGGCATTTCCATCCTATTCATGTAAAAGATAGATGGTTCTTTACTGATGTGTATTGACTATCGTCAGCTAAATAAAGTCACAGTCAAAAACAAATACCCTCTTCCAAGAATTGATGACTTATTTGATCAACAATAAGGTGCAAGTTACTTCTCCAAGATAGACCTTAGATTCGGCTATCATCATCTTAGAGTAAGGGAGTGTGATATTCCAAAGAAAGCTTTCAGAACTTGTTATGGTCATTTTGAGTTTCTAGTCATGTCCTTCGAGCTAGAAATGCCCCAGCAGCCTTCACAGACTTATGAATAGAGTGTTCAAACATTATTTGGACATGTTTGTCATAGTCTTTAAGGATGATATTCTAGTTTACTCTCGTAGTGAGGATGATCATGCAGATCACCTTAGAATGGTGTTACAAACTCTTAGAGATCACCAGTTATGCACCAAATTCAACAAGTGTGAATTTTGGCTATGGTCAGTATCTTTCCTCGGTCATATTATTTCCAGTGATGGTATTAGAGTTGATCCCTAAAAGACTAAACCCATAAGAAATTGGCCTAGACCTATCTCTACATCAGGCATTAGAAGTTTCTTGGGCTTAGATGGATATTACAAATATTTCGTTGAGGGTTTCTCATCTATTGCATACCCTATGTCTAGATTAACACAGTAGAAAGTTAAGTTCCAGTGGTCAAATTCCTATGAGAAGAGTTTTCAAGAGTTGAAGACTTAACTTACTTTAGCCCCAGTTTTAACATTGCCTGATGGTACAGATGGTTTTGTTGTCTATTGGGATGTATTTAGAATCAGTCTTGGTAGTGTTTTGATGTAGAGATGTAAGGTTATAGCCTATGCCTCTCGACAGTTTAAGCATCAAAAAAAGAACTACCCTACCCATGATCTTTAGTTAGTTATTGTTGTATTTGCTTAGAAAATCTAGAGACATTTTCTTTATGGGGTACATGTTGATGTGTTCACGAATCACAAAAGATTGTAGTATGTGTTTACTCAGAGGGAGTTAAATATTCATCAGAGAAGGTGGCTATAATTGTTGAAGGATTACGATATGGGTGTGTTTTATCATCTGGGAAAGGCCAATGTAGTGGCAGACACCCTTAGTAGATTGTCTATGGGCAGTGTTGCTCATTTAGAGAATAATAAGAAGGGTCTAGTTTGAGAATTTCATCAGTTAGCTAGATGATGTTTTGAGATACCAGAGTAGATTGTGTGTGACATGTGTTGATGATTTAATGCAACGGATTTTGGAAAAAGTGCATGGTGCGTGTTAATCCATTCATCTAGAAGCCACCAAGATGTACCATGACTTGCAAGAAATCTATTGATAGAGTGGAATGAAGAAAGATATAGAAAAGTTTGTAGCCAGTGTGAAACTTGTCGACGGGTTAATGTAGAGCACAAAAGACCTGGTGGCACCTTGCAGGATTTGGTATTCCCACTTGGAAGTGGGAAGAGGAAAATATGGACTTTATGACTGAATTACCCTATTGCATCATCGACATGATTTAATTTGGGTTATTGTAGATTGGTTGAGTAAGTCAGTATACTTCTTACCAGTTCACATGTCCTACAAAGTTGAAGATTATTCTAAGTTATATATCAGAGAGTTAGTCAGATTGCATGGAGTTCCTTTGTCTATCATCTCGGATAGGGGTAGTCAGTTTACCTCTTGGTTTTAGAGACCTTTTCAGAAGGGTCTTGGTACCCAAGTTCATCTTAGTTTAGATTTTTATCCGCAGACAGATGGCAGGTAGAAAGGACCATTCAGACTCTATAATACATGTTGAGGGCATATGTTCTTGATCTTAAAGGTAGTTGGGATGAGCATTTGCCATTGATTGAGTTTACTTGTAATAACAGTTACCATGCTAGTATTCAGATGGCTCCATTTGAAGTTCTTTATGGGCGAAGATGTAGATTGCAAATTGGTTGGTTCAAAGTGGGTGGGGCCACTTTGATTGGGCCAGATATAGTGTTTGAGGCAATGGAAAGAGTTCAGTTGATTCGAGAAAGATTAAAAGCACCTCAGAGTCGTCATAAATCTTATGCATATTCAAAAAAAAGAGTTCTTGAGTTTGAGGTTAATGACCTTGTGTATTTCAAAGTTTCACCCATGAAGGAGGTGAAGAGATTTTCCCAAAAGAAGCTTAGTCCCCAATACATAGGTTACTTTTGGATTTTGAACCGCGTGGGAAAGGTAGCGTATGATCTTGAGCTACCTGCAGATTTGTCCTTAGTTTATACAGTGTTCCATGTGTCATTGTTGAAGAAGTGAAAGGACGATTCAGCTGTTGCTGTTCCTCTAGAAAGTATATATATTTAAAATATCCTTTCATACGAAGAAGTTCCAGTAGAGATTCTTGACTGTCAGATTCGTAGACTAAGGAACAAAGAATTTTCCTTGGTCAAAGTTTTGTGGCAAAAATAGTCTGTTGAGAGTGCTACTTGGAATGCAAAAGTAGACATGCATACCAAGCATCCGCACCTCTTCTCCACAAACTCAGATTAAGACGAAGGTAATATTCTTCGTTCATTCAGTTCTTCTCCAGTCTTAGATTCAGTCATATAGCTATTTTTCATGTAAATTTATGCACTCGTAGATTAGTTCAGTAGCTCAGTATGCTTTAGATTCAATCATACAATTATTTTAGATGAGCATGATAGCCTATAGCCTCAGATTCCTTAGTATTTTTAACTTAACTAGTCGCATTCGAGGACGAATATTCCCAAAGAGGAGATATTGTAATACCCCGTACTTTTCCCAGCTCAATTTAGCCCCTGGAATGTCAAAGGTTAGATTTAAAAATGAATAACAATTGTTACATGTAGAATTCTCCAGATTTAGATCCTTTATTGTGTGGAAAATTAAATTAGCTTTTCATCGATAACATATTTGCCTAAATTCGATACTCGGTTGAGATATTTTGGCATTTTTAATAAAGCAGTGTGCCATTTAGGCAAGCACCACGTCGCGGTGAAATTTTAATTCGCATTTGTCAAAATCCAGTGGACCTTTGCGATTATACCGCATCACGTTAAAGTCCCAGGTCCCAATTACCTATGTCTCATTGCTCACAGCGATGGTGGCGTGTTGTGGTGATGTCCAAAATAGAATTCTTCCCTTTTCCAAAGGATCATTGTGATAGCCCCGTGTCGCGGTGATGGGAAATTTCCCAGTCGTCCTTTTCCAGTGAGCCACCGTGATAGTGGTACATCGCGGTGGCATATAAAATTGAGAATTTCTCCCTTATCCTAGTTCTGATGAAAAATATTAAAAAGGGCTTTTTGGTCATTTCCCGAGCCCATAATTCCTCCAAAACAAGAAATTTAGCTTATTCTAAACCACTTTTTGATTATTTTCATCCATTCTCTCTCAAATAAAACCCTAGTTCTTAAAAACTTACACTCCAACCCTCCATTGTTTCACCAAAAAAGCTCTAAATTAAGGGTTCCCAATTCAAGATAATCAAGATACCTTCTTCAAAAGCTCAAATAGGAATCCAAATTTCAAGTTTCTTCATCTAATCCTCAATTAAGGTATGTGGGGTTTATGAACAAGGATCCTCTTTCATCCTTGTGCCCAAAACCAAGTTTTTATTTCAAATTTAAATGATTTTGAATTATTATACATGAGTTTTAAATTGGAATTCATACCCATTGTTGCCAATAGCAAGATTATGAGATTTCAAGTGTTTTAGAAGTTGAATTTCATGACTATTTTTATATTTACATGCCTATTGCAGTAAATTTCAGATTTTGAGATGAATTGTCATTAGTTACATTATAAAACATGAACTTTATAATATTTTGACATGAGATTGATGCATGGGTTATTATCCCAAGATTTAATATTAATATTTCATGAACGATTGTACTTTAAACATCAAATGATTAGTTTATTTATAGGTTTTCAGTAAAGATTTGATCTTTTGATCATCAGATAAGATTTGGAATCCACTTTATAGATTTATTACAGATTAAAGAAATAAGATTAGCTTTACTTACAGATTGAGTTAGATAAATGCATAACTAGTTTCATCATAGACCCTTATGCTAGTTTTTAAAAGTGGATTTCCAACAGAATGAGCATACAAATTTAAAGGGAGTAGTACTTAGCACCAAGCGGGAAGTGTGGGATTAGCGTGCCCTAACTTTCATAGAACTACGTTGCCAATGTAGGCACAAATTTAGATTATTCCCATTTCTATATGAATGACAGATACAGATGTGATCACTTAGATTTGGTTATACTTCTGGGAAAGAGTATCACACCATTTCCCATCTGAGGTTTTTCCCATAGGGGAATAAAATGTTGAACTCCAAGATAGCTCACATAGTTTATGTCGGTTAGAAGAACCTCCCTAAAAGAAAATATTGTAAAGTAATCTTAATAGAAAAGCTTTTAGAAAACTAAGTGTAGAGGCTCTCAAATTATTCAGATTATGCTTTACAGAAAGACATTAGTTACAGATTTCATCTTTCCAATTTCAGATATAAAGGTGAGTCCTTTCTATACTTAGGCAGCATGATTTACGAACAGATCACTTGTACAACATTTTTAACTAAATGGTATAACTCACTAGATTTATAAAGTATTATTTACTACTCATGAATTATGATTTTCATATTTCAGATATTCCAACTTACCTGAGTCATTTACATTTAACATGTATTCTTTTGAAAAAATTGATATAAATGTTGAGATAATGTTTTACTTTTGAATCCACCCTATATACACAATACATCCTCAAAGTACTAATCCACATATACGTCTATGTGCTACATTGTCTCATAATGTAGGTTCAAGTGCTCAGTTCAAGCAGCGTGAGTAATTTTGAGCATCTCCATCTACATCCTGACAGTTGGTGAGTCCGCATAGTTCGGGGACATAGTTATTTAGATTTTTGGCTTAGATGATTCAGTATTCTATTACGACCATTCGAGTCAGCTGGGGGTTTGTCCTAGTGGCTCTCAAGTTATTAGTAGTAGAGGCTTGTCAGACTGCTAGATATAATTCACACTTACTGTATTGTTTTTTTAGACATTATATTCATATTATTATTAGTTAACTCAGACACTTTTTCCCATTTAGCCTGACTTTTATGTCTATATTTCCCTTATAATGAGATTCAGATTTAGTAGAAGGTAGACAGGATTAGCTTAAGGCTACTCATAGTCTTGAGCATCGTGTGACATTCCGGGACTAGGTTTTGGGGAATTACATTAAATAAGTTGTGTGGTAATTAGTTAACTTTTAAGTGACTATTTTACTTGATGACTAGAAGTCTAGAATACAAAGTAATAGACCTGGATAGATGAAATATGATAACTAGAAAATGTAGTTGTTATATGGTTAATAGTGATAATAGGTTGACATTGGTGATGATTAATGATATTGATGACTAAAGTATAATACCGTTGGGTTGTTAAATAAAGAACTGTAGATTATAATGCTAGATAGTAAGAGGCATTGGTTTATAGATATTTGTGTACATTTGGTGATAAGTAACTTTGTTCCCATACAATAATATATGCGTCTATGATAATTAGAAGTATGTTTTGGCCAAATGATACCTATTGATTAGTAGTGCACCTTTACTAAATGTGGATGTTTCTTATTTATTGAATAATAGTTAGTATTATATGTTGATTGGGGTTTAGGTAAATAATCGATTAGCCATAATGGAAACTCTATAAGGACTAGTAGATTAGTAGCCTAATGATAATAAGTATTTATTAGTTGATGATGACTAGATAGAGTGTATCAAAATCATAGATATCTAAATGGTTATATGACTATGGTTATGATTACCTTGGTATATGTTATTTCAATTGCAGTAATTGATCATGATCATGGATGATGGAATATGACCATTGATGGGTAATGTGGAAACCATGGATAACTGTGAGTTGGTTATATATATCTTGATACGTAGATGATTTGATATATTGATGAACTCTCCGATGGTATAGGATGTCATGACGAGTTCTTTACTTTATGTTAGTTTGGGTGTACTTCTTGGTCGTATGTGGTGCCTTGGTATTTGTTTTACTTCACACTCTAATGGTTATATATGTGTTGAACTTGGTATTTATGCAATTAAAATTTTATATATGTTACTTTACGCTTTCGGATTGATTTTTCATTTTATTTATGATGATTTCTGTATGTATTGATATGAGATGCCATATGATTATTCTAGTTGGTTAGTTATTTTGAACAGTTATAATGAAGATGATTTAAGTTAGATTTTGTACCTTTATATGGAGATGTTATCTTGCTTTATGTCATTGTTATATAATAATTTACCTCAGTAGACCGATGATGCCTAATGAGTTCCCATTGTTTTGGTACTCTTATTACACTTCTACACCTTTTTGGTGCACCCACGATTACTAGTTGTCATCGCTGAGTTGAAATCATGCGGTGTTGATCTTCCAGAGAGAGTGTGAGCTCTTGGAGTCTCAAGTCACCCATTTCCTTCCTATATTTATTCAATCTTTTGTAATTAATACAAATATATAATACTATTGAGACATTGAGTTGTATTTCCTATTGCCGAACTTAGATTCTCTTATATTGATATTACCAAGTTGTGGGAATTGGTATCCATAGTTGATTATCTATTGTGTAACACTATTTTTTATAATTGTGTTAATCTATTGTGGACATTATCGGGCATTTCTACAAAAGTGACCCATTTTCTTAGCTCCTGGTTACGGTATTAGCTTACCTACTGGTGGGATTTAGTAGGTGTCATCATGACTAGTGAATCAGGTTGGGACAAATTGGTATCAGAGAGTAGGTTTCTGCTCCATTATTGGTACAAGAGCAAGTATCTAAGAGAGTCTTATGGATTAGAACATTGATGTTTATTTTATATCTTTAGGAGGCTATGGGACATTCTTAGAAGTCCTTTACATCTTTCACTCATATCGTGTGAAGAGTCTGAAATGGTTTGTAGGATATTTTATTGACTTTACACTTTTGCAGATGTCCTGGACATGTACTGCAGCTATGCATGAAGAGGATCCTGATACACAGCCTAGGGATCTTTCCCTTGTTCGAGGACATCCTTAAGATGTGTCCCCTATTAGAGATCAGGAAGGACCTCTCCCAAACCCCATTCCTACACCTGAGCCAGTGATTTCTCCACCTCAACAAACGGTGGGCCAGGAATCAGCAAATGCTCCACCAGGATTTATTCCATCTTTTTTTCTTAGAGATACCTTGGTTCAGTTATTGGGTATTGTTGATGGTATACAGACTATTGGGGAAGAAGTACAGCTGCAGCTGCAGCTCCTAAAGTTGAGGTTCCTCCTATGCCAGTAGTTGTTTTGCCGATGGTCACTTCATCAGTTGTGACCCAGCCTACTATGTCTATGGAAGAAAAAAAGATGATGGGTATGTCTTGGAGGTTGGCTCCGCCTATGTTTTTCGGTTCTCCTGGAGAGGATGCATTTGAGTTTCTAACTACTTGTGAGGATAGGCTTTATGGGTTAGGCCTTATTGATACTCATTGTGCGGATTACACAATATTTCAGTTAGATGTGTCTGTACGATACTCGTGGAGAGGTTTTATGAGTTCTAGTACAGTTAGGTCTTCTCCTATTTCATGGACTCTATTAATCAAGATGTTCTTAGAGAAGTATATGCCGCGTAGTCTTAGATATCGACTGAGGGATTAGTTCACTAGATTGTAGTAAGTTTCTATAACAATTATAAAGTATAAGGCTCATTTTAATTAGTTGCCCATGCATGCAACTTCTATTTTAGATATTGAGTATA
This sequence comes from Capsicum pubescens, assembly GCA_030864215.1. Classification (NCBI taxonomy): domain Eukaryota; kingdom Viridiplantae; phylum Streptophyta; class Magnoliopsida; order Solanales; family Solanaceae; genus Capsicum; species Capsicum pubescens. The sequence goes on along the minus strand of CM061540.1, from coordinate 221,339,295 downwards.
AGAGAGTTTTCTTCTTTGTGACAGGACTAAGACTCCTTTTTTGTATGGCTACTCAGAGTTCAGTTGTTAAGGGTAGGATTTTTACTGTAGTTTTAGATCCTGAAAGAGTGATAGAGGATATGAATCTTAAGGGTTGTGATAAGAGGATCAAGTATCAGGGCAGATTTTGTGGGAGCTTAGAAGTTATTGATTCAAAGGTTATAGTTCTTATGTTGGTTATCCTCCACATCTATCTTTTCATCCTTATAGTTAGACTAGTTAACCAGTTTAAGAAGATCTTCATATTACTGATGGAGGTCTGTGTGGTACTACTGGTTGCCCTTGTAAGGGTTATGATCTGTCTTTTAGAGGTTCATTTGCAAGGGTGTGTTAGACGTGGTGGTTTTTTCAATTTTAGTCGAATCTATGAGTCCTGGTTCTGCTCGTGACTCTTACTTTACTTGTGGTCTTCCTTGTTATTTCTCAGGATATTTCCCTAGTCTTAGGGTATGGTTGTTTTATCCTAGGGTACTACTCTTTGTAAGGTAGTTTATCGCTCAAGTAGGGGTGGTTTGCGAGGTCGTAGAGGTGGTTACAAGGGTGCTCGAGGTAGTACTTAGGAAGGTAGGACAAGAGGCCAGTCAGGTGCTCAACTAGGTGGCGGGCGTGGTCAGTTATATGGAGTACCTTCTACAATCAAGGCTGAGAGCTTTCCTACTATTTTTGCCTCAATGACTAGATTAACTCAGAAGGAAGTTCTTTCTGATGGTCCGAGGAGTGTAAGTTTAGCTTTTGAAAGCTAAAGAATTGTCTTACTTCATCTCTAGTGTTAATTCTTTTAGTTGAGGGTGAGGGATTCACCATATTTTTTTATTCTTCTAGTGCTAGTCTTGGTTGTTTTTTGATGCAGTAGGGTCGTGTTATTTCTATGCTTCTAGAAATCTCAAAGTGCATGAACGTAACTGTCCCACTTATGATTTGGAGCTGGTGGTGGTATATTTTATGCTCAAGATTTGGATGCATTATTTTTATGAGGTGTATTTTGTGATTTTCAACGATGATTATAGGCTTCAGTACCATTAGACCTAGCAAGAGCTTAGTGCTCACCAGAATTGATTGATGGAGTTGTTAAGGGATTATGATATTTCCATCTTGTATCATTCGAGTAAGGAAAATATGGTAGCTGATGCCTTGAGTTACAAGGTTATGGGTATGGGTACATTGGCATGCATATAAGTTCTTAGATGCCCTTATCATAGGACATTCAGTCCTTAGCCAATTTGATAGTTCACCTTGATATTTTAGATCTTGCGAGTATTTTGACTTGTGTAGGGGTGAGGTCCTCCTTATTTTTGCAGATTTGTGATCGTCAGTATGAGGATAAAAATTTATGTTTTTTATAGACCAAGTGGTGATTGGTGAATATGAGAGGCATACTATTGATTTCGAGGGTCATCTGAGGTTTCAGGGTCGTATTTGTGTTCCCTTGCGTGATGACTTAATTCAGTCGATTTTTTATGATGCTCATAGCTCTATATATTCTATATATCCTGTTACAGCCAAGATATATAGAGATTTAAGGTAGCATTATTGATGGGATGGGATAAATAGAGATATGATAGGTTTTGTGGCTCATTGTCTATGTTGTTAGTAGGTTAAGGCTGAGCATCAACATCCCGATGGATTGACTTAGAGATTTCCCATTCCCAAGTGGAAATGGAAATGGATTACTATGGACTCCATTAGTGGTGTAACTCATACTTCTTGTGGTCATGACGGTATTTGGGTTATTATGGATCATTTGACCAAGTCAACATATTTCAATCCTATTTAGATGACCTTTTGTGCTGAGAGATTTGCCCAGATTTATGTTTGCGAGATAGTTAGTTTGCATGGGGTGCCTGTATAATATCTGACCGTGGTTCTGCATTTAATTCAGCATTTAGAGAGCATTTCAAGAAGTGTTGGGTACACAAGTGGAATTTAGTACAACTTTTCATCCATAGATAGATATTCAATTCATGTGGGCTATTCAGGTTCATGAGGATATGATCTGAGCCTTTTTATTGTTTTTGGAGGACAGTAGGTTCAGCACTTAGCATTAGTAGAGTTGGCATTCAACAATAACTATTATTTGAGTATAGGGATGGCGCCTTATGAGGCTTTGTATGGTAGGAGATTTTGTTCTCTGATAGTATGGTTTAAGACTTCTTAGGTGGGACCTCGTAGTATATATTTGCTTCAGGACTAATTAGATTAAGTTAGGGTTATTCAGGATAGGATAAGAGCAACCCAGAGTAGGAAAAAGGCATATGCCGACCGTAGACTCCATGCCTCAAGATTCAGAGTTGGTGATCGTGTGTTCATTTGGAAAATAGGGTAAGCGTAACCCTGATATATTTTCCCTTTAGATGTTCTTTGCGTAGTTGGCGAGGTGGTCTATGTGTTAGACTTGCCTCTATATTTAGCCATTGTTCATTCGATTTTTTAGGTCTCCATGTTGCGGAAGTATATTCCTGATCCATCTCATGTGCGGAGGTTGGATTCAGTCTAGTTTTATAAGAAGTTGACCTTTATAGAGGAGCCCATGCATATTTTGGCTAGTGATGTGAGACAGTTGTGCACTAGAGAGGTTCTTATAGTTAAGTTTTAGTGGATGTACCTCCTAGCGGAGAAAGCAACATAGGAGATCGGGAGTGGAATGCGGGCCCAGGATCCTCATTTGTTTGAGACTTCAGGTATTTTCTTCATCTTTTAGCTTTTGGGAAGGAAGTTCCTTAGTAGTAGATGTTGTAATGAACCTTCAAGTAATATCTTGTGGTTTTACTTATTCCTATCATTAGAGTTTTTCAATAGCTTCCCCAAGTCATTTATTACTTGTTGGAACTAATATTTTGGTTACCTGGTAGTTTGTTTGGCTTTTCAAATCATCTTCCCATTTAGAAGTCTTTGTTATTTCAAAATGGCCACCAAGCGGAAATTTTAGTAAATTGATGTTAGATACAATTTTAGACGGCCAGCAGCTCTGGAATATCTATTTTAGGATTGGTAGACATTTGGTTTGGGTCCCACTACACCCAAACTCATTTTGACCTATTTGTCAGAGAGTTAGGAAATTTAAAATATAGGTGTGGAGCCCACATTTTATCAAAACAATCACGGATGGAAAATTAAACTTTTCCAACACATTTGAAATATCAAAACCAGTATGGTTGCATATTTTTTCTCATATTGGACATCGGATGCATCCCTAGGCCTTAGCCAAAACATGGAATCAAATTCCAAGATTTAGCCATCATCTAATACAGAGGGGTATCGCGATCACGTGTGACTTTATGCTATCATGATGGCCTCGATCGTAACTAGAGTGTGTATGCAATTGCCTCTCATAAAGGCCTAGGATGGGCAATATAAATGATGTCTTTGGCTAAAAAGTGGTCATTTCTTCATTCTAGTGAGCCTCTAAAATCCTAGTGGAGAGAGAATTCTTTATAGTTTGTGTTGGGTGTTGATTGGGAGCTTAAACAACTTGCATATTTATGATTATCATCAAATCTAAGGTAAGATTCCTTTTATTTTAGTGTTAAATTCTTGGATTATTAAACCTAAAACCCCAAATGGCTTTAGTCTTGATTTTAGCCCTTAATATGGTTTATTTGCGGAAATTTATTGAGGGTTATAACTCCTTAATGATATAGGAACAATGGGTTGGTCTCGAAAACTCATTTTTCGTATGTGGGTCCCACTTATGGGTTTTTGGTGTCATTCTTGACCCCGAAGCACAATGGTGCAATATAGGTGTTTTTATTCTCACAATAATGCATAGATTATCTTTCTGATAACATGGCTCATTGAAGAAGCTTCACGGAAAGGGAAATCAAAGATTGTTTGTTCATGAGATATTTGAATTCAAGATAGGTTAGGCTTACTTGTAGTTAGATTTAGCTTAATTATTGTATGACTTTGATATCTTGATAAGATTGGGAGTGATCTTAAATGTTGAAATGGTATATGGTAATGTTTGGGTTTAGTTGAATCACTTAGGCCTTTGAATACATTAAGTGTGATAATCGACCCATTGTTTAGAACCTTGGTTAGTTGGACTTGTTATCACATTAATAGCATAAGAATGCACTAGTTGCTCTAGTTAAAAAAAATTGACTTGTTCACTCAACCTAAGAGTAGGTTGACCAGGATATTCCTAGTCGTTGAATTGTGCTAAGAGGTTTGCATAACTTAAGAGGAATACTTGAGGAAGAATTGTCCTATCAAACTAGTGTGGATTGATAAACCTTTGAGACATGATTTAGGTTACTTTTTCTAATTCCGGGTAGAAGTTAGACTTAAAGAAGTTAACTTGGATATTAGAAGCGGAACTTGACCCACTTTAAGCTTGAACTATATAACTTAATCAGTTCCTTAGATACTTGAGAAACATCTAGAATATTCTTTGGTAATATGATGTCTAAACTCGGTAAGTGGGTTATTCTTAATGTTGATTTTGGAAATCATGTGTATACTTGATTGATCATCTTTTTGTCATTACATGGATAGCATTAGGAATTCTTGTAAATTTAACCTATGGCTATGCTATCACTTAGCTTCTGGGCTAGTTTACTATGTGAGACATGAATTATGCTATTTCTCATATTATGCTAAAGCCTAGTGACTAAGCTTATGTTTCTGCCATAGAATCCCATTTGTGCTAGTATTGTGAATCATGCCTAATAAGAAAGACTTTAGAAAGTATAATCATGGCTTGTAATTGACCATGCTAATAATCATGTCAAGCCCGATTATGTGCTGAGTGTTTATGCCATTTGGATTTGTATGTTCAATCACTTAATATTATAATGTGATTATAATGAATGGTGAGATACTATGATATATCTTTCCTTGCTTTTCATACACTTTATTGATGTGAGGCTTGTATTTGTCAATTATTCGGCTACATACATATCTATATATTAATGCAATGGTGAATTTTGAAGAGATTATGATACCCAATATATCCCGAGGATATATTCATATTATGATGATGCTCGGTACATCTGAAAGATATATTGATGATATTATGATGCCTGGTGTATCCATAGGATATATTAATTATATTATGATGCTTGGTAAGTCCAGAGGATGTATTAATGATATGATGATGCCCGGTAACTCTGAAGTACGTGTTGATGTTAGGATGAAGCCAGGTACACCTGAAGAATATGTTAATGTTATGATGATGTCCAGTACATTCGAATGATATATTGATGATATTATGATTTCTGGTACATTCGGAGGATATATTGATGATATTATGATGCTCGGTACATCCTGAAGATGTATGGATGTTATGTATGGTAAGCAAGTGTATATATGTTTATGTGTGGTGATAACTTTATAGGATTACATCCGTGTGTGCCTTAAATATATGATGTTAATATTGGGATGTTGGTTATAATTCTTTAATCCTAATCACTTTTTTAGTATTGTGATTCTCACTAGTTTAAATGGAGAGTAGAAATAGGATATGCCAAGTAAAGACTTAAGGCTAATTAGTAATGGAATCCTTTGGAGAAATAAGCATAGTGGGTATGTTTGGCTTTAATAAATGGATTAACTATGGAATATATCAAAAATAAATAAGTTTTGTGCTAATTACTTGACTACTAGGTTACTAATTTACTTGATGACGACAAGTCTAGAATGATAACGGACCTTGATAGTTGAAATGTGATAATTATCAAATGTGTCTATTATGTGGTAAACGGTGATAATAGGTTAGCATTGGTGATGATGAATGGTATTGATTACTAAAGCATAATGTTGTTGGGTTGTTAAATGATGAATTGTAGATTATGATACTAGATAGCAAGAAGCATTGGTTGATAGATAAATGTGTATATTTGGTGATAAGTATCCTTTTTCACATACGATGACTTATTTCCCAATGATATCTAGAATAAATTTTTGGCCAAAGGCACCTATGGATTAGTAGTGCACCTTTACTAGATGTGGATATTGGCTATTAATTTAATAATAGTTAGTTTTATCTCGTGAATGAGGTTTATGTAAAGAATCGGTTAGGCCATAATGGAGAACCTAGAAAGAGTAGTGGATTAGTAGAAAAATAATTATAATTGTTGATTACTTAATAATGAATAATTAGAGTGTAACGATATGATAGTTATCTAAATGTATATATGACTATTGTTATGATTACCCTGGTATGTATTATTTCAATTGCGGTAATTGATGATGATCATGGATCTTGGCATATGAACATTGATGGGAAATATGGATACCATGGATAAATTTGAGTTGTTTATATATTTATCTTGATACGTTGATGATTTGATCTATTGATCCACTCTCCGATTGTATAGGATATCGTGATAAGTTCTTTACTTTATGTTCTTTTGGATGTACTTCCTAGTGGCATGGAACACCCAAGTAAGCTCTTTTACTTTTTGCTATAATGGTTATACGTTTGTTCAACTTGGTATTTATGCGATTAAAATTGTAAATATGTTGCTTTACGCTTTTGGATCAATTGTTCATTTTATATATGATAGTTTTGGTATATATTGATATGAGATGTCATATTATTGTGCTAGTTCATTAGTTATTTTGTACAGATATGATGAAGACGATTCAGGTTTGATTCTATGCCTTGACTTATAGATATTATCTTTCTTTATATCATAATTTATCTCAGTCAGCCGAAAATGCTTACTAAGTACCCATTCGTTTGGACACATATTACACTTCTATACCTTTTTTGTGCAGACCCGAGTACTAGTTGTCGCTGTTGAGTTGAGATCGTGTAGTGTTGATCTTCCAGAGATAGAGCGAGCTCATGGATTTTTGATTCTCCTATATCCCTCTTATATTTATTTAGTTTTTTTTAATCGAGATGGATGTATAATACTATTTAGATTTTGATTTATATTTTCGATTGCCGAACTTTGATGCTTTTGTACTGATATTACCAGGTCATGGAAATTGGTGTCCGTAGTTTATTGTCTATTGTGGAACATTATTAATTATGATGATATTCATCTATTGTGGCCCTTTTGGGGCGTTTCTTCCAAAGTAACCCATTGTCTTAGCTCCAGGTTACAATGTTGGCTTACCTACTGGTGAGTTTTAGTATGTTCCATCACGTTTTGTGAATCGAGTTGTGACATAAAAGGGTTTGAATCATCCGTGATCAGGTTTTGAGTGGTGATTCCAAGAGGGCTGCCATAGATTCTAAGGGTGTTTTGAGATTTTATAGTCATATTTGTGTTTTAAAGATCGATTACTTGATGAATTAGATTTTTCACAAGGCTTACAACTTTAGGTGTTCTATTCACTCGAGTATAGACAAGATGTATATAGATTTGTGACAGTATTATAGGTTGAGTGGTATGAACAGAGTTATGGTAGACTATATAGCTCATTTCCTATGTTGTCAGTAGGTAAATGACGAGCATCAGCAACCTGGTGGGTAGATTAAGAGTTTCCCATTCACGAGTTGAAGTGTGAGATGATCACCATGGACTTTATTAATGATTAGCCTCACACTTCCCCTGGTTCTGATGGTAATTGGGTCATTATGGATCCGTTGACCTAATTAGCCCACTTCATTCCTATTTAGATGTTCTTTAGTGCTGAGAGGTTAGCTCGTATCTATGTTCGTGAGATAGTCTGTATGCATGGTGCGCTTATATCTATCATTTTAGATTGGGGTTCAATATTCATTTCTAGATTTTGATGAGATTTTCAAGATATGTTGGGTACTAAGGTGGATTTTATCCCAGCCTTCCATCCTCTGACCGATGTCTAGTCGGAGCAAACTATTCAGGATCTCGAGTGTATTCTTTGAGCCTGTGATATGGATTTTGGAGGTCAGTACAAGCAGTACTTAGCTTTGGAAGAGTTTTCATATAATAATAGTTACCATTCAAGTATTGATATGAATCCTTTTGAGGCATTATATGGAAAATAATGTCATTCCCTGGTTGGATGGTTTGAAACTTCTGAGATTCAACCTCGTGGTACTAACTTCTTTTAGGAGTCATTGGCTAAAGTCAGAGTGATTTAAGATATGTTAATCGTAGCTCAAAGTAGGGAGAAGGCTTATGTAGATCGTAGACTTTGTGCTTTGAGATATGGAGTTAGTAATCGGGAATTCCTCCGTGTATCACCTATGAAGGGTGTGATGAGGCTTGGGAAGAATAGAAAGCTAAGACCCAGATATATTAGACCCTTTGAGATTCTTCGCACCATTAGTGAAGTGGCTTATGATTTAGCCTCACCCCTAAATTGGTCTATTGATCATCCGGTTTTCCATATTTCTAAATTGAGGTGATACATTCATGAGACATCTCATGTTCTTATATGGGTCTCAATCGAGTTGGATGAGCGATTGACATTCGTAACGGAGCATGTGCTTATTTTTGCTAGTAATGTCAGGAGGTTGCGCACTAGGGAGATTCCTATAGTTAAGGTTCAGTGGAGGCACTGTCCTATAGAGAATGCTATAAGGGAGCTCAAGAGGGAGATGCGGACCCAATGTCCTTACCTATTCGAGGCTTCAAATACATCCTAATCCTTTACTTTGGCAGATAAAGGTTCTTTTAATAGTGGATATTGTATTGACCCTTTGGGCCATTTTCTATATTTTCACTTTTTTTCACTGTTTAGAGTTTTGCTATAGTTTCCCCAAGTCAAATATTATTTGTTGATACTGACAGTTTGGTTACCATGAAATTTATTTTCTTTTTAGAGTTGATTACCTATTTTGAAGTCTTCACCAAAAACATCATACAAATGATCTCGTATCCTTAATTTGACTGTTCCAGTAGCACAGGGATGTTGATTTTAGGTATGGTGGACCCTTGGTTCGGATCTTGAGGCACCCAAGATCATTTTTAGCTAATAGTTGAAAGTTAAAAAAATGGAAAATTGGTGTAGGACCCACTTTTCATTGAGAAAACCTCAGATGGAAATTTTAACGGCGTCATTGAGTTTGGAACATCGAATTTGATAGGTTAGCATAGTTCAGTTATGTTTAAGGAATTTTGGATGAATCTCAAGGCATTGGTAAAAAACCAAATCAAACATAATGTTTCAGCTAGTGCACTCAGTTGGTCCACCCGCTTAAGTGGCGATTTGGGGTTCTTAATTGAGTGATCGCTAAAGCACCCAGTTAACCGCTTATGCAGTATCTGTGCAATCTTTAGGATGTCGCTAAAGTGACCCTAGGTTTCTTAAGTAGTGACTACTTAAGCAGCCCACCGACTGCTGAAGTGTCACTCGAGGACCTAGGAAAGGTTTAAATATCTCACTTAGCCCTTTTTCACCATTTCTCGTCCATTCTCTGGAATCATAAACACTAAAAAGTGGGAAAGCTTGAAGATTAAACATTAGTGGGTGATTTTGGATCTTGGATAAAGATTATTTATGTGTTTTTCCTTCAAATTATTCGTGAGTTTCCATTAATTTCTTACTAGAATTTTCTATGTTTTACTAAAATCCCTAGAAGCTTTCTGACTTGATTTTAGCATTATTATATCTTGGAATTCACCCATTTTTACGGTAAATATTCCATGAGCGTAAGGGGATTTGAGTTGGTTTTGGAAATGTGATTTCCATAAATGGATCCCCTATGGGATATTACATAATTTTAGACCCTAAGCACAATAGTGCAATATGGGTATCATTGTTCTTGTTTACATGAGTAGATTGTGATTTTTATAGCATGGTACATTGTGGAAGCTTCTTTGAAAGGGAAATCAGAGATTTGGTGGATTTTTCAGTCCTTTCTTAGGCACCCAAGTAGGCTAGTTTTACCTTTTTCATTGATTAAGATATCACATAGTATAAATATGATATTATGCAAGATGTGGGGTGGGATTTATGTGTTCGTAGAATGAATGAGGGTATTTGGTTTACTTTGGCCTTCGGGCTATCTTGGAACTTTAGACTTGGAGTAGTTATCATAATTGATCATAATTTAGGTGGATTGAGCTTAGTGGTATATATATTTAGAATGGAAATGCCTTCATTACTCAAGGTAGGTGAAATTTCCCTAGTTATTCATGTTAGAGTAGAATTGTCCTTAGTTGCTTAAGGGGAATGCCTTAGTTGCAATTGTTCTAGGAAGGATTGCCTTGGTTGTTCATGTTAGGGAAAAATTTCTATCTTAGGTCTAATCATGGTTTACTTGACATCTAGGGAAGAACTTAGATACCTTATCCTAGTCCAGGGTAGAAGTTGCCTAATATGATTTCGGGGATTAGAAGTGGGCCTCTCTGAACTACCTTAGTCCAAGACTTGTGTTAACCTTACAGACTTATTTATGTATGATATACTCTTATTGATGGTAGGTTTGACACTTGAGGAGGTTGAATATAATTATTGAGTACGTTAGTTGGATATTGAAAGATTGATGCTAATCTCCGAGTCTCTAATGATATTTCTCATATGTATGATTAAGGACATAAATTATATATACGATGAATGAGTTATACATGCTATTATTGGTATAGCTTCTGAATATGCTTAATAATATAGCCTATGGACATGCTTAATAATAAAAATACCAGCTTGATTAAAAGGTATAGCTTATAGACATGATAGGACTTATGTACATAATATTGCTTGTGAGTAAGCTATGACTTATAAATATGAATTGGCTCATATCTATGATATGATTTATAAACATGATATCGCTTATGGGTATGATATGGCTCGTAGAAATAATTTGTCTTATAGGTACGATTAACATCTTATCGATATAATAAGTGGCCTGTAGATATGACTATTTGTATGAATTTTGGATATTCTTAATAGTATTTCTTATGAACATTAGTATAAATATGGATTTTGGTTATGGCTAAAAATATGGCTTGTAGACATGATTATAGATGAGAACTGCAGATATGATTCTTCGTCCATTGTATAAAAATGAGTAATAGTATGGTTTATAGCTATGATTTATTTGAATAATCTATTTCGTTTAGCTTGTTGAAATGGAAAACTAAAATGGTTCATCGATATGGTATGTAAATATGAGTTCCGATTCAAGTCCGACCATTTTTTATGGTTTTGATGATAAGAGTTCTAAGTCAAGTCTGGCGAAATTGATGACAATGATGATGATAATGCTATTGAGTTCTGGTTCGATTTCAGCATTGAGGATTTTTTATGATATGATATAGTATGGATGGATGTATGGTTATGGGAAGACAGTTGGTAAAATATGATTATTCAGTTGTTAGCTTCCTTAATTGTACCTTCTAGGCTTATGGGGTCTTGCGTTGGGTTATTCTCTTTCCGCACTTACTGGCTTATTAGGGACAATCTTGCTATTAATGGTATGATCCTTATTCTATTATTCTCGTATGCATTTATTTATCTATGTACAGCGGTGTCAAAGCTTATTTTCAGGTTTGCCCTTTTTATTTTGACTTAGCTTATGATATCTTGTATCTTATAAAAATTTTATAACGATTTATCTTAGTCAGACAATGATTCCTACTATGTACCCATGGTTTTGGTTCTCATACTACACTTCTATACCTTTTCGGTGCAGATCAGAGAGGTACTGGCGCATGCTCCTAGCAAGACTCCCCAAATAACCTAGAAGAAGAAACGATACTACTAAGGGATTCAGACATAGGTATCCCTTTTTCAACGAACATCCTTTCTTCACTTCTCAAGCAACTAAAATTCAAACTCCACAACCAACTATTGTCCAACTCAATTAAGGGAGGTTGATGCACACAAATCCTAACCACAACACACAAATACCACACAGATACCAGAACAACCAAGCTGAAATCATCAAAGATAAAGTAAATCGAAGGCATGACTCATGCAACCAGCTCCAACACCCTAATATACCCTTCTTATGCCTTTCTGAACCAGTTATCAACTCCAAACCAAGTAAAAAGTTACATGAGTCCTGTTCACTCTACCCCATCATACTAACCTTAAAGAACGGAAGTTGATCCACAAAAAATCCATAATTCCAAACATCATAATAAACCCATAAGAAGCTACCTGGGTACACAAATGGTGATAAAAAATCTCTACAATCTAGGCCAATGTTGTACCTAGTGTGAGTGACCCTCGAAACTAATTATTAGGAGTTCGAAGCACAAACGCTCACCATGGAATGATCAACTCAAGGATGTCTCACCATACAAGGAGGAAACTAGGCTAAGATAAACTTTATCATACTACTTCGATTGATAAAGTCATCCAAAACCTGACAAAAACTCAAAACTATGATCAAGGCTGAAGGAACCAACACCATGACAACAAACTATCATCTTAAAACCAATCAACCACAGTCTCTCCAAATGGAAAGACACAAAACCAGTAGTTAAAGAGTAGGCTTAGCCATCCTATAGGTTAAACCAAAACGGAGAAAAATTTAAAAACTATGGTTGAACCTATGTTCTGCAACTTCAAGATGAAATGTCCACACCAAGTATGAACCACTCAATCTCAACTATCCAAACACATCATATAAATGGGTAAGCATCCATTCTCCTAGGTCTACCATAACTGCCAGGACACCATTCCAAGGCACCAAATCAAAAACTGAGCTAACAATACTAAATTAAGGCCAAATGACCAAATTGACCATACTATCAAAATCAGACATATAGGTATTGGTTCCTGCTGAGGGAACAAATCATCAACTTATACCAGAGAACTCACCAAGGCTGTAAACTATACTAGTAGTATCCAAAAATCTAGAAACTTGAGGAATTGCAAACTTAGCTGGAAATTGTTCAACCCAATACTCAATCTTAGCTATGAATACCCAATTTACTAACTTAAGAACAATTCATAGGAAAGATTGCCTATAACCAACTCTTGTACTCCATTAGAAGAAGAACTATATCACAGCATAAATGAAGTATACAACTCCATACCAATATTAAGATTAAAAATACCACCAAGAGACAAACCCAACAACCTAAAAGAAAAGTTTAATACCTCTTGACATTAACACTTACACAACCACAATGCGATGAACTAGAAAACAAAAAAGTCTATTCAAAACTAGTCAACCTTCTAAATGGGCTATAAAGAAGGATAACGAATGTTGTAATCTATGCAAACTAGAAGGAAATTCCTAGAATCTCAACTAAAATTGCTCAATATAACCAAATTGCCAACTCTAGGACCATTACGGAACCACAGAAGGCCAACTTACCTTTATCGCCATAACACATTCAGCAACTAGTCTAGCCTCGCTAACAAAAGAAGAAAACAACCAAATCCTACCTCATTACAAGATAGAAACTATCAAATCAAGCTAGATTCCAAAGTCGATGGCTATGATTTATGAGGAAAGGAGTTCTAACTACATACTAATAACATAGGCTGATGGATACAAATCATGAGAAAAAAAATTCTACCTTGGCCGATAGTGCAGTCGTCTATCATATAAGGATTGATCAATAACAAGAAATGGATATAGTATCAAAAATAATAGAAATACCAGTATAAAAAGTAGGTGGTACCAAAAAATATCAATAATAAGTACCACCATAGGGCCATAAAAATGCCAATATGCCATGGTAAATGGGACTCAAACCCTAATGCTACACCTCTAGGGAATCATTAATACTTCCCAACTCTATCCATAACAAAAGAAATCATCTATGCAGGTAGTCATATAATCATGAACTCTACATCAAGGCACACAACAATTAATATAAACCAACCACGACACATACTCATCGATTGGTACCAAAACCTTAATACACTCAAATTAAAATACAAAGGCAGGAAAGAAAATGTGTATCTATCATAATCTAATTCAAAGTCATAAGACCTACATGATTGATATTGAACAAATCTCCATGGAACCAAACTCATACTGAGTTTTTGATTAATACTTGAGGTACTAAGTACACTTCCTATAACTGAAGGTACCACAATATTATAAGACTGATTTGAATGAGCTGAATGACTAACAATCCCATGCTTTGGACACTTTCTAGACCAGTGACTGATCTCTCTATTGTTGTAACAACCCTGAAGCCTAACCTGGCAAGAAATACGAGTTGACCCCAACTAGTCAACTGATGCTAAGGGAACTCCCTATACTAATAGACCATCTCACCGCAACCATAAAAAGCTTCTAAAATACTTTGAGGTACTACACCCACTAATCTAGAGTGGTTTCCAAAGCCTAAATACCTATACCAAATACTCTTCAAGGTCTAATGAGAACTCTTACTATTTTGATCACCACGACTAATCTAAGAGCCATTTATAGTAGGAAATGCTACACGCATGGTACTAACAGGCAAAAATCAAAACTGACCTCCATTAAGAGAATTCTCACTATTAGATGGAACATCTATAGAATTGTAGTAATGACATAGACTTTTACTGCTACCTCCATAAATCTCAACACATGTTTTTTTATTCACTCACATGATTAATAGTCTGAGAGAAAGAAGACTTATCTTCAATCAAATGCTCTAATGCTAAACAAAAAGGCAAAGCTAGTCCTCCATTAAACCAATATATCATCTCATGATCTGAAGGATAAAACATAGGAATATGCCTAGCCTACTCAAAAAATCAAATCTCATACTCTAAAATAAACAAGGAACCTAGTTGTAATCCAACAAACTCAACTTTGTCCTGATAATCACTTAATGTATCTCATGGAATCTCCGGTTGTGGGAAATCCATAAAAAGACATGAAATCCCCAATACTAAATATTGAAAGGATAAAGAGGTCACAAATTCTACCAAAGACTTGACTGGTCCCAAATCCTATAACTGACGTTGAAGATCTACAATCTTAACCTCTTACTCATTAATTTGATGTTGCAATAAAGCTCTAGAAAAGTGTATCAGAATTCTATCTACATCTATCATTAACCTTTTTCATCAGATTAGGAATGAATAGTTTTAAAGAATGTACGTCAGGCTCATAGCAATACAGACATATGATAATAAGTAAATAACAGAATTTTATAAAATTACCGTATAGCCTCTTAAAGATAGGATACAGACATCACAACACCAATCTACAGGACTCTAATAAGAACTTAACTCTTGTAAAAACTCATTGGTAAACCTATGCTCTAACACCAATTTTTCACGTCCTTATTGCTCTGGTTATGATGGTTCCTACTATAACCCATAAGTAGTTAAGTCATCTCGTATTCGGGAACCACTAGTAAAGAACTACTTATGTCAACTAAAATCATATCTACAAAAAAGTATAATACAATTGTTGTCAAAGAAAAAAAAGCAATAAAGTTTGGGGTAAAACCCACAGGGAATAGGATAAATCTCTATTATGAATTTGCTGAAGTAGCCAAAAAGTTCAAGAGTAAATAGGGGATTTTGTAAGAACAGTAAGTAATATTTTTTGATTAATTTAGGTTGAAATTATTATGAGACAAATACGAGGAATTTGTTCCCCCTGGCTTCTTAACTCCACAGACTTATCATGCTCGTTAAACTATATCAATGCCTTGTAGAAAGAATGTAAAAACATATGTATCACCAACCATCTTTTGAACAAATTTGGTGAATTTGAATCATCTCTTTTTGAGTGTCAGAGTGTTGCATTACTATTATTTCTCTTGGATCATATTAACTATCTTCTTTTGGGTCTCAAAGTTAATTAAAGGAACATTGATAGCTTTAAATTATTGTTGTGATCTTCTTTAGAAATTCACAATACAAGCAAGAATATCAATCATGAAAGACTTTGCAATTCCTCTACTTTGTCATTTCATCAGGGTTCCCACAACCATAGTTAGGAGTTTTAACCTTTCATATTTGAAGGAAAACCCATAACATTCATAATAGAAAGAATACAAATAATCTGACAATAAATTCAGAATAAAAACTAGAAACTCAAATTAATCTAAATCCATAAAAACCAAAAATAAGGATTCCAAGATCAAAAGTGTATCTCAAAATCAATATAATGTAGTAAGTATCTGGAGTGTATAACTAATAACAAAACATCAATATGGTAATTATCGGATACAGCATAATAATAAAAATTATTTCCAAAAAAATAGGAAAACTCGGTCGGCATGTAGCTACAGATCCGCTTATGTGCAATAGGTACTATTTGCGAGTACTCGGTGGGTCATACGTCTTAGAGAAAATCAGCAGCTTCAGATCTTCTACTTATAAGGGTATTTATAAAGTGTATAAGTACCACTTATGCCCTATATTTAAGCATTCATAGGTCTTAGAATAACTTGGCATGTTCAAACCTTTCATAACTCATTTCTTGGCTACGTACGATGGCACTAATGTTAGGCTTAAGTCTCATTTACGGCCCGCAAGTTTGTCCGTAAGTGTGTCTTCTGCAACACATCTACTCTTTTTTTCTTATTTTTCTCCAAACCCTATTTTTCTACAAAACAAACACAATAACATAACACATATAACAAAAAGGACCTAGGTACTTGCATAATTTAAAGTTTTAAGTATCGAAAGAGTCATAAAACTGTGCCACATCAACAGTCTCAACATAAAACATTTGCATGTCCTAGACCAACTAACATATAACAAAGAGACATAATACTTACCTAAGAGAAATCTAAGGCACCTATGACAGTCAACTAGATTTTAGCTCAGAAACTCATACCTCCTCCTATATAAAACTTTTCAAACCACTATGCAGATCTATGTAGTACAATAGTATGACCCGAAGGAATCAAGAATTGGAATTAAATTTGCAACAAACAATCGAGAAAATATACAATCTACTCTATCTGAACAGGTAAAAAGTTAACAACAAAACCCATTTACCCTCACAAAAAGAAGTCCCAACTCTCATAGTATCATATAATGTTAATAGAAAGGAGAATGTCAAGATACTCACACTCTGAAAAGAAGTTCCAATCAATGTACATAGAATGCCATAGGCTTGCTTTTATTTTCTGTTCCTTAGTTTCATGGATAGTTGGACTAGGATCAGTATACAACTTTACTCAGCTTGTAATGCAGGATGGGGGCAGGTTTAATATATTTGTGATGTAGTTACTCACCCTCCTTATCACTAGACTTATATTTTGGTTCCAATTCTCAACCATTCTTCTTTCATTCCTCCCTTTTTTCTCCTTTATTGATTTTTTGGATTGGGTGTAGTTTACTTTATGATTTTCATTTATTCTTTTTTCTTTCTTTTTTCATGTTTTTTCAATTTTTTCCTTTTCTTTCAATTTTTCTCTACCACAACCAACCTCACTCTATTTTTCTTTTACATTAAACACCCCTTTGCATACCTAATGTTAACTACGCACCCTTATGGTAGCCACATACAACTAAGGGTATTTGCCAAAGTTGAGGTGCATAGTTTCCAAAGAGGAAACAAGGCCAAAAAAGGTTCACTATATTCAATTAGGTATGTGAAAAGGTGAAACATAAGAAATATGGTCAATGCAGGATCAAATCATGGATCAAGGTATATTTATTCATTTTGAATTATTATTTAGACTAAGAGTAGACTAAATAAAAAATGTCCTATGATCATGTCCTAACCATCTATCCTACAACCTAGGCAAGACTAACTGAGCAAGTTCTGAATTAAATGCACAAAGGGAACTAGGTAAGTATCTCTCACACATATGGTACAGGGTTATATTACCAATTACCACCTATCTAATTTTTGAAAATACTAACATATGATTCTTTTGTCCCTAATTCTAATTCCATAACAAGATTCATAATAGTCACACATATATTTACATCACACAATTGAAAATTTTTTTAGGGATGTCATTTTTTTTCAAAACACTTAAGAACAAACAAAATATAACAATATCCCTTAGGTTCCTTTTTTTCTCCTAATTAAACACAAATAACACAAAACACAAAACAAAAATATAAAATTCAATACGACCAAAACTTGTCAGTTCTACAAAGATAATGCAACCAATGAGAAAAAAAACACAACAAGAAAAACCATTAGCAGTGGTAAACCCTCACCACAACTAAAGACAATAAACTATCCCTATTACATACTTATAATATAAAAATAAGGGTTGAAGACATAACTAGAATACTCTAGGCATCCAAATCTCACTTGCCCCTATCTAGGAATGATATGGCTAAATTGAAGGAGACGGTGCGTGATAAGAGGAGGCCCCAACTTCCATCCCAGTACGCCTCTACTAATAAACTAAATCTAACATAATTGAATCATGACTTTTCCTATTTAGGGCCTGCTGAAAGACCATAGTCGAGTATTATAGCTGCTCCTCATGACCGCTCTTATCCCCCACAACCAAAACCAAATCATTATCTATGAATAGATTAAGTGCCATATTAGTAACTTTAGGTAGAGGTTGTATAAAATCTGGGATGACTATATGGACAACCAAAATATGGATTTTAAATAAACATCGGACCTCTAAATATAAAGTATACATCTTCCCATATGGGCCCAACAAGTTTGATGCTTGGATATCAAGGAGTCGAGCACTCATTCGAGTATAAAAGTTTTATATATGTGCGTGCATCTATCTAGAATACTCCTCTATTTCTAGAACTAATATTATCTCAAATCTAGCTTAGAAGATTCTAAAGTAGTCTTGACCCATGGATGGATTTATTTGAATAACAAAGTTTACAGCGTCTTTTGTTGGGTTAGGCACACAGTCAAATCATGTTTCCACTCAATCATCTATTGCAGGAAATTATGAGATATTCAAATAATTCTAGTAGCTATTGGGGTGAGGGGGAAATGTGGTAGCCTCAACAGGTGATGAAATAGATATCGAGGTTAGTGTAGTGTGCCTGTGACCCCCTCACCTGCAGTATTAATAGGTTCAGCTTTTTGATAACCTAATTAAAAATCTTTAGTCATAGCAAGCCTCTAAATAGGATCATCCAGAATAGATAGCTTCTGAAAATTTGTCATACTACAAGTATAAAGTGGTTGTACTCTATGTGCAAGGACAGAGTTTGCCATATCCTTAATCAAGCTAATGTTTATTATATGGGTCACCTCGATCCGCTGATCTAGTTATAGAATAGGAGGCACTCCATCCATATTCGTCGATCTACTTTTGGAATAGGAGGCTTTGTCCCATGTGTGTGTCATTGATAAAAGTCAAACCCAATTTATGTCATACCACAACCCACCAAAATTTTGTTAAAAAGTATAGTAATGCCTTCTTTATCTCTCTATTTCCCTCAACCTATAGGGCATCAGTGTCCAACTCAGCTATTTATATGTCTATAGCCAAATAAAGTCTTAATGCTTTGTGCTCTTTGTCTCACATAGTATGCCTAATTCAAACAATCCACATGCAATAATAAAAATTAACTATAATTATTGACCCTAAATAATTTGACCTAAATAACACTCGGTGGATGGCAACCTCAAGAATGCTAACTCTAAACCCTCTGGCCAAAGTATGGTTCAGCTGAGGTGCTCATCCGCTCTACCCTCGACTGGGGTAACCCTATATATAGTCGATATGTAGGATCTATTAAACTTCCAAATAAGAATTTGGTTGTATGAACCTAAATCTTAGGTCATCCACCCTAGTTGGTATTTCTTAAAAAAAAGCTTGCAGGTCTGGAGATCATGCTAACCCTATCAATTTTATTGTAAACTCTCTCATAATACTACATCGTGGCCGACCCTGCTCTTTGATGAATTTATTTCTCTAATAAAGCTATTGCATCCCCTCCATACACTATCCTAGAGGAATCTTAATGATCGGTCATACTCATATGTAACAGGTGTGGAAGTAGTAAGTTGAGTTCCTTCAGTAGTAGCCTCTGTTCCATGAGCTGATGACATTGATATCTCATATGGGACCTATTCTATATCAGCATTCTTATCAAACTGGGGTGTTACAGATCCTGATGCATACTCACTCTTAGAACTAGTTGCAGCCTCTGACCTTTCCTCAAACTAGGAGCCGGCTGCATCCTTCTCTTCTCCAAAATTGGTACCTAACTCTGACTCAACCTCTTTCTCTAAAGTAGAATTTGATTCATCCTCTTACTTCTCAGACTAGGGAGAGTGTAGTGATTACTATTTAGATTTTTCATCAAGATCCTGCTCTCAATGAAGCATGTAGGTATAGGATGTGGCTTTGTATGTGGTTCCTGTAGGGTTTATAATTATGTAGGCTAAGTGCCTAACTCAACAAAAACTAGTATAGTTGCAGCCTGTCTCTATGATCAGCCTCGAGTCTGTTGTGGTGCCAATGGTGTGCTATCCGAGATCATAATATTCCTCAATAGAACCACTAAGTTCATGAAACTCATCTCATGGCCTAGACTAAACTGCCTTTATTTGTGCAACTTTTGGTGCCGTCGTACCTGAAAAAGTAGTTGTTAGTGCTTAAAACACAAGAATGGAACAAAAAATTTAAAACAATGTCGACCCAAGGTAGGGGCTGCCTACAAAACCTACCAACAATATGTAGGTAGTACTTACTAGGGTTGTAGGTACCCTCGTAAGTACTAGACAAAGACCTAAAGCTTTAGGGATTCAAGTCTTATTCTAACAACGTCGCTTACTCCCTCATAGGTGCTACTTGTGAGCTAAAGTGGCTTTGCAAGTGCTCCTATCAGAGTGAGTCATCTTTATCTAAAAAAATTCATCCCTACATAGTTATAATTTCAATTTTATCTAAAGTTTGTACCCTACAACAAGCAACAAGTTAATTTCCAAAGGTATTGCTCATATATTTTAGGTTTTCATCTCATCATTCAACTTCTACTTTTGTGATCACAGGTTTCCCAAATTATAACCATACAACAAATTTAGTTTTATCCAATTATAGGGTCCACATATTTTATGAATCGTGAGACTTAAATAAATTTAGTGCTATATCAAGCATTATCTCAAAATAAATTATCAATATTTTTTACTTATTTGGAGCCAAGAATTTTTACCCGAATTTGAGAAATCTTGAAGTAGAAGATGAATTACTAAAAATATCCCTAATTTGATGAACATTTACATCCAAGTGAGGATGTTATGAGAACAAATTTCTTATCATAATTAAAAGGGGAGTTGAAGAGTTTGAAATAGAGTAGGAGGTATAAATTTTCATGCAGTGGGGTAATGGAGGGTTGTATTTTGGGTTATATGGAAGGGATTGGGTAAGATTGGGTCGGTCACATGGGCATGACCCAAATTTTTAAAATTTTGACCCACAAAATTTCATTAACTTACAGGGCCACTTACATCCCATAAGTACTACTAATGTCCCTTGTAAGTTGTTCTGTAAGTAGGACCTGTAATTTATTTATTTTCTGATATCTATGACCCCTACTTATGGGGTCATAGGTTGTAATTATGACCTCGTAAGTAGGTTCATAAGTACAACTTCAGAGACCTAAAAACCCTATATAATTTTTTTCTAACACCTACGACATAACCTACCTATCGTTGATTGGATCTACAACCCCCGTAAGTGGGATCCTAGGTCCACTTACCTTAACATATCTGAATCTTGCAATTTCTAACCAGTTCTCAGGTGTTTCTCCTTATTTTAACCTACTAAATAAAAAACAAAGTGAACACTAATATCTTGAGTTGCCTCCCAAAAAGAGCTTGATTTAACATCACAGTATGACATGCCTATGTTGGATATTCATACTTCACAAATAAGACTATAGTTTCCTCCCACGAAGCACCTGATTTAATATCGCAGCATCACTCAATTGCCATGGATACTCGACTTGTTTAAGTTTTAAATCATCATAAGCCTTTAACTCCTCCATACTCCCCATATAATGCTTAACATGATACCCATTAACCTTGAATAAGGCTTCTCCATCTCATTTTAACTCAATTGCACCATGTGGAAATTCTCTAACCATGGTTAATACTTTATAAAACCTAGATAGGAACTTACCAAGAAACAAGTGTAGCCTTGAATTATACAACAAGATTATATCACCCAGCTGGAATACCCTTTTATTAATCTTCTTTTCATGGTACAACTTTATATTCTACTTGTACATAGCAGAACTCTCATAAGTACATAGCCAGAGTCCAACTTATTCATCTTACTCATTCTCAGGTTTCCAACATTTCTTTAGATAAAAGTTAGATTCATAAATGCCCATAGTGCTTTATGCTCAAGTTCAACTAGCAGTGGCATGCCTTAACATACACAAACATATATTGAGAGGCACCTATGGGTATTTTAAAGGCTTTTTGGTAAGCCCAAAGTTCATTGTCTAGATTTCTTGACCAATAGGTCTTATTGGCATTCAAAGTCTTCTCCAATATAGACTTGATCTCATGATTGGATATAGAAACCTAATCACTAGACTTTAGATAGTAAGGTGTTGCCAGTTGATGTTTCACACCATGCTTCTCAAGTAGGACCTTAAATAGATGATTACAAAAATAAGACCCATCATCATTAATGATAGCACGTGGAATGCAAAACAAAGAGAATATATTCTTCGTCAATAATATTTTGACACTAAGAGCCTCATTATTGGGAAAATTCTTTCACCCTTTTAGAAATATAGTCAATTGTCACCAAGATATACTTCATACCATAAAAACTCAATACAAACAAATAAAATCAATTCCCCAAAAATCAAACAACTTAAGCTCAAGAGTATATGTCACGTGGAGCACATACCTTGATGAGATATTTCCTTTGCACTAAAATTAATCATAGGTACAAGCATAGTCATGTGCATCTTCATAACTAGCCATCCAATAGTAACAACATTGCAAGATATTATGGGTCATGTGAGTACTACCATGGTGATCCCAGATAACACTCACATATACCATCTTAAGTGGTAGAGGTTGGTTGTTGTCAATAGCTCAACTTTCATTAAGGTCGAATCCACGAGGAGCGAGATTTAGATTTTGAGTCTTATGGGTGTCAAAATTATTAGAAAGATACCCTAAGTGCTCATAATGTAAAACAAATAATTTAAAGTGTGTGTGAGGTCAAGGTTTGTTTGGAATAGGATTTTATCAATAGTATGTCAAGAAACACACTAAAAAAATGCTACTGATTTAGAATTCAATTTTCAGAGGGATCTTGGGATTTTGTCTAACTAAGGACAAGTTGTGCATTTGATAATGATGGTTCGATGTAAGTTCTAACCTTTCATCCCATGGTTGGCTAGGTTGAAATTTCTTGAGGCTAGTTTGTCAACAAAACCTCAAGGATATCACTCATTTAATCTTTCAAGTACCTAACAAGTGTATCTATAAAAACCACCCAAAACCTCAATTTGGGCATCCCTATGTCTAGGAAGATGCCCATTATATAGCCTACTCTCCATATACCCTTATTTCTAAGATGGAAACAAAATAGTAAGCTACATTCTCAATTGTCCACTATTGTTTTCCCCCCTATAGCCCTCTTTTAAGGAAGCTATGGATTCCCAAAAATTCACCCACATCCCTCTTTAACGGATGATGAGAGCTTTCAAGAGTTTGGGATTTTCACCTAACAATACCATTTTGCGTATTTGGGATTTTCACCCACAATTTCCAATTATTTAAATTAAGCAATATTATAATAGATAATCAACAACTAAGAATTTCACAAACACATCATAACCCAAGAACAATTGTACCTTAATTCAACATAATCCCAAGACTATTGAATATAGCTACTCATGAAATAGAGGGAAAGAAATATACTAAAAGCTTCATTCATTGCATCCATGACAATATAGAACAAGGATAATCTTCCCTTTTTACACTTCAATTTCACCATGCTCAACTTGAAATTTCAAAATACAAAAAATATTCCCCAAATTATAGGTTTCACCAAGTTTCTAATTTTTCAATTTTTCCCATCCAAAAATTGTTACACCAAGGAAAAAAAGATTTGTTCCTTAACTAGGGAGTTGAATCAGCTATGTGAAATTACAAATTTTCCCTGGGCCAATATCTCGCTAGGTTGCGATCGTATCAGCTATGGCACGATCGCAACTACAGTGATAGTAATAGGATTTCAAGACTGTGGTAGATGACTAATCTTTTTTGGAAACCATAGCATCTGATGATAGGTGTATTTATGCACTCAGGTGTTTCTATTGTAGAATATTTAGCCTTTTTTTGAGAAAAAATCATGTGCTTTATGTGTGATGATGATGTAAATAAGAATATAGGTTTTCGAGGATGTGATTACAATGGTTAAAATTGTTTTCAAATAAGTTTTGGTTAAAATTGGTAATTTAGAAGTTCAACCGAGAAAACTAGTATTACTAGTTTGATCTAGGTGCTTGTCTAGTATATTGCATTGGATTCTGATGTGTTTAGTGAGTTCCCAACGTTTTTATTATGTCATTAAGAGTTGAACAACTTGTTCATAATGTTCCAAGTGTAATTGAGTCAAGTCAAGAGTAGGAATAACACGCTAAAGGTCAATATGGACTAGCCTAGTCTTAAGTTGTATTTCGAGTTCATCATTATGAATTGTGGGTTACTTTGAGCTCTAATACGTGTTGTATGATATTGTAAGATACTTGATGATTTTATTATTATGATATATGGACATGTAACAAGCTGGAAATAAAGTTAAAATGCTACCATAATGTTGTAATTGATGACAAAGCACAAAGGGAAGTTTGCATGATGAAAACTTAGCAATTATTATTTATACAACATCAAGTGAGCCAACACATTTGATCCACGATTCCATGCTTAGTTAAATTTTACCAGCAATGCGATGTATTGGCTAGTTGACTTGATTATGCAATGCAATATATTGTCTAGTCAAGTTGAACAAGCAATGCAATGCATTAGAAATCCCATGCACGGACAAATATGATATCCTACTCCTACACAGCTAAGGCTTGACATATTGTAAATACATGATGTTTTACATACTATTGATTACTTTGGGACGTCTTGGAAAATATTGGAGGTTGTTGCACTTTTTTTTTAAGTTTTAATTACTTTAATTTATCTTCTTTATGTTTTTTTATCATTCATACAATTATTTTGATGATGATTATGACTATTAGTGGATAAATACTCTCTTTTCGGGGTTAAATCCAAGAACATAAAGACTATTATTTTGAATTGATTTCGTTTAATTTGATTATCATATTTGGTTGCTTGTTTATCCTTGTTTTAACTATTTTAAGGATTGATAACCCTTAGAATACATATATTGTCAACCTTGTGATCTTGGGAGAGGGAATAGGAAGATATAACATTGGGGATGAACAAAGTAGAGTTCTTATTCCTTTATGAAATAAGAAATTCGAATTAGCATCTAGGACAACGATGTACCTAGAATCCTTACTGGATTCACATGTAGGATGATTGCTTTAAGAACCTAACTGAATATTACATCCCCACTCAATGATGTAGTTTTAATGTTGAGGTTAGGTAAACGATTAGAGGTCTGGAGACCATGGTCATGCGATAAACCCTATGAATCAACAACCAAGATAAGAGAGTTAACGAATGAAGTTCAACTGTGTAGTATGATTATTTGATATTCTTTAGCACTGGGCTTTCCTTAATATATTTTTTCAAGTCTTTTACTTAACATACTGTTTACATCACTTTAGTTTATAACATTCAAAATTCTTTCTTTATTACTCTTGCATTAATTGAAACTAAATTGTGAACTGAAATCAAATAGTTGTTGGAATAAGTCTCGATGGGATCGATATTCATCTTTCTTGAAGACCACTATATTACTTGGTAGACCACGTATGCTTGTGTGTGGGTTTAGGTGCAGTCATGTTTTTGGCGTTGTTTTCGTTGACTAGTAAATTTTTAACTGTTTTATCTTTAGTTTTTCTTTTTAGATTTCTTTGGTGTTTTTTTGCTTGGTCTTGGTTTTGTATTTGGAAGAAACAGGTTTTCAAAGTATTAAGCTGGGAAAGGCTCGGGAATTAGTATAATAACCCAAACTTTTCTTAAGCTTAATTTTGCCTCGAGAAGGTTAAGAAATGACTTCCTAAGTGAGTATCATTTAAACTATATAGAGTTTTCATAATTTCAACTTTTTATTATGTGGGAAATTTAATTACTTTCCAACGATATAAAATTCGCCAAAATCTGATAACCGAGCAAGAAGTTATGGCTAATTGAAGTCCTAGTCGTAAAACAACATCATTTTTGTGGTCTATTTGACAATTGTCAATTTCCAATGGAACTCCGTGATAGTGGCGTGTCACGCTGAAGTTCCAGGTCCCAACCAGTGGGACAATGTGATAGCACCGCGTCACAGTGACCCCCAGAATCCCGTTTGTCAAATTCCAGTGAGCTCCCAAAAAGGGAACTTTGGACTTTTTCCAAGCCCCTTAAATCATCAAAACACCTAATACAAGGTCATTCCAAGCATCATATTTGTGTTTTCTAAAAAATTCTCTAAAATTAAAAACCCTAAGAATCTAAACCCAATTCCATGAATCTCCTATGTTCACAATTAATTCTTCAAATTGATTTAAGAATTGGATTCTTTAAACCAAGAGCATCAACAATATCCATTCAAGTGTACGAATAGAGTCCCAAGGGATAGAGTTCATCCAAATCTCCTAATTCAAGGTATATGGGGTTTGAACAAGAATAGTTCTTTCATTCTTGTGCCCAAAAATTCAATTTTTATAAATGAATTTCATGTTTTTGCAAGTGGGTCTGTACCAAAATTATATTATTTTTGAGAATATGAATTGATAAGTTATTCAATCTTTGAATTGCGTGATTATTTTTATTATTTATGATTTGAATTGATAATTCATGCTATAAATTGCACATTCCTATATTGATGTGATATTTTCAAGGGTTTCCAAGATTGGTGTCATGAATTAAGCTTTATTGTGAAATTGTGATCCTATAAGAATATACATGCCTTAAGTCCAAGAATGAATTGTTGATACTTTCTAAAGTGTTTTAAGAAATGTATTGATATTTCCATGCTATTAAAGGTTTAAAGCCTATTGGTGATAGTCTACCAAAGTTTCAAGAAAAGAGTTGATTTTAATCCTAAGCTAAGAAAGGAAATCCACACCATTTGATTAATGCTAAAAGGAAGCATAGTTGTCTTCCATTGCATATTTCTGAGTTGTTTAAGGTGAATTTTTCTTAAAAGTTCTGAGCTTAAGTAATGGAGTAGTATTTAGCACCGAATCTGTCCTGATTCCAAGGTCTCATTCCCCAGAACTATGAGCCACCATAAGATTTGATTTACCTCAAGTGGGTTAAGCTAGTGATCACTAAAAGTAAAAGGTTCTACTCTGATGGGAAGGATAGAACAACTCTTCCAAACATGGGAAAGATGTTGGACTCCAGGTAGCTGACATGGTTTATGTCGGTTAGAAGAAACTCTCAAGTTTCCTAGAGTCTCAAGTCTTAAAGTTATTAAGGTTTTAAGTCCTTGAGTTTCAAAGAAGTTACTTGTTTTCAAAAGACTAAAGTGCATGTTCTAAAAGTTATTGTTTTAAGAGTTCAACTAGTTTACAAGCTTGAGATCCAAAAAAGAATACAAATTTAGAATAAAGTGCAATGGCTCATGTGAATTACACTACATGTTTCATTATTCATGATTTATGAGAGTTTTATTCAAGCTATGCGAGTCATCTACAAAACCATGTATGTTTTCTATAAAGATTTATTATATTGATATTTAGTTTCATACACCCCCATATACTCAGTACATTCCCAAGTGTTGATACTTATATACGTTTGTGTGCTATATTGTCTCATAATGTAGGTTCAGGTGCTTAGTCCTAGTAGTGTCACTGATCCCGAGTACCTTTATCTACACCTCTACTGTGGTGACTCCTCATGGTTTGAGGACCTATCTTCAGGAAATTTAGTATTCTTAGTAGTTGTTCTACTACTTTCAGTGCAGTTTGAGTCAGTTGGGGATCTGTCCCAATGGCTCTCTAGTTTGTTGAGTAGTAAAGGCTTTGTCAGACTAGATGGTCAGTATATTTAGATTTGCAGTATTTTGTTACTTTTACAGTACTCATTCAGATTTCAGTTAGACATGATATGACATGATTCCTTATTTTGCTCTCCTTATCTTTAAGTAAGCTTTATACTAAGTAGCAGGCTCAAAGGGTTAGCTTGGGGCTACTTGTAGCCTAAAGAACCGTGTGATGCTCCAGGATAGTATTTTGGGGCATTACAATTATTTGAACCAATCCCTGAACCTGAGAAACTCTTCCATCAATGAAGTAGAGAAGCAATCCTTCTCCCCCGCTAAACGCACTGGGATTATGTTGGAAGGATGTGCTAGTTATCCCATGGGATATTTTCTAGTCGTGCAGATGCACGGACTGGGACTCTTTCAGCTGGTGAAGCTGAACCCATACGGCCCATGGGTGTGGTTAAACGATAAGGTTACATAACCCAGGTAATCAAATATATGGTAAAGACAAATTTCCTTTCCCGATACTTATATGTATGTATGGTTGTATGCATAATGGATGGTTTTACTTGGTTATTTAAATGGCATTACTTTATCTGTATCTTGAGATACATGTTTGCGATCACTCACTAAACCGTCTATTGGCGACTGTATACCCACACTATAAAGGAACTAGCCATTCGTCTCCTTCTACATAGTGATTAACTCGAGGAAGGTATTTGGATTAAAGTGGTGATCTTTCATCTTTTTGGAAGGCTCCATTTCATGATATGAACATTCTTTAAAATTTTACTTTTGTTTTATACATTAGTTTTTTGTCATGATTTGGGACATGTCCCAATTAGATATATGTATTCTCTTGGATAGAGGCTTCATGTTACATCTGGGGGTTGGTATGGGCAGGATCGGTATTAGTGTCGGCCTTGGCATTGGAATAAGCTAGGAGGATAGAATCATCAAGCATAATTTCTCACTGTTCCATCATATTACATTTTGGGGTTGATTGTTATATAAAGTTTTGATATTTTTTTTGGTTTGGTATGGTATGGATGGTTGTTTTGGGGTGGTTAGGCTCGGTTGGGCCAGTTACCATCGTTCTTATATCCCATAGTTTTGATGTGAACAATAATGCTATCTATTTATATGGTCAAAATTCTGCTCATCATAGGTTGTAATAGGTGGTTGGGTTGGTTTAATGGGGCAGTCCCCGGTCCTGATGAGAATTGGAATTCCCAATATGTCTAGGCCCTGGTTCGGGTTGTGATAAGTTGGTATAAGAGATTTAGGTTCATGGTCAACTTGGAAGTCCATAAAGTCATGTCGAGTAGTCTCTTTTAGGGGTGTGTAATTCACCATACTCATAAGAGAGAGGCTACAAGACATTTAGGAATGTTTCACTTTCTTGAAATTATGATTCCTAGAATTCTCTCTAATCCTTGGTTATTTGTCTTTTAGATCATGCCTTAAAGATCTGTGTAACACCCCGTATTCAAGTACGTGTATTGGCGTATTCAAGTACGTGTATTGGTCTTATTTATATGGAATTAATATTTTTTATTTTATTTATACCGGAATTTGACTGTCGATGGTTTCATGCGAAGGTTATTGAATAAGATTTCCAACGATATAAAGATTTCCAAAAATGGATAGGTTTCGGATATAATCGAGCACGTTCAAAACTATAAAGCGGTGGCCGGGATATTTGGGAATAGTAAATGTGCAGGAAAATTTCTTGCACACAAACTACTGAGGCCAGCCGAATTTTTGGGTCAACTTTGAACGATCATAACTCCCTTAATATAATGAACTGGGAGATCTGTGACATATTAAAAGAAAGATCTTTCAGTCTTCTTTCCAATGCAATTGGTTTCATCCAAATCCAACGTCTGAGTAAGGAGTTATACTCGTTTTACTTCAGCCTACCAAAACAGATTTTTAGGATCAACTTCAAACGACCATAACTGCTTGTACAGGACGAACTGGGTGCCCTACTTTATATGAAATGAAATACCTTTGAATTATCCTTCCAACGATACTAATTTCAGCCAAATATGATATTGTACCAAAGAGTTATGGTCGATCTACTTTAGCTTATCAAAACAGTCCACCAAAGGACAAATTTGACATTATTTCAATTTTAAAGGTATTTTCGTCATTTCCTATTATATTATGGATGGGAATATGTGTATATATACATGTATATGAGTTCAAAAACTCATTTTCATCTTCAATCATTGAGCAAGAACAAACTCTATCCCAATTTGACCTTTAAATTACTTTTGATTCAACCTTAGAAATTCCAAAGTAATCCGATAACTGCGTTTGTCATCTCGAGAGCTTCGAACGGCACCTATTATTTCTGAAAACAGAATTGCATAATCAAGAGGTGAATTCTAAGGTATGAATATTGTTTCCCTTTGTTCTTTTTCATATGTATATGTGTGATAGAGGATTATATGTATTGGTTGTTATTGAAAGATGATGGAAATGGGGTTATGGACTATTTTGCATGGTTTGGTTGTATTGAATTGTGGAAGGTGGATATGGTAATTGAGTTATGGAAGGTGAATATGGTGATATACTACTGAATTGATGATTATTTATGTTTCTGGCTCAATTTGGTTTAATGGATTGGTTGGAAGGATAAATGAATCCAAACATGATATTGGAGGTTATTGTATGAATGCGCATGGCATGTGAATGTAATTAAAGTATAAGAGGGTTAAAGTGACACCCTTTATTGTGTAATTAAGGCTTACTACTTAACCACTAGTTTGGTGAATTCAAATAATTGAATTGTGACGTTTGGTTGCTAATACTAGATTGATATATATGTTCATTGTAGATAAGTAATCCAAAAAGACGAGAAGTCTATTTGGGACTAGTATTGAAGGTTGACAGTCAGGTATGTAAAGCATACTCTATACCATATCTTTGTCATGAAAGTGAACAATTGTTCTATTAAGAAAGCTTCCAAAGTTATTCAATAACATGTGATCCATAATGGTTTTGTATGATGTCCTATGTTACCAATGAACTTGTTTCCACCCTACAAGATGTCAAGACATTCCAATACTTGTTTTCCAAATCTTACATGTTTATTTCACTAATGAATGTCAGAAGGTATCCGGTTACTCAAACAAGATCCATGTTCTATTAATGACTCTAAAATGTTTCATTGATATACCAATAAGTTCCTACTTCATTGTTATGGCATTGATGACTCCAAAACACTTCATTGATGTGTCAATGAGTTCTTACTTCATTTTTATTGCATTGATGGTCTACTTATATGTCTCTTATTGATGTATCATTGTTTCAAAGAATCAAAAATGTGGTGGCGACCGAAATAACAATCTCAAAGATTAATTGAACTAAGTGATGGAAGTTCTCTCTTATCAGGTGGTATCCCAGGGGCATAAGCCTATCATGGGTCGATCCCTATTTATGTGTTTATGCATGGTATCCCAGGGGTATAAGCCTATCATGGGTCGATCCCAGTTGATATGTACTGGAGGAAGCCTAATGTTCACAGTACAATACAATAATGATTACAAAGATGATAAGAACGAAGGTAAAGTGATTGAATAAATACAATGTACATGTTGTCACAAGTTCTAGTAAGTGTGGT
This sequence comes from Capsicum pubescens, assembly GCA_030864215.1. Classification (NCBI taxonomy): domain Eukaryota; kingdom Viridiplantae; phylum Streptophyta; class Magnoliopsida; order Solanales; family Solanaceae; genus Capsicum; species Capsicum pubescens. The sequence goes on along the minus strand of CM061540.1, from coordinate 221,307,837 downwards.
CCACTCCTATTACGATTTATTCACTTGTTTCTGATTTCTATTGACCTCCTATATATCATATGTGATTATCTACAGCTTTACATACTCAGTACATATTTCATACTGATGTCCCCCACGGGGAACCTGCATTTCATGCTGCAGGCACAGGTACCTCAGCTCATACATCGCACAAGTAGGAGCCAGGATATCCATGTGTTTTTGGTGAGCTCCAGTTTGCTTCAGCGCTTTTCGTGTCATATCCAGTCACTTTTGGTATTGTATAAAAGTTAATTATATGGCGGGGTGTGTCCCAACCTTAGTTAAACTCTGTGTATTGTCTAGAGGCTTTATAGACCTAATGTACAGTCAAGGTGGTGTTTTGTTAATAGGCGTGATGGCTCCAACGGCCAAGTATTATATATACATATATATGTGTGCTCGATCTTATACAGGTGATTATTTTCTTTTATATGCAACATGATGTTGTCCGAATTTTGGGTTGTCATAGAGGTATGCATGGGACGTATAAGGTTATGAGCTGGTTCTCCCGGGCCTCCTCTGTTACGGGTGCCAGTCAGCCCCAATAGGATTTGAGGTGTGACAAAAATGGTATCAGAGAATTTCTTCCTAGTGAGTCTACAAAGCTATGTCTACGTAGAGTCTTGTTTATCGATGTGTTGTGCACCGCATCTATACACAGGAGGCTATGGACATTTAGGAATTGTCTCTTTTTTTCATGTCTTAGATCGTGCGATAGAGCCTATATTGTATATGAAGTCATAGTTGACCACTGAATTCGTTTGTTTCTCTTATTATAGTAATGATGTCGGTTACTAAAAGAAAGAATACCGGTAAGCAAGTAGATGTGGCTGTCGGAGAGGGGACTAGTAAGTCACCCACTATACCATCTAATTAAAGTGAGGCTCCATCTGAGCATGCATTAGAAACTTCTTCCACTCTGGAAGAAATAAGGGGGAGGAGAACTATATCTCCAGAGCCACCTATTAATGTTGCTGATCAAGATCTTAGAAATGCAGTGCAACTTTTGACTCGTATAGTTGCTGGGTAAGCTCAAGGGCAAGCCATTCCTACCACGGGTCCTAGTGGTACAGATAGGGCGGCTAGCCTTCGAACACAGGATTTTCTTAAGATGGATCCTCCCACTTTTATTGGATCAGATCTTAACGAGGACCCACATGACTTTATTGATCAAATTCAAAGGGCCTTAGATATTATGCATGTAACGGGTAGAGAGACAGTGGAGTTAGTGACGTATAGATTCAAAGGGGAGGCTATATATTGGTACGAGGATTGGAAACGATCTAGGGGTATTGATGCACCCCCAGCTACTTAGAAAGATTTCAAAGAGGCATTTCTTGGTCATTATCTTCCATTCGAGATTCGTCAGGCCCGTCCAGATCAGTTTTTAAATCTTCGTCAGGGGAATATAAGCGTGAGAAAGTACAGTCTCTGATTTAATTCCTTGAAGAGATATGCTCCTAATGTTGTAGCTACTATGGATGGTAGAGTTCATCAATATGTGGATAGGCTGGATCTATATCTTGTTAGAGATTGTACTATTGCCGCTTTGAACAAAGATATGGACATAGCGAGGATCCAAGATTTTGCACAAAAAATTGAAGATCAGAGGCAGAGGAGAAGAAAACAGGAATTAGAAAGAGGATATTCCAAGAGGGCCAAATCTACAGGGCAGTTCATGGCATCCTAGGGAGGGTTCAGACCACAGTTTTTTGCTAGACCACTTAGGCCATTATCTTCTTATTCTGCAGCTAGTGCCCCACCACAGTTCCAAGGGTCCAGAGGAAATCAATTTGGGCACAGAAGTGAGAGTTAGAGTTCGCAGACAGTGGGGTACCAAGGGCAAGGGAATATGAGCCAATCGAGACCTCCTCGAGAGCCATGCAATAAATGTGGAAGGTATCATTTGGGCGTATATCGGCTGGGGACCAATGTTTGCTTTTGGTGCGATATGTCGGGGCATATGATGAGAGAATGCCCACGAAGGGGCATAAGGGGTATGGCACGACCTATGGGGTCTTTTGTTGCATCATCATCATCGATGACTTATTAAGAAAGGGGTGCACAACCAATGGGTCATGTTAGAGGTGATAGAGGATCCACGAGTTCTAGCGGGGCTCAAAATCGTATGTATGCTCTAGAGGATCGACAGAATTTAGAGGTTTCCCAAGATGTGGTCACGGATATGTTGTATATCTTTTCATTCGATGTATATGCCTTAATTGATCCCGTTTATACATTATCTTATGTTACTCCATTGGTTGCTGGAAAGTTCGAAAGAATACCGAAATTGTTAGTTAAGCCATTTGAAGTGTCCACACCAGTTGGGAAATCTATTATAGCTAGAAGGGTTTACCGAAACTGTATAGTAATTGTTTGTGGTCGTGATACGATGGCTGATCTTGTGGGGTTAGAAATGGTAGATTTTGATGTTATAATGGGTATGGACAGGTTGGCGTCTTGTTATTCCACAATTGATTGTTGCTCGAAAAAGGTATATTTCTTATTTTCCAAATAAACCAGTCCTTAAATGAAAAGGTGAAATTAGCGCGCCAAGAGGTAGATTTATTTCTTATTTTAAGGCAAGAAGAATGATTTCCAAGGGATACATATATCATTTAGTTAGAGTAAGGGATACAGAAGCGGAGCCACCAACTCTTCACGTTGTTCCGGTGGTAAATGAATTTTCTGATTTATTTTCTGAAGATCTTTCAAGTTTGCCTCCTGAACGAGAAATAGAGTTTGGTATTGACGTAATACCAGGCACCCAACCAATCTCCATTCCTCCATATAGAGTGGCCCCAATAGAATTATGAGAATTGAAAGAGCAATTGAAAGATTTGCTAGAGAAGGGATTCATAAGGCCTAGTATGTCCCCCTAGGGAGCACCAGTGTTATTTGTGCACAAAAAGGATGGCTCGCTGAGGATGTATATTGATTATCGGCAATTGAATAAGGTGACTATTAAGAATAAATATCCTCTGCCAAGAATTAATGATTCATTTGATCAGTTACAGGGCGCCAAGTGCTTTTCTAAGATTGATTTGAGGTCAGGTTACCACCAAGTGAGGGTCAAAGAGAAGGATATACCCAAGAAATCTTTCCGAACACGATATGGTCATTATGAGTTTCTAGTTATGTCATTTGGGCTAACAAATGCACCCACAGCTTTTATGGATTTGATGAATAGGGTGTTTAAGCAATTTCTGGATGTATTTGTGATATTTTTTATAGATGATATTCTAGTTTATTCTAGATCAGAAGAGGACCATGCCAATCACTTACGACAGGCATTGCAGACTCTTCGTGATTGTAATCTTTATGCAAAGTTCTCTAAATGTGAGTTTTGGTTAAAGTCGGTGGCATTTTTGGGTCATATTGTATCTAGTGAAGGGATAAAGGTTGATGCTCAAAAGATATAAGTTGCGAAGAACTATCCAAGGCCCACAAAGCCTACGGAGATTCATAGTTTTCTCGGGTTGGCCGGTTATTATAGAAGTTCTGTTGAAGGCTTTTCTTCCATTTCAGCACCCTTAACAAAGCTAACCCATAAAGCATCCAAATTCCAATGGAATGATGCCTGTGAGAAGAGTTTTCAAGATTTAAAGAACAAGTTGATTTCTACACCCGTGTTGGTACGTCCATAAGTAACCAAAGGATATACAGTGTATTATGATGCTTCAAAATTGGTTTAGGATGTGTATTGATGCAGCATGGTAAGGTAATAGCATATGCTTCTAGACAATTGTGGCCACATTAGAAAAATTATCCTACACACGATCTTGAGCTGGCAGCATTTATTTTTGCTTTAAAGATATGGCGCCACTACTTATATGGTGTTCATGTAGATATATATACTAACCATAAGATCTTGCAATATATGTTTAATCAGAAGGATCAAAATTTAAGGCAGCAGAGATGGCTTGAACTATTAAAGGACTACGATGTTGATATCTTGTACCATCCAGGGAAAGAAAATGTGGTAGTTGATGTGTTAAGTCGTAAGGCTATAATGGCACCTATAAAAACGCAAGGGATGATTAAAGATCTTCACCAGTTAGCTAGTTTGGGAGTTTGCCTTCGTGCAACTCCGGATAAAGAGCTTATCGTACAAAATGCTGCGGAATTTTCATTAGTAGCTGAAGTGAAAGAGAAGAAATATGCAGATCCTATTTTATTACAGCTTAAGGAGAACGTTCAGAGTGGTGCGACCAAGGCATTTGAGCTTACGTAAGAAGAAATACTTCAGTCCCAAAACCAATTGTGTGTGTCGTATGTAGATGGGCTAAGAAAGAAATTATGACAGAGGCACATTGTTCAAGGTATTCCATTCATCCAGGATCAACCAAAATCTATCAAGATTTGAAAGATATGTTTTGGCAGAATGACATGAAGAAGACCATTGCAGAATTTGTAGTTGAATGTCCAAATTGTCAAAGAGTTAAAGTTGAGCACCAAAAACCCGGAGGTTATATGCAATACATTGATCTTCCAAGCTGGAAGTGGGACATGATCAACATAGATTTCATTATTGGTTTGCCTCGTACATCCCAGAAGTTTGATTCTATATGGGTGACTGTTGATAGGCTTACCAAATCCGCACATTTCCTACCAGTTAGGATCACTTACACAGTTGAAGAGTATGCGAAGCTGTACATTAAACAGATAGTCCGATTACATGGACTGCCAATCTCTATTATATCAAATCGGGGAACCCAATTTACCGCAAACTTTTGGAAGTCTTTTCAGAGGTGTTTGGGAACACAAGTAAAGTTGAGTACAGCTTTTCACCCTCAAATAGATGGACAAGAAGAACGTACCATCCAAACACTTGAAGATATGATACGAGCTTGTGTAATAGATTTTAAGGGCAACTGGGATGATCATTTACCTCTTATTGAGTTTGCCTACAATAATAGTTATCATTAAAGTATCAAAATGGTGCCATATGAAGCTTTATATGGAAGGAAGTGTAGATCACCAATAGGATGGTTCGAAGTGGGTGAAACTCTTTTTGTTCGTACTGGATCTTGTTTATCAATCCATAGAGAAGGTTAAAGTAATTCAGCAACGACTGAAAATAACCCAAAGTTGACACAAGTCATATGTGGATAGTAGAAGGAGAGGGCTAGAGTTTTTTATAGGTGATTGGGTATTTTTGAAGGTATCACCAATGAAAGGGGTAATGAGATTTGGCAAGAAAGGGAAGTTGAGTCCACGTTATATAGGCCCGTATAAGATCACTCGAAGGTTTGGACAAGTTGCATATGAATTAAAGCTACCCCAAGAGATCTCATCAGTACATCCGGTATTTCATGTGTCAATGCTTCGAAAGTGCATCGGAGATCCATCACATATCACTTCTACTGAGGATGTGCAAGTTGCGGAAGATCTTACCTATGAGAAAGTTCCTATTGCTATTCTAGATCACCAAGTTAAGAAGATGAGAAATAAAGGGATAGCATCTATGAAAGTACGTTGGAGAAATCGTCAAAGGGAAGAGATTACATGGGAAGCTGAGGAAGCAATGAAATCTAAGTAACCTCATTTTTTCAAAGATGAAGAGGAAGTTCAAGAAACGGAGTTAGAACATTAACAAGTTTTTTTTATATATGCATAGTATTTATGTGATGATGTGAATATTAATGATGGACTTGAACTTGTTTCGGTTGAATAACTATGCTAACATTCGAGGAAGAATTTCCTAAAGGGGCGAAGGATGTAACACCCCGTATTCAAGTACGTGTATTGGCGTATTCAAGTACGTGTATTGTTCTTATTTCTTTGGAATTAATTTTTTTTTATTTTATTTATACCGGAATTTTCCAGTCGATGGTTCCATGTGAAGGTTATTGAATAAGATTTCCAACGATATAAATATTTCCAAAAATGGATAGGTTTCTGATATAATCGAGCACGTTCAAAACTATAAAACGGTGGCCGGGATATTTGGGAATAGTAAATGTGCAGGAAAAATTCCTACACACAAACTACTGAGGCCAGCCAAATTTTTAGTTAACTTCGAACGATCATAACTCCCTTAATTTAATTAACTGGGAGAGATGCGACATATGAAAAGAAATATATTTGAGTCTTCTTTCTAATTCAATTGTTTTCATCCAAATTCAACGTCTGAGTAAGGAGTTATACTCATTTTACTTCAGCCTGTCAAAATAGATTTTTAGTGTAAACTTCAAAAGACCATAACTCCTTGTACAGGGTGAACTGGGTGACCTAATTTATATTAAATGAAATCCCTTTGAATTATACTTCCAACGATACCAATTTCACCAAAATCCAATATCGGAGAAAAGAGTTAATGTCGATCTACTTTAGCTTACCAAAATAGTCCACCAAAGGACAGATTTGACATTATTTAAATTTTAAAGGCATTTTGGTCATTTCCTATAATATTATGGATGGGAATATGTGTATATATACATGTATATGAGTTCAAAAACTCATTTTCATCATCAATCATTGAGCAAGAACAAACGCTAGCCAAAGTTGACCTTTAAATTACTTTTGATTCAACCGTAGAAATTCCAAAGTAATTTGATAACTGCGTTTGTCATCTCGAGAGCTTCGAACGAAACCTATTATTTGTGAAAATAGGATTTCATAATCAAGAGGTTAATTATAAGTTATGAATATTGTTTGCCTTTGTTCTTTTTCATATGTATATGTGTGATAGAGGATTATATGTATTGGTTGTTATTGAAAGGTGATGGAAATAGGGTTATGGACTATTTTGCATGGTTTAGTTGTATTGAATTGTGGAAGGTGGATATGGTAATTGATTTATGGAATGTGGATATGGTGATATACTATTGAATTGATGATTATATATGTTTATGGCTCAATTTGGTTTAATGGATTGGTTGGAAGGATAAATGAATCCAAACTTAATATTGGAGGATGTTGTATGAATGTGCATGGCATGTGAATGTAATTTGAGTATAAGAGGGTTAAAGTGACACCCTTTATGGTGTAATTAAATCTTACTACTTAACCAATAGTTTGGTGAATTCAAATAATTGAATTGTGACGTTTGGTTGCTAATACTAGATTGCTATATATGTTCATTGTAGATAAGTAATCCAAAAAGATGGGAAGTCCATTTGGGACTAGTATTGAAGGTTGACAGTCAGGTATATAAAGCATACTCTATACCATATCTTTGTCATGAAAGTGAACAATTGTTCTATTAAGAAAGTTTCCAAATTTATTCAATAACATGTGATCCATAATGGTTTTGTATGATGTCCTACGTTACCAATGAACTTGTTTCCACCCTACAAGATGTCAAGACATTCCAATACTTACTTTTTTTCCAAATCTTACATGTTTATTGCACTAATGAATGTCAGAAGGTATCCGGTTACTCAAACAAGATCCATGTGCTATTAATGACTCCAAAATGTTTTATTGATATACCAATAAGTTCCTACTTCATTGTTATGGCATTGATGACTCCAAAACACTTCATTGATGTGCCAATGAGTTCTTAGTTCATTGTTATTGCATTGATGGTCTATTTATATGTCTCTTATTGATGTGTCATTGTTTCAATGTATCAAAAATGCGGTGGCGACCAAAATAACAATCTCAAAGATTAATTGAACTAAGTGATGGAGGTTCTCTCTTATCGGGTGATATCCCAGGGGCATAAGCCTATCATGGGTCGATCCCTATTTATGTGTTTAGGGGTGGTATCCCAAGGGCATATCCCTATCATGGGTCGATCTCAGTTGATATGTACTGGAGGTTGCCTAATGGTCACAGTACAGTACAATAATGATTACAAAGATGACAATAACGAAGGTAAAGTGATTGAATAAATACAATGTAAAGGTTGTCACAAGTTCTAGTAAGTATGGTCCACTTCTATTACGATTTATTCACTTGTTTCTGATTTCTATTGAGCTCCTATATTATATGTGATTATCTACAGCCTTACATACTTAGTACATATTTCGTACTGACGTACCCCATAAGGGACCTGCATTTCATACTGCAGGCACAGGTACCTCAGCTCATACACCGGACAAGTAAAAGCCAGGATATCCAGCTATTTTTGGTGAGCTCCAGTTTGCTTTGGGGATTTCCGTGTCATATCTAGTCACTTGTGGTATTGTAAAGAAGTTAATTATATGGCGGGGTGTGTCCCAACCTTAGTTAAACTCTGTGTATTATCGAGAGGCTTTGTAGACCTAATGTACAGTCAAGGTGGTGTTTTGTTAATAGAAGTGATGGCACTAACGGCCAAGTATTATATATACATATATATGTGTGCTCGAGCTTATACAGGTGATTATTTCCTTTTATGTGCGACATGATGTTGTCCGAATATTAGGTTGTCATAGAGGTATGTATGAGAAGTATAAGGTTATGAGCTGGTTCTCCCGGGCCTCCTCGATTACGGGTACCATTCCGCCCCAATAGGATTTTAGGTGTGACAATCTGGAATGCAAAGGAATCCTTCTGCTTCATCTGGGGATAATGCTAAAGGGGTACCTCCTACGTCTGGAGTACATATTCGATCTCATGGTCCTATTCTTTATTGTGCTAGAGTTCCTCCTATTCATCATACTTCTCCTCAGGTCCCTTAGGGTAATATGACGAGCGTGGAGTTTCATTAGTCTATCTATGTTATTTCACAGATGATCACTGCTCAAATTGAGCGGGGTATGACTAGTGTTTTGTATGCTGAGGCCATAATATTGGCCATTTTATAAAGATGGGTCCTCCTTCTTTTACGGGAGTGGATATGGAGGAAAGAGCATAGGGATTCTTAGATAAACTGGGAATGATATTTTGGGTTATGCAAGATTCTGCTATGGAAGGAGTTAGCTTTACAGCTTATCAGTTCAAAGATGTTACTTATTAGTGGTATGAGGAGTGGGATAGAGATAAAGGTGATATAGAAGAGAAAGGGTTATGGAAGACCTTTTCTTATGAATTCATGGATTGTTTCTTTCCTCAAGAGTTGAGGGAAGCTAATATGGAGAAGTTTGTGAACCTCAAGCATGGGAGAATATCTGTAAGGGAATATTCCTTGAAGTTTTATCTTGATATGATATCGAGAATGAGGAAGTTTGCTTTTGGGATAAATAGAGATCTGATTTTAAAGAGCAAGACTTCTTTGCTCATTAGGGATATGGACATCTCTAGGTTGACTATTCATATGCAACAGGTTGAGGATGAGAAGAGAAATCAGATGAAATTTAGGGATAGGTAGGGGAAGCAGGGCATTCTTATCTGGAAGGTGCATAGTCTTAGGGTGGTAGAGATGGTGAAAAGTGGAAGAAAAAGAAATGGGTGAGTTTGGGTTCCTTCTCTAATACCAGTGCTCCTTACCCACAACAATTGGGCAATAGGCATCACCAAAGTGGTGATAATTCTAGAACTCAGTTTGCCCAATCTCAGGCAAGCGAAGTTCAGCCTATTTCTTTACGTCATCCTAGATGGTTCTGTGGTCATCCTCATCGGGGATTATGTGAGGATGGTAGAGATAAGTGTTTTAAGTACATCTAGGTAGGCCATCGACTTAAGGATTTTCCAGCTAATAAGGATGCTACAGGGGAGAAAAGATTCTGAGGGCTTCATCTTCTACTCCTACACCTGGTGGTATGGTATCTTATTTTATTACTACTCCTGGTTCTAGTGTTTGTCAGAATAGGTTGTATGTTTTGGCACCCCGATAACAATCTAAGGCATCACCTGATGTTGTAACTGGTATGTTACAAATTTTTTATCATGACGTATGTTTTTTGTTTGATCTAGGCTACACTCTTTCTTAAGTGACTCCTTATATAGCTGTGTTTTTTGGTTTGGATCTGAAAATTGTTTTAGATCCTTTTTCTATTTCTACCCTAGTAGAAGACTTGGTTATTGGGGGTGTGTGTTATTTGTGGGTTATAGGAAGACCTTGGTAGATCTATTTGAGTTAGGAATGGTGGATTTTTATATAGTTTTGGGTATGGATTGGTTGCATTCTTGTTAAGCATCTTTAGACTATCGCACTAGTAATGTCATCTTTAGGTTCCCCGGTGAGCCCGAAATAGAATAGAAGGGTTGTTCTTTAGATCCTAGGGAAAGATTTATTTCTTATATCAGAGCTTGAATTTTAATATCTAAAGGGTGTATTTATCGCTTGGTTCAGGTTAAAGATTATAACTCGGAAGGTCCTTCATTGCAATCAGTTTCAGTAGTTAATGTCTTTCCAGAGGTCTTTTTGGACGATCTTCCTGGTGTTACATTTAATAGGGAAATAGAGTTTGGTATTGATTTACTTCTGGACACTTGTCTAATATCTATTCCTTCGTATAGATTGGCTCCAACTGAGTTAAGAAAACTCAAGGAGCAAATTAAAGATCTTCAAGATATGGGGTTTATTCATCCTATTGTTTCACCATGGGGTGCACCGGTGTTGTTCGTGCGCAAGAAAGATGGTTCCCTATGGATGTGCATTGTCTACAAGAAGTTGAACATGGTAATGGTAAAGAATAAGTATCCTTTCCCAAGGATAGATAATTTATTTTATCAGTTGTAGGGTTCCAAGTTCTTTTCTAAGATAAATCGTCGGTCTGGGTACCATCATCTTAAGATTATGGAGGTGAATATCCCATATTTTTCTTTTTCTACTCGATATCAGCATTTTGAGTTCTTGGTGATTTCATTTGGACTGACAAATGCCCCGACGGCGTTTTTCATTTTGATGAATAGGGTGTTTAGGCAGTATTTGGATATCCTTGTCATTATGTTTATTAATGACATTTTGGTGTATTTGAGGTGTGAGGTGGATCATGCTAATCACCTTCGTGTGATGTTGCAGACCGTAAAGGAATAATGGTTCTTGGCCAAGTTCTCTAAGTGTTAGTTTTGGTTGAATACCGCAACTTTCTTGGGTTATATTATTTCTAGCGAAGGGATAATGGTTTGTCCGCAAAAGGTTGTTGTAGTGAAAGGAATGGACTAGGCCCACGACTCCATCAAATGTTTGGAACTTCTTGGGTTTAGCTGGGTATTATAGGTGGTTTGTGAAAAGTTTCTCATCGATAACTGTTCCTTTGACTAAGTTAACTCAGAAAAAGGTTAAGTTTTCTTGGTCGGATTCTTGTGAGGTGAATTTTGAGAAATTGAATGATAGGTTGACATTGACTTCAATTTTAACCTTGCCGGAAGGCAATGATGGGTTTTTGGTTTATTAGGATGCATCTCAGGTAGGGAATGGTTGTGTTTTGATGTAGCATGTGAACATTATTTCCTATGCTTCTAAGAAGTTGATGGTGCATGAGAGGAACTATCCTACCTATCATTTAGAGCTATTGACGGTTGTGTTTTCATTGAAAAAATGGTGACATTAGCTGTATGGTGTTCACGTAGATATCTTTTCTGATCATAAGAGTCTTCAATATGTTCACACGGGAGGAGGTTATTCTCAGGAAAAGGAGATGCCTTAAGGTTCTCAAGGATTATGATATGAGTCTTCACTACCACCCAGGTAAGGCTAATATTGTTACCGATACTCTTAACACATTATTTATAGGGAGTTTGGCTCATATGGAGGAAGGAAAGCGGGAATTATTAAAGGATATTCACCGCTAGGCCAATCTTGTAGTTCGTCTCTTGGATTCCAAAGATGGTGGTGTGATGGTGAAAGAAGTGGTTTAATTATCTCTTGGTGCGGAGATTATGGAGAAAAAAATGTTGAATCTAGTTTTGATGAAGATCAAGAGTGATGCTGGTAGGTAAAAGGTGGCGGCCTTTAAGACTAGCGGTGATGGTACTTTGCGGTACCAAAGGAGGTTGTGTATTTTTAACGTCGATGGGTTGCGACAAAGAATTTTAGGTTAGGAGCATGAGTCTCTCTATGTTACCCATCCTGGTTCGACAAAGATGTATCATGATCTTAAGGAAATCTATTGGTGGAATGGTATAAATAGGGATGTGGTTGACTTCGTGGCTAAGTGCATGGTGTGTTAATAGGTTAAGATTGAGCATATGAGGTCTAGTGGATTGCATCAAGAAAAGGTGTTTCCTAAATTGAAGTGGGAGATGATCAATATGGATTTCAGTATCGATCTTACTTAGTCTCGGAATCATTTTGATTCAATTTGGGTCATCGTCGATAGGATGACAAAGTGTGCTCACTTTTTGCCGGTAAGGTCTACCTTTTTTATGGATAATTATGCAAAGTTGTATCTTCAAGAGATTGTAAAGCTGCCTGGGGTGCCTATTTTGATTATTTCTGATTGCAGTATGCAATTTACCTCTTATTTCTGGCAATCTTTCTAGAAGGGATTGGGGACTAAGGTTAGTCTTAGTACTGCTTTCCATCTGCAGTCGGATGGGCAAGAGAAAAGGACTATTCATAGATTGGAGGATAAGCTTTGAATATATCTGATTAATTATGGTGGTAGTTGGGCTGAGCATCTACCTTTGTTGGAGTTTGCTTACAACAATAGTCATCATTCTAGTATTAGTAAGGCTAGTTTCGAGGCATTGTATGGTAGTAGGTGAAAATCTCCTATTGGATGGTTTGATCTTAGTGAGGTGGATATGTTTTGTCCCGATTTTGTATATCAAGTTATGGAGAAGGTGAAGGTGATTTGGGATTGGCTTAAGGCTTCTCAGATTCGCCAAAAGTCTTATATGGATGTCAGGCATAGAGACTTGGAGTTTGAGGTTGGGGACAGGATGTTCCTAAAGGTGTCTCCCATGAAAGGAGTAGTGCGGTTTGGCAAGAAGGGGAAACTCAGTCCTCGTTTAATTAGTACTTATGGGATTTTACGGAGAGTGGACAATGTTGCTTATGAGTTGTAGTTGGCTGCGAGTTTTGGTTTGGTTCATCCGTTCTTTCATGATTCCAGGTTAAGGAAGTGTGTTGTCGATCATTCTTTGATTGTTCCTTTGGAAAGGTCTGATATCTCAGATTCTCTATCTTATGAAGAGGTCCCAGTTGAGATATTAGATAGGCAGGTTCATCGGTTGTGGACCATGGATGTGGCATCGGTTAAGGTTCTGTGGTGGAACCATAAGGTGAAAGAAGATTCATGGAAAGCAGAAGAGGACATGAAGTACAAGTATCCGTATTTGTTTTCTTCTCATGGTATTCGTGCGGAAGGTATGTGCTCTTGAACACATCTTTATTTTTTGAGTTTGTTAAAGGAAAGATTAATAACTTTTCCTCTTTATATTCAAACATTGTTAAAGGGATGTTTGATAATACAAATGACTCTGTGTGTGGTTACCTATACCTTGTCCGTCATTCGAGGACGAATTCTCCTAGTGGGGGAGAATGTTACATCCTGGATTTGGGCCTTAGAAATTTTTCCTTCAAATCTATTCTTCAGACCCAATATAACTCATTGATACGAGTTGTATGCTGGGGTATGAGTGGTATGGTCCTATCGTAAGCTTATCAATGTTAGTTGGTGGAATGGTTTTGATCACTAGAATGGTCACAATTTAAGGGCATGAGTCGTAAAGCTTGGATACAAGTCGTATCAGGGACTCGTATGGTGGGCGATGTTTGATCTTCTTGGTAATTCATTCTGCCATGAATACGGATCATGGGTATGGATCATATGCTGAGGTTACGACTTTGTTGGATGAGTCGTATACTAGAAAATGTCTGATCCAAGGTTAAGGCTTGGGTACGACTGGGGGAACCAATTGTAAGGAAGGGTAGGACTGATAAGAGGGTCAGACGTATCCCTGTGAGGGGTTTTTAAGGGACTTAAGTGGGTGTATTCTGGATATTTCCCCATTTCCCCAAATTATGAACCATGACTTCTAATACCCTTAGGCCTTATTTGTTTGCACTTAATGGAGGTTAGAATATGAATTGTTCAGACTTCTGACCATTATGTGTATTTGTTTTCATTAAGATTTTAGGTCTGAATAGGTCTTAATCATTCAAATCTAGAACCGAGTCTTAATAGGTCTGAAGAGATATTCTGGTGTTTGATAATATCCACCACTCAATTCATAATCAGAAATTACCTCCACTAACTACCTCCACCACTTCTACCATTGTCCACCACCACCCACCACCCACCACCACCAACCACCTCTACCATCACAACCACCACCGATAACAACTATTGCTATTAACCAGTATTGGCAATCGCTACCACACCTACTACCTCTATTATTCTATTATATTCACCGTCACTACTGCCTTCGATAGAACCACCATCATCAACCACTACCAGCCAATCCCTACTACCGACCCACTCATCTATCACAAGTAGCATCACCACTAACTACCATTAATACATCACAACCTCCACACATTCTTCGGCTGCCAGCACCATTGTCATTAGTAACGCCACCTCTACCACTATTACAACCACTACCATCTCTACAATTTATCTCTACTAACAATCATCTCCACCATCACAATAAACAACATCTCCAACTAGCACCAACAAATCATCAACCATCATGGATTCATGTTTCAACCAGCACATTCAAAACCTCAAACTACTAACATCAAGCAACATTACAACCACCACCACCACCATTGATTGCTACCATAATTATAGTCACTACAATACTAACCATCATAACTATCTCCACCAACATTATTTATCACTAACATCAATCATTGTCACCGCAGCCACCATTATAAACCATCTCCACTATCACTAACAAACATAAATATTTTTTCTCAATCAAATAATAATTTTGTTGTATAAAATTACATACTTTTGTAATATATAATTAATTTTTTATTTGAATTGTATTTTTTATTTTATTATACATTCAAATAAATAATTTTTTCACACTCAGATGGTGAAAGAAAAATAGTCTTAATCATTCAGTTTTCATATCTAGAGACAACATCTTAATAATTCATATGTGCATTCAGATTCAGACATTTGAATATTAAAAAAACAAATTCAGCCTTAAAAGGTCATTTACTCTATTATTCTACTCATTAACACATAGAAAACAATTCCTAAAAATTCAATAATTTTCTCAGAAGTTTTTGGGGAAAGAGAGCTAGGATTTCAACTTGGGGATTTCTTTGGGGCTTACTTTGGTGTTTTTCTTCCATCATCTTCCCGGTTTAAGGAATGTGTCTCTTACATACTTCTTATTTCTAAAAATTCATGGATTTTATGTTTTTTTTCATGGTTTCAATGTTGCATGCTTTGTGGTTTTCCACTAATAATTAGGGTTTTTGGTGTAAATGGTTTGGTTATGGTTTCCTATGGTTGAATTTTGCTTTTATATGCATTGATGGTGGTTTTTGGAATTTGGATTTCATGGTAATGGTTTAAAGGTCTTTGGAAATGGTTTTGGTTATATTATACCCCCAATGTGGTTGATAAAATGCTTATAAATATATGTTTATTGCATTGATTTCTTTAAATGGAACTCTTGCTTGTTTTCAGTATATGCATGAAACTATAAATAGTATAAGTGGTTTACAATAGTTAAAGGCTTATTGGTTTCACTTTTGGAGTACATAGAAGTTTTCTAAGAGGTTAATATGGTAAACTGAAAGGGAAATTAAGAGTTCCCTTAAGCTAAATGGTTTGGATATGGATAAATCTTGCAAGTATCGTTGGTATGGACATACCACTAATAAATGGCCTTGGTTAATAAATGGTAATTGGATTGTTTAGAAATTATTTTAATTTGGTCATTAATGGAGTGATGTGTAACTGAGCCGTAAAAGGTGGAGGTTCCGAGGGAACCCAAATTGGAAACTCGTATTTTTCGATATGAGGGGTCTTTGGTAGCCATGTGTGAGTGTCACGTTTCATATTCTAGGGATGTACCATTCATCCCTTGGGATATTTCTTGGTCGTGCAACTACACATAGTAGGACTCTTTTAGCAAGGGGAGCCGAACCCATATGGCCTATGGGTGTGGTTAAACAACAAGGTTACACAACTGAGGTAACTATTTCAAATGTATGGTAAACACGAATTCCCTTTCCTTGCACTTATATATATGTATGGTTGTATGCATAATGGGTGTTTATACTTGGTTGTTTAAATAGAATTACTTTATCCTAATCTTAAGATACATGCTAGCGGTCTCTTACTAACCCATCTACTCGCAACTGTATATGCATACTATGCAGGAACCGGCCGTTCAACTCCTCCAACACTGTGATTGACTCGAGGACAGCCTTTGTATTAAAATGGTGAGCTTCCCTCTTTCCTGAAGGTTCCATTTCATGATATGGAGATTCTTAGATATTTTGATTTTGATTTGGATATTGGTTTTGGCAATGTTTGGGGACATGTACCAACCAAATATTTGTATTCTTTTGGATAGAAGCTTTGGGGTACTTTTAGAGGTTGGTATGCGCGAAATCGGTATTAGTGTTAACCTTGGCATTCAAATATGTTGGGAGGCTAGCATCATCGGACATGATTTCTCATTGTTCTATCATATTACATTTTGGGATTGAATGGTATATAATGTTTTTATATTCTCTTTGGTTTGGTATAGTATGGATGGTTGTTTTGTTGTTGTTAGACTCAGTTGGGTCGGTCACAGTCGTGATAATATCCTAGAGTCTTGATATGAAAAATAATGTTGTCTTGTTATATGTACGAAATTCAGCTCATCTGAGGCTGTAATAGTCAGTTGGATTGGGTTAAGGGGGCGGTACCTGGTCCTGGTTGGACTTAGGATCCCTATTACGTCTAGGCCCTGGTTCGGGTCATGACAGGACCTTTACAAAAGCTACATCTTTAGTCCTTAACCTATGAATTTGCCTAGTAAAGATCTCCACCGAGACCACTTCATATGACAAGTAATCTGAAATACCAACATTCTCTATAGGAACCACCAAGGAAGGATCACCCATGCATTTCTTAAACTTAGACACATGAAACATAGGGTGCATAGAACCCAAACATGCATGCAATCCTATTTCATAAGAAACACTCCCTGCTCTCTTCAAAATCATATTGGGGCCAACATAACAGGGATTGAGCATTACCTTCTTTCGGAATCGCATTACTCCCTTAATGGGAGATACCTTCAAGAACACCCAATCATCCACATCGAACTTCAACTCTCTCTGCCTAACGTCCGCATAGGACTTTTGGCAATATTGGGCAGTCTTAAACCTATCCCTAATCACCTTCAATTTATGCATAGCTTGATGAACTAAATTGGGACCGAACAACCTTGTCTCACTAACTTCGAGGCACCCAATAAGAGATCTACATCTTCTACTATACAACACCTAAAATGGAGCCATACTAATGCTAGAGTGATCCCTATTATTGTACGCAAACTCTAGAAGAGGGAAATGGTCAACACAACTACCACCTAAGGCAATTACACAATCCCAAAGCATATTTTCCAAAGTCTAAATGGTCCTTTCCACTTGTCCATCCGTCTGCGGGTGAAAACGGATCTAAGGGTAACCTTAGTCCCCAAACCTTGCTAGAACGACTGACAAAAAAAAAGGAGAACTGAGTACCAAAATCTGAAATGATGGAAATGGGTGTACCATGAAACTTCACAATTTCCTTAATAAACAACCTTGCATAGTCCTCGGCTGAATAATTAGTCCTCATCGGTAATAAATGAGCAGATATAGTCATCCTATCCATAATGACCCAAATAGAATAAAACTGGTTTTGAGACCATATGAGTCCAATAACAAAATTCACATTAATCACTTCACACTTCCACACAGGCAACACAGGCAACACAACTTCTTGTAACCACACATCAGGCCTTAAGTGCTCTACCTTTACTTATTGACACACCATGAACTAAGTCACAAAATTGGACGCATCTCTCTTCATTTTATTCCACTAATAAATCTCTTTAAGGTCATGATACATCCTTATCAAACCAGGATGAAACGAATAACACGACTCATGAGCTTTAGCCAAAATTCTACCTCGCAGACCAGCCATATCAAGAACTTATAACCTCCCTCGGTACCTCAAGATACCATCACCACTAATCTTAAAAGCCATCACCTTCTTCTTACCTACCTTATCTTTAATTTGTATCAAGATATGATCTAACGCTTATTCCTCTCTCACCTCAAAGCCAAGAGATGACTTCACGACCTCTGGCATAAACACACCACCATTCTCAGAATCAAAGAAACGAACTCCGAGATCATCCAAATGGTGAATATCCTTCACTAAGTCCTACTTATCCTCATCCACTTAGGATAACTCCCCATAGATAACTTTCTAAGAGCATAAGCAACCACGTTAGCCTAACCAGGGTGATATTAGAGCCCCATGTTATAGTCCATAAGCAACTCGAGCCATCTCTTTTTCCTGAGATTCAACTCCTTCGGGTTGAATGCATATTGAAGGCTCTTATGATCAGAATAAATGTCAACATGGACCCCATATAGATATCTCTAAATCTCCAGTGCAAATACCACTGCCAAAAACTCCATATCATGAGTCATATAATTCCTTTCATGAACCTTCAACTTCCTAGAAGCATATACTACCACCTTACTATGTGGTATTAATACATAAACAAGTCCCACACAGGATGCATTATAATAAATCACGAAGCCATCATTACCCTCGGGCAGGGTCAAAATCGAAACAAAGGTCAATTTATCTTCCAACATCTTAAAACTCCCCTTGCAAGTATTGGACCACAGACACTTCACTTTCTTCTAAGTTCACTTAGTCTATGGTATGACAATCAACGAGAAGCTCTCCCCAAACCCCTTATAATATCTAGCTAAACCCAACAGGCTCTGAATATCAGTTGGAGTCGAGGGTTTAGGCATTAGTTAACCACCGTAGATTTCTATGGATCCACTATGATCCTTTCAATTAAAACAATAAAACTCAAAAAAGTAACAACATTCAACCAAAATTCACACTTCAAAAACTTAGCATACAATAGTTTATCTTTTAGTATCCCCAACACGATACGAAATTGATTGGTATGACCCACCTCGCTCTTTACATATACCAAAATATCATCTTTAAATACAATCATGAACAAGTCCAAAAACAAATAGAATATGGAATTCATGAGATCCATAAATTCCATAAGGGCATTGGTAAACCCAAAAGACATGACCAAGAACTCAAAATGTCAACACCTGGTACGAAAGGCAGTCTTAGGCTATCCTCTTTCCTAATCTTTAACTGATGATAGCTTAAAAGGAGGTCAAACTTAGAGAAATACTTAGCACCTTGAAGTTGATAAAATATCTCATCAATACTATGAAGAGGATACTTATTCTTCAGTGTCTCCTTATTCAACTGACGATAATTAATACACATAAAGAAAGAACTGTCTTTATTACTTATGAAAAGAATAGGAGAACCCCCGAGAGACACACTAGGGTAGATAAAACCTTTGTCAAGAAGATATTTCAACTACTTCTTAAGTTAATTCAACTCAACTAGAGCCATTTTATAAGGAGGGATAAAGTTAGGATAAGTGTCCCGAAGAAGATCGATCTAAAACTCAATTTCCCTATTAGGAGGGATGCCTAAAAGTTCATCAAATAAAATTATGGGAAATTCACCAACCAGGGGAACATATTTTCAATGCCCTGGAAGTACTCCCTTGGACGTCACACAATGCTTAAGACTACAAATAAGCCTAAGCTATCCCATGATATCTATATAGCTTGAAATATATATATGAAAATTGAATTAACATATACAGAAACTGAAGGTAAACAATTTCATCACTTAATGAAAGTATTTAACTTGGACATATTAAATAGACTATTTGATATTAAAACACACACAGTCTGACAAGCCTCCATTACTAACTAGAGAGCCACTCGGACAGACCCCAGTTGACCCGAACATAAATGGAAATCAAATAACTAAAATACTTGCATCATTGAAAATAAGTCTGTAAAGCTTTGTCGTCATACTATGAGAACTCATAGAAACTTGGGTTATA
Organism: Capsicum pubescens; assembly: GCA_030864215.1. NCBI lineage: Eukaryota > Viridiplantae > Streptophyta > Magnoliopsida > Solanales > Solanaceae > Capsicum > Capsicum pubescens. Next base: position 221,287,914 of record CM061540.1, on the reverse strand, counting down.
GGTGATGATGCCCATAATCAATCATGCTTCTATAAACGAGCACCATAACCTAAATTATAAGACAATGTAGCACATAAACATATATGTGGGTTTTTACCTTTGGAATGTATTGAGTATGTGGGGGTGAATGCAAAGCTAAAATAATAATTGAATATATAAGTACACATTCAAGCAATATGTGCTAAGCGTAAAAGACTCAACTTGAGTTTGAGTAAAGTAAAGGACTGCAAGATCATAAAACATGACTAATAATGCATACGAGTGAACTTACTGAGACATAAAACTTTGTTTCTAAATTCTTTACTTGTATTTATTCTTATGGGAGATTCTTCCAACCGACATAAACTATGTGAGAAACGATAGTCCAATGTCTTACCCATGTTGGGGAGATCTATTCTACTCTTGCCATTAGAAGAAAACCTTATCATAAGTGATCACTGAACTTCATCCTTATTGGAAAAAGCTTTACCTATGGTGGCTTGTAGTTTTAATGAACTTAGGATATGATCATCCTAATTCCATTCTCGGTGCTAAATACTAATCCTATAATACTTATATACTCATACTTAAGAAATCCACCTTAAAATATCATAAGGGTTTGTAGGATAAAAACTGGTTTTGCTTTTCTTTACCTTAAACCATAATCAAGATGAATATTTGTAGATTCCATGTCTTATCTTTAAGTCAAAAGATCAAGATTTTCATTAAATCATCTTATAACAGATAACAATAGAACTTAAGAGCATAAACTTCTTGTAAACTCAGTACTTGTACTTAGGACTTGGAATAGAAAAATATCATGCTAAATAATCATATTAAAATATTTCAACAATATCTCAATCAAGATACTGAAATTCAAATCACAATATGAATCTTATGAGTAAAAACATGGATATATATATAAACATTGATGCACTTAAAGCTTTCAATCACATGGTGGTATCATACATAAAGAATATGGTTATTTAGGTATGAACCCTATTTCAAATCAAGTAAATTCAATCTAAAAATTATGCACTTTGAGCACAAGAATGAAAGAGTAACCTTGTTCATAAACACCCACATACAAGAAATTTCTTAACTTGTGAAGAGGGTTTGCACCTTGGAACTTGAAAGATGAATTTGTGTGAGGAACCCTAATCTTGATGTTCTTAAAGATGGGAGGAGATATGATGTTGTTAATTAATTGAGGAATAGATTAAAATAATTCCTCTTTGGGGGTTATAGGTCGTCGGTTAGAGTTATAAGAAGGGAAAGGACCAAAAATACTTTAATTAAACTTCGCAGAAATTGATCAACAGTCTTCACAAGTCAACCATAAGACTCATATCATAAGGTTACATCTAGGAATATCAACTCATAATCTTGGATGAATCAAATATGGTATACACTGGTCAATATATAAGTGGCAACATACGACTCGTTACCTATCTATAAGACTGATGAAGGTGACTTTTTCCACCCATTCTCTCTAAACATTATGCACATTACCTTGTTTTAAATAAATGAATTAGAAATATTAAAGATAAAATGCACTAATATCCACTCTTTGTAGGCATAGAGTTGAGGAGATCAAAAAATATAGATTGGGGATGAAAATAATAAAAAGGCAGAAAAGAAGAGTGCAGATGAAGACCTGGTCTACATAAGCCTCAGTTACCATGACCGCATTCCTCAATCTGCGGTCAGGGTCAGTCAAGTAGGTCAATACAATATGGTCGCAGCACAAAACTGTGGCCGTGTGGACGCGGTCGCGGACAGTAACACACGATCTCAGTTACCAGGAATATGCCCAAGGGAAATCTGTAAAAGTACTTATAAGAATCCCAAACCATATATAAAAAAAAACTTTCTTCTTTGCATATTGCTTACCTTATAACTATTTTTTTATTTGAAAGAAGAAACCCCAAATTGGGTAAGTGTGTAACTGCTCTTGGAGGCTTAATTTATTAGTGGTTTTGTTAAGAATGGATGTTTTGAGAAATACCCATGGTATACTCCTTTTTACTTTTTTCATGAGTAGCTAAATAATTTAGTTTTTGGATTATGTTGAACTAAAGTGTAATTGTGTGTGGGTGTTGTTATGTTTGCATGATTTTAGTTGTTGAGTATGGATTCCACCATTTCTTGATCTTACTAGTTAGAATTTAATGGGTGAAAACCTCAAATCTCCAAATGGGTTTGATGGGTGAAAACTCCAAACTCTAGTAACCCTTTATCATCCTCGAAAGAGGGATAAATATGAACATTAGGTAACCCATAACATCCTCGAAGGAGGGTTATAGTGTACAAGGAAATGGTCTACAATTAAGTATATGGTTTGGTACCTTTTGCAATCTTAGAAATACGTGTGATTGTAGTGTAAGCCATGTCTAGAGCATCATCCTAGAAATAGGGATGTTTGATTGATGTTTTGGGAGATTATGAATTGCACACTTGTTACGTGCTCGAAAGAGCCAATGGGTTAAATTGTTGTAGTTTTATTGAAATACTTTCTACAATGGCTTTTTACCTAGCCTATCCTTTGATAAACAACTAAAACTCAATACAAACTGTCATTAACCCACACACTTTAACTTTAGGTAGACATGATCCCAAGACCCTCTCTATTCTTGGTCTTAAAATCAAACGTATTGTATCTGTGCTTTGTTTGTTGAAAAATCACCTCCAAGTAAACATTCCCTAATTTTATTTTACATATCTTGTTTATTATTATTCCAGGTAACATGTAGTAATTTGAGAAACCGAACGCTTTGATTTCTATAATTCACTCCTTGATATTTGACCCTAATTCAAATTAGGTTACTTGACAGTGACCGCCTCACCCTTAAATTATGGGAGTGAGTTGAGCATTATAAAAATGGCACCATTACTGGGGCATGAAATATAGATTTCACTTGTGCGGTATGATTCTTACTTGGGAATTCCCAGAATGATATCATTTGCTCTATTTATTGTTTTTAATTCTTGTTTTAGGTGATAGAGTGTTAACGGAACAATGAGTGATAGAGCAAGCAACATGGGCCCCTTTGATGCCCCTCTAGACTATGAGGGCCAATAAAATTAAGCAAGGCAAACAAGCGCAAGCTGCATCCCACCAACTAATGGGAACGGAGTCTTCCATATGACTAGCATCACGCTTCATATATTGCAAATCAAAGGATTGTATGGAGGTCAAGCCTTTGAGGACCCAAATATCCATTTAAAGAATTTTGTGTAAGTGTGCACCATTCAATATAGCTCACATTACTCAAGAGTCTATTCGGCTTCGCCTTTTTCCATTCTCTTTAATGAGTGAGGTGGTTGTATGAATACGTTCACTTCCACCCAGCTCAATTACATCTTGGGACAAAGTTACTAAGGTGTTTCTTAATAGATATTTCCCTCCATAAAAAATTCTTCAAAAGTGAGATGAGATTGTAAATTTTAGGCAAATGAATGGAGAACCGTTGTTTGAAGCTTGGGAGAGGTTTAACGGTAAGCTTTCTCAATTCCCAAATCATGAAGTCCCAAATAAAATACTTCTTAAGATCTTCTATCATGCCCTTGATCCATTAAACAAAACGGTGGAAGATAATGCAGTGGGTGGTTCCCTAGTAAAGTTGCACCACCATGCGGCCTTTCTATTTATTGGAGAAGTGTCAAAATAAAATTGGGGTTGGTATACCCGAGAAATTGAAGCTCCCAAGATTCCTTCTACTTATTCCATGGTCAAAAATTAACAAAGAAAGCGGAATAAATAAAAGGAGGAGAACATAGCAAAAATGATGACCCAACTCAAACTCTTGACTAAGCATGTTATAAGCGCACCTGCGAAAGTAGTCATCTCCGTAGCATCAAAATCTAATGAAGATGATGAAGAGCCATAGAAGTTGCATGAGGAAATTTGCTATTTGGCTAACTATGCGCGGGGTTCCCACCCCGCCTATGAAAGGCAAGGTGGGAATCAATGTTGGATAGACCGCGGTAGGGATAGAGATTTGAGAGATCGGGAATGTGACTATGACCATTATGTTCCACCTCATGATCGAGAAAATGCCAAAGAGTCAAATATCGATGACCCCAAAAAATTCAATACCGAGGATTTGTTGGCAAGGATCTTGAATAGAGTAGAGGGTTTAGACAAATGGTCCGCGAATTGAAGGGTGATTTTTCCCAACTCTCTAAAATAGTGGTGTCTTACTCCGCCTCTATCAAGCAATTGGAGAACTAAGTCGGTCAAATCTCCACAAAATTAAATGCTAGGCCTAGAGATGGACTCACTAGTGACACGATTGCTAATCTAAAGAATGATGACCAGGTTCTAGCAATGGTCACAAGGAGTGGGGAGGTAATGGATAAGCCCTATAGAGAAGACATGAGTGAGAATTTATTCAAGGGTAAAAGAAAGGAAGTGGTTCCCTAAAAAAAGAAGCAAATGACGAGAAAGAGATCAAAAAAAGTAATGAAGAAGCAGTAGAAGTTAGGAAGCCACAAGGTGATGTAGGGTAAAAAAATCAAGCTCATCCCCCATTCCCTCAACGATTGACTAAAAATAAAAAGGTGACAAATTGAGGAAGTTCATGGCCAAACTTAGCAACCTATCGATAAATATCCCATTGCTTGAATCTATCTAAGAGATCTCGGGATACGCTAAGTTGATGAAAAAGTATATGTCCAAGAAGAACCTTGTTGATTCTGATACTATTGAGGTCACTCATGGGTGCAACACTATCATAGATAGCAAGGTTATGGAAAATAAAGATGACCCCAGAGCATTTACTATTCCTTGCACAATTGGGACACATGAATTTTCAAAAGTTATATGTGACCTAGGTGCGAACATCAACTTAATGGCTTTAGTTATATACAAGAAACTTAATTTGGATACCCCGATGCCAACCTCTATGCAACTCTTGATGGCTAGCCAATCTATAAAAAGCTCAGTAGGTAAATTATTTAACGTCCTTGTGAAAGTGGACAAGTTCATTCTCCTGTTGGATTTGGTGGTATTGGAATGTGAAATGGACCAAGAGGTGTCTATCATTCTTGGTCATCCTTTCTTTGCCACTGGGAGAGCCATTATCGATCTAGAGCTGAGGGGAGATAAAAGTTAGAGTGTAAGAGGATGAAGTCTCTTTCAAAATTTGCAAGTCAAATAAGCAAACCCCAGAGTTTTAAAAGTAGTATCCGTGTTGGATGTTGAAATTGAGAAGATGAATGATGAAGAGTTCGAAGACCTGCCTTGAGAATGAAGGAAGAAGACGTTGTGCCACAATGATAACTAAAGTGTAACGTGAGAGGCAACCCACAAATACCATGAAAGTGGCTCGTATCCCTTTTTATTATGTTTTTGTAGGGTAGATGTTATATTTTGCACATGAATAAACCATGCATTTATGGCACTACGGAGTGCATTAGATAAGTTGAATAGGGGAGAAATGTGTTAAAATTAAGTAAAATACTGAATAGGGGAAAACAAGGGACCAGAATTGCTCTCAATTATCGCGATCAAGGTCCACAAGCGTGATCTCGATCATGCGGGTGTCCGAAAGCACAATCCATTGACCGAGGTTGTGACCACTTCTTCCATTAAACCCCTAGTTTCCCTCATTTCCTTCACACTCCCTTTGAATATTGTACTCTATAATTTAGGCTAATTTCTTACAAAGTTTGTGAGCTCTCAAACAACATCCTTGCAACCCTCCTGCATCATAACTCTGGTAAGTGACATGAATCTGTGCTTTTATTTATAAGAATAAGGCATAGAATGAATAATTTAGAGAGTGCCTAAAGTTTTGATTATTATGATTTCCGTGTTGTATTACTTGATATTGGTGAGATGTTGGCTTATTGAACCAGGTGTGCATAAAAGTGGGAAGTCTTGAGTACCTAAGATATTTGGAAAATGAAGACAAATGAGATGCACACACCAAGTGTTTGATAATTTTCCCAATTGAACTTTCACTAATGATGTTTGTCTTCTAAAGGGCACATTCATCGGCCTTTTAGCATTGTTCAAATGATCTTCATATGCACCCATATTGTAGAATATGCTATTAAACTTAAATTAGAAGAAATCTAAGAATTGAGATCTGACAACGGAATCGCCCATAGGTATCGCGAACGCAGTCATAGACCGCGATCATGAAAATGAGAATAGGGTCCTGACTCGCGATCACGGTAACTAAGGGCATTTTCCTGCCAGGCCAAAAATCCTGCATTTCTAATTTTTAGTCAAGCAACACCAAGAACCTAGCCCAATGAACTTTAGTGATCAATATAGACTATTTTGCATGATTAAAATATCACCAAAAGATATAATGTGTGCTTAGTGCTTTTAGGAAAACATCATGGATAAGTATGATCACATATGATTCATGGAACTCAAGTACCACACTTATTACTACATGGATCTTCTAGGATAAAGCTACTCTTGGAGAGAGGAATTTGCTTCAAAAATATGCAGGAAAAACTATCGAAACTTCATGATAAACTTGAAGCCATAGGGTGGCGGTGCGTCACCCCGAATCCATGCATTGGAAATGAGCAATGGGTCCATGAATTTTATGCAAACATCGGTGAAGTCTCTTTTTTAAACCCACTCAATGTAAATTTCATGATTTGGGGAAAGATGGTGAAAGTTGGGGATAAACAAATTAATGATGTTTATGGGGTCAAGCATACCGACATTAGTGAATTCAAAGTAAAGGGGTGTAAATCGAGGAGTTGGTTAGCAAAACAGCTATACCCCAAAAAGGAAGTCTTGTGGACCAAGACTAAAAGCAATATTTCCATGAACAACTTCACTTCTAAGGTCCGGATATAGTTGAACATCGTCTGTATATAAGTTTCTCCTTGCACCCACATGACATCTATCCTGAATTACGTGCTAGGATGGTTACATGTATTCTAGACGGCATTCCTCTAGATATTGGTTAATTCATAGTTAATGAGACAGATTATTTCAAGGACCAAGGCAGTACACATCTATTCTTCCCCTCCTAAATTAAAGAGATTTGCAAAAGAGTAGGGGTGGAAGAATATGCTAGTCATACATGAGGGCGCCCTAATACCCCTATTTATCCCTTGAGGATTACAGGTGAGGGCACATATGAAAAAATCAAGAAAAGAAAGATCGAGATGGAAAAGATGGCATGCAGTGAGCGTGAATATCATAGGCCAACCACCATGGGATATCTCAAGAAGATTGGAGTAAATATTGAAACCATCAAAAAGTTTGTGTCTAGTTTACCCCAAGGACCGAGAGAGCCTTCTATCATTCATCATTCTTATGTGTCATGTACCGATTATGAGAAGTACAATAAGGACCAAAATAAACAAGAATATACCATTGATATGATTAAAAAGTCCTACTACTCTTTGGCAGTGTAACATCGAGACCTCTGAATCACACATGAAAATATGATTATAAGGAGAAGAAGAGAGAAGAATTCTTTATCAGGATATGTAAGGGAGTAAAGGGCCTATGAAAGGTTCAATGGCCCTGAGGTATACTTCATTCTTCCTAGTGGGACAGTGATAATGAGGCCCCAGCCAAGTGGTCCGATCTTGAGAAAAAGGGTGGTGATGCAGAGTCCAACAGTGATAGCATCCCTTGATGTAGTTTTAGGGAGCACCCTTTTCTCGTTTACCCTTAATAATTTATGCAGTAGGGACACTGCTATTTTTTCAGTTGGGGGTGTCTCTTTATCCTTAGTCATTTAATTTGGTCCTTTATTGTTGATATTCTTGCATACTCTTCTGCTCTTGTGGAAACTTGTTATCTTTATTTTTATTTGGGTTGTAATAATTGAGCACCCTTATGGTGCCCACATTTGCATGGAATAGCTATTTTTTATGTGTTTGTTACTTTATTTTAGTTCCTCTATGATTAGGTTTCTAACCATGGGTACAGGGAAAGTCTGAGTACCCATGGTACTGACGCCATAGAATGTAAGGAAAGTCTGAGTACTTATATCATTGATAATGTGGGATTGCATTATTATCCATTGGTGAAGTCTGAGTAACAATATGGTTTGTCTCCCATATTATAATTATCAATGTAAGATGATAGCTTGGGTTCTAGGTATGACTAGCAAATTATTTGTGGTATGAATGCAAAAGCAAAGAACCCCCTCCCTCCAAAATTTTTGAAAGATTCGAAGGCATAGACATGAGAAACTTTGTGACAAATTTTTTCCCTCTTTCTATGAATCCAAAAGTTTATTTTTGAAAATAGTGTACATCATCTTTGTCTCGAGATGGTTAAAGAATTGAGCCCCCTGATAACATTCACATACCATGTGTGTGAGGTTAATTATCTTCATCTCATGTGTACTTGTACCATCTAGAACTTTCCCTAATAGTCTTTTAAAGCTAAAATTTGATTATTCTTGGTTGGTAAAATTATCATAAGCTATCTTGTGATTTTGGAATCCCACTCTATCCTAAAAAGACTACCCATGCATAATTATCCTTATTACCCACTCTGAGCCTTTGGGCATTTCTTTGGAAAACTCATTACAACCCGTGACCCATCCTTTTTATCTCTCTTGTGAACCAAACCCTCCTTGAAATTCAAAATGTTACTTGAAGATAAAAGCTGAAGTTGGTGGTGGTAAAGGTTGATGGAAGAAAGTGTAAGGCCATAATTTTTTTAGTGAAATACCTCATGAGCTTGAACCGCTAAAATAAATAAATAGAATATGAATGAGTCCATCAAAGGAATGAACTTCGCGTAAGTTGTAAGAAAAAGAAATCAAAGAAAAGTGGTGCACAAAGAAAGCTATTATTAAGCATAGGAAAAGAAAGAAATTAAAGAAGAGTGGCCCTTATCCAAAAAGGAATATTGAAAAAGTATGATGTGAATGTTCAAGGAGGGGTGAAGCTATGTTATTCCCATATTATATCCTACCCCAACCCTAAATCCTACATTAAAAGCACAAAAAGCCCTTTGTGATTTCCAACCAAGTATGGTCATTGTAGTGGTGATTGAAAATAGAGGCAAGCCTATGAATTAGTACTTTTTAACATGGATAATTTATTTAGAGAGTGAGTGTTTTCCCTTAAAATTCCATTTTACATTCTTGGTAACTAGGTGTGAGAATTTTTCCTTTCTTGTGAGGAGGCATGTGAACTAGTTCGGGTGGGTGATTTTTTCATCTTTCATACAATGAGATAAATAGAAGTATTGCATAATTGTAGTCAAAATGTGAGTCATTTATAGAGTGTTAGTGTCTGTTACATGGTTTATCCCTAAAGTCTATTGCATCCTTCACTATTTTATCTTACGATGAGGGGAGTCGTTAAAATCTTATTTGCCTATGAGTGAAAAGCTTTTGGTGGTAGCAATCAAATTTGAGTCATCATGATCATTGAGTGATATAATGATGGCATACATATGAGTTGTCTCATAATAAGGGGTAGTGTTACTTGAGGACAAGCAAGGTCTTAAGTTGGGGGTGTTGATGAGGGGCAATTTTTTCCACTCATTCTCACTAAATATTTGTGCGCATTACCTTGTTTTAAATAAATGAATGAGACATATTGGTGATAAAATGCACTAATATCCACTCTTTACAAGAATAGAGTTGGAGAGATTGAAAGATGTAGATTGGGGCTGAAAATGATAAAATGGGAGCAAAGAAGATTGTAGCTGGAGACCTGGACTACATCAGCTTCAGTTACCGCGATCGTTGTACCCAATTCGTAGTTATGGTTAGTCAAGATGTTCAACACAATTTGATCGCAACACACAACTGCAGTCTCTTGGATGTGGTCGAGGACAATCACGCACAATGACGGTTCATCGGGAATAACCCAGGGGCATATCTATAAAAGTACTTAGAAGAATCCCAAACCATATATAAGCAAAAACCCTTTATTCTTTGGGTATTGCTTACTTCATAACTATTTTTGGATTTTAAAGAAGAAAATCCTAATTGGGAAAGTGTGTAACTACTCTTAGAGGTTAATTTCTTAGTAGTTTAGTAAAGAATGGATTTTTTGGGAAATACCCATGGTATATTAATCTTTATGTTCTTCATGAGAAGCGAAGTAATTTAGTCTTGGGATTATAATGAACTAAAGTATAATTGTGTGTGGTTGTTGTTGTGTTTGCATGATTTTAGTTGTTGAGTATGGATTCCACCATTGCTTGAGCTTACTAGTTTGAATTAGATGGGTGAAAACCCTAAATCTCCAAATGGGTTTGATGGGAGAAAACCCCAAACACTAGAACCCTTTATCATCCTCGAAAGAGGGATGAAGGTGAATATTTGGTAACCGTAACATCCTCACAAGAGGGTTATAGGGGACAAGGTAATGGTGGACAATTAAGTCTATGGTTTTCAACCTTTTGCAATATTAAAAATAAGTGTGATTGGAGTGCAAGCCATTTCAAGAGCATCATCCTAGAAATTGGGGTGTTTGATTGAGGTTTTGGGTGATTATGAATTGAACAATTGTTAGGTGCTCAAAAGAGTAAATGGGTGAAATTGTTGTAGTTTTATTGAAAGATTGACTACACTGACTTTTGACCTAGACTATCATTTGATCAATAACTAAAACTCATGCCAAACCATCATTAACCCACACACTTTACCTTTAGGTAGACATGATCTCAAGACCCTCTCTATTCTTGATCTAAAAATCAACCATATTTCATTTGTGCTTTGTTTGTTGAAAAATCACCTCCAAGTAAAACTCCCCCCATTTTAATTTACATGTCTTATTTATTATTATTCTGGGTAAACGTGTAGTAATTTAAGCATCCATAGTGTTTCAAGTCTATAATTCACTCCTTGAGATTCAACCCCAATTCAAATTGGGTTGCTTGACAACAAGCGCCTCACCCTTTAATTATGGGAGTGAGTTGAGTGTTATCAACAACTTGGAAACAACCTACGTATCTTGGACAGAATCTTAGGGAGCCTAGACACTGGAACTCATGACTTCTCCCATATGACTCGTACCATTCTTGAAGACTTCTAAGGTAAACTCATAACTTGAACAAAACTCAGATCACCCGACACACATGGGTATGACACACTATATATGACTTGTATGAAGTATGTAAGACTCAAGAGAAAGTGTTGTATGTTGGATAATGGCTTCCAGATACGGGGTATTGCAATATCTCCCTCCTGGAAATATTCTCCCTTGAATTTGGTTCACTTAGGATTGGATATTGGAAAAGAATCAACATCCCCACACTGAATTTACAATTAAGATTTCTACTACAACAAGGATTCAATTTCTAACGACATAAGATATGATATAGGAGAACTTAAATGGAATTTAAGAGAAAGAACTTGTTGGAAATAACAATTTACCTTAGGTAGGAACAGATTTGGAGGAAAAGAGATGAGGATACTTGGTCATCATGTCTGCTTTAGCTTCCCTAGTGACCCCTTTAACCAATTAGATTCTCCAATGAACATTTACTGATGCTACTTCCTTATTCCTTATCCTTCAGACCAATCTATCAAATATCTGCACAAGAATCTCCTCATACATCAAGTTATCCTTGACCCTAATACTCTCGAGGGAAACTACTATGGTTACGTCTCCAATGCACTTCTTAACCATCGAAATATAAAACACTAGGTGAACTGCATCTAAGCCCAATGGAATGTACAATTCATAAACCACCTCTCTTATACGCTTCACTATCTCATATGGAACAAAAAATCTCGGACTCAACTTACCTTTCTTTAAAAATCTCAATATTCTCTCATAGGTGATACCTTCAAGAATACCCAATCACTTACTTCAAAATGAAGCTCTTTTCTTCTTACATCAAGATATAATTAATGACGACTTTTAGTAGTTTTCAATTTCTCACAAATTAACTAAACCTTTTCCATAGTTTTAATAACATAGTATGTCCCAATAAAATACACTTCACCAACCTCAAACCATCCTATTGTTGATTTGTACCTAAGACTATACAACTCTTCAAATAAAGCCATCTGAATACCAGCATGATAACTATTGTTATAACAAAACTCAATCAAAGGTAGGTGGTCATCGCAACTTCAATTAAAGTCTAAAACAAATTCCCTCAACATGTCTTCTATGGTATGATTGTATGTTCAGCCTTACCATCTATATACAAATGAAAAGAAGTGCTAAACTTAACCGTTGTGCCAAGATCTTTCTGAAAATACTGGAAAAATTGTAAAGTGAATTTCATGCGTCTATATGAAATGATGGATAAAGGTATCCCATGATGTCTTACTATCTGGCGGGTATGCATTTTGGCATAATCTTCCATTGTATCTAAATTCTTTATAGGTAGGAAATAGGTTGATTTAGTCATTCAATCTACTATTACCAAAATTGAATCATACTGACGTTTTGTATGAGGCAACCCTATGATGAAATCTATATTCATAATTTCCCACTTCCACGTAGGTATACTAATATCTTGCAACGTACCTCCCAGACTCTGGTGTTAAACTTTAACTCACTGGAAATTGGGATACTTGGATACAAACTCGACTATGTCCCTCTTAATACCATTCTACCAATAAATTTCCCATAAGTCGCGATCATCTTAGTAGCACCTCGATAAATTGAATACCTCAAACCATAAGCCTCAGCTAGTATCCTTTCCCTCTACCCGTATACATTTGGAGCACAAATCCTTCCTTGATAGCAAAGTACACCATCTCCCCCTTGGGAGTAAACCTCAACCTTCTGTTACTGAACTGCTTCCAATATTTGGCTAAGAATGGGATCATTTTGTTGTTTCTCCTTCACTTCTACTACCAAAGATAATTATAAACCATTCTAATCTACTACTTCCTTATCATCAATATCGAGCAATCTATGCACTTCTTTAGCCAACTTTCGCTCATCCTTCTTTACATGAAACACACTACCCATACACAACCAACTTAGTACATCTGCTACCACGTTGGCCTTACCCAGATGATAAAGTACATTCATGTCATACTCTTTCAACAACTCCAAGTACTTTCACTGACAAATATTTAGCTCACACTAAGAGAATGCATACTGAAGACTCTTATGTTCGGTTAAAACATCAACATGAACACCATAGAGGTAATGTCTCATAATTTTCAAGGCGAATACCATAACAGCTAATTCCAAATCATAAGTTGAGTGATTATTTTCATTATCCTTAAGTTGCCTAGAGGAATAAGCTATCACTCTCTCATTCTACATCAACACACAACCTAACCCAACTCTAGAAGCATCACAATACACCACAAATCCATCAACCTGCTCTAACAGAGCAAACACTGGTGTCGAAGTCAATCTATCATTTTACTCTTGTAAACTCTTGTCATATTATCTAACCATAGAAACTTTATTTTCTTTTGGGTCAGCTTTTTCAATAGTGTGGCTATAGAGGAGAACCCCTCAACAAACTTTCTATAATATCCATCCAAACCCAAAAAGCGCCTGATAACGAATGGAGTGATAGATCTAGGCCGGTGCTCCACTGCATTAATCTTCTGAGATTATACATGAATACCAGCCCCTGAAATGACATGCCTAAAGAAGGTAACAGATTCCAACCAGAATTCACATTTACAAAACCTCACTAATAATTAACGGTCCTTGAGGGTCGACAATAATATTCTGAAATGGTCTAGATGTTCCTCGTCACTCCTTGAATACACCAGTATTTCATCTATAAAGACAATGATAAACATATCCAAGTACTTCTTGAAGACCTTGTTAATCAAATCCATAAAGGATACAGGGGCATTTGTTAGTCCAAACGATATAACCACAAACTTAAAATGGTTATACCTTGTTCGAAAAGTTATTTTCATAATGTTTTGCTCCCTAACTTTCAACTGATGGCATCCCAACCTACGATTAATCTTAGAGAATCAGTGAGCACCCTAAAGTTGATCGAACAAATCATCAATTCAAGGAATGGGATACTTGTTATTTATGTTAACCTTATTTATCTATATGTAATCTATACGGATTTTGAGAGTGCCATCTTTCTTGCTCATGAAATGGACTGGAGCACCCCATAGAGAGACATTGGGTCTGATGAAACCTTTATCAAGGAAGTCCTTAAGTTGCTCTAGTAACTCATTAAGTTTGACCAGAGTCATACGTTATGGAGGGATAGAATTTGGCTGAGCATCATATAGGAGATCAATACCGAATTTTATTTCTCTATCTGGAGGTACCCCTAGTATATCTTTGGAGGAAACCTCCATGAACTCATTGACTACATGGACTGATTGAACTATTGGGTCTTCAGAATTAGTATCTTTGACTTAAACTAAATGATAGATACACCTTTTTGATATAAAATTTCTGGCCTTAAGATAAGAGATGAAATGAATTTTAGGAGACACTGAACTACCCTCCAACTCAAAAATTACTGCATCAGGAAACTGAAACATCACCACGCGGGTGCGACAATCTATTGATTCATAGCATGAATGGAGCCAATATATGCCTAGAATAATATCGAAACCCACCATCTCTAACTTTATTAGGTCTTCTATTGTGATCGTGTGGAGGACGGTAATAAGACACTCCCTATAGACTCACCTAGCTACAACATACTCACCCACTAGGGTAGAAACTAAAAAAGCTTTAGAGAGATTTTTAGGGCTTACCCAAAATTTATAGCAACCAATGGGGTTACGTTAGAGAGATTTGATACCGGGTCTAACAAAAGATATACATCAAGGTAAAAGGCATGAAGCGTACCAGTGACAACATTCGGTGAACTCTCCTACTATTGACAGGATGATAAAGCATAAAACTAATTCTGGCGTTGATCACCACTGCAACTAGATGATGCGCCCTGTGGATGAACTAGGAGGACTGACTGAGATGATGGATTAGTAGCCTAACTTCGAGGACGAATATCCATGTTTCCCTGCTTAGAATACGGACACTCCTTCATCCTGTGGCCCAACTTTCCACAACTATAGCAACACCATTTTTCCATCAAACACTCACTAGGATGATTCCTGCCATACTTTACTCATGTCAAGTAATTGGGCCTCCCAACTAGACTATTCTAAGATTTGGAAGTTGAAGTCCTTCCCCACTGCTCATGATGGGTCCTAGGTATAGGGGCACTTGCTGAAGATGGAGCAAGCACCAATGAATGACCCTAAAACTACAAACTACTTCCCCCTCAAGACCTTGACGACTATAGTCAAACTATCCAGTCCTAGCCGTTTTTATCTTTTCTCTCTCTCCATTAACTTTTTGGCCTCAATCTTTTGAGCATGAGTCATCAATGAGAAATGTCCATGAGTCCAATCAACATGGTATTCCTACACTCCTTAACTACCAAATTAGACACCCCTAGTAACAAACTTACTCATACGAGCTCTAGAGCCAGATAACATCTCGGGAGCATACCTAGACAACTTAGTGAACTTAAGGCAGTACTCCTTCAATATCATATAGACCATTCTTAGGTTAATGATCTCCTCCACCTTAGCCTTCTTTATCTCACGCGGAAAGAACCTATCCGTAAAGGCTTTCTGAAATACCTACCAACTCACAGGAGTTGCATTCTCACCACTATTTTCCTTCTACATAACAACCCTATCTCAAGCATCATCCTTCATCCTATAGGATGCTAACTCTACACTCTCCTCTTTGTTAACATGAATAATCTGAGTAATCTTTCTCACCTCATTAATAAAGAGTTGAGGATCTTCATCCATCTTTGGCCCATTAAACTCAGGTGGATTTATCCTCATAATGTCCCAAATTCTAGATATGGCTAAATTAATATTTTACTGCAATGGGACCACAACCTGTAGATTTACCTAAACAATGGCATTCACAGCTTAGGCCAATGCTTGAAAGGAATCCAAAAATTTAGTGTGAGATATGTTCTCATTACGAGGGTCTATATGTAAGGGTGGTTGATTATTATTTCGATAGTTTTTAGCACGATAAGGAGGCATATTCTATCTCATAAAATCATGAGTTAAGGTAGATATAGACAACTATAAGAATGATAGATCATGAAATAACTGATCATTACTAACTCGTTCAATAGCCGTTTGCTGATAAATGTGGCATACTTCACATCTAACTCCCTAGGACACGTCAATATCTTAGGCTTTGATAACAAATTTGTAATGCCCTGGAAGTACCTCCTGGACATAACATGGTGCTCAAAACGATGAATACCCTAATCTTTCCCATGATATATGTATAGCTTGACATCCACATATATAGTAAATTACCATATATAAAAATTGATGGTAAAAAATTTCATAACTTAATTAAAGTAATTAACTTGGACATCTTAAATTGACTCTTTGACAGTAAAACATACCCATTCTGACAAGCCTTTACTACTAACTAGAGAGCCACTAGGACAGACGCCAGGTTACCTGAACTAAATGGAAATCAAATAACAAAAATATTTGCATCACTAATAATAAATATTATAGGTTGGGTTCTCAAACTAAAAGGACTCACCAAAAGTTGGGTTATAGGTGATGAGCCCCATAGTCAATCGTGCTGATGAGCACCAGAACCTAGATTATAAGACAATGTAGCAATAGACATATATGTGGTTCAGTGCCACTGGAATGCACTGGGTATATGGTGGTGAATGCATAAGAAAAACAATAACTTAATGTATAAGTAAACTTTCAAGTTATGTGTGCCTAAGCATAAATGACTCACCTTGTGCTTCAATAAAGTAAGGGACTGCAAGAGCATAAAACATTAATAATAATGAATATAAGTGAACTTAGTGAGCCATAACACTTAGTTTCTAAAGTCCATACTTTATTATTTGTTATGGGAGATTCTTCAAAACAACATAAAACATGTGACCTACCATGGAGTCTAAAGTGTTACCCGCGTTGAGGAAAGTTGTTCTACAATTGCCATCGTATATAAACTTATCTTAAGTGATCACTAAGCTTTATCTATATTGGGAAAAAACTTAACCTATGATGGCTAATAATCTCTACGAATTTAGGATACACTCATCCAAATTCCCTTCTCACTGCTAAATACTACTCCGATAATACTTATATTCTCATACTTATGAAATCCACCCTAAATAGCATAAGGGTTTGTAGAATGAAAACTAGTTATGCTTTTCTTTACATTAAATCATAATCAGGATAAAAAGTTGTGGATTCCATGTTTTATGTTTAGATCAAAAGATCAAGCTTTTGTATAAATCATCTTATAACACATTACAATGGAACTTTAGAGTATAAAATTCTTGTAAACTCAGTACTTGTACTTAGGACTTGGAATTCGTGCTTTAGTTCATAGAATTTCATAACAAAACATCATGCTAAATAATCATCTTGAAATATTTCAACAATATCTCAGTCAAGATAGTGAAATTCAAATCACAATATGAATCTTATGAGTAAAAACACGGATATATATAAACCTTGATGCACTTAAAGCTTTCAATAACATGGTGGTATCATACTTCAAGAATATGGTTATTGGGGTATGAACCCTATTTCAAAAAATTAAATTCAATCTAAAAATTATGCACTTTAGGAACAAGGATGAAAGGGTAACATGGTTTATAAACCCCATATACCTAAAATTTCTTGACTTGACAAGAGTGTGTTATCCTTGGGACTTGAAAGATAAATTTGTGTGAGGAACCTTACTCTTGATGTTCTCCAAGATGGAAGGAGAAATAATATTGTTAATTGATTGAGGAATAGAGGAAAATAACACCTCTTTGGGGTTATAGGTCATGGGTTGGAGTTATATGAAGGGAAAAAGCAAAAATCCCTTTAACTAAACATCACAAAAATTGATCGTCAGTCTTCACGAGTCAACTATATGACTTGCATGGTGAGGGTACGATTAGGCATATCAACTTGTAAGCTTGGAAGAATAAAACATGGTATACACTGGTCAGCATAGGAGTGGTAACATACAACTCGTAAGTTCTTTATACGACCTAGAAACAACCAATCGTTTCTTGTAAGAACCTTAGGGAGCCTATTTTGAGGAATCAAGACTTTCGCTCATACGATTCATACCATTCTTGATAACTTCTACGGTCAACTCACAACTAGAGTAGAACTCACATTATGCCACACTAACATGGGTATGAATCACTATATACGACTCATATAAAGTATGAATGGCTCAAATAAAAGGGTCGTATATTGGGCAGTGGCTTCCAGACATAGGGTATTACTAGATTGTAGAGAAGGACCATCCGAGTTAGAATCTTTAACCCAGACCAAATGATAAAGAAACCCTTTGGAAATCAATATTCGGGCTCTAAGATATGATAAAAACCTTTCCTTAGGAAATAGGGAACTCCTTTGCCAATCAATAAATAAATCATTAGGGAATTTAAAGATGACCTTACAGGTTCAATAGTCTTAAGAGGCATACCACGAATGCAACCGATCAATCCCTATGATGAAACAAAAATCTAGCATGTCTAATTTAATCAAATCCACTAAAGTTTCCCTACCACCAATAGATACCACGGAACCCTTATAGAACCTTCTATCAACCACGAGTCACACACCGGGATAGAAATAAAAAATGGGTTTGAAATACACTAGGGATCAAAACCAAAATGTAAAGCCACAAATGGGGTCACATAAGAAAGGGTAGACCCTGGATCAAGTTAATAGTACACATCACGAGAGACGAGCTTTAACATACTAGTGAAAACATCATCAAGATAGCGAAAAGATATGTAAAAATTGCATAATACATGAAATAAAAAAACAAGCCTAATATGTGTTTTTCAAGTTTTTCTAGAGATGACTCAAACTCCTTACGGGTAGCAAGAGCGTACAGACGATTATAACTAGTGCGGGAACTAGAAGTGGCACCTCTTAGTATAGGAGATGATGACGTGGCTACCAGAATCTTATTAACCCCCGTAGAGACTTTGCCCATAGGGAAATCCTTTAGTATATGTCCCAGCTAGCCATAATAGAAATATCAATTCCTCCTCTCATCACATAAACCGCGATACAACCAACCACAAAGTTTGCAAGAAGGATATAAATGAGAGGACTAGGACCTATTGGCTTGAGACTGGGCACCTTGTGCCCTATAACCATCACCACTCTAAAAACAACAATATTTGAATAGATTTGGATAAGGTATACTAGCAGTCAAATAGGAACCAGAGTTGCCCCACTTCTTCATAACACCATTTCCCACACTCTTTACCACCCTGTTGCTGACCTCCACCCTAATCCAAATATTAAAACTTATTATTCTGCCTCTCGCCTACCTCTGCATGCTTGTTCTTTTCCTCCTCAACATGTTACATATACACCACAAATTGAGAGATATTAATATCCTTGTTCAACAAGGTAGCTTTTCTCTCCAAAGTCAATTTACGAGATTGACCAAAAGCAAATTTCCTTATTCTAGCCCTCATGTTAGACACTAGCTCTTGAAAATATCGCGACAACTGATAAAACTTCCAACAATGTTCCTTCACCATAATCATGCCTTGCTTCAAGTTTATGAACTCCATAGCTTTCGAATCCCTCAATTCTTGAGGAAAGAGGCAATAAATAACGGCACTAGAAAAACCATCCCGTAAAGCAGACTAAGCATTATCACCCCTAAATTGCTCCCACTCTTCATAATATTAGTATGCTACTTCCTTCAACTGATAAGCAGCGAACTCCACACCCTCAACATCAGTAGCATATGTAACCCATAATACTTTCTCCATCTCATCTAGAAAATCTTAAGAATCCTTGTCAACCTTAGTACTAGTGAAAGTTGGAGGGCTCAACCTCATAAACTGGCCTTCTATAATGGCCTTAGAATAACACATAGCAATACTAATAGTACCTATCTGACATTAATGTAAAGTCACCAACTAGGTCAATAGATGAATGGATTGGCAAAATGCAGCATTAGTAATATCTCCCTAAGGTTACTAAGTATGACTGGTACCAGCTAGAGAAGGATCAGTGGAGATAGGTGGAACTACATAGGTAAAATTAGAAGCAGCGACCCTTGACCTATTTGGTACCCCATAAGTTGGGAGAGATCCACCCACATTGTCCTCGGGCGGGATATATGAGTTTCCATGAGATTCAGATCATTTGGAGGCATGATCTGAAAGGCGAATAAAGATAAGTTAGAGAAATCCAAGACCTTAGACTCTATAGCTTGAAATTAAGACAACAAGAAAGGGAAATATTCCTAAATACATTATAGCTTCTCACTAATAAGTGTGGCACGCTACACACCCATATAAAAGTGACTCTACTTGACATAGGTTTGTTGAAACCCAATTTACCAGGAACCTAAGCTTTGGTACCATATCTATCATGACCCAAACCAGGTCCTTTCCATGATGGGCATCTCAATTCCACTGAGGATCGAAGACCTTTAGCCTAATCTAATAGAACCAAGAATACTTAGTAGTGGGTTAACTTAACATAAAGAAAGATATGATAAAAAAACTCAAAGAATCTTTAATAGATCAGTATCCAACAACCACCAAACAATAACCAATACTGATAACCAACCATAATACCTATCTCCTTAGAAATATCTAATAAAGCCTCTAACAAAACTAAAGATAGTCTAGCAGGGACATTCCCTCGACCATAGCCAAAAATGAATTCAAAATAAAGAGTCAATACATAAGGAACCCCAAAGCATGAAATAGGGTCTTAAGAAGGATAAAAGCTCACCACTTTAGTCTGACTCATGAGTATTCCCATTATTAACTAGTCACTATATAGGTGTAATAGAGGAATGGCCAATTTTTGTATTGTAAAAGGATACAATGACTGAAGATGGTTAGTGGTTGAAACAATAGCAAGTAACTCAGGGATAAAAAATAAGGTAATACCATAAAACATAATACAAAAGCCATTAAAACCAGTGGACATCATATGTATTACATATATATATATCACATGTTGAGAAAGGGAACAAGGCTTAGCATGATCTTTAGAAACCTTAACCTATACTATGTAGCTTAACATTCCTAAACCCACACGGATGGGCTATATGGGTTCATATCCCCTACTAAAAGGACCCTAGTACATCTTTAGCAGCATGAATTGGAGGTACCACAGAACACCGGGCAATCCGTACGCTTCGCCATCCATAGTACAATTATATATATTGTGTGACATAAGCACATGATTATCAAGACCAACCCTCATATAGGCAAACATGAGTTTCTAGTATCAGTCCCTTTGGGTCCTCCACCTTCAATGGCTAGCTACACATCCCAATTTAAGCCCAATTAAAATCTTTTGAGCATAACCAACCATTACATTCGGGAGTCAACAATTAAGGCATCATTAATTTGTATCGTCATATAGATTATATCTTATAAAAAATATAATTTGCCAACCCTTTAGGGATTCCTTCGTGCCCCTGACTCCAAAATATAAATCACTTGGGGGATTCCTTCGTAACCTATAAGTTTTTTTAAAAAAAACCATCATTAAACATTTAGCCATTTATTTAATGGATTAGTTTTATAAAAACATGTCAAGCCTATTGAAAAATTACATTCAAAAATCAATTATGTAAGTAGGTTGAAGTTATTTCCAATTTCTATGCAAAAACAATTATTTGGGGAATCCATTGTAACCCTATTAAATTCAATAATCTCATACACCCCCAATGTGTGTACAAATCAATAATGTAAAGCACAATATCCCACTAGTAATCATGAGAAAACATTCAAAAAATTTATATCCAAAACCCTTAACTCATAGTTCAAAATCCAACATCAACACCATGAATAATATACCAATTTTTATGATATTAAGAAAACACAAGTATAGGGAAAGATGTACATGCCTTAGACACACAAGGATTTATGTGTAATTTAGAGATTGGAACCCAAAATATGAATGTATGATGAAATCCTTATGATTTCTTGGGGTTTTGAGTTTGAGTGTGAAATAATAGCATTTGTGGCATGAAAACTGATAGAAATAGGTTCATATAGTGTTTAAAGGATGTTCATAGGTCAAAAAACCCTAATACCCCTCATCTGAAGTAAATAAAATAAAAACATCACAACTATTACATAGCAGCATGGCATAGACCTTATCGACGAGGCTAACCTCCATGCCACACTTCTACATGCTGAGGTTATCCTCCCTGTGATACTGTCTATCGCAGAGTGTACCTCTGTGACATAGGGATATCGTAGAGGCTCACTACCTCCAGGGTCCAAAACCATACCAAACCTCATCCAAAAATTTTAAAACTCTCCTAAGAAACCCGATTCACATGCCTTAACACAATTTAAGTCAAAAGACGACATTTCAAATGTGTAAGGGAAAAAATAAAATGTCCAAAAAATGAAGGGTGCTATAAAAAGAATTTATTTATGCATGCAACTCAGCCCATTGGTATGACATCACATCCTGGTGTGCAAACTCTAATCTAGCCTCAGTCATCTCTAGTGTAGTTCAAACCCATAGCCGGATCTATCCAGATAAAGTTGCCACCTCAGCCTTAATATTTTGTAGCCTAGTATTGGTGATACTCTGACTATCCATCAAGGTCTACAAGAACTCACATGAAACTAACATTATACCTGAAGCAGTAGCTAAAGTGTATGGGTGAGGAGGCACTGAAGATACACCCTCCGAATCTAAAGTAGAAGATGAGGATGATGGAGATATAGCTAAGTTCCCCTCACCCTCTGTACTCAACTCAAGGGTCTCTCTCTTGTCCCCCATCTCAAACTCTATAGTAACTCTCATGTCACCTCCCTATGTATTACTAGGCTCTACAAGGAATGATGGGCACTCAGTTTGGGTATGAGGAACTTTAGTTGGCGCATAGGGTCTCTTGGGAAGAACTAAATTTTCTAGATCCTTCAACATCATAGTTTGAGCCACGGGCATTGTCTCTACTCTCTCATCAATAGGTGGTACCTTTGGCATATTAGCCTCATCACATAATCTCTTAATAAGATATTGAAATGGCATAGTTGTCATTTCACCAAAAGATCATGCTTGATAATAGCTGTAAAGTCAATATAATATCTATCCTTTATGCTCGCAGTTAGGACATCTCCATCACAATTCAATAAATTATCTATAGTATTCATACATAATCAATATAGAGCAAGAAGTCACCAAAACATTGTGAAAAAAGTTAGTGTTGCCTTCTTTATCATACTCTTTCCTTTTATCCAAGGGGTATCATCACGTAGAAGTGAAATATAGCAGGCGATCCATCTCGCTATCTAAACTCTCTCTCTCTCTCTCTCTTATGCTCTTTATTATGCACAATACATTTTCCTTGTGGAACTCTCAATATATAGTCACACTCTATTGTGGATGCTGGAGTAGCATAATATTTCCCAAAGAGAACTCGGTGGATGGCCTCTGCTGAAATGTTAACCATAACCCCTCTCATAAGTGTCTGCTCTAGTTGGGGCTGCTCAGCATGCCTCAGAAAACCCTACATCTAGGTGTAGTCAATGATTGTGGTTTCGTATGAGGCATATAATTCCCACATCAATGATAGTCTATATTACCTAGGGGTCAAGTCATCTACCCTAACCAATACTTGTCAAATGCAGGTTGCAATAATGATTTTCTAGCTAACTTATACAAGTTGATCTATCTTTCCTCGTGAATAGCCTCTTGGTTCCACTAGTATCGATGATAAAACTTTCTATGAGATAGTAGTTAAACTCCTTCGATATACTATCTCAAGTTTACCTTACTAATAAGCTCGGTCCAGATATACGTAGGATCGATGACATAATCTGTATGGGCTGGTGGCTCTATACTTGGTGGTGGCTCATAATGTGAAGGTCGGTCTATACCCTCCTCCGACTGGGGTACGACTGAAAACTTTACCTAAGTTATTATACCTTCCTCAAATTGGGGTATTTCTTATGACTGCTCCTTATCTGTTATATTAGACTCATCCTTGGAAACCTTTTCTAACTAAGGGTTCTATGTATCTACCTCTAGTGCTGGCTCTAAATCTTGTCTCCTCAACATTATCACAACCCTCAATAGGCTGGGGTGAGTATGTTGGTTATCTCCTAGCTTACTTTATCATTTTCTTGGATATGAAATCGATAACCTTGTTCTGGGTCCTAAGCCAAGTAAAAATAGGACATCTGCCCTACTGTAATTTCTCAACAAGTGGTATGCCTAAATTTTCCATAATAATGGGCTTAGTTGCAGTATGATTAAGGCCTTGGTTCAATGGCTATGTCATTCTGGTTGGGGATGCTTTGGTTTGGGCAGGCGAATATTCCTTCTCTAAGATATTGCTCTTGGAAGAGTCAACTCATCACCTCAAAGGTGCAGACTTCTTCTTTGAGGCCTTTGGGGTCATGTGTACCTCAAAAATCAAGTGTTATTTCCCAAAAGATAGTGCGGGACTAGAACTCTGAAGAAAAACTCCAAATCAAAAAATTAGAATTTTTCCTTAATTTTGGGATCCCTATAACTTATACTCAGTCCTAACAAGTCAAATATGAAAACATTCATCTAGAATAAAATTTTGAAAACAAACTAGCATTCAAAACTTTTGGTATTCCTTTACCTTTTCAAATTCAACTTCTGTTTAGGGCATCAACTTAAGGTTTAATTAGAGAAAAATGCCCCACATTAAGATTTTAGGCTAATTCAAGGCTCCTACATACAAGCATGATGATTTCTACGTATTTTGGATTAGAATTGACATACCAACTTTCTTATTTCTTTTTTAGCACAAGATACTACTATTAAGATCCATGAATATTAACTTTTTATTGGAGGAACTATGAAAAAACAAAGTAAAACCATAACTAGAATGTGTACATAGTGTCTTTTGACAAGTTGGTGCTGAGAACAAGTCTTGTTTTAGCCTTTTCTCAATTTTAGGCAAGTGGGGTAGTTTTAATTTTAAGAGGGAAGAGGGAATTTTTAGGATTTATATATTTAAAATATGGTAAAGATGCATAAATACCTGTGAGGGGTCAGTTTAGGGTTAATATAAGAAAAGGTGGGCCCAAAATTTTATACAAAAATAGTCCCAAAACCTTACCATTTACGACAGCCACTTATGGGTCGTAGGTGGTACCTACGGTCCATAGGTGGGCCTAAATTTTTGCCTTTGTTCCCTGCTCTATGGACTTACTATTTTAATACTTACTCTACTACTTATGAGGTCATAAGTTGTGTTTACGACCCAATAAGTAAGTTCATAGGTTAAAGTTTAGAATTTTCCTAAAATATCCTCAAAATTCCATTTTTTTAGTTAACGCATAACTTAACTGTCCCACATGGGATTTATGTCCTTGGTTAATTGGTCACAACGTCCACCTTACCTGAAATATTCTTAATTAATAATGTTCTACCATATTCTAGGTCACTTTGAATGCCATTAAACCTACAAAAAAGAAAAACTAACAGCATCACTAAAATGGTGAGTGTCCTCTCACGCAATGCTTGATTTAACATTATGGTAGGACCTAGCTATGTTGGTTGCTCAAACTTCCCCAATAAGACTATAGGTTGCCTCCCATGTTGTGCTTGATTTAATGTTGTGGCATAATGCGGGTACCTTGATTACTGAGAAATCATCAAGGTACCCAAAGGATTAACCTCTAGGATCATCAATACAATGGATAATTGACACTACATTTATGTCGGTAGGCTGCTTTGTAGTTCTTTGGACGTTGAAAGTGACTTCTTCGTTATTGACTATGGACTTGCGCTCCTTGTTTTCCACATCAACCATCGCTCTACCCATGTATATCAATGGTCTTTCTAATATTATGAGCATCCCGAAGTCAACCTCATAATCTAAAATAACAAAATCAACCAGAAAAATAAAGTTATCCACTTTCAAAAACACATGAAAAATTGTTGACGGTTTCTTTACTAAGTGGTCTTCCATTAATAACTGCATAGTAGTCAGCTCTGGAGAGATCAAGACCAATTGCTTTAATAATGCCAGCGGAATCAAATTGATGTTGGCTCCCAATTTACATAAGACTCTAGCGAATCTAGATTCCCTAAAGTATATTGGAACATGAACACACTAGGATTACCCTTTTATTAGGCCATAGATTTAGAAATGATTGCACTGGAATGGTGTAATCCACCAACATCCATAAAACTAGTTTCTCGCTTCTTTGTCTCCAATTCTTTCAAAATCCTGGCATATCCAAGCATCTGCTCTAAATCCTCAAGGATATGGATGTTCAAACTTAGATCTTTTAGTATCTTAATGAATCTCTTGAACTTACCTTTATCTTTCTTCTATTTTAGTCATTGAGGAAAAAGTTGGGCGGTCATTGAATTTGATTCACCAAGGGTTCATCAACCTTTCCCTTACCTTTATCCTCACAAACACTAACATCAATATTTGTTGCCTTGTCTGACTCCACGGCAGGTGTCTTATCAACCATAGTATTATTATTCTTTTATATGTCAATACAAAGTAATGGGGAATCAATATTATACTTTCCATTATAAGTGGTAATAGCGAGACAATTTCCATCATTCTTTGTATTTTTAATTGTGTTGCTTGGAATGGTACCCGGCTGCCTCTGATTTAAAGTAGAAATATTTTCCCAAATTATTTCTCTAACTACTTGATTACAGTCACATAAGAGTTAACCTTTTATGTCAGACCTAAGATATCATCCTTAATAAAATATCTTGGGTTCTGTTACTTGCAAACTTTTATGAGTTTGAGCCTTCTATAGATCCTATGACTCACCGTACTAGTCGTATGGTGTGGGTATGAGTCAGGTGACCTAAATCATAATTTTTCTGGTATGTGGTGGTTGAATTTCTATTGTGGTTATGACTTGGTGGGTACGACTCATATGGTTTGGTGATGGTTCATTTGTTTCATCCTTCACTTAATCTAAAACTTGGTATCTTTACTTGGCTCTAAGTATAAGTGGATCCCTATGAGTTTTATGGATAACGTATGTATGGTATAGTGGAGTCATACATTTTCCAGTATCCAACACCTTTGATTCTATCTTGGATACGACTTATAGGTACTACTAATAAGTTATGGGTAGGAGTGGAGCAAAGGGAGTTGTACGAGGGACAATGTGTGGATGTCCAACTTTCTATTCTGGGTTCAACTGAATGGTACCACTCATATGATGTGGGTATAAGTAGAGGGGTCCAACTATACCAAGAATTTTTATAGTTTAAGCTGGGGGTATTCTGGATATTTTTCCTCTTAATTTTTTTGAACCCACAACTTAAAACACTCCTGGGACTTCATTAACTTACTATTCCAAAACCAAACACTCTAAAATCTCTCAAAACTCTTACTTTAAAAAGAGGCTAGGGTTTCTTCAAGGTGGACAATTAAGTCTCTCAAGGGTGGTTTATCTTAGTCTTCTTTGGTATCTAAGGCATGTTACTCCTCCATAATTATTGGTTCAAACTAAAAGCATGTTTTACTTAATGGTTTTCAAGGCATTATTGTGGATTTGTTTTGGTTTAGAAATTTTTGTTAGGGGTTTTAGTTACTAGTGGTTGGATGATGTTTCCCATGTTCTATTTATGGTTTATCATATTATAATGTTGGTTTGCACATATGGTTGCAATGGAATTGTTAATTGGTTTTTGGTTTTGGTTTTGGAAACTATATACTCTCAAGATATTTGGTAAAATGCCAATGAGAATGTTTTTGTCTCATAGTTTGACTTTTATTGAAAACCTTGCATTGCATAATATGGTAATGGAACCCTAAAGGGTTTGATTTAATTAAATGATTTAGAAAGGCCTTGGTTGCCATGGTTTTGATTGATTTGAAATACTATGGGGTACATGGGAATCCCTTAAGTATTGGCTAATAACATTGCTTGCAAGTTATAGTTGGTATGACGATTCTACTTCATAATGCCTTAGTAGTTAACTTTTGGAATTAGTGGTTTGGTTATGAACTAAAGGTTTTAATTGGGCAATAATGGAAGGTTATGATAGCTAACTATGAAGGTGCGAGTCCAACAAACGAACACTAGAAACTCATGTTTGCCGACATGAGGGTTGGTCATGATTACCTTATACTTGTGGGGTAAACAGGAATCCCCTAATTTTCTACTTATATATATGTATCATGAAGGGCGAAGGGTACACAAGATTCTCTGGCCCCTATGATATCTCCGGTTTATGCAGCTACACGCACTAGGGTCCGTTTAGTGGTAACGTAGGACCCATATAGCTCATGGGTGGTTTTAGGATGGTCAAGCTACATAGCCCAGGTTAAGGATTTAAACACATGCTAAACTCGATTCCCTTCCCCGGCATGGTATATTATGTATGTTTGTGATTGGATAAGGTTATTTACTTTGATTTAAATAATGACATTATTTTATTCTTATTCCTGAGTACATGATAGCGTTCAACCCCTAACCCATCTTCGGGCGTTGTATCCCTAACGATACAGGAATCAGCGATACTACTCCTTCTGCTAAGTAATCTTTGATTTTAGGAACAACTTTATGTTGGACTGAAGTGGTGAGCTTCCATACTCTGGGAGACTCCATTTTATTCCATGGTCATTTTTTTCATACTTTTTGCTTATTTTTTTACTTTTATTTTGGATATTGTTGGGGGGATATCCCAATCGAATATTCTTATATTTCAATTAGAGGCTTTTTGTGACTACTATAGGCATGGGCGTTGTCGGTACTATTGTTAGCCTTGGCATTGGTATTGGTATTGAGGCTGACAACGGTTAGATGTTTGGATGCTTATGGTTATGGATTTTACTATTTTCTTTGATCATTTATTATTTTATCTTGTTATATGTTCGGAATTTATCTGACATAAGGTGTAGGTCAGTTATGGTTGGGTCTTGGGGGTGGTCTCTGATCCCGGTTGGGCTTGAGGTACCTGACACAACTAGGCCCTAGTTCAAGTTGTGTCAGATTTGTATCAGCGCATTAGGTTCATGGTCACTTGTAAGTCAAAAAATCCATGTCGAGTAGAGTTTTTTTATGGGTGTGTAGCGAGCCATACTCATAAGAAAGAGGCTATAATTAAGGAATGTTACTCTTTCTTGTGTTTTTTTTTGAGTTGTAGAGTCTAAGGTCCTGAATTCTCATCCAATCCTTGTTTATTTGCCTTTCAAATCGTTCCCCCTAATGATCTGAAGCTCGAAACTCCTCTGTCCCAACTGAGGATAATGTTGATGGGACCCATTCTACTTATGGTGTCCATTCCTATTCTAGTGGTCCAGTTTTAGATTGTTCAGGAGTTCCATTGGTTCCCTTTACTCCATCTCAAATACCTCAGGATAATGTGATGAATGTTGAGTTTCGCCGGTCAATTCATATGTTGTCATATTTGGTAGCTTCTCAAATCGAGTGTGGTGTTCCTCTACTCCATCTTTTGAGGCCACAAGGGTAGTCCAATTTATGAGTTTAAACCCTCCAAACTTTACTGGTGTTAAGGTAGAGAAGTATCCTTAAGGATTCCTAGATGAGTAGGAAAAACTCTTTCCTATTTTGCATGCCAAGAATCTGGAAGGTGTGAAGTTTACCACCTACCAGCTGAAAGATGTGGTATACCAATGGTTTAAGGAATGGGTTAAGGTAAGGGGTGATGATGTTGCATCATCTCTGTTGGAGGATTTTTCTAATGCTTTCTTGAATAGCTTTTTTCCTTAGGAGTTTAGGAAAGAAAATATGGAAGAGTTTGTTAATCTGAAGAAAGGTAAGATGTCTATCAAGGAGTATGCCTTAAAGTTCACCAGTTATCTCGATATGCTCGAAAGATGGTTTCTAGCTTGAGGTCTGGGATGATGTAGTTCACTTCCTAGTTTTCCAGATATTTGATATTAATAAGTAAGGTTGTCTTGGTTATCGAGGAAATGGATATCTCTAGGTTGGTTATGTACATTCAACAGGTAGAGGAAGAGATACAGAAGTAGGCTGAAATAGGGGATAGGCAATACAAAAAGTTTAGGTTCTCTGAGAAGGGTGGTGCCCAATTATAGGGATGTAGGGATGCTGGTAAGTGTCCCAACAAGAAGTGGGGAAATTCTGGGTCTTACTCGATGGCTAGTGCTTATTATCCAAAGTCATCGGGTGATAGGCGTTTCCATAGTTGCGACAACTTCAGGGAAGAGGGTGCTTAATCTTAGGCTAGTGGGGTCCAGTCAGCTTCATCATATCCTCTCAACTAGATTTTTTTGGTAGGTTGCATTAGGGTTTCTATGTTGAGGTGAGGGATATGTGTTTCAACTGTCGTTAGCCAGGTCATAGGCTCAGAAATTATCCTATTGGTAAGTTTGGTTCAGAGCCGAAAAAAGTTCCAGTTGCTTCATCATTAGATCCAGTACCAAAGGGTGCTCCATCTAGTTATGGCAAAGGTTGAAATTGTCTCTATTCTCTCACTACCTGAACGGAGTCCGAGGCATCGCCTAATGTCGTGACTGGTATGTTGAAACTCTTATCCCAATATATGTATTGTTTACATAATTCAGGATCTACTCTCTCTTATGTGACCTTATTTGTGGTTATACATTTTTCTTTTCATCCTGAGGTTATTTCATACCTTTTTTTAATTCCTACCTCTGTTGGTTACTCTGTGGCTTCTAGAAGAGTCTTTAGTGGGCGTGGTATCTATTGGTAGTAAAGAAACTTTGGTGGATCTATTTGAATTTGATATGGTGGATTATGATGTCATATTAGGGATGGATTGGTTACACTCGTGCCATGCTTCTCTAGACTGTCAGACGTTTAAGGTGTCTTTAAGTTCCCTAATGAATTGGTTATTGAGTGGGAGGGTGGTTTCCTAGATCCTAAAGGGAAGTTCATATCTTATCTTAGTGCTCAAATATTGATCTTTAAGGAGTGTCTCTACCATTTAGTCCGAGTTAAATATTCTAACTTGTATCATCTTTTTTTACATTCCATCCCGGTTGTAAAGGACTTTATTGAGGTCTTCCTGATGACCTTCCTTGTGTTTCTCATGATAGGGAGATTGAGTTTGGGTTTGATATTACTCCAAATAGTCTTCCAATTTCTATTCCCCCTTATAGAATGTCTCCAAATAAGTTAAATAAGCTTAAGGAACAACTCAAGAATCTCATAGATAAGGGTTTCATCCATTATGGTGTGTCCTTGTGGGGTGCACAGGTGTTATTCGGGTGTAAGAAGGATGTTCCCCTTTGGATGTGCATTGATTATCGATATTTGAACAATGAAATGGTAAGGAATAAGTATCCTCTTCTAAGGATAGATGATCAGTTACAAAGTGATAAGTTTTTCTCCAAAATCAATCTTCGATTCGGGTATCACCAGTAGAAGTTTAGGGAGGTAGATACCCCTAAGACTACTTTTCATACTCAGTATGGGCATTTTAAGTTTTTGGTTATGTCTTTCGAGTCGAGCAATGTTCCTACGGAATTCATGAATTTAATGAATAGGGTCTTACAGAAATTTCTAGATCTATTAGTCATTGTTTTTATAGATGACATTTTGGTGTACTCAAAGAGAAAAGTGGGTTATGTTGATCACCTATGCATTTTATTACAGACCTTGAAAGAGAAATAGTTGTATGCTAAATTTTTTAAGTATGAATTCTTGTTGAACGTTGTTACTTTTCTGCGTCATATCATTTCTAGTAAACAGGATCATGGTGGATCCGCAGAAAGTTGCAGTGGTGAATAAGTAGCCTAGACCCATAACTCCAATCGATATTCGGAGCTTCTTTGGTTTAGCAGGTTACTACAGAAGGTTTGTGGAGAGTTTTTCAACTATAGATTCCCCGTTAACTAAGTTGACTCAAAAGAAGGTAATGTTCTTATAGTCTGATACTTATGAGGGGAGTTTCAAGATATTAAAGAATAAGCTAACTACGGCTTTGGTTTTGACTTTTTTGGAAGGCATTGTTGGCTTTGTGGACTACTATTATGCATTCTGTGTGGGACTTAGTTTCATCTTGATGCAGGATGGCAAGGTGATAGCTAATGCTTCTAGGCAGTTGAAGGTGCATGAGAGAAATTATTTGAATCATGACTTGGAATTTCTAGTTATGGTATTCGCGTTGAAAATTTGGCATCACTATTTATATGGAATGCATGTGGATATATTTTACGATCATAAGAGCCTGCAATATGTGTTTACTCTTAATGAGCTTAACCTCAGACAAAGGAGATGGCTTGAGCTTCTCAAGGATTATGACATGAGTCTTCACTATCTTCTAGGTAAAGCTAATGTAGTTAATAATGCTCTTAGAAGGTTATCCATGAAAAGTCTTGCTCATATGAATAAGGAGAGGAGAGAGTTGGTGAAGGATATTCACCGATTGTATAACCTTGGGGTTTGCCTTTTGGACTTCGAGAATGGTGGTGTGTTTATGTAGGAAATGGTGTAGTTGTCACTTTGTGCTGAAATCTAGGTGAAACAGATGTTAGATTCGATCTTAATGAGGTTCAAGGGTGTTATAGGTGGGTAGAATATGGTGGCCTTTGAGATTAGTGGTGATGGTACTTTGCGGTACCAAGGGAGGTTATGTGTTCCTAATTTCAATTATTTGTGAGAGAGGATCTTAGCTGAGGTGCATGAGGCGTGCTATGTTGTTCATCTCAGTTCGATGAAAATATATCATGACCTCAAGAAGGTGTATTGGCGGAATAATATGAAGATGGATGTGGCTAATTTTATGGCCAAGTGTATGGTCTCCCAACAAGTGAAAGTTGAGCACATGGCGCCCAGAGGATTGTATTATGAAATTGAGCTGCCTGAATGGAAAAGGGAAGTGATCAATATGGATTTTGTTACTGGACTCTGTCGGTCTCGGAATCAATTTGTTTTGATATTTGTAATCGTGTATAGGATGACAAAGTCAGCTCACTTTTTTCCAGTGAAGACTAACTTCTTCGATGAGAATTATGCATGGTTGTACCTCCGTGAGATTGTAAAGTTGCATGGGGTACCTATTTCTATCATCTATGATCGTGGTATGCAGTTTTCATCTCACTTTTAGCGGTCATTGCAGAAAGGGTTAGGTACTAAGGTAAGTCTGAGTACTTCTTTTCACCCACAGTCAGATGGGCAACCTGAAAGGACTATTCAGATATTGAAGGATATGCTTTGGGCTAGCATGATTGGTTGTGGTGGTAATTGGGTTAAGTACTTACCTCTTATAGAGTTGCATACAGTAATAACTACCACTCTAGTATTGGGATGGCTCCAATTGAAGCATTGTATGGTAGGAGGAATAGGTAACCTATTGGGTAGTTCGAGCTTAGTGAGGTGGATATTTTTGGACTTGACTTGGTTCACAAAGCTGTGAAGTAGGTAAAGGTGATTTGGAATAGGCTTAAGGCTGCCCAAAGTCCTATGCAGATGTGTATTGGTAATCCATGTCTCTATGTTGAGAAAGTATATTGGTGATCCATCATAAATTGTGCCTATCAAGGATATTGGTATTTTAGATTCCCTATCTTATGAAGAGATCTCGATTAAGATCTTCGATCATCAGGTTCGTCAGTTGTGAACCAAGGAAGTGGCCTCGGTAAATATTCTATAGAGGAACAACAAGGTGGAAGAGGCTACATGGGAAGCTGAAAAGGACATGAAGTCCAAGTAAACATTCCTATTTTCTTCTCCTAAAATTCATGTGGAAGGTATGTGATATTTATAAAGTCTTTTTTTCAAACTTTTTAAAAGGAAAGATTGACTTCCTTGGTATCTTTATTTTCTAACTTGGTTAAAGGTAAGGGTAGAGATGTTTGGGGGTTTAATTATTCTTGTACTACCTTGTCCCATAATTCTAGGACGAATGATCCAAGTGTGGGAGAATTGAAACACCCTAGGTTCTGGTCCTTGCAAAATTTTGTGAGTTTGAGCCTTCTGTTTATCATACAACTCACCATACTAGTTGTATGATATGGATATGGGTCAGGTGACCCAACTCGTAAGTTATCTGTTGTGTGCTGGTTATGTTTCTATTTGGTTATGACTTGGTGGGTATGGGTCGTATGAATTGGTGATGGTTCATTGGTTTTTTCATTCACTTAATTTGAAACTTTGTAACTTGATTTGACTCTAAGTACCGGTGACTCACTATGAGCCGTGTGGATAGGGTACGAGTGGTATAGTGGATTCGTACATTGTCCAGTGTCCAACCCTTTTAAATTTCTATTGGATACGACTTATGGGTACTACTCGCATGTCATGGGTATGAGTGGGGCAAGGGCATTTGCATGGGGTACAGTGTGTGGATGTCCAACTTTCTATTTTGGGTACAATTGGATGGTACCATTCGTATGATATGGGTAAGAGTGGAGGTGTCCAACCATACCGACCTATGAGAATTTTTACAATTTAAGCTGGGGGCTGGACATTTCCCATCTTAACTTCTTTTGACCCCACAACTTAAAACACTTTTGGGACATCATTAACATACTATTCCAAAATAAAACCCTCCAAAATCTCTCTTAAAACTCTTAGTTCAAAAATAGGCTAGGGTTTCTTCAAGGTGTACAATTAAGTCTCTTAAGGGTGGTTTCTCTCTATATTCTTCGGTCTCTAAGACATGTACTTCTCTGTCTTTGTTAGTTAAAACTAAAAGCATGTTTTACTTTATGGTTTCCAAGGCATTTTGTAGGTTTGTGTTGGTTTTGAAATATGTGTTGGAGGTTTTAGTTACTAATGGTTGGATGATGTTTTCCCAAGTTCTACTTATGGTTTTTCATGTTATAATGTTGGTTTGGACATATGGTTTCATGGCAATAGTTAATTGGTTCTTGCTTTTCGTTTTGGATACTATATGCCTCAACATGTTTGTTAAAATGCCAATGAGAATGTTTTTGTCACATAGTTTGACTTTTACTGAAAAACGTGCATTGCATAATGTGGTAATGGAACCCTAAAGGGTATGATTGAATTAAATTATTTGTAAAGGCCTTCGTGGACACAGTTTTTATTGATTGGAAATCCTATGGGGTACATGGGAATCTCCTCAATATTTTATAATGACATTGCTTACAAGATATAGTTCCTATGAAGATACCACTTCATAATGCCTTGGTAGTTAAATTCTGGAATTTGTAGTTTAGTTATGTTCTAAAGGTTTTAATTGGGCAATAATAGCGAGTTGTGATAGCTATCAATGAAGGCGTGAGTCCAACGGATGGACACTTGAAACTCATGTTTACCAATATGAGGGTTGATATTGGAGACAATATATTGGTGGGGTATATGGGAATATCTTATGGTTATACTTGTATATATGTATCATGGAGGGTGACGGGTACATGGGAATCCCTGACCCCCATAATATCTTCGGTTCGTGGCTATATGTCTTGGGGCCCATTCAAGAAGTAACAATGGACCCATATAGCGCATGGGTGGTTTTAGGACGGTCAAGCTAGACAACCCAGGTTAAGGATTTAAATGCATGCTAAACCTGATTCCCTTCCCCCACATAGTATATATGTATGTACGTGAATGCATGCTAAACCTAATTTTGTTCCCCGGCTTGGTAAACCTGAGTACATAATAGATTTCACTTGATAACTCATCTTCGGGCACTGTATCCCCACGCAAAGAAGGAAACGACCATTCTACTCCTCTTGCTCAGTGATCTTAGATTTCAGGAACAATTTTGTGTTGGAGTGAAGTTGTGATCTTCCATACATAGGAAGACTCCATTTCATGCCATGGTCTTCTTTTCATACTTTTGCTTATTACTTGAACTTTGGTTTTTTCTATGGTTGGGGGCATGTCTCGACTAGATGCTCTTAG
Organism: Capsicum pubescens; assembly: GCA_030864215.1. Lineage (NCBI taxonomy): Eukaryota > Viridiplantae > Streptophyta > Magnoliopsida > Solanales > Solanaceae > Capsicum > Capsicum pubescens. The sequence continues at coordinate 221,252,231 of CM061540.1, read as the reverse complement.
ACTTCAGTTGGAGGCTTTGTGTGACTACTACAGGCATTGGCGGTGTCGGTATTGGTGTCAGCCTTGGCATTGGTATTGGCGCTGACATTGGTTAGATGTTTACATGGTTATGGTTATGGATTTTATTTTTTTCATTGATCATTTATTGTTCTATCTTGTTTTATGTTAGGAATTCACCCTATATAGGGTACAGGAGGGTTATGATTAGGTCTTTGGGTGGTTTTGATCCCGGTAGGTCTTGAGGAATGCGACACGACTAGGTCCTGGTTCTGATCGTGTCACTTAATCTCCTTAAGGCGTGTCTCCTAATTTTCTTTACCTTTGACCATTTTTGACAACAATGCCTCCATTCTCGATTTAGTGTCTCAGTTGCCCGGTGGAACGTACCTATTTCCCTTCTCCATGTAGTTGACCTTTATCCACCTATCACCATTAAGCTCCCTACTATGATCATTGTATCTATCTCTCTAATAGTTCCAACATTGGTTTCTCTACCCTTTTTTCTTAGAAACCCTCCAATTCTCGATCAAGATACTTATCCTTCTCATCCATGTCAGACTCATAATCCCAGGAGTTTGAACCCTGTGCACATACCATGTTTACATTATTAGAATTTACTATTGAAAACTTCTTAGTCAGCAATATAATATCAGTCTTTAGTTGTGGACTCTCGTTTTCGAATGAATCATCCAATGCTCTATGGTCAACGAAAGCTCCAATGTCATAATTCCCAGCACCCTTCTATGCCTCCCGAGTATGCCACCCTCAGTTAGTGAGAGAGATTATTTTAGAACCTCAAAAGATTTTTGCCAATGTAATTTTATGAATGATCCTCTAGTGATTGTGTATGACATGGCTCGGGAACTGATGTTTCAGGGCTCTATAAAATATCTTCGGCAAACTCATCCCAGAAATACAATGATTTGATACCATGATCAACTTCTTCTTAAGTTGGAACCAAGCCTTGTACATTGACTCTGAATGTAGCTCCCTGAAGTTGTATATCTCGTCTTTAAACTACAACTTTCTAGCCGGAGGAAAAAAATGATTCAATAATTGCTCGTGCAACTCATTCCAAGTGGTAACAGGTCCTCTTTGAAGTTCCCTAAACCACTTAGAAGTTTCTCCAGTCAACGAGAAGGGGAACAACCTCATTCTAAGTTTCTCCTGGTTTACCCTCAGAGTTTTATAAGTGCATATCCTAACAAAATTAGGAAGATGTATATTTTTGTCATATGTAGTCGATCCTAAAAATACACCTTTCAAATTCAGAAGGGGGATCATGGCACTAGTTAAGTTAAATATCACATAGGGGGAAGTATAGGAGGAATGACAACTCTTGTTTCTTCTGGCTCACTATATCACATATCCACTTCATTATCATATGGATAAAAGTACTGGAATTCTAGGATCACATGAGCCTGACCACTTTATTCTCTATCTAGATTATCGTGGATATTGTTTGATGATCACCTATCGGTCTTATCCTTGCTAGATTTTCCTACTAATCTAATTGGGACTCCTTGTCCCTTCTCCAGTTAGTAGCATCTTCCAACAACTTCTTTATCTATCGATAATAAATATTCTGAGGATCACATGGAACAGGGGAAGGTACCACATTAGGATTATCCCAAACCCCTTCTAAATGGCCTGCACATACTTGTTCCATCAATGTCTGATTTAGCTATAACAATCTCTCTAGGTTAGTATTTAGTGAGATTAAGGGATTTCCTTGACTCCTAGTGTTAGGAATACACCATCCTATACCAAACTAAGAACATAAAAATAAGGACCAAAAAACTTTAATCAACACTTACACCATCTTCCCCGGCAACGGTGTCAAAAATTTGATCAATGCCCAAACTACACCTCCAACTAAAGAATAAAGTGGTTGTTGTCAAGTAAAGTAATGTAACTAGGTTGGGGTCAAACTCTCAAGGAATATGTGGATTTGTATCCCTAGCTTTCTGAACTCAACGGGAAGAACTGAAAGTAAATAGGGGTTTTTTGTAACAATCTCAAACAAGTAATAGAGTTCAACTTTGTTTGTAATCAGTCGGAGATGAAAACTAGGATCGTTTTCCCCCTGAATTCTCAACTCAATAGGATTAACATGCTTTATTGTACCAAGGAAAACCAACGGTCTGAAGGTTTGATTTTTAGGGTTTTCTTGTATCCTATAAATACTTTTTGATATTTTTAGTTAGTTTACACAAAGATATTTCAGACCGTTGGTTTTCCTTGGTAAGTGACAGACCTCTTGTACAACTCTGAAATATCTTTGTACTTATCCCTCTAGAACTTACTAAGGTCACCTATGGATTTTTGGTGGCACCTACAGACCGTAGGTTCCCTTTCTAATTGACATGATCTTCTTTTTCCTACTTTTGAGCCTCTAGAATTCATGTTCTAACAACTACTTTGGTCATCTATGCCCCATAAGTGGCACTTACGCCCAAAAATGCCTAGGTAAGTAGCCCAAACTTCAACTTTAATCTTTTTCTTTAGTTTACGATATAATCAAAACACATCATATCTAAAAAAATACCTAAGAAACTTTCATATTTTGATCATTTTAAGCATCAAAAGTTTTATAAATCCATAGCACATCACCTGTCCCCATAATAGTTTTTATTTTGATCCTTTGCCTCAAGTTTTAAGAGTCCTTAATAGACCCTTATACCTTGGCTTGAAAACTTTCCATCTCTCTGTCCAAATACTTAGCCTCCTCCTAAGAGTTAGATTCATCATGTCTAACAGAATTACCTCGCAAGCCTATTGCATTTACCTTTTCATCTTTTATAGTTTCAAACATCTTTGTAAGAAACCCAATCTCCATCCTTAGTTTACAACCTATTAATACATTGTATTATCTAAGGATCTCTGCTCACTAGAAGAACAAATAACATAAGTACAGTACCCTCTTTCTGCCTCCCGAGTATGCCATCCTCAGGTTATGTTAGAGACTTAATCTACAATTTTTGTTGCTATGTTCCAATGAAGTCTCATGACCCCACCCCTAATAGTATCATTAACAACTTTACTATTTACATTCAGGGCTCTATAAATTATCTCAAGAAAACTCCTTAAAATTCTGTGATTGGTCCCCATCATCAACTTTTCTAGAACCTCAACTATATCTCATACAATGCCTCTGAATGCAATTACTTGATATTATAAATTTCATCCATCAATTGCAACATTCTAGGAGGCTGGAAAAATTGATCCAATAATTATTTATACCAATCGTCCCAAGTATTGATGGACCCGCGAGGTAATTCCCATAACTAAAATGTAGCTACAAATTTAAGTGAGAAGGCAACAACCTAAGTCTCAAAGATTCCTAACTCACCCCAGGCAAATTATACTAAGTGAAAATACCAAGGAAATTCATAATGTGCATGTTTGCGTCATTATTCAACAAGACAATAAACATATTTTGGATTAAGATATTAAATCATAGCACTCGTAATGTCATACATCACTCCTTGTGGAAACTCAGGAGGAATGATAGCTCTTGTCTCGATCGGCTCAAAATACCCAAAAAAAAAATCAAGTCATAAAAATTGGTAAATACTAATAGGTTGGTTGTAGTTGAAATCTTTCTCTTCTAACTATATCTCTGTCGAGTGCTGCTCGATGCTCTTCTTTAAATCTCACTCTTTTCTCTTTTGTTACATAATGGGAATTTGTCTGCCTCGTACTCTCTTCATCTAATGACCATGCATTAGTCTGTGCAGATATCATTTGAACCCCATGTGAAGGTTGAAGATTTATTTTTGGTTCATCCAAAACCCAATCATGTCGAACTCCGTGCTCATGTTCTGCCATCCTATGATTCTTTTAAAAGGTTCTTTCTAGTCAGGATCAAGTAGGATCAAGGGATTGAATTGAATCTTAGTACTGGGCATACACCAGTTATAGCCTAAAAATAACAGAAAATTGAAAACCAACAACCTCAAAAAAAATCAATCAATCAATACATCATCGTATTCTTCGTCAATGATGCAAAAAATTTGACGTCGCCCAATATTAACCCATCAATAAAGCATAATGTAGTCGCTATCAAATAAAGAACCCAAGAAAGGTTAGGGTCACACCCACAGGGAATAGGACGAATCTCAGTCAAACACTCACTGAAGTAGCCAGAAAGTGTAGAAAGTAAATGAGTGATTTTGTGAGAACAGTAAGAGTGGCAACACATCCTTAGCACTTTAAGTTGAAATAAATATGAGATGATGTAACGCCCCAATTTTCTAAACCGAAATGCTACACGGTGATCATGACCCCGAAGGACCACAAGATAACCCATTACTGATATCTGTACCTGTAAACTGCATAATATCTCATAAAATTTGTGGAAATATGAATTGTAAGGCCATAAGGTTCAATACTGATACATATCTGAAAAACATAATATAACAATACCAAAAAGAAACATAAATACTGAAGTCTGAACATCTAATCTGACATCTAGTCCGAAAGCCTCTAACTAAACTAAATAAGGAGTTGAAGGAACATGTCTCCAACTAATTCCATGAACTAAAAAACTAATCTGAGATACTGTAATAAAGTAATATTAATATTGCCCTCGAATGAAGAGGAGCACTGGCTGCTGAAATCTGCAATGTTACTGGTGCTATGAAACTCGTGCCTCTGTACCTATGGCATCAAATAAAACACCATGGCGCGAATGCGTCAGTACGACTGAATGTACTGAGTATACGAGTGAGGTAGGATAACTACAAAGGGTTTTATATGCATGAACAATGCTGACTGATATGAACGTGAGAATACATACATACAAATGTAGCTGCAACTAAACTCGTAGTGATACTGACTACTGAATCTGAATACTGACAACATGAGTTTATTGATGCTGAGATACTGAATGACTGAGTTTACTGATATTGAGATACTAAATGACTGATTTTACTGATATTGATATGTAATTAACTAATAAGTGAGGAACTGATATTGTATTGCTGAATACTGGGATACTAATACTATATTACTGATAAAGGAATGATTGTTTCTGATAGTTCTGATTATGAAGAACTGATTTGATTGACCGTATATAATAGTCTTGAAACTGAGCTCGTGATAACATGACTACTGAGTATGAATATTGATGACATGTATTTACTGATAACATATCATAAATGATAACTTAATTCTGATAACTGATATTTCTGATAACATGAGTTCTGATAACTGATAGTATGAATGACTGTATCTGACAGTCCTGATATCCTGCAGAGCTATCTGAGTTCTTTTACTGAGACTGATACTGAAACTGTGGGAAGTAGTTATCTAACCGACATGCCCTAAATATGCTATAATAGCTAAGCTGGGGTCCAATATCTGCCCTGATTAGAAGGGTGTCAATACTGCGCCACTAGTAAGGACAAACTGTGAGTGACACTCATCTGGCAGGTACTCAATGAGAATGGTGGGAACCCTAAACTGATAGGTTAAAATACCTCATCAACCCTAATCTAATAGGTTAAGATGTCTTAACCTATGCTGGCTACATAGTTCTAGAATGCAAGGACTGCTTCTAAGAATCACACCCTCTACTGGCAGGTGAGTTCCTATCCTTGGGTTTGCTTGGTTCTGAATCCTAATCCTAACTGAATGACACTAAACTGATTATACTGAACTGATTTCCTAGTTCGTACTATATTAAATGAACTATTACTGATTGTTCTATTTAACTGAACTGAAAATAAACTGAATTTATTGATGTCTGAACTAAATACTGAACTAAATTGTACTGATACTGAGATTTACAGAATTCCATAGACTGACAGAAATATTACTGAGATTACGTAGATTACTGAGTACTGAGTAAAACTAAACTAATATTTCTTTTACATGAGTTTTCCTGAGTCATGAGACTGACTAAAGTCTATGGAATCATAGCTTGAGTTCAGATATCGTGAAACATGACATGGCTCTAGGCACACAACTATATTTTTTGGGTACGTATACCCCCAAGACTCGATAGAAGGAAACTGACACACATGACATGACTTGATCACAAGATTTGAGTCCACAATTCACAATATCATAAGCAGGGGATAGTATACTTCATGTATTTATTCAATATTTCAAACATTATAGGAAAAGCATGAATATATTTTGTGTACATAATTTATATCTCCATTATCATACATGCTTTATACCACAACAATAACAACACATAATTTGCATGTAAATTCATATTGGAGTGTATGGCTAACATGAACTTGTTATTTAAATATCATTAAATCATGTAAATATGAAGTTCTAACATACTAGGCATTTTATCGAACACTTTGCATGCATTCTTTAAGGCATAGGTGGATTTCATACTTGCATTCTATCAATCCATCCAAAGATTATGTTTTTCAACTAACAACATAACTTTCATGATATATACAGTCACGATACTATTATATAGCAAAACAAACAAGCATCAACATGGGTATGATCATATCACCACAACCAACCAAGCTTTCGTATTTTAAAGATTGATTCTTGAACTCCACAGATGAAAGGAATCCATGGATGAACACTACGCATACCTTGGAAGAGAGGTTCTTGATGATTGACGGAGAATTTCCTTGAAATTTGATCTTCAAGCTTGATTGTGCAACCCTAGTTGTTTTTCTCCTATGGTGCTCTTGGATAATGAACTTTGAGATGTTAATAGGGCTGTAATGTGTTTAGAAGCTATAAATTTCGTAGGGTTAAGTTTAGGGATGTGTAAGGAGTGTTAAAAGACTTAATTACCCTCAAAATAACTCAAAACGGAGTGTTTTTCGCACTTGGAACTGACTTAGGCGGCGCCTAACCAATCGCCTAAGTTTGGTTGGGCGGCGCCTAACCAATCGCATACCCTTACTGTCTCTCACGAAAATGGGCAAAACCTTTCGCTCGGGTATTGGATTAAGGCGAAATTGGTATAGTTGGAAAGCTAATTCGATTCTTTATAAATTGGTGGGTATAAATATTCAGAAATACCATATTAAAATTGAGTTATACTCGATCAAATATGACCCTTACAAAATCAAACACTAAAACTTGATGGATTCAAAAACTCTTATCTTGTATTACCTTAAGTGACTCATATGAACATGATTAACACATCATAATCTATCTTATATCTAGGATACTCATTGTAAGTCATGCACTAAAATTCTACTCACAGGATAGGAAGTTTCATACGTAGGAAAAATGGTTCATCTCCTAGCTTAGAAACATGCGGGGTATTACAATATCCCCCCTTAGGAACATTTAACCTCGAATGGAAATTAACTCAGGTGGGAGAGATGATAAGATGAAGTATGTACAAGACATACACTAATAGAACATAGGTTCATGACTGACATGACTGAAAGCTGAGCACAACATACTGAACATGCATATCTGATGCAAGGGAAACGAATTCATGAATATAAGACTGAGGATTCTAATAAAGTGAGTTTTCTCAAAATGAGAATGCATATCTGATGCACAACTAAAAGGATGAATCCATGCATATCTGATGCATGATTATATGACTGACATGATACGTGAATGCATGACTTAAAGTACTGATGAGCTGATCACACATATGTGATGCATGAATTCATGACTAAACTTACTCATGAATATCCAATGGTAAAGGTATTAAGTTTGAACTGAAAACTGAGCATGGAACTGAATACCATATTTGGTACTGAAATATAAACATGAGAATGAGTAAGTTTAAGGAAAACTGTTACCTTGAACTAAAAATACCGATAAGTTTGAGATTAATTACTCCATATGCATGATCGGAAACATGAGAACATAACTGAGTCTGGGATGTGGTAGATATACTTAATATCATGATCTAAAAAAATCTTTAAAACATGGCATACGACTGAAGTTGGAGTTTGAGGGTTAACTTATGAGTACCCCTTCTCCAAACTAGATTCATCAAAAGAAAAGAGAGCAGCATATTTATGTCATGAAAGTTTAGGGGTATGATATATCTCCCCCTTGGGACACGATGTCCCTCAAAGAATACTAACTTGGATGAGTTACTGAGGGGAATGAGGCGATGCGCAAGACACATAGGAACTGAGTCATGACTAAATAGCTAGGATCTGAAACTGAGACATGATACATGAACTGAGTTGAACACGAGTGCATAAATATACTAACTTATCTGATTAACTGAATAACTGATAGCTGAATACTGGATCTTCAAAGCTAAACTGTACTTAGTCTGAATAGCTGGGCTGAGATTTTTGAGTTTTATGCATAGAAGATAAGGACTAACTGAGTAGAATGAGGTATCTGAGCATGGATTTATGAAGTCTGTATTATTTGAGAATGCGAGACTAAGAGTACGACATGGCACTGAGGTATTCTATAAACTGGGGTACTAAAACACTGATAACTGAGTACTGACAACCTAAATGCTATGTTCAAACATGTATGGAACTGAACTGAGTTTCAAATTTGGTTATTGAACTGAAGATGACATTATAGCTAAGCCTATAACTAGTACAGAAGTACTAAATTTTGAGGCTAAGTAACTGGTAACTGAAGCCATGGTTCTGTAGGACTATCTTAGTCCTTTACTGAATATTGATTTCTAAGTTATCGTTGTAACTGAGTTTTAGACTGATATTGAAGTACTGAATTCAAGGACTGAACACTGATCACTGAGTGCTGGATACTGAAACTATAATTGAGTTGGCAACTGAGTTTTTGATGGCTACATGCTGGGGACTGACATAAGTCAAGGATCTAAATGTACACTTACACATTGTACTTTCCCAACTTCTAAATACAACCCCTTTCTAGACATTTACTTGCACATTTATCATGACATTCAATCCTATCTTCACAACTATACCCTTGTGCAAAGTAAGCATACATCAATCTTCTCTTATCTAAACAACTGCTCTTCACTACACTGTTCCATAAGGAGAGCTAACTGGAGGAGTAAATCAAGAGGACCTGAAACATGAATAGATACAAACTAAACTTGACACATGACTAAAACTTAAGGAATAAAATATCAATAGTTTGGATTTACCAATAAGGTTTGAACTGAGGATATACATGACGTAGTCTAAATATATCAGATCTATAGGGGCATAGCATGAGTCATGAAATCTAAGTATACTGGAAAGCATGATATGTGTACATGAGTCATGAGCTGCATAACCTGAGTCTAGAGTTTCTGTACTCGTGGGACATGATTCGTAATACTGAGGGAGCTAGAACTAAACCCCTTATACTGGGAACTGAAGGCGCACATAATCCCATGGAAAGTGTGTGAAAGTAGATTGTACTCATGGAACATGACTCGTACTGCGGAGTAAAAGGGACTCCTTATGTTGGAAATTGAATTCATACATAATTATGGAAAAATAGATACATGAGCATAGTTCATGACTATAGAGTTGGTATGTAATGCCTGAGTTGGTTTCGTGATAGATGAAGTGAAAAACTCTGCACTGAGATGAGAATGGGTCTGGAATTGTCTTCCATTACTTTTTTCTATACATACTGGCTCTACTACTGAAATATGAGGGTCTGGCTTAGGTACTTGATCTACCATCACATACCTACATTCTGTTCAACACCTTCCTGTCTTACTAAGCACATCATCTGATTTGGTTTCCTCATATACTGCTAATATCATATTCACACCTTCATGCTTAATTTTGAGTTAATTAACTTAAGTTTTTAGCTCGTACTGTTCAAGCCTACTGATCTAATCCCCATGAATACATAATCTGATCAAATAGAATAATAATATATCAACTCTGCTACTGCTAAACTTCTAAGTTCAAGAATGAGTTCTCTTGATCATGAATAAAATCTGTACGACCTTTGAATGATAATGAACTGATGGGATATTGTTTGAGTCTGTGGTTAATCCCATAACTTACTGTAGGGACTGTCTGAGAAATCCCTATCTTTAGGACTTTGAACTTCACTGTTTCTGTTACCTTGAAAGTAAGGTAAAGTGAACATGAGGGGTGCATGATATGAATCTACATGGATTCCTTAAAGAAACTTGCTATAGCACGATCTTGAGACATTAAAGATGGGAAACTGTTCCTAAAACATCTCATAGCCTCCTTCACATAAGTGTGGTGCACAACACGCCCATGTACAAGACTCTACTTGATGCAGCTTTAAGACTTCCTAGGACACTGTTGAACCTTAGACTTTGATACCAAGTTTGTAATGCCCTAATTTCCTAAAGTGAAATGCTACACGGTGCTCATGACCACGAAGGACCACAATCTAACCCATGACTGATATCTGTACCTATAAACTGCACAATATCTCATAAAATATGCGGAAACATGAACTATAAGGCCATAAGGTTCAATACTGATACATATCTGAAAAACATGGTATAACAATACAAAAAAGAAACATAAATATTGAAGTCTGAACATCTAATCTGACATCTAGTCTGAAAGCCTCTAACTGAACTGAATAAGGAGTTGAAGGAACATGTCTCTAACTAACTCTATGAACTGAAAAACTAATCTGATATACTGTTATAAAGTAATAATAATATTGTCCTCGAATGAAGAGGAGCATTGGCTGCTGAAATCTGCAATGCTACTGCTACTCTGAAACTCATGCCTGTACCTATAGCGTCAAATAAAACACCATAAAGTGAATGCGTCAGTACGACTGAATGTACAGAGTATACGAGTGAGGTAGGCTAAATACAAAGGGTTTTATATGTATAAACAATGCTGACTGATATGAATGTGAGAATACATACAAACATATGTAACTGCAACTAAACTCGTGGTGATAATGACTACTGGGTCTGAATACTGATAACATGAGTTTACTGATGCTGAGATACTGAATGACTGAATTTACTGATATTGAGATACATAATGACTGAGTTTACTGATATTGATATCTAATTCACTAATAAGTAAGGAACTAATACTGTATTATTGAATACTAGGAGACTGATACTATATTACTGATAAAGGAATGAATGTTTCTGATAGTTCTGATTATGAAGAACTGATTTGATTGACCGTATATAATAGTCCTGAAACTGAACTCGTGATAATTTGACTACTGAGTATGAATACTGATGACATGTATTTACTGATAACATATCATAAATGATAACTGATATATCTGACAACATGAGTTCTAATAATTGATAGCATGATTAACTGTATCTGACAGTCCTGATATCCTGAAGAGTTATCTGAGTTCTTTTACTGAGACTGATACTGAAACTGTTGGAAGTAGTTATCTAACCGACATGCCCCAAATACGCTATAATAGCTAAGATGGGGTCCAATATCTGCCCTGATTTGAAAGGTGTCAATACCGCGCCACTGGTAAGGACAAGCTATAAGTGACCCTCATCTGGCAAGTACTCAATGAGAATGGTGGGAACCCTAAACTGACAGGTTAAACTACCTCATCAACCCTAATTTGACAGGTTAAGATGTCTCAACCTATATTGTCTACATTGCTCAGTAACACAAGGACTATTTCTAAGAATCACACCCTCTACTGGCAGGTGAGTTCCCATCCTTGGGTTCGCTCGGTGCTAAATCCTACTCCCAACTAAATGACATGAACTGATTATACTGAACTGATTTCCTAGTTCTTACTAGAATTAACTGAACTTTTACTGATTGTTCTGTTTAACTGAACTGAACATGGACTGAGTTTATTTATGTCTCAACTGAATACTGAACAAAATTGTACTGATACTGAGATTTACTGAATTCCATAGACTGACGGAAATATTACTGAGATTACATAGATTACTGAGTACTGAGTAAAACTAAACTAATATTTCTTTTACATGAGTTTTCCTGAGTCATGAGACTGACTGAAGTCTATGGAATCATAGCTTGAGTTCGGATATCGTGAAACATGACATGGCTCTAGGAACAAAGCTATATTTTTTTAGTTCGAATACCCCTAGGACTCAATAGGAGGAAACTAACACACATGACATGACTTGATCACAAGATTTGAGTCCACAATTCACAATATCATAAACAGGGGATAGTATACTTTATGTATTTATTCAACATTTCAAACATGATAGGAAAAGCATGAATATATTCTGTGTACATAATTTATCTCCATTATCATACATGCTTTATACCACAACAATAACAACACATAATTTGCATGGAAATTCATATTGGAGTGTATGGCTAACATGAACTTGTTATTTAGATATCATGAAATCATGTAAATATGAAGTTCTAACATACTAGGCATTTTATCGAACACCTTGCTTGCATTCTTTAAGGCATAGGTGGATTTCATATTTGCATTCTATCAATCTATCCAAAGATCATGTTTTTCAACTAACAACATAACTTTCATTAGATATACAGTCACGATACTATTATATAGCAAAACAAATAAGCATCAACATGGATATGATCATATCATCACAACCAACAAATCTTTTGTATTTTAAAGATTGATTCTTGAACTCTACAGACGAAACAAATCCGTTGATGAACACTACGCATACCTTGGAAGGGAGGTTCTTAATGATTGAAGGAGGAATTTTCTTGAAATTTGATCTTCAAGCTTAATTGTGCAACCCTAGTTGTTTTTCTCGTATGGTGCTCCTGGATAATGAACTTTGAGATGTTAATAGGGTTGTAATTTGCTTAGAAGCTATTAATTTCGTAGGGTTAAGTTTAGGGACGTGTAATTAGTGTTAAAAGACTTAATTGCCCTCAAAATAACTCAAAACGGAGTGTTTTTCGAACTTGGAACTGACTTAGGCGGCGCCTAACCAATCGCCTAAGTTTGGTTGGGCGGCGCCTATCCAATCGCGTACCCTTACTATCTCTCAGGAAAATGGGCATAACTTTTCGCTCGGGTATTGGATTAAGGAGAAATTGGTATCATTAAAAAGCTAATTCGATTATCTATAAATTAGTCGGTATAAATATGCATAAATACCACATTAACATAGAGTTATACTCGTTCAAATATGACCCTTACAAAAATGAACAATAAAACTTGATAGATTCAAAAACTCTTAGTTTGTATTACCTTAAGTGACTCATGTGAACATGCTTAACTCATCATAAGCTATCTTATCGCTTGTATACTCATTGTAAGTCATGCACTTAAATGCTACTCCTAGGATAGGAGGTTTCATACGTAGGAAAAATGGTTCATTTCCTAGCTTAGAAACATGTGGGGTATTACAGACGAATACAAGGACTGTGTTCCTCCTAACTTCCTAACTCCCCAATAATTTCTCATGCTTATTAAACTATCTTGATGCCTTCCATAAGAATATAACAAGTTATGTATCACCAATCGTCTTTTGAACACCTTTGGTGAATTTCATGCATCTCCTTTGGAGTCTCTTAAGTGTTGCATTACTAACCCTTGTCCTAGATCCCATATTAACTATTTAATTTTGGGTCTCAAGGTATAGATAAAGGTTGATAACTTCACATTACTACTATTATCTCCTTTAGAAAATCAAAATACATGCAAGAATGTAAATTAAGAAAGAATTTGCGCTTCTTATACTTTATCATTCCTTTAGTGTTCCCACAGTCCTAGTTAGGAGGTTTAGCCGCTCATGTTTACAAGAATTCCCATAGAATTCATAATAGAAAGCATATGAATAATTTTACAATAAATTAAGAATGAAAACCATAATCTCAAATGAATACCATAATCTCAAATTAATCTCAAACCGTAAAAAACAAGAACAAAGATTCCAAGATCAAAAGTGTATCTAAAAATAAATATAATGTTGTAAGTATAAAAAGTGTGTAAACTAATAACAAACCAATAGGGTATTTATAAGATACATCAGAACCCTAAATAGGAACACCATGTTGAGACCTACCTACAAACCTACTTACGGGCCATAGGTGATGGGTCGTAGGTACTACCTAAGAACCGTAGGTGGGTCATAAGTCTTAGAGGAAATCAGCAGTTTCAGATCTTCTACTTATGAGGGTACTTACGAGGGGCATAAGTACCACTTACACCCTTGAGTAATCCTTTGTAGGTCTTAGAATAACTTGGCCTCTTCAAAACATTAAGAAATCTTTACACTGTTACTTACGATGGCACTTGCGGAGGGCGTAAGTCCCACTTAAGGTCTGTAAGTGGGCTCGTACATGTGTCCTCTACAATACTTCAGATCTTTTTTTCTCCTTTTTTCCTCCTAACCCTATTTTCATGCAAAACAACCACAAAAACACATCACATCTAACATAAAGGACCTAAGTACTTTCTTAATTTCCAATTTTAAGCATCGAAAGTTCCACAAAACCATGGCACATCAACTTGCCAGAGAAATGAAATAAAAATGTTGAACAAATATAATATAGGACTAATACATATAAATCAGTCCCCAAATATGGTAGAATCAGTACAGGATCTTCTAATATAATAAAAATACAAAATGAAATAATAAGTGAATATATAGGTACAACCCATATCTGAATAAAACATTGAGATCGGTCTAATACATAAAAGGGAGTATAGCATTAATCCAAATTCCAGGAGCTCACCCAAAATCTCAAATACATAGCTACTCTACAGGAGGCACACAACAATAGTGAGAAGTCGTATTATGATCATTAGGCTAAAGAAGTGTAGTATGAATATCAAGAATATGGTACTTCGTAGGCAACGGCCAACTAGGCTCCAAAGATTATGCAAATATATACAACCAAATATCTAAGAAACATAGGGAGCATGTAGGGATTAACTATCTTATTCTAACCATACATAGGCGCTAAGAACTATGTATATCATTTTTCCAATATACAAATAAAGGGTGGAAAAGGGATATATAGTTATATACAATGCCAAGTAATCGATATAAACCATGAATAAGCAATGAAAGAGAGGGATATACGGTAATACCATAACTAGACATATATATATATATATATGCATATAGGTATACAGGGCTACTTAAAGGTAATAACCTAAGGTAGTCAATCTATCATATTAAGGCATCCTAATCAAGTTGCAAAGATTAGCATGATCTGGGCCTATAACTAGAAAGTCTAACAAATAATTATCTGTAATAATAACCATAAAGGGAAAGAAATTAGAATCGTACCTCAAATCATCAAAGAGTCTAATAATCAACCTGCCACCAACTAACCATAATAGGATAAATATAGTAAACAGTTAGTCTAGACAAAAAATACCAAAAATGATCCACATAACCCTAAAGGGTTAATCAACACACAACACATAGAAAACAACACTCATCACCTATACCTATGAAACCCTCTATAAGGCTTATAGATGTATGAACCAAACAACATACTAGTGATAAGCAATGCGTATGCAAGAATGAATGCAAAGTAAAATCCATAATACCATAAATGATCCAAGTTCCATAAAGTAACACAATAAATACATTTCTTCCATCTCAATGGATCGTAAAAGCAAGACCTACGATAATCTCACTTATCCAGCATGATGACTCATAAATTAGGAGGCCTCTAAGGTGTTTAATAAAACTCGTATACACCAACCTAGTCCAGATCTAGGATCTCTAATTTTGATCATCAACGACATACTCCATCCAGTACCAGAGAGATGTATAGATAATAAATGCACGGACTCAAATTATTAGTAAAAGAGTGTAAGTATGTAAATATGTAGCCCAAGATTAACTTTAGGACAAAACTAGTATCAAAGAGTAGAAAGGGTCGGAGTGTCACTCGGTTGAAGTAAATTTTTGTAGTAAAACTGTTGACCAAAATTTATCTCATTCAAATCTCTAAACATCATTTTTAATTTCAAAAGATCATAATTCATCCATTAAGATGATATGATTCCAATTAAGAAATAATTCATTTTAAAAATAAAAAGTTGGAATAAATCCATTTTTTTAAGAAATTAGTAAAAAACCACAGTTTTAGTTGGAATCATACAATCAAGTGAGCATGAATGTGTCGAATCTATGCATGCCATAACTAGTATCCAAACAATACACTTATAATTGTCTAGACGTTCATAGACTACATCTACATCCTTTAAAAGGATAAAACACTCTCCGAGAATTTGACTAATATCATAATAACGACCTCAAGTGAATAATCTATAACCAGCATAACCATAATACCATAATCATGGAAAAACCATGCTAATCCACTAGGTCAAGTAGTAAACCTTATACTAAAGGTCCTTATCCTCGGCTATTTCTAACATGCTTATAAGCTAGGGTTATAGGATCCTATTGGGATAACAAGTATTTCATCTTAAGGGTTGATTCACACTTCTATCCCCTGAGCTCTTAATTTAGGCTAAGTCATGGTGTTCTATCCATAATCATATCATAACATCCCTATCTAAAATATAATATATATATAAAATACACTATCTCGTGAAGAAGAGTAGCCAAAAGCCTTCTTCGATGCCGAACTGTAAGTCCTTGAATCGTCCACATATCATCTTACTTTGCTCCATGATACTAAAATGCCACCACCCTATCAAAATAGTAATTTGCATGTCAGTAGAAGTAAAATGACACATATATTACTATATAAAGCGTCAGTTTGTAATTCAAGTAAAGAACGGGCCTTCGGAGCCCACAAATGAAATAAAAAGTGAACTCATCACAAGGTCTCTCAAAGAATAAGGAATGTGTGGTCAAACGTTGAGCACATATGGTCCATCAATTAGGGCTCAAAAAAGACCTAAGGTTAAGGAATTTAAGGACCTAATTTCTAAATATTTACCATGAAATATGATAAACATTGACGGTAACATTAAAGAAAAATAAAAAAGGAGTGTTAGGCTAGCTTTTATTTGATTTAATAGATGATTCCCCACTTTTTCCACTTTTCAAGCTCCTAAAATTGTGTTGTCGTGACTCGATTCATCAGGTCATGATGGTACCTACTATAACTCACTAGTAGGTAAGCAACTCTTAGTCTAAAACAACTAGTAATAGACTACTAGGAGAAGTGAAGAAATAATGTTGAATAATATAGAAAAGACTAAAATACATAAGATAGTGCTAAAACCTAGTTGAATCTGTATGAGAGATTCTAAAATAATCAGACTACAAAAATGAAGTATTAAATAAATATACTGATATGAACTATCTCTAAATAAAACATAAAGATTAGTCTAGTACATAAGAGGGAGAATTGTAATACTCCAAATGGCAGGATCTCACATTACAATTATGAAGCATAGCTGCTCCACACGACACACACAACGGTGAGAACCAAAACTATGATCTGTAGGCTACATAGATGCAGTATGAGTACCAAACATATGGTACTCATTGCATAACTGCCAACTGAGATCCAAAGATAATGCAAGTATAAATAATGTACAAGCATAAACGTAAGCTACGCCCAAATATCTAGGGATTTTCATAGTGAGCTAAGAAAATAAGTATAAGTTATTCCGTTTTAACCATACTTAGGGACCTAAGAATTATACCACATATTAATGGCCAATATACAAATACGGAGAAGAAGAAGGATAAATAATACTATACAAGCCAAGCAAAGGATATACAACCTGAATAAATTAACGACTTGAAGGATATATTGTAATACCATAACTACATATCAGTAGATATATATATAAACGAGGCAACTCAAAGGTGTAACCTAATATAGTCACACTAGCATCTTAAGGCCTCCTAGTCATAATAGGAACTAGTTCTAACATAATCAGGGTCTCTAATTTATACATCTATACACAATCTAAATATCCATACTAAAATAACGATAAAAAAAGGAATCAGAATGATTCCTCAGATCGTAATGACAATCAAATAATCAACCTGTCATGAACTAAGAATAATAATAACAAAATAAATTAACTGGCTTTCCCAGATAAGCAATACTTAAACAGAGCCCCATAGGCTAAAAGGTCAAATCGGTACACACAATACACCGCACACAAAACTCATCACCTATACCTATGCAACCCCTTATAAGGCTGATACATATAGGTGTACACTGGTGATAAGCAACGCATATACAAAGATGAATGCAATGTATAATCCATACTACTATAACCAAACTAAGTACCATAATGTATCCTAGTATATAAACCTCCTCCAGCATAATGGATCATCAAGGAATGACCTACGATGACCTCTCTTCTCTGGTAGGATGACCCACGGATGAAGGGGTCCTAAGAGATTCTGAAGTACCAGTATACACTGACTGGTCCTGATCCAGGGTTTCTAATACTCATCATCATAATCAACCTACTTTGTCCAATATAAAAGCTATATATATATAAATATATGAACGACCTAGAACTATGGATAAATGTGTGTTAGTTCATAAATACATTACCTAGGTTAAAATCCAAGACATATTCTTATAAAAGTGTAGAAACAGTTAGAAGCTCTCTTAATCGAGGTAAGTCGTAGTAGTATGATTGTGGATCGGAATCTATCTCGATCAAATCTCCAAAATATCATTTTTTGTCTCAACTGCTTATAAAGTATTTATTAAGATTGTAATATTCGCATTATGAAGGATCCATTTTAAAAGTGAAAGGTGGAAATAAATCCTTTTTTAGGAAAAATAGTAGTAAAACTATATTTTTAGTAAGAATAGTACCACTTACTATGTTAGTGAGCATGAATTTACCAAATCTATGCATGCCATCACCAGTATCAAAACAATATGACTAAAAGTATATAAATGACTACAAATAATGGCCACGTCCTTTGAAAGGATAAATCACTTCCCGGATTCCAATTAATATCATAATCATGGCCTTGGGCCAAAATAATGCATAATCGATATATCCAAATCATAATTAGGGAAACCATCAAAATCCACAATGAAATGTAATAACCTTATACTAAAGTGATAGTAGCCTCAACTATGCCTAACATACTTGAAACCGAGGTTAATGGGATTCTAAAAGCATAATAAGTATTTCACCATAAAAGTCGATTCACCCATCTTATCCCTGAACTCATAAATTAGCATAAATTATGGTGTTCTACCCATAATCATATCCTAACCTATATATCAAGCATGCAACATATAAAATATGCAATCACATGAAGAAAAATAGATAGACGCGTACCTCGATACCGAATCATAAATCCTTTAATTGTCCATAAATTGTTCATCTTTGCTTCACGATCCCAAAATGTCATCATGCTATAAAAATATTCATATCTACCTCTTTATGAGTAAAATAAGACCAATATTTCTATATGAAGGGTCGGGTCAAAATATGAGTCAAGAACAGTCACGTGATGCCTACAAATGGAATCATAAATTAAATTAGTCATGAGATCCCTCGAAGGACAAGGAATGGGACTCAAAATTTGAGAACAAATAGAGCATAAGCTGGGTCTCAAATCAACCCTAAAATTTTAGGAATTAAGACATAATTTCTAAGAATTTTACCATGAATAAGGATTAAAATTTAAAGGAAAATTAAATGGAAATGACCAAGGAGGGTTAGGCTAGCTTACCTTAGCTTCAATGGATGATTTCCCACTCTTACTTCTCTTTAAGCTTTTAATTTGGAGTGAATATAGTGGAAAATATGGAGGAAATCGGACGGGTAAAAAGTGATAAATAGCCATCAGGTGTCGCTTAAATGGTCACCCTATAGCTTAAGCGACAACCACTTAAGCGACTCCACAATCGCTTAAGAGAACTAGCATGGCTTGAGGGTATCGCTTCAGTGACTCCCAGACCGCATAACAAATGCCCGCATAAGTGGAAACAAATATCGCTTAAGAGGCCCTTGACCAAATGGTCAAGGTTGCTTAAGCGACACTATGACAAATATGCGATGATCGCTTATGCGGTAATCTGATCGCTAAAGTGATTGCATTAGAAACTGGATGCATTAAAGTTTTATCATCCAAAAATGGACTTCGATCGATTGTTTGGATTCCTTCAAAACCCCATACGTGCAATTGAAATATGCTACCATACCAAATTCGATGTTTTGAACTTAATAGAATCATCAAAACCTTTATCCAAGATTTTTTTTGACTAACTATGGGGTCCACACATATAGTTCCATAATTCACATAATCTACTTGATAGCTCATAATGTGTTTGGAAGCCTCGAGCCAAGGGTCCCCCTAGAATAAAATAAACATTCTAAAGCTGATGGTGCTATGAAAATTCTAATCTGAGGTCATATACTAAATGTATGGGTCTGATACAAATTCCCAAATACTGAAAGCTCCAAAATAGGAAAATGAGCCTAAAATCCAAACGAACCATTCAATAACCAAACTGACAGTTCTAGCAAGCCATAAATGACTTGTAGCTATTATGGGAAGGATCAAAATGTTGGATATGTATGACTGTGAAGGTCATTACAATATCCACTACTAAAGAACTTTCATTTTTTAAAGCCAATGGATAAAATAAGCATAAAAACTAAAATGGATGAGATACTAGACCCGCATGCTTCGAGTACGACTCCCCAGATAACCTCTAAGAAGACACAATGCTTCCAAGGGATTTTTCTACAAGTATCTCTTTTTACACCAACTTTATTTATTCACTTCTTAAGCAACCAAAACTCAACTTCAACCCCCAACTAGCCTCCAACTAAATCGAGGAAGGCTGGTGCAAGCAAATCTAAACCACAACACACTAATATCATATCTATACAAGCTCAACAAATCAAAGAAACATCAAATCCAAATGGAAACCAAGGCATAAACCATGAAAATAACTACCAAAATCCAAATATAACATTCTTTTGCCTTTCCAAACCTGATATCCACTCTAAACTAAGAAGAAAGTTACCAGAGTCCTACCTACACAATCTCATCATAGTAATTTTGATGAATGAAAGTTTATCCATCGGAAATCTATAATGGTAAGCATGTGAATAAGCCTATAAGGCGCTACCTAGAAATACAAATAGAGATAACCAAGGTCTGAAATCGATGTCATTCCAAAAAATGGTCTTAATGATTCTCAAAACTAGTAGCCATGAGTCAAAAGCTTAACCACTCACCCCTGAATAATCTGGTCAAGTATGTCCCATCAACCAAGGTTAAAGCTATGTTGAATCTAAATCATGTATGCTACTACTGCTGATGTGTGAGCAGATGCTAACACATTTGAGGCTTTTAACTAAGAATAATTGCAAAGTCTTAAGCAACTTTTATCATTTTTTATTGTTTTATCTTTGATTTTGCAGTGGAAGTCAAGAGGAAAGAGAACCAATAATGATGGAAGTAAAATATTTGAAATCTACAGCAAATAAAAGAGAAGTATGGATGACGACATTCCTGATAAGTCGTCAGCACTCTGATAAGTTATCAGCTTCATCGTCAGCCTTAAACACAGAATAGGATTTAATTGGAAGAAGTGACGACAATATGTGATAAGCCCTTAGCCTTGTGATAAGCCGTTAGAGTCCCCGTCAGCCTTAGACAGAACATGGGAGCTAAGGTGGAGAAGTGACGACATTATCTGATATGTCGTCACAGTTTAGATAAGCTGTTAGGATTTATCATCATCCTAAGGTAGCGAATTTCAAAAACGAAGAAGAACTGATGACATCTGTGATAAGTCGTCAGACTCCTAATAAGGCATCACAAAATGTCATCACTTGTCCGAGAAATTACTGAACTCTGTGATTTTTTTTTCCATAATTAGGATGAAGTATTTAAAGCATATGTTAGGGTTTTCTAATTATAAAAAGAGGCTGAACATATCAGGAGAAAAAACATATTGGCTGGTACTCAACATTCAAAACCTATTTTGAAATGCACGTATTTTGTTATTTTCTCTCTAGTTTCTTGGCTTGAACAAACCAATTAACTTTAAAGAGATTATCATCAAGATTTTGGGATTTCTACTTTGATCTAATCTGAGAAACACTCGTTGCTATTCATCTTGTTGTAAGTTCATCTTTCAAATTATGAATTCAACTTGTTGTATCGATTATTACATTTTGAGTAGATAAATCCCTTTAACCCAAATTATGGGATCTATGGGTTAGGTCCTGGTAAGTTGCAAAGTGTTCAAGATTCTAATGGTAATAGGACTCCTTGATAATTCTGAGGTTTTAATTATTGCCTATTGGTTGCAAATGATAGATAGCACCTACTTTGATTTGCTTGAGATAAGAAATCAACTATAGTAGGAAGTGAATTATTGGCAGGGACTTGGAAGCTACCAACCTTCCATTTAATAATTGACATTGTAACAAGGTTAATTAACCTGAGTTGAAGTCTAGTCAGTGAATATCAATTCCCTAAGTCCGAGAGGATTAGGTAATTAAATGCTTAAGTAGGTCAAGAGATATTTAGGTATAACTTCGATAAAAACAATCTGTTGTTCCTACCTATCATGAGAATCTTGAATAACTATTAGCATCTGTCAAGTACCAAAACCCATAGTGAACATAACTTTGGTTTTCCATAAACTCTTGATTACAAACACTGAAAGTAAAGTGACCAACAATTATTTGCTAATCTCCAAAAACCCCATTTTATATTTTTGTATCATCTGTTTGAATTCAACTTGTAGCTATAGTTTCAAATTAGTTTAATCGCCACTCAAATTGTTCCCTGTGGATTTGACCCTGACTCCAAAAGTTGGGTAAATATATTGACGATGACCGCCTTGTGCTAGATTAACGTGTAAGTTGAGCGTTATCAATTGTTGAGGACATTATCCAAATGTCCCATTGATAACTAAAATCCAAGGTAAAACATAAAGGAAATAATAATGTGCCTATGAACTATTATCTGAACACCTATCTAGCACAACCCATGTGAACTAACGAGGACCGAATAAGTTGACATAGAGTACGCTTAGCCAACCTGTAGATAAAACCCAGCTATGATAAATCAGAAAAAAAGGCTTTATCCAAGATCTGTACTTCCATCTAAAATCTCAATACCAAGGTTGAACTTCAGGATCATAACTACCCAAGCCAAATCTAATGATGGACAAGCATCAATACTCTAAATCTGTCATAACCTCCAAATCTCCATTTCAAGGTGTCAAGTCCAAATCTAAGCAAACAAGTCTGAACTATGCCCAACTATTTAAATCGACCTTGCAATCAAAATTAGACATATATATATATACTAAATCATGTTAAAATCGAAACCAAAATGTAGTCGAAGAATAAAATCACAATGGAGGAGAAGTCACATGCTAAAAATCACAAGCAATCAACTTCATATCTACTTTAGGGAATAAACCACAAAAGTGTGTTGGAGGACTCACCAAGGTCACAAACTGCTCTAGTAATAACCAAGACTCTAGAAACTTGGAGAAATGCAACCTTAGCCAGAAATGACCAATCCAATACTCCATCTTGACAATGAATACTCTAGAACCACAGAAGGTCAACTTACCTTCACAGGTATAATCCACTCCATAATAGATCTAGCATACCCAACAGAAGGTAAAATGACCAACCTCACCTCACTATGAGAGAAAAATCATCCAACCAAGTTATTTGCCCAAGCCAAAGAATAAGAACCACAAGGAATAGAATTCTAACTAGATAATGTAGACTAATCATGTACCAAGCGAGGATTAATTAACATCAAATAATGATAATGATAGGAATAGAAATATAAATATTAAAATAAGGAATAGGTGGTACCAAAAATAAAAATCAATTGCAAGCACCACTCTAGATCCATAAAAAGGCCAATATGCCAAGGTAAATGGGACTCGAACCCAAATGCTACACCTGTAGGGAACTATCAATACTGATCTACTCCATTCATAACTAAAAGTAGTAATCTACAAGGGTAGTAATATAATCATGAGCATTACACTAAGGTACGCAACAACCAATATATATACCAAGGCATACAATCATCGATGGGTATGAGAATCCCAATATAGGGATATGAAAAAGGTAAAGGAAAGAAATAAAAGCATAATTATCACAATGAAATCCAAAGTTCCATTCTTGATATGTCCAAAAGAGTATGAATTTGAGCAATTCTAAACTCAGACTGAGTGTTTGGATCATGAGACTAGTCGGAATAAGCTAAAAGACTAATAATTCCGCACCGGGGATACTCTTTGGTCTAGTGACCAATTCTCTATAGTTATAGCAAACCCCTAAATCCCTAACCTTGTGAGAAACATGATCTAACCCCAATAGGTTGACCAACTAATATCGAGGTCACTCCATACGAAAATGGACATCCTCTCCATAATCATAACATACCTTAAGAGTTCTAGATAGGTGAGGACCATAGACTAACTCTATTTGATCAACCTTCTTATGTCTGGGGAACTCTTTAGTCCAATTTCTAATCTTGCCACAACCAAAACTAGCTCCTAGAATACTCTAAGATGTTGCCCTTCCTAATACTGAATAATCGCCATGGCATAAAGACCATATAAAAGCTCTGTAAGGTCCGGTGAGGAATTTACCCATTGTGACCACCACGACTAACCTAAGAGCCACCCATAGTCTAAAATGCTACCTACATAGAATCAATAGCATGTAAATAAAACTGACCTCTACCTAAAGGATCTTCACTCCTAGATAGAGTAGTAGTAGCACTATACTAATTACATGGCCTCTTATCGTAACGTCTATAAGTCTCAATAGTTTTTTTTTATGTCCCTTGCATGATCAATAATTTGAGAGAAGGATAACCCAACTGCTATTAATAGCTCCAATGCCAAATAGAGTTGCAATGCTAATACTCTAATAAATCCATGCACCATATGATCCTCTTATAGATATATCATAAGAATATGTCTATCCTACTTAAGAAGCCCATTCTTATACTCTGAATCTATCAAGGAAACATGTTGGACATTATTTAACCTAATTTTGGCCTGAGGACTGCTAGAAGAATATGATAGCATCCCTTGATATGAGGTATCCGCAAAAGGACTTGAGATCTATAATGTTGAATCTCAAAAGGTTGAAGTAGTTTCAAAATCTATCGGACCTTACTCAGGGACCAAAGCATTATATTGCATCTCACTAGCCAATATACAAATAAGGAGATAAAAAGGGATATGTAATAGTATATAAGACAAGGAAAGGAAATAGAACCTTAATAAATGAAAAAAAGGGGATACACAGTAATACCATAACTATATATATATATATATATAAGGTTACCTAGAGGACCATCCTAAGGTTGTCACACTAGCATCTTAAGGCCTCCTAATCATAGTGGGAACTAGTTCATACATAATTAGGGTCTCTAATCCACACATCTAGACATAAGCTAAATATCCCAAATTAAATAAGCATACAAGAAAGGAATCAGAATCATACCTCAAATCTTAATACCAGTCTAATAATATACCTATCATGAACCAAGCATAATAACAACACAATACAGTAATTGGCTAACCCGGATGAACAATAACTAAATTGAGACCCATAACTCAGAAGGTCCAATTGGCACACACAATGCACCATGCATAGAACTTATCACCAATACCTACACAACCCCTCATAAGGCTAATAGATGTAGGCATATACTAGTTATAGGAAAATGCAAGGATGAATGCAACTTATAATCCACACTGTTATGACTAAACCAAGTGCCATAATGTAGCCCAGTGTATATACATATTACAGCTCGATGTCTTTAAAAGGCATGACCTATGATTACTACTCTTGAACAATGGCTCACATATGAAGGTACCCCTAGGTGGTTTGGGAGTGCCCATATACACTGACCTAGCCTCAATCCACGAGTTTTAATACTCCTCATTATCATTAACCTACTCTATTTGGTATTGAATATATATACATATAAGTTTGTAAATCCACTATTTGAGGTAATCTAAGAGACTAAATCATTATAAAAGTTAAAAACAATCGAAATCTAGGTAAGTAGATATTGTAAAATAGTGAACCGGAATCTATCTCAGTCAAATCTTATCATTTTTAGTCTTAATAGTTTATAAATCATTCATTAAGGTTGTATGATAACCATTATCAAGAATTCATTTTAAAATTTAATGGTGGGAATAAATTCCTTTTAAGAAAATATAGTAGTAAAACCATATTTTTTGTTAGAATAAGACCACTTACTATTTTAGTGAAAATGAATGTAACAAATCTATGTATGCCATCAACAATATCCAAAAAATATGATCAAAAAACATCTATATGTCTAAAAATAATGGATACGTCCTTTTCAAGGATAAATCACTTACCAAAATCCAATTAATATCATAATCACGGCCTTGGGCCCAATAATTCATATCCTACATATCCATATCATAATATATGAAACCATCACGATCCACCACATAACATAATATCCTTATACTAAAGGTATATTAGCCTCAACTATGTCTTACATGCTAGAAACAAAGGTTAATAGGATTCTAAAAGCATAATAAGTATTTAACCATAAAGGCCGATTCACCCGTCTAATCACCAAACTTATATCCTAACATACCTATCTAGTATACAACATATAAAATACACTATGTCATGAAGAAGAGTAAAAATAAGCCTACCTCGATGCCAAAATACAAATTCTCCAATCGCCTACAAATAATTTGGCTTTGCTCCACTATCTTGAAATATCATCACACTATAAAAAATAGTAATCTTTATGTTGTTATGCATAAATTAAGATGCATATTGAAATATTAAGTGTCGGGTCAAAATCTAAATCAAGAATGGGACACTCAATCCTGCTAACTAAATCCAAAACTAAATCCATCACGAGGTCCCTCAAAGGACAAAGAATTTATGCTCAAAAGTTGAGTATAAATAAACAGTAAATAGGGTCTCAAATTAACCCTTAAAGTTTGGGAATTAATACCTAATTTCTATGAATTATACCATGAAATATGATGAAAATTGAAGGAAAAGTTAATGGGAAATAACCAAGGAGGATTAGGATAAATTACCATCGCTTCAATGTAGGATTTTACACTTTTTCATTTCTTTGACCTCTCAATTTAGTGTGAAAAAAGTGGAAGAAAAGGTGGAAAATTGGTTAGGGAGAAAGGCACAAATAGCCACCAGGTGTCGATTAAGTAATCACCTTATTGTTTAAGTGATAACTAGTTAAAAGGCTTCACAATCTCTTTAGCGATATGGCATGGCTAAAGGGTATCGCTTAAGCGGCTCCTAGACTACTTAAAAGATGCCCACTTGAGTGGACATAGCCATTTCTTAAGCGAACCTTGACCAAATGTCCAAGGTCGTTGAAGTGACACAATGTAGCGTATGCGATGATCACTGAAGAGGTCATATGATAACTTAAGTAGTTGCATTAGAAACTTGATGCATCAGATTTTTTGAGTCCAAAAATGAACTCCAAATGGGTGGTTGGGGTTCATTAAAAACCCCGTGCACGCATATGAAATATGCTACCATACTAAATTTAATCTTCCAGACCAGTGGAACCATAAAAAATTTCACCTGACAGTGTTTCGACTAAGTGTGGGGCCCACACCTATAGTTCCATTTTTCACATAATTAGACCCATAGACCAAAATGAGTTTAAAAGCCTCGATACCTAAACAAGGTTCCCTCTAGCCTAAAATTAACATTACGGGGTTGATAGCACTATCAAAATTCTCACCCGAGGTCGTCTACTAAGAGTTTTAGTTTGAGGAAAAATCCTAAATAGAAAAAGTTCCATAATAATGAAATGATGTTAAAATGCAAACGAAGTACCCAATAATTGAACCAATAGTTTAGCAATTCATAAATGACCTACAGCCCCTGTAAGAAGGCTCGAAATGCTTGAAATGCATGAAAATTAAGGAGATGACTAGAAGGGTCATTATAGGTGTAATAATAATGAATAAAATAATGGAATTATTAATGAAGAAAAGGGATTTATCCATACCTAGGTGATGCTAAAGCAGTAACACAGTCGCTAAAGTGGCACCTCGACTGCTAATATGGCACAGATATCTTTAAAGCGACCACCTTGATGCTTAAGTGGGATCCGTTTAAGTGTCCCCCTTGTCAGTAAAGTGGACCTTAGACAAATGACAAGGTTGATAAAGCAGCTCATGGGAGCTAAAGCACTGGCCGCTTAAGTAGCCGTATTTCTGCAAAAGTGGTCAAATGAGATACCAGATATCAGATTATGCTAAGTCCAAAAATAGACTATGATCAGGTGCTCAGGATTCATTTAAAACCCCAAACACGCAAACAAAGTATACTACCATACCAAATTTTATATTTCAAACTTAATAAAACCATAAAAACTTTAATTCGAGAGTGTTTCAACTAAATGTCCCATACCTATACTTCTATTCTTTATCTAATCCATCTTGTAGACCAAAATGAGTCTAGAGGCCTGAAGTCCTGAACCAGAGTACCCTTACCCTAAAATTAATATTTTGAAGTTAATGGCACATACCTAATTCTTATCCAAGGTCTTCTACAAGGAGTTTGGATTTGAGACCAATTCCTTAATAGTAATACTCAAAAATAAAAAAATAACCCTAAAACCCAAATGAGCTATCTGATAACTGAATCGACAGTTTTGGAAAGTCACAACTGACACGTAGCTAGTATGGAGAGGCTTAAACATAATAAATGCAGGAACATTAAGAAAATGTGATAATAGGTCATTAAAGTTCTTGAAGAAGTACAAATTTAAGTGTGTCCAAATCTAGATCAAGTGTTTGAATGAACAACTGAAGCACACAGAACACTACCTCTAATCAAAAGTTCCACAACTCTTTTAGGCAAATCTATTTATATTGACTGACTAATAATCACTCATTGGGGACAGTCACTGGACTAAAGATCACTCTCTTTTTATAGTAGTAACAAACCCTTAAAGATTTAACCGGGTGAGAAACATGAGAAGTACCTAACTATCTAGCCAACTAATACCTAGGATGCTCTCTCCTAAAATGATTATCCTCCCCACAACCATAACATATATATAATAACACTCCAGGTCATATTTAGTATTTTTTATTATTTTGTTGTTTTGTGCTTTCCTATAGTTTCCCTAAGGAATTTATGACTTGCTTGAATAGATAGTTCAATTATCGGTCAGTTCATTTAGTTTTTAGATCCAATTGCCTATTTTAAAGGTTTTGCTGGTTCAAATTAGCTATTGAGCAGAAAGTTTTGTCAAACAACCTCATATTCAAAATTTGACTATAACAACATCTACAAAACATTGACTTTAGGTTAGGTAGACCCTTAATTTTAGTCTTGAGGCTTCCAGACTCATTTTGGGCCATTACCCAGAAGTTAGCCGGTATATATGTTAGTGAGATAGTCCATTTGCAAGGTGTGCTAATGTCCATCATTTAGAAAAGGTTTCAGTGTTCACTTCTAGATTTTGGAGGGATTTTCAAGAAGAGTTGGGTACTTAGGTAGATCTTAGTACAGTCTTTTATCCCCAGACTAATAAACAGTCGAAGTGTACTATTCAAATTCTTGAGGATATGGTCTGAGCCTGTGTTATGGATTTTGTAGGTTATTGGGAGTAGCACTTATCCTTGGTAAAGTTCACTTATAATAATAGCTACCATTAAAGTATTGAGATAGTGACTTTTGAGGCTTTGCATGGTAGGCGATATGGTCCCTTCACTGGTTGGTTGAGATATCCGAGATTACATCATATGGTACCAACTTGCTATAGGAGTCGTTTGATGGATTTTGTGTAGTTTAGGATATATTAAGGGCAGATCATAGTATGCAGAAGGTTAATGTAGATCATAGACATTGTTTATTTGAGATTCTTTGCAAGTTGGTGAAGTTTCTTATGAAGTAGCCTCACCCCTAGATTTTATTGTTGCTATCCAATTTTCCAAGTTTCTATGTTGCGGAAATATATTTTTTACTTGTCTCATATGCTTAGATAGGACTTAGTTCTGCTGGATAAGTAGGTGACCTTCATGGTAAACCCTATGCTCATCTTGTCTAGTGATGTCAGGCGGTTGAACACTAGAGAGATTCTAGTATTTACGGTTTAGTGGATGCACCGCCTAGTAGAGGAGGGTACTTAAAAGATCAAAAGTGAGATAGGAACTCAATATCCTCACCCATTTGAGGATTCAGATACATTCTAACCCTTTACTTTTATGGATAAAAGTTTTTTTAGTAGTGGACATTGTAGTGACCCTTCATGTCATTTTCTATATTTCCACTTATTTTCAACAATTAGATCTTTCCTACAGCCACCCCAAGTCATTTATTACTTGTTGGAACTAATAGTTTGATTATTGAGAAGTTTATTTCATTTTTAGAGCTAATTCCCTATTTTGAAGCCTTTGTTGCCTCAAATTAGCTATCAGGAAAGAAATTTAGTCAAACAAACTCATATTCCAAATTTGACCATTCTAACAGCTTTAGAAATTTTATATTATATTATGTAGACCCTTATTTTAGTTCTCGATTCTCCTGAACTTATTTTGTGCCATTTATCAGAAGTTAATAAAAATGAAAAGTAGGTGTGGGACTCACTTTTATTTAAAATAACCTTAGATGGATATTTCGGTTGCTCTATTGAGTCTGAAATAATGAATTTCATAGGGTAGCATAGATTATTTGCGTATACGAGATTCTAGATGAATTTTAAGAGGTTGGCGGAGACTTGATCCAGGTCTTAGCTGGTGCTGGTGCATTGCTTTGGAAATGTCTATGATCTCTTAAGGTCAATATTCCAAATCCTAGAAAGTATCGCTTAATCGATTACTTTGATCACTTAAGTGATCTGCCAAGGTCCCAACGAGTATTGCTTAATCAATGCCCTTAGTCGCTTAAGCAATAGGCGTGGAAAAGTTGGGTACTGCATAAATAGAGGCGTCATCTCTTACTCAACATCTTCTTAGAATGTCCTATATAGTGTAAGTAACACTTGAACTCTTAAGTTACCCGATGTTCACATAAGTAACACCCGTAGGAAAGAAGGGTATAAATACCCACTTAGCCTGATTTTCATCATTTTTCATCATTTTTCATCATTTCTCTAGAATTATGAACGCTAGAAAGTGGAAATAATTTGGAGAACAAATTTTGGTTGATTTTTTAGCTTGGGTACATTAATTTACGCATTTTTCCTTTAAATTTGTGGTAATGTTCCATTAATTTCACGGTTAATTCCTGTATCTTTTTGTAAAATCCCTAAAATCTTGGTGGCTTGATAATAGTAACATTAGAGATTTAAATTTATCCATTTTTAGGGGAAATGATCCTTAAGTATGGATGGACTTCGGTTGGTTTATACAGTGTGATTCTATAAATAGGCCCCACAAAGAGGTTTTAACGTAATTTTGGACCCAAAGAACAATAGTGCAATATGGGTATCGTTGTTCTCATATTGATGGGTAGATTATGAATTTAATAGAGTTGTACCTGGAGGAAGCTTCTAATTGAAAGGAAAATTGGTGGTTTAGCAGATTTTGTGGTCTTTTATTGATTGTCTAGGTAGGATAGGTTTACCCTCCTCATAGATTGAGTTATTTCATTGTATGATTATGATATTATTCTAGATATGGGATTTAGGTGTTAGAGATAAGATTGACAGTATTTGGGGTTGTTTGACTATTTGAGCTATCTTTAAATTGTAACTTAGGTAAAATTAGCCTTGTTATTCATGATTTAGGTGAAATTGTCTTCTTGGCTCATTCTTAGGACGAAAATTACCTTAGTTTCTCGAGTTAGGTATAATTAAATTATTCTCTTATGTTTAAGGTGGAATTCGCCTCAATCATTCAAGTTAGGTAAAATTACCTTAGTTTTTACTGTCTTAAAGGGGGTTGACTAGTTGTTCATGGTTGGGAAGAGTTGTTATCCTAGATCTAGTTGGGATTTATTAAACATATATATATTAACTTAGATACCTTAGCCTAGTCTGGGGTAGGAGTTGTCTAAAATGGACAAGGGATTAGAAGTGGGGCCCTCCGGCCTACCCTAGGCTAAGACTTGTGTTAATGTTGTGAACTTATTTACTCATGATATACCTGTATTATTGTTTTGTTTTGGTCTTGAGGAGATTGAATATAGTTAAAGAGTATTTTAGTTTGATATGATTAATGATATGAGTTATAGACCTGACATGTGATCTGGTTTATATTTATATGATTATTGTTATGGCTTCCAGATACAATTAATGATATGAATTATATACATGACTAATGATGTGTCTTATATATGTATAATTATTGGTATTACTTCTGAATATGATTAATGATATGGCTTTTCAACATGCCTAATGATATAGTTATAGATGTGATTAATGATATGGCTTCTAGATGTAATTAATGACTTATATATATAATCAATGGCTTATAGATATTATTATTTAAATAATTTATAGATACAACAATTGACATGGTCTGTGGGCATAATTATTGGAATGACTTAATAGATACAGTATTGGTATGATTTATTGGTGTGGGTACTGAGATAACTTATGGTTATGCTTCCTTGTTCTATGTATAGATATAATTAAAGGGGTTGGACTATGGTAATAGTTCATTGGTGTAGTCTATTGAGTTAATTTATCGAAATGGCTTGTGGATATGGTTCATTGATAGGGTTTATACTTATGAGTTCTAATTTGAGTCCAGCGGTCGATGATTATATTTTAGTATGCATTCTGGTCCACCTATAGCCTGAGATGTTACCTACGTGGAGATAACAGGATTCAAGTGATGTTGATCCCAGTTAGGAGGATC
Source organism: Capsicum pubescens (assembly GCA_030864215.1). Classification (NCBI taxonomy): domain Eukaryota; kingdom Viridiplantae; phylum Streptophyta; class Magnoliopsida; order Solanales; family Solanaceae; genus Capsicum; species Capsicum pubescens. Next base: position 221,219,610 of record CM061540.1, on the reverse strand, counting down.
TCTACATTCAAATGAAACACCAATAACATCATATGGATGAAACAAATTATTTCATTCACCTCTATATGTCTTAATACACTCCCTCTTTTTATGGTTAACAACCAAACGGAAAGAAGACCCAGTTGTTATCAAATGCTCCATCGCCAAGAAGAGTGGCAAAGTTAACCCTCTAATAAATCCATGCACCATGTAATTATCTAATGGATATAGTATATGGGTATGTTTGACCCACACGAGAAACCATATATCATACTCTAAAATCAATAAGGAGCCCTACTGAACACCAACAAACCCAACTCTAGTCTAAGAACTACTTGATGTACCATAACTCATCTTTGGCTGGGAGGTGTCAACTTAAATACTCAGAATCCTTAACACTGTATGCTAAAGATTTAAGGCCATCACAAATTCAAATCAAGCCTGGGATGGTCCTAAACTCTCCGACTGATGTTGAAGGTGTTTGACACTAATCCCTAACTCCATGACCAACGTAGAGCTAAAACTCTAGTAATACACACAGAAGTTATGTTTGTATCTATTAATACCTCGTCCATCCATCTGGAAAACAAATGAGTCAGAGAAGGTAGTATAGTTTCATAAAATACAAAAATACAATAAGGATTCACGAATAAGATTTCCTAAGAAAGACTTGTAGACTCCCAAAGATAGGATACAAACATCTTCGTACCAATCCACATGACTCTACTTGACATTTAGCTCTTGTACCAAAACACTGATAAATCTAGGCTCTAATACCAATTTTTCATGATCCATTATTGAATGTTATGATGGCACCTACTATAACCCACTAGTAGACAAGCCAACCAATAGTCCTGAACGGCTAGTAACAAACTAATAAGAAAGGCAGAAGAATAACTAAATAGCAAGGACAAAGAAAGAAAGAATAAGGTAATTATATTCCCAAAACTTGATAAAACTAGATAGGAACTTTTAATGCAATAGGGGTACTTATGAAATGCGAAATAAATACACATAAAAATATGTCTCTAAATATAAAATGGAAATCAATACAATAATAAGAGGAAGAGAAGAAATACTTTGGACATTTGGATCTTACCCCAAATCTCCTATCCATGGTTGTTTTGGGCAATGCACATTTCAACGGTGAGAACCCATAGTATGATCTGCAAGATATAGAAGTGTAGTATGATTTCCAAACTTTTGGTACTTAGTATCTTTGGATGACTAAACTTCAAAGATAATGAATGCACAAATAATAGGTAAAGTAGGAACATAAACTACAAGTAGCTATTTAAGAAATAAACATAATATTTTTAGGCGATAAGGATAAACTATATTATTCTAGAAGTTTCTGAGAACTAAAGTGCAATATCCTATATCATTAGACAATATTCAAATAAAGAGTGAAATAAATATATATAATAGTCATACAAGGCCAAATGATACAAATATAATATCAATAGATAAGTAAAGAGAAGGATATATAGTAATACCATATATATACACACACACACACATATATATATGAAAGAGTTATGCAAAGGTAATAACTTAAGGTAGATAAACTAAAATCTCAAGGAATCCTAGCCAAATAAAAAAGCCAATAGAAGTATCAAAGCCACTAAACCTAAGTGTGACTAATCGTAATGTAACTTGACATAGCATACCTTATACTATGAGAAGGAAAATGAATTATAAATGTACTAAAAATATCGGGTACAAGTCTATAATAATCTTTTTATGAACTAACCATAATATTCAATAATAAATTAATTGGCTAGTTCAAACACACAATAACTTAATTGGCCCTCATAAGCCTGAAAGATTCGAGCAAGCACAATAAACAGCAATAATAGCTTATACCTATATACCCCCTAATAAGGACGATAGATATAAGCACTAAAAATCATACTGATGTAACAACCTAGGTTCTGGTACTTAGAAATTTCTTAAGTCTGAGCTTTTTTATCATCATACGGCTCATGTTTACTTGTCTTATGAAGTGAGTATGGTTTAGGGGTATTGGTCATATATTACTCATTGTGGTTTTGGTTTTTTTCTATCCAAGGTACGAATGGATATCATAAGAGTCGTATGTATATTATATGAGTGGTATAGCCCAATTCGTATGTTGCCTAGTGTCCAACCCCTTTGATTCTATCTTGGTTATGATTTGAAATGACCAGTCATATGGTATGGATACAATTTAGGAAAGGTGAGTCATATGGTGGATAATGTGTAATGTCTAACCTTCTTATCAAGGTACGAGTGGTGGGTACCACTCATATGATGTGGTTATGAGTAAGCGGTTCAAACTGAACCCTCCTGCGATAATTTTTACTGTTTAAGTTAGGGGTATCTGGATATTTCCCCTCTTAACTCCTTTTGACCCCATGACTTAAAACACTATTGGGACTCTATTTACCCTATTATACTTAATTAAAAACACTTTAAACACTCTCAAATCTCTCTCAAGCTTTTGGTTCAAGAAAGAGGCTAAGGTTTCCTCAAGGTGATTCAATTAGGGGATTTCAAGAGCAAATCTCTCCATGTTATTTGTTATCTAAGGCATGTCACTCCTCCCTCATTGTTAGTTCAACTAAAATCATATTATAATTAATGGTTTTCATGGCATTATTGAGATATTGTTTTGGGTTTTTAATTATGTGTTGGGGGGTTTTGGTTATTAATGGTTGGATAATATTTTCCCATACTTTATTTATGGTTTTTTATATTATAATGTTGGTTTGAACTTGTGGTTTTATGGGAATGGTTAATTGGTTCTTGGTTTTGGGTTTGGAAACTATATGCCCTCAACATGTTTGTTAAAATGCCAAAGAGAACGTTTTTGTCACATAACTTGACTTTTATTGAAAACCATGCATTGCATAATATGGTAATGGAACCATAAATGGTTTTATTGAATTAAATGACTTGGATAGGACTTGGTGTCCATGATTGTGGTTGATTAGAAATCCTATGGGTACATGTAAATCCCTTAAAGGTTGGCAAATGACATTTCTTGAAAACTATAGTCGGTATGACGATACCACTTCTTAATGCCTTGGTACAAAACTCTGGATTTGGTGGTTTGGTTATGTTCTAAAGGTTTTAATTTGTAAATAATTGTGGGTTGTGATATCTAACCATGATGGTATAAGTCCAATGAACGAACACTGAAAACTCTTGTTTTCCAACATGAGGGTTGGTCATGGTGACCATATACTTGTGGGGTAAATATAAAATACCCTAATTTTACACTTTTATATATATGTATCATGGAGGGAAAAGGGTACACGGGAATCTTCGGCCCCTGTGATATCTCTTGTTCATGAAGCTACACGCACCGAGTCACGTTCAGGGGATAACACTGGACCTATATAGCCCATGGGTAGTTTTAGGATGGTCAAGCTACACAAACCTAGGTTAAAGGTTTTAAATGAGTGCTAAACTTGGTTACATCTCCTGGCATGGAATATATATATATACATATATATATATTAATATATATATATATATATATGAATGTGCTTGCATATGGTTGTTTACTTTATTTTAAAAGTTGGCATTATTTTGTCATTACTCCTGAGTGCATGCTAGAATTCAACCTCTAGCCCACTTTCGAGTGCTATATCCCCATGTGATACAGGAACCATCCATACTACTCCTCCTTCTCATTGACTGGATTTGGGGATAAATTGTGTTAGATTGAAGTGGTGAGCTTCTATACTCTAGAAGACTCCATTTCATGTTATGGAGTTCTCTACGTACTTTTGTAATTTCTTAGACATTGATTTTGGATATAGTCGGGGGCATATCCTGATCGGATATTATTTTACTATCTGATAGAGGCTTTGCATGACTACTATGGGCATGTGCAGTATTGGTATTAGTGTCAGCCTTGGCATTGGTATTGGTATTAAGGCTGACACCATTGGTATATATTAGATTTATGATTGTTATATGCTATCTTGTTTTATGTTTGGAATTCATCCGATTTAAGGTGTAGGGTAGTGATAGTTAGGTGTTGAGGGGTGATCTCGGCTCCCAAGTGTGTCTTAAGGCACCCGACACAAACAGGACCTAGTTCACGTCGTGTTAAATAATGATAGGTGGCATATGAAAGAATCCAATAAAAAATAATAGTAAACTATATCCAATCCTAAAGCCATGATGTAAAGATTATATATATCTCCTTCATCTCTATAGTTTGCAAATATAGGACCTATGATGATCATCCTTCTCTAACACTATTACTCATGGACGAAGGGACCCATAGAGGATTCGGGATAATCTTATACACTACTTAGTCCATTCTAGGACATTCAATAACCATCATAATGAATCTACTCATTCCAGTACCAGATATAGACATATATCTAAAATAAGTTCTCAGACTCAAATCGAGACTAAAATAGTGTAAATCTGTAAATCCATTGTCGGAGATCATATTCGAGACTATATTGGGAGAATATCGTGGAAAGGGCCAAAATCACCATCGACAAAAGTAAACAATAGTTTTAAAAGAGTGGATTAAAAATGGACCTGAATCATTCTTGGTCCAATTTCCAAAATAGTAAAATTAGATCTAAAAACTCATAAATACTTAAACAAGGTAGTATGACTCCCGTCGTAAAAGAATCCATTTTTAAAGTGAAAAGTGAGAATAAATCTCTTTTTAGAAAATAGTCGTAAAATCAAGGAATTGGTTGGGATCATACGACTACATAAATGTAAATGTTCCTAAAAGTATGCATGTCAGCACCAGTATCCAAACAATGAAACTATAAGTATTTGTAAACCACAACCGCACCTTCACAAGGGATAGAATATTAACTAGGTGCTCAACTGGTACCGTAATCACATCTGTGATCCAATAATGTATAATTTAATATAATATTAACACCATGGCTCAAAGACTAAGGTAAATAAGGACATAAATCTACTCCAAATGTCTAATCAAAAAATATAACCCCCAAATACAAAGTAATATAATAAGTCTTATGCTAAAGGATTTTGTATTCCAATCTATAGTTAATCAAGCCCATCATCAGATATAGTAGGTTTCTATAGCCTTAAAAGGTATTCTAGGATAAGGTTCGAATCACATTTCTATTCTAAATCCCCTAATTAGGGTAATTCATGGTACAATAGTCATCAACTCATCCAATAATCCCTACCTAGCATGAAATCTATACTATAAAAAATCTTAAATAGAAAAGCAGGCCAAAACCTACCTCGATGTTGAACAATAATTTATGAATCGTCCACAAACCATTTGTCTTAGCTCCATGATCCTCAAATGTCGACATGCTATCAAAATTATAATCTACATATCAATAGGAGTAAAACTATACTCGTATTGCAATATAAAACTTCAGGCCCAAAATTGGATAAAAAATAAGCCTGTGGGGTGTGCAAAAACAATTTCAAAATTGAATCCATAAGAGGTCCCTTGAATAACAAGGAATATGTGCTCAAAAGTAGAGTACGGATGTAGTATGAATTGAGGCTAATAGCAGCCCTTAAAGTTGACGAATTCATAACCTAAATTCTACGAATTTATAATGAAAAAGGATGGAATTTGATGGGAAAAAAGTGGGAAATAATAAAGAAGTGTTGAACTAGATTACCTTAGCTTCAATGGATGATTTATCACACTTGTCCACTTACCAAGCACTCAAAAATGGAGGAAAGGGCCTAAGAAATGGGTGAGAAAATGGGTTAAAAAGGTGACTTATCACCAATGGTTGTCGCTAAAATGTTCACTTGGTTGCTAGAGTAGCTACCTCTAAATCGTCTACTAACCACATAAGAAAAGGGTGAGGAAACGTGAGGATCACTACAGCGACACCCTGTCTTCTAAAGCAACATCTCTAAAAGCTAATATGAATCACTAAAGCGGACTTCAACTGAGTATCCAACGTTGCTAAAGTGGCTCAGGGTTGCTAAGGCCACTAGCGCTAAAGTGGATCATTGACTGTTTTAGTGGTCACACCAGATATAGGGCACCAAATTTTTGACTTAATCCATAGTGACTCCAACCAGGTGCTCAAAATTCATTCGAATCCCTTGCATGAAAACAAGTTATGCTACCATATCAAATTTGATATTCTCGAGTTAACAGAATGATGAAAACTTTCATCCAAAATCATTTTGATTAAATATGGGCCTCGCTCCTATAGTTTAATTTTAACAAAATTCTATTTTGTAGCCAAAAATGACTCCAGATACCTTAGGTTGAGAACTAAGGGTTCCCGTAACCTATAATCAATTTTATAAAGTTTATGGCATTATTGGAAATCTCATTTTAGGCATTTACTAGTGTTTTTGGTCCAAGACAAATTTCTTTATATCAAAAGCTCCAGAATAGAGAAATGAGTCTAAAATCCATATGAACTATCTGATAATTGAACTAACAGTTCTTGGAAATCATAAATTTCTTGTAGCAATATGGGACAGCTTGAATAGAAGAAATATATGGAAATCAATAAAATAACATTAATGGTCATTATAGTAACAATAGAAAGGGTCATTATAACAAATTCCAATTTAACTATCCTTAATCCCTAAATAATAAATAAACAAAAATAAGGAAAAGATAGGCAAGGAAAGTAGATGAATCCTTAAAAAAGTGAAGGTACTTGTCACACGTATCCTTTTTAGTCACCTAATCGGCCACCTCAATAGGATGGTGCTTCCACTGGATGTTTACATATCTAATGTCCTTAATCCTCATCTTCCAAACATACCGATCAAAAATTGGTATCGATTCTTTATCCAAAGAAAGATTATTGTCAAGTAAATCTTAGTCCCACTTAATTATGAAGTCACTATTCCCATGCTATTTCTTAAAGTGGAAACATGAATTATCAAATGTAATCCTGATAGATTTTAGAGAAAATACAACCTTGTAAGCTACTAGACCCACGTTATCAATAGCCTCAAATGGACTGATGTACCTAGGATAATATTTCCTTCTTACCAAACTGCATAACTTCATGGGAGATAATTTTAATGACATAGGCTCACTCAATTTAAAATACATATCCCTTACCTTATGGCTAGTGTATTTCTTTTATCTACTTTGGGAAGCCAACATCCTGTCGTGAATGAACCTCACTTTGTCTTGAAATTCCTTAACTAAATTTGTTCCCAAAGGATTCATATCACCAACTTCAAACCAGTCTATTAATGTTCTATACCTTTACCCATAAAGTACTTCAAATCTGGCAATATCAATACAAGAATTATAGTTTTTATTGTATGAGAACTCATACAACAATAGAAATTTATCCCAACGATCCCAAATTTTATCCAAATGTCTATGCCTTCTCTTTTACATGACGAAAGAAAATTCTCAAGTCCTAAATAGTCCTCTCAAACTGCCCATCCAACTAAGGGAAAATACAGTACTAAGATAACGCAAGATGCCTGACTCTTGATGCAACTTGTGCAAAAATTTAGAGGTGAAATGGATACCTCTATCGATTATGATGGATATTGGCATCGCATGCAATCTTAAAACTTCCTTGAAAAATATCTTTGCTATGAGTTATAATTCACCTTAATTGGAATGAAATGACAAGACTAGATTAGCCTATCTACTCTAACCCAAATCATGTCATATTGCCCTTGGGTATTAGGAGGACCTACTACAAAATCCACACCAATCCTTTCCCATTTCAGTAAAAAATAGGCATCCTCTAATGCAAACTTGTAGGCTTTTGGTGTTCATACTTCACTAGTTGATAGTTCGGACTTTGGCCACATACTTCAGTATATCTCTCTTTATTTGAGGCTATTAATAGAATTATGTTATGTCATGGTACATCTTGGTTGAACCAAGATGTATAGAGTATTGAGAATCATGAGCTTCTGCAAGAAAACGTGGCATATCACTAATACTAGGCATAAACATTCGTCTTCTCACCCTCAACTTTCCACATGCATCAAAGTGTGGCATATTGAGCTTTACCAAATGCCACTATTTTTTAATCATGTTCACTTTTCCATAATTAAATTTTTTAACCTTGATTATATCAAGGAATGGTTGACTTTAACTTTATACCAGTTAACTATAATGACACTTTAGATCATTTTCCATATTTTCACTATTAGTTCCTATAGCTGTCTCAAGTCATTTGTGACGTGCTTGAAATAAAAGTATGGTTACCTGGCAGTTAATTTGGTTTTTAGAGTTAATTCCCTGATTTGAAGTCTTCACAAATTCTAAATGGCCACCAGGCAAAAATTTTATCAAAACGACCTCAAATATAAATTCATACTATTCTAGCAGCTCCAAAATATCAATTTTAGGCTAGGTAGATGTTGTTCCCAGGTGCACACTCAAGTGTACGTGGTCCCACCAAATAGAACTCCATAATTTTACAAGCCAAGTAACGATCCCACAAGGACTTGTGTTAACAACTACCTAATTAAAGTTTAACTATTGTCATTAAATGTTTTCTAAAGTAGCCAAAAGAATTGGAAGTTTAGAACTAAAGTAACTTAACAATGCAATAAATTAAAGATCTTGGACAATCAATGGGGAGAAACCCAGGGTTAAAGTTGCAACGAACTATTTCGTCGTTACTAAATTATTCAGAATAAATTCATGAAAATTCTTAATTTTCATTCCTCAATATTAATTTGGGTCCAAATTAGCCAATATTTTATTTATTATGTCACCTTAAATTTTTCGACGAAGATTTTAGCCTTCGAATGTGTCTAGATAGACTCATGCTGATGAATTTAATTATTCATGAGTTCTAATATCAATAACTTAGTTTAAAAAAAATTTAGCTATTAATTAAGGTCATACAATATCCTAAACACAAAGTGAAGTTTAAAACTTTTTTTTTGATATAGTTTCGGTATGGTTTTTTATTAGGGTCAACTTCAAATTATAATATCTCATATAATATAAACCGTTCCACAATATGAATTCAGAGTAAAAAGTTATGACTGTTTGACCTAGCACTATCCATGCTGAAATGGGATTTCATTGTAGCAAAAATTTTGATGATATTGAAATCATCTTTAGCCGTATTTTAGGTCTAAAAGTTTCAAAATTCATTCCCCAACTCTAGATAGGTGATTTCCCAAAGCTTAAGGTGAAATTCCTTTGTTGAGGTAAGTTTTTCCATTATTTTCTTCATCTTTTAATCATTTAACGTCTTAGAATCCTTAGAAAGACCTTTAATGGTGGAATCCTTTTGGGAAATACTCATGGGTGTTTTTAATAGGACGTAGATCTGATTATAAACTGCAAATTAAAGATTCTTAACATGAATTTCATAAACTAGATTATGAATTTTGATAGTTAAGAACCTTGAATTCCTTAAAGATGAAACCTTTAGCATAAAAACTCCATTAATGGTTGATCTAAGCTTGAAAGATCTAATTAATGGATAACTGACATTGGGGAATGATATAGACCTTGAATTAAGGGTAGAATCAGTGGGTGTGAATCCCCAAGATATTTGTTTGAAGAGTAAATATTTAATTACTCTTATAGTTGCTTGATTTTTAGATGATTGATTGTTCCAAGGAGTGAAAGAAAGAAAAGAGCATCCTTGTTGTAGCTTGCTTCTTCCAAAAGCTTGGCGTCCAGGTAGTCTTGGTTTAATGAGTAGAAGATTGTGTTATTTTATATTTTCATTATTTAGAATTGATGGGAGAAAGCATGTCTAGGCCTGCGGGCATGGAGTTGAGGTGGATAAAGACACGAGTACTAAACTTTAATTGCAAAAGCTATATTATTGATTGATTATGTGATATTTATAAGATTATATGTTATGTGCCCGAAAGGAGATTACTGCAAACGTAGTATATGAACATGATATTTTTTTTAGTTATTCTAGTGATGAACCTAGTTGAGTTATAATGGTATTAGGTTGTATGTATTGTGCAACAAGATGATGAGGAAAATTATGCTAAGATTGAATATTGATTTGCATAGTAACAACTATGGGATAGATGACTTGAATTAGTGTAATGATTATATTATGTGGGAAGAGATACAGGATAATGATACGCGTGAATGTGCTAGTTATAAGTGGTGATGTTAGAACCCAAGTTGCAGTATTTAAGAAGATAATGATATTTTTAATAATTAATGAGTAATTAAGGCTCCAATAGTGATTATTATGCATAAGAATTAAATTGTGATTTATTTTACGATATTCTTATTTTGATATTGATAAAAGTATGATATCTATTGGATGCCCATGAGAGGCTAAATTGATGATAATGATAGTTTATTGAATTGTGACTACGAGTATCTTGTTTGATAATGATAACACCTTAAAGTAATGCTATGAATACTTGTTGATTGGTATTCAAACATGCATGAAATTGTTGATGCTTGGATTGTTAATGCGTGTATAAATAATTGTTGAAAATTTACTTGATGGAATTGTCTTATGACTTTAAGTGTACTTGTAAACTTGGTAAATTGTTGTATGTTGTGAGGTTGTGTAAATTTGATATTGATAATACTTGTTTATGGTGGATCGGGTACCACTCCGGTACAGATATATATACGTTGAATTTGGCACCACGCCTGTATAATTATGTATATATTGGATCGGGTACCACGCCATTATGGATATGTATATGTTGGATCGGGTACCACATCGGTACGGATATGTATATGTTGGATCGGGTACCACGCCGGTACGGTACACAAACATAGATTGTTTCCTTCAGGTCATGACTATTTGGGCAAAATTAAGTCCCATTGCATGTGTGTACTTATTTATATTGAGTCTTTGGATATTTACAGTATGGTTGATACTCTTGTTGGTTATGTGGCTTATTTGTGAGCATTGTTTGATTTGTTATTATTGTATTATTAATTAATTAGGTATTTGATTGTGTGATATGTATTTGAAAAAGTAAAACTTGTACTTACTTATATGTTGGTTGACTTGCTTCATTTACACGTGTTTTAATCATATCTCATCTAATCTAAAGATTTAGGGGTCCCAATAACCATAATATTAAAGATATCTGAGTCCTCTTTCCAAAGAAACAAACCATTCCACAATCCAAATTCGGAGTAAAAAGTTATGACTGTTTTATTGAGCACTATCCAGGCTGAAATGGGATTTCGTTGTACCGAAAATTCTGATGATATTTAAATCAGCTTTAGCCGTATTTTAGGTCTAAAAATCCCAAATTTCATTCCCAAACCCTAGAGAGGTGATTTCCCAAGGCTTATGGTCGATCGGGTACCACGCCGGTACAAATATGTATATGTTGGATCAAGCACTACACTGGTACAAATATATATATATTGGATCGGGTACCACGCCGGTACAAATATGTATGTATGGATTGCGTACCACGCCGGTATGGATATGTATATGTTGGATTGGGTACCACGCCGATATGGATATGTATATGTCTGATCGAGTACTTGCCGGTATGGATATGTATATGTTGGATTATGTACAACACCGATACAGATATATATATGTGGATCAGGTACCATACCGGTACAGATATGTATATGTTGGAATGGGTACCACGCCGGTATGGATATGTATATGTTAGATCGGGTAGCACGTCGGTAAGGTACATGAACATAGATTGTTCCCTGCAGGTCATGACTATTTGGGCAAAAATAAGTCCCATAGCATGTGTGTACATATTTGTGATGAATCTTTGGATGATTATAGTATGGTTGATACTCTAGATGGTTATGTGGCTTATTTATGAGCATTGTTTGATATGTTATTGTTGTATTGTTAATTAATTGGGTATTTGATTGTGTGATATGTATTTGAAAAAGTAAAATTTGTACTTACTTATATGTTGGTTGACTTGCTTTATTTATACGTGTTTTAATCATAGCTTACCAGAATGGCTAGTTATCATTCTTTAATATTATAAAAGAGCATTTGGTTATTAGCCCGAGAGTTTAGTGTGGGTTGTTTATGATTATGAGTTTGTTCCTATGAATATGAGTATTGAAAAAGATAAGGTGAATAATGAGGAATAGTGATTTATTAGCCTGGGATTGTGGTTGATGGTGTGAATTAAAGAGGCTAGAGTATGTTAGTAATGAATGTAATATTGATGGAGTTAGAAGAGTAGTTGGATGATATAAGTTATATAGGTAAAGTGTTAATGTTATTACAACCTTAGTTGAATTATATTCCATTAAAGATGTCATGATTTATTTTCTTTAATTCTATTTTATGATTATATGGACTAACATGGTTGGCCTATGATGCCTACCAATACGTGTGGTTGTACTGACCCTACTCATCTACATTTATTTTTGGGGTGTAGACTGGATGCAGGTTAGTTTGCAGTTACTAGATGGATGATGATATTCAGCACTAACTTTTTCTTTTTAATCCTGGCAGATGTTAGAGTCTTTGTATTATTATTTTATTGTCAGTTTATGCTGTAGTAGATAGATCTTGTACATGTTTGTCCAAGCCTTGGGATGGTGAAAGAAGTTTATGAAAAAGTTTACTTATTAATATTTAATTTAAGTTATTAAATTTAATTTAGTATTTTCCTTAAAAACAGAAGCCTTCCACATATTTTTAGTTAGGTAATAAGGGTTCTTGTAGCTACTTAGAATAGCGTAGGTGCCCGCACAATCCAGTAATTTGGGTCGTGACAAAATCTCTGAGAACAATCATATATTTCTTTTGAACTTCATTTGTTATGCTACTTATCTTTGTTGTTGATTCACGGGGTTGATATTATGACTATGGTCTTCCGAGCCTCTAGTCACCTATCTAACTTAGACCCACAACTACATCTTTGAGCGGGGATGTGAGAACTAAGTTAAATGAATTCATATTTCACCCTATAAGTGAACTAGATTGGTCACTTTGATATATTCCTATCCTAAATGAAAATTATAACTTCATTTTGTAGAAGATTACAATCCTATTCTATTTACCCCGTGTTCTATCCTCCTGTTCCTTCTTTCGGTCTCAAAAGATGACAATGGATGTATTATATGGGTATATTATCCTTAAAATGTTAAAAAAAAGGATAAATAAACAACCAAATATGATAAATAATTAAAACCAAGTCAATTAATAACAAGAGTAATAATGTTCTTAGACTTAACCCCGGAAAAGTGTGTTTAGCCGCTTATGGACATAGTTGTATCTTAATGATTGAATACATGTTAAAATATATAAACAAACAAAAGTAAAAAAAAAAAAACCTAATTTAAGTGTTCTCAAGACTACCTCAAAGTATCAAGGTCTTCCAAGGTGTGTAACATAATATTTAAGGGTCTTATTTATAGTAGGATCAAAGCTGCCGATTTTGATACACCAATGTGCCACGGGCCTTATCATTGGGCCTAGGTTCCATGGAACTCAAATATAATTATTAAAACTGTAATTTTTCATTTATTGTTCCTCCAAGGTAATGGAACGGACCCTAGAGTGGTGGTTAAGTTCCGTGGCACGCCATTGACTCCAAAACATCAATTTTTGGTCAAGTCATGTCCCATGCTTTTGTCCATTCATTCAAAGCCTTGTGGTGATGTTTTCACTTTATTTCAAGATTATTTATCATACATATATCATAATTATACCAAGAATCTTATATAATCAAAAACCACGAATTATATCTCAACACCACATACAATCCAAGACAATGAACTAGAAACTTAAGCTAAGAATTCTAGTTTTGTCCTTTTGATCTTTAACTAATTGTTTTGTCTCTTGGATTTCTTCAATTGAACTTTAAACACTATAAACAAGTAATTACACACATAATTAAATAATAATAACCTTATTAACTCATTACACACATTATAATTCATCGAGATCAACTAGAACAACACATAGCTCCAGCTAGTAACACTAGTTTTCTCGTTTAAACTATATGTGACCAAATTAATTCCAAACTTGTTTGAAAGACACTTTAAACATTATAGTCAAGTATTTTAACACTTAGATTCTAAATTTCAAAAATATTTGTCCACTAATAACAATACAAGTCCTCAAAAAAAGGCTAAATAAGCACAGATAGCAACACTGAAGCACATAAATCGACCTCAGATCATCACCCCACACTTAAAGCCTTGTTCGTCCTCAAACAACTCTATACTATAAGCATCATAATCAGAGGATAGTCCAAAATGCTAATACAATAAAAAAATTCAAGATATTACTAAAATGACTACACAAAATGCAAGTTTTTATATTAAGCATGTTATACACAATTGAAAGCTCAAGAACACTACTCTAAAACATCCTAGCCTCAAGAATTGACTCACCAAGTTGTCTAACTCATACATATTTCTCAACAAAGAGATCATACAAATTATCTAAATTTCATTAAACATGATCCCTCACAACAAGAGTGTTACCCATAATCACATACATAAATGCGGTTTATTACAAATTGGGTAAAAGAATCAAATTACGCTGACTCTCACAAAGAATTCACAAGTTACTGAAGATGAACCATAGTCTTGTCCTTAGTGTAGTACTCCATTAATATTAGAATGTTAAGTATTAAGATAAAATAGGTCTATAAGGGTTATAATGTAGGCTAAAGGATCGGTATAAACCATTTGGGCAGTAATAGTGACTATGTTCCCTAAACGCTTTAATACATCACATGAACATTGAGATCTATCTATTAACAACCAATTTCCACCACTTTTATCTGCCCATATCTTTTGTTTTACCCCATATCATTAAGCTAATTAACAAACAATATGGTGGGAGTGTTATCTCTACACACATTATTCAATTTTGAATAATCTTCATTCTTTTCATTACCCAACTCCCAACTACCACACATATCAATATTCAACAAAATAGTTATTTCTTGGGGACTTCACTTTCACTTTTTCTCCTCTTATTTTTCAAATGCATTAACTTTCTTAAGTTTTCAATGAAGTTCTTTGGAGCATTGGATCAAATTATGGTCAATCAAAGAACGAAATTAGGCTACATACGAGGCTACCAAAGAGAACAAGCTAAAGGCTCAATGGGGTTATCTAGGATTATGCACAAGGGTAGGTAACAAAAGGTATGAAACATGGCTACTACAGAAATGGATATATCATCTCTTAAACTCACATTCCTTCTTTCACTTTTCACATAAACTATGCATGTTCTAGACACCACATGCAACAAGGAATACACAAACATCTCTCACACACATGGCATATGGTCAACTCAAGTAGGATCATCATAGACTCCCAACAAAACAATATCATGAATTCAACATTAGGCCAACAAGTTCAAGATTCATAAACAATAGCCTAGAAGTCTCAAAAGTAATAATTCACACAGTCAACATTTTCTTTACATTTAAAACCACTTGTATCATGTAATCACACATAGCACCAACGATAACATCTCACTTATCCTAAGAAAAAATTTAAATTTACTCCTTAAAAAAAGAAGGATATCGGGTTCAAGGGGCACCCTCATGTAAAAAAACCAACTATGGGGTGGGTGAAGTGTGCACCTACTAGACTGACCCAAACAACTAAGACTAAAAAGAGAAAATCTTTTCTTTTTAATTTTTTTTCAAATTTACCATAAACTAGAATAAACAACTAAGACTCAAGAACTACAGCATCTCTTCAATTAAAACATTGGGAATTTCCCTACCACACACTTAAAAATCTATTTTGTCCCTAACGTATACTTAAAAGTAGAGAGACAAATACTCCCTGGAGCCTCTAGGCATATCTAGTAGCATCTTCATACATCACAAGGGCTAGAGGACCCCACACTTAGTCTTTTCCATACTCTTTAGCTTAGGTAGAGATCATGCTGGGAGTGTAAAAATCTTTTTTGCTCATTTTTTTGTCCATTTTTAAGATATTAAGCTTTCAATTAAGAAACATTTGGATATATTCTTCCATTTTTTAGATTGGGTTAGCTATAAATCACTATTTCAATTATTTTACTTCAATTATCATCATATAAAACTAGTTAAATTAAGATTTCAAAGGTGGAATTTGGGGGTTTTGGCCTGAAAGGGTTTTTGGTACTCAGACTTTCATCAAGTTGTAACTCAATAAAAAAAATCTTTATGAAATAAAAACTAAAATACTAAAAAAAATAAAAACTAACTTTACTTGGGTTGTCTCCCAAGAAGCACCTGATTTAGTATCACGGCATGACCAACATTAATTCATCCATTTTCTTTCATCCTCTTCCTCTTGCTTTGAGGCCATTTTCTTAGTCATTTTTTACCTCTTGAGTGTGCGCTCTCAAGGTTAGTAGCTTTTTAAACAATAGCCTTTTTAGGATTATCAATCATCATCCTTTCGAGCTTAGGTATTGGTATCTTGGGAAGCTCAATGAGAAAGTTTGAAGTGGACTTTGGTGGATTGGGCTCCACCCCCCCCCCCCCCCCACACTCATCAACTTTCATTAATTTAATCATACATAAATCTTTGTAATGGGACACTGTGTTGGGTGGTTTGTAAACCTTGAAGACCACCTCTTCATCATCAAACCTCATTATGAGTATGCCCTATCTCACATCTATTAATGCTTCTCCCGTTGCCAAGAATGGACGTACCAAGATAATCAGCACCCTATGATCACCTTATAATCCAAACAATAAAGTTAACAGGTATAATACAACTTAACAACCTTGATAAGAACATCCTTAATGATGTCTTATGGACTAACTATGGTCTACTCTTTTGAATATCACAGGGAACGGTCTCTGCTTCCCCAAACACAAGTTGTTAAACATTGATAGGGTTATCAAATTGATACTTTCCCCTAAATCACTCAGTGTGTGGACCACCGCACTATTGCCAATATGAATGGGGAAAGTAAACCTCCCAAGGTGCCTAAGTTTTTTGGGCATCGTTTGCATTACCACAGAGATACAGTACTCAGTGAGTGGAACTGTCTTAATATCCAATAGATTAATTTTATTAGTTATGATTCAAGTACATAGCGTACTTGGGCATTCCCTTCAATATATCTAAAAGAGAAAGGTTAATATGAAGCTCTCTGAATATGTCAAAGAACTTCTTGAAGCATGTATACTTCTTTTCTTTTCTCAGCCTCTATTTAAATGGTGGTGGTGGTCTCTCTTTCTCAACAACTTTAATTTTTGAGCTCTAAGACTTTCCTGAATAATCAGCAACTTTTTTTGCAACTAGATAAGAAATTAATTCTGCATTTACCCCCTTATTTGTCTTTGGAGGTTTGTCAATCAAATCTTTACCACCCTTCAAATTGATTGTCATTACTTGTGTAGGAGGTTCATTATCACTTGGAAAATAATTTTGAGGTCTGGTATTTTTTGCCTACTTCAATTTCTCCAACTAATTCTCTAATTTCTTCTAAAGTACTTGCTAATTTTTATGTTTAGAAACCATTTGTTCTTGGGTGGCCATGATATTCTTTTATATTTCCTCTATGTTATTGGTTTGTGTGTTTTGCTACTGTTGATGTTGCTAATTATTTTTACATGAATAATTTGGTGCCTAAGTCTGCTACTTTTGGTTGTAAGAATTAACATAATTTGGGCTTTGATCATTGCCCACAAAATTGACTTACTCAAGATTTGCACGACATATATATGTAGAGTATCCATTATTTCAACAAATCTCACACTATGTCGGAGTCTATTGTACTGCATTCACCTAAGCCTGAGATTGTTGAACACCCAACTTTTTGAATTGTGTTATTATTTGGTCTGTGGAGTTGATAGTTGCGCGACTAAGTCAATAATAATGTCAACTTCAATCATGTCTCTAGCCTTTTTCATTGAGCCTCTTGAGACATCAACATGCCAATCCAGATTCCTTGTGCAATCTGGTTCAACAAGGTGTATAGCTAATCAGATGACTTTTCCAATGCTTGAGCTCCTATAACTTAATACAACAAAATTTTCATGTCATGGTCAAGTTACTCAACAAAAGTGTGAGCTAGTACCTCATTAGATTGTTGATAATGTTGATAGTCCCTAAGAAAAGCTTTGAACCTCTCCCTAGCATAATACAGGATTTTATCTGGCCTTTGTTTAAAGGTTAAAATGTTACTTAATGTCTCGTAGTCCTTCCCATTTAGAAAAAAAGAATGAGTAACTTCTGGTCTAAGTCATCCCAAGTTGTGATTGAACCTGCTGGCTTAGTGTTTAACTACTTCTTTGCTTCCCCTAAAGTGAAAAGGGGAAAGTCTCTTCTTCACATAGTTGGTTGACATACCTGTAGGGATGTATGTGTTACTAATCTCAAAAAGTTCTACAAGTGGACTTGTGGATCTTCATGTGAAAGCCTGGTAAAATGTCCACTGCTGAAAAAAGTTGCACCGTGTTCTTTTACAATTCAAATCTTCCATTAGAAGCCAATTTTCCAATAGTGGAGGTCACATTAGTTGCAAATAGGATTTCCACTTTACAAATTATCCTATGAGCTTGTGGATCATTATCCAAGGGAGAAGGAATATCTTATTCCTTATGGATTTATGGGATATGGTAGAGAAGGATGGCTTCTCTCTCTATTAGTGTAAGTGTTATTCGGGCTTAGACTCTGGTTCAACCAATTACGATCCTTTGCCTGCTTACTAGTCTGTAAACCTGTTCCAAGACCAAGTGACAAGCACCAAGAAAATCCATAAAGTAAAAGTAAAGCTAAAGAAGTTGTCAAATAACAAGTCCCCAACAATGGCACCAAAAAATTGTTTTTCCCAAGTGCACACGCAAGTGTACGTGGTCACACCATGTAGTAAAGTGTCCTTTTATAAGACAAGTATCGATCCCACAGGGACTTTTGTTAACAACTATCTCATTCAAGTTTAACTATAATGATTAAATTGGTGTGAAGGTGACAAAAAGAGTTGGAAGTTTAAAACTAAAGTAACTTAATAATGCAGTAAATTAAAGGTCATGGACAATCAATGGGGGATAAACCCAGGGTTAAGGCTGTGCGAACAATCATATTATGCTATTAAACTTCATTAGTTATGATATTTATCTTGGTTGTTGATTTGCGGGGTTGATATTATGACTAAGGTCTTCTGAACTAAGTTAAATTCATTCAAATTTCATCCCGTAAGGGAACCAAATAGTTCACTTAGGTATATTCTAATCCTAAATGAATATTATAACTTCATTTTGTAGAAGATTACAACCCTATTCTATTTACCCCGCGTCTTATCTTTTTGTTCCTCCTTTCGGGCTCAAAAGATGTCAATGGATGTATCCTAAGGGTATCTAATCCTTATAATAATAAAAACAAGGATAAAAAACAACCAAATATGATAAATAATCAAACCCAAGTCAATTCATAACAAGAGTAATCATGTTATTAGCTTAACCCCAAAAAAGGGTGTATAGCCGCTCATGGACATAACCGTAATTGAAATTATTGAATACATGATAAAATACATAAAAAAAATTAATCGAATAATAACCCTAATTGAAATATTCTCTAGCATCCCTCAAAGTTTCAAGATCGTCTAAGGAGTGTAACATAATGTTTAAGGGTCCTATTTATAGTAGGACCAAAGCTGCCAATTTTTACACACCAACGTGGCATAGAGATTATAACAGTTGCTTGTGTATGTGTAATTCCAATATCATGGTGACATACTGGAATTGGTAATTTAGTATTCCCCCAATTGTGTGGCACAGACCCTAACATGGTGGCTAAGGTCTGTGGCTCACCAATAACTCCAAAACTTTATTTTTTGGTCAAGTCTAGTCCCGTACTTTTTTCCATCCATTCCAAACCTTGTGCTGATGTTTTTAATTGATTTACATCTTGTGTATAATCCATATATCATCGCGATAAACTATCTCCCAATTTTGACACACCAACGAGGCGTAGAGTTTATCACGGTTCCTAGTGTATGTGGCATGCAAATATCATGGTGACACACTGGAATTGGTCATTTAGTATTCCCCCAATTGTGTGGAACAGACCCTAACATGGTGTATAAGGTCTGTGGCATGCCAATAACTCCAAAACTTTAATTTTTGGTCAAGTCTAGTCCCATGCTTTTGTCCATCTATTCCAAACCTTGTGGTGATATTTTTAATTGATTTACAGCTCGTGTATCATCCATATATCATCTTGGTAAAATCATCAAGCATTCTATATAATCAAACACCATGAATTAGATCTCAAAATCACATACAATCCAAGATAATGAACTAGAAACTTAAGCTAAGAATACTAGTTTTGTCCTTTAGATCTTTATCTTATTGTTTTTACTTGGATTGTTTCAATTGAACCTTAATAACTAAAAAAAATTTATAAAACACATTATTAGAGAATAATACCCTTAGTAACTCATTACACACACTAGAATCCATCTAGATCAACTAGAACAACACATAGCTCAAGCTAGTAATACTAGTTTTCTCGTCTAAACTCTATGTGACAAAATTAATTCCAAAATTTTTTGAAATACTCCTTAAACATTATAGTCAAGTATTGTAAAACTTATATGCTCAATTATAAAAATATTTACTCATTAATAACAAAGGAAGTCCTCAAAACAATACTAAGTAGGATGGCAATATTGAGGTGCATAAATCTACCTTAGATCAGTGGACCTTTGGTTTAGCTCCTGAGGCACCCGAGCTTATTTCGACCTATTAGTCAGAAAGTTATGAAATTGGAAATTAGGTGTGGGACTCATATTTCATTAAAACAACCTTGAATTGAAATTTTGTGTGCACTATTGAGTTTGAAACATCAAATTTGGAATAGTTACCTAGTTCGTTTGCATATACAAGATTACGAATGAATAGCAAGGGCTTAGAAGAGAATTGGATTGTTTCCAAGTCTTCTATTTATCTATTGCACCTATGATCGTAGGTCATGGATTGCGATAACGATCTGGAAGCACTAATAAGTGTCGCAATTATGACATATTTAACTGCGATCGCGACTGCTTGCACAGTCCACTAGTGTTGAAATCATAAAGGGAAAATGTCTCAATTGTGACTTCTGTGTTTGATGCCTTATATTTCTATTGTGATGGTTAGGTAATGATAGCGACACTTAATACCTAGGATAGGTATAAATAGGTCATTTTCAACACCTTTTTGCCATTCTTTACCCATTTCTAAGAGAGCTACAACCCTAATGGGTGAGAAAGATTAAGAGTAACTCTTGTGGGTGATTTGGGAGATTAAATATAGATGAATTTCTCTATTTCCTTTGAATTTAGGTAATATTCCTCGAATTTCACAATAGATTTTCTATTTCTTGTTCAAAAATCACAAAAACCGTGGAGGCTTGATTTTATCCCTAATTTAGCTCGAATTTCACCCATTTTCGAGGGTAATAACTCCATGAGCATGAGGGAATGTTGCATCGATTTAAAAAATATGATTTTCCATATATGGGACCCACATAGAATTTTGGGTAATTTTTGGACCTGAACCATAATAATACAATATAGGTATTATTATTCTCGTATTAATGAGAAAACTATGATTTTGATAGCTTAGCATATTGAGGAAGTTTCTAAGAAGGGAAAAGTGGTGATTAGAAGATCTTTTAAGTTTTCTTCATCATCTAGGTAGACTTGGGTTTACCCCTAGTTAGATTGAGCTAATTAATTTTATGATTATGATGTTGTGTTAGATTTAGGATAGGTTTTAGGTGTTGGTATTAAATTTGGGATAGGTTTTAGATGTTGGTATGTTGAATTTAAATACTTGGTTAGTTTGACTGTTTAGTCTATGTAGAAATCATAATTTAGGAATAATTGGCCTAGTTACTCATATTTTAGATGAATTTCCTATCATAGAGCTAATTGAGGCTCGTTTAACATCTAAGAAAGAATTTAGTTAATTAAGTCTAGTTCAGGTATGATTTTCCTAAAATGGAACTTTATGGATTCGAAATGGGCCCTTGACCCACCTTAGGCTAAGATGCTTCTTAGATTTTATAGACTTTTATATGCTTGTTAGACTCTCTAAAATTCTTATTGAGGTAATATTAAGAAACTTTGACAGATGATAGTTATGTTGGTAATGTGAGGGTTGACACCTATTTATTATGCTATTATTTATGTGATTGATGGTACTATTGATTATAGTGATATATTTATATTTACCGATTCAAGTCTGAAGGATTATTATGATATTGATGATATTTACCTGGTTCTAGTTTAGAGAAAGATTATCAAATTTATTATATTTACTAGTTTGAGTCCGACTATTGATTATATTTACTGGTTCAAGTCTAGCTAGGGATTATATATACTAGTTTGAGTTTGGATATTGATTATATTTACTAGTTCAAGGGCTATTAATTATATTTACCAGTTCAAGTCTAGGTATGCATATTATGCTATGATGATATACTTACTATGATATGATGATATCGAGGTGTATGATTTAAAATAGCAATTTGTCTAAGTTTAAAAGAGAGAAAATGGACATAATATGGTATGATATAAGTGTATTCTAGTAGAATATTGAAAATGTATATATGAAAATGGTAGGTTATACTATCTTGTTTGTATCCATCAGGCTTTTGAGGGATTGCTTTGGACTATTTGCTTTTCCGCACTAATTGGCATATGGGGGAAATTTTGTAGTTATGATTGCATATATTGATGTTAGATGTTATGTTATGATATTATTTTGGTTTATTTACCTATTTATTCATAGTACTGTCAGAGATGGTCAGGTTTATTTCTACCTTGACTTTGTTATATTATCTTGCATTTTATCCTATTGATATCCTGATTTAGGTTAGTCGATCGATGATGCCTACTAAATACCCATTATTTTGTTACTCATACTATACTTTTATACTTTTTTGGAGTAGATGTGAGTACTAGTTTCCAATATTAATTGATGCCTGTACTGTGTAGATATCCAGGGATAGGTTGAGCTCTTGGAGTTGGAGTCACTAATTTACCTTTATCTTTCTATGTTTAGTGTTTTGTTTTATGACAGATATATTGAATAGTCTAGATACTTCTTGTATCATTATTACTAGGTGATCTTGTACTGGCTCTACTAGGTTGTGGGATGGTATCTATGTTGACTATCTTTATTTATTTCAACTTCTATGTTTATTTATAAGTTGTATTATTGATGTTCGTGTATGTTAGGAATTTTCAACAAAGTTAACCCATTGTGTTTAACTCCAAGTTATGGTTTGGATTACCTACTAGTGGGATAGAGTAGGTTCCATCATGGCTCATAAAACAGGTCATGACAAATTGGTATCAGAGCCTAGGTTTCACCTATATTGTTGGTATAAGATCAAGTGTCTAGTATAGTCTTGCGGATTAGAAAAATGACATATGTTTCTTTTATTTGGGAGGATATGGGACATTCTTAGGAGTTCTTCACTTTTTTCACTCATATTATGGTAAGAGTCTGAGTTAGTTTATAGAAAACTCCTTTGATTTCACTCTTTTGTAGATAGCCAGGACACGTGCTACCGTGACATAAAATAAAGGTCTTGACACTGAGACTAGGGATCCTACTCTTATTCATGGATGAACCAAAGGTCATGGACATCCCAGAGATGTGTCCCCAGCTAGAGGCCAATATAGGTGACCTTTACCAAATCCTATTCCTGCTCCTGAGCCAGATATTCTTCTTCCCCAGCAAGCGGTAAGCTAAGGACCAGCCTAGGATTCATTAGGATTTATTTATTCTTTAGTTCTAAGAGATTATTTGTTTTATCTTTTTAAGATAGTTGGTGGTACTCTATCTAATGGTACACAGTCTATGGATCGGATTGGTGCAGAGTCTAGGGCGTAGCCTGTAGCTGTGACTCCTAGAGTTGAGGTCCCTTCTATTTCGGTGGTTTCTCAGATAATAGTTTCTTAGCCAGTGGCTACCAGCCAACTATGTTTGTTAAGAAGAAGAAAATATTGGGTAGATTCTTAATATTAGATCTGGCTAGCTTTTCTGGTGCTTTTGACGAGGATGTGTATGAGTTTCTAATTGCTTGAGAGGATAGGCTTAATAATTTGGACATTGTGGAGACTCACGGTTTGTATTACACCACATTTTACTTGGATTTGGCTACTCAAAATTGGTGAAGAGCTTATATGGATTCTAGACCAGCTGGATCTTCTTTAATGACATGGACTCAATTCTTTAAGATGTTCTTGGATAAGTACATGCCTCGAAGCCCTAGGGATCTCCTGAGAAATCAGTAATCTAGATTGGAGAAAGACTCCATAATAATTGCGGAGTATGAGATGTATTTTCATGAGTTGGATAGGCATGTTACTTCTATTCTGGATGCTAGGTATGAAAGATTTTGTTGCTTAGCTTGAGAATCGAGACTTCCCATTTGTATGTCCACTTAGATTTTGGTTGTTGTAGGTAGGTCTTTTACTAAGGTTTTGAGTCATATTTAGGTGATAAAGGAGATAAGTTATAAGTCCCAAAGGGGCAATTATAAGAGTCCTCGATATCAGGGTAGTTTTAGTTGAAGAGGTAGTAGTTCCCTATTTAAAGATAGTAGTTCTCATGATGGGGTATTCTCTATATCTACCCTATCAGCATCAAAGTCAGTCAAGTCGATCAATTCAGGCAGCTCTTCAGACTACTGATGAAGGTCAATATAGTGCTAGTAATTGCACTAGTCAGGTTGGCAGTGAGTCTTTGAGGGGTTCGTCTTCCAGCTATTCTAGTCATGGTGGTTACTTTGGGTCAGCCCGATCTTTTGGTTTAGGTTCAGATCAAGGAGCATGTCATATTTATGGATCATTTGATTATGATTCTTGAGAATTCCCTAGTCGTGGGGAGATTTTTGCTTTGTCTCAAAGTGTTCCCCCTATTAAAGTAGTTTATCCCTCACCTAGATATTATTCTCAGGGGCGTAGGGGTGGTTTCAAAGGTACTCATGAAAGTTCTTAGGTAGGTAGGATAAGAGGTTGGTAAGGAGCCCAGCCATGTGGCGGGCGTGGTTAGTTAATATGCAGTGCCTACTAGACTTGAGATTGAGTCTTTTGATGTTGTTATTACAGGTATGATTTTTGTGTACCATTAGTCGACCCTTGATTTATTTGATCCTATATCTACTTCTTCTTATGTTTGTGTTTATTATGCTCCATGGTTAGAGTTATCTTGGAATTTAATATTTGTACCCTTGTGTGTATCTACTCCCCTAGGCAATTCTTTAGTAGTTGATTGGGTGTTTAGATCCTGTATTGTGACTATTAGAGATATTAATACTCATGTTGATATTATTCTAAATATGGTGGATTTTGATGTGATTTTAGGCATGGACTGGTTATCTATAATTCAGGTTGGTTAAGCTAACAGAGGTTTGATTATTAACTACAGTCAACTCTCTTTAATTATTTAGCACTCCCTTTGTACTTTTTTAGGCTTGGAAATGAAAGAATTCTTAGAAATTCCTTTAATCCTTTGAACCCGCTGAAAAGCTTTACTTGTCTGGTGTCTGCACTACCTAGACGTATTCCAGAGAATGTAAATCTGAAATTACGGACGTCGTGTTGCCCCTAGTGCAAGGAGAAGTATGACCTTGAGTTGGGAAAACTTGTATCTGAGTTTGAGAATTCATCATCTAAAGCTAAATTGGAATCTCCTCGACCTCAGTTGCCTTAGTGGTTGCAAAGTTCTAAGCAAAAGAATGATAGTAATGTAACTTCTTTGTCGCAGGTATAGTTGTACTTGATTAATGGAACCAAGAATGACTTGAATTGCATACAAGGGAAAGTGTCATTCTATTTTTGGATGTCTTTCCAGATTAAGGATCAAGGTCTTTTGCAGCAGAAGACTCAAGAACTAAGAAAGAAGTGGAAAGATACATGCGTGCAACTTCAGCCAACTTCAGATAATGTCTAAATGAATATTTGTGTATATTTCAGGCAAGTTTCTAACTTACAAAGAGATTCCAATAAGATCACCAGTGAATTGTGCAGGTTAAAAGAGGTAAATATTCTATTTAGTTGTTGAATTAATCTGTTGTATTCGTCTTGTCAAATCTTTTGGTGTCTTGTAATAAGAGCTCATAAGTTCAGCATATCTATCAGCTCATCTTATGCTTAGTATAGTTTATACCTAATTAAATCGTAAGTAGGATTTGAAATTTCAAATTGGAGTTGAATCTGAATCATGTTTTTTTCCTTTAATAAAGCTTGGTGAGTATAGAAGTCAAATAAATAACGGCAAAGTAGATGATTAAAAACTCGGATGAATTCTTTCAGCAGATAGGTCTAATTTTCTCTTTCATTTTCTGGGATATTGCCCGTCTATTTAAAGTATAGCCTTGAAGCTGCTTTAAACAACGGGAGAGGCGTTGTTTACACAGCCACTGCTTATTGGGTTTCAGCCGTTTGTTTTATGAAGACGATTAGTAAGTTCAATAATTTTGATATTTTTGCATATCCAAAAGAACTTTATACCTTTGAGATTACTAAGAGCATTATCTGGAAGAAAATTTTTAGTCCGAAATAACTTCTGTAGCTGACTAATGCATTCTGCTTCACTTTAAAATATTAGCTAGTCGAGGCTTTTACTATTGCTTAGTTATATTATCTGTTACTAGGCTAATCTCAAACTTGGCTTGACATACCCTGCTGTAATTTTTGGATTCTAAAGTAGCTCTTTCTTTGTATCGCTAAAGATTCCTTACCAAATTGTGGCTATCATTGGTGGTGTTGAGCTGTCACTAAAGAACTTTATACATTTGTTTTTTTGAAATTTCTAGGAACACTATCTGATAAAAAGATTCAGTTTCTAACTTCTGTAGCTCAAGAATGGATTCTGGTTCCCAGTGTCTTTAAACATAGCTCTTTCTTTTTCACAACTAAAGCTTCCTTACCAAACTGTGGCTATTATTTCTGGCGCATTGAATAATGCATCATCAAAAGAAGAATGATCTGGAGTGGTGGTTCCCTGCATCATTGACTTATAGAGAGCTTGTGTCCTTCTCAAACTGCACAAACTATCAGTCGAGGAAATCGGAAATTTGGTTTGTACATAAGGTGCTTTGCACTTCAGCTTTAGTTTCCATTGTTTTTGTAACGCCCTAATTTGCTGAACCAGAACGCTACACGGTGCTCATGACCCCGAGGGACCATAAGCTAACCCATGATTAATATATGTACCTGTATACTGTAAATCATGACATAATAATGTGGAATATGTAAAAATTTAAGTCCATAAGGTTCAACTGAATAAAACCATGTATGAAAATCATAATGTCCATGTGGGTGAAAATACCAAAAACAACTCAATCTGAAAGCTAAGTCTGAACGTAAATCTGAACATAAGTATGAAAGCCTCTAAACTATCTGAATAAGGAGTTGAAGGAACATGTCTCCAACTAACTCCATAAAACTGAACTGAAGAAATAAATAAATATATCAAATCATATTGTCCTTAAATCAATGAGGACTCACTGTGTCTCTGCGACTAGAATGCTACCGCTACTGCTGGGCTGGAGATCATGTCTCAGAACCTATGGTGTAACATGAAAAGAAAGCACCATAGCGCAAATGCGCCAGTACGACTGGAGTACTGAGTATGCGAGGAAGGTAGGATGAACATAAAAGGGTTTCATGCATGAACAACACTAACTGACTAATATGAACGTGGGAGTGAAAACATACATATATAGAAACTTTGATCGTGAATGCATGATAGCAAGACCTGTAAGCTAATACATGGTTTACTGATAACTGTCATGACGATACTGCAAGCTGATAACATGGATGACTGTATCTAACATTCCTGTATATATTGAAATCTGAAGAACACCCTGAGTTCTTTTACTGAGACTGATACTGAAACTGTGGGAGGTAGTGTTTAACCGATATGCCCCATGTATGCTGTTATGGCTAAGCTAGGGTCCAATCTCTGCCCCTACTGGAGGGGTGTCAATACCGGGCCACGAGTAAGGACAGCTTGTGAGTGACCCTTATGTGGCAGGTACTCAATAAGAACGGTGGGAATCCTAAACTGACAGGTTAAACCACCTCATCAACCCTAATCTGACAGGTTAAAATGTCTCAACCTACACTGGCTACGTAGTTCTGGAACACAAGGACTGCTTCTAAGAATCACACCCTGAACTGGCGGGTGAGTTCCCATCCATAGGTTCACTCGGTGCTAACCTCTACTCCCATCTAGAGGAACTGGACATGAATAACTAACTATACATGACTTAATCTTACTGAATACCGTTGACTGGCAGAATATTACTGATATCTAACAACTTACTGAGATCATGAGGTTTTCCTGAGTCACATGACTGACTGAAGTCTATAGAATGATATCTTGAGTTCGGATATCGTGAAACATGACATGGATCTAGGCACACAGCTATCGTTTTCGGTTACAAATACCCCTAAGACTCGATAGGAGAAAACTGACACACATGAGATGACTTGATCAAAAGATTTGAGTCCACAATTCACAATATCATAAGTAGGGGATAGTATACTTCATGTATTTATTCAACATTTCAAACATGATGTGAAAATCATGGATATATTTTGTGTACATAATTTATATCTCCATTATCATACATGCTTTATACCACAACAATAACAGCACATAATTTGCATAGAAATTCATATTGGAGTGTATGGATAACATGAACTTGTTATTTAGATAAAATGAAATCATGTAAATATGAAGTTCTAACATACTAGGCATTTTATCGAACACCTTGCATGCATTCTTTAAGGAATAGGTGGATTTCATACTTGCATTCTATCAATCCATCTAAAGATCATATTTTTCAACTAACAACATAACTTTCATGAGATATATAGTCACGATACTATTATATAGCAAAACAAACAAGCATTAATATGGGTATGATCATATCACCACAACCAACCAAGATTTTTTGTTTTAAATATTGATTCTTGAATTCCACGGACGAAAGAAATTCGTGGATGAAAACTACGCATACTTTGGAAGGGAGGTTCTTGATGATTGACGGAGGAATTTTCTTTAAATTTGATCTTCAAGCTTGATTGTGCAACCCTAGTTGTTTTTATCCTATGGTACTCTTGGATAATGAAATTTTAGATGTTAATAGGGTTGTAATATGTTTAGAATCTATAAATTTCATGAGGTTAGGCTTAGGGACACGTAAGGAGTGTTAAAAGACTTAACTACCCTCAAAATAACTCAAAAACTAAGTGTTTTCGTGGCTGAAATCCTACATAGGCGCCGCATATTATATCGCCTATATTTACATAGGCGCCGCATATGATATCGCCTATGCTTTCCAGTGGCCATGTGAGATTGGTTAGGCGACGCATTCTACTTTTAAAGGCCATAACTCCTTGCTCGGGTGTCAGATTTTGATGAAATTGGTATCGTTGGAAAGCTAATTCAATTCTCTACAATTTGATGGGTCTAAATCTTCCAAAATGTCACTTATCAATAACGTTATTCTTGGTCAAAGATGACCCTTACAAAATCAAACACTAAGACTTGATGGATTCAAAAACTCTTAGCTTGCATCACTTTAAGCGACTCATATGAGCATGCTTAAGACATCGCAAGCTATCCTATCGCTAGGATATTCATTGTAAGTCATGCACTAAAATTCTACTCACAGGATAGGAGGTTTCATACGTAGGAAAACTTATTCACTTCCTAGCTTAGAAACATGCGGGGTATTATAATAACTCCCCCTTGGAAACATTCGTCCTCGAATGAAAATTTATTGAGAGGGGATACAAGACAACAGAACCTGAACTAAACATCAAGAACTAAAACTTGATCTCATGACTGACATGCTAAACATACTTAATTCATGCATATCTGATGCACGGACAACTGATACATGAATACATGACTGAGTATGCAATGGTTAATAGGTACCAAGTTTATAATAGAAACATGAACATGAAACTGAATAAGCTTAAGAAGAACTGTTACCTTGAGCTTGATCTGAATCGGCGAGGAAGAGGTGAGGATACTTGGTACGCATATCTGTTTCTGTTTCCTAAGTAGCTCCCTCATGAGACTGATTACGCCAAAGAACCTTGACTAGAGGGACTTCTTTGTTCCTCAATCTATGAGTCTGATAATCTAAGATTTCGACTGAAATCTCATTATAAAAGAGGTTGTTCTGAATATCGATGCTCCGAATAGGGACAACAACTGCAGGGTCACCTATGCACTTCTTAAGCAAAGATACATGAAAGACTGGATGGACTGAGGCTAGATCTGAAGGCAACTCAAGCTCATAATATACCTTTCCAAAGCGACAGAGAATTCTGAAGGGACCGATATATCGGGGACTGAGTTTCCCTTTCTTGCCGAACCTCTTCACTCCCTTCATGGGAGAGATCTTAAGATAGATATAGTAATTGACCTCGAACTCCAGATCCTTTCTACGAATATCTGCATAGGACTTCTATCGGCCTTGAGCAGCCCAGAGTCTCTCTCTGATCAACTAAACTTTCTCTAAGGCATCGAATACCAAGTCAAGACCTATGACTGAGGCCTCACTAACTTCGAACCAACCAATCGGAGATCTATATCTCCTACCATATAGATCTTCTAATAGATCCATCTGAATACTAGAATGATAGCTATTATTGTATGAAAACTCAATCAAAGGCAAGTGGTCATCCAAACTTCCCTTGAAGTCAATTGCACATGCCCTTAGCATATCTTTAAGAGTCTGAATGGTCCTCTCTGCTTGACCATTTGTCTGAGGATGAAACACTGTGCTGATATGGACTTGGGTACCGAGACCCTTTTGGAACACTTTCCAAAAGTGAGAGGTGAAATGGGTACCTCAGTCTGAGATGATAGATAGTGGAACACCATGTAACCTGACTAACTCCCTGATATAGAGTTTGACATAATCCTCGGCAGAATAAGAAGTATGATCAGGAAGGAAATGAGATGACTTGTTCATACTATCTATAATGACCCAGACTGAATCATGCTGATGACGAGTTCTCGAAAAACCCATCACGAAGTCCATGTTCACTTCTTCCCACTTCCAAGTAGGAATAGTGAACTCTTGCGTGGAACCACTAGGTTTCTGATGCTCTATCTTAACCTGCTGAGATGTAGAGCACTTATCCACAAACTCTGCAACATCTCTCTTCATCCCACTCCACCAATAGATCTCCCGCATGTCGCGGTACATCTTAGTGGCCCTTGGATGAATAGAGTATCGCGCACCATGCTCTTCTGTAAGAATATGATTCCTCAATTCATCTACACCTGGAATACATAGACGACCCTGAAAACGAAGAACACCATCTCCCCCTTAGGAGAAAACCTCGACTTTCTGATTCTGAACTGACTCTTTGAGATTGACAAGGCTAGGATCCCTGTCTTGCTTCTCTTTCACCTCGGAAGCTAGAGATAACTCTGAACTACTATGAACACATACACCACCCTCTAAAGAATCGACTAAGCGAACGCCTAGTCTGGAAAGCTGATGGATCTCTTGAGCCATCTTTTTCTTGATACCCTCAACGTGAGAAATACTACCCATGGAGAGTCTACTGAGAGCATCGGCCATAACATTGGCCTTGCTCGGATGATAAAGAACACTTATGTCATAATCCTTCAAGAGCTCTAACCACCTTCTCTGACAAAGATTGAGATCTTTCTAGGAAAAGACATACTGGAGGATTTTATGGTCTGTGAAGACATCTACATGAACTCCATAGAGATAATGCCTCCAAATCTTCAAGGCAAAAACTACCACTGCTAACTCAAGATCATGAGTAGGATAATTCTTCTCATGTGGCTTTAACTGTCTGGAGGCGTAGTCTATGACCTTACCATGCTGCATAAGGACACAACCTAAACCCACTCTGGATGCATCACAATAGACTACAAAAACGTCAGAACCATTTGGAAGAGCTAGAACTGTAGTTGAGGTGAGTCGAGTCTTCAACTCTTGAAAGCTCTTCTCGCATGAATCTAACAACTGAAACTTAATCTTCTTCTGAGTCAATCTGTACATGGGAGATGCAATAGATGAAAATCCCTCGATAAACCGTCTGTAATAGCCAGCCAAACCCAAGATACTCCTGATATTTAATAGAGATACGGGTCTGGGCCAGTTTCTTACTGCCTCGATTTTCTACGGATCTACTCTAATGCCATCACCGAAAACAATATGTCCAAGGAATATTATTGATCTTAGACAAAATTCGTACTTGCTGAACTTAGCAAATAACTGGTGATCCCTGAGACTCTGAAGAACAATCCTGAGATGGTCTGCATGATCACGCTCTGTGCGAGAATAGACCAGAATATCATCTATAAGGACTATGGCAAACATGTCCAAGTACTGCTTGAACACACGATTCATCAAATCCATAAAAGCTACAGGGGAATTTGTAAGACCAAATGACATGACTAAAAATTTGATGTGACCATACCGATTAGGAAAGATGTCTTCGGAATGTCACATTCTCTAACTCTGAGCTAATGATAGACTGATTTGAGGTCTATCTTGGAGAAGTAACTGGCACCCTAAAGATGGTCGAATAGATTATCAATCCTGGGCTGAGGATATCTATTCTTCACTGTGACCTTGTTGAGTTGACGGTAATCAATACACATCCTGAGAGAACCATCTTTCTTGAGCACGAATAATACTGGCGCACCCCATGGGGAAATGTTGGGTCTGATGAATCCCTTATTTAAGAGATCCTTTAATTGATCTTTTAGTTACTTGAGTTTTGCTGGTGCCATTCTATATGGCACAATAGAAATAGGTTGAGTATCCGAAAGAAGGTCTATGCCGAAGTCTATTTCCCTTTCGGGAGGAATGCCTAGAAGATCTTTGGAAAAGTCATCTGAGTATTCATTAACAACTGGGACTATTTTAAGACTGGGAGATTCAGAACTAGAATCTTTAACATGCACGAGATGATACACACACCCCTTAGAAATCATTTTTCTTGCCCGAAGGTAGGAAACAAGTTGACCCCTGAACGCTGAAATGCTACCCTTCCTCTCTAGGACGGGCTCATTCGGGAAGTAAAACTGAACTATCTTATTTTTGTAGTCGACTGTGGCATAGCAGGAATGAAGCCAATCCATGCCGATAATGAAATCAAAATCAATTATCTCTAACTCAACTAAATCTGCTGACGTGGATTTCTGAGATATCATAACCGGGCAGTTCCTGTATACCCGCCGAGCTATGATAGTTTTACCCACTGGGGTAGAAATTGAAAAGGGCTCTGCTATAATTTCGGGACTAATTCCAAAATCACCTGCTATGTATGGAGTAACAAAAGACAAGGATGCACCTGGGTCTAGAAAAGTATAAACATGAACATGGAAAATATGTAACATATCAGTAACGACATCAGGAGAATTTTCCTGATCCTACCGGGACTGAAGATCATAGAGTCTATTTGGGTGTTTCCCACTGGTAGCACTGGAAATGGCACCCTGCTGGTTTGGACGACCGGACTAAGATGCAGAATGATTTTGCTGACCCTGAAGACTTGACTGTGGACACTCCCTAATCCTGTGGCCTGGCTTGCCATAACCAAAATAGACATTACTACCGGCTCTGCAAATGCCCTTGTGGTTCTTACCACAAGTCTGACAAAGGGGATTTGTTCGGGCACTGCTAACACTGCCCTGAGATTTAGAGCCTAGCGTTTTATCTTTGTTGCCTTCTCTGAACTTCGGCACTGGAGCGCTGGCAGAGAAAGGGGCTAGAATGGATGACTTGGAGTGAAACTGTGAACGGTTTTCTCCATCTGACTTGGGGTTAGCAAAGTTGAAGTTTTCTGACCATGCTCTTTTTTCTGCCTCTCCCTAGTCTTAACCTTCTGCTCTTCTACTTACTGGGCATGGGTCATGAGTCTGGGTAAGTTCATATCACCGATCAGCATTGCAGACCTACACTCATTTACCATGTTATCATTGATTCCTGACATGAACTTGCTTATCTTATCCTTATTGTCAGCAACCACATGAGGAGCATACCTGGCTAGCTGAGTAAATTTGAGAGAATACTCCCTAACCATCATATTTCCCTGGCTGAGGTTGATGAACTCAAGAACTTTGTCTTCCCTCAGCTCTTGGGGAAAGACTTTGTCTAAGAAGGCCGTGACAAATACCTCCCACTCGATAGGTCCTACATCATCTAACCTCTCAAACCTCCATTGTTTGTACCAATCATTAGAAACATCCTTTACCTGGTAGGAAGCTAACTCGGCACTCTCAATAGAAGTAACACCCATGAGGTCAATGAACTTCTGAACTTGGTCAATGAACTCCTGAGGGTCCTCATCTGACTTAGACCCATGGAAATATGGAGGGTTCATCCGGGTAAAGTCCTGAACCCTAGATGCTATGGGATTGACCACTGGATTAGCCAGAATGACTGGTGGTTGTTAATTTTGGGCAGCCACTGACTGATCAAGTGTGGTAAATGTGGCTCTAAACTCCACATGGTTAACATGTTCACCCAAAGGATCTTCGGGCTGAGGAGCTGGATGGTTTCTTCTCTTTGGGGCCATGGTATGGAATAAGAGAAGAATGGATTAGACTGAGAGTTTAACTTGTGATCATGCTCACTAGCATGACATGAATACTGAAGAAAGGGGAATGTTCAGAAAACATCTTATAGACTCCTGTACATACAAGACTCTACTAGATGTGGTTTTCAGACTTCCTAGGACTCTATTGAACCTTAGACTCTGATACCAAGTTTTTAACGCACCAATTTGCTGAATAGGAATGCTACACGAAGCTCTTTACCGCGAGGGACCACAAGCTAACCCATGACTAATATCTGTACCTATATACTGCAAATCATGACATAATAATGCGTAATACATAAAACTGTAAGGCCATAAGGTTTAACTGAATAAAACCATTTATGAAAATCATAACGTCCATGTGGGTGAAAATATCCAAAACAACTCAATCTAAAAGCTAAGTCTGAACGTAAATCTGAACATAAATCTGAAAGCCTCTAAACTATCTGAATAAAAAGTTGAAGGAACATGTCTCCAACTAACTCCATAAAACTAAACTGAAGAACTAAATAAATGTATCAAATCATATTGTCCTCGAATCATTGAGGTCTCTACGACTGGAATGCTACCGCTACTGCTGGGCTGGAGCTCGTGTCTCGGAACCTATGGTGTAACATGAAAAGAAAGCACCATAGCGCAAATGCATCAGTACAACTGGAGTACTAAGTATACGAGGAAGGTAGGCTGAACATAAAGGGTTTCATGCATAAAAAACACTGACTGACTAATATGAACGTGGGAGTGAAAACATACATATATAGAAATTAGGACCCTGAATACACGATAGAAAGAACTGTAAGCTAATACATGATTTACTGATAACTGTCATGACTGATACTGCAAGATGATAACATGGACGACTATATCTGTCAGTCCTGTGTATACTGAAATTTGAAGAACAACTTAAGTTCTTTTATTGAGACTGATACTGAAACTTGGGGAGGTAGTGTTTAACCGACATGCCCCATGTATGACATTATATCTAAGCTGGGGTCCAATCTCTGCCCCGATAGGAGGGGTGTCAATACCGTGCCTCGGGTAAGGACAGCTTGTGAGTGACCCTTATCTAGCAGGTACTCAATGAGAACGGTGGGAACCCTAAACTAACAGGTTAAACCACCTTATCAACCCTAATCTGACAGGTTAAGATGTCTCAACCTACGCTGGCTACGTAGTTCAGGAACACAAGGACTACTTCTAAGAATCACACCCTGAACTGGCGGGTGAGTTCCCATCCTTGGGTTCACTCGGTGCTAACCTCTACTAACATCTGGAGGGACTGGACATGAATAAATTACTATACATGACTTAAACATACTGAATTCCATTGACTGGTGGAATATTCTTGATATTTGACAACTGACTGAGATCATGAGATTTTCTTGTGTCACATGACTGACTGAAGTCTATGGAATCATAGTTTGAGTTCGGATATCGTGAAACATGACATGTCTCTAGGTACACACCTATAGTTTTCAGTTACAAATACCCCTAGGACTCGATAGGAGGAAACTGACACACATGACATGACTTGATCACAAGATTTGAGTCCACAATTCACAATATCATAAGCAAGGGATAGTATACTTCATGTATTTATTCAATATTTCAAACATGATGGGCAAAGCATGGATATATTTTGTGTACATAATTTATATCTCCATTATCATACATGTTTTATACCACAACGATAACAACACATAATTTGCATGGAAATTCATATTGGAGTGTATGGCTAACATGAACTTGTTATTTATATATCATGAAATCATGTAAATATAAAGTTCTAACATACTAGGCATTTTATCGAACACCTTGCATGCATTCTTTAAGGCATAGGTGGATTTCATACTTGCATTCTATCAATCCATCTAAAGATCATGTTTTTCAACTAACAACAAAACTTTCATGAGATATACAGTCATGATACTATTATATAGCAAAACAAACAAGCATCAACATGGGTATGATCATATCACCACAACAAACCAAGATTTTGTATTTTAAAGATTGATTATTAAACTCCACAGACAAAAGAAATATGTGTATGAAAACTACGCATACCTTGGAAGGGAGGTTCTTGATGATTGACGGAGGAATTTTCTTGAAATTTGATCTTCAAGCTTGATTGTGCAACCCTAGTTGTTTTTCTCCTATGGTTCTCTTGGATAATGAACTTTGAGATGTTAATAGGGCTGTAATGTGTTTAGAAGCTATAAATTTCATTAGGTTAGGTTTAGGGACATGTAAGGAGTGTAAAAAGACTTAACTACCCTCGAAATAACTCAAAAACTAAGTGTTTTCGTGGCTGAAATCATACATAGGCGCCGCATATGATATCGCCTATATTTACATAGGTGTCGTATATGATATCGCCTATATTAACATAGGCTCCGCATATGATATCACCTATATTGACATAGGCGCCGCATATGATATTGCCTATGCTTTCCAGTGGCCATGTGCGATTGGTTAGGCGACACATTCTACTTTGAAAGGCCATAACTCCTTGCTCGGGTGTCAGATTTTGATGAAATTGGTATCGTTGGAAAGCTCATTCGATTTTGTACAATTAATTTGGCCTAAATTTTCCAAAATGTCACATATAAATAATGTTATTCTTGTTCAAAGATGACCCTTCTAAAATCAGACACTAAGACTTGATGGATTCAAAAACTCTTAGCTTGCATCACTCTAAGCGAATCATATGAGCATTCTTAAGACATCACAAGCTATCCTATTGCTAGGATATTCCTTGTAAGTCATGCACTAAAATTCTACTCACTAGATAGAAGGTTTCATACGTAGGAAAACTTATTCACTTCCTAGCTTAGAAACATGCGGGGTATTACTGTTTTATATATTTTGTTTCATAAAAATCTGATCAACTCTAACATAATTGTTTCCTTAGGGTGAAGAGAAAGTGAATCAGTACGTGCATTTATTGAACTCCACTCTTAGAGCGATAGAGAGGAATACGTGTTAGATACTTGAGAACTAACAGAAAGAAGATGGAGTTGAGATTCCTAATGTTCTACAGTCATACATGAGTGGTAAGAGAGCCATTCCTTTCCAGGTCGCTCTTGCATAAGAAACTAAGATTTTAGCTTTGAGATTATACCAATTACTCGTTGGGATTTAGTTCTAGTCATGTTAGTATGTTATTTTATGCCAGATATTTTTATTAGAAATTTTCGGATAACTGATTGGTAGTTCTCCTTTTATGTTAATTTAACTTCACGATCAAGCACTATTGTAAAAACTAATTAAGTATCTCCGATTATATTGGTTTAATATTTTGCTGGCTGAATAGGTTGGACCAAAAAAAGATCGTGAAATGTCATTTTTTACAAGGTTCTACACAACCTTCGAAGCAGAGAAAATAGGACTTGTGAATATTGTTGTTCCAGTGAGTCTATTATCTATCTCTACTTTCTTAAGCATAAGATCTACCGTTAGTGTAACAACCATAGAGAAATAATAGAAAAATTAAAAATTAGCATTCCAATTTCCTATAATGTTTGGTTTACAAGAATTCGTAGTCTTAAGAATCTAGTACCACAACATACTCATCAATTCTCTCAACATTGCATTGGCAGCAAATCTGGATATAATGTCTTATTTCTTTTTTATAGTTGAATATGTTGGGAGTCAGAAATTATAAAGTGGTGTAGAGAGATCTTAATAAATAGCCCTACGGCAATATGGGTGCTAAAATCAGCTCTCAATGTTTTAATCTGCTCTGGAGTAGTTGATTCTCTTCGTGATAGAGTTTGTTGGTGGATTTGAGTACAAAGTGATTAAACACAGAGATATATGCTCATATACATATACATTGTGTGTTTGTGCATGCGCGCGCTAAAGTTTTGTTGTAGGTAAGCTCATCACTTTTGTTATTTTTGTTTGCTATTGAAATGAGTAGCTTTGAAATGGAGCTATAAGCTTCGAGTACAAAGTAGTTTTAAAAAGTGGAACCTACGAGTTGCCTTGCATAGATACTGAGAAATAGCTATCAAGAGAAGAGAAACAGCTTCCTGAATGGTATGCAAAGAAAGGTAATAATTTTTCATGTATGTGTTAGAAGGCAATAATTGCTCCATATTAAGTGGCAGGTTTTGTATACCATTTGGCAGGTTCCCGAATAGTATGAAGAGAAAGGTAGTAATTTTTCATGTATGTGGAACCTACGGGTTGCCTCTGTATGAAGTTTTGTTTCAGATAATAAACTTTAGAAGTGAGAAAAAGGACCATATTCCCCCATTATCAAATCTTGAGGGTGTCGGTGCCCCATTTCCCTTCCAGATTACTATTTCAAGATGATTTCCCTCTTTTGGCTAAGTTATCGACAATAGATATATTACAAGCTTTTGGTAGTTATTCTGATGAGTTTACAAGTTTGACAGTGCATGCTAATACAGAGATAGTTTTTTCTACTGTGACTGTTTGCTGCCTCCTTGGATATTAATCTATTATATAAACACCATAATGATGCCTAACAAATCTCTATTACTTGTCGTCAATAATGAAACTAATAAGCTTTTCCATATTGTTCAAGTTAACAAAGTTGTAGGTGTTAATGTTTATTTTTGAATCCATACTTCTTTGCCAGAATAAAGTATGACTTTTAGCTGATGATGTTTTGTTTCCACAGTTAAAGGGAGCTTCAACTTCCAATGGTGAACAAAATGGAGGTTCAGCAACATTTACAAAAGATGACTTAAGTCGTGGATCTTCAAAGGCCTTGTAGTGTAATAGTCTGGTAAAGCTCCTTTGAAGCATCAGTTATTTTAGGTTGACCACATATGTTGTTTAGAATGTGTTAAAGCAGTAGGTAGGAAGTTTACTTCTTTGTGCTTATGTGTAGTGCCCTTTGTTGTACATAAGAAGTGTGTGGACTCCAAACTTTTTTTTGTATGCAGATAGTATTATATTCATGTGTACATATTGTGTTATAATTTATTATGTATGTAAATAAAAAATTACATTAATACAAGTGACTATTTTATATAAATAATTTCAATTTAATAACATGTGGCAACAATTATTGTAATAGATCAATAAGCCGTTGCAATAGGAAGTCAAAAAGTGTTGCAACAGAATAACAAAAGCATCATAATAGATGATATTGCAATAGTTTAATGTCATCGTAATAAATGTTATTACAACGGTTTAATATCGTTGCAATAGAATCTATTGCAATGGTTCATAAATGTTGCAATAGATGAAAATAGGCATTCCAATAAGCAATGAAATAGTTGTAATAGGTAATCAAAAAGCATTGCAATAGAATAACAAAAACATCATAATAGTTGCTATTGCAACGGTTAGTAACTGTTGCAATAACATCTATTGCGACGGTTCATAACCATTGCAGTAGATGAAAATAATTGTCTCAATAAGTCAAAAAATAACCATCGCAATAGGTCTACCTATGGCGATGGTTGTCAAAAACCATCACCATAGCTCTACCTATGGCAACGGTTTTGAGAACCATCGCAGAAATAGTTTCCATAGACCTATCGCAGCACCCACCTATTGGACGCTTGCAGAATCATTGCGATAGGTCTATGGAAATGATTTTTTTTCTATTGCAATAGTTTTGCAACCGTCACCATAGATCTAATTTCTGGTAGTGCAATATAGTCGCTGATGCTCTTTGAAATTTTTTCATAGGGAGTTTAGCCCATGTGGATGAGGATAAGCAGGAATTAGTGAAGGACATTCACTGCTTGGCTAATCTTGGAGTTTGACTTGCAA
This sequence comes from Capsicum pubescens, assembly GCA_030864215.1. NCBI lineage: Eukaryota > Viridiplantae > Streptophyta > Magnoliopsida > Solanales > Solanaceae > Capsicum > Capsicum pubescens. The sequence continues at coordinate 221,179,411 of CM061540.1, read as the reverse complement.
ACTCTGAGGATGGTGGTGTATTTGTGCATCCTGTATCTTAGTTGTCTCTTGTTGTTGAGATAAAGGTAAAGCGAGTATTGGACCCCGACTTGATGAAGATCAAAAGTAATGTGGGTCAACACAAAGTTGCATACATTGGGATTGGTGGTGATGATATTTTAAGATACCAAGGTAGGTTATGTGGTCCCGACATTAATGTATTGAGGGAAAGGATCATGGTCGAGGCTCATGAATCACGGTATGCTATACATCCCAATTTCACCAAGATGTATCATGATCTTATAGAGTTCTATTGGTGGGGTTACATTAAATAAGATGTGACTAGTTATGTGGGCAAGCATATGGTGTGACAATAAGTGAAAGTTGATTACATGAGGCTCGGGGGCTTGTATTAAGAGATTCCATTACCCGAATGGGAGTGGGAGGCATTTAATATGGATTTCATTACCGGTATTCCTCGATCTCAGAATTAATGTGATTCTATTTGGGTCATTATTGATAGAATGACCAAGTCCGCTCACTTTTTTCCGATGAGGACTAATTACACGATGGAATATTATGCTAAGTTATATCATGCAGAGATTATAAAGTTGCACAGTGCTCTGGTTTCAATCATTTTAGATCATGGTCATCCGTTCTCATCCCACTTTTGGAAGTTATTCCAAAAGGGTTTTGGTACTAGAGTGTGCCTTAGTACCTCTTTCGACCCATAAATAGATGGGAAAGCAAAGAGAACCATCTAAACATTGGAGGATATGTTGAAGGCTTAAGTGATTTATTATGGTGGTATTTGGTATGACCACTTTCCTTTGATTGAGTTTGCCGATTATAATAGTTACCACTCTAGCATTGGAATGGCCTCTTTTAAGGTATTGTATAGTAAGAGATCTTGATCTCCCATTGGGTGGTACGAAGTTAGCGAGGGTAAGTTTCTTGGCCCCTATATATTTCACCAAGCCTTAGAGAAGTTGAAGGTGATTCGTGATATATTGAAAGCCTCTTAAAGTTACCAAAAGTCCTATGCAGATGTGAGGCGTAGAGACTTAGAGTTTAGTATTGGCGATTGGGTATTCCTGAAAGTGTCTCCTATGAAGGGAGTAATGCGGTTTGGTAAAAAGAGGAAGTTTAGTCTCCGGTATGTTTTTCCCTATGTAATTATGAGGAGGATTTGCAATGATGCATATGAGTTGGAGTTTCCTTCTAGCATGAACTCCATTCACCCGATTTTCCATGTCTCTATTTTTCAAAAATGTATGGGTGATCCTTCATAGTTTGTTCCCTTGAGGGATGTTGATATCTTAGACTCTTTTTCCTATGAGGAAATCTCGGTGAGGATCTTGGATTGGCAAGTTCATCGATTGCAAATAAAAGAAGTGGCTTCGGCGAAGGTTTTATGGAGCAACCAAAAGTTTGAGGAAGCTACTTGGTAGGCGGAAGAGGATATGAAGTCCAAGTATTCGCATTTGTTTTCCATCTTTGATATTCATAAGTAAGGTATGTGTTAATCTTTTTTATGTGACTTATGTCTATGGTAGATAATGGGTTCGAGTTCCTAAGCTTTGAAGGAGCCAAGTGGCTTTGGTAAATGACGGATTTGAATCCCATGGTAAATGAAATGAATGGTTGATTGATAATGATTATTTTTGAAGAATTGAAGGCTAGGGTTTCAAGGGTGATCTTTAAGAGGAAAAGTGAAGTCAAGACACTTGGTAAATCAAGTTGTCCAAGGCATTTAACTCTTCCCCTTTATAAGTAACTATAAACCTATATTTTTTACACTTGGATTAGTAAGTGTACATGGTGATTTTGAAATCAAATAAAAAGGGTTTTGTTTCCTAATGTTGAATAATTTTGACTTTTTCTTAGCCTTGTGTTTATACATATTATTGATGATGATTTGCATATGTGAGTGCTTTTTGTATGAATTATAACATATGGTTCTTGAGTAACTCTAATCTTGATAAGTTCTACCATGAATTTGGTCTTGATAAAGGTATGCATATAAGGTGTTTATTAAAATATCAAAATGAAATGTCTAGTTATATGTTGATGATGTTGTGAACTAGGGCATTGGCCCAATGAGTATGAATGGTTGATAAATACTATTTTAAACATATTATTAACCATGTAATGTGTTAAATTATAAACATGTTGGTTTGATGGCTAAGAAAGGGGTCTAAGTCCCTAAGTATGAACTTAAATTATGTGTGGAACTAAAGTGTGGTATAGAAAGGCTAATGGAGCTAGAATGGCTTGTAAGGGTCTTGATTACTATAGTATTGATTGAATGAGGATTTGAATAAAGGCATTGGTCTAATAAAGTGGTTAATCGATGAATACTTCCATGAAGACCTTATGGTCCCGTATGGTGTTGATGCCGGTAAATGGTTCAAGTCCTTAAATCTGAAATAGATTGAATGGATGTTAATCCATGAACAAAAAGGGGTTAAGAATTTAAATGTCATCTAATAATAGAAATGAAATAACTAGTTGTCTGAGTCCCTAGTCCAATGAAATGACTAGTGGTTCGAGTCCCTAGTCCAATGAAATGACTACTGGTTCGAGTCCCTAGTCCAATGAATAGCTTGTGGTTTGAGTCCCTCACCCAATAAAATGACTAGTAGTTCAATTCCCTAGTCCTATGAATAGCTAGTGGTTTGAGTCCCTAGTCCAATGAATTATTTTTGGTTTGAGTCCCTTGCCTAATGGAATTGCTTATGGTTCAAGTCCCTTGCCTAATGGAATTGTTTTGGTTTAAGTCCCTTGCCTAATAGAATAGCTTGTGGTTCGAGTCCTTTGCTTAATGAGAAATGTTAAATCTATAAATGAGGAAGGTTGGAGTCATTCACCTCATGACATTAGAATGAGTGAAATGAGAATATTTGCTAAGTCTTGTTTCCTTCATGGCATAATATGAACATGTTGTGTATGCTATATATATGTTTATTTATTTAAGAATTTGATCAAAAATGATTTAATGACTTGGTTTTAAATGATAATGTTATTTTATCCTTATCCTTGAGTTACATGATAGCACTCCAACTATTAATCGTCTGACGTTATGTCCCATACAACATAGGGGCCAAATCATCATCTTCTCTTCCTGTGCAGTGATTAGGTTATTGAAGTGGTTCGTACATTAACTTTGGATGGGTGAGCTTCTCTACTTTGGAATACATTCATTCTTGGTCTACTGTCTTTAGACGTAGTCTTATTTTTACTTGGTTTGGCTATTGTCGGGGGCTTATCCCAATATATACATTTCTAAACATATGTCTGTATAGAGGTATTGTAGATCACTGTGGACTTGGGTACATTGGTTAGTTTAATGAATCTAATGAAGTGTTTAGACATGTTTAACTTATGACTTGTAGTATGTTTTCTGCTATCTTATTATATGGTCGAGATCCACTCGACCCTTGTGATTGATATAATGATTAGGATGGGTTATAGGGGCGACCTCCAGTTCATGTGGTCTTAAGGTTCCCTTATGACATACCCCGATTATAGGTTGTTCAATCATAGCAGGTTTCTAGAGAAATGAATCTATTACGTAGTGAGGCTTATATGTTCTCAAGTATTGACTTAGGTAAAATATGTTTTATGTAGATTCTATAGTAGCATGTGGAGAAAGAGTTATTGATTAGATGGCATGGTAAATGTTTTAATTGGGGAAGGATTCTATAGGTTCTATATCAATGTCTTAGTTAAGATCCAATATAAGTTATAGAATTTGTTAGTAAAGAGATGTATAATGAGATAGTATGAAAGAGTAGTGGTATTGCGAAGAAAAATATTTTTGTGAACTAAAGTTATAAAGAGGGTCTGGTTAGGGTTGATTATTTTTCATATGCTTTTAGTGGAATAGTGTACATTGATTTTCATCTTGTAGTTTTAAGTCTGAATAGTATGTGAGAGGTTTGTTGTTATCCATATTTAGTACTAGACACTAAATTTGAACTGTAAATGATCACCAAGATGGAAGAATACTAGTTAGGGGTTGATGATGTTTGCTTTATGATATTGATACAGTAGGCTTTGACATAGTATCGGTAGAAATTTATTTGATTAACTTACAAGTGTGGTGGTGTAGGTATGACGTATATGTGATCGTTAGATGAGAAAGTAAATTTCGGCAAAGGCAGAAGGTGTTATCTTGAAATATATTTTTTAATAAACCCTTGATGAATAAATGAATGGTGACTAAGTCATTAGATAGTATGGAGATAAGCATTTGAATAAAAGATGCTTACCCAAGGTAGTATGTTGCATAAGAATTTAATGTAAGGGCCATGTGTACCTAGTAGTATCCCTGAGTTTCTAAGTTTCGAGAAGGCTAAGTATGTATTATATTTTTCCCTTAAGAGTTAGGTTGAAGCATTATCGATAACAGATGATGGGTTTGTTAGTCTAGTTAAAGTTTCCTTCTTTTGTGAGGATATGAACTTAGAAGATGGTCTAAGAAAGTTCCTATGTATATCAGTAGGAGTGTAATTTATAGAATGATGACTCTATAGGCTAGATAAAGTTTATAAAAGTATTTTAGAAGTAAGTCCTAGCAAGGGTTTTGCATGTACAAATATAGTCTATCACAGAGAGTTTAGCCTTCTTGTGTATAGTGGTATCCCAACCATCCAATTAAAGTAATTATATCCCAGTTTTGAGAATATGGAATAGTTCCATAAACTTAACATATTGGCTTCATACCTATGAGGGATATGATAGGGTGAAGAACCAAACTATGTCTTAAGAATTATATAATATTGTATTCTAGAAAAGTGTTATGATTAGATAGCGATCATTCTTACTCTAATGTATTCCTTAGATTTCAGTCATTATGATACTATAACACCCCAAAAATCCAAGCTATCATAAGAACCATGCTTCAAGTACATGTGAAATCAAATATCATATTTTAGTTGAATGGGAAGTGACTTAGACATGTATTAAGGCCACAAGTAACTCTTAGGTCATAGCCAAGTGGAAACATTACTTAGCGATTGATTCCTTGTGAATAATTTTTCAATAGTCAACTTCAAATGAGCATAACGCCTATACTCTAAAGTATTCTAGATCTCAATACACACCAAATGATAGATATTTGAATTAGACTTCCAACATAATTGTTTCGTCTTAATCTAATATTGGATTAAAACTTATGGCCAGTTAAGTAAAGCACTGTCTAGTCGTGAGAACCTACAAGTGTAGGTATGATCTTGGTGAGAATGTATGACCATACAATACCTGTCTGATCAAAATAGTCCCAAACATCTAAAAGTTGATGAGTATATGTTCCAACTATGGGAGGTACATGACCATGGTTAGAAACCACGATCTTAGGTATGATCTTGACTTTTAAAATTTATCCAGTTGTAATTTACAACCTACAAACCAAGGTACATTCATGGGTAGGTCCCCTGATCGTACTAAGAATTATTTGGTGGAGTTTAGAATGCCAAAAATCTGTCTCCAAACTATGAACACCACATATGATCGTAGGTGGATCCCATGATCATGAGATAGTCCATTTAACTCAATTCTGTAGATTTTCAATTATGTTTTATAAGAGGTTTTGCAGTGTTTTCCCACTCTTTTAACATATAAACTATATTTTTTAAGCCACCCAAAAGTTGGGTGTTAATGTTTATAGTAACCTTAACCTTTATTACTCAAATAAACACTCAACACTTAGCATCACAAAGAAAGAAAGAGATGAATTCTCCTCTTCTCCACAACTAGGGTTCATCTAATTCAAGCTTCCAATTTCAAAGATTTCTTTAGTGTTTCATCTCTAGGTATGTGATATTTCATCTATAGGTCTCCTTTCACCAGTGAGTCCCGAATTTAACTTAATTTCTCAGTTGAGTTCCTTTCTGAAAGATTAGGGTTCATAAATATTTCCAATTCCTTAATTCTCTAGTTCCTTGATCTCATAGAGTTATAAACCTATGTTTAAACTTGAATTTTAGTACCATTACATGTTCAAATTATAAACCCTTATTATATTGTGAAATCCATGATTGTTGGACTTGAGTTATTAAATCTCTTACTTCACTCATTTTATAAAATCATCATAATAGTTGTATTCTTCGGAGATGGTAGGATATGAACACCCGATGACCTAGGATTTGATGTATAAACATATGAGTATTATATCCTCCAGTTTACATGTTTTGAATACTCTCTAATATTGCATTTGTTTTCAATTCTCAGAATATTATTGTTATTAAGCATTTATGTTATTAGTGTCATTCAGTTGGATGTAGCACTTAGCACTAAGCAGACTCAGGGATGAAGGTTAACCCATCAATTTGAGAACTTTACTATAATTCCTTAAGTCCTAGAACTACCTCATCATCATATGTTCTAAAGGGTCAACCTTCAGACTAGACTTGATACCGTAGACATCAGTTTAGTAGACCCACATCAATCAGTGTTCGTACCCTTACTACAGAACACCCTTCCAACTAGGGTTATAGGTTGGACCCCAATTAGCTTAAATAGGTTATATCAATTACTAGTAGCTCTAATAGTCCATAGTTCATAGTTCAGATTTAGATACTTGTGTGTCCTTGCATTTAGTTATTTTTCTTATCATATAGTACATGTGTATTACTTGGTCTTTCCTCTTTTTACCATGTTACCTGCATCATGTTCATCCTATATCAATTATTTCCTAGCTTGCATACTCAGTACATTCAAAGTACTAAACGCATATCTTTTTTTGCCCTATATTATCTCATAATATTGGTTTTGATATTCAATATATGAATCGTCCATAGTACAATCTATTACTACATTAGTAGTAGTTCTTCGATGATTCCTTATCTTTTGAGGACTAGTATAAGTATTTTATATTATTTCATTTTAGTTTCAAATAGTAAGAGTTAGTTGGGGGCTTGTCCCAACAACTCCTCATATTAAATACTTTTAGACAAACATGTAGATATTCATCTTTTATTGTTTAAAATTTGGGAAAAGGCATGATTTTCACCCTAAACTATACAAGAAAAGTCGATGACACGCTTAAACTATTGAGGTGGCCTATTACACACCTATACTATATGAAAGTGAATTTATTTACTCCCTTCGGCACCCATGCCTAGGCGCATTTCTTACACTCAATATAGGAGCGTCCAACCTTTTAAAACTCAAAAATAAACTGGCAAAAACATTAAAAATTTAATAAATAGAAGACCCAACAGATATATTTTCCAAAAACCTCTATTTAAGTCAATTTGGGGTTCCTAAATCAAGAACCCTAACCCAAATTGGTCATCCAAAATTAAAATTCACACTCGTTTGTTTGAAGAATTGGTAACCAAATCTTTTTAATTGTTTGATTTCTTACTATATTGTGAGAAAATATAGTTCTTTTCTCTTAATTGTTTTCAGACTTAGATAAGTGTTTCTTCCCTCAAGTGTTTCTTCTAATTTGAATTAATTTTTTTGTGATTGAGCATCTGTATCAATTCCCTACCTTGAAATCAAGCGAACTCAATCGAACTCAACTCGTAACAATTTAACTCAACTTCAAACGAAAAGAGAGATGATTTTTCAGAAATTAATAGTGAAAAACATAGAAAATTAGTTCTTCATCTCTTCTATCAGGTTCAAATTTACAAAAAAAAAACTGAGAAATGGGTTCGATCTTTGAGGGTTTTCAAAATGGGTTAGTCGATACATATTCTACCTGAATGGATCGGATAGGGTCTAATAAATTGGGTTAGGTATAATATTTTGGTTGGGCCAGGTTATTTAAAATATATTATGGGTTTGGGTCAGATTAGGATTAAATTAGGAAATATAGAATTAAATATGTCGCATCACCACAGGGCAAATGTACTTTATCCCACTTATTAAACTTGGGCATGGGATTTACGGGGAGTAAATAAATTCACTTTTATATAGTATAAATGTGTAATAGGTCACTTCAATAGTTTAAGTGTATGATCGACTTTTCTTGTATAGTTTAGGGTGGAAACCATGACTTTTTCCTTTTAAATTAAGATATTATTATTAGTTGATTTATCATTTCATCATGTAGTTTAGCTTCTGTATGGTGTTTTTACACCAGTTATTTACACAATCATATTATTATGTCAGGTCATGGGTTAGGTTGGGTCACTTGTGACTCAAAGAACTATGTTACAACTAGGGTGTAATACCCCGAGATTCCCAACCGATAGTAGAACCATGCTTCAAGCTCATGAGAAATAAATTCTAGTGATTTGGTATTTTTATGATCAAGGTTGATGTGTATTAAGGTCTCAAATACGTCCTAGTACTTAGACGACTCAAAACATTCCTTACCGATTGAATTCTTGGGATGGAAATTGCCATAGTCAAATTCAAACAAGCATATATCTTATTATACTATGAATTTTTTATCTCATAAATGATCAACAGATAGATAATTGAATTAGCTTTCCAATGATACCAATTTCACCCAAATCTGATATCGGAACAAAAAGTTATACCCATTTTACTACAGCATGTCAGCCTGGAAACTGAGTGACGACCTGTCTGATGGCTTATCACATTTCTAATGACCTTTCTGATGGCTTATCATATTTTTGACAACCTATCTGATGGCTTATCATATTTCTGATGACTTATCAGCCATGTCGTCAAGCTTAGACAGCAACCCATCAATTCCAGCTCCTAGGTGACGACCTGGGCTGATGGGCTACCATAGATATGGTGGATTATCAACCTTGATCATCATCCAAGAATTTCAGCAACTGGGAAGTGGTTTTGTAGGGGTATTTTGGACTTTTGCTTCACGTTCCATGACTTAAATCATCAAAACCACGTACATAACCATCATAAATCAGTTTTAAAACCCCTTAAATCCTCTCCACTCTCAAGAATAAGAAAATTAGGGTTTCCTCTCAAGATCATCTCCCAAGAACAAAATTCAAGCTCTCCTTCAAGGAAACCAAGAAATTATCATTCCCAATTCAAGAACCTTCAAGAAAACACACTCTTTCAAGATTCAAATCTTTGAGGTATGTTAGATGATGATTCTTGGGATCCTTTCACCCAAGAAGTTCAAGAATCCTTTTCTAAATTCAAGATTATATATTTATGAGATTATCATTATTTTTGCAAATAGAAATTGAAGTTTATGTTGTTGATGATTTTTAATTCATGACTTGATTTCAAAGATCTAAGCTTTGATCCTACGATGTGATGTTCATGATAAAAATCCCTTAAAGTTGCATGATATTGATGTATTCATGATAATTAAGTATAGAATCTGTGGTATAACCAAAGCAAGCTCCCCATATGTTTGATAAAATGCTTAAGTAAAGAGAATAGTGCCTTTTTAGTATGTTAAGCATGAAATCCCCAATTATGTGCTAACTAGTGCATGCCAAGCGTTTGTTGAAATGCCTTAGTGAATGTATTATGATAAGTTGCATGCATTCTTATCCATGGTTATTCTTTATTGAACAACTATGAGATATTAGTATGCATACCCTATACATTTACATGTTTATGACATTCAAGTTATTGACGAGATATCGTATGGATTGTGTTGTGAATGAAAGTCCATTGTCATGATATTCAAGTGTAGTCCTGTCTTATTTATTTATGCTATCGAGTCTTGGGGGTATTTATACCCCAAAACATAGCTTCTTGTCTAGAGCCAAGTCAGTCTCAAGATAATCTCAGTCGTTCTATGATCTGTAGAATTCAATCAGTGACAGAACATTAAGAAAATTCAGTAATCTCAATACTAGTTCAATCTAGTCTCAGTATTTAGTCTAATCAAGATCAGTACTCATTTCATATTTCAGTAAAGCTTAGTAAGTCACAGGACTCAGTCACATTCAGACAGAAAGTAGAATTCATAAGTATTCCGTCAGATAATGGAACCAAGTGAACTCAGTCAGATCAGTAAAGAAATATGAACAGTAACAGATTTAGCTCTGTCTAAGTTAAGTTAAGAATCAGTTCAGAGTCCTTCAACTGGGAGTAGGAACTAGAACCGAGTGAGTGAAGGGATGAAGGCTTTACTGTTAGAGAAGCAGAGTCGTTAGTAACAGTCCCTGAACTCCAGAACTGCGTATCCAGCATAGGACCAGGAGTCACCCATTAGATTAAGGCTTAACTATCATACTGCCTTAGGCTTTACTTCCTGTTCAAGGTCACCCGTTAGAGAGGCTTGACTATAGCATAGGTATTTAACCGTGGAATGGTATTGACACCCTTTCAGCTGGGGTTACAGGTTGGAACCCACTAGATCAGATTCAAGGCATGTCGGTTAAGTGAGAACTCCCACAGTTACAGCCACAGTTTCAGTCTTAATCTTCAGAATAGAAATTCAAAAATTTAGGACTGTCAAATACAGTCACTTAGCTCAGTAAGGAACTTAGATAGTTCTACAGATTCATAGACCACCCACTAGATAGGCCTGGTCTCAAATAAAGTAAGTCAGTATCAGTACCAACAGATCTAGAGATCACCCATTAGATAGGCCTGATATAAATCTCAGCTAATCATTATCACTATTAGTAGATTCAGAGATCACCCACTAGATAGGCTTAATCTCAAATTTCTTCAATCATTGTTCTTATCAGTATGCTTAGAGATCACCCGCTAGATAGGCCTAATCTCCGATACAGTCAGTTAGCATTAGTTAACTCAGATTTCAGTTTCAGTAGCTTCAGATACTCAGAATCTTAGTTTGTTCAAAAACCTCAGATTAACAGTATATTCAGTATCAGTTATCAGATTCAGTCCCAGTTGCTCAGTCATAGTATGCACAGTATGTTCAGTAGTTACATATTCTCTATGTATGCTAATCCAACTCTTGCATATCATTCATTTAGTTATTGATCATGCATATAGCCCTTGCATTTAGCCTTACCTCATCTAGCATGCCAATACATTCCCATATACTGATCCCATACCCATTTTTTGCGATATGATGTTTAATATCATAGGTTCAGTCGCACGAGATCCAGAGCATCCATAGCAGTTCAGTTTCAGTCAGTAGCAGTAGACCCAACAGTGATTCCTCTTCATTCGAGGATGATCTTTATTTCATTATTATATTAGATTCAGTTTATTTTAGTAAATGGAGTAAGTTGGGGATATGTCCCATCAACTCCAGAGTTCAGACAGTTACAGGCTTTTTGGACAAATATATAAGTATTCAGTTTTCAGATTTGTGTATTTTAGATGTTTTGAACCTTATGGTAAGTTTTTGCCAATTTTTTGAATTTATTATATTATATTATAAAGTGATAAGGTATAAATATTAGTAGAGGGTTAGCTTGTTGTCTTTCAGGATCATGAGCACCATATGGCATTCCGATTATAGAATGTCGGGGCGTTACATAGGGGTAGTCTTAGATCATGACAAACTTAGTATAAGAGCATCAAGTTTAAAGTGTTCTAGGGTGTCTGAAAGCAATGGTAAGTAGAGTCTTATTTATAGTGTAAAGCATGCCACACTTTTGAGTGAGAGGCTATGAAATAATTTAGGAAAAGATTCACTTATTTAATGTTCATATCATGCAATTGAGTGTAAACTCTATTAAAATCTTCTTCTAAATCATTCATTATATGTTTGCATATTTTTCAACCCAAGGGAACTAATAGTAGTGGAATGGGAATAGCAATGGTATTGGGAATTAACAAGAACAACCACTAACTGTAGAAAACCCTTTGAACGAACAAGTCTCCTATGTTGAATTCAGGGATGTTTTCTATCATGACCTGATTCTAACCTGAGTCGTAATACAGTGCTTAGAGTCACAAGTGACCCCAAGCAAGCCCATGGCTTAGCATGACACTAAGAATACTAAAATAACTAATATAATACTGTGCAAAAGAAATATTGAATGATATAGTAGTGATCAAAACCAATTAATATCAAAAATATGTTGTTTAAGGCACCTCAAAGCTGAGTATTAATATTAATAATATCCTAAGCCCTCATTACACAGAAAAAACACTTGACACTTAGCATCACAGAGGAAAAAAAGAAAATTTAACCTCTTTGGGGAAACTAGGGTTATTCTTCTTCAAGCTTTCTGTTTCAAAGATTTATTTAGGATTTTTATCTCCAAGTATGTGATATTTCATTAATGGTCCTCCTTTCATCCGTTTAGTCCCAAAGTTAACTCAATTTCTCAAAAAAAATTCCTTTCTTGGAGCTTAGGGTTCGTGAATATTGTGAATTACTTGATATTCTAGTTCCTTGATCTTATTGAGTTATCAAGCCATGTCTTAGCATGAATTTTTGTACCATTATAAGCACAAAATTATAAAACCCTAACTATATTGTGAAATTCATGATTGTCGGACTTGAGTTATTAAATCCCTTAATTAACTCAGTTTATGGAATCATGATAATAGTTGTATTCTTCAAAGATGGAGGGTTATGAACACCCAATGACCTAGGATTTCATACATAAGCTTTTGAGTATTATTTTCTCAAGTCTACATTTTTTGAATGCTCTCAAAGAATGCATTTATTTACAATCTTTAGAATATTACTATCATTGTGTAGTTCAGTTATTAGTGTCATTCAGTTGGGAGTAATACTTAGTACTTAGTGGACGCGGGGATGAAAACTCACCCGTATGTCCCAAAACTACGGCACTACCATAGGTTCTAAAGGTTCACTTGTCAAACCAAGCTTGATAACTTAGTGTTTCCAGATATTAGTTTAGTGGAACCACGTTAATAAGTGTTTGTACTCTTGTCAAGGCACAGAACACCGTTCCAATAGAGGTTACAGGTTTGACCCTAGTTAGCTCAGATTGGGGTATGTCGCTAATTAGTAGCGCCCATAGTCCATAGTCTACAGTCGATAGTCCATCATGCATAGTTAAGATTCAGTTACTTGCATGACCTCCTCTTTAGTTATTCAGCTTATCTATAGTACATATTTATTACTTGTTCTTGCATTAGTTTACTATGTTATATGCATTATGTTTAGCCTATATCAGTTATTTCCTATCTCACATACTCAGTACATTCAATGTATTGATCACAAACTTTCTTTTTCTCTATATTTTCTCATAATATAGGTTCTGATGTTCAGCATCCAGATCGCGCATAGTATGATCTCCTGCTACATCAGCAGTAGTACTTTTATGTGTCCTCATCTTTTAAGGACTAGCATCAGTATTTTATTTTTGTATAGTTTAGTTTCAAATAGTGGCATAATCTAGGGCCCTGTCCAGCAACTCATTTAATTAGAGGCTTTTAGACATATAGATAGATGTTAAGTTTTTGTGGTTTTAAACTTATATATTATTTTTTGTTGATTTATCATCTCATCATTCAGTTTAGCATCTGCATAGTGTTTTTACATCAGTTATTTTAGTACTTGTGATGTTATTCAAGGTCATGGGTTAGCTTAGGGTCACTTGTAACTCTAAGAACTATGTTATAACTAGGGGTAGTCTCGAGTCATGACAAATGCCCTAATTATGTCTTGCGAATTAGCTATATGCACATGATCCATACTCATGCACTTCATACAAATTCATGTACATATTTAGTTCAAAGAATAAGAAACAATAGTTTAAACATAATTACCTCAATCTTACTTTATTAAGTTATGAATTCCAACCTTATATTATACATCTCATGATACATGTACTTATGTATCACAGTGTTCTCGGTCTGATGAACTCATGATATTCCCTTAATGGTGAGTGAAATCACACTATGTCCTGTATGTTCTTAGACTGGATTTCTTCGACAATTAATGCTTATGATCTTTTCTTCTCTAATACCTATGTACATCCACCTATAAAATGATGGATGGTCATGTTATGTACATGCCTACAACTACTTGAACTCACATTCTATTTGTTATTATATGAAGTATTCATGCCTATTTTACCTTAATTCATTATCTCCATCCTTGAATGCCAAGATTCATATAATTATTAATGATTATTGAATAATATCTGATATGTGATGATTGAATAATATCCTTCTTATTCTAGATACTCATACTCTGGTCTTTCATTGACCCTTCTTATTTTATAATAATAGGATTGATAATAGTTGAACAATACTTTAGGTTAGAGGGTATATATCCTTATTATGAAGATATTAGTATGCTTAGTACAACTAAGGTTGTAAGTATGGCAGAATTTATGAATTCCAACCTTATATTATACATCTCATGATATATGAACTTATGTATAACAGTGTTCTCAGTCTGATGAACTCATGATATGCCATTAATGGTAAGTGAAATCATATTGTGTCATGTATGTTCTTAGACTAGATTTCTTGGATAGTTCGTGCTTATGATCCTTTTTCTCTAATACCTATGTAAATCCACCTATAAAATGATGGATGGTCACATTATGTACATGCCTAGAACAACTTGCACTCACATTCTATTTGTTAGTATATGAAGTATTCATGCCTATTGTACCTTATTTCATGATATCCATCATTGAGTTCCAAGGTTCTTATGATTATAAGTGATGAATGAACAATATCTGATTAGTAAAGTGATGATTAAATAATATCCCTCCTATTCTAGATACTAATACTCTAGTCTTTCAATGACCCTTCTTATTTTATGATAATGGGATTGATAATAGTTGAACAATGTTTTAGGTTAGAGGGTATGTATCCCATATTATGAATATTTTAGTATGCTTAGTACAACTAAGGTTGTAAGTACAGAGGAAGAATAAATATGTAATAGTAGATGAGAAATTTTTTGTGTTTTTAGAGGGCAATACTTGAAAGTTTTAGCTTCCACTGATGTTAGGAAGGTGGGAAATTCTCAGAAGAGTTAGCTACCTAGAAGTATATGAAGTGTTTATAGTAATAGTCTTGAAATATGGTCTTCATAACTTGTGGATGAATGCATTATGCACAAGCAGCTTCTTGATTAGAACTTGAGGTTAGTTGTTTGAGGTGGTAAGAAGAAGTAGTATTCTTGGGATGAAAATGCCTATGGATATATAGGGCATAAATCTCATGGTTTAGATGTATGATCATCCTAATGATAGTGCCTAGTGACTTTGAGTTAGGTTTGAACATGTTAAGAGTGACACCTCCCAAAACCGGGCCATGTCAAGCCCACATGAATCGGAGGTCGCCCCGATAACCCATCATAATTATCACATCAATCACCAGGGTCGGGTGAATCCCGACCACATAATGAGATAGCAGAAAACATACTACAAGTCATATCTTAAACATGTCTAAGAAATTCATTAGATTCATCAACTAACCAATATACCCAAGTCCATAGTCATCCACAATACCTCAATATAAACCAAAGTTTAGAAATGTATACGTTGGGACAAGCCCCCGATAATAGCCAAACCAAGTCCAAATAAGACTAAGTCTAAAGATAGGAGACAAAGAAGGAATATCTTCCAAAGTAAGGAATCTCACCACTCCCAAGTCAATGCACAAACCGCTTCGATTTCCTAACCACTGCGCAGGAAGAGAAGAAGATACTACGGCCCCTATGTCGTATGGGGACATAGCGTCCAGAGATGGTTAGCGATTAGAATGCTAGCATGTAACTCGAGGATAAGGATAAAATAGCATAATCATTCAACAAAAAGGCAATATATATCACATTCAATCACATTCATAACCTTATCCATACATATAGACATATCACATGCTAACCAAGGGGGCAAGTGTTATCAACACTTTGGAAACACTCATTCATCATGTATGTAATGGAGGACTCCAACCTTCCACACTTATCGATTCAAGCATTTCTCATTAGGCATAGGACTTTAGACATATTCACATATCATCAAGTAAGGGAATCTAACCACATACACATCCATTTAAGTAAGGGACTCTAACCACATACACATCCATTCAAGTGAGGGACTCTAACACATACACATCCATTCAAGTGAGGGATTCTAACCATATAAATATCCATTCAAGTGAGGGACTCTAACCACTTACACATATTCATATAAGTGAGGGACTCTAACCACTCACATATATTAATTCAAGCAAGGGACTCTAACCATATTCTCACATATTACACAAGGGACTCTAACCTCATGCCATATTAGATAGGGGACTCTAACCCCAAGAAAATTAATTTGGAGAGGCACTTCGACTTCATGATATCTCATTATGCAAGGGACTTTAACCACAAGAAATTTTATTAGGTAGGGGACTTTAACCTCAAGCCATCACAACTATCATTAGTCGACATTGGGACTCTAACCCTTTTGTCCATGCATCCACATACATTTAATTCCACACATAAGGACTTTAATCTATTTAGCCAATTCAACACCATACATGACCACATGGTCTGTATAGGAGCCGTCATTGCTCAACCATTTCAATAGGTCAATGTCTTAATTCAACTCATAATACAATTTAAACTATGGTCCTTAAGACCCTTTCGAGCCATTCACACTTCATTATCAATTCTATACCACAATTTAGTTCAACACACAGTTCAAGTTCATTTTCATGTTAGGGACTTTAAGCCCCTTCTTATTCATCAAACCATCAAGGACATAAATTACACAATACATGGCTCATTTTACATTCACAATATTATTTATCAAGTATTCATACATATTGGGCGACTTCCCTAGTTCAAAACATAATCATCATGTAACTAGATATCTCACTTAGATATTTTCACAAACACCTTGTGTACATGCCTTTACCAAGGACAATTTCATGGTAGAAATCATCAAGACTAGGGTTACTCAATACCCATATGTTAGAACACATACAACAAGCATTCACATGTGCAAACTACCACGAATAACATGTATAAACATAAGTCGAAGAAAGAATCATCATTATTCATCATTAGGAAACAAAATTCTTTTCATTGATTTCAAAATCACTATGTACACTTACTAATCCAAGTGTGAAATACACGGGTTTAGAGTTATTTAGCAAGGGGGAGATTTACATGCCTTAGACAACTTGAATCACCAAGAATATTGACTTCACTTTGCTTCTTGAAGATCACCCTTGAAACTTTAGCCTCCAATCCTTCAAAGATGAGCTTAATAAAGTATTTAGGGTGTTTGATCCATCAAAATGGATGTTTAGGAGGCTAAAATAACTTATATAGTGAGAGGACTTAGGGTTTTCGGCATGGGAAATGACCATAAGGACCTTAGTTAAAAGCTGAAAAATGAACCCATCCAGGGGTACGACTCACTAAGGGAACTGTACCCTAGGGTACGAATGGTACCCTAAATAGTACCCTAGGCTTCTCCTAGGTCACACACACTGCCAAGGGTATGAGCATACTACTTTGATTCGTATCCAAATGGTATGACTCATGCACTAACCCCTACATATCACTCATACCAAAAACAGTACTTTTTTTATAGAAGTATCACTCTATACGATTGGCCTTAGTATGACTCATACCTTATGGTATGATTGGTTGGAGATCACTCATACCTAGGATAGTGAGTAACCCTTAAAAAACTTCCTAGGGTACAATAGGGGGTGACCAACTCGTATCCAAAGGGTAAGAGTGGTACCCTTAGTCATACTAAGTCCAGAGACATCAAATTAGTGAATTTTTCAATAGTTCTAAGTCTAGGTGTTTCAATTCTCCCCCACTTGGATCATTCATCTGTGAATGATGGGTAAGGCAAGAAATAAACATAATCTAACATATCATTACATATAAAAACAACCTTCAAAAAAGTTAGAACAAGCATACAATAAGGATATAACGCATACCATGTTCATTATCCGTCAATCATTCGCTTCATCGTCTTTGGGACTCAAACACATTATTTATCAAAGATACTTGATCATCTCAAATCTTGGGGAATTAAACCCCCTACTTATCAATACTTAC
This sequence comes from Capsicum pubescens, assembly GCA_030864215.1. NCBI lineage: Eukaryota > Viridiplantae > Streptophyta > Magnoliopsida > Solanales > Solanaceae > Capsicum > Capsicum pubescens. Next base: position 221,161,578 of record CM061540.1, on the reverse strand, counting down.
TTATTTAACAACTTAGGGACTTGAACCCATCAACTTATAAAGGATACTTACTCAATTCAAGGATTAGGGACTCAAACCTATCATTTACCATAGACATGAATCAACTTAAGATACTAGAGACTTAAACCCATCACAACAAAACACACATAATTTCAAAACATTTGGGACTTGAACCCTTGGTCTAACACGACAAAAATAACTCAACACATTGGAGACTTTAACCCATTGTCTATCAAATACATAAATCAAAGCAAGGATATCAACACATACCTTCATCCCAAGTTTCCAAAACGGGAAAGAAATGCGGATACTTGGACTTCATGTCATCTTCTGTTTCCCAAGTAGCTTCCTCAGACTTTTGGTTCGTCCATAGAACCTTCACCGAAGACACAACATTCATTCGCATTCGGCAAACTTTCCAATCCTATATCCTCACCGAAATCTCCTCATTGGGAAAAGAGTCTAAAATACCGACATCCCTCAACGTAATAACCAACGAAGGATCACCCACACACTTCCACAATATAGAGAAATGGAAAACCAGGTGAATGGAGTTCATACTAGAAGGAAACTCCAACTCATAGGCAATATTTCCAACCCTCTTCACAATCAAGTAGGGACCAACATACCTTGGACTAGGCATCCCATTTTTACCAAACCGCATCACTTCCTTCATGGGAGAAACTTACAAGAATACCCAATCACCAACACTAAATTCTAAGTCCCTACACCTCTTATCTACATAGGACTTTTAGTGACTTTGAGCGGTTTTCAACCTATCACGAATCACCTTCACCTTCTTTAAAGCTTGGTTAACTAAATTAGGGCCAAGCAATTTACCTTCACCAACTTTGTACCACCCAATAGGAGATCTACATATCCTACCATACAATGCCTCAAAATGGGTCATATCGATACTAGAGTGGTAACTATTTTTATAAGTGAACTCAATTAAAGACAAGTGGTCATACAAACTACCACCATAATTAATCACACAAGCCCGCAACATATCCTCCAATATTTGGATGGTCCTTTTCGCTTGCCCATCAATTTGTGGGTGGAAAGTTGTACTAAGGCACACTCAAGTACCCAAAACCTTTTGGAACGACTTCCAAAAGTAGGATGAAAATGGAGGGCCATGATCTAAGATGATAGAGACTAGAGCACCGTGAAATTTCACGATCTCTCCAAGATACAACTTATCATAATCTTCCACCAAGTAATTAGTCCTCATGAGAAAAAAGTGAGTGGACTTGGCCATTCTATCAACAATGACCCAAATAGAATCAGATTAATTCTGAGATTTAAAGAGGCCAATAATGAAATCCATATTAATTGCCTCCCACTTCCATTTGAGCAACACAATTTCTTGGTACAACCCACTAGGCCTCATGTGCTCAAATTTTAGTTGTTGACACACCATACACTTAGCTATATGGATGTATAGCATATCGAGATTCGTGAGCCTTGGGCATTACCCTTTCCTTTAATCCGTCGATGTTGGGAACACATAGCCTACCTTGGTATCTCAAGATACCATCACCACCAATCCCAAAGTCCACAACTTTGTGTTAACCCACATTACTCTTGATCTTCATCAAGTCGGGGTCCAATGCTTGTTTCTTCTTTATCTCAATAACAAGAGATGAGTGAGATTACAGAAGCACAAATACACCACCATCCTCAGAGTCCGCAAGTCGAACTCCAAGATTAGTAAAACTATGAACTTCCTTCACCAATCCCCGCTTATCCTCATCTACATGGGCCAAACTTCCCATGGAAAATCTACTAAGAGTATCAATAACTATGTTTGCCTTACTGGGGTGGTAATAAAGACTCATATCATATCCTTCAATAACTCGATCCACCTTATTTGCCTAAGATTTAAATCCTTGTGGGTAAACACATATTTGAGACTCTTATGATCGGAAAATTTATCGACATGAACCCCATGAAGATAATGCCACCAAATTTTTAAAGTAAAAACCACGGATAACAACACTAGGTCATGAGTAGGGTGGTTCTACTCATGAACTTTCATTTTCCTAGAAGCATAGGCAACCACCCTACCATGTTGCATCAACATACAACTGAGACCAACTTGAGATGCATCACAATATACCACAAAACCATCATTACCTTCGGGCAAGGTCTAAATCAAAGCCAAAGTTAATTTAGCTTTCAACTTTTCAAAACTACCCTCACACGCATCGGACTATAAGAACTTGGCCTTATTTTGGGTCAACTTGGTAAATGGGGCAGCTATAGTTGAGAAACTCTCTACAAATCTTCTATAGTAACCGGCTAGACAAAAAAGCTCCTAATATCAATTGGAGTCATAGGTCTAGGCCACTTTTAACCGACGTGACCTTTCGGGGATCTACTATTATCCCTTCACCAGAGATGACATGAACAAGAAAAGCTATGAATTTCAACCAAAACTCACATTAGAGAACTCGGCATACAAATGATGATCCATCAAAGTTTGCTACACAGCAGAAGATGATCAACATGATCCATCTCACTCATAGAATATACTAAGCTATCATCATTAAAGACAATTACAAATATGTCCAAGAACATATGAAAGACCCTATTCATCAAATCCATGAATGCCTTTGGGGCATTGGTCAACACCAAAAACATGACAAGAAACTCATAGTGACCATACCGAGTTCTAAAGGCAGTCATAGGGATATCTGCATCCCTAATCTTAAGTTGGTGATAAACCAATCTAAGATCAATCTTAGAGAAACACTTTGCACCCTGAAGTTGATCAAACAAATCATCAATCATAGAAACAGGATATTTATTCTCTATGGTCACTTTGTTAAACTGACAATAATGAATACAAATAGAAAGAAAATCATTCTTTTTGCACATGAATAACATGGGAGCACCCCATGGAGACATACTAGGGTAGATAAAACCTTTATTTAAGAGGTCCTTCAATTTCTCCTAAAGGTCTTTTAGCTCTGTCAAAACCATTCTATAAGGAGGGATAAAAATTGGATGAGTGTCCAGAATAAGATCAAACCCAAAATCAATTTCCTTATCGGGAGAAACACTGGAAATATCATCAAGAAACACCTCAAGAAACTCATAAACCAAGTAAATAGATTCTAGAGAAGGATCATCCAAGTTAGAATCTTTAACTCAGACCAAATGATACAAACACCTCTTTCAAATTAACTTTTGGGCCTTTACACATGAAATGAACCTTTTCTTAGGCACTAGGGAACCACATTCCCATTCAACAATCGGCTCATTAGGGAATTCTAACATGAACCTATGGGTTTGACAATCTAAAGAAGCATAGCAAGAGTGAAACCAATCCCTCCATAAAATGACATCAAAATTAACCATGTCCAACTCTATCAATTCTACAAGAATTTCCCTACCACCAACTTATATAACACACCCCTTATAGACCCTTCTAACAATCAAAGAGTCTCCCACCGGGGTAGAAATAAAAAAAAAAACTGAAAGACTCTTGGGACCATAATCAAGATGCACAACCACATATAGGGTCACATAAGAAAGAGTAGACCCTGGATCAAGCAAACAATACACATCATGGGAAAAAAGTCTTATCATACCCATTATAATATCGGGATATGCCTCAGAATCCTGGAGAGTAGAAAGCGCATACAAGTAGTTTTGGCCAGTGCCAGTTCAAAAATAGAAGTAGAGGCAGACATAGTGTAATACCTCGATCATTTTATAAACCTAAATCTGTTTTTTGAGTGGATAGGGGTGGCTTCCAAAGTTATTGATATTTATATTATGTTTTATTTCTCTAATTTCTACTTTTTGTTATGTAGAGAATTGAATAAGCTTTCCATCGATACCAATTTCATCAAAATCTGACATTGAACAAGGAAGTTATGGTCGGACGAGGAAGTTATGGCCATTTTACTAAGCGATGTAAGAATCTCTCAGGCTTGATGGTAGACCTGAATTACCACTAAGTCCTTGGTGGACCGTTAATTTTCCCATCAAGCCAAGGCAGTAACCTCTTTTTCTAGCCATCGTGCGACGGCCAAAATGGTGGGCCGCCAAAAATTTGATGGACCATTAAGGGGATCGTCAAGTTGAGGAAGAATGTCCTATTTCTGGCCCCCAAGTGATGGACAGTCTTTTAAGGTCCTGCAAATTTCCCTCGTAGTTTGAGTCTTAGGGCGTATCGAGTGAGACGTGATTCCGTCCCTAAAAGATTGAGAAGTGGATTTCAAAGTGATTATCGTTCTAACCATGTAGAATTTCCTTAATTTTGACTTTTTATCACGTGGAAAATCTGATAAGCTTTCCATCGATATAATATTTTCCCAAATGAACACTAGGGTAAGAAGTTATGGCCAATTTAAGCATTCGTTGTAAAAACTGCATCATTTAAGAGCCTAGCGCATCGCGGAGAGGGTACATTTAGTAATTGTCAATTTCCAGTGGGACTCCGCGATAGTGGCGCATTGCGGAGGAGTCCCAGGTCCTAACCAGTGGGAAAATGCATGGCTCCGCATCGCGGAGGCTATCAATTTCCCAATTTTCATTTTCCAGAGAGCCAACGTGATTAGTGGCACGTCGCGGAGGCCAGCAAAATCAGGTTCAAGTTCAATTTTTCTAGTTTCACAAAGATGTTTAAAATGGCATTTTGGACTTTTTTCAAGCCTATAAAATCGTGGAAACACTAAATCAAAGTCATTTGCAAGCATCCTATAAGGTTTTTATCAAGTTTTCTCTCAACAAGAACCCTAAATACTCAAAACCTCTTCCAAGAATCTCAAGAATCCACCTTGGATTTTCTAAATTGAGTCAAGATTCTAGGTTCCCAGGTGAAGGGTCTTAAGAACCCTCATTCTAGAGCAAGAGTAGAGTTCTAAAAGTGAGAGTTCTTCTAAATCTTCAAATTCAAGGTATGTGGGGTTTTGAACTTGGGTAACCCTTTCACCCTTGTGCCCAAAATATTTATTTACATCATGATTTTGCTAAAATTATGGGGGTTTTACATGAGTTTGAATTGGGGTTTTCACCCATATTTATTGAATGCATTATATTGATATTTCTCATGAATTGAGAGTTAAATGGCATGATTTCTACATGTTTTCTTGAGTTTTTACAGATGGATAAACCCCATGACTTTACTCTTTGAGAATCTTATATTTGAAATTTTGAGATATTGAAGCATATGACTACATTGAGATTTTGAGATGAATTGCTGAAATTTTCAGATTTCCACATGATTTATGAATCTATATGCTATATATTATGCTTTTGATAAGTTTTAACTTGAAATTGAACTATGGGTTAGTAATCCCTATTCGAGACTTATGAAATTATGAACTCTCATGCAATAAGCACCCATTATTTGAGTATTTTGAGATGATTGAAAATTGAATTGACCTAATGGTCTGAAAGCTTTGAAATACACTTTACTATACGAGATTATTGATTTGATTAATGGGTTCGTGGTGAACCATGAGATTTTTCAAAAAGTGGACTTTTATGAGATAAGCGCAGGTAATCTAAAGGGAGTAGTATTTAGCACCTAGCAGGTAAGCTACTATGGTTTCTTACCCCAAAAACTACGTACCACCGTAGGATATGAGCCTGAGGCTGATTATATTATGATTATGAGTAGGCATGAGGCCGATTTGATTATGTGGGCTCGAGGCCAATTTTTGTTTAGTGATCACTAGACCTAGGTTATACTCCTTGGCAAGAGTATGACGCTCCTCCCCAACGTGGGGTCTCTTCTTTAAGAGGACAAAACGTTGAACTCCATGTAGCTCGCATGGTTTATGTCAGTTACGAAAACCTCTCATGTCTTTCAAACTTCAAAATTAAATGCTTATTTTCCTTCCCTATAAGCTATTTTCCCTAAATGGTTGAATTGCAAAGATATTCCCAAATCAAGGTATTGATTTGAGATGAGATATTTTCTAAAGTGAATGAAATGCCTTCAAGTGTGTTTTCAAGTTTTATGATTTCGAATTTCAAGTATATGAGTTTCTAAATTATTGAGAAGTGCTGAGCATTGAAGAACTTTAACTCTCTTGTGATATATGCATGACTTGAAACTGTGGTTTGAAATCCCTTAGCCTTTGGGCATTGAGAGTAAGAGAAGATTTCTGATTTTGAAGTTAAATAATGATGACTCGTGAGATTGTGTTACATGTTTCATTCTACATGAATTATGAGTTTCATATTTTACACTTGTTCTAGCTATGTGAGTTATCTCATTATGCATACATGATTTGATTGAAGAAAATATTATTACTACTTTATACATATGCATGCACCCCCGCATACTCAGTACATTCCAAAATACTGATCGACATATAGGTCTATGTGCTATATTATGTCATAATGTAGGTTCAGGTGCTCAGTCCCAGCCTCGCCCGTGATTATTGAGTACCTTGCCTACGTTTTCTACAGACGTGAGTCCTCATTATTTGAGGACCGATCTTCAGATATTTACCGTACTTGAGAGACTATATTTTATCTTCAGTTTATTTTGAGTCAGTTGGGGCCTGTCCTAATGGCTCTCTAGATTTTGATTCATAGAGTCTTTGTCAAACTAGTATCAAACTTGTAATATGTCGAGAGGGATCAGTATTGTGGTTTTGTTGAGATTTCTCTATTATGTGGTCATATGAACCAATTATCCTTTCTTATTTCCTTTCTTGTGATATGGCTATACGAGTGTTTAAGTCTATCCTTATCTTGAATTGGGTGTTTTTGGGTAGAAATCGGCTCTAAGGGTTAGCTTAGGGCTACTTGTAGCCTTAAGCACCGTGTGACATCCCGGGAGGCGATTTCAGGTCGTTACAGATCTGGTGGGCTGTCAGTTTCCTGATGGATCATTACTTAAACCATCACATTGAGGCAAAATGTCCTAGTTTTGGCACTCGTGTGACAGACGATCTAGTGGAACGTCAGTTTCTCTGACGGACCATCAGTTCGACCGTCACAGACCCGATCGATAATTTTTTTAACTCATTTTTTAGGGGCATTTTGGTCATTTTTTCCTATTTTGGTCTTGTATATATATATCCAAGTAGAGAAGAGAAGTTTATTTTTTCTCCTTTCTCTTCGATAACCCTCTAGAAACTAGGGTTTCTTCCAAAATCCTAAATAAAATCTTCTCCAAGAAATTCAAGAATTTTCCAAAGATTTCACCAAGTTGTTCAAGAATTAAGTTATCCAAGTCAAAGGCATCAAGAAACTTAGCTCAAAAGTGTAAAGAAGATTTTCCAATCAAGCTTGTTCATTCTTATGCCTAAAGATTTAATTTCTATTATTGATTTACATGAATTTGCCAAGTGGGATTGTACCCAAATTACTCTATTAATTATTCATGAGATTTGAGTTGTTCAAGTTTGATATACAAAATTATTTCATAATTTTATCTCTTAAATTGAGAATTTATTCCATGAGTTGAATATTGTTATTATTAATTGATGATTTTTGAATGATTTGAGATAAGTGTCATGATTTAAGCTTTTCTATGAGAAGTTTTATTATTGAATATATATTGATATTTGAAATTGAAATCCAAGAATGAGTCTTTTTGATGTCTTCCTAAAGTTTTGACATTCGACATGATTTGATGAGCAAGTACCCTTGATGTTGAGAAGGATTGTTTTGATTTTGAGTCAAGTTAGGAATCCACAGTTGTATATGGTTTACAGATGAGATATATTTATGTTTTGGTCTTTCTGATAGACCCATGAGTTGATATTTATTAAGGTGGATTTCCTAACGCGTTCTGAGCTGAGTCTGGGAGGAGTATTTAGCACCGAGCGGGAAATGTGGTATTTCTCCAAAAGTACATGCCACCGTAGGATTGATAGTGATAATTATGGCCCAGAGGTCGAGTATGAGATTGTGATCATGAAGTTGAGGTTATACTCCCTGGATAGAGTATGATGCTCCCGCCAATGTGGGGTTCTCTCCATAGGAGGGCAACACATTGGACTCCATGCGGCTCACATGGTTTATGTCGGTTATAAGAAACTCCCAAGTCCATAATAGTCTAAGTTTCTTGAGTTACCGAGTCACTGTAAGTCATGAGTCAAAGAGTTTGAGTTGAGTCCAATGATTTATGAGATTTATAAAGCATGTGTTATTATTGATAATTTATGTAAATTATATTTCAGGACATTCAATAGAAGAGAGTCATTATTATCAACATGCATGATTTTATTTTACATTTATTATATTATTTAAAAATGTTGCATACACCCCCACATACTCAGTACATTCCCAAGTACTGATTCCCATACTCTTCTGTCTTCTATATTTCTATGTTATGTAGGTTCGGGTGCTCAGTCTCAGCAGCGACAGTGATTGTTGAGTAGCTTCATCTACATTTCTGCAGTTGGTGAGTCCTCATGGTTTGAGGACCTATGTCCCTTATTTTGCCTTGTTAGTAGATGGTCATTTCTTTTCAGTTAAGTACGAGTCAATTGGGGATCTATCCCAATGGTTCCTCAGTCTTATGTAGTAGAGGCTTTTGTCAGATTAGAGTACCAATATGTACAGAAATTTCAGTATTTTGATTGTATAGGCCAGTACTTCATCATATTCCAGTATGTTCATGACAGGATTGTTCTTCCTTATTTTAGCTTGATTATTGTCATAGTGAGTTCTAAAATTGATGACATGTTTGGATGGTTATCTTGGGGCCACGTGTCGCCTTAAGCACCGTGTGACGTCTCGGGATAGGTTCTTGGGGTGTTACAAGATTGGTATCAGATCGTAAGGTTCAAGGAGTCCTAGGGATTCTGAAAAGATACGTTACGTAGAGTCTTGATCATCGGTGTGTAACGCACCACATCTATGAGCAAGAGGCTACAGGATGTTTTAGGAAAAGTCATTTCTTTCTTTCAAAATTCTATCGTGCCCATGACTATTTTTCTCTGCTATTTATTTGTTCTCTCTTATGACAGAAAATGCCTCCTTGTAGAGCTCGCAGAAACAACGAACGATCTCAACCCGTTGACCCCTTGAATGAGCATGTGTCGCATGCAGAATTCCGAGCAACTTTTCAGGTGCTAGCCCAGGCAGTTACCTCTAATGCTCAAGACAAAACCCAGTCTACTGTTCTACCTCTGTAAGGGAAAAATTCTCCTGCATCTCAGGTTTGTGACTTTATGTGGATGAATCTGCCTGAGTTCTATGGGTCGAAGGTAGGTGAAGACCCACAAATATATTTGGATGAAGTGAGAAAGATAAATCAGATTATGCATGTGACTGAGGAGGAGAGTGTTGAATTGGATTCCTATTAAATGAAAGATGTTGCATATGATTGGGTGGAGATGTGGAGGAAGAGTAGAGGGGGGAATTCCTCTCCCATGACTTGGCAATTGTTCCAGGATGCGTTCTTAGACAGATTCTTTCCCCTGGAGCAGAGAGAAGCGAAACTTGAAGAATTAATGAACTTGAGATATGGCCCCATGACAGTTAAAGAGTATTGTCATAAGTTTAACCAATTATCTAAGAATGCTCCCGGTATAATGGTTGATTCTAGAACTAGTATGAGTAAGTTTTTGGCTGGTGTATATAGTTACATTGTGAAAGATTGTAGATCCACTATGCTTAATAGGGATATGGACCTTTCAAGACTAATAATTCATGCTCAGTAGATTGAAGTGGATAAGGTGAAGGAGAGAGATAAAGTAAGGGAAAATAAGAGAGTTAGATCAGAGCAGCAGGGGTATGGTCAGACTAGATTTTCTAGAAGGAATTACCCTTAGTCCCAGAACCGTTCACTTGTGTTAGCGCCTTCATCAGCCAGTGTTCCCGCATTCAGAATTAGGCAGGAGCAGGGTAATAGGCCTACTATGTCCAGGTCCTAAGACAGTGTAAGAAACAGACCTCGTCCTCCCCCATGTACGAAGTGCGGTAAGGACCATCCTGGTGAGTGCTTAGTCGATCGGAGGGGTTGTTTTGGTTGCGGTAAGTTGGGCCACAGATTTAGGGATTTCCTATACACTAGACAGGGGAGTCATGATGTTCATCCCCAGAGTCAGGCTATTAGTGCTCCAGCCCCTTTAGCTCATCCTACTCGTCTTCAAGGTGCCTCTTCTAGTACTGCAAGTGGTCAATGCTAGAATGGCTTTTATGCTATACCACCCCGCCAAGACCAGGAGGATTCACCAGATGTTGTTACTGGTACGCTCCGTGTATTTCATTTTGATGAGTATGTTTTGATAGACCCTGGGTCAAGTCTTTCTTATGTGACTCTGTTGGTGGCTGTGAATTTTGAAATCAGTGCTGAAAAGATTCTTGATCCTTTTCTAGTTTCTACTCCAGTAGGTGAATTTGTTGTTGCTAAGCAAGTGTATAAGAAGTGTCTTATCACTATCCTTAACAAAATCATGTTTTGCAGACTTGATTGAGCTATACATAGTTGATTTTGACATTATTTTTGGTATGGATTCACTTCACTCTTGCTATGCACCTATAGACTATCGTACCCGTGTAGTCAAGTTTCAGTTTACCAACGAGCTAGTTTTTTAGTGGTCCAAAAATTTCGTAGCTCCCAAGAGTCATTTTATATCCTACCTTAAGGCCAGGAAAATAATATCCAAGGGTTGTATCTATCATTTGGTTTGAGTTAAAGACACTACATCCGAGACTCTAACTATGCAGTTCATTAGTGTTGTCAATGAGTTCTTGATGTTTTCCTAGAAGATCTCCCAAGGGTACCTCCTAATAGAGAGATAGAATTCGGGATTGATCTTCTTGCCAGTATGCAGCCTATTTCTATTCCTCCATATCGTATGGACCCCTTGGAACTTAAGGAGTTGAAAGAGAAACTCAAAGATTTTTTTGATAAGGGTTTCATAAGGCCCAATGTGTCTCCGTCGGGCGCACCTATTCTATTTGTGCGAAAGAAAGATGGTGTATTGTGTATGTACATTGACTATGGTTAGCGCAACAAGGTCACAAGCAAGAAGAGGTACCCTCTTCCTAGGATTGATGACCTGTTTGATCAGTTGCAAGGTGCCAGTTATTTCTCGAAAATAGATTTCAAATCTGGTTATCACCAACTTAAAGTCAGAGAGTGTGATATTCCAAAGATGGTTTTTCGCATCCGTTATGGTCATTTTGAATTCCTGGTCATGTCCTTCGGGCTAACTAATGCCCCAGCAACTTTTATGGACCTTATGAATCGAGTGTTTAGATAGTACCTGGATATATTTGTTATAGTGTTCATAGATGATATTCTTGTATACTCTCAAAATGAGACCGATCATGCAGATCATCTCCGAATTGTCTTGCAAGCCCATAGATATCATCAGTTGTTTGCCAAATTTAGCAAGTGCAAATTTTGGTTAAGGTCAGTTGCCTTTCTGGGTAATATTGTTTCTTCTGAAGGTGTTCAAGTTGATCCTCAAAAGATAGAAGCTATAAATAATTGGCCTAGACCTACTTCCCTCTCTAATATTAGGAGTTTATTGGGTCTACCTAGATACTACCGTTGTTTTGTCGAAGGTTTCTCTTCCATTGCTTCTCCTTTGACCCGGTTTACCCAAAAGAAAGTTAAATTTTTGTGGTTTGATGTTTGCGAAAAGAGTTTTCAGGAGTTGAAGATTCGACTCACTTTGGCCCCTATATTGGCCCTTCCAAATGGTGTTGATGACTTTGTGGTGTACTATGACACTTCTAGAGTTTGTTTGGGTTGCGTATTAACGTAGAACGGTAAGGTTATAGCCTATGCCTCCAGGCAATTAAAGTCACATGAGAAGAATTACCTGACCCATGACCTCGAGTTAGCTGCAGTGGTTTTTGCCTAGAAAATTTGGAGACACTACCTGTACGGTGTTCATGTTGATGTTTTTACGGATCACAAGAGTTTACAGTATGTTTTTACTCAGAGAGAGTTGAACCTTTGGTAGAGGAGATATTTGGAATTGTTAAAGAACTATGATATGAATGTGTTGTATCACCCGGACAAGGCCAATGTAGTGGCAGATGCCCTTAGCAGATCGTCCATGGGAAGTGTAGCACATATAGAGGAAGATAAGAAGGATTTGGCCCACAAAGTGAATCGTTTGTCTAGGCTAGGTGTTAGATTTCTTGACTCACTTGAGGGTAATGTTTGGGTTCAGAGTAGTTCTGAATTTTCCCTAGTTTTGGAAGTGAAGGAGAAACAGGACATGGATTCTCATTTGATCGAACTGAAAGAGTCGGTTAAAGACCAAAAGGTGGAGGTTTTCTCCCAAGGGTGAGATGGTTTATTGATATTTCAAAATAGATTGTGTGTTATCGATGTTGATGATTTGAGGCAGAGGATTATGGCTGAGGTGCATAGCGTGCGGTATTCTATTCATCCCGGTGCTACCAAGTTGTACCGCGATTTACAGGAAATTTATTGGTAAAATGGTATGAAGAGGGATTTAGCAAAGTTTGTAGAGAATTATGCATCTTCCCAACAGGTGAAGATAGAGCACCACAGACCCAATAGTATGATGCAAGAATTTAGAATTCCTTCTTAGAAGTAGGAAGTGGTGAACGTGGATTTCGTGACCGGTTTACCTCTCTCCGTCGTCATCATGTTTTTATTTGGGTCATTGTAGACAGTTTGACTAAGTTAGCACATTTCCTGCCAGTACATACATCTTTTACCACTGAAGACTATGCTAAGTTGTACATCCAAGAGCTAGTCAGGTTGCATAGAGTTCCATTGGATATCATCTCCGATATAGGTACTCAATTTACTTCTCAGTTTTGGAGAACCTTTCATAAGAGTCTTGGCACCCAAGTTCGTCTTAGCTCCACTTTTCATCCACAGACGGACGGTCAGGCTAAGAGGACCATCCAGACCTTGGAGGATATATTGAGGGCATGTGTTCTTGACATCAAAGGAAGTTGGGATGAACATTTGCCATTAATTGAATTCGCTTATAACAATATCTTTCATGCTAGCATTGGAATGGCTCCATCTGAGGCTTTGTATGGAAAGAGGTGTATATCACCCGTAGTTGGTTCGAAGTGGGTGAGGCTGCGGTGATTGGGATTGATGTTGTGTTCAAGTCTATGGAGAAAGTTAAGTTGATTCGGGAGAGGTTGAAGATAGCCCAGAGTCGTCATAAGTTGTATACAAATGTAAGAAGACGAGCCCTTGAGTTTGAAGTTGGTGATCTGGTGTATTTGAAAATTTTACCCATAAAGAGGGTGAAAAGATTTGGAAAGAAAGGGAATCTTAGTCCCCAATATGTAGGCCTTTATATAGTTTTGACTCATGTTGGGAAAGCAGCTTATGAGATTGAATTGCCTGCAGAGTTGTCAGCTGTCTTGTATTTCATGTTTCTATGCTCAAAAAACACATTGGTGATTCTATTGTTGTTGATCCATCTGAGATCTTCGATATTTGAGATAGTCTTTCTTATGATGAAGTTCCAGTCGAGATCCCAGATTATCAAGTCCGAAGACTAAGGAACAAGAAAGTTCCCTTGGTTAAAGTTTTGTGGCAAAATCAATCAGTCGAGGGTGCTACTTGGGAAGAAAAAGCAAATATGTGAGCCAGTTACCCTCGTCTCTTCTCCACGGGTTCAAATAAAGCCGAAGGTACTATTCTTCCTTAATTTAGTCATGCATTCAGCTATATGTTTACTCTATCTATGATTCGTGCATTTTGTGCAGTACTCAAAAGTTTAGAGTAATGTAAGCCCTTCGAGTGGGTCTTTCCAACTGTGCGTCCTTATTTTCTCTTGTTCTTGACCTATCTGGAAACATTCGAGGATGAATGTTTCAAAGAGGGAGATATTGTAATACCCCGATCGTTCCTTAAGGATCAATCTATGTTTTGAGTGGATAGGGGTGACTTCCAAAGTGATTGATGTTTATATTGGGTAGTATTTCTCTAATTTCTACTTTTTTTTATGTAGAGAATTGAATAATATTTCCATCGATACCAATTTCATCGAAATCCGACATCGGACGAGGAAGTTATGGCCGAACGAGGAAGTTTTGGCCGTTTTACTATGCAATGTCGGAATCGCCCAGGCCTGATGGTAGACCTGAAGGACTCCCAAGTCCTTGGTGGACCTTCAATTGTACCATCAAGCCAAGGAAGAAACCCCTTTTTCTGGCCATCGTGCGACGGCCAAAATGGTGGGCCTCCAAAAAGTTGACAGACCGTCAAGGGGACCATCAAGTCGAGGTAGAATATCCCGTTTCTGGCCCCCGAGTGATGGACAATCTTGTGGACCGTCGTTTCCTGATGGATCATCACTTCGACCATCATGTCGAGGAAGAATGTCCTAGTTTTGGCACTCGAGTGACAGATGATCTGATGGACCGTCAGTTCCTCTGACGGACCATCAGTTCGACCGTCACAGACCCGATCGACAATTTTTTTTAACTTATTTTTTAGGGGCATTTTGGTCATTTTCTCCCATTTTGGTCTTGTATATATATATATATATATCCAAGTAGAGAAGAGAAGTTTATTTTTTCTTTTTTCTCTTTCATAATCCTCTAGAAACTAGGGTTTCTTCCAAAATTCTAAATCAAATCTTCTCCAAGACATTCAAGAATTTTCCAAAGATTTCACCAAGTTGTTCAAGAATTAAGTTCTCCAAGTCAAAGGAATCAAGAAACTTATCTCAAAAGTGTAAAGAAGAGTTTCCAATCAAGCTTGTTCATCTAAAAAATCATAATCCAAGGTATGTGGGGTTTGAATAAGAACACTTCTTTCGTTTTTGTGCCTAAAGATTTAATTTCTATAATTGATTTATATGAATTTGCAAAGTGGAATTGTACCCAAATTACTCTATTATTGATTCGTGAGATTTGAGTAGTTCAAGTTTGATATACAAAATTATTTCATAATTTTATCTCTTAAATTGAGAATTTATGCCATGAGTTGAATATTGTTATTATGAATCAATGATTTCTGAATGATTTGAGATAAGTTTCATGATTTAAGCTTTTCTATGAGAATTTTGATTATTGAATATATAGTGATATTTGAGATTGAAAGACAAGAATGAGTCTTTTTGATGTCTTCCTAAAGTTTTGACATTCAACATGATTTAATGAGCAAGTACACTTGATGTTGAGAAGGATTGTTTTGATTTTGAGTCTTGTTAGGAATCCACAGTTGTATATGGTTTACAGATGAGATATATTTATTTTTTTGTCTTTATGATAGACCCATGAGTTGATATTGATTAAGGTGGATTTCCTAACGCGTTCTAAGATGAGTCTGGGAGGAGTATTTAGCACCGAGCGGGAAATGTGGTATTTCCCCGAAACTATGTGCCACCGTAGGATTACTATTGATTATTCTGGTCCAGAGGCCGAGTATGAGATTGTGATCATGAAGTTGAGGTTGTACTCCCTGGCAGGAGTACGACGCTCCCGCCAATATGGGGTTCTCTCCTTAGGAGGGCAAAACTTTTGACTCCATGCGGCTCACATGGTTTATGTTGGTAATAAGAAACTCCCAAGTCCATAATAGTCTAAGTTTATTAAGTTACCGAGTCACTCTAAGTCATGAGTCAAAGAGTTTGAGTTGAGTCCAATGATTTATGAGATTTATGAAGAATATGTTATTATTGATGATTTATGGAAATTATATTTCAGGAAATTCAAGCGAAGAGAGTCATTATTGTCAACATGGATGATTTTATTTTACATTTATTACATTATTTAAAAATGTTGCATACACCCCCACATACTCATTACATTCCCAAGTACTGATTCCCATACTCTTTTGTGTGCTATATTTCCTCGTGATGTAGGTTCGGGTGCTCAGTCTCAGCAGCGACAGTGATCTTTGAGTACCTTCATCTATATTTCTGCAGTTGGTGAGTCCTTATGGTTTGAGGACCTATGTCCCTAATTTTTCCTTGTTAGTAGATGGTCGTTTCTTTTCAGTTCAGTACGAGTCAGTTTGAGATCTATCCCAATGGCTCCTCAGTCTTATGTAGTAGAGGCTTTTGTCAGACTAGAGTACTAATATGTACAGAAATTTCAGTATTTTGATTGTACAGGCCAGTACTTCGTCATATTGCAGTATGTTCATGACAAGATTTTTCTTCCTGGTTTAAGCTTGATTATTGTCATAGTGAGTTCTAAAAGTGATGACGGGTTGGGAGGGTTAGCTTGGGGCCACGTGTGGCCTTAATCACCGTGTGACGTCTCGGGATAGGTATTTAGGACGTTACAAGCTTGGTATCAGAGCCTAAGGTTCAAGGAGTCCTAGGGAGTCTGAAAAGCCACGTTACATAGAGTCTTGATCATCGGTGTGTAGCCCGTCATATCTATGATCAAGAGGCTAAGGGACGTTTTAGGAAAAGTCATTTCTTTCTTTCAAAAGTCTATCGTGCCAATGACTATTTCTCTCTGCTATTAATTTGTGCTCTATTATGATAGAAAATGCCTCCTCATAGAGCTCACAGAAACAACGAACGATCTTAACCTGTTGACCTCTAGTATGAGCATATGTCACATGCGGAATTTCGAGCAGCTTTTCAGGCGCTAGCCCAGGCAGTTACTGCCAATGCTCAAGCCAACACCCAGGCTACTATTCCACCTCCACAAGGGAATAATTCTACTACAGCTTGGGTTCGTGACTTTATGCTATTAAATCCGCCTGAGTTCTATGGGTCGAAAGTAGGTTAAGACCCATAAATATATTTGGATGAAGTGAGAAAGATCACTCAGATTATGCATGTGACTAAGGAAGAGAGTGTTGAATTAGTTGCTTATCAAATGAAAGATGTTGCATTTTATTCGGTGGAGATATGGAGGAAGAGTCGAGGGAGGAATACCGCTCCAATGACTTGGCAGTTGTTCCAGGATGTGTTCTTAGATAGATTCTTTCCCCTGGAGCAGAGAGAATTAAAACTAGAAGAATTTATGAACTTGAGTTATGTCGCCATGATAGTTAATGATCTGGTTACATCGTGAAAGAGTGTAGATCTGCTATGCTTAATAGGGACATGGACCTTTCAAGACTAATGATTCATACTCAGCAGATTGAAGTGGACAAGATGAAGTAGAGAGATAGAGTAAGGGCAAATAAGAGAGTTAGATCAGAGCTGCAGGGGTATGGTCAGACTAGATTTTCTATAGGGAATCGCCCTTAGTCCGAGAACCATTCACTTATGCCAGCGCCTTCATCAGCTAGTGCTCCCGCATTCAGAATTAGGCAGGAGCAGGGTAATAGGCCTACTATGTCCAGGTCCTAGGATAGTGTGAGTAACAGACCTCATCCTCCCACATGTCCGAAGTGTGGTAGGGACCATCCTGATGAGTGCTTAGTCGATCGGAGGGGTTATTTTTGTTTCGGTAAGTTGGGACACAGATTTAGGGATTACCCATACGCTAGATAGGGGAATCGTGATGTTCGTCCCCAGAGTCTGGCTATTAGTGCTCCAGCCCCTTTAGCTCATCCTACTCCTCCTCATGGTGCCTCATCTAGTATTGTAAGTAGTCAAAGACAAAATCGCTTTTATGCTATACCACCCCACCAGGAGTAGGAGGATTCACCAGATGTTGTTACTAGTATGCTCCGTGTATTTCATTTTGATGTGTATGTGTTGATGGACCCTGGGTAAAGTCTTTCTTATATGACTCTGTTGGTGGCTGTGAATTTTGAAATCAGTGCTGAATAGATTCCTGAGCCTTTTCTAGTTTCTACTCCAGTAAGTGAATCTGTTGTTGCTAAGCAAGTGTATAAGAAGTGTCCTATCACTGTCCTTAACAAAATCATGTTTGCACACATGATTGAGCTAGACATGGTTGATTTTGACATTATTTTGGGTATGGATTGGCTTCACTCTTGTTATGCGTCTGTAGACTGTCGTACCCGTGTAGTCAATTTTTAGTTTCCCAACGAGCCAGTTTTTGAGTAGTCCAAAAATTTTGTAGCTCCCAAAAGTTATTTTATATCCTACCTTAAGGCTAGGAAATTGATATCCAAGGGTTGTATCTATCATTTGGTTATATTTAAAGACACTACATCCGAGACTCCGACTATGCAGTCCATTAGTGTTATCAATGAGTTTCTTGATATTTTCCCGAAAGATCTCCCAGGGGTAGATAGAGGATAGAATTTGGGATTGATATTCTTCCCGGTACGCAGCCTATTTCTATTCCTCTATGTCGCATGGCCCCCGCGGAACTTAAGGAGTTGAAAGAGCAACTCAAAGATCTTCTTGATAAAGGTTTCATAAGGCCCAGTGTGTCTCCGTAGGGCGCACCCATTCTATTCGTATGAAAGAAAGATGGATCATTGTATATGTGCATTGACTCTTATCAGCTCAACAAGGTCACAGTCAAGAATAAGTACCCTCTTCCTAGGATTGATGACCTTTTTGATCAGTTGCAAGGTGCCAGTTATTTCTCAAAAATAGATTTGAGATTCGGTTATCACCAACTTAAAGTCAGAGAGTGTGATATTCCAAAGACGGCTTTTCGCACCCGTTATGGTCATTTTTGAATTCCTGGTCATGTCCTTCGGGCTAACTAATGCCCCAGCAGCTTTTATGGACCTCATGAATCAGGTGTTCAAACAGTACCTGGATATGTTTGTTATAGTGTTCATAGATGATATTCTTGTATACTTCCAAAACGAGACCGATCATGCAAATCATCTCCAAATTGTCTTACAAACCCTTAAAGATCATCAGTTGTTTGCCAAATTTAGCAAGTGTAAATTATGGTTAAGATTAGTTGCCTTTCTGGGTCATATTGTTTCTTCTGAAGTTGTTCAAGTTGATCCTCAAAAGATAGAAGTTGTAAAGAATTGGCCTAGACCTATTTCCTTATCTGATATTAGGAGTTTCTTGGGTTTAGCTGGCTACTACCGTCATTTTGTCGAAGGTTTCTCTTCCATTGCTTCTCCTTTGACCCGATTAACCCAAAAGAAAGTCAAATTTCTATGGTCTGATGTTTAGAAGAAGCATTTTCAGGAGTTGAAGATTCGACTCACTTCGGCTCCTATTTTGGCCCTTCTAAATAGTGTCGTTGCTTTTGTGGTGTATTCTGACGCTTCTAGAGTTTGTTTGGGTTGCGTATTAATGCAGAAGGGTAAGGTTATAGCCTATGCCTCTAGGAAGTTGAAGTCGCATGAGAAGAACTACCGTACCCATAACCTCGAGTTAGCTGCAGTGGTTTTTTCCTTGAAAATTTAGAGATACTACCTGTACGGTGTTCATGTTGATGTCTTTATGGATCACAAGAGTTTACAGTATGTTTTTACTCAGAGATAGTTGAACCTTCGGTAGAGGCGATATTTTGAATTGCTAAAGGACTATGATATGAATGTGTTGTATCACCCGGGTAAGGCCAATGTAGTGGCAGATGCCCTTAGCAGATCGTCCATGGGAAGTGTAGCACATATAGAGGAAGATAAGAAGGATTTGGCCCATGAAGTGAATCGTTTGTCTAGGTTAGGTGATAGATTTCTTGACTCACTTGAGGGTAATGTTTGGGTTTAGAGTAGTTCCGAATCTTCCCTAGTTTTGGAAGTGAAGGAGAAACAGGACATGGATTCTCGTTTGATCGAACTGAAAGAGTCGGTTAAAGACCAAAAGGTGGAGGTTTTCTCCCAAGGGAGAGATCATTTATTGATATTTCAAAATAGATTGTGTGTTCTCGATGTTGATGATTTGAGGCAGAGGATTATGGCTGAGGTACATGGCGTGCGGTATTCTATTCATCCCGGTGCTACCAAGTTGTACCGCAATTTACAGGAAATTTATTGGTAGAATGGTATGAAGAGGGATTTAGCAAAGTTTGTAGAGAAGTGTGCATCTTCCCAACAGGTGAAGATAGAGCACCAGAGACCCGGTAGTATGATTCAAGAATTTAGAATTCCTACTTGGAAGTGGGAAGTGGTGAACGTTGATTTCATGACCGGTTTACCTCTCTCCCGTCATCATCATGATTCTATTTTGGTCGTTGTAGACAGGTTGACTAAGTTAGCATATTACCTACTAGTACGTACATCTTTTACCGCTGAGGACTATGCTAAGATGTACATCCGAGAGTTAGTTAGGTTGCGTGGATTTCCATTGGCTATCATCTCCGATAGAGGTACTCAATTTACTTCTCAGTTTTGGAGAGTCTTTTAGAAGGGTCTTGGCACCCAAGTTCATCTTAACTCCACTTTTCATCCGCAGATGGACAGTCAGGATGAGAGGACCATCCAGACCTTGGAGGATATGTTGAGAGAATGCGTTTTTGACTTCAAAGGAAGTTGGGATGAACATTTTCCATTAATTGAATTCGCTTATAAAAATAGTTTTCATGCTAGCATTGGAATGGCTCCATTTGAAGCTTTGTATGAAAGGAGGTGTAGATCACTCGTAGGTTGGTTAGAAGTGGGTGAGGCTACTGTGATTTGACCTGATGTTGTGTTCGAGGCTATGGAGAAAGTTAAGTTGATTCGGGAGATGTTGAAGACAGCCCAGAGTCGTCATAAGTTGTATGAAGGTGTAAGAAGACGAGCCATGGAGTTTAAAGTTGGTGATCTGGTGTATTTAAAAATTTCACCGATAAAAGGGCTGAAAAGATCTTGTGTATTAGAACTCACTATGACAGGCTATTAATTTCGGGATAGGTTCTTGGATCATATATGACACATAGTTTATGGTTTCATCTTGGGTGTACACTTGAGTAATGAAAGATTAGCTAACATGAATAGAAATATACTCATTATCCTTGCTTAGGCGATACGAAAGATAAATCATATGCACTTTACTATTAACTTATAACCATAGGAATACAATCATTAGGAATAGTCGAATAGGCATATAGTGGTTTGGACAGACACTTAACATCATGAGTATCAACCCACAACTAATAACTTAGGGAATCAATCAGAAAAATTGTATGAAAGCTCAACTAGATTAGTATAATACCACAACCCTAGACCCTTAAGATATACTAGAACTAATAAACTAAATAACAAGTATTATTACTTTTTAACTTTACAATTACTCTAGTACTCTTAAACTAATAGTAAAATTATATTGCTTGATTACTCAATGAATAGCTTTGTTAAACTTAAACTAGAAGTCAATTCATTAATTACCTGTGGGATTGATAACTATACTCTAAAGTCCTATATTACTTGTCATACCACATTAACTTAAGCTTGAGTTAGATGACAACAAACATCCTTCTAGTAGAGGCACTAGAGTAAAAGCCTAGTTACATAAAGTTCATGAAAGATTTGTAAATAAAGAAGAGGACTATAACTTTTGAGACAATAAATAATTTGCACTGTTGTAGTGCAATTGCCTCCCCTTCTCTAGTTTAGAGAAACAAAGATCTAGGTGCCTTTACTATTCTATGCACTATTCGGACATCCAAATATGCTAAGGCATTGTGTTATCTTGGGGAAAGAAATCTCATGGCACTTGATGTTTATACACAGTTGGGATTAGGATCCCCTAAATTCACTATATTGCAGTTATTAATGGTTAATCACATAGTGAAGAGACCTATGGACATACTATATGATGTGTTGGTGAATGAAGAAAATTTACCCTTTTTGTTGACTTTTTTTTCTCTGACTGTAAGGTGGATTTTATGGTTTTCATAATCTTGGGATGGTCATTTTTACCTACTAGTAGATCTTATGTCGATATGAGGATCAGTGAGCTGAATTTTTCATTGAATGATGAGGAAAAATTTTTAATCTTTATAGATTTATAAATTAGTCAGAATACATGAGTTTCATCTATATGATTGACAATTTTGATGATGGAGTTAAAACTTTGGCTGCAATTCTTACGAACTTTAAAGGTGATGACACTGAGGGTTATGATGAGTAAACTAATTCATATGTTGGAATGAGGTTTTATCCCTACGCACCAAAGAAATTATGTTGTGACATGAAGAATCATAGACTCACTAGTACAACCCTTTTTAGGGGATAATAACACCTTGGTAGTGATTACGGCTACAAATTCACATGACTGGCAAACGAAAGCTCTAGTTTCTATATTGAGAAGATTTAAAAGGGAAATTAGGTGGAATATTACTGACATAATAGGAATCCATCCCAGTATTTACACTCACACAATTTAGTTAGAGAATGATTGTATTTTGAATAGTTATCATCAGTATAAATTGAACCCACCAATACAAGAGGTAGTGAAAAAAGAGATTATTAAACAGTAGGATAGAGGTATGGTTTACCCTATCTCATACAATAAGTGGGTGATCTATATTTAATGTGTTCCCAAAAAAGGGGGATAACTATTGTACCCAATGAATAAGAATAGGTTGATTCAATTACAGCTAGTCACATAATGGCATGTATGTATGGATTTCATGAAGTTGAACTTTTGGACCATGAAGGACCATTTCCCTATGTCATTTATGGATCTGACGCTTGATAGGCTTGCTGGAAGAGGTTGGTATTATTTTTGATGGGTATTCAAAATATAATGAGGTTTCCATTTCACTAGATAGATCAATAATAGACCATATTCACTTCCTCTTATGAGACTTTTACATTCATGTGAATGTCTTTCGGGTTGTGTAATACACTAGCTACTTTTTAGAGGTGTATGGTGTCTATTTTTTTATATTGTTGAGGAAATTATTGAGGTATTTGTGGATGATTTCTCAATAGAATGTTATACCTTTGATTCTTGTTTGGTCTATTTTGCCAAAATTTTGTAGAGATGTGAAGAAATAAACTTTTTGCTAAATAAGGAGAATGCCACTTTATGGTAAAGAAGGGCCTTTTACTTGGCCATAAATGTTTTGACAAAGGGTATAGAGGTTGATAAAGTGAAGATAGAGTACATTTCCAAACTACCTCAACTAATGTCTATTAAGGATATGTGTAGTTTTTTGGAACATGTTAGGTTCTATCATAGGTTTATTAAAGACTAATATAAAATTGCAAGTCCCTTGTGTGAGTTTCTTGACAATGGGGCAAAATATGTATTTAATGATGCATGTTTAAAGGCATTCAAATTCCACAATAAGTAGTTGACCTCTGGTCTAATCATTGTTGCTCCTAATTGGGAAAAATCATTTGAGGTGATATACGAGACAATTGGAGTGGCGCTAGGGGCTATCCTTCTCTAAAGGTGTGAGTAGATATTCCCTCCAATTTTTAATGATAATAAGGCCCTAAATGCAGCCTAAAAAATTATACTATGATTGAGTAAGAACTATTATTGTAGTATGTTTTTTAGAAATTCAGTGTCTATTTGCTTAGCACAAGATCCATTGTTCACACTAATCATGCAGCCCTATGATTTCTCATGCTAAAGAAAGAGGCAAAATCGAGGCTAATTAGAATGGTACTTTAATTGTGGGGATTTATTTGGAGACCAAGGAATGGAAGCATACTAAAAAATAACTATCTTATTCAAAATATACTAAAAAAGAATGCTAAAAAATAAGTTAGAGACTGATGATGTTTTTCTAGATAAACAGGTGTTGGCATTGATCTTTGGTGAATTTATACACCTAAGTGTCATTATTTATGCCTATTTAGCTTATTTTGGAGGAAAAATTAGTGTGTTTATGTGACTATTTAGTGATATTTGTGTAATTTTGTTCCAAACCTCATATTTAGGTGGTTTATAGAGTAAATGAATTAATATAAGAGCCATAATGGGCAAAGAAATATTAGACGAGATAACTAGTTCAACCGAGTTCAGATATACCTGTTTTGGTATGGGTTTATTGTGATTTTAGTATTGTATGATCGATTTATTATGATCAGATGTTTTAGTAGTATATTGGAGCTTCTATATGTGATAAAGGATGCTTCACATGAGCTACAAGTGATGATGAAAGACGAGAAAACTTAACGTGAACTAAGAGATGAAGCCAGACAAATTTATGCACATTTGCACCGCCCTCCATGTCGGGCACTTCCTTACATAAAATGGGTTTTGCACCATGCCACTAACTAAATATAATGGGATAGTTTCCATACATTAAATTGAAATTTTTTACGAGTATGATTCTTCTACAGGCTCCACATTACACGTCCTATAGAAACAGGCTAAAGTAAGTTTAAAGTCCTAATTTGAGTTGGAAACATATGGTACTTTGTCCTAATGCCTATGGTATTTGGTTTTGACTGCTAAGAGGATATATAAACACCGATTATGCAGCAAATAATGGTGGAAAATGATGGGACAATCCACAATACAAAATTAAAAGATACTCCAAAACCAACTAAAACTAGGTTTTCTACATGGTTTAGTTTGGGGAAAAATTGGTAAATTCACCTATTTTGTATGGGGTAGCTTATGTGTGAATTTATGATCTATATAAAGATTACTTATCTGAAATTACATTTATCTTTGAGAGGATACATAATAGGGAAGAGATAAGAAGTCAACAAGTTTTTGGCACCGTTGTCTGGGACTTTGGTATTAAGTGTTCTTCTAGATTAGACTTTTTCTAGTTATTTTTTTGAGTTGAACATTGTATATTTATGTCCAAAGTTTTATTTTTATTTTCTTTTACTTTTCTATCACTCTTCTTGATATGTCAGCCTGGGATAGATGGCGGTCGGATAGTGATGGCTCTTGTTGTTTATGTGGAGAACCCTATCATAAGAGTATTTGTCAAAATTTTCTAGGAAGAAAGTGGTTAGAACCTACTCAATCTGCTGAATTGGATATATGCCATATATGTAATGATCAGGAGGTCATTGTAATGGTTGTCCCAACTCTTATTTCCCTTTCCTAGACCCGTATTATGACCAGTCTATTGTTTGTGATGTTAGTATACAAAGATTGGCTAATGGAGCAAGTGCAGCAAATAAAAAATTCATGAGTGTCTCTAGGATGGTCTCACAACCTTGACAACCCAATTAAAAGAGGGAATATATAATCTTATTTTAGAGATAGCTCAATTTGTCTTAGATTTCCATAACTTGAATGTTCAGTTGATGAAAAAAGATTGATATGTTTGTTGTCCAATCTCCAATAGTTATGGAGACTAGCCATTCTGTAGAGAGGGAAGAATAATTTTAACCATTCAACTATCATTATTTTATTGAGGCTGATGTTGAAAGAGAGTAAAAATGTAAGCATGTTTCCTGTAGTGCAAATATAAAAGTAAGATGTATTGTACTTCATCCAAATCACTTTTTTGCATTATGTTTGGATGATGAAATGTCTTTTGAGTCATCAAAACTAGTGGAGGATTGTATGTATAAGGAACCAGAATCATACATTCTTAAATTTAGACCAAAAGAGAAACAAAATAATATGCCTCACTTCAAAATCAAGTGGTTCTACATGCACCATCCATAACTTGGTTTCTTCATATGTTTACCACCACCCTATAAGTGAAGAAAAAAAATTTGATGCGCAGTTGGGATGAAAGTCATATCCTCATGGTTAAGGAAAATGTTGATGAGTCATGTCATGACTGTAAAGACCCAAGGCTACCCCTTATATGTCACACGGCTCTAAGAACTACAAGTACCACCAAAGCTAACCCATGATACAAGTTTTAAACTGTGAATAATATACTTGAAGCATTAATGGAAACTAGAATTAATTATCTAATTTCAAAAGGAGAAAACTATCTCAACTAAGCATTGTGAACTACATATCATCAAAAATTCATAAAAATCTAAAGGAAAAGAAAATCAATTGACTTGTCTTAACAAGCCTCCAAGTCTACTAAAGAGAAACTATGTAATACCTCATGTCTGAAAGCCACTGTACAATATACGACTCATTTCCTTGAGTCATACATACAACATACTAGTCGTATATAGAAAGTCATACCTATGGCGGTATGGAGTAGTAAAAGTCAGTTATGGATACGAGTTGACCCTAGAAATCATAAAAGCATGGTATTGTATGAAGTGAGGTCGTGAGTTCAGCAGTATAGGTTCCCTAAGTTTCAATCCAAGATATAAGTAGTTGTTTTAGGTCATATAAACAGGTAATGAGTCGTAAGTTACCACTTGTATGTTTACCAATGTGTGCTATCTTTTCCACTTCCAAGCTTATGAGTTACTAGTCCAACTCATACTCTCAACATATGAGTCTTATAATTGACTCATTATGACTGGCAATCAATTTCTGTAAGATTCAGTTAAAGGGATTTTTGGTAGTTTCCCCTAATATAACTCCCAACCCACGACCTATAACCCCAAAAAGGAATTATTTTCCTCTATCATTCGTTCAATTAACAATATCTTTTCTCCTCCCGTCTTCAAGAACAACAAGATTAGGTTTTTCTCACCAAGTCATCTCTCAAGTCTCAAAGTTCAAGTCTTCTTCATAAGTCAAGCAATTCAAGGTATATAGGGCTTGAGCAAGGGTATTATTTCATTCTTGTGCCCAAAAACTTGATATGTAAAGTTGAATTCATATGATTGCAAATAGGGTTCATACCTACATTCCCTTATTCTTGAATTTATGATATCATCATGTGATTTAAAGATTGATCTGCACAAGAAATACCTTTATTCATGTTTTGACTTACATTATTGCTATTATGATATGATTTCATTATCTTTACTTGAAGTTTGATGAATTAACAAAAGATTCTAATTTAAGTCTTGAGCATGGTACTTTCATATAAAGTTTCTAAGACATGATGCATGAATTCAAAGATTTGAGCTTAAGTAATAGAGTACAAGAAGTTCAAGCTTATAAGTTAAATTATCAATTATGGAAACTTGATTAAAGTCTAGTTTTAATCTTATGATCACATTTATGATTTGGAATCCACAATTTCACTCCATGAGTATGATTTAAATAAAAAAAGCATAGTCGATTTTTAGTTTAAAAGCCCGCATACTATCTTTAGGTGGATTTCCTAAGTATGAGAAAATATATATAATTTTGGGAGTAGTATTTAGCATCGAGAAGGGAATATGGATGAGCATATCTAAATTTTTAAAAACTAAGAGCCACCATAGGTTAATCTTTTCCCTAGTATGGATGAAGTATAGTGATCACTTAAGTTAAGATTTTATTCTGATGGAAAGGGTAGAACAGTTCTCCCCAATGTGTTTAATGTGAAGGACTCCATGGTAGCTCACATAGTTTATGTCAGTTTTAAGAATCTCCCATAAGAAAGAATAAAAGTAAATATTTTAGAAACTAAGGGTTGTGGCTCACTAATCTTATTTATGTACTTCATTATTCATGTTTTATGATCTTGTAGTCCTTACTTTTACTCAAGTCCAAGGTGTGTCATTACTCTTAGCAGGCAATATTGGAAAGTTTACTTATACATACAGCTCTTGTTATATTTAAGCAATCACCCCCACATACTCAATACATTCCAGAAGTACTGACCCATATATATGTCTATGTGCTACATTGTCTTATAATGTAGGTTCTGGTGCTCATTTCCAGCAGCATAATTGACTACAGGCATCATCACCTGCATCCTGACTTTTGGTGAGTCCCCATAGTTTGAGGAGCCAGCTTATCAAACTCTTGTTCATTGATGAAAGTACTTTAATTACATGTCTTTCATTTATGTTCAGGTCAGTTGGAGCATGTCCAAGTGGCTCTCTAGTTAGTAGTAAAGGCTTGTCAGCCTGTGTATGTTTTAAGTTCAAGAAGTTAGTGTAAGTTTTTCAAATTTAAAGATTTACATGATATGGAATTGTTACCTTTAGTTTCTATACATGTTAATTCACTTTTTATGTAAGTTTCAAGATGAATAGATATCATGGGTTAGCTTGGGACTATTCATAGTCGTAAGCAACGTGTGGCATTCAGGGGGTACTTCTGGGGTATTACAAATTTGGTATTAGAGCCTACGATTTAAAGATTCGTAGGGAGTTAGACAAGCCGTATTACATAGAGTCTTGATCATGAATGTGAAGCTCGCCACATTTATGAGCATGAAGCCACGGAAAATATTTGGAATCATTATTTCTTTCATGATCTATCATGCTTACAATTTTCACTATCTCTCTTAACTTGTGCTTTTACGTGACAGAATATGCCTCCTCATCGAGCCGATGCACATAGAAACGATGATCAACCACCCTTACATGCCGACCCTCAAAATAAGAATGTGTCTCATGCTGAATTTTGGGCTACCTTTTAAGCGTTGGCCTAAGCTGTGAATGCTAATGTTCAGGGAAACCAACAGGCAACAGTCCCACTTCAGTGAATTGGTAATTTAGCAGCAGCACAGATTTGGGACTTTATGAGAATTAATCCACCCGAGTTCCATGGGTCAAAGGTGGATGAGGATCCTCAACTCTTTATTAATGAGGTGAGAAAGATTACTCAGATCATGCATGTTACTTAAGAGGGGGTGTAGAGATGGAATCCGACAGGATGAGGATATTGCTAATGATTGGGTCACTATATGGATGGAGAGTAAAGATGAGAATGCAGCTCCTATCAGTTTGCATGTGTTTCAGAGTGCTTTTTTAGATAGGTTCTTTCCATATAAGATGAGGAAGGCTAAAGTAAAGAAGTTCATGAACCTGAGGCAGGAATCTATGATAGTGAAAAAGTACTACCTTAAGTTCACTCAATTAGCTAAGTATGCCCTAGAGTTGTTATCTGACTCTAGATCTTGTATGAGTAAGTTTGTTGTTGGGGTATCTAATTTGGTAGTCAAGGAGTATAGGACTTGTATAGTGATTGAAGATATGTATATTGCTTAGTTGATGACTCATGCTCAACAAATTGAGGCAGAGAAGTTGAAGGAAAGGAAGAAGAGAAACAGGAGAGCTAGGACTGGAAAATTTAAGTATAGTCAGCCAGGGTCTAGAGGAGGAAGCCATTTGCAATTTCAGGGTCATTCACCAGCACCTACGCCATCTTCATCCAGTGCCCCTACACCCAAGTCCAGGCAGTAGCAGTAGGTAAAGACTTCAAATTTTAGGTCTCAGAATAGTGTAGTCAGGAGTCCCAATTACTCTATATTTGCAAAGTGTGGAAGGACCCATCCTGGTGAGTATTTTAAGGGAAAAGGGGGTTTCTATGGTTGTGGAAAAATGGGCCACAGGATCAAAGAGTGTCCATACACTAATCAAGGAAGTAGAGATGCTCATCCTCAAACTCAGGCTACAAATCCAATAGTCCAACCAGGTCGCCTAGTTCCCCCACAGGGCGCATCATCCAGTATAAGTGGCAGTCAGCACCAGAATCAATTTTATGCTTTACCATCCCATTAGGAGCAGAAGAGTTCTCTAGATGCTGTCACTGGTATGCTTCGTCCCTTTCACCTTGATGTGTATATGTTGTTAGACTGGGGATCAAATCTCTCTTATGTAACTTCATTGATTACTGTAAATATTGGGGTAGATCCTAAAATCTCCCTAAGACATTCTCAATTTCTACCCCAGTAGGTGAGTTAGTTATTTCTAGACAAGTCTGTAGGAAGTATCGGTTTAGCATCATCCATAAGATCACACTAGAGAACCTAATAGAGTTAGTGATGGTGTATTTCGATGTTATTCTGGGCATGTATTGGCTCTATTCATGCTATGCATCAATAGATATTCTTACCATGTGGTGAAGTTTTGATTTCCTGATTAGGCAGCTTTTGAGTGGGAGGGTAGTTTAGTATCTCCCAAAGTCATTTCATCTCTTATCTTAAGGACAGAAAGTTAGTATCAAAAGGGAGTATCTACTATTTAGTTTAAGTCAAAGATACTAAGTCTGAAGTACAAAGAGTTTAATTAGTCTGGGTAGTAAATGACTTTTCAAAGATTTTCCCCAAAGATATAGCAGGGGAACCTCCAGGTAGAGAAATAGAATTCTGTATTGATATTCTTCCAAAAACTCATCCCATATTTATCCCTCCATATCGTATGGCTCTGGTCGAACTTATACAATTAAAGAAGAAGCTTAAGGACCTCTTAGATAAAGATTTCATCAGACCCAGTGTTTCTTCGTGGGGTGCTCTGGTATTTTTTATGCACGAGAAAGATGGTACTCTCAGAATGTGTATAGATTATAGATAGCTAAATGAGGTTACCATCAAGAACAAGTATCCCATTCCTAGGATCGATGATTTGTTCGATCAGCTTAAGGATGCCCGGTGGTTTTCAAATATTGACCTTAGTTGGGGATACCATCAGTTGAAAGTTGGGGAGAAAGATATTTCAAAAATAGCTTTCCGAACAAGGTATGACAATTTTGAGTTTGTGGTTATGTCGTTTAGAGTGACAAATGCTCCTGCAGCTTTTATGGATTTGATGAACAGAATCTTCAAGAAGTACTTGGAAATGTTTGTAATTATCTTTATAGATGACATATTGGTCTATTCTAGGAGTTAGGAGGAATATGCTGACCATTTGTGAATAGCACTGCAGACCCTCAAGGATCATCAATTATATGTGAAGTTTGGTAAATGTGAATTTTTGTTAGAATCTGTTGCTTTCTTGGGGAATGTGATATCAGAGGTTGGTATTCATATAGATCATCAGAAGACTAATGCACTAAATAACTAGCCTAGACCCATCACTCCATCTGATATTAGGAACTTTTGGGTTTGGTTGGGTATTATAGAATATTTGTTGAAGGGTTCTCCTATATATCCGCACCACTGATAAGATGACCAACAAGAATGTAAAGTTTATATGGTTAGATAAGTGTGAGAAAAGATTCCAAGAGTGTAAGGGTAGACTGACATCAGCACCAATGTTAGCTCTACCAAATGGGCTAGATGGATTCGTGGTGTATTGTGATTTTTCTAAAGTTGGGTTAGGTTGTGGGTTGATGCAAAGTGGGAGACTGATAGCTTATGCCTCCAGGAAACTTTAGGATCACGAAAATAACTACCCAACTCACGACTTGGAGTTAGCTTTCATGATATTAGCCTTGAAAATTTGGAGGCATTACCTATATGGCATCCATGCTGATGTTTTCACTGACCATAAGAGTCATCAGTATGTATTTTCTCAATGGAAGTTGAATCTTTATCAAAGAAGGTGGTTGGAGTTATTGAAATATTATGACATGAGTGTACTCTATCATCCGTCTAAGGCCAACGTGGTGTCAGACGCACTGAGCTGGTTATCCATGGGTAGTGTGGGTCATATGAAAGATGAAGAATGCGAATTAGCCAAAGAGGTGCATAGATTATCCCCTTTGAGAGTACGTTTTCTTGACATGGATGATGGGGGAGTAGTGTTTTAGAATGGTTTGGAATCATCTCTAGTAGTAGAAGTACAGGAGAAGCACCAAAATGATCCCACACTTAGCCAAATATTGGAAGCAATCCAGCATAAGAAGGTCGAGGTTTTCTCCCAAGGGGGATATGATGTACTTTGCTATCAAGGTAGACTTTGTATTCCTAATGTAGATGAGTTAATGGAAATGATACTAGATGAGGCTCATGGTTCAAGGTATTCTATCATTAGGGTTCTACTAAGATGTACCGCAACTTACAAGAAACTTATGTGTGGAATGGTATTAAGAGGGACATAGCAAAGTTTGTGGCCAAGTGTCCTAACTGTCAGTAAGTTAAAGTTTAACACCATAGACCAGGTGGTATGCTACGGGAGATCTACATCCCTACTTGGGAGTGGGAAGTAGTGAATATAGATTTCATCACAGGGTTTCCTCATACAAGACGTCAACATGATTTAATTAGGGTCATATTAGACCGAATGACTAAGTAGACCATTTTCTACCAGTCAAGACTTTGGATACAGCGGAAGATTATGCCAAAATGTACATTCATGAGTTAGTAAGTCTTCATGGGATACCTTTATCCATTATTTTAGAAAGAGGCACTCAATTCACTTCACAGTTTTGCCAGTCTTTTCATAAAGGCCTTGGTACGAAGATTAAGCTTATAACTACTTTTCATCCGCGGACCGATGATCACACTAAATGCACAATTTGAATATTAGAAGACATGTTGAGTGTGTGTATACCCCCTCCAAAATCACACAACGCCTTGCCAAACTTGTATACCCCTATAATACAAGGAATAGTGAATGCTCCCGGGTCCTCTTTCTTTACCACTATTGTGTTTGACATTATAGAGCTACAACTGTGAGTTACCTCGACAATTTAACAATTCACAAAATGCTTCTTTGAGACCGATTTCTTCATAATTTAGTATATACTGATATTTCTTGAAGAGCATCTAACAATGGAATGTTTGTCGACAAATTGCTAAACTTCTCAAGAAACTTCTTGAACTTGCTATTACCTTCTTTCTTATTAAGACTTTATGGAAATGGTCAAGGAATCTTAGTTTGTGTCAATGGTACAATTGGAGGTTCATTCACTTTTGGTGCATCACCATTGATCACGTAGGAGTTTCCTCATTTTCCCCTTTGTCTTCAACTACCGTTGATTTATCAACAATCATTTTATTAGACTTTGGAGCGTCCTCACTTGGCTTTATTATCCACTTCCTTTTTTCACTTGTTCATCATGTGTATTTTCATTGGAATTCTCATCAATATCAACCACAACTTAACCAAGGTTTCAGACAGTTCTAGTGACGATGGTCATAACATGAGCATTATTTTTTAGATTTACCACTGTATCACTAGACAAACCTCCTTTTAGCCTAGCATTGAGTTGAGTTAATATTTGGCCTACTTATGTTTCTAATTTCTTGATGGAGGCCAAATTATAGGTCATGGTTTAGTTTAGTTGAGAGAAGTCACTTTTGATTTCCCTTACCATTTTCTTGGTCCCTCCTACACGCATTAGAATACGGGCTAAGACATCTTCATTCATGAATTTTTTAGGATCAATAGAGCTTGAATCCTTCTCTTTAGGCCTTTCATAAGGGGGTATGTATCGGTCATAGTCTCTCTCTTTGTCTCTCCAATATCGATCTCTATCACAATCTCTATCCCTCCAATCTCTATCTCGGTCTCAATCTTTCAAATATTGATTCCCACCTTGTCTTTGATAGGTAGGGCGGGAATCCTCCAATTGGTTTGACAAACTTTGAATCTCCTTATCAAGATTCTACAATTCTTTATCATCATAAGCCCTAGTACTCTTGGAATCAACGTCATTTACCATCTTAGGAGTAGCCCCCATTATATGTTCAGTAAGAAGGTCAAGTTGCGTCATCACCTTGGCTATATTCTCCTCTTTTTCCTCATCCTTCTTCTTTTGCTCTTTGATTACAAAAGATGTCGCGGGGGACTCTGCATCCATCTTGGTGTTCTTTGTATTCCATCCTCTAATTTGTTTTATTATTTGATCTAATAGAGTTGCCGCAACACCATAGGATAACTTGATAAAAGAACCCCCACCCGCATTATCAACCACTGTTTTATTCAATTGATCCAATGCCCTATAAAAAATTTGAAGAAGCATTTTCTCTGGAACTTCATAATTTGGGCATTGCATTAGCTTATCATTGAAACATTGACAAACATCATATAATGGTTCTTCCCTTAGTTGAAACATCTGAAAAGGAGAAAATCACCTATCAAAGAATACATCTGTGAGATCAACCCATGAAGTGATAGATTCCAAGAGCAAATACCATAACCATAAAGCCTCCTCACGTCGAACAGAATGGGAAAAGACATAACTGAATTAACTCTTAAGAAATATGGGCTATGTCAAATAGAGCATACACATCAATAAAATTCTTCAAGTGTAGATTAGCATCCTAATGCACTTGGCCTCCAAATAACCCTTTTATTTGAATCAAGTGAAGTATCACACTAGTAATGTGAAACACTCTATTTCTTTTTGCCAGTGGAATATGAATACCACTAGCTCGTCCAGCATCTCTAAGATTATCCATATCCTCAAGCCCAGCAAAAGAGCCATCATTACTACCATGTTGGGTCATGGTAATGTGTATGTTATGATCGTCACCTGAGATAAGACAAAAATAACAAATAATGTAAACTAAAACACTACAGCTAACCCAAGGTCACTAACTACACCACAATAGTGAAAACTATGTTTCACTCTCCGACAACGGTAATATTTTTGATAATGCTCAAACTTACACTCAAATAAGGTGTAAGGCGGTCGTTGTTAATATAATTACCCAACTAAAAGTTAAGGTCAAATCCAAGAGGAGGGAAGAGGTAGAGTTCAAAACAAACAAGTGTTGATAGTTAACTAAGTGTTAACCCGTAGTACAGAATTAAACAACATGGGAAATTAAATTGGGGGTTTGATATGAATAATGTAAAACACAACAATAATAGAACACTACTGTACGGTAAAAATATTA
The DNA here is from genome assembly GCA_030864215.1 of Capsicum pubescens. Taxonomy (NCBI): domain Eukaryota; kingdom Viridiplantae; phylum Streptophyta; class Magnoliopsida; order Solanales; family Solanaceae; genus Capsicum; species Capsicum pubescens. The sequence goes on along the minus strand of CM061540.1, from coordinate 221,127,441 downwards.
AAGTGTGTTACCAAATGGAGAGGTACCTTGGGGTTATACAATCCTAGGTGGGATTCATGCATGGATTGTCAATAATTCATCCAAGTTTAGTTAAGGGTTTTGGGTAGGCTAGATTTGAGGGTATTGGTGTTATTATTTTAATAAAATACCAAATATCACAACTTGGTTTTCTAACACCTCACAAGTGTATCAATTTTACCAATCCACTACCTCAATGAACATCCTTATTTCTAAGATGATGCTATAAAATTAGCTAACTCGGGTTATTGTTCACAATTGTTCCTTACACATATCCCCTCTTTCAAGGATGATACGGAATCAGTTATTCCTCACCCATACCCTCTCTTTTAATGATTATTTAGGTTCAAGGTTAATTGGGATTTGTAACCCCCAATTTTCAATTAAATGGGGAACAAAAGCAAATTCCATCACCAATAACGGCAATAAGTGCACCCCAAATAAGAAGATGTATTGTCCTCACTGCATATCATAAAATCATAGAAGAGTAAAAGGGGCTCCGTAAAATTGCATCACTAGCTGTCATCGCCCTTTGTTTCCTCATCAGCAACATCAGACGTAGGCTCCTTTTTCTTAGACAATCAAGCAGGTATCTCATCATCAACATTCAGCCTCACAGAAGAAAGTCACTCTTTTGTCTTCAAGACCTTCCACAAGCCCTTCACCTATTTCTATATTCGGGTAAAGAACTTGTCTCGCCTCTTCTCCCTCCTCTTTATTTTACCATGAGGCTCACTCAAATTTTGGTATGATTGGTCCAAGGATGTGTATGCTTTCTCCATACTGGATATGGTGGCCCCTTGTGTCCTATGATCTATGAAGAGCTTCTCATACGCAGTTCAGAAGATGTAGAAAGTGTGGCCAGTTGAAGATTCACATGGTATGGTAGGAAACTTAGACACTAAGTGCCGAACTACCCACATCTAACTATACAACTTCTCGAATGTCCCTACTGAGGATGGCTTATATGAGTCGAGATCAATATCTACCTACTTACCCAAATCGATCTTTCTCTTCTTGGTTTGGGAAGTTACCCTTTTACCAGGTATCTTCAATGGGTAAATAGGTGGCTTTAGGTCAATCTAAATATCCCCCTAATATACCTCAACTTTCTCCCTTTTGCATAGTTCATTGATCAGAGATAGAAATATTAGCATAGGGACGACTCAGTTCTTTTAGTGTCTGAACTCCACAATCACAAAGTGACCTACATTCAAAGCAATAGTGTCTATGATGCAAGCTACTATCTGGGCTCCCATAACAGGGATGTTTGTCATATTTATGCTTGGAGAGACCCGGCTACATATAATGGTTAACCAAATCAAAACTTCTATCTTGAACTCATTCAAGGTGATCCTTGTTTTTGTATAGGGTTATGGGATTTCTCTTCCTGGGTACAGCTATGAGACTAACCAGCTTCCTGGGGCACAATCTTTTGCCTCAAACTCTCTTAGGTCGGCACCTGACAACCCATATAGTTCATTGATCTTCTTGGATTTGAAGTTGACAACCTTGACCCTAATTCTCATGATCGGGTTGGATAGATTTACGGCCTTGAGGTTTGCATAATACTTTCACACCCATTGTTCATTTTCTTCGAATGGATCCGAGGCAAAGAAACTCCAGCCCATTGCTTGCAAACTTTGATAGAAGGCTGGGAGTTTTGTAAGACCCCGCAAAAAATCAGTCCTTTAATCTTGTCAATAGGGTCCCATATTTAGAAAATTCTAGCTAAGTTCTCAGACTTAGTTTATTTTTGGCCTTCAAAAGTTAGCAATCTCATTTTTCTACCTTAATGTCCTTTAATGGTCCGTATTTTTGTTAATTCATGATCAGAGAAGTCAATAGGTGTTCCTAGACAAGTTTCGAATTTTTTAGACCTCGTTTAGACCACGTTTGGTGTCCTAAAATAGTGGACCAATGCTATCTTGGTGCGCCGCGTCGCCTATTGTGTTGGTTAACATTGTTTCAGGGACTGCTAGTAAAACTACTGAGGCTTGGCGCGACCATGGCGTGATGCGTTGGGTATCGCGTCGATGCCCAATTTCTGTAAATGTCCATGTTTTTAAGGGCAAAAGGGTAAATTTCCCACCCCTATATAATCCTATAACTCGAGATTCAGCCCTTATTACACTAAAATATAGTTTCTACTCTCAAATACTCTCAAGAACAGGTCTAGGGTTTTCATAGGAGCTTCTAATTAAATAGCTTCTACCGTTAGTTTTCAAGAATTTTCCATCCAAGGTATGTCAAGTGTTCATTCATGGATTCTTTTCATCCATGAAGCCCAAGAATCCAATTTTAAATTATGAATTGTGATATTTATGTTGTGGATTGATTATGTTCATGTAGTTGTTGTTGTAGGATTCCCAAGTTGGAATGTTTATGTGTTATTCATGAAACTACGGTAGTATGTCGGTTGAAATTTATGAAATTGAGTTGAATTAGGGAATCATGTGGTATTAATTTTATATCATGCCTAAGCGCTAAGTTATGCATACTAGGTGTTTGATAAAATTTCTAAGAGAATAATACTTGTGCATTATGACTCAACAGAACCTAAATGATGAATTCATGTTACCATTATGTTCAAAATGACCCTTATGCTATTTTTATGCCTTGTAATAGATTGATGAAATGCTCATGAGATTAGGTTTAGTGAATTATGACATGTTTATATGTATTTTTATTCATGTGAAAGCTTATAGTATGCAAATACTTCATGAAAATCCCCAATGATAGTACTATGAACTATTGCCCATGGTTATGTGTTCAAGAAGTGTCATGTCTTATCAGTTTCATGCTATCGATTCCTGGGGGTACTTGTACCCGACAACTTAACTGTGTACCTAGATCCAGCATCAGTTTCATGATAAATCTCAGTCACGCCATGATTAGTAGTATTCTCAGTCAGTTTCAGAACTCAGTAGAATTCAGTCAGTTACATGACTCTAGAAAACTCAGTAATCTCAGTCAGTTATCCGATCTCAATAGTAGTCCATCAGTTAACCGAACTCAATGAACTCAGTCCAATTCAATTCAGTTAATCATATTCAATATCTATTCAGATGGGAGTAGGATTCAGCACCGAGTGAGCCCAAGTATGGGAATTCAACTGTTAGTAGAGAGTGGGATTCTTAGAAGAAACCCTTGCGCTCAAGAACTACGTAGCCAGCATAGGTTGAGACATCAAACCTTCTAGTTGAGGGTATATGATGTGGATTAACCTATTATATGAGGGTCCCACCAATCTCCTTAGAGTACCTATTAGACGAGGGATTTTCATAGCTTGTCCTTACCAGTGGCGCGGTATTGACACCCTTCCAACTGGGGTTACAGGTTGGCCCGCAAATCTATTTAGAACAAGGGGTATGTCGGTTATATGAATTCTCCCATATTTTTAGTAACAGAATCAGGACTGTCAGATACAGTCACCCAATTTCAGTAATAGTACTCAGATAGTTCTACAGAACCCAGGACTGTCAGATACAGTCACTCAGCTCAGTACAGAACTCAGCTAGTTCCATCAGAACCTAGACTATCAGACACAGTCGCCCAGTATCATTTATATCAGTTATATCAGTTATTAGTAACTCATGTTATCAGTATTCAGACTAAGTAGTCAGTATTACTCACGAATCTAGTTATAGTTACACACTCATGTATATATTCTCACGATCATGTTATATAGTCAGTTAGCATTGTTCATGCATATGAACTATTTCCATTCAGCCTACCTCACTTGTATGACAGTACATTCAATCGTACTGACGCATTTTTGCTATGGTCTTTTTATACCATAGATTCAGAAGCACGAGCTCCATAGCTTCAGTAGCATTCTAGTCTCAGCAGTCAGAGTCAACAATGAGTCCTCATCATTCGAGGATGTTATGATTTGATTATTTCATATATTTAGTACTTAATTATTTTAGCAATTGGAGTTAGTTATGGACATGTCCCATCAACTCCTTATTCAGACAGTCTAGAGGATTTCAGACTATAGCATGTTCATAGTTATTTCAGTTGTTTTGGTAATGATGTACCATATTTCCAGATGTTATGTTTTATCAGATACTTCAACCTTATGGTCTTTCAACCTTTAATTCTGCATTTTTACATCATATTATGCAGTTCTAAGTTATAGATATCAGTCATGGGTTAGCTTGTGGTCCTTCAGGGTCATGAGTTACATATATTCCATTTTCTCTACTCAGTACTCCATGTTTTACATGCACATTAAGTTAATAGCGTTTCATGAATAGAACTAATAATTAACTTAATATGTATGTAAAACATGGAGTACTGAGAAGAGAAAATGGAATATGTAGATACTGAAAATATGGAGAATCTATAAATACCGAGTATGCATGACAGTCTGTAAATATTGAAGATACGTGAAATTTTATGGATACTGGGGATTATGACCAAGCATATAACATGGATTGAGTAAAATTTGTAAACTAAAATACTGAAAAAAACTGATATCTATATGCTTTGGTTAAGCAACTCTAAGACTGCATAACTGAATTGAGACAGTAACTGAGACTATATCTGAGACTGTGGGAGGTGCCATCTAACCGATATTTCCCAATTTGAGCTAATCGGGGTCCAACCTATTACCCCAGTTGGAAGGGTGTTAATACCATGCCACGGGTACTAACGTTGGTTGTGTGGATCCACTAAGCTAATATAATGTCCAAAGGACTAAGGGTGTCAAGCTTGAACTGACGGGTGACCCCTGCGAGTTAGTTAAGCATAATCTGACGGGTAAATTCTCTTACCCTGTGCTGGCAACATAGTTCTGGAATATAGGGACTTCTACTAAAGACTCTGCCTATCTAACAGGGAAGCTTCCATCCCAAAACTCGCTCGGTGCTAAATCTTACTCCCAACTTAAAGACACTGAAATATTAGACTATTCTAACTTTATCTGACTGGTAACTGACTGTTCTGATAATGCTCATAGTATGTTTTGAAGACTATTCTGTAATGTACAAATACTAGACTAAGTAAGCAACTATGGATATCGGGTATTCAATACCCCCAGGACTCAAAACAATAATAGTAAAATGACATTAAAGCTTGAAAGACAAAACATAAAGGCTTTTATTTAAATCAATCACTCTTGTAGGCATTTTATCAAACACTTGTAGTTCAGGGTTTAAAACAATCATAGAAATGCCATGGAAATTACAAAAATAGTATGAATTCAACATAATAGTACTAAATCATGGTTTAATACAATAAATAATAATATTAACACATGGAGAATTGAATAGTAATGATAATTTCATGGTAACATGGTATAAAATCAACAGTGCATGGAGATTCATGGATGAAATCATAATGTAAAATATAATAACTTGAAGCATTATAACTTGGTGATTAAAATGGGTTACTTGGCCTACATGGATGAAAGGAATCCATAGATGAACATCTAACATACCTAAATTGATGAATTTCCTGAAGTTCTTGTTGAGTTCTTGAGGATTGGCCTTGAAACTGGAGAGATACGGTTCGTGATTTGGTAGAGAAAGCTTATTGATTTGGGGGAACATAATTAAAATGAAGAGTTTAAAAACATTTTTAGGGCTTAAAAGCACACATGGGAAGATTAAAATAAAGGAAAGAACTGGTTTACCCTTGGGAAAAACTTTTAATTTTTGCTCATTTTTCTGAAATGGGCACCTGGCGCGACGTGAAACTATCTCACTGTGTCACTAGAAACTGACAACTAGGAACTAGGCTGATGGCGCGATGCAAAGAAATTGTGGTGCCCCTTTGATTCTGACTTTCACCATTGGCGCGGCACGCCATGATCGCGTTACCTCACTAGAATTGAACAATTATGAACTGGTCCTACAGTGCGATGTGCCACTATCGTAGAGCAACAAAGAAAATTGACACTTGCAATTTACACTGACTCCGCAATGTGGTAAGGGTCAAAATGACAGTGTTTTACGACTGAAACTTAAAATCGCTATAACTTCTTACCCGGTTATCAGATTTAGGCAAATTTTATATCGTTGGAAAGATAATTGAATTTTATATACAATGGAAGGATCTAAACTAAAATATAATGAGTATTTCAAAAATTATATATATGAATACTCATGTATTGGGACTTAGATTATGCTAGGGAAATATGGGGTGTTACAATATCTCCCCCTTGGGATCATTCGTCCTCGAATGAAATTTGTTAAGCTGAGGAAACTGATGGACTAAGCTTACATACTGAACATTCATATATGATGCATGGAATACATAACTGAACTAATATTTGAATAGACGACTGACATGAACACGATGTGCAACTGAAACTGAGCATGATAGAGAGAAATCTTATGAAGATTAGAACCTTATACTGAATCTGGATTCGTGGAGAAAATATGAGGGTATTAGGTCCGCATATCTGCCTCTGCTTCCCAAGTGTCTCCCTCAATGAACTGATTTTGCCAAAGAACTTTGACTAGTGGAACTTCTTTGTTCCTTAGTCTACGAACTTAAGGATCAAGAATTTTGAATGGAACTTCCTCAAAGGAAAGACTGTTTTGAATCTTTGCACTTTCTAAGGGAACAACTACCGCTACATCACCAATACACTCTTTCAACAAATAAACATGGAAAACTAGGCGTACTGAGGCTAAATTTGAAGGCAACTCAAACTTGTAAGCTACCTTTTCGAAATGACTGAGAATTCTGAAGGGACTGATATATCGGGGACTAAGTTTCCCTTTCTTGCTGAATCTCTTCACTCCTTTCATGGGAGAGATTTTTCAGTACACAAAATCACCAACCTCAAACTCAAGATCCTTTCTCCTCACATCCGCATATGACTTCTGTCGGCTCTGGGCAGGCCTAAGCCTTTCTCTAATCAAGTGAACCTTCTCTAATGCATTAAAAAACCAAGTCAGGCCCTACTACTGCAGCCTCACCTACTTCAAACCAACCAATTGGAGATCTACATATCCTACCATAGATAGCCTCAAATGGAGCCATACGAATACTGGAATGATAGCTATTATTATATGTGAATTCAATCAAAGGCAAATGGTCATCCCAACTACCCTTGAAATCAACAACGCATTCTCTCAGCATATCTTCTAGAGTCTAAATGGTCCTTTCTGCTTGACCATCTATTTGAGGGTGAAAAGTTGTCCTGAGGTGGACTTAGGTACCAAGACCCTTTTGGAATGCCTTCTAGAAATTAGAGGTAAATTGGGTACCTCTATTAGAGATGATATACACTGGGACTCTATGTAACCTAACCAACTATCTGATATGGAGTTTGGCATAGTCCTCGAGTAAATAAGAGGTATAGACTGGCAAGAAATAGGCTAATTTGGTCATCCTGTCTATGGTGACCCAAATAGAATTATGTTGATGACGGGTACGCGGAAAACCTGTCACAAAATCCATGTTCACTTCTTCCCACTTCCAAGTGGAAATACTGAACTCCTACACGGACCCACTAGGTTTCTGATTCTCAATCTTAACTTGTTGGTATGTAGAAAACTTAGCTACAAACTCTAAAATATCTCTCTCCATCCCACTCCATTAATAAATCTCCCATAAATTATAGTACATCTTAGTGGCCCCAGGATAAATAAAGTAACGCACACTATGCACTTTTGTAAGAATTCGTTTCCATAAATCATCTACATCGGCACACATAATCTACCCTGACAATGCAAAACACCATCTCCCCATTGGTAGAAAACCTCCACTTTCTGGTCTCTCACTAATTATTTTAACTTAACTAGATTGGGATCTCTATCCTGCTTTTTCTTTACCTGGGAAACTAGAGATGATTTGGTGCTACTCTGCACCCATATACTACCCTCTGCTGAGTCAACAAATTAGACACCTAGTTGTGCAAGCTGATGAACTTCCTGAGCTAACTTCTTCTTACCATCCTCAACATGAGCAACACTGCCTATAGAAATCTACTGAGAGCATTATACACTACATTGGCCTTGCTCGGATGGTACAGAACACTCATGTCATAATCCTTCAATAAATCTAACCTCCTTTTCTGACGCAGATTCAAATCTTTCTAAGAGAACACCTACTGAAAGCTTTTTTTATCTGTGAACACATATACATGCACCCCATACAAGTAATGCCTCCAAATCTTTAAGGAAAATACTACTACTACTAGCTATTGATCATGAGTAGGGTAATTCTCTCATGGGGTTTAAGTTGTCTGGAGGCATAGGCTTTGACCTTAGCTTTATGGATGAGGACACAACCTAAACCTACCTTGGATGCATCACAGTACACAACAAACCATCTAAACTATTTGGTATAGTCAAGACTGGGGCTGAGGTGAGTCGAGTCTTTAACTCCTAAAACCTCTTCTCGCATGAATCTGACCACTGAAACTTAACTTTCTTTTGAGTCAAACTAGACATGAGGGATGCAATATAAGAAAACCCTTTAACATATCGATGGTAATAGCCAGCTAAACCCAATAAACTCCTGATATCTGATGGAGAGATGGGTCTAGGATAGTTTCTCACCGCCTTGGTCTTTTGAGGATCAACTCTAATGCAATCACCAAAAATGATATGGCCAAAGAAAGCTACTGATCTTAGCTAGAATTCACACTAACTGAATTAGAGAACAACTAATGAGCTCTAAGAGTCTGAAGTACTATTCTGAGGTGGTCTACATGATCATTTTCGCTACGAAAGCAAACAAGAATATCATCAATGAAAACTATGATGAACATATCCAAGTTTTGCTTAAACACTCGGTTTATCTAGTCTATGAAGGCTGTTGCGGCATTGGTAAGATCAAAGGACATGACTAAAAATTTGAAGTAACCATACCGGGTTTGGAAAGCTATTTTTGGAATGTCACATTCCCTGACCTTGAGTTGATGATAGCCTGATTTGAGGTCTATCTTTGAAAAATAGTTAGCACCCTGAAGTTGATCAAAAAATTCATCGATTCTAAGAAGTGGATATTTATTCTTGACTGTGACTTTGTTCAAATGGTGGTAGTCTAAGCACATCTGAGAGAACCGTCTTTCTTACGCACAAATAGAACAGGCGCGAGACGCTGGGTCTTATAAATCCCCTATCTAGGAGATCCTTTAACTGTTCTTTTAACTCCTTAAGATTTGTTGGAGCCATTCGGTATGGAGGAATAAATATGGGATGAGTATCTGGAAGAAGGTCTATTCCAAAGTCAATTTTCCTTTCAGGAGGAACTCCGAGCAGATCTTCAGGAAATACATCTTAGAATTCATTTACTACTGGAACTGACTCAAGAGTTGGAGTTTCTGAGTTAGAGTCTTTGACTCACACAAGATGGTAAATACACCCCTTTGATATCATCTTTCTCACTATAAGGTACGAAATTAACTGACCCCTAAGAGTTGTGGTACCACCCCTCTATTCAAGGAATGGTTTATTTCGGAACTAAAAATGAACTGTTATGTTTCTACAATCAACTAAGGCATAGCATGAGTGGAGCCAATCCATGCCAAGAATAATGTCAAAATATGTCATATCTAACTCCACAAGATCAACTGAGGTAACTTTCTGAGATATTGTGACTGGACAATTACTGTATACCTATCTAGCTATAATTAAAATGCCTACTAGGGTAGACACTGAAAAGGGCTCTGCTAGAGTTTCAGGACTGACTTCGAAGTTGATAGCTATATATGGAGTTTCAAAAGAAATAGAATCTCCAGGGTCTAGTAAATCTTATACATGTAAGTGAAAGACCTACAACGTACCAATAACTACGTTAGGAGAATTTTCCTAATCTTGGCAGGACAGAAGAGCATATAATCTATTTAGATGCTGACCATTGGTAGCCATGGAAACGGCACCCTACTGAGTCGGGTGACCGGATGGAACTGATGAATGATCGGACTGGCCTTGTTGGCACACATCCCTACCTTTCTGAGAAACTACCCAACACTCCCGAATTTGATGGCCTGGCATGCCACACCCAAAGCATATATCACTACCCGCCCTACACTTACCTTGATGGTGTCTTCCATATTTCTGAAATAGAGAATTTATACGGGCACTGCTAACACTGACCTGGGACTTATATCCTGGCACCCTATCTCTATTGTCATTTCTGAAATTATGTATTGGGGCACTGGTTGAAGAGGGTGTTGGGACTGAAGACCTTTGATGAAACTGAGAATGGTTACCACCTTCTGACTTTAGCTAATTGAAATTAAAACTACCCATCCTAGCTCTCTTGTTTCCTCTCTCCCTCTCCTTAATCTTTTGATCCTCTATCTGTTGAGCATGGAACACCAGCCTAGACAAGTCCATCTCACTAATAAGCATTGCAGTCCTGTACTCCTTGACCACATTATCAGATATGCCAGACACAAACTTACTCATCTTAGACCTGCTGTCCGCTACCACATGAGGAGCATACCTAGCTAACTGAGTAAATTTGAGGGAATACTCTCTTAAGATCATGATTTCTTGCCTTAAGTTAATGAACTCTAACACTTTGGCCTCCCTTAACTCCAATGGGAAGAATCTATCTAAGAAAGTTGTGGCAAACTCTTCCAACTCTACAGGCCCTGCATCAACACCCCAACCTACCTTCCATTGATTAAACCAAGTACGAGATACATCCTACAACTAATATGCAACCAACTTATCCCTCTGACTAGATGTCACCTCCATACCATCCGTTACCTTTTGCACCAAATCTAAGAATTCATGTGGATCCTCTTCAGACTTGAATCCCATGAAAGAAGGAGTATTCATCTAAGTGAAATCTTGAATTCTAGTCATAGCAGTATTGGCCACTGGGTTGGCTAAAATAGCAGCTATTCGTCCATTTTGTGCTGCTACAAAATTGGCTAGAGTAGTGAACTCAACCCTAAATTCTGCGTGAGAGACGTGCTTGTCCAGAGGATCTGCCTGGACGGGCTGAGGGGCTGGTTGATTTCCTGTTCTTCTTTTGTTCTTCTTAGGAGTCATGTTCTATAAATGGAAGAAATAAAAGGATTAGACAAGGAGTTTAACTTGAGCTCATGCTTACTCGCACGACATGAATACTAAAAAAGGGGAAACTTTTTCCTAAACGCCTTGTAGCCTCTCATCCATAAGTGTGGAGCGCTACACACCCATACATAAGACTCTACTCGACATGGCCTTCAGACTTCCTAGGACACTTTAAAACCTTAGGCTCTAATGCAAGTTTGTAATAACCCAGGACTACCACCTAGTCTTCACACGGTTCTTATAATTCTGAGGGACCACAAGCTAACCCATGAGCTGGTACCTGCTGTGAGTACTGGATAACATGATCATAAATACGGAAAAATACTGACATGCCATAAATTTTTAATAACTGAATTTAAAAATGAAATATGAGTTTATAGAAACAACTGACTAAATTTGATAAAATAATGATAAACTGGATAACTAACTGTAATATCTGAATACTGAATAACTAAATATAATGTTGAAAAAGCCCCTAAAACTGACTGACTTAATATAAGTTGATGGGATAGGCCCCCAACTAATTCTGCTAACTTCTGAAATAGAGATATAAAATAAAGTAATCTATCCTCGAATGATGAGGAATCTCCATTGCTACTGTACTGCTGATAGAATGAGAAGTGAAGTCTAAGCATGATCCAAGAACTGAGCGGCATAACCTATGATATAATACATCATAGCGCAAAAGAAAGCTATACGATCAGTACTTTGAATGTACTGGTACGCTAAATGAGGTAGGCTGATAGACATGGTTTCATAAATAAAACTAATAATTAACTGAATATGCATGTAAAACATAAAGTACTGATTAGAGAACATTGAATCTATAGATACTAAAAATATAGATAATCTGTAAATATCGAGTATGCATGACAGTCTGTAAATACTGAAGATACGTGAAAATTTGTGGACACTGGAATGCATAATAAAGCATATAACATGGACTAAGTAAAATCTGTAAACTAAAATACTGAAGAAAATACTGATATTTTTAAGCTTTGGTCAAGCAACTCTAAGCCTACATAACTAAACTGAGATTGTAACTGAGACTATATCTGAGATTGTGGGAGGTATCATTTAACTGGCATTCCCTAATTTGAGCTAATTAGGGTCCAACCTGTAACCCCAGTTAAAAAAGTGTTAATACCATGCCATGGGTACTAATGCTAGATGAGTGGATCTACTAAACTAATATAATGTCCAAAGGACTAAGGGTGTCAAGCCTGAACTGATGGGTGACCCCTGCGAGATAAGTCAACATTAATCTGATAGGTGACTTCTCATACCCTATGTTGTCTATGTAGTTCTAGGGTATAGGGACTGCTACTAATAACACTACCTATCTAACGGGGAAGCTTCGATCCCTACACTCGCTCGGTGCTAAATCCTACTCCCAACTGAAAGACACTAAAATACTAGACTGTTCGAATTTCATCTGACAGGTAACTGACTGTTATGATAATGTTCATAGTATGTTCTGAAGACTATTTTGTAATGTACTGATACTAGACTAAGTAAGAAGCTATGAATTTCGGGTATTCAATACCCCCAGTACTCAAAACAATAATAGTAAAATGACAATAAATCTTGAAGGATAAAACATGAAGGCTTTTATTTAAATCAATCACTCTTATAAATATTTTATCAAACACTTGTAGTTCAGGGCTTTAAAAAATCATAGGATTGCCATAGAACTTAGAAAAATAGCATGAATTCAATATAATAGTACTAAATCATGGTTTAATTCAATAAATAAAAATATTAACACATGGAGAATTGAATAGTAACAATAATTTCATGGTAAATTAGTATAAAATCAACAGTGCATGGAGATTCATGAATGAAATCATAATTTAAAACATAATAACTTGAAGGATTATAACTTGGTGATTAAAATGGGTTACTTGAGCTCCATGTATGAAATAAATCCATGGATGAACATCTAACATATCTTAATTGATGAATTTTCTGAAGTTCTTGGTGAGTTCTTGAGGATTGGCCTTGAAATTAGAGAGCTAGGGTTCTTGATTTGGTAAAGAAAGATTCTTGATTTGGGGGAAAATAATTAAAATAATGAGTCTAAAAATGCTTTTAGGGCTTAAAAGCACACCTGGGTGGATTAAAATTAGGGAAAAGGATTGTTTTACCCTTGGGCAAAACTTTTAATTTTAGCCCATTTTTTTGAAATGGGCACCTGACGTGATGCGGTGCTATCGTGATATGTCACTGGAAACTGATAACTGGGAACTGGTCTGATGGCGTGACGTGAAGAAATTGTGGTGCCCCTTTGATTCTGATTTTCACCATTGGCGTTGTGCGTCATGATCGCGCTGCCTCATTGGAATTTGACAATTATGATTGGGCCTATGGAGTGACACGCCACTATCATGGAGCAACACTGGAAATTGAAAATTTCTATTTACACTGACTCTGTGACGCGCTAAGGGTCAAAATGATGGTGTTTAATGACTAAAACTTAAAATTGCCATAACTTCTAACCCAGTTATCGGATTTAGGAAAATTTTATATCGTTGGAAAGATAATTGAATTTTCTACACAATGGAAGGATCTGACCTGAAAAATAATAAGTATTTAGAAAAATATATATATGACTACTCATGTATTGTAACTTAGATTATGCAAGAGAAATATGGGGCGTTACAGAATCTTACCAAAAATTCAAAGAAAAAATTTGTGACTCGAGCTTAGTAACACTCCAAAATTACCCACTAATAGTTATCCTTAATTTTCACACTTTTTATGGTTCTACACTCTCTAAGAGGGGTGAAAAATAAGAGTAAACGTGCTTAGGGAATTTGTAGGGTTCCCAGGTGTCCAGGTATTGCGTAAGCAGACACTAAGCAACTTTAGAGGCATTGTATGCTTGTATGTGAATCGCTTCGGCAATATCCATACCGCTTAAAAGGCAATTTCTTAAGTGTTAAGGGGACCTCATCTGGGCCAGCCTGGCTGGTCAAGCAGTCGACTGGCCACTTTACTGGACCTCCTCTTAAGCGACTCAAATAGGTACTTAAGCGGGTACACCAACTGGAGACTTGGAATTTTTCCACTTTTTTACTAACACCTCGAGATTAATTTTGAATCCTATATAAATAATTAAACTATTATTCCCCAAAAAAATTAATTTTTTTGACTTAATGGCACAGTCAAAATTTATATTTGATTTATTTCAACTAAAAATAAGGTCTCACACCCATGTGCCATTTTTTTATCTTCAGGCCAATAGACTGGAATGAGTCTGGAAGCTTTGGGACTCAAACCAAAGGTCCACCTAGCCTAAAATAAATGTTCTAATGCTATTGAAATTGTTAAAATTGGCATACGAGGCTATTTGACAAAAGTTTTTGCTCGGTAGTCAATTTTAACTAGCTAAGACTTCAAAATATGGAATTGGCTTTAAAAACCAAACAAACTACCCACTAACTAAACTATAAGGTTTAGCATGTCATAAATGACTTGCAGTATCTATAGGAATGCTCTAAACAACAAAAATTTGAAGAAATATAAAAAATGACCTCTAGGATCCTTACACATCCATAACATAGAGTGTTCCATGAATGAGCCTACTAGACTGACCTTGGTGTTGATAAGACAAATATGGAAATTATCTAATCTTAGAACCTCTACCTTTGAATTGTGAGCAACTTTGATTCTTACTAAAACTACCCCCTGATGTGACTCTTATCGTTGCACCATGGGCGTCGCATTGTAAATCCTCTATAGCCTATTTATAATAAGAAACCTAAACAAAGGACCTAGCAGTGGAAACTAAAATATAACTATTCATGCAAATATTAAGTCATATCCCTCTAACAAAATATCAAATTCCCTCATCCTCGACAGGTAAGATCGTTAAAGCATTTTTGGACAACTCATGGAATATCTTCTTATACTCTATGACTGTCATAGAACCCTTCTCCAATAGAGTAAACTTACCACTCAGTCCCATTTAAAGACTGTGTATTATATACTTCTCAAAGAAAGCTTAGATAGTTGAGCCTATATCAAAGAGGGAGATCTAAACTTCACGAACGGGTGAATTGAAATCATTTTTGGGTCAACTAATAAATCTAGTCGATTGAATACCCTGTAGGTTTGAACAATTACTAAACTTGAGATAAATTAAAAGACAAATAAAGTATAAATAAATACAGGGAATTCTTATACTACTTTAGATCACTATCGTCGTCCCAATTATAGTTTCCTTAGGTTTCACGGGTTTCCTTTAGAGCTTAATGTGAAGTTTAGGTTAATGAGTAAATAGACAAGTCTTGGATCAAAACTTACCATTGTCCAGTTCTTGTGACACAACCTCAACTAGTATAACTCAGGACTATCTCTATCTTTTTCCTTCTAATATAATTGTTAACTAAGGGAATTAAAATGCTTTATGGATATTTAAAAGATGATATAAAATTTTGCTTCAAGAGAATATGTGTGATCATCCTTCTATTATTTATGTACTTATATAGTATTCATCTTTATTGCCTATTTTCTCGAAAACAAAAACCCAAGGGAGTTTTTTTCAGTCAAGGATTTGTATGGATTCCTTGATTGGGGATTCATATTTTTAGCACATCTATATTAGATATGAACATGCGTGTAATATGTTTTTTGCTTTCCTAGACTGGTGGGTCATATTCATACATGTCCATATCAAATATATCTATGTAGGGAGTATGATCTCCTTCCTTGCTTGGTCTTTATGAGATCTTGCCTAGTATAGATTTCTTCTTTCAGTGCTCAATCATTGGTTGTCGATATCTTTGATTGCCCTTTTGAATTATTCTAAACTTGGTTCAAAATCTAATTAAGTTCTACTTGTGTGAATATATTATAATTCCATATTGTAAGCTCTTCCAAGGTAGCCAAATCTTTGATCTAGTTCTTTCCAACCATAGTCTGATATCTTGATTGATTTCTTCCTCTGTAAATATCTTCTGACTCCATACATTAAGATACTTCAAGGTATGTCCTTTATTCTTATTTTTTACTTTGCCATTATTAAAACATATTAGGTGATTATAAAAGGCTGATAAGGCTAACAAGATCCAGTTAGCCTGGAACAAATATAACTACTCCACAAATGTGTAGCTTTTAAGTCTTAGTAAAAAGTTGTGTAGTCAACCCCACACTCCTAAACCAGGCCCAATTACAGCGTCTATCCTCGTAAGCAGTCAGAAACTTAAATGCATCCCCATTCAGAGACCCTAAAATCTAGGTGTAGTAAATCTCAAAAATTTGTTGAACATATTCTTCTTCTCCTCAGGCATAGTTGGCTGGACAACTGCCACTGAGCAATACTGGGGGCTAGATCTCTCTCAAATCTAGGAGCTGTAGTAATAGGTTGGGCCCAACATTCATGCCACATTGATCTAAGGACTAAGCACAACCAGATGTTGCACCAAAACCTAATCCCAAAAACTAAAGCACGATATCTCTATGCCTTAAAGAATAAATAAACCTTGATGTGACCTAGGCTACAACCTAGCCCATAAATGGCAAGGTTGGAAAAACTTATGGAGCTACAATTGTCTTGAGAGAAATGGCAGGATCTGGAGAAGGGTCCTTGTTTTGAACCCTAGTTGGGAATGCAGCTCTATTATTTTTGTGACCTCTGAGTTGACCATGCCTCTAACAAGTGCCTTGGTGGCAGACTAAGGATCCTCTTCACTGGTCTTCATAGCTCACAAAGTATCTCACGTCCTAACCATCTACGAAAGAGTGAAACAACGAGAATTTTAGAAACCAACACATACTCAACAAATGACATAAATAAAGAAAGTGAAGTTCTCAAGAGAATTTCCTATATCCTCTTAAAGATAAGAAATTTAAATTATTGTTTTGATTTGCGGGACTCTACTAGACACTTTATCTTGTACCAATAGTACCAACAAACCTAGGCACTCTAATAGTAATTTACCATGGTTATATTTATCATGTTATGATGGAACCAACATTAACCGACTAGTAGGTAATCCAAATCGTAGCCCAGAATGCTAATAATGGGCTAATTTGTTGAAGGTTTAATAAATACAAAAAATAAAGTAAGTACCTGGATCATAAATAGATAAATATAAGTGCAAGATACAAAATAAAAGTTGATAATTATAAAAGTGCATAAAAGAATATTCCCATGACATTGTAAGGTTGATACAATAGTGTAACACCCTTAGTTTTGACCATTTGAAATTTCTTATGTTTTGAGATTATAGACATCATATGACTTGAAGGTAGTTTTCATATAATATGGATACGGTTTGACGACCTTAGTCATATGTTGTTCAGTGTGATATTGGCCAATTTCTATCCATGGAATAAATGGACATCATAAGTATCGTATGGAGATGGTACGAGTAGTACAGTGGAATTTATTATTGCCCAGTGTCCAACACCTTTGATTCTATCTTAAATATGGTTTGGGGGTGCCACTAATATAGTATGGGTATGACTTAGACAAGGGAATATACATGGTAGACAGTATGTGATGTCCACTATTTTATTAAGGTACGATTGGGGGGAGGGGGTTGTACCCTTCTGTAGGAATTCTTACAGTTTAAGTTGGAGGTATTCTTCATATTTCCCCTCTTAACCCCTCTTGACCTCGTGACTTAAAATGTTCTTGGGACTTTATTTACCTTATTATTCTCAATCAAAACTCCTTAAAAACACTCAAATCTCTCTAAATATTTTAGTTCAAGAAAGAGGTTAGGGTTTCATCAAGGTGATTCAATTATGGGCTTTCAAGAGAAAATATCTCCTCGTTCTTTGGTATCTAAGGTATGTTAATCCTCCCTCTTTGTTAGTTTAAACCAAAATTATATTTTAATGGATGGTTTTCATGATTTTATTGTTGCATTGTTTGGGTTTTAAAATATATGTTAGGGGTTTTGGTTGATTATGGTTGAATATTGTTTTCCATGTCTTTCTTATAGTTTTCATGTTAGGTATATGGTTTGGAACATATGATTGCATGGAAATGGTTAATTGGTTGTTGGTTTGTTTTGGAAACTGTATGCCCTCAACATGTTTATTAAAATGCCCATAAGAATAGTTTTATCACATAGTTGGACGATTACTAAAAACTTTGCATTGTATAAAATGGTAATGGAACATAAATTGGTTTAAATGGTTTTAAATGGATTGGAAAGGCCTTGGTGGACATTATAATGGTTTAATTGAAAACTTTGGAGTTAAATTTTTTTAATGGAATTGTTATGGCATAAATGGATAGACTTGCAAGCTCTAATATTGGTATGAAGATACCAATGGTTAATGCCTAATAAATAAGACTCCTCGGTAAATAGTTGATTATGTGTGAATGGTTTTAAATGGGCTTAAAGAGGGATGTGTTAGCAAAGCCGTGGAAGGTAGAGGTCTCAGGGGGAACAAACTGGAAACTCACATTTGCCAATGTGAGGTTTGGTCTTGGTGACCATTTGTATGATGTCACACTTATATTTTTGGAGTGACACTAGTCATCTCAGGTTTTCTTCTTAAGTTAGTCCAGCTAACACATATTAGGGACCTTTCAGTAAGAAGAGATAAACCCATATAGCTAATGGATGGTTTTAGTATGACCATGCTACATAATCCTAGGTTAAAGGTTTTAATTGCATGCTAAACCTGATTCCCTTTCCTAGCATGGTATATATATGTATGAGTGTTCTTTAATATAGTTAGTAACTTGGTTTTAAATGTTCGCATTATCTTATCCTTATCCTGAGTACATGCTAGCATTCACCCAGTAACCCATCTTTGGGTGTTGTATCCTCACGCGATGCAAGAACCGACCATACTACTCCTCCTACTCATTGACCTTAGATTAAAGGACAACCTTATGTTGGAATGAAGTGGTGAGCTTCCATACTACAGAAGACTACATTTCATGCTATGGATATTTTTTTTACTTTTGTTTATTTCTTGGACTTTGTTTTAAGATATTGTCGGGGGCAGATCCCAATTAGATGTTCTTTGTTTTTGGTTAGAGGCTTTGTGTGACTACTTTAAGTTGGCATGAGCAGCGTCAGTATTGGTATCAGCCTTGGTATTTGTATTGATATTGGGGATGACATTTTATGAATGTATTTGAATTATGATTGTTTTATTTTATCTTGTTATATGCTCAAAATTTATCTGATATAAGGTGTAGGGTGGTTAACATTGGGTATTAGGGATGGTCTTTGGTCCCTGACTAGGCTCATGGAACCCAACACGACTAGGCTCTCGTTTGGGTTGGGTCAGGTTGGTATCAGAGCTCTTGGTTCATTGTCACTCAGGAGTCCACAAAGATATATCAAATAGAGTCTCTTTTAATGGTATGTAGTGGGCCACACTCATAAGGGAGAGGGTATGAGGAATTTTACAATGTTTTACTTTCTTGTGTTCTATTTTCAATCTTTAGAATCTAAGGTCTCAGATTTTTCTCTAATATCCTTGATGATCTAAAGCTCAAGAAAACTTCTATGTCCCACTTAGGGATAATACTGATGGGACTCATTCTATTTATAGGGTCCATACCTGGTCTAGGGGCTCATTTCCTAATTGTCCTCCTTGAGTTCCACTTGTTCCCTCTAGTCCTCCCGTAGCTCCTCAGGCTGATGTGAAGAATGCTGAGTTTTGTCATTCTATCCATATGTTCCCTCAGTTGGTAGCTTCTCATCCTTATCATGGTGTATCAATTACTCCATCTTCTTAGGCCATAAGGGTTGGCCAGTTCATGAGGTTAAAAATTTTTACCTTTACTGATGTTAGGATGGAGGAGGATCCTTAAGGTTTTTTGGATGAGATTGAAATGATCTTTCTTATTATGCGTGCAACAAATATGAAAGGAATTGATTTTACCACCTACCAACTGAAAGATGTGGTGTACCAATGTTATGAGGAATGGGATCAATCAAGGGGTAATAGTGATGAGTCAGCTCTTTAGGAGGATTTCTCTAATGCTTTTATGGATCGCTTCTTTCCTCAGAAGTAAAGGGAAGCAAAAGAGAAAGATTTTGTTAATCTAAAACAAGACAAGATATCTATTAAGCAATATGCCTTGAAGTTTCACTAGTTGTCTCATTATGCTCATGAGATGGTTTATAGCATGATGGATAGAATGAGAAAGTTTGCTTCTTGGTGGTCGAGAGACTTAATTTTTTAGTGTAAGGCTACCTTGTTGAATAAGGACATGGATATCTCCAGGTTGGTTATTTACATGCCATAATTGGGAGAGGAGAAGAAGAAATAAGTAGAGGTAGGGAAAGAAGTTAAGGTTCTCTGAGCAGGGTAGTGGCCAACAACAGAGTGTCAGGGATGGTGGTAAGTGGCCTAAGAAGAAGTAGGGAAACTCTGGGGTCTTACTCGATGACTAGTGATCCATACACAAAGCCGTCGGATGGCAGATGTTTTTATGGTGGCAATAACTTCAGGGCATAGGGTGCCCGATCTCAAAATAGTAGGCCCCAGTCAGCTCTATCACATCCTTCCTGCAGGTGTTGTGGTAGATTGTATTAGGTTTTTTGTGAAGAAACAAAGACAAGTGCTTCAGTTGTGGTCAACCACTGCACATGATTAGAAACTTTCCTATTGGTAAGGTTTCTTTTGGGCAAATAAGGTTCCAATTTCTTCATCATCAGCTCCTTCACCAAAGGCTAAACAATCTAGTTTTGACATTGGTTGAAATTATTTTTATTCTCTCACTACTGACAAGAGTCTGAGGCATCACCTGATGTCGTTAATGGTAAGCTGGAACTCTTTTCCAGTGATGTGTACTATTTAATTTATCCAAGTTCCACTGTCTCATATGTGACCTCATATGTCCCTATGTATTTTTGTTTTGGTCTGGAGTTTGTTTCAGACACTTTTTGTTTCAACCCAGGTAGGTGACTCTGTTGTTTCGAGGAGAGTCTATATAGGGTGTGTGGTATCTGTTGGTAGTAAAGAAACTTTGGTGGATTTTGATGTCATATTGGGGATGGATTTTTCTCACTCGTTCCATGTTTCTCTAGACTATCGGAGTCGTAAGGTTGTCTTTAAGTTCCATAATTTAACTAGTTATTGAGTGGGAGGGTGGTCCTCTAGATCTTAGGGAAATTTTTATATCGTATCTTAGAGCTCAAAGATTAATCTCCAAGAGGTATCTCTAGCATCTAGTCCGTGATAAAAATTCTGACTCAAATGGTCCTTCTATGCAATCTATCCCGGTGGTGATTAAATTTCCTGAGGTTTTTCCTAGTGACATTCCTGGTGTTCCTCCTAATAGGAAGATTGAATTTGGGATTGATCTTGTTCTGTACACTCGTCCAATTTATATTTCTCCTTATTAAATGGCTTCGGCTAAGTTAAAGCAGCTTAAGGAGTAACTCAAGGATATTCTTGATAAGGGTTTCATCCGTTCTAATGTGTCCCCATGGGGTGCACTGGTGTTATTCATGCGTATGAAGGATACTTCCCTTCAGATGTGTATTGATTACCGACATATGAATAAGGTGACCGTAAATACTAGGTATCCTCTTCTGTTGATAGATGATTTGTTTGATCAATTTTAGGCTGCGAAGTTTTTCCCTAAAATTGATCATTGATTCGCGTATCATTAACTTAAGATTAGGGAGGTGGATAACCCTAAAACAACTTTCCATACCTGGTATGGGCATTTTGAGTTCTTGGTGATGTCCTTTTATTTGACCAATGCCCCGACGGAATTCATGGATTTAATGAATAGGGTCTTTCATTAGTTTTTGGATCTATTTGTCATTATTTTAATTTATTACTTCTTGGTTTACTCTATGAGTGAGGTGGATCATGTGAATCACCTCCGCATTGTATTCATACCTTGAAAGAGTAGCAGTTGTATGCCAAATTTTTGAAATATGAATTCTGGTTGAACGCTGCCACTTTCTGGGTCATATCATTTCTAATGAGGGGATTATGGTGGATCCACAAAATGATACAGTGGTTAAGAAGTGGTCTAGACCCACGAATCCAACCTATATTCGGAGCTTCTTGGGTTTAGTTAGTTACTATAGGAGGTTTGTGGAGAGTTTTTTTACTATAGCTTCTCCATTAACAAATTTAACTCTGAACAAGGTTAAGTTCTTATGTTCTGATGCTTATGAGGGGAGTTTCAAAAATCTAAAGGATAAGTAGAACTCCTGTCTGGACTTCGACCGAAGGCATTGATGGGTTTGTGGTATACTATGATGCATCCTATGTTGGACTTTGTTGAATTTTGATGCAACATGGTAAGGTGATAGTTTATGCCTCTAGACAGTTGAAGGTGCATTAAAGGAATTATCCGACTCATGACTTGGAGCTTTTGGCTATGGTGTTTGTGTTGAAAATCAAGCATCACTATTTGTTTGGAGTTAATGTGGATATCTTCTCTGATAATAAGATCCTGTAGAATGTGTTTACTTAGAAAGAACTTAATCTCAATCAAAGAAGATGGCTTGATCTTCTCAAGGATTATGATATGAGTCTTCACTACCACCTAGGTAAAGCTAACGTGGTTGCGGATGCTTTCAGCAAGTTATAGATGATGGAGTCTATCTGTAACGACCCAAAATCACCTCCCGGGATGTCACATTGTGCTTAAGGCTACCAGTAACCCCAAGCTAACCCTTTGAGCCTATTACTACATATAATAACTCAATTCGAGATTAAATAAACAAAACACGGATACTGTCATATCAAATGATAGGAAATACAAAGAAAATACTTGGTCCAAATGACCATAAAACTGGAAATCTTAATATACTAACAATCTGATAACTAGTCTGACAAAGCCTCTACTACTCCATGAACTAGAGAGCCATTGGGACAGGTCCCTAACTTACTCAAACTGAAGTGAAAGCAATAATATATCTACTAAAACTCTGAAATGTCTGAAAATAGGTCCTCGAACCATGAGGACTCACCACTGTGGAGATGTAGACAAAGGTACTCGGAAATCACTAACGAGGCTGGGACTGAGCACCTGAACCTACATTATAAGACAATGTAGCACATAGACGTATATGTGGATTAGTACTTGGGAATGTACTGAGTATATGGGGGTGTATGCATTTATAGAAAACAATATCCATACTCTTTAATTAAATCATGTATGCAATTAGGAATGACTCGCATAGCTTGAATAAGTCTGAAATGTAAAGCTCATAAATCATGTATAATGAATCATGTAACACAAATCTCGTGAGTCATTATACTTTATCTTTAAAATCTAAACTCTTCTCTTATTCTCATTGCTCAAAGACTAAAGAAACCTTTAAACAATACTTTCAAACTCATGCATATATCTCATGGAGAGTAAAACTTCTTTAATGCTCAAAAACTTAGAACTCTTTTAAACTCAAGACACTTGGAACTCGGAATTCTATAACTCTTACTAGTAGACGAAACTACTTTCTTCTTGGGAAAATTTTACTTCAAGAAACTATTTTGAAAATCTTACTATTAGGGAAAATCACTTATCTCAAAGCTTTAGGGAAAATATTCTGTCTCAAGGGAAAATACTTTAGGGAGGTTCTCTTAACCGACATAAACCATGCAAGCTACATGGAGTCCAATGTCCTGTCCTCTTAAGGAAGAAACCTCACATTGGGGAGAGGCGTCATACTCTTTCCAGGGAGTATAACCTCAACTTAGTGATCACTTATCTCGACCTCGGTCCCATAAATCTCAATCCTACGACGGCACGTAGTTCTGGGGTATGAAACCGTAGTAACTTACCCAACTCAGTGCTAAATACTACTCCCTTTAGTTATCTACGCTCATCTCATGGAAATTCACTTTAAAAATAATCTTATGGTTCATAAAGAACCCAACTATAAAATTTGTAATCTCATGTAATAAAGTGGATTTCAAAGCTACTATTACCATTAAGGTCAAAACTTTCTCAATAATCTCAAAGTACTCAAATCATGGGTGCTTATAGCATAAAAATTCATGAAATTGCAAATCTCAAGTAGGACTTAATGACCCATAATCAAATCTAAAGTTAAGACTCATCAAAATGCATACTAGATATCATATGGACTCATAAATCATATAAAAATCTGGAATTTACAGCAATTTGTCTCAAAATCTCAACGTACTCATATACTTCAATTTCTAGAGCATTGCAACCATTAAATTTTCAAGGAATAGCGATATAGGGTATAAACCCAGCTTCAATTTCTTAAGAAAACATGTAAAATCATGCTATTTGACTTTCAATTCATTGGAAACATCAAAAGTTTGTAACCAATAACAATGGGTGAAAACCCCTAATTCAATTTCATGTAAAATCTCATAAATTACAGAAAACTTATAGTTTAAAATAAGTCTTTGGGCACAAGGGTGAAAGGATTACCCTTGTTCAAAACCCCACATACCTTAGTTTGTGTAATTGGATGTACAATCTTGTTTGAAACTCTTTCTCTTACTCTTTGAGAGAGGGTTCTTGAAGACTTGGACTTGGGGAACTCAAATATCAACTCAATTTGAAGAATCTATGGTGAGTTCTTGAATTTTTTGGAGAAGGGTTTTGGATTTGCACTTGAGAGAGAACCCCTAGCTCTTGGATATTTTGGGAAATAATGAGGCTATATTCTTTGTTTTGAATATATCAGGGTATTAAAAGGGAAAATATCCAAAATATCCTATTAAAAATGACTTTAAAATACTGAATGGGATTTACAATGGTCGGAGCGACGGTCCGTCACTAGTCTGACGGCCCGTCAGATCGTCCGTCGCCCGTTGGTCAGAAAAAGGCCACACTGCCTTAGTTGTGATGATTCATCGCTAGTTTGATGGTCCGTCGTCTTGGCCGTTGCACTTAGTCCATAAGAGGTATTCACTACCTTGGTTGTGACGGTCCGGGCGACGGTCCGTCGCAAACTCGACGGTCCGTCAACCTGTCCGTCGCACCAGGGCGATTCCGATAGCTCTCAGTAAAACGGCCATAACTTCTCACCCTAATACCAAATTTGGATGAAATTGGTATTGTTGGAAATCTAATTCAATTATCTACATGAAAAAAGTCAATATTAGAGAAATTCTACATGATTTAAAATATTTCTCACTTGGGATGTCAGCCTTTACTCTTCTTAAAGATAAAACTTAACTTAAAGAAAATCTGGGGTGTTACACTATCAAATATGGATAAGGATAAGGGTAAGTTGGTTAAGGATATTCATCGTTTGGATAACCTTTGAGTTCTCCTCTTGGACTCTGAGGATGGTGATGTGTTGGTGCAGGAAGTGGCACGGTCTTCTTTTATGCTGAAATCAAGAACAAGCAGATGTTAGATCCTATCTTTATGAGGATAAAAAGTGAGGTAGGTAGGCATAAGGTGATGGATTTAAATATTAGTGGTGATGGTACCTTGTGGTACTAAAGAAGATTATGTGTTCATGATGTAGATGATTTGCGTGAAAGGATCTTGGATGAGGCGCATGAGTCATGCTATGTTGTTCATCCAGGTTAAACAAAAATGTATAATAACCTCAAGGAGAAGTATAGGTAGAATAATATGAAGAGGTATATGTCTAACTTTGTAGATAAGTGCATGGTGTGCCAACAAGTGAAAGTTGAGCACATGAGCGCCCGGAGGATTGTATCAAAAGATTGAGCTACCTGAATGATAGTTGGAAGTAGTCAACATGGATTGTTATTACGATCTTCCTCAGTCTCAAAATCAATTTTATTTTATTTGGGTCATCTTGGATTGGGTTATTATGTGATTCTATGGAGTGCTAGAAATATCGCATATGAGTTGGAATTGCCTTCTAGTTTGAGATACATTCACCCGGGTATTCCATGTCTCTATGTTGAGGAAGTGTATATGTGATCCTTCATAAATTATGCCAGTCACGGATATTGGTATTTCTAATTCCCTATCTTATAAAGAGATCCTTGTTAAGATCTTGGATTGTCAGATTCTTCGGCAGCAGGTCAAGGGTGTGGCCTCGATAAAGGCTCTATGGAGGAACCACAAGGTGTAAGAGGATACATAGGAAGCTAAAGAGTACATGAAGTCCAAGTATATGTTCCTATTTTCTGCTCTGGAAATTTGTGTGGAAGGTATGTGTTCTTCATAACGTCTTTGTTCTCAAACATTGTAAAGGAAATATTGATTTGCTTGCATCTTTGTTTTATGTCTTTGGTAAATGTAAGAGTGGGGGCATTTGGGGGTTTAATCGTGATTTTACTTCCATCATTTAGGTACTAATGATCCAAGTGGGGGTTAATTGAAACACCCTAAGTTTTGACCCTTAGAAATTTTATTGGTTTTGAGCTTCTGTACATCATATGACTTGCGGGTATTTTTTGTATGATGTGGATACAGTTTAATGACCTTAGTCATATGTTGTTCAGCGTGATATTTGCCAAGTTTTGTCCAAGGTACGAATGGACATCATAAGGGTAGTATGGACATGGTATGAGTAGTATAGTCCAATTCGTATATTATCTAGTTTCCAACCCTTTTGATTCTATCTTGGATATAGTTTAAGGGTACCACTCGTATGGTATGGGTACGAGTTTTTCAAGGGGAGTCGTATGGTTGACACAACCCGAACTAAGGCTTTGTCGTAATGGGTACCTCAAGTTTAACAAGGACCAGAGATCACCCCATTATCTAATCCAACCAATCAACAACCACAATGAAATCAAGATAATAACTACGTTCATATCTATACCATAACATACCATACCCAAATCCACAGTTTGCCTATACAAAGCCTCTAAAACAAATCCAGAAATATCCGATCGGGTCATGCCTTCGATCGTAGCAAAAACCAATGTCCAAGTTTAAATAAATAAAGACATAAGAAAACTCAAACAAGAAATGGAGCCTTCCAAAGTATGAAAGCTCACCACTTCAAGTCGACATAAGATGATACCAAGTTCAATCACTTAGTATAAGGTATAAGAGTATGATCAACACCTTCATAGCATGGGGATATAGCATGGAAGACGATTAGCGGTCGGAAATCTAGCATGTAAATCAAAGATAAGGATAAAATAGTGCCAACAGTTCAAAACCATTAAACTAATACACTTAACCAATTCAACGCATACATATACATATGTATATACTATGCCATAGCAGGAAATCAAGATTAGTATGAACTTTGAAAACATGAACCTGGGTTGTGTAGCATGACCGTCATATAACAAGTCACCCACGGGCTATATGGGCCCATTCTCCCATAGCTGGAAGGGCCCTAGTGCATGTAGCCACATGAACTAGAGAATATCCATAACAGTATATGCCTATATGGGGGACTCGAACCTCCCACCATAATTAAGGTGAAATAGCACCAATGTATATAATATTTTTATGAGTAGTGAATTTAACACTTATTTTCAATCAACATTCGTGCCCACTACAATGATTTAAATATCTAAATGAGTCACATTTGTGGTGGGGGAACATTCATCTTTAGAGTGGTAATCATACTAATTAAATGAGATAGATGTGCTCAAAGTTGTATAGTTGGTTTGTTATCATCAAAAAGGGGGAATATTGCTATATGTAATTTTGATTGTGAGCAGCTAACTACAAGGGACCAGGTCTCTAGATGTTCATGGTACAGTACAGCTAGCACGGGTGTCTGCATAGTTTTTTCCTCTTGTGTAACAAACTTACAGTAGTTGTTCATATTGAATAGGACACTTGGTCCAATGATATTTCATCCCTAATCATCACTCAGTTATAAAAAAAATGAGGCTTCTTAATCAGATGGTATTTTGCATAATTTCAAAGAGTGAAGAGAGGAATTAAAAACCTTAATTCAACAATGCTCAAGTATTGCTCATGTTCTTATCTTTGAAGTATGATTAAAGAGTGAGGAGTGTTCTTGAGTGCTGATTTGTAATTGAACTACTCATGAGATATGAGTAGTGTTTTCTTTTGTTGAGAAAAGTGTTTAGGTAGAGTTTCCTAAGATTGATACTGATTAGAGGTATCTAGTGTAGAAAGTACTTCGCTGAGTTGCTAAGATGAGCTTGTAGTAGAGTTATTATAAGTGAAAGGAACCCGGAGATAGGTTTAGTGAAGACTGTAATCAAGAGTTTAATTATAGTGGTTTTTTAGGTACTTGTAAGAGAAATCCATGGTTTTTCCCTACCTTGAGCAAAGGGGGTTTCCATGTTAAATTCTTGTGTCATTACTCTCCCTGCACTGTCTCTTACTTCCTGGTTATTTTTTTGTACTTTGCCTCTAATTCACTTTGAGGTACCTAGTCCCTCACTATGTGGTTCAACCCCCTTTGCATTTCAATAATCTAAAATTAAACAATATCATAAAGACAAAACATGACAATTAGCTGAGTGAAGAGATGCAAAAAAAAACTTACTAACTTTTCTCAAAAGAGGAAGGAACTAAAACAATATGATAACTGAGTTATTAAAATCGATATAAAATACATAAAACTCAATTAGTAAACTTTATAAAACTTAAACCCAAAAGAAAGTAACTTGAGATGTTATTATAAAGAAATTCACTTTCATGCAGTCATCATAAATCATAATAATTAAGTAGAAGAAAGAATTAAGTCATTCTTAATTTTAGGATTTTGTCTTAACTGACACAAACCATGTGAGAATCATGGAGTTCAATGTCATTCCCACATTGACAAGAGTCATACCATACTTTGTCGGGATATAAGACAAAATCTAAAATTGTGGATTCAATATTGAGCCCGAAGGCTAAAAGAGGAGTTTCCCTAACTGCAACAATCCTATCCTATGGTGGCAACGTAGTTTTGGGACATATGTTGTCTAAACATATATTCATTTTGGCACTAAATAGTCATCACATAAAATATACTAGATGCTCATAATATGTGAAACACCCTGGGTTTTGCCCTTAGCAATTTACTAAGTTTTGAACTCTCTAGACATCATATGACTAAGGTTACTAGTCATATGTTGAGGTACGATTTAGGGGGACTTAGTCGTATCTCAAATAGTGTGGGTTGGATGGGTTCTATCCAAGGTACTAATAGATCATACTAGTCATATTATAGTGTACGAGTGGTATGATGGTATGTCGTGTGATGCCCTAAGTTTAGCCTAGGAGATCGTATTCTTCCTAAGGTACGGGTTAAGGGTACTAGTCGTATGGTTGGATATGATTTGGCCTTTGTGGTCATATACTGGATAGTGTTGGGGTCTAGGGTATGAGTAAAGGTAGCACTCATACCCTAGGGTACGGTTGGGGGTGGCCGTAATTTCCTACATGACTTTTTTGTCATTTAAGTTGGGGGTAATCTGGATATTTCCCCTTGTAACCACTTAAGGAAACAAAACTTATATCACTCTTGGAATATTATTTAACCTAATATCCTAATCTTAAACACTTATAAACTCTCTCAAATTCTCTCAAAGGCTCTTGCGTCATGGAAGGCTATCATTTCATTAATAGTATCAATATTGGTCTTACAAGGGTGGTTTATCTCTGTCATCATCATAATCTAAGATATGTTACTCCTCTCTCATTGTTAGTTCCAACTAAAGACATGTTTTATGAATTGTTTTAATAGCATAATTGTTGTATAGTCTTGGGTTTTCAAATATATGTTAAGAGTTTGGATATAATGGTTGGTTATGGTCTTATAATGTCTTTTACTTATGGTTTTCATATTATCATGATGGTTTGAGAACTTGGTTGCATGGGAATGGTTAATTGGTACTTGATTTTGGCTTTGGAAATACTATGCCCTCAATATTTTTGATAAAATGCCTATGAAAAGGCTTTTACAATATTATTGGACTTTTAATGGAACTATTGCATGGTACAACTTTGTAATGGAATCCTAAATGGTAAAAATAGTTTAAATTGATTGGAATAGTTAAATGATAAGGTCTTGGTGGTCATGGTTATGGTTTAATTGAACATCTTTGTGGGTTACAATGGAATCCCCCAAGCAAACATGATAATGAACATCTTGTGGGGTACATGGGAATCCCCCAAGAAACTAAATAAGGTAATCTATGGGAACATAGGAATCCTTTCTTCTCTAAGAGGTTGGCTAAGAACATTGGTTGCAAGTTATAGTCGATATGACAATACCACTACTTATAGCCTTGTTTAATAATAAATGGAATAGTGAATTAGTTGTGTGGTAATGGTTTTAGTTGGGCAATAATGGTGGGGTGTGATAGTTAACCGTTAAGGTGTGAGTCCAATAGACGAACACTGGAAGTTCATGTTTGACGACATAAGGATTGGTCATGGAAACCATATATGATACTTACGGGGTACACGGGAATCCCCTAAGTACACTTGTACATATATATCATGAAGGTGAAGAGTACACGGGAATCCCCTACCCCTATGGTATCTCCAGTTCGTGCGGCTACATGTATCGGGTCTCGTTCAGGGGGTTACACTGGACCCATATAGCCCATGGGTGGTTCTAGGACGATTAAGCTACACATACCCATGTTAATGGTTTTAAAGACATGCTAAACCAAGTTTTCTTTCCCAGCATATTTATAAATATATATATATAAATGGTTGTGAATGCATATGATTGGTTTACTTGGTTTTAATAGTTGGTATTGTTTTATCCTTAACTTGAGTACTTGGTAGCGTTCACCCGCTAACCTATCTTTGAGCAGTTGTATCCCCACGCGATACAGGAACTAGTCATTCTAACCTTCCTACTTAGTGATTAAATTTGGGATCAGCTATTAGATTAAGGTGGTGAGATTCCATACTATAGAAGGCTCTATTTTATATCATGGATGTTTATACATACTTTGGTAATTTCATGGATATTGATTTTGGCTATGGTTGGGGGCATGTCCCAACCGGATATTATTTTGCCTTCAGTTAGAGGCTTTGTTGAACTACTATAGGTTGGTATGGGCGATGTCGGTAGTGGTGTCATTCTTAATATTGGCATTGGTATTAGGGCTGATACCGTGTGACTAAATTTATGATTGTTCTATCCTTTTATGTTATGTTATGGAAAGGAACTTGGTTATTATATCGGTTTGGTTGTGGTTATTAGTTAAGTTTTGGATGGTTGGACTTGTTTGGGTTGGTCATGATCATGGACATATCCCAGAGTCTGGATTTATAGACATACATTATCTTGTTATATACTTAGAATTCATTCGACTCAGGGCATATGTTTGGAGGTTGGGTTGGGTAATAAGGGTGGTATCCAGTCTTGGTTGGACTTGAGATGCCCATTACGACAAGGCCCTGGTTTGAGTCATTTTAAGTTGGTATCAAAGCTTTAGGTTCATGGTCAATTGGGAGTCCATAAATCCATGTCGAGTAGAGTCTCTTTTAAGGGTGTGGAGCATGCCACACTCATAAGGGAGAGGCTACATGACATTTAGGAATGTTTTTCTTTCTTGTGTTCTTATTTTGAGCTATAGAATCCAAGGTCTTGGATTCTTGTGATTTCTATTTTCTCATTTTTTTAGATCATGCCTCCTAGATGATATGAAGCTCATGAAAACTCCTCTGTCCCAATTGGGGATAATGTTGACAGGACATGCTCTACCCAAGGGATCCATACTCAGTCTAGGGATATAGTTCCTAATTATTCTGGAGTCCCACTAGCTCCTTCTAGTCATCCTCAGGGTGACATAATGAATGCAGAGTTTGGTCAGTTAATTCATGTGATTGCTCAGTTGGTAGCTTCTCAGGCTGAGCATGGTTCATCTTGTATTCCATTTTTTTAGGATACAAGGGTTGTCCAGTTCATGAGGTTGAGTCCTCCAACTTTTACTAGTGTTAAGGTGGAGGAGGATCGTCAAGGTTTTTTGGATAAAATGGAAAAGATCTTTAGGGTGATGCAGTCCACAAATATGGAAAGGGTGAATACTACTACCTACCAGCTAAAGGATATGGTGTACCAATTGTACGAGGAATGAGATAGGGAAAGGGTTGATGTTGAGGAGTCATATTTATGGGAAACTTTCTCTGATGTATTTCTAGACCGCTTCTTTCCTTAGGAGTTGAGAAAAGCAAAAGCAGAGGAGTTTGTTAATATGAAATAGGGGAAAATGTCAATCGAGGAGTATGCCTGGAAATTTCACCAGTTGTCTAGGTATGCTGCAGAAATATTGTCTGATATAAGGGCCAGGATGAGTAAGTTCGCTTCAGGACTATCTCATGAGTTTATCCTTGAAAGTAAGTTACTGATCAAGAACATGGATATTTCTAGGTTGGTTGTACATATGCAATAGGTGGAGGAGGAAAAGAGGAAGCAGGATGAGGTAAGGGAAAGGCAAGGTAAAAAGTTCAAGTTCTTTGAGCAGGGTAGTCAACAAAAAAATGGTAAGGATAGTAGTAAGTGGCCAAAGAAAAAGGGGGGATTTCTAGTTCTTTCTCCACAGCTAGTGCTCCCTACCCTAAGCCTTTGGGTGACAGGCGTCCGCAAGGTGGCGATAACTTTAGAGCATAGGATGCCTAATCACAGGCGAGTGGGGCTCAGTCAGCCTCATCATGTCCTTTTTATAGTTTCTGTGGTCGGTTACATAGGGGTTTTTGTGATGAGGAAAGGTACATGTTCTTTAAATGTGGTCAGCCAGGACATATACTTAGAAATTGCCTGGTAGGTAAGGTCGCTTTGGGGGCAAACAAGGTTTTGGTTGCCTATCCATCTGCTCCTACACCAAAGGGTGCTGCTTCTGCATCTATTTTTGCTTCTGGTACCGGCGCTGGTTGGAATTGGTTATATGCTCTTGCATACCAACAGGAGTCCAAGGCATCACCTGATGTCATGACTGGTATGTTGAAACTTTTCTCCCGTGATATGTATTATTTACTTGATCTGAGGTCTACTCTCTCTTATGTGATCCCATTTGTGGTTGTGTATTTTGGTTTTGGTCCCGAGGTTATTTCGGATCCTTTTTCTATTTCTATCCCAGTAAGTGACTCTGTGTTTACTAAAAGAGTCTATAGGGGGTGTGTGGTATCTGTTTGTAGTAAGGAGACTTTGGTGGTTTTTTATGAATTAGACATGGTGGATTTTGATGTCATTATGAGTATGGATTGGTTACATTCGTGTTATATGTCCTTAGATTGTCAGACCTATAAGGTTGTCTTTAGATTTTCGTCGAACCAGTTACTGATGGGAGGGCGGTTCCCTATCCCCTAAGGAGAGGTTTATATCATATCTTAAAGTTTGGAGATTAATCTCCAAGGGGTGTCTCTGTCATCTAGTCTGGGTTAAAAATTCTAACTCAAAAGGTTTTTTTTTGCATTCATTTCCGTTGGTGAATGAATTTCCTGAGGTCTTTCTGAATGATTTTCCTGGTGTTCCTCCGGATAGGGAGATCGAGTTTGGGATTGACTTGGTTCCGGACACTCATCCAATATTTATTCCTCCTAATAGAATAGCTCCGGCTGAGTTGAAGGAACTCGAGGAGCAACTTAAGTATCTTTTGGATAAGGGTTTTATCCATCCTAGTGTATCCCCGTGGGGTGCACCAGTATTATTCATGCGGAAGAAGGATCGTTCTCTTCAGATGTGCATTGACTATCAGCAGCTGAATAAAGTAACGGTTAAGAACAAGTATCCTCTTCAAAGGATAGAAGACTTGTTTGATCAGTTATAAGGTGCCAAATTCTTTTCTTAGATAGATCTTCGGTCTGGGTATCATCAGCTTAAGATTAGGGAGGTGAATATCCCTAAGAAAGCTTTACATACTTAGTATGGGAACTTTGAGCTCTTGCTAATACTATTTGGGTTAACCTAACCCTCGGCGGTATTCATAGATTTAATGAATAGGGTTTTTCATCAATTTAAGGATCTATTTGTCATTGTGTTCATAGATGACATCTCAGTGTATTCTAAGAGTAAGGTGAATCATGTCAATCACCTTTGTATTGTGTTGCAGACCTTGAAAGAGAAGCAGTTGTATGCCAAATTCTCAAAATATGAATTTTGGATGAACACTGTCGCTTTTTTGGGTCATATTATTTCTAGTGAGTGGATCATAGTGGATCCACAAAAGGTTGCGGTGGTTAAGAAGTGTCCTAGACCCACGACTCCAACCAGCATTCAGAGCTTCTTGGGTTTGGCTGGGTAAAATAGAAGGTTTGTGTAAGTTTTTCTATGATAGCTGCTCCATTAGCTAAATTGACTCAGAAGAAGGTAAAGTTTTCTTGGTCGGATGCTTGTGAGGGTAGTTTCAAGAAGCTGAAAGATAAGCTAACTTCGGCTTCATTTTTGACTTTGCCTGAACGCAATGAATGGTTTTTGGTTAATTATGATACGTCTCAAGTGGGACTTAGTTGTGTTTTGATGCAGCATGGAAAGGTGATAGCCTATGATTCTAGGTAGTTGAAGGTGCATGAGAGGAATTATCCTACTCATGATTTGGAGATTTTAGCGGTGGTGTTTGCATTGAAAATTTGGAGGCACTATTTGTATGGAGTGCACGTGAATATCTTCTCGGAGCATAAGATTCTGCAGTATGTATTCACTCAGAAAGAGCTTACTCTCAGGCAGAAGAGATGGCTTGAGATTCTCAAAAACTATGATATGGGTCTTCAGTACCACCCAGGTAAAGCTAACGTGGTTGCTTATGCTCTTAGTAGGTTGTACATGGGGAGTTTAGGTCATGTGGATAAGGAAAAACGTGTATTGGTGAAGGATATTCACCACTTGCCTAATCTTGGAGTTTGTTTTTTAGACTCCAAAAATGGTGGTGTGTTGGTACATGAAGTGCTTCAGCCGTCTCTTGGAGCAGAAATCAAGGAAAAGAAATTGCCAAATCCTATCTTAATGAAGATCAAGGGTGATGTAGGTGGGAAAAAGGTGATAGTATTTGAGATTAGTGGTGATGGTACCTTGCGGTACCAAGGTACCAAGGGAGGTTATATGTTCCCAACATCGATGGTTTGCGTGAAAGGATATTGGTTGAGATGCATGAATCACGCTACGTTGTTCATCCCACTTCGACAAAAATATATCATGATCTTAAGGAGATATATTAGTGGAATGGTATGAAGAGGGATGTGGCTAATTTTGAGGCTAAGTGCATAGCGTGTCAATAAGTAAAGGTTGAGAATATGAGGCTCGGAGGGTTGTATCAAGAAATTTAACTGACCGAATGGAAATGAGAGGTGATCGATATGGATTTTATTACTGCTCTTCCTCGATCTCGAAACCAATTTGATTTGGTTTAGGTCATCGTGGATAGGATGACAAAGTTGGCTCACTTCTTTCCAGTAAGGACTAACTTTTTGGCTAGGGATTATACGAGGTTGTATCTTTGTGAAGCTTTATAGGGTATTATTTTGATTATCTCTGATCGTGGTACGCAGTTTTTATCTCACTTTTGGTGGTTGTTTCAGAAAGGATTGGGGACTAAGGTTAGTTTGAGTACTGTTTTTCACTCCATAGATGATGGGCAAGTAGAAAGTACTATTTAGACGTTAGAGGATATGTTTCATGCGTGTGTGGTCAACTATGGCGGTAATTGGGTTGAGCATCTACCTCTTATAGAGTTTGCTTACAATAATATCTATCGTTCTAGCATTGGGATAGCTCCTTTTAAGGCATTGTATGGTAGGAGGTGTAGATACCCTATTTGGTGGTTTGAGCTTGGTGATGCAGATGTGTTTGGCCCGTATTTAGTTTATCAAGCAATGGAAAAGGTGAAGGTGATTTGGGGTAGGCTTAAGGCTTCCTAAAATCATCAAATATCTAATGCGTATGTAAAGCATAGAGACTTGGAGTTTGAGGTTTGGGGATAAAGTATTCTGAAAGGTGTCTCCCATGAAGGGAGCAATACGGTTTGGGAAAAAGGGAAAGCTCAATCCCCAGTATGTTGGTCCTTATGTGGTTTAGAGAAGGGTTGGTAATTTGCATTTGAATTCGAGTTGCTTTCTAGTTTGATCTTCGTTCATCCGGTATTCCATGTCTCTTTGTTGAGAAAGTGTGTAAGTGATCCATTATCGGTTGTTCCTTTGGAAAAATTAGGTATTTTGGATTCTCTTTCTTATGAAAAGATCCCGATTGAGATCTTGGATCGCCAGGTTCATCGATTACAGACCAAGTCTCGGTAAAGGTTCAATGAAGGAACCACAAGATGGAAGAGGCTACATGGGAAGCGGAAGGGGACATGAAGTCTAAGTATGCACATTTGTTTTCTGGTCCGAATATTTATGCGGAAGGTATGTGTTCTTGATCACATCTTTGTTTTCAAACATTGTTAAAGAAAAGGTTGATTTCCTTGCATCTTTGTTTTATGCCTGTTAAAGGTAAGAGTAGAGAAATCTAGGGGTGTAAATCATGCTTGTACTACCTTATTCGTCTTTCGGGGATGAATGATCCTAGTAGAGGAGACTGAAACACCCTGGGTTTTGACCCTTAGAAATTTCCTGAGTTTTGAACACTCTGGACATCATACGACTAGTGGTACTAGTCATATGTTAGGGTAAGGTTTAGGGGGACTTAGTTGTATCTTAAACAGTGTGGGTCGGATGGGTTATGATAAAGGTACAAATAGATCATACTAGTTATATGATGGGGTACGAGTGGTATGATCATAAGTCGTGTGATGCCCTAAGTTTAGCCTAGGAGATCCTATTCTTCATAAGGTACGGGTTAAGGGTAATAATCATATGGTTGGATACGGTTTGTCCTTGGTGGTCGTATGTTGGATAGTGTTGGGATACAAGGTGGTGCCTAAGGTATGAGTAAGGGTACCACTCGTACCCTAGGGTACGGTTAGGGGTGGTCGTACCTTTCAGTGGGACTTTTATATAGTTTAAGTTGGGGGTAATCTTGATATTTCCCCTCTTAACCACTTAAGGCCCCAAAACTTATATCACTATTGGGACATCATTTACCATAATATCCTAATCTTAAACACTTGGAAATTCTCTCAAATACTCTCAAAGGCTTTTGGGTCAAGGAAGGCTAGTGTTCCGTCAATAGGATTAATTTGGGGCTTACAAGGGTGGTTTTTCTCCGTCATCTTTATAATCTAAGGCATGTTACTTCTCCCTCATTGTTAGTTCCAACTAAAGGCATATTTTATGAATTGTTTTCA
Organism: Capsicum pubescens; assembly: GCA_030864215.1. Classification (NCBI taxonomy): domain Eukaryota; kingdom Viridiplantae; phylum Streptophyta; class Magnoliopsida; order Solanales; family Solanaceae; genus Capsicum; species Capsicum pubescens. Next base: position 221,090,398 of record CM061540.1, on the reverse strand, counting down.
TGGCATAATTATTGTATGGTTTTGGTTTTTCAAATATATGTTGGGGGTTTGGTTATAATGGTTGGTTATGGCCTTCTCATGTCTTTTACTTATGGTTTTCATATTATAATAATAGTTTGAGCACTTGGTTGCATGGGAATGGTTAATTGGTACTTGGTTTTGGCTTTGGAAACACTATGCCCCCAACATGTTTGATAAAATTCCTATGAGAATGTTTTTACAATATTGTTGGACTTTTAATGGAACTATTGCATGGTACAACTTGATAATGGAACCCTAAATAGTACAAATAGTGTGGAATGGTTAAATGGTAAGGTATTGGTGGTCATGGTTATGGTTTAATTGAACTTCTTTGTGGGGTACAAATGAATCCCCTAAGCAAACATGATAATAAATATCTTGTAGGGTATATAGGAATCCTCCAAGCAAATAAATAAGGTAATCTATAGGTACATGGGAATCCCCTCTTCTCTAAAAGGTTTTCTAAGGACATTGCTTGCAAGCTATAGTTGGTATGACAATAACATTACTTATGGCCTTGGTTAATAATAAATTGAATAGTGGATTGGTTATGTGGTAATGGTTTTAATTGGGAAATAATGACAGGGTGTGATAGTTCACTGTGAAGGTATGCGTCAATGGATGGACACTAGAAACTCATGTTTGTCGATATGAGGATTGGTCATGTCGACCATATATGATACTTACGGAGTACATGGTAATCCCCTAAGTACACTTGTACATATGTATCATAGAGGGTGAAGGGTACACGGGAATTTCCTACCCCATGGTATCTCCAGTTCATGCGGCTACACGCATCAGGGCCCGTTTAGGGAGTTGCATTGGACTATATAGCCCATGGGTGGTTCTAGGATGGTTAAGCTACACATACTCAAGTTAATGGTTTTAAAGACATACTAAACCCGGTTCCTTTTTTCGGCATAATTATATATATATATATATGGTTGTGAATGTATATGGTTGGTTTACTTGGTTTTAATGATTGGTATTATTTTATCCTTATCCTGAGTACTTGTTATCGTTCACCCACTAACCCATTTTCGAGCGGTTGTATCCCTACGTGATGCAGGAACCATCCATTCTACTCCTCCTACTTAGTGATCGAATTTGGGATCAGCTATTGGATTGAAGTAGTGAGCTTTCATAATACGGAAGGATCCATTTCATATCATGGATGTCTTTACGTACTTTGGTTATTTCATGGATATTGGTTTCCTCTATGATTAGGGGAATGTCCCAACCGGATATTATTTTTCCATCAATTAGAGGCTTTGTGAAAATACTATGGATTGGTATGGGCGGTGTTGGTAATAGTGTCAGCCTTAGTATTGGCATTGGTATTGGGGCTAATACCGTGTGACTAATTTTATGATTGTTTCATCCTTTTATATTATGTTATAGACAAGAACTTGGTTATTATATCGGTTTGGTTGTGGTTATGATTGGGTTTGTCACGGTCATCGATCTATCCTAGAGTCTCGATTTGTACACATACACTATCTTAATATATGCTCGAAATTCATCCGAATAAGGACATACGTTTGGAGGTTGGGTTGGGTAACGGGGGTGGTATCCGGTCCTAGTTGGACTTGAGATGCCCATTACGATAAGACCCTGGTTTGGGTCATGTCAATATGTCTTAAAACATTTTCTGAAAATCATGCTTGACTCAAAATAATGTATCATGAACATATCTATCTCTATGAGCCTTGGCTCTAAATTTATTTAACTTTTTTGAACTTTAACTTTCAAGATAAGATTAATTTCTTCTCTTTTCAAGACATTAAATAAACATAAAGATTTTTTGTAATTTTTCATGAATATAAACTTATAACTTTTAAACAAACTTTCAAGCAAAACTTAATCAATCTTTTTAAGACATCAAATAGACTTTCAAATTCATTAGAGAAAATTCACTAAGATTCTTGAAAAATTGAATAGACATGAACTAGAAATCAATTCGGGGTAGGAACTCAAAATTTGTAAAAGAAAAATTATAATAAGCATGAAATATTCAAACATATCGAGAGATAAGGAATTAAACTTATAAATCTTGACTTCTCAAAAATACTAACTTGATTAGTCGATTAAAACTAAAATTGAACTTGATTGTGGAGAGAACAAGGTTACCATATTGAAGGATTATCTTTACATATCTGGGGAGTTGAGAAACTTGAATAATATTTGATGGAACCTTGCTTGGAGATCACATAAGCTTTGATTTTCTTAAAATCCTAGCCTTGGGGTTTGGGAGAATAGAGGAGGAAATAACTGATGAAATTCTCACTGATTTAGAGCTAAATAGGGTAAAATAATCAGGCTAGGGGAATCTTATAGAGGTGTAAGAACCAAAATTCCCCTAATAATAACTAAAAATTGAAGAAAATTTATCGACGCGGGTGTGTGCGGCGTGCCCCCGGATGTGCCATCACTACTTGTGCACCGAGCCTGCCATCATACACACTAAGCAGTGAGCTCCTTCACATAGCTTCACGGTGTGAGGCTCTCTAGGTACGATGTACAGGATACTTCTACACCTAAAAACTACTTCTAAGTACCATAACACAATCTAAATGATTTCTAATTTATTCATGGCTCTCAAGACTTGAATTTTGGGGCTCAACCTAGTCTAAGAAATATTATGAACATGAAAAAAAATTCAAGGCACAGATTAATACTTTTATCTTCATAAAACAAAAAAGGATATGAGCTTTGATAGAAGAGACTGGCTCACTATATGTACACCTCTTGATCATTTACATTGACTCACTCTTCATTTCATTTGTGAGAATTTGATGACCTATAAAATGTCTCTAACGACCGATTGGCTCATATTTGAGCATGATGAATCACTTCGTGCCAACTGATGTTGCCTTTAGAAAGTAGAACTTGATCAACTATAGATAACTGAACTCATCATTTTGTTCTTTGTCAACTTCTTTGACAGGATATAGAGACAAAAATATTGATCACTATCTATCTATATATATTTTCAACTCGATAGATATATAAAGAAGATAGGTAAACAATTCTTTGTTATATATGTTGAGCATAAAAAGTTAAAAGTAACAAAATAGATTACTTTAAATAGTAAATTTGAATATATGCAGTGTTGCAATCCCAGCGCACACGCAAGTGTACGTGGTCGTGCAAGTGATAAAGTGACCTTTACAAGCCAAGTATCGATCCCACAAGGACTTGTACTCAGCAACAATCTAATTCTAGCGTTACTAAAGAGATTAAACAATTGGGATTTGTAACCAATTAAGAGTTTAAGTTTTGTAATTATGAACTAAATATGAAAATAACAACTGTACGAACTTTGGATTGTAAACAATGTGTGGAGAGTTCCAGGGTTGTGGCCTTTACTTCACATTCATTCATAACTATGATTTCTAGCCGATTTTGGTGCTTATCGTGATTGTTGATCTACCAGGTTGATATTGTAACTTAAAAATGGTCAGCCTTTAATTCATCTACCCAAATTAATCTCACAACTGCGTCCTTGAGCGAAAATATGAGTATTTACTTTGGATGCATTAAACTATCTTCCCGTCTCGATAACCAAGTGGGGCGTTTAGGTATATCACTATCCTAACCGCAAATCATCCTCTAACAATTAGTATCGAATAATTAATGACACGATTCCCACTCCTTACATTCCTCATTCCATCTCTCCACACCTATGATCAATTTTTTTTGGGACTTAGATATATCCTAAAGTTCATAATGTTTTAGAATAGTAAAATACGAAAGTAAGAACAATCATACACTTGATAAACATATAAACCAACAATCAAACCATAATTATACACTCATGTTTGTAGCCTCAACCTAGAATGAGGGTGTTTAGCCACTTATAGTCTTACAAAGAATCAACTTCAGAAAAGCAAAGTTTAAGAACAAAGAACCTTAGTTTGAGCCCCTTGCTTGCTTATCTTCTCTCCAATTCGTGTATTGATTCCAAAATGGGATGAAATTGTGACTAAGTACTCCTTTTATAGTGTTTTAGATAGTCCATAGGTGTCCCAACACGAAATACATGCACTGACAACATTGTCCCTCACTTAAGAAGCTGAAAAAAATTTACTTTTGGCCGTTTTTCACCGTTGGGTGTGGCACCCCTTATCGCGGATGTCCAAAGGCGTGTCACACCCTTAACGCGGATGCACATTATTTTTAACATGTTTACTTTGTGTTTTAGGGTATGGCACTCCCTTATCTCAGAGATTTGAGAGTGTGGCATGTCACTGTGCTCAGAAACACCACTCTTCATATTAAACTCCTTCCATTTGCCTTTAAGTTCGCACTTTGTGGTTGCCTTTCCCACTTCATTTTGGAGTTGTTTAGCTTCCCAACATTGCTTTTAACATCATTCATGGTCTCTTATAACATTAAACAAGACAAATTAGTGCACACAACACAATAGAGTTCATCGCATACGCTAGAACAACCATAAGTTTTCTCATTTAAACTCTAAGGGGTCGTTTGGTAGGAAGGATAAGGATAACTAATCCCGGGATTAATTTAGAAAAGGAGCTTATCCCATATTTGGTTGGGACAAAATGCATGGGATAATTCATCCCCGAATTATAGTATTTTTCTTATCCCTCTTTGAGGGTGGGATAACTAATCTCGGGATAGCTAATCCTGGGATTAATAATCCCGGAATAACTTATTTTCCAACCAAACGACCCCTAAGTGACCAATTTGATTCCAAACTTATTTTGAACACACCTTAAACACTACAAACAAGTACTTTAACACTTAGTTACTCAATTCAACCATTAACACTCCATTACGCATACAAGAAGTCCTCAAAATTAGACTAAACACATATAGATAATGACACTTAGGTGCATAAATCCCCTAGGATCGTGCAGCGATTATTCCATGGCCCAATGGATAAGTCGCTGGTCTACGGAACCACGGAACCAGAGATTCTGGGTCTGATCCCTAGTGGAATCAGGGTCTCTTTATTTTCATTTTCTTTTGTATAATTGTACTACATATTTATCAGTAAAATAACATACTATTGTTTATGGTCGAATTATCTAGTTAGTGAAGTAAAAAATATGTATTACCTGCAAATGGGAAAATTGAAACAATGAGTACTGTAGAGCACTCCTCTGCTTCCACCATGGGAATGGAGTACCTATATAAGCCTTTTTGATTTTTCTTTAACAGAAGTTACTGGTTTGCTTTTATTCCGCAATATCTAGAGGATAAATTAATTTTCCATTATTGGCTTGAATCAGTTTCAAAATCTCATTCCTTTCTTGGATTCATTTCTACGCCAGCTAACGAATAATAGCAGAAAAACATCATGTGGGATGACACCATTCAATATCAGACTGCGGCAAGTAGAATGGGTTATTGTTAATCTAATAAGCTCCTTCAACAGTCAGCAGAAAAGGCTCAAAGGTTAACTACTCTGCATTTTGTAGCAAATTAGAGTGTTGACACATCAAATTTTACAATCCTCAGCCCTAAATGTCATGAAGTCCTAACTAGTCAGAAAGCATCAGCAATGTGGGCATAACAGGTCAACATGAGATCCGTTTGATGAGATTACACCAATCTGATAGTGCTTTCTCCACCAGGGGGTTTGCGCACACCGCCAAAGTGATCCCTGGATTCAATTTTTCCATCAGAAAATATATCATTACCACTCATTTCTTTCAGCTTAGCATTGCTCAGTGTCTTCTCCGCCGATCCAGGAGGAATATCTCCCTTGAAAATGTCATTGCCCGTCAATTCTGCAAACTTCTGGTTATGTATTTTCTTTGTTGTCTTGACAACAGGTTCATCACCAAACAAGATACTGCTTTGCCCACCAGCAGGCTACAAAAATGCAGCAATGGTAATGAGAGACCATAGCAGCAGAAGCCAAAGAAAATAAAAGGTTAAAACAATTAAGCAATAAACATTAATCTAATAATCTTAAGACAACATAAGACACGGGAGAAAATAGATCACTTAAGTCATTGATTTCTTCTGGTTCCACAGTACAAATGAGTCTTTATCAGATGGCAACTCTTTTTGTTCTTTCAATTCTTAAGCCACCTGTGCACTAATTCTAAGTTACTTGACCAGTTCTTTAACTTCCAGAGTTGCGTCTTATAGGATATTAACCTTTACTTTCTCTCAACTTTAAAGCCACGTGAGAAATTTCATTGGACTAAAACATCAGCATTGTCCAAACTCGGCATCATTCGTTTCTCAATTAAGATAGTAGGAAGGGATTAGACCTTTTCTTTTAAATTTTAATCTGAATGGAAAAAGAAATAAGTCTCAAAGGAAGCTCACATTAGAAACCCTAACAGATGTGCGTACAGTTCGTGGAGCACATTCACCCATGTCTTTGCTTTCTTTTGACTCTGAGGAGCGCACAGCAGCCAGGAATCTAGGAGGAACTTCTTCAAGAGGGCCAAAGATATCATTTCCACTCAGCTCCTTGGTCTTTGCATCTGATAGCTGCTTCTTGACTTTGCTATCTGACTCACTTTTTAAATTTCCACTCAACTCACGTTGCTTTGCCACTTCAGTCAGAGTAGTAGGCTTCTTTGGGGAAATGGTTTCTTCAGTACTGAATGAAATTTGGCTTATACCGTTTGCAGCTTGCTACAATGCGAAGTAGATATTTTTGGTTAAATCTCCATTCACCAGTTCCCTAATTAGGCAATATGCTCACACTACTAGTCCAGCGCATCATTTTTCCCTAAGAGGGGAGCGGGGGGGATACCTGAACAATGCGCACCGATGTCCTGTTAGTAAGATTACCATTATCGGTTCCAGGTTCTGATGTACCATCTTCATCATGATCAGAAAATATATTGCTGCCACTGATCTCCCTCAGTTTATACCCTGAACAAGGTTTGCTGAAGACAAGTTTCAACATGACTTAGTCCAAAGGATCACAATACATAAATTCAATGTTGTTCTTCAGTCAATGGATTTTTCATTTCTTTTCCAAACAGGACATCCTTTCTTTTATCCGTTTCCAAACAGAATCTCTTTGTTCAATAAAATTACGAGTTACGAAAAAAAACAGTAAACACAATGTATATTTTGCTTCCACTGTAATATTTACCAATTTAATCCTGATGATGTTCAAATTTCTAGATTCTGGTAATATAATAATCTTAAGGGCCATAAAACTTTGCCTTGTTCATCATAGACTTTTATTTTCCTAAAATTTTGCCGAGTAGACTTCTCACTTGTTAGTCAAATACTTGAAGTTTTACACTTCCTAACAACACACTTCATGTGTACAGTTTTAAAACCCATGTACCATACCTACCAGATATCAACAGCAGAAGAACAAATTGAAATGTCTACAAATAAATATCATGTACCACAAACAAGCAACTCAACTCTATGTGTTGTGACCATTTGAAATCAAGTTTGATTTGAAGTTGAATTTTTGTTTGGATATCTAATTTGGATTTCTAAAATTGTACTATTTTCTCTCATAAACATGAAAAACTCATAATTTATGAAAATTATCGTAACTTCACCAACTCTTATAGAAGCTTACAAAGTGAGCAAATTGTAGCTTATAAACAAGTTACCGAAATATCCCAAGACGTCAAAATTAATAAATCACATATCTCCGTGTTCCTTTTATAAATAAATGCTTACGATTACATGCTACTACAAATTTCCAAAAAACATAATTTGCAAAGATCTATAGGTCCAATACATCAATAATAGAAGTAACTAGCTATTCATTGATATAATTCTTTAACATGATATGGATAATCTTTTCATGTGAGCAATTTTTTATTTTTTTCGCAAAATTCAAAATAAAGAATCATTTTTTGCAAAATATAAATTATGGGTTAAGTTATATATTTTAAAAAAATTGAAATGACAACTTAAAAGGAGAATTTGAGATTTGAAATTTAAGTTAAAATTTTGTGCAAATCTCATAAACAAAGTTGATTTCAAATCAAAACATTCAAATTGAGATCGCAAATGCTAGGGCCAAACACCTACCTCGATTAAAGTAATGATGCAGAAGGCAATGTCGTTAGCTATGTGAACTATTGAACAAGGGGCTCATTGGGCCTTTGCTTAACTAAGTTTCAGTAATCCCGGGAAATTCCGAAAAAAACAAAGCTCATTTTGATGCCATAAGAGATTTCGAGTCACATTAAACAAAGACCATTAGATAGGCAAACATATATAGATCAAGAAAGGGGCATGCATGAGCAGCTGAATATCAGCAAAAATAAAATACTAAAAGTCTGAATTGAGATTATATTATAAACGAAAGCAAAAACAAAATAATAAAATGCATTTTCAGATCTAAGAATGTTATCGAATCGACAGTACATAAGGAGAAAACATGGTCACATCAAGCAAAGATCTGAAAGTATCAAAAATTAATCATAATAGACGAGGAATTAATGCTAAACAATGGAAGAGATTAAAAACGAATTAAATCTCTTACCGTTTGTTTAAGCTATCAGCTTCCTCATCAGAGATCTGTCCACCAAACACCGCCTTACTGATTCCATCAGAAGGCTGTCAAAGAAACAGTTAAAAGATAAGCAAAACCCCAATGAAGAAAGAAAATACAACAACATGCCCAGAGAAGTTCCAACAAGTGGGTAAAGTGTATGCAGATTTTTACCTGTTTCGATAACATCTTCGGCTCAATAAAAGCAAATCAAGGTAGTAATTAAAAGAAACAACGATGGTAGAGAAAAATGACGAAATAATAAATGACTCGCCTGATGAGAACGAGACGCACTGCCGGAGGCGGCAACAGAGGAAGAGTTGGACGACGGAGGAACTTCCGACCAAGTCAGAAGATCGGCAGTGGAAGTATGGGAGCTCCGTACAGGTGTTGCTCTATCCATTCTGCTATGATGCCTCTCACTTCTCTTTTGCTTTTACTCTAAAATATCTCGTCGGAAAGTACAAACTTGGGTGTTTGTTTAACAAAAACTTTATAAGTTTTTCTTTTATTTTAAAAATCAAATTGGTGCAAATATCGGAGTGCATATTGTTTTCTAGCATTGATTACTTTATCCAAGAAAAGCAAAAAGATTTGAAAAAGCAGCAACTTTGGTAACGCTGTCAAAGGGTGTTGGAAGCTAAAACATCACATTTTTTCTTCAACCTCGTGGGACCCGGGATACAAAGAATCTTTAAATTACGGAAGGGAAAAGGATCAAAAATATTCTTCTACATTAAAAAAAATTGATCAAATTTAGCCTTTCATCAAACTTTTGGGGTTATATATACCTCACCAGCGTTATAAAAGTTCACATATGTACTCTTCAACTAACAAAATAACCCAATTCATTTTAAATAACTCATTTTTTATTTTAAAATCAAATCCGACCCGACTCATATTAAAAGACCAAACAAATACCCACAATATGTTTGGCTTCTGCTTCTGCTTCCAAGGTTTGGCTTTTCCTCCAGGTTGGTCTGCAATATGCATTTATAACTTAAATACGTGTGAACTTAGGATGGTTTTCCTCATTTGATAGCTTATTTTTCTATGCATGCTTGAACAAATTAGTCCGTCTTTAATAAGCTTGAGAACAGAAGCAAAAGGGATATATTTGGGTTTCACTTTGCTCATACTATATCCTTGCAACTCTATTTTATTCTCTATCGTTATGGTTGATTCTTGTGATATCAGTTAAATTTGAAAAAAAAAAAAAGAAGTTCAATTTGAAAGGTTTGGTGATATAAGATCAAATGAGGAAAGATTCCAGATTAAAGGAAGTACAGAATTGTCAATTATAATATGCACATGTAGTGTTAAAGCATTCAGCTTTACGTAGCTTGAGGGCAATTGAGAGAACTTGACATTTTCGTTGTTTGTGTTAGCATCAGAGCCTTCAAGGATACAACTACTTTGGTTGTATGGTTACACTGATATTAGATCGATAGTCTTGTTATATATTAGATTCCTTGTAAGAAGATCAAGAATTTTGGGGTTAGTGAATCACTGATGTAATGATGTAACTACATTTTGGTTTCCAGCACAATTTGTTCTGATGTTTATATATATCTACTGAATGTGGTACCTTCTCAAAAAACAAAAAACTAAGATAGATAGTGTTGTTCAAGGAGAAGTTGAAGGAATAGACTTTGGGGATATGAAAGATGGGATAAACAGATGTGGGTATTTTCCCGAGAAAGTCTTCATTGTGGGTATTTGTTTGGTCTTTTAATATGGGTCGGGTCGGGTTTAGTTTTAAAATAAAAAGATGGGTCATTTAAAATGAATTGGGTTATTCTGTTAGTTGACGTACATATGTGAACTTTTATAATGGCGGGGTATATATAACCCCAAAGTATGACGGAGGATAAATTTGGATAATTTTTCAAAATAAAAAGGTATTTTTGACCCTTTTCCCTTACGGAAAAGTGCTATCCGAGCGTCCATAGCTAGATTTTTTTAATTATTCTTTTTTTGAGTGCATAGGTATCTTTTAATGGTAAAAACTTACATGGACATAATTTAGTTACGGGTGGTTTGATCGAGTGTATAATAATAATATTGAATAAGATGTATTAAGCTTTATTTGGTTATGAAAATCATATTTTTTTTAAGTTGGATTTAAAGTTGAAGTTGTGTTTGGCCATTAATATAAATTAAAGTTATTTTTGAAATTTTGTGAGAAAGTATGAGTGAAAAAAATGAAAATAAGTAAAACTTATTTTCACATTTTCAAATACAATTTTGAAATTGTATTTGAAATTCTCATGGCCAAATACACAGAATTATCACTTTTTTCACTAAAATGAAATAGTTTTTCGAAAAAAATGAATAATTTTCATGGTTAAACGGCTACTTTGTAATGCATGTATTACTAATGCAAGTATTAATAATGTTGTTATTAATACGTAGTGTTTGGTTTGATGTATTAAAAATAATATATATTTAAATAAATTTTATAAAAAGATGTTCTTTTACCAAATTATCCTTCTCTGTACATTCTCTTTTCAAGATAAGCAAGTAGCAGCTTCTATTGTTGTAGAAACGAGACCCCAATCTTTTCAAGTTAGAAGCGAGCAGCAACAGCTACTGTGTTGTAGAAACTTGCAAGCGAAAATCCCAATTTTCACTTTTCTCTAAACCTCAAAAGTTTGGAAATGAAATCGATTTTATTTTGGCTGGAATAAAGACGGAGAAAGGTGGTTTTATGAAGTTTGGGAATAAAGACGATATTTTGATAGCCGTCTAAAACAACCTTTATTTTCCATGAAAAGTAGTACAAGGAGAAGAGAAACAAGAAGCTTTTTACAACAAAAAATGGTGGGAAAAAGGAACAGGAGAATGTAATTGTGGTGAAAAGGAATCGGAAGATATTTTTAGAGGTAAATTTATCATTTAATAAGTTAATGCATATGTTAAAATGTTTTGTATTATTTGTACATAGAAAATGGTGATATTATTAATACGCAATAGAGTGTATAACGAATGCAACCATTAAATATGCAAGACCAAAAGAATGAACCAAACAAGGCACCCGCTTAAAGTAATCATAGATAATAACTAAGGTTTAGAGTCCTATTTTTAATTAATTAATTAAATTAATTATGATTAAATAACTAAGGTTTAGAGTCCTACTTTTAACTAAGAAAATTAAATAATTAGACTATATATAAAAAAATTCAATAAGTCAAATACGAAACTAAACAATTAAAAGGGAAAATAAATTAAAACTAATACTATTAACCAAGAAATTAAAAAATTAAGGTAAATTCAATAATCCAACAGCACTAAATAATTTAGAAAAAGAAAGAAAAATAAAGCTAATAACTTAATTCTAAGGATTGCCACCATCATTCTAAGGACTGCGGTCATTGATTTAACTTTATTTCTTTATTATTTTTTCATCGTTGTGGCGAATTCTCATTCTTCTCTCCTCTTATTAAAAATATCAAAATGTCAACTTTTAATAAGACAAATAAAGTATAGAGTAACGAAGAATTATTAGAAAATATTAACGTGAAATATGACGACGAGAAAAAAATATAAAATGAAGTTGCGGAAGATGGCATAATTGAATTAGAAGGAAAAATAAAAAAATAAATTCTTGTGTTAAAATTGAGATAGTGAAAGAAATCGAGATTGATGAATTTGTATATAATAAAGATTTGAAACGCCTTAGCTTTAATGATATCTTAAACAGTTTGCTCGAGGACACAATTCAGTAAAAATTTTGGCTCTGTCGCAGCTCGTTGAAAGGGTGATAGGAGAGAAAGAAGTTTGTAAGCTTGTTGCTCTTGTCGAGAAGCAAATGTGGGTTCTTGTTAAGAATGTTGTAGGTGTTAGTTTTTATATGGACTTGAATCTAGTTCATCTGATATGTAGTTCTATTGATGGTGGCCTTACCTTGATAGGAAAAATATTTTTATGTTTGATTGGTCAAAATATTTTTTCTCTAGAAAAGTAAGCAAAATAAGAAAAATAATTTTTCTGATGGAAAAAAAAACAAGTAACATTAAGATATTAAAGGTCAGTAGAAGTAAAGTAAATAATTATGATGATAAATTTATAAAGTAAATAAATATGATGATAAATTTATGAAGTAACATAGTTAACTATGATTCAAGTATGAATATTTATATTTTTATAATGTGACAAGTGTCAATTATTTATTAATTAGTTGTATACACCCGATGCATGTAAATTTTTACCGTTTTTAACCTACTTATTAGTTTTTTTTTTCAAGAAAAAAGATCGGAGTTGGGGAAGGAAAATGAAAGACAGACTTAAAACGTGAAATTTAACAAGAAATTACATGGGATGACCCCATAGTGATGGCTTTGCTCTTTTGTTTCCCCAAGGAAAGTCTTTAAAGACTAAATTTTCTTTTTTTTTTAATGTAGAGAACAAGATTTTTGTCCCCATACATCTCAAATATATTTTCACTTTTAATGCTCATTTTTCGTTTCTCAAACACTTTTTCTCAAACATTATTTATTTATTTATTTATTTATTTATTTTTATTTTTATTTTTAAATTCATTTGTCTCAACCCTTATTTATATTATTTTTTATTTTTATTATGAAATATTAAAGTAAGAACAAGAATAAATAGAGAGAGAAGAGAGTATAATTCTTATTACTCTTGAGGGATGAGAAATGATTTACAAATGTGATAGAACCTCTCTATTTTGTAGGGAAAATTTCTTCAAATTTCTCTCCAAACAATAGGCATTATAGATACTCACTAGATCTTGATAGATACTCAATATATCTTGATAGAAATTCACTATAATATAAATATATTTATAACACTTCCCTCCCTGCCGAATGTCTGATTAACAATTTATCTCGTTAAAACCTTACAAGAAAAATCCTGTGAAAAAATCTAGTAAAGGAAAAAGAGTACACATCTCTAATAATACACATTTCGGCTATCTCATTAAAAATCTTACAAGAAAAATTCGATGGGACAAAATCTTGAAAGAAAAAAAGAGTACACTGCGTATAAACTCCCCCTGATGAGAATAATTCAAAATCCTGAATCTTCGTTAACCAATCATGTGCACCTTCTTCTTGAAGTTGTAGTTGGTAGAGACTTGTTGGATAAACATTCATATTATCACTCAAATGAATCTATTGCACATTGATATCGTCACTCATTGGGAGCTCATGTGTGTAGATAACTTTGCCAAAATGTTCTTCATTCTTTCTCCTTTTTATGAATCCTCCAATTAGTTGTGCTATGCATGTAGCATCTTTATATAAGTGGGTATTTCAAACTACATTTTTTGAATAAAATGTATCATTTCCCTCGGTCACATACATTCTCGACTTGCTTTGTGAATAGTCATTATCTCAGCCCTATTTGATTGTCATGCAAAACAACATGTTATGAAAAATATCCTTCATGACAATAAATAATAACTTTGTATCGAACTCTTATGTCAATCATATGAATATCTTGTATATTAAAAAAATTGACAATATTTGTTAGAATAAATACATTAATGCAAGAGCTTTCAATTGCAATATGTAAATGTTCTACTTCACTATCTCCACATATATGAGTAAAACTATATCATACTCATAATTATAGAAAGACGGATAAATACATCAATTGAACTAGAAATGGTACTTCAGGATCCAATTAAATTCTGCGTGTCTATCATTTAAGTAAATAATCTATTGCATTTGAAAATACTTTCAAAAGTTTTAATGAAACGACCCAAAATCGGGCCTTGTCGTATGGGCATCTCAAGCCCAACTTGAGCCGTAGATCACCCCGTTAATCCAACCTAACCATTACATAAATCCATAAGCGTCGGGTGAACTCCGACTATATAATCAAGGTAGCGGAAACATATCTTATAATCATAACTTAAACAATGTCTAAACATTTCATTTACATCGACATACTACCAATATACTCAAATCCACAGTCATCCACAATGCCTCTACACAAATCTGAAATCTATGTATATATATATATGTCGGGACATGCCCCCGACAATAGCCAAAACTCAATCTAAGACAAGTCTATAACATAAACTAAAGACCATGAAAAGTATGACTTTCGGAGTATGAAAGATCACCACTTCAATGCCAGTTACACGAACCGCTCAAACACCTGATCACAACGCAGGAAGAATAGAAGAAGTAGATCTGGCCCCTATGTCGCATCGAGACATAGCGTCTGGATATGGTTAACAGTTAGAGCGCTAGCATGTAACTCAAGGATGAGGACAAGATAAAGTCATCATTCAAAATCAAGTCAAATCATCATATTCAACCACATTCATATTCACTGGCATGCATGTAGATATATATAATATGTTCATAATGTGCCACAAGAAAATAAGACTTAGCAAACATTCTCGATGTACTCATTCGCATGTCAAGAGGTAGAGGACTCCGACCTTCAACCTTTCTAGATTCAAATATTTTTCATTAGCCAATAGATTTTAACCATACTCATATTTTCATTGGACAAGGGACTTTACCCACATACATTTTCATTAGACAAGGGACTTTACCTAAGTACACGTCTTTGTTAGGAAAGGGACTCTAACCTCATGCCCTTTCATTAGGCATGTGACTCTAACCTTAAGCCATATTAGATAAGGGACTTTAACCACAAGTGAGCTCATTTGGCGAGGGACTCTAACCTCACACAATTTCATTAAGCAAGGGACTTTAACCACAAGCAATATTATTAGGCAATAAACTCTAACCATAAGCCACTTAGTGGGCAAGGGACTTTAACCACAAGCCGTCGCGACTATCATTAGTCGACATTGGGACTCTAAACCTTTGTACATACACCACATCTATTCAATTCACGCTTAAGGAACTTAACCCATTTTAACCAAATCAGCACCGCATATGACCATAAGGTCTTCATGGGACCATTTGTCCATCAAACACTATAATAAGCCAATGCCTTATTTCAATTCATCATTCAACGCAATATATGGTCATCAAGATCCTTGCAAGCCATTCATTCTTTATTAACAATCTTATACTACACTTTAGTTCAAACACAATTCAATTTCATGTTTAGGCACTTTAATCCCTTCTTAGCCATCAAACTAACATAGTCATAAGTTAACTAATTACATGGCTAAAAGTGTCTTTACAATGCTATTTACCAACTATACACACTCATTGGGCCATTGCCCTTGTTCAAAACATCATTAACATGTGACTAGACATTTTACTTAAATATTTTCATAAACACCTTGTATGCATACCTTTATCAAGGCCAAAATTATGGTAGAATTCATCATTATTAGAGTTACTCAAGACCCATATGTTCAACTACAAACAGTAAGCACCCACATATAAAAATAATCACCTATATCATGTATAATCACAAGTATAAACAAGAACAAGCATTACTCATCATTTGACAACTGATACAAGAAATACAAGGGGAGCACGAAACAACTCCAAAACAGTCCACTAATCTTAAGGATTTGAGGACCAAGATGGAGACCACTCTCGGATTCGCTACCAACAACAAGAATACAAGATATAAGGGTGTATTTCAACACCAAAACAGCTACAAAACGTGATGAACAAGATGTACAACAACAATACAAGTTTCGGATCCAACGAAGGCCCAAAACAGTCCACTACAACAACACATACACGATTGCAAGAAAAATAAAGATAAATAGTGAGACCAAGATTATTACAAGATTAAGAACTAAAGAGTATATTAAACTCAAAAACCCCTAATGAATGTAACAATCAAAACCACACTCTTACGGTGACCGCCAAGGGAACGAACTCGCCTCAAGATCTACCGTTTCCAAGCAAAGATCAATATTGGCTTTTCCAAGCCCTATGCTAAGGGTGACTTTTCCAAGTCCTACAACTAATGGAGTTACACTCTCAAAAGAGAGAGAGAATATTTCTTTCAATTCTTCATTATCAAAAATCTAAGTGAAAATAAGACTAAGGGGGCCTATTTATACTATATTACAAATGAAGACAAAAGACCACTTTGCCCTTAATGAGAGGGGCGGCCATGGTGTGTAAATACACCATGTGTAATGTCCAAAATACCCTTAATTAAGGCCCAAAACCGTGAGTCCTCAACCTTAAATTCTCCAAGCAATCTTCCACACGCGAGATTGCTTTAAGTTATGCTCAAAACGGGTCCTCCATGCATGTTCTTGTTTTCTCGAGGTGACCAAGTCTTGAGTCTCTAGGTGTTGGCCTCCAAAAATGTCATCAAAAGATAAGTAGGCCATTTGTCCCGTATCAACAACAAAAACCTTATCATTTGATTTCAAAATCATCATTCATAATTCTTAATCCATGTTTGAAATACATGGTTTTTTTAGTCAAACACAAGGGAAAGAGTCACATGCCTTAAACAAGATGATCCACCAAGAAACTTAACTCCTCTTGCCTCTAGATGAACACCCCTTAGAACCCTAGCCTCCAAATCTTCAAAGATGTTTTTGAGAGAGTATTTGGGAGGTTTTAATCTTGAAAATGAGGGTTTAGGAGGCCACAATGCCTTATATAGTGAGGGGACTTAAAGGTTTTGGGGTGGGAAATGACCGCAGGGCCCTTGGCTTATAATCTGGAAAATGAACCCGAGGTAGGGTACGACCCACTTAAGTCAACCGTACCCTAGGGTACGAGTGGTACCCTAATTCGTATCCTAGGCATCACCTCGGACCCCTAAACAACCCAAGGTATATGGCTACACACCCTAGACTCATATCCAAAGGGTACTATTGGTACCCTAAACTGTTCTCACAAACCATACTCACAACAGTGTGTACTAGATCAAGACAACACTCCATACGACATCGCTTAGTATGATTTGTACCCTAATGTACGACCATGGGGAGGCTAACTCATACCTAGGACAATGTGTAACCCCTATTACACTGCTTAAGGTATGAGAGAGGGGTTACCAAGTCGTATATAAAGGGTACGACTAGTACCCTTAGTTGTACCAAGTCCAGAATCCTCAAACCAAGGGAATTCTCTAAAGGTCCAAAGCCTAGGTGTTTCAACTCTCTCCCACTTGGATCATTCGTCCACGAATGATGGGTAAGGCAAACATAAACACAAGTTAACATATTATTACACATCAAACCAACCTTTAAACAAGTTGGAAAATAAAGCGTACAACAAGGATACAACACATATTATGATCATTATCAAACAACCATTCATTTCATTAACTATGGGACTCAAACCCATAATTTATCAAAGACACTTGTTTGATTCTACACTTAAGGACTTGAACCCATTATCTATCAAGGACATAGATCATCTTAAAGCTTTGATGGCTTTAACCCATAGTCTAACAAAGACTTAAGTCAAGGTATGAAGGTTAACACATACCTCAATTACGAGTTTTCAGAACGAAAAACAAATGCAGATACTTGTACTTCATGTCCTCTTCCACCTCCCAAGTAGCTTTCTTGAACTTTTGGTTCCTCCACAGAACCTTCACCGAAGCCACCTCGTTTGTTCGCAACCGGTGAACTTGACAATCTAAGATCCTCATCGGGACCTCCTCATAGGACAAAGAGTCCAAAATACCAACATCCTCTAATAGAACAACCAATGAAGGATCACCTACGCATTTCCGCAACATAGAGACATGGAAAATCGAGTGAATAGAGCTCAAACTAGAAGGCAACTCCAACTCATAGGCAACATTGCCAACCCTCTTCGAAATTAAGTAGGGACCAATATATCGGGGACTAAGTTTCCCCTTCTTACCATATCTCATCACTCTCTTCATGGGAGACACCTTTAGGAATACCCAATTGCCAACATTAAAATCTAAATCCTAATGCCTCACATCCGCATAGGACTTTTGGCAACTTTGAGCAGCTTTCAATCTATCACAAATCACATTCACCTTCTCTAAGGCTTGGTGAACTACTTTAGGGCCAAGCAACTTACCCTTACCAACTTCATACTAACTAATATGAGAACAACATCACCTACCATACAACGCCTCAAAAGAGGCCATGCCAATACTAGAGTGGTAACTATTGTTATAGGCAAACTCAATCAAAGAAAAATGGTCATACCAACTACCACCATAATCGATCACATAAACCCACAATATATCTTCCAATGTTTGGATGGTCCTCTCCACTTGTCCATCCTTCTGCAGGTGGAAAACAGCACTAAGGTACACCTTAGTCCCCAAATCTTTTTGGAACAACTTCCAAAATTGAGATGAAAATGGAGTACCACGATCCGAAATGATAGATACTGGAGCACCATACAATTTCACAATCTCTGCAAGATACAACTTAACATAATCTTCCGTCGAGTAATTAGTCCTTACGGGCAAGAAGTGAGCAGACTTGGTCATCCTATCCACAATAGCCCAAATATAATCACATTAATTTTGAGACCGAGGAACACCGGTAATGAAATCCAAATTAATTACCTCTCATTTCTATTCAGGCAAGGCAATCTCTTGGTACAAGCCTCCGAGCCTCATATGTTCAACTTTCACTTGTTGACGCACCATATATTTAGCCACATAACTAGCCACATCTTGCTTCATATTACCCCACTAATAGAACTCTCTAAGATCATGATACATCTTCGTAGAACTGAGATGTATAGCATACCGAGATTCATGAGCCTCGGCTATAATTCTTTCCCTCAATCCATCAATATCAAGAACACATAGTCTACTTTGGTACCTCAAGATACCATCACCACCGATCACAAAGTCAATAACCTTTTATTGACCCACATTTCTCTTGATCCTCATCAAATCGGGATCCAACTTGCTTTTTCTTTATCTCAACAACAAGAGATTATTGAGATACTGAATGTACAAATACCCCACCATCCTCGGAGTCCATGAGAAGAACTCCAAGATTTGACAAATGGTGAATGTCCTTCACCAATTCCCATTTATCCTCATCCATATGGGCTAAACTTTCCATGGACAATCTACTAAGAGCATCGACGACAACATTAAGTTTACCCGGATGGTAATAAAGACTCATATCATAGTCCTTCAACAACTCAAGCCACCTCTTTTGCCTGAGATTCAACTCTATTTAAGTAAACACATACTGAAGACTCTCATGATTGAAAAATATGTGAACATGAACTCCATAGAGATAATGTCATCAAATTTCAAAGAAAAAACCACGGCTAACAATTCCAAGTCATGAGTAGGGTAGTGTAATGCCCCAAAATCTCATTTCGAGACGTCATACGGTGCTTAAGGCTACAAGTAGCCCTAAGCTAACCCTTTGAGCCTGTTACTACTTCTAACACTTACTTTTAAGATAGATAAAGCAAAACAATGGCATTGTCATAACACATCTCAACTGAAATAACAAAAGAATACTGTCTGAATAGCAACATGCTGAAAAGTCTAAAATACCAATGAGAGTCTACTCTGACAAAGCCTCTACTACTCAAGAACTAGAGAGCCATTGGGACATATCCCCAACTGACTCATACTCAACTGAAAAGAAATAACCCAACTACTATGAAAACTGAAATCAGGAAAAAATAGGTCCTCGAACCATGAGGACTTACTAAATATGGAGGTGTAAATCAAGGTACTCGGAGATCACTAACGCTGCTGATACTGAGCACCTGAACCTACATTATGAGACAATGTAGCACACAGACGTATATGTGGATCAGTACTTTGAGGATGTACTGAGTATATAGGGGTATATACGATACTTAAAATAATAATATCATCAATCTTTATAGAAATATGCATGCTAATATAACTGACTCACATAGCTCGAATAATCTCAAAATGCATATCTTGTAAATTATGAATAATGGAACACATAGTATAAATCTCATCTCAAGGAATATACTTTACTTTAGAAACTGATTACTTACTCTTACTAATACGGAAAACTACTTTCTTCTTGGGAAAATTTTACTTTAAGAAACTACTCTGAAAAATCTTGCTATTAGGGAGGTTCTTTTAACCGACATACACCATGCGAGCTACATGGAGTCCAATATTTTGTCCTCCTAAGGAAAAAATCTCACGTTGGGGAGAGGCGTCATACTCTTGCCAGGGAGTATAACCTCAACTTAGTGATCATTATCTCGGCCTAGGGCCCATAAATCTCAATCCTATGGTGGCACGTAGTTCTGGGGTATAAAACCGTAGTAACATACCTAACTCGATGCTAAATACTACTCCCTTTAGTTAGTTACGCTTATTGATGATAGGCGAATTTACGCGCCTATATCAATATATTTTGCCCATATTTTAGCCTAGTTTTGAGAACAAATTATATATTTCATGCACTTTTAGTCCTTTTTCCTGTAAATGAGCTAACGAACATGATTAGTAAAGTTTCAGGTATAAATGATGCATAATTCAGCATTTTATGGCTTACTTGACGCTAAAGAAAGCTCACGAAGGAAGGGAAGGGAGTTTACACGCCTAAGGACCAAAACTGCTGCATGGAAAATCTGTCCCGGGCTAAAACAGCAATTCTGAAGACTTTGGGGACTTACAGACACAAAGCTGGATTTTGACAATGATACATTAACCTAGTACAATTAGGTTATGTATTTCATTATTTTATGTGGATTATGATAATGTTACCTTAACCTAGTACATTTGGGTTAAGGATTTCATTAGTCTAGTAGGATTTGGTTATTTATTTCATTAGCTTAGTAGGAGTAGGATATGGGTATTATAAATACCCTATCATGCTAGAGATTTAGAAGGAGGAGGGAGGAAGGAGGGAGAACACAATACTTCCTTCCATCCCTCTCATCTTCTCTCATCTTCTATTCCTCTATTATTCTACACTACAAACAATTCTACAACTCTTCTAATCTTTCTATTAATTCTAGTTTTCTTCTTCCATTCATCTATTCTTAATTTCCGCAACAAGAGAATCGTTACTTTGCTAAGGAATTCACGCCTCACGCCTACCACTTACGCTACACGAAATTACTCAATCTTGTGGTATAACAACAATGTCAAGCGTGATCTCCTTCACATTCATGGGTAACTAAACTTCTCTGTTGGGGTTATGGAAGCCGTATGAGATACTATCTATTGCTGTGAGTTTGTGAGTTCGAGGCACGTATATTGCTTATATCATTATTCTCTTCATCTTAATCTACATTCTTTGCGGTTGCAAACGCAAGAATACGCCAGTCTAACATTTAACTTGTTCGAGAGAAAAGTTATTTGGCTGGAAAAAAGATAATGTCAAGGTAGTAGGACACCCTTTCCTATTAAAAAGCTAGTGCCGTAACTGGACTAACCTCTTGGAGAGTTCGTACCGTTAGATACGCTTTAAGCTCGAGAGAGTTAAAGTGAAATAGTCCTTGTTTAGGTCGAAAGACGCTTGGATTTACCATCGAATACAATTCTCTATAAGCAGTTGCATGTCAGAATTCTACACGCTCATAGCCAATAGAGACGTATACCTCAGAAGGTGGACATAACCCCAACTTCTCAATTCTCATTGTTTACATCTCACTAAAACATTCTTTCTCTTTTTACTTTGCTATTGCCATTTTTAGATCTTATTTTGGTTACATTACTTGCACGACAAGACTCCCCCCTTTTTACGAGACTTGCACTAAAAGTCTAGTAATCTTTACTTACTTGTTGACCAAGCTATTCCCTGTGGGATCGATACCCAACCCAGTTAGGTTCTATATTTGCTAACGACCGCTTTACACTCCTACGAGAGCTGTAGATTGAGCGTTATCAAAAATTGGCGCCGTTGCCGGGGAATACAAGTGTCAATCAAGTTCGTAATAATTACTAGACCCTTTGGTCGAAGACTCTCGTACTTTTACTTTTAGTTTTTGTTTTTGTTTACTGCAGGTTTTTGTTCAGTGCATCAATGGATGCACAACGTGAGATACCGTTCGATGATGATGATGATGATCTTGATGGAGCCGGAGCCACAGGAGCCATTATTCTTCCACCATTAGCGCCCGGAGCCAAGTTCAACATCACAAGCACCATGATTCAGTTATTGCAACTCAAGGGATTATTTGGTGGACTAGCAGGCGATGATCCGAATATGCATCTCATCAACTTTATTTCTACATGCAAGTCGTTTGACAATCCTGGAGTTGGTCAGAATGCAATTCGATTACGTCTATTTCCATTGTCTCTGTCTGGGGAGGCAACACTATGGTTGAATGGGCTGACTCCTGATTCTATTACAAATTGGAGGCAATTGAGAGACGCTTTCCTAGAAAGATTCTTTCCGTCATCCAAAAGAGCACAATTGAGAGATGAAATCAGCAACTTTCGTCAGCTTCCCACTGAAGCTCTTCATGAAACATGGGAGAGGTTTAAGACAAAGCTAGCGAGGTGTCCAAACCATCATATGACTAACGTTCACCTAATGGAGATACTATACAGAGCCTTGAATTCAATAACTAAACCAGTGGTGGATAACGCAGCTGGAGGATCTTTTATGGACCTCACCTTTGGTCAAGCAAGCAATATGTTAGATCGCATAACGAAACAAAGTAGAGCTTGGCATACCAGGGATTCTGAGGTAGCAAGCTCCACTTTATCTATTGGCATGACCACAGAGCAGAGGCGTAGACAAGAAGAACGTGATCAAGATATGACGCACATGAAAACACAAATGGATCTTCTTACAAAGCATTTATTATCAGGGAGACCGAAAAACTGAAAGTTGTGGCGCTAAAAGGAAGAGACGAATCTGATTCGGAAGAGGAGGCCAACTACTTGAACAATCAGGGGGGTTTCCGAGGGAATGCCCAAGGAAACCAAGGTCGGAACTATTATGATAATTCTGGAAACAAGGACCAAGGTAGTTGGAGAAAAAACAATGAAAAGAGTGGTGTTTATGTTCCCCCTGGTAGACGTGATACCACCACATCTAATTCTGGAAGTATGGAAGACATGATGGCTAAATTATTGAAAGGAGTGGAAACAACGAGCGCGGGAGTTACTGAGGTAATCAATGATTTGTCTTCCATGAAACAACTAGTTGATTCTCATTCCACTTCAATCAAGCAAATAGAGCAGCAACTGAGCCAACTTTCAGCAGCACTCAATCAAAGAAAGGCTGGCACTTTACCTAACGATACTGTGCAAAACCCAAGGAATGATGGGTCATGCATGGCCATCACTACCAGAAGTGGTAAGGTATTGGAACCTTCAGCAAAAGGCAAGCAAGTGGTTGAAGAAGTTGCGGATATGGATGATAACGCAAAAGGAGAAGATGCCGCAACAACCAGTTCTGACATCAAGGACGTCATGCCCAGTGACGTGCAGCCTGAAAAAATAGAAAAACGGAAGCAAGAGGAGAAGAAAGCCATGGAGAGAATACTTCCATACCCACCACCACCTTTTCCTCAAAGATTGAAGAAGGTGGCTGAGGACACGAAGTTCAGCAAATTCATGACTATGTTAAAGCAGCTGACCATTAATGTTCCATTGGTGGAGGCACTTGAACAAATGCCTGGGTATGCGAAGTTTATGAAAGATATTTTGACTAAGAAGAGGGCAGCAAGTTATGAGCTGAAGGATGATGTGCATCATTGTAGTGCAATTGCTACCCGATCGATAGTTCAGAAGAAGGCCGACCCCGGAGCTTTCACTATTCCTTGCACTGTCGGATCTTTGAACTTTGCCAAAGCATTATGTGACTTAGGAGCCAGCATCAACTTGATGCCATTATCGATCTACAAGAAGTTGGGGTTAGGAGATCCTACGCCAACTAACATGAGGCTGGTTATGGCAGATAGGTCGGTAAAACGACCGGTTGGTATTCTATGTGATGTCTTGGTAAAGGTTTCTTCATTTATCTTTCCAGCAGACTTCGTCATCTTGGATTGTGAAGCAGATTCAGAGGCTCCCATAATCTTGGGACGCCCCTTCCTCGCAACTGGAAGTGTGCTTATTGACATGAAAGATAATGAGCTTTTGTTTCGAATTAATGACGAAGTGGTCCGCTTTGATATATGCAAAGCCATGAAGCAGCCCAGCGATATGAATGAGTTATCTGTAGCTGATGTTCATCATGAGGATATGAAAGCATTATCTATAGAGAAACAACCTACTGTTGATCCATTGTCTGCTGCGCCACTGAAAGTTGAACATGAGGATAATGAAGATTATGAAGAACTTATGGGTGCTCTAACAGAAATAGAGTCCTATTCCCATACTCCTAAGCAACCGGACCGTGATCTTAAGAATCAACCTTCACCTACAGCGAAGACTTCCCTTGAAGATCCACCAATGCAAGAATCGAAAGAGCTCCCCGATTATCTAAGGTATGTGTTCTTGGAAAGTATAAAGATACTTCCGGTGAGTGCGGATGATTTAAGTAAACAGCACGTAGAGGCTCTCATCTCTGCTCTGAAGAGATACATGAGAGCTATGGGTTGGACTATTGATGATATAATTGGTACCCCTCCTACAAGTAAGCCTCATTGTCGTCTGAATCCATTCAGAAAACGATCCACCATCTATCTTGACGAAGTCTGAGTACTCGAGGTAACCATGTCGTGCCACGACAATAAATAAGGCGCTAGATGGGAGGCAACCCATCGTTTATCATTTTTCATTTATCGTTTATCGTTTTCTTTCATTCTAGTACTTGATTTGTTTTTAATTAATGAAAATCCAAAAATAAGAGTCGTGCCACGACCAAAACTAAGGCGCTTGGTGGGAGGCAACCCATCGTACTAATCGTTTTCATTTGTTTGAGCGAATATAGGTGCAAGAAGTAGTCAACGAGGAGATTGATTTCAATTGACGATTTGGACGCATTGTATGGTAAAGTTGGTAAGTTAGGAAGGGTGATGCATAAGGCTATGGATTGAGCCTTTCTCACGCCAAAATAGGCTTCGAGGAAGGCTAGGCCTTGGTAAAACTAGGCCACGAATGATGCACAACCTATCCTATAGCCTAAGGTCTCGGAATCTAGTGTGCTATACACTATGCGCCGCCTATTCCTAGGTATGCTTTTGACTATGCGCCGCATATGCTATGGCATTTGGTCTCAATATCTCATATGCCATAGACTATGCGGCGCATATGTCTACAAATGCCATAGACTATGCGGCGCATATGTCTCATTATGCCATAGACAATGCGCCGCATATACCATGACTATGCCAAGCATTATGCGCCGCATATGTAGCATTTTTGTCTCCAAAACCGATTGTAAATGGGTCAAAACCCAACCCATTCTCTTCCTATATAAAGGAGACTTAGTCTTGAAACACAAACACATTGAAAACTTGACCTAGGCGCCGCATATACTCTCCAAATCATCTCAAAACTTTTCTTTTTGCTCTCCCACTTCACAAGAACATCTCCAAAGGCTTCAATCACGTAAGTACTCTCTTGTTCTTCATCTATTTTTCGTAAGTGCTACGTTGCTATGTCTATTACGAATTGCTACATCTTGAAGAAATATTGGTGATATTAATGTGTTTGAATTGTTGATACAAAACCAAGTGAGTGAACATGAACGTTAGGATACTCTTAACTTGTTTCCAACTAGAAATTGATTTTGATGCATTGTTATACTACTTGCGGAATTGCTATAGTCATGAACATTGCATGCTCTTGCCACTTGAATACTTACATGTTGGGATGTCTCGCTCATCGGAATAAGACTTATAGTTGCCTACCGACATAGGAGATTGTGATTATTGATAGAAACTATACCATGATGTAATCCCTATGAAGAAGTTTTGATATACCTAACATGAAAGTATTGCAAAGATTGCAAGAAGTGTTACATATCTGAATTTCTTGTTGGAATATAGCCCCTAAAACATATGTCGATGAAGTCTGAGTAATCGACCACTTTCACTTCACTAGTCTGTACCAACAAACTAAGTGTGGGGTGGTGCCACTACTGCTTGTTTATAGATTGTATCCATCGAGATGATGCTAACATGAACATTTTTTTAAGTCTCAGGTACAATGGCACCCAAAGCAAGACCACTTCACGAAAAGGCAAGAAAAGAGGCCGAAAAGAGCAAGGAGAACCCTCCTCGCTGCAAATACCTTGACTCACGCTTGGAATTAAGTGGGATACTTATGAGGGACTTCTGAGGATGACGACTCTGATGATGATTCCGATGCAAAGGGTATGACCCCCGACATTGAGGACGAGTCTGACTGACCAGGTTCTTCGTATTTATTCTCCACTAAGGACAGTGTCCCGACTAAGTGTGGGGTGGTGGTATTGCATGCTATACTTCTCTACTCGCATCTATGTTTGTTTGCGTTGTTTTTGTTTCGTTTTTTTAGTAGAAAATTTTTTCTAGCTTCGCATGAAATTATTTTGATAGGCAGCATGAGATTATAACAAGAGTATGTGCTACAATTGTGACTATTGAGATGTTTAGGCTCTAGTTGTGACTCATTATGTGATATTGTGTGGTTCAATTCCTTCACTTGTTGGGTCAAGAGTCTATATTACCTCCAATAAAGTCGACCATGTGTCTTGTGTGTGTGAGATAATAGTATATTCTATGTGTGTGGCTGATGCTAGAACTTGCCTGGTATGTATGCAAAGCGAAAATAAGGAGTGTAAGTTTAGGATATGATTTAGGCATTTCTTTGGCAACCTATACATGTTTACCTTCAGTTTTACCTACCCATGGACATCATCCTAGTTAACCATTTTGAGCCTTTAGCCTATTTCTTTGACAACCTTGTATGTAAGCCTAATCCATTTCTTTCAAGACCGTAATTTGATACCAAAATCCCTAAGTGCTTTAAAGTGAAAAAGTCATGTGACAACATAAAAGGAAATTGGGTGAGTATAATGCTATAAATTGGAATGGTTCTTGAATGTGTTATGAAAAAGAAAAAAAAAATGCTATCATAAGAGGTATGTTGTGAAAAGAAAAAGGAAAAGAAAGCTGAAAAGTGAGTTGTGCTTAAAATTGAAAAAAAAGGAGAACAAGGGTGGTAGAAAGAAAAAAGAAAGAAGAAAGGTTGAAAGAAAAAAGTGTCAATGATACAAAGTGATGTATTAAAGCGCTTAGGAACTTAGTCACTATTCCTGGCCAAAATAGTCCTACCCGTCCCTTAGCCTACATTACAACCATCAAAAGACCTACTTGATCCTAATCTTAACATTCCAACATTTAGTAGAGTATTACATTAAGGGCAAGCCTATGGTCATCAGTTGCTACATATGAATTCTTTGTGAGAGTGAGAGCAAGGACATTTTGATACCCATGTTTGAAAAATATGCTATATTTGTGAGTGATTATGGGTACTATATGGTGAGACACACATGGTTGATGAGTTTTGGATAGTTGTATATGATTCTATGCACTTTAACGTTTGCATACGAGTTGATCACCATCACGAGTCTACGCTAGAGGTTAAACTGTTTCTACTTATAATCGGAAAGCTACTCTTTGTTGATAATTGTTGTGCTTGTCTTGAAGAATGTTTTGTGTTGTTTCTGTAAAAACCTTAAGTTGATGCTTAGAAGGACATGATATGTTGTTCGAGGACGAACAAAGCTCTAAGTGTGGGGTGTTGATGATAGGCGAATTTACGCGCCTATATCAATATATTTTGCCCATATTTTAGCCTAGTTTTGAGAACAAATTATATATTTCATGCACTTTTAGTCCTTTTTCCTGTAAATGAGCTAACGAACATGATTAGTAAAGTTTCAGGTATAAATGATGCATAATTCAGCATTTTATGGCTTACTTGACGCTAAAGAAAGCTCACGAAGGAAGGGAAGGGAGTTTACACGCCTAAGGACCAAAACTGCTGCATGGAAAATCTGTCCCGGGCTAAAACAGCAATTCTGAAGACTTTGGGGACTTACAGACACAAAGCTGGATTTTGACAATGATACATTAACCTAGTACAATTAGGTTATGTATTTCATTATTTTATGTGGATTATGATAATGTTACCTTAACCTAGTACATTTGGGTTAAGGATTTCATTAGTCTAGTAGGATTTGGTTATTTATTTCATTAGCTTAGTAGGAGTAGGATATGGGTATTATAAATACCCTATCATGCTAGAGATTTAGAAGGAGGAGGGAGGAAGGAGGGAGAACACAATACTTCCTTCCATCCCTCTCATCTTCTCTCATCTTCTATTCCTCTATTATTCTACACTACAAACAATTCTACAACTCTTCTAATCTTTCTATTAATTCTAGTTTTCTTCTTCCATTCATCTATTCTTAATTTCCGCAACAAGAGAATCGTTACTTTGCTAAGGAATTCACGCCTCACGCCTACCACTTACGCTACACGAAATTACTCAATCTTGTGGTATAACAACAATGTCAAGCGTGATCTCCTTCACATTCATGGGTAACTAAACTTCTCTGTTGGGGTTATGGAAGCCGTATGAGATACTATCTATTGCTGTGAGTTTGTGAGTTCGAGGCACGTATATTGCTTATATCATTATTCTCTTCATCTTAATCTACATTCTTTGCGGTTGCAAACGCAAGAATACGCCAGTCTAATATTTAACTTGTTCGAGAGAAAAGTTATTTGGCTGGAAAAGAGATAATGTCAAGGTAGTAGGACACCCTTTCCTATTAAAAAGCTAGTGCCGTAACTGGACTAACCTCTTGGAGAGTTCGTACCGTTAGATACGCTTTAAGCTCGAGAGAGTTAAAGTGAAATAGTCCTTGTTTAGGTCGAAAGACGCTTGGATTTACCATCGAATACAATTCTCTATAAGCAGTTGCATGTCAGAATTCTACACGCTCATAGCCAATAGAGACGTATACCTCAGAAGGTGGACATAACCCCAACTTCTCAATTCTCATTGTTTACATCTCACTAAAACATTCTTTCTCTTTTTACTTTGCTATTGCCATTTTTAGATCTTATTTTGGTTACATTACTTGCACGACAAGACTCCCCCCTTTTTACGAGACTTGCACTAAAAGTCTAGTAATCTTTACTTACTTGTTGACCAAGCTATTCCCTGTGGGATCGATACCCAACCTGGGTTCTATATTTGCTAACGACCGCTTTACACTCCTACGAGAGCTGTAGATTGAGCGTTATCACTTATCTCATGGAAATCCACTTTAAAATAATCTCGTGGTTCATAAAGAACCCAACTATAAAATCTGTAATCTCATTTAGAAAAGTGGATTTCAAAGCTACTATGACCGTCAAGGTCAAAACTTTCTCAATTATCTCAAAATACTCTAATCATGGGTGCTTATAGCACAAAAGTTCTTAAAGTTACAATCTCAAATAGGGCTTAATGACCCATATATCGATCTCAGATTAAGACGTATCAAAATTCATACTCGATATCATAAAGATTCATAAATCATATAGAAATCTAGAAATTTTCAGCAATATGCATTATAATCTCAACATACTCATGTACTTCAATTTCTAAAACATTGAAACCCTCATAATCTCAAGAAATAATAACATAGGGTATAAACCCATACTTTAATTTCATAAGAAAACATGTAAAACCATATATCTTTGTAATTAAAACAACTTTTAGTCACAAGGACAAAAAGAGTGTCCTTGTTCAAACCCCACATACCTTAGATTATGACTTGTACATGAACACTAAAGATATTTTTACTTTTGCAGGAGTCAAAGTCAAGAGGATGGACACTAAAGATATTGTACTTACTGCAAGAAGATACAGAAATATATATAAACCATACATAATGGCAATACCATGACCAGAGTTGACTTGTCTGAGTGCAATGGAAAATGATCCCCTCCTTTGGCACAGGAGACTTGGACATGCAAGTCTGAAATAATTAAACATACTTTCTTCCAAAGATATGGTATTGGGACTGCCCAAGACCAAGTTCAAGAAAGAAAATTTATGTAGTGCCTGTGTAAGGGGGAAGAAGGTAAGATCTTCTTTTAAGTCAAAGAACTATGTTAGCTTTACCAAGTGTCTTAACCTGGTCCATATGGACTTGTGTGGACCAATGAGACTTCAAAGCAGAGGTGGAAAAAGGTATGTTTTTATAATTGTTAATGATTATTCCAGATTCACCTGAAAATTATTTCTAGCCTTTAAAGAAGATGCCTTTGATGTCTTTACAATTTTTATCAAGAAAAATAAAAAGAAACTGGGAACTTCATTAGTTTCCATAAGATCTGACCATGGTACAGAATTTGAGAATATCAAATGATTAGAATTCTATTCAGAAAATGGTATAGATCATAACTTCTCTGCTCCCAGAACACCACAACAACATGAAGTAGACAAAAGAAAGAATAGAACTTTGAAAGATATGGCTAGAACAACGATGATTGCAGAAAATCTTGCTAAAAACCTTTGGGTTGAGGCAATTAGTACTGCAGCATATATCATAAATAGATTCATGGTCATACCTATTCTAGAGAAGACTCCCTATGAATTACTAAAAGGAAGAAAACCAAATATTTCTCATTTTAGAACTTTTGGTTGTAAATATTTTATTCACAATAATGGAAAAGATAATCTAGGAAAATTTGATGTTAAAAGTGATGAGGGAATCTTCTTAGGCTATTCACTTCATAGTAAGGCTTATAGGGTTCTAAACAACATAACAAACTGTGTTGAAGAAAGCATGCATGTAGTTTTTGATGAATCTTGTGTTAAGACTAACCCGCAGGAAGGAAGTGACTCTGAGGAACAAGTTACACAACTTGGTTCATCAACTGGAGCTACCAAACATAAAGTCACCTCAATAGGGGGAACTAATTCTGGAGGCACAGTAACAGGGGGAATTGATCCACCAACTACTCCAGCTCAAAACATCTGCAGTGATCCTAGTAACTCACTAAGTTTGGTCCCAAAAGGTTACAAGTATCAAGGATCACATCCTATTGATAATGTTCTCACTGGTCTCACTTCTGGGATAACCGCAAGTTCTGGATTAAGAAGTATGTGCGTTTTCAAGGCATTCCTGTCAGAAATTAAGCCAACAAAGGTAACTGAAGCACTACTTGATGCTGATTGGATCCTAGACATACAAGAAGAGTTAAATCAGTTTGAGAGAAGCAAAGTATGGCACTTAGTTCCTCTTCTAAAAGATAGAATAGTAATTGGGACTAAGTAGGTGTATAGAAATAAAGTTGATGAGCATGGGACAGTTACAAGAAACAAGGCAAGATTGGTGGTCCAAGGATACAATCAATAAGAAGACATAGATTTTGATGAGACTTTTGCTCCTGTAGCCAGAATTAAAGTTATTAGATTACTTATTGCCTTTGCTACCTATATGGAGTTCATTCTTTATCAAATGTATGTTAAGAGTGCATTCTTGAAGGCATTCTCAAAGAAGAGGTATATGTTAAACAACCTCTAGGATTTGAAAGCAAGGAGTTTCCTGATCATGTGTATAAACTGGAAAAGGCTTTGTATGGGTTTAAACAAGATCTAAGAGCTTGGTATGAGAGATTGTCAAAGTTTCTACTAGAACATGGTCACACTAGAGGTAAAATTAACAACACTCTCTTCTTGAAAACTAATGGAAAAGATTTGTTGGTTATGCAGGTATATGTAGATGACATTATTTTTGGCTCCACAAATATAAACATGACTCATAATTTTGCCAAACTCATGAGTTATGAATTTGAGATAAGCGTGGTGGGGGAGTTAAATTACTTTCTGGGATTGTAAATCAAATAAACAACATCTGGAATAATGATCCATCAATAGAAGTAAGTAAAAGAACTCCTCAAAAGATTTTCTATGGAAGAGGGAAAAGCGATCAGTACTCCCATAGCCACTGCTACAAAACTTAATTTGGATGAAGCAGGTCCTGATGTGGAGAAAAAGATGTACAGAGGGATGATAGAGTTATTATTGTATCTCATAGCAAGCAGGCCTGATATTGTGCTCAGTGTAGGACTATGTGCTAGATTTCAAGCAAATGCCAAAGAGTCTCATCTAAAATCTGTGAAAAAAATCTTTAGATATCTCAAAGGAACCAGTGATCTTGGCCTATGGTACCCAAAAGGTAGTAACTACAACTTGGTTGGATATTATGATACTGATTATGCAGAATACTTGGTTGGCAGGAAAAGCACCACAGGCATGGCACACTTCCTTGGGTCATGTTTGATTTCCCGGCCCACTAAGAAGCAAAACTCAGTAGTTTTGTCTACTGCTAAAGCTGAATATGTTGCTACAGGATCTTGTTGTGCTCATTTGTTATGGATTAAGCAACAACTCATGGATTTTGGTATAGATGTTGGAGGTGTTCCTATTTTTTGTGATAATAAAAGTGCCATTAAATAGCTAAGAATCCTGTTCAACATAAAAGAACTAAGTATATTGCTATTAGACATCACTTTCTTAGAGATAATATTGAAAAATGTCTTATATTAATTATGTTTTGTTCTACTGAGGAACAAATTGCTGACATATTCACTAAGGTTTTAAGTAGAGAACATTTTGAAAAGAATAGGTTAGCCTTGGGGATGATTAAAATTGCATAAATCTCCCTCAATGATTCACTAGAATAAGTTTCTCTTAAGTGATTGTTAATTAATTCAGTCTTACACATTTAGTTGTGTATCCTAATTCTAAGATTTTAGAGTAAATTGACTCAATTTATGTGTTAATTTTGCAGAAAGACTAGAACACAGAGGCAATTTTGTTGATTTTATCCTCAAAATTAAGGTATGATTACTGTTTACCTATAGTAGAATAAAGAGAAACAGGTTGTCTACATGGTCCTTTCTGTTATACTTAAATCGCCAAAAATCTAAAAGTCCTTCTCTTTCAAGAAGCTGCCAACCCTTTCCCATCAGAACTGCACCTCTTCATTATTACATTTCCTTCACCAAATACACTTCCTTCATGATTCATCTTCTCTCTCTCCACTTTAAATACACTTCTTTCTCTTCTCATCATTCCCTACTTAAACTACTATAAACAAATCACTGTTTTTCTCTCCATCGTTATGGCATCTTCATCCTCTGACCCATCCACTGACTCTACCACCACTCCCTCAACCGACATTATCCTTAAACCTGATATTACCTTGCCCCCACTCATTTCTCCCCCAATTTCAATCAAACTATCTGATTTTGCAGTATTTAAGAATCTGAAAACCCCTTTTGCCCAATTTTCTTCCAATCATTCGTCCTCTTCTAAACCCTCACTACCACCTTCAATCCCTCTTTAAATTATTGATCGAGATAATATTCCTATTGTAGACCTAATCCCTCGAAAGTCTATATCTAAAGCAAAACGTAAACCCGTTTTCCTTGCCATTGATGTTGATGACAATGTTCCAACAAAGCGTTCCCCTGTTGTCGCTACTCCTCGAACACCTCATACTCGAGGTAAAAATCAATGGGAAGATGCTTCTTTGGCAGAAGCCCTTCAAGCTAGTAAAAAGAAACGAGTTTCTACATCTGCTCCTCCTCGTGCATCCTCACCTGATATTCTTCTTCGCTCAATACGAAAGAAGAAGACAATCATTGGAAAAGATTCCAAACCCTCTTCATCCCATAAACCACCATCTAAGCCTACCCTAAAAGCTTTCTCTTCTTCTAAATCCACCCCTACCTCAAAAGCTTCCTCATCATTCAAGGTCTCTCCTCTAAAATCATCCTCCCGTCTAAAAAAAATAGGTCAACAAACCTGTTCCTTCTGATTCGTTTGAGTCTGACTCACCTTTGGATGCTGCTGCTGAGTTGGATCCTGATTTTGAGATTCAAGAACCGTCTTCACATCAGGACACCCCTGAGGACCACTATCTCTATTTTCAAAAGAGTAAGCTAGCTAGAGTGTGGGTTATTAGTGGTTTTGATGGTGTTGATATGACTACCTTATTGGGCAAACTAGAGTTTCAAGGATGTTCACACCTATTTTTTTAGGGTGACTTTCAGAGGAGGTTTGCTAAACCTGAAGTGTATGAATTCTATACTAATAGGGTAGCTATTGGTGAGATGTTATTTACTACTGTTCGAAGGGTCGCTATGAATATTTATGTTGCAGATATTGCTCGAATCCTGCATATTCCTTCTGGAGGGGTGGGGTCACTATGTCAAGGACACTTGGCCACCTCTTGATAATCTTGTTTTTGCCCTTGACATCTGTCGTAAGTTTTTCGACAACACTCACCTGGTAAATCATTGAAGGGTTCTTAAGAGAGAAATATCCCCACCCATCAACTTTATTTTAATGTTGTGCACAAGATGCTAATCCCTAGAAAGGAAAGAAGGACTGTGGCCAGCTTTCTTGACCATACTCTTATGGAGTTGCTGGAAATTGAGTGAAGATTGATCTGCCACGACTTATTCTGAAGTATATGCAAAGGTTTCTCCTCAGGAAAGTGAATGGGCATGCTCTTCCTTATGAATTCTGGCTCACCCCTATGTTTGAGAAGTTTGGAGTGTCTGTCCAAGTGTGTTCTTCACAGACAATCAAAGATATTATAGAGAGTGTGAACCATATGATGTTACCTGTATCCATGAGAAGTGTTGATAACCCCATGCAAAGTTTAAGGAACGTGCTTGCATAAAAACCTGCTGAGCTAGAGGTTGCTCAGGCTGTACTAAAAGTTGCTCAAGCTGATCATAATGATGAGAAGAGGGCTCTACTTGCTCAAATTGCATCCCTAACAGATACTTTGGAACGTGAACGATCTGAGAATATTGATATTATTAGGAAGCTGACCTCCCTTATCCCTTCTTCTTCATCTACTTAGCTCCCCTCTTAGTGCCTTAAGTTTGTCTTCTTTTCTTTCTTTTTCCTAGGTCCATGTTGTTGTTTTTTTGCTGTTTTTGGGTGATGATAATTTTATCCTACCTTTTGAATGAAATGGACCTTATTGATTATTGTGATCTGCTTCTATTTTTTCATACTGCAAATTGTTCTCTTGCTCTAAGTTTTGATTGTTTTAGTGATAGCCCTAGTGGCCATGAATTATTAGACATTTTTCACTTATTGGGCCAGCTTTTCGATGATGTCAAAAGGGGAAAGAATAGATTATGCAATGCTTATAACTCAATTGACTAACATGTTTCATTCTGTGTTCTTTTGTTTAAATCCTTTTATTAAGTATGTCAGGATTTGTGATGAATGTTGTGCTGCTAAGTTTGTCATCATCAAAAAAGGGGAATTTGTTAGGGAATTTGAAGTTTTGATTATGGGCATGTGAATGAAACATGTTGTGCAAGTTGTTCCACACAAGTGAAGAAAGAGAAGCTATTGTTGCTCACATGTACTGCATATTGAAATTGATGCAAGGCTGCCAAGACGTTAAGACAAAAGTGGATAAGCAAGAAAGCTCAAAATTGTTACTAATGCTTATCACATACAGCAAAAAGATTGAGAAAAAGATAAGTGCAACACTTAGAGTTTGAATTGATAAAAGAGTCTAACTAGACTAAGAGATAAATCAAAAAGAGTCTTATTCAGTCAAGGAGTGAGATGGCAGCAACAAAGAGTGAAACCACCTGGGAGTCCTATTAAAGATAGAAGAGTGCATCAACTAAAGGACTCAATAAGGAGTTGTCTTAAATACTACAAACGATGTTTAAGTGGTTTCACTCAAGCACTGACAAGATAATCAACAATCAGCACAACAGTTCACTTACTTGAAGAAGAACCTGGTCTCTTACTTAGCAAGTCGTAGACTTTGTAATAGGTAGGTTCTTTGAGTTGTAATGAGTCTTTTGGTCTAGTCTCAGTGAAGTATAAACTGAGTTAGGAGTTGTGTCTTCAAGTTAGGAAACTCGAAGACTTGGTAACACTTATCTTGGGAAGATTTGTATTTCAAGTTAGGAAACTCGAAGACTTGGAAACACTTATCTTGGGAAGATTTGTGTTTTTTGTAGAAATAGGAGTTAGAAGTTTTAATTTCTAGTTTACAAGGCTTTAATTTCTAGTTTACAAGAAGTCTTGTAATTTGTTGATTGTTGAGGCTCAAGAGTAATAGTGGAGTTGGGGTTAAATCCTGTAGAGGTACAGGTCGTTGTTTTTTATACCTTTCTTGAGTCGGGTGTTTTCCACGTAAAAATACTATGTTCAACTTTTACTTCAGTGAACCACGTTAGCTTACTTGTTCCACAGATAGGCAACCAATAGAGTATAATATTAAAATCAGTAGGACACGCACTCTAACATCTTTCTTTTTATTTATTGGGAAAAAGGCATCATTTCCACCTCATACTATACAAGAAAAGTCTAAGTCACACCTAAATTATATAAGTGACCTATTACACACCTTAACTATATAAAAGTGATATTATTACCTCCCCGCGACCCCCATTCTAAGGCGCGTGTGTTACACTTATTTTAGGCGCGTCCAGCCTATTAAATAACAAAAGTAAACGGCTAAAAATATTAAGGGAAAAGACATCGTTTCCACCCCAAACTATAGTCGAAAAGTCGAATCCACACCTAAACTATATAAGTGACCTATTACACACCTTAACTATAAAAAAGTGATACTTTTTACTGACGTGGCAGCGCGTGTAAAACACTACACCACATGCAAGTGGTGGTAGCCTGACAGGGTGTAAATAGTTTTCCTTTTTTATAGTTTAGGTGTGTAATAGGTCACTAGTATAGTTTAGGTATGACTTTGATTTTTCGGGTATAGTTTGGGATGGAAAAAACGTTGGTTGAACATGAAGTATGTGCTTCACAGACTTTACTATATATGTCCTTCCTCAAAGCTTACACGAGAATCTCCTGAAAAAAGGGGATGGAGATGAATTTTACATGTAGCTTCAAATAAACAACTTATTTGATCTCATGATATAATCGAAACACAACCTTCCAACCGAGTCACTGAAATATTCTTTATGGTGTTAGAGTAATACAAGTTAAATCCTACATGAATACTTATAATATATATATCCTGTGGTGCTCCATGTACAAAAATGACCACAGAATTTAAATATGCCTTGCAAGTTGCAAATAAACTTCAAGATTCTTCATCTGCTTCATAGTCTTCAAGATCTTCTTCATCAATAGACATTATTTTGGATACACCTCTCCTAGAAGTTTTTAGCTTAGGAGTCTTAAATCCCAACCGCAATTTCTTGTTTGCGTCATTACTCACTTCATCTTCTTTCATCAAGTCACTAGGTGGTAAGAAACAGTCGGCAGAGAGTCCCTTTATGTTAAAATCGACTTTTTCAATTGTCCAAACCTCTTCCATCCTTGTCCTTGTGTGCCCTTCTGAGTTCTCACCGAACCTGAACAAAGAAACAGAGGTCCTGCCAGCATGTGCAAAATTAACTCCATCTATGGTTCGATAATCAAGGATTAAGGACTCTATTGTTGTTTCCCAGAAGACATCATTTCCTGGGGCTTTAATTCTTAGAAGATGAGTGTCTTGAAGCTGGAATAAGAGTCCTGTTCTTTGGCTGAAGTAGCCCCACGCAGTGTGCCTCATTACCTCAACCTTGCTGCTGCTTCTTGCTTTCAGAGTTGAGGGCTCTGCTTCAAGCTTTAGTACAAAGCAGTCTTCTTCGTTCACTGTCATCTCTCCAATACAACTGGACGTGGAGAATAAATTAGCAACGGCTTCAGGATCAAGGCCCTGTTCACATCATTTAGTTTCAGCCAGTTAGTTCATAGGTAAACAAAATACTTCCTCCGACTCATTTTATGTGTCTCAATTTTCTTTTTGTTCTCTCTAAAAAAGAATACCACATTTCTTTATTTGATAATTATTTAAAAGCATCATTCCCACTGAGTCTCACTTATTAAGAAAAAACAATTAAAAAGTAAACATTAAGAGGCACAATTTTATAAACTTTACAAAGTCCTCACTTATTTCAAACTCTGTATCCGATCAAATGGCGATACACAAAATGGGACGGAGATAATACTTTATTTAATTTGTTTGTCTAACTTAACCCCATTTTTTGGAATATTATTAATTTCAATATATATAAGAGTACAAAAGTAAAAGATATTTTGGCACAACCTACCTATCAATAGTTTAAGATCACAAAATTTAATTTTTTTATTTTCTAAAATTTTGTATCAAGTTAAAATCAGATAAATAAAATTAAAAAAAAAAATTACTAAAAAAATAAAATTAATTGGGGGTGGGAGGATGGGAAAGAGGCGCAGGCGCGGAGAATGGTAACACACACTTAGGGGTCATTTGGTAGAGTGTATAAGAACAATGCAAAATATAGTGTATTAGTAATGATTGTATTAGCTATACTTATATTAGTTATTCATATATTATTTCTTATACATTATTTCTTTGACTTTGTAAATTTTTTTTGCAACAAAGTTTTTTCGTCATCTCAAACATAATTAGTATTGTTGAACTAATATGTATAGATTAAGATTAATTGCAAGACCTTCGCTTTTGTGAATGAAATGTTACGCCACTGATTAACATAGTCGAAACAAAAATAAAATACAAGATGTAAAATTAAGGAATAGTCTTAAGAATTTTTTTTATTTTTTTTAAAGACTCTCGAAGTAAAGCAAAAATATGTTGCGGCTATTTAAATCAATTATTCATTGTTGTAAATTAAAATGGTGGGAAAAAAAATTGTGAAATGTTTTGAGAAGATTCACCATTCAAAATTAAAATGACGGAAAAAGAAATTGTGAAATATTTTTAGAGAGAAATTGAGGGATATTAAGGTCATTTAATAAGTTAATACATGTATTAAAAGTTTTTGTATTACAAATACATAAAAAATATAGTGTATTACTAATACACACTTCAATACACAATAGAATATGCATTAATTATATATAAGCAAAAAAATATATCAAACAAGATACAAGTAATATTTATTAACATTAACTAATGCATACATTATATTTTTCAAATACACTTAATCAAACGATCCCTTATTGTGCCGAAGACTTTCATCAATATTGCTAGGCCGTAATTTTGAAGTCAAGAGTAATATTATAGTTGTTCAAGAATTTCGCTATCTTCAGAAAGTGTTGACTCTTAGTTTGTCAAATGGATATTTTGAAGCTCGCCCTCATAGATTAATTTGATTGGGTCAAGTTATTTGAATTTGTGGATGTTATGTTATTCTAGTCAGTTGATCTCCCCTTACTGTAACACTAGAGAAAAAAGGTTGCC
This sequence comes from Capsicum pubescens, assembly GCA_030864215.1. Taxonomy (NCBI): domain Eukaryota; kingdom Viridiplantae; phylum Streptophyta; class Magnoliopsida; order Solanales; family Solanaceae; genus Capsicum; species Capsicum pubescens. The sequence continues at coordinate 221,050,859 of CM061540.1, read as the reverse complement.
AACGAAACATGACATCAAGGGGGTAAGAAGTCCCCATTTATTTTTGTTCATCATTAGAAGTTATTCAATTTTGTTTTTCATTATATTTTCTATTCATTCATTTTTTGCGATTTGCAAACATTTCGTATTTGCTCTTATCATTAACGGAGCTCTATCAGGAAATGGATTGCTTTTCATTCTTTCAAACTCAAGAAAAGAATATAAGTTTACCCTAACTTCCGACTACTATTAGAGTTACCATCAGAATGGTGCTACGGTGACAAAAATGCTTTTATTCTTAACGACAAGACGAATATTAGATTAAAAATTTAAGGGTGAAAATGTTATCCCTCTATCTCAATTTATGTAATATCTTTTGGATTTTGGAGTCAAATATTTTAATGTTACAGTGAATTCGAATATGAAATTTTAAGTTTTTAAAAATAAAATTTACATAATTTGAAAGTTTCATAAAAAGTATCATAATTCATAATATTAACAATTTAAAATATTTAATAGACATATGGAAAGAAAATTATACTCCCTCTATTTCTTTATAATTGCGTATTCTTTTTAGAGTCAAACGATACAAACTTTGATCAACATTTTAAGATATATTTCTTAATCAAATTTAAAAAAAATTGTAATTTAGTAGTACTTTTCATGTAGTTTTTGAATATTTAAATTTTAATTTTAATACAGTGAATTAATTTAATCCGATTTAACTTTAAAACTTAATCAAATTAACTCAAAAAAAAAAAGGAGGGCTATTAAAAAGAAATAAAGAAAATAGTTAAGAAAAAGTTGATATAGTATGAATCTGGAAATTTAAAAATATCACGTAAAAAACATGAGGATTCAATTTCAGGTAATTCAGGAAAAATTCGCCCCCTTTTATTGAACTGCAGGTACCTGCTTCTTCAGCTAGATAGGCCAGAGATCAGTTACGTCTACAGAGAGCAGAACAGGCTAGCTGATGGCCTAGCATGAAAAGCTACTGCTACTGCTCTACCATCCAGTCTACTTCCTAGTAGTTCAGTAATGGCTACTATTACTACTTTTTGGACGCCTCCTCCAGATCTGGTGCACCTTTTGGAAGCTGACAGACTAGGAAGTTTTGCTACTAGATGCGTCAAAACAATGACTGTTTTACCGCCTAGTTCTTATGTAAATATTCCTACACTTCTAAAAAAAAGGTAAAAACCGACCACAAATTGTGATCGGAAAAAACCGACCACTAGTGGTCGGATTTTATTTTTTAAAAAAAAAAAGCGACCACAAGTGGTAGCATTTTATTTTAAAAAATCAAAATAATTATTAAAATAATTTTAGTATTAATTATTATTTATTTTGCAAATAAAAAACAAAAAAATCGACCACTAATGGTCGGTTTTAAAAAAAAAAATTATTTAAAAAACCGACTTGAATAATTTTTAATTTTTTTTTTAATTGATATGATTATTATTATAATATTAATTTAGAATCGATGTTGGGTCCGTGCTTTGCACGGGCTTCTTCTCTCTAGTTTAAAATATAACAGCGACCACTTGTGGTCGCTTTTAAAAAAAAAAAAAAAATGGACCACAAGTGGTCGGTTTTGTATTATTTTATTAATTTTTATTTGAAAAATAAATAATAATTAATAATAAAATTATTTAATTAATTATTATAATTTTTTTAAAATATAAAAGCGACCACTTGTGGTCGCTTTTTTTTAAAAAAATACAAAAACAAAAAAATTGACCACCAGTGATCGGTTTTTTTGATTTTTTCTTTTATAAAATAATCAAAAAACCGACCACAAGTGGTCAGTTTTTTTTTATATTTTTTAATTATTTTTTTCAGATACCGTCCACTAGTAATTGTTTTTTTAATGTGATATTTTTTGAATTTTAAAAATTAAATAAATTTATTTTTTTAAGTAATTTTTGCATATATTCTTAAAATATACTAAATTATCAATTATTATGATTTATTATTCAAATATATAATTTTATTTCAAAAATTTAATTCACGATCAAAATTAAACTCTACAAATATATAAATTAATAAAGAGTCTGAAAAATCAAATTCGATGGGCCTATATTACTGTTTTTCAGATAACACGGGCTCAGTATATGTTATTTTTTATCTCAAATAATGTGATCCAAATAGAATTTAGATAATCAATCATACTCTTAATACGTTTTTAGATATTTTAAGTTGTTAACTATTGTAGTTTATAATTTTTTTTTGTTTTCAAATAATATATGTTACTCTCCTTGTCCAAACTTTTGTGGCGTTGATAGTCAATTATATTTTAAAAATAATTTAAGTTTTTAATTATTGTGATTTATTATACTATTCTTCTATTCCAATTTAAATGTCATTGATATAATTTTGAGAGTCAATCAAATATTTTATATCTTTTAAAAACTTTCAAGTTGTTAATTATTGTGATTTATAATATTTTTTACGTACTTTTTGAAATATGTAACATATTTTAAGTTGTTAACTATTGTAATTTATAATACTTTTTATGTAATTTTCAAATAATATATGTTACTCCCCTTGTCCAAAATTTTGAGGCATTGATAGTCAATTGCATATTTTAAATAATCTAAGTTTTTAATTATTGTGGTTTATAAAAATTTTCCTTATATTCCAATTTAAGTGGCACAATGCTTAGACTATAATAATTAATTAGAGGTGATATAGTAAAATTACGATTGAAGCAAAGAAACAAACATGTCTTAAATTATTCACAATAACTAATAAGAAGTGATATAACAAAATTACTACAAAAAGTACGTGTGATTATTTTTTTAAAATCAGCCTCATATAAGACGTGAAGTTAATTTAAAACATCAAAAGTTAACTTATCATTTTATATCTATTTTATTTTATTATTAAATATATATTTTTATAATATTTAGATGACTTATAATAATTAATTAGGATGATATTTAGTAAAATTACGATTGAAACAGTTGAAGCAGTGTCACGACCCAAAATAGGATCATGACCGGCGCTAAGGAGTTAGAACTCCAAAGCAAGCCTCGACAGAATTCTACAGAAAATCGGGCACAATTTCCCCTGTTTTTGGGCCTAACAAGAAATATTTCCTGCCTCAATTCAACGACCAAACAACCCAACAGCACAACCATCACACAAACACCAACACAATTCACCATAGATCATCAACAAACAATACGAAATCCTTCTCCAAAATAAAAGGAAGTCAAATACTCCACAAATCCAAAATAATGAAAGAATACTCAAGCTCTAAAGACATGACTAAGGAGCAACTAAGAGTTTTCAAGAAAAAGAAACATAACGAATAAATAAACTATAGCCCACGTGAACAATTGTGGGGCTCACCAGGAATATGCTACTCGGATCCTCTAGCCAACGCGATCCTCACCGTCACTTGCGCTCTCTGAAAAATAATAGCGAGGAGTGAGACGCTAACTCAGTGAGTAATAACACTTAACCACAACCGTTTTAATGGGGACAAGTCAGAAAACATCATAAAATAAATGCCCTTTCAGAAAATAGTAACAATAAATAGTATCATTGCTTCATGTAAGAAAAGTGAACCAATAGTTCAGTAATAAACTCATAAAGCATCGTATCATATCAAATATTACATATTTGGGAGGCTTCCAAGAATGAATCATGTAATCAGTGTGGCATTCTTCTTCATCAAGAATAGCCCATAACAGTGGACCCCTCATAAAGGAATCAAATATCATATCATTATCAGTATGCTAGTTCTACCTTCCCACTAGCGAGGGCTGTAATAGTCATCAGTAAATATAAGGTGCACCAGGTCTAACGATTCCGCCATTAGCTACGAGATTCAATCAAGGTCTACTCCCATTCAAAAATTCTTTGTAAACAATAGAATATTCATATGAAAACATCTTTCATAATAGAACATAACTTTAAAATTCATATCAATAATAATACATGTAAACTTGAGTAAAACAAATATCAAAAATACTTATTTCTTATGTAAGTGAAGAATATTCACAATAGTAATATCATATCTCAAATAACCATATCAATATCATATTAAGTAAAGAACTTGCCCCACAGGCAATTTAAAAGCATTTCGTAAACTCATTATTTCATCAAAATCATCAAAGCATTTCGTAACTCATAATTTCATCAAAATCAAGTATAAATATGCAGTTAACAAACACAAATTATGGTAAGATTACTACTCACAGTACAATTTTTGGAATACCAACTTGTCACCTCGAACAATTGATAGGACTCCCTTCGATCGAATTTAAAATCATATCATATCAATCTTAAGTTAATTCTCTTATTTTAGACTAACTCGTGGTAAAATTAGACTATCCACCCTTCAAGGTTTCATGGTAACTTTCAATTCATCAAACTTTGTATTCCAAAACAACCCATATGGTCCATAATTCTTATCTTTAGAAACTAAATTTCAATACCCAAAATAAATTATCAAGACCAAAAATCACGATAAAGATATAGGAACAAATTTACCTTAACCCGCAATAATTTTCCAATCAAAACTTGAATTTTTTCCTTTTTATTTTTCCACTGCACGATCAACTTTGGTTTGGTATTCCTTTTCCTGCGTTGGCGTGAGTTTAGGCAGAAGTACTGCCTTACTATATTTGTTATTTCTTTAGAGTTAATGGGCAGAAGCCCTTTATATCATATCATATATATATATATATATATATATATATATATATATATATATATATATTCATTCCAATTCCAATTAGAATTGGGAAGAAAGCCCGACCTTTTTTCCTTTCCTTTGTAAATTGGGCTTTAGCCCAAATTCTTTTCCTTTTTTTTTCCTTTTTCAATTATAACTACTCACTAATTATAATTTTGGGTATTACAAACAGACATGTCATATGTGTGTGTGTGTGTATAGGTATATATATATAGTATATACATATAATATAGTGAACGTATACTAATGACACAAGATAAACCAACCGATAATTCAACTGAGTATTTGTAAATTACGTTACGCTGTATATTATTATGGGGTAGTAAAATCGGGTATGTAATGTATATAGTATGTATTTGAATGTTGATAGTCAATTGAATATATTTATATAGATATATATACGTATATCTAGTGTAGTGATGAAATAGATATACTATTTTGTGTCAATACAATATTGAGACACATATATTATTGAAGTTGTAATAATATAAGACAAGTATTACGAGGTATATATACATATATCTTATATAGTGACATATGCAGTAATCAAAAGCTCGATAATTGAATTTATATATCAAAATATTTTGAATAATGCACTGATATCATACTATTGAGAAAATAGATATACTATTTTGCGTGAATGTAGATACGTGTATATTGTTGAAGTTGTAATAATGTAAGACAAGTAATCGATAATTTATCTGATTAACACATTATATTACGAGGTATATATATGTCTAATTAAAATCAATAATTTATCTGATTAACACGTATTATGAGGTATAATATTGTGATTAAAATTTAATTAACCAAAAATTTATCGTAATTTGCAAAATTCATTGATATTATCATACGATTGAGGAAATATACTACTCGTGTTAATGTGATGATAAAATAACTAAATATCTGATTTATATATATATATATATATATATATATTTATATATGCACTGTATTAAATTAATTGGATATTGTTATAAATATTATAAAATTTATTAAAAAATTAATTTTTTTATACTTAATCTATTTTAATATTGACATTTTATTACATTTCCTAAAATAGCAACCCTAATTCAATTCAATTTTCCCAACTTATTTACTTTCTAGCCACTTTTTATATATGTCTATGTCAATTTTAGCCTAAATTCATTTCCAATTTGGCCTCAAATTAAAATCCCCAATTTCAATTTCATTTGACTCCTCTCAATTTTAATCATAGTCATTGATCTCATCCAATCAATGGCTGAGATTAAATCCACCATTTATCACACTTTTAAGCAAAATAACTCAAACCCTAATTCATTTTTCACAAAAATAGCCGCACCCTCATCTCCCTCTCTTCTCCCTCTTCCTCTCTCTCTATCAACGATGACGGAACCAACGTTAAGCCGCCAGCCGTCAACGAAATCCCAGCGCCACCAGCCGTCACTGCTCCAGCTTCCTCCGTTAAGCCGCCGCCAGCCGTCACTGCTCCAGCCGGTAGCCATCTTCACCAACGCCGGCAGCACCACCAGCCACCCACCAGCCAGCTGGCAGCCTCCGCTTAGAGGTAAACTCTGTTAACTCCATTAAGATTAACATACAAACTTTGAGGGTTTGTATAGAAACACTATTATTATAGCAACAAAAGGATCCAAGAGGGTTACTACATAGGAGAAAGGAAAAAAAATATTCTTGTAGATACCATTAATCATGGTAAAATCTACAGATATCTACATGAATAAGATAAAAAGTGTCAATCAAAAGAGTTAAAGCAAAGCTCTTTAATCCCATAGATTGAACTAATGTTCTAAAAGATAGGGTCTCTAGGTAAGTTTACTTGTCTTTGAAAGTTTCGAGATATGATCCATAAGTCCCACAGATTTTTAGTCTTCAATGTTTGAAAGATTCCATGTTTTCAAGATAATCATTAAGAACGTGCAGAGTATATTTAGTTATGATTTCATAATAATAAAGATTTACAATATTACGCAATTTTCTTATTTCCTAAAACTCCAATACAAAGAGTCATATAGTATATTTTATTAATATTTCATTTAGAGTTCTCCATTACTATCTGTATTCCTTGTGTTGTATCTTTCTAAATTGTGGCATCAAGACCAGAATTTAGTTTCTTTACTTTTCTAAAAGATAAGGTTGATCTTGCTTAAGGGTTTTAGAGTGTCTATACCTTGAGTATACATAAACTTGTACAATGTGCTCAAAGTTCAGTCATGTTGTAGACATGTAGTAACTTGAAAATGGAGTTGTGTATCTTTTAATCTTCTAAGCTCATTATTTTCGATATTGCAGTTTCCCGTGAGAGAATCTATAAGCAGATTGAAGCTGCCATTTTGAAATATCAAGAAATTAAGAAAATTTTTAAAGGTATGTGGACATAGTGAAGCCGTGTGGGCCCTTGTGCGATTCACTATTGTTGTTATATTTCTTTGATTGTTCATACTGAAGTCTAGTGAAGCCATGCGTGGCCTTGTGCGATTCACTAGCATTGTTCTTGACATCTTGTTGGTTTTGTTGTTGCTTGAAAATTGTATTGTGAACTTGATCTTGAATGTTTAGGGACTTGGTAGGTGTTTTTCTGTTTTGAATGTCATTATATTTGGTGACTTGGTAGGTTGAAAATGATTAAGTGTAGGGACTTTAAGGGTGACACGGTAAGTTGAAAGTGGTTAAGAGTAGGAACTTTGAAGGGAATTTTGTGTTTTGAATGTGACTTGTTTGACGACTTAGTAACTTGAAAATGGTTAAGTCTAGGGACTTTGAAGGGGATTTTTTTTGTTTTGAATGTGGTTTGTTAGGTCACTTAGTTGCTCGAAAATGGTTAAGTCTAGGGACTTTGAAGGGTATTTTTTTGTTTTGAATGTGTTTTTATTTTGATAATTAGTTGCTTAAAAATGGTTTAGTAGGTGACTTTATTTGTTGAAAATGCTTAAGTTTTGGTGACTTTAATAGTGAATTAGTATTTAGGAGGTGATGTGGTTGGTGACTTTATTAGTTGAAAATGCTCAAGTGCCGGTGACTTTAATAGTGAACTTTTGTTTAGAAGGTGATGTTGTTGGTTACTTTATTTGTTGAAAATGCTTAAGTGCCGGTGACTTTAATAATGAATTAGTTTCGTTGGTGCCTTTGATAGTTGTAAAAGCTTAAGTTTTGTTTAGAAGGTGATGTTGTTGGTTACTTTATTTGTTGAAAATGCTTAAGTGCCGGTGACTTTAATAGTGAACTAGTGTTTAGAAGGTGATGTTGTTGGTGACTTTATTTGTTGAAAATGCTTAAGTTTTGGTGACTTTAATAGTGGATTAGTGTTTAGGAGGTGATGTGTTTGGTGACTTTATTAGTTGAAAATGCTTAAGTTTTGGTGACTTTAAAAGTGAACTTTTGTTTAGAAGGTGATGTTGTTGGTTACTTTATTTGTTGAAAATGCTTAAGTGCCGGTGACTTTAATAGTCAATTAGTGTTTAGAAGGTGATGTTGTTGATGACTTTATTTGTTGAAAATACTTAAGTTTTGGAGACTTTAATAGTGAATTAGTGTTTAGGAGGTGATGTGGTTGGTGACTTTATTAGTTGAAAATGCTTAAGTTTTGGTGACTTTAATAGTGAATTAGTGTTTAGAAGGTGATGTTGTTGGTGACTTTATTAGTTGAAAATGCTTAAGTTTTGGTGACTTTAAAAATGAACTTTTGTTTAGAAGGTGATGTTGTTGGTGACTTTATTTGTTAAAAATGCTTAAGTTTAGGTGACTTTAATAGTGAATTAGTGTTTAGGAGGTGATGTGGTTGGTGACTTTATTAGTTGAAAATGCTTAAGTTTTGGTGACTTTAAAAGTAAACTTTTGTTTAGAAGGTGATGTTGTTGGTTACTTTATTTGTTGAAAATGCTTAAGTGCCGGTGACTTTAATAGTCAATTAGTGTTTAGAAGGTGATGTTGTTGGTGACTTTATTTGTTGAAAATGCTTAAATTTTGGTGACTTTAATAGTGGATTAGTGTTTAGGAGGTGATGTGGTTGGTGACTTTATTAGTTGTAAATGCTTAAGTTTTGGTGACTTTAAAAGTGAACTTTTGTTTAGAAGGTGATGTTGTTGGTGACTTTATTTGTTGAAAATGCTTAAGTTTTGGTGACTTTAATAGTGAATTAGTGTTTAGGAGGTGATGTGGTTGGTGACTTTATTAGTTGAAAATGCTTAAGTTTTGGTGACTTTAAAAGTAAACTTTTGTTTAGAAGGTGATGTTGTTGGTTACTTTATTTGTTGAAAATGCTTAAGTGCCGGTGACTTTAATAGTCAATTAGTGTTTAGAAGGTGATGTTGTTGGTGACTTTATTTGTTGAAAATGCTTAAGTTTTGGTGACTTTAATAGTGGATTAGTGTTTAAGAGGTGATGTGGTTGGTGACTTTATTAGTTGTAAATGCTTAAGTTTTGGTGACTTTAAAAGTGAACTTTTGTTTAGAAGGTGATGTTGTTGGTGACTTTATTTGTTGAAAATGCTTAAGTTTTGGTGACTTTAATAGTGAATTAGTGTTTAGGAGGTGATGTGGTTGGTGACTTTATTAGTTGAAAATGCTTAAGTTTTGGTGACTTTAAAAGTGAACTTTTGTTTAGAAGGTGATGTTGTTGGTTACTTTATTTGTTGAAAATGCTTAAGTGCCGGTGACTTTAATAGTGAATTAGTGTTTAGAAGTTAGTTTCGTTGGTGCCTTTGTTAGTTGAAAAAGCTTAAGTATTGGTGATTTTAAAAGTGAATTTTTATTTAGAAGGTGATGTTGTTGGCGACTTTATTTGTTGAAAATGCTTGATCTAATTAGCTGAATCTTATTGATTGCATAGATGGAACATGATTATAGCTGGATATATCACCGGAACAATGATAATAGAATGGGTATTAGGGAGGAATTTGTTGAGGGTGTCAAAAGATTTGTTGAATATGCTAAGACACTTGATCTTTGGACACATTTTCGGGTAATTTGTTGTCTTTGTGTTAGATGTGATGGCATAAATCTTGTAAGTGAAGAAGATATAAAGGAACATCTTCATAGAAAGAGGTTTCACGAGGACTTTTGAAGAATGGTTGGTATTCATAGTGATGTTGTGCAAAATAACTCTGTTGTTGGAGAAAGTAGTAGGTCTGCAGGGCATAATGAATTTCAAGATACTAGGATGACAGAAATGGTGCACGATGCTTTTGGGATACAACACGGGGTTGACTTTAGGAAAAATGTTGAAGATGTTCCTAATAGTGAAGCGGGCAATTTCTATGAAGAACCTAAAAAGTATTATAAATTACAATAGTTAACAACTTAAAATATCTAAAAGAAAAAATAATGTGTTATATATTTCAAAAAGTACGTAAAAAATATTATAAATCATTAACAACTTGAAAATTTTTAAAAGATATGAAATATTTGATTGACTCTCAAAATTATATCCATGGCATTTAAATTGGAATAGAAGAATAGTATAATAAATCACAATAATAAAAAACTTAAATTATTTTTAAAATATAATTGACTATCAACGCCACAAAAGTTTGGACAAGGAGAGTAACATATATTATTTGATTAAAATATAATTGACTATCAACGCCACAAAAGTTTGGACAAGGAGAGTAACATATATTATTTGAAAACAAAAAAAATACTATAAACTACAATAGTTAACAACTTAAAATATCTAAAAACGTATTAAAAGTATGATTGATTATCTAAATTCTATTTGGATCACATTGTTTGAGATAAAAAAATTAACATATACTGAGCCCGTGTTATCTGAAAAACAGTAGTATAGGCCCATCGAATTTGATTTTTCCGACTCTTTATTAATTTATACATTTGTAGAGTTTGATTTTGATCGTGAATTAAATTTTTGAAATAAAATTATATATTTGAATAATAAATCATAATAATTGATAATTTAATATATTTTAAGAATATATGCAAAAATTACTTAAAAAAATAAATTTATTTAATTTTTAAAATTCAAAAAATGTCACATTAATTGATATGATTATTATTATAAAATTAATTTACAATAGATGTTGGGCCCGTGCTTTGCACGGGTTTCTTCTCACTAGTTTAAAATATAAAAGCGACCACGAGTGGTCGCTTTAAAAAAGAATAAAAAAAATTGACCACAAGTAGTCGGTTTTGTATTATTTTTATTTAAAAAATAAATAATAATTAATAATAAAATTATTTAATTAATTATTGTAATTTTTTAAAATATAAAAGCGACCACTTGTGGCCACTTTAAAAAAAAAAAAAAAAAAGCAAACCACAAGTGGTCGATTTAAAAAAAAAAAAATCAAAAAACCAACCACAAGTGATCGGTTTTTTATATATTTTTTAATTATTATTTTTCAAAAACCGTCCACTAGTAATCGTTTTTTTTGCAGAAAAAATTAAAAAATATTTAAAAAACTGACCACATGTGGTCGATTTTTTTTTCCTAAAAATATTTTTCAATTAAAATAAAATAATAATGTATTTTTAAAATAAATATATATTTTAAATAAAAACAACCACTTGTGGTCGGTTTTTTAAAAAGCAACCACTACTTTTCTGGCCACAAATTTTGATCGAAAATTGGAGAAAACCGACCACTTATGGTCGGTTTTTGTGGTTGGTTTTTCTCTTTTTTTTAGTAGTGCTAGTACTTTTGATTTCTATAGATGGCCAGTAAATAATGCACTAGGTGCAGATACTATGGTAGCTACGCTATCAAATGGCTCTCTGTAGACTTTTTGTTATGATGCTAATCTAATAGTATTATCCTTATTAAAAAAAAAAAACCTCACAAGGTCAAGATATGCCAGATCGTAGATTAAGGCAAAGATGTGTGCACATTTATAATAGATGCCACTAATGATGATTTGGTAGAGTGTGTTAAAAAAATAATGAATTTAGTTATGCGTTATTACTTCCTTCATTTTCAAATAATTGAATTATTGGTGTATGACATATTACTTAAAAAAAAATAATTCATGACATAAATTGTAGGTTACATTCCACTATTATCCTTTTAATTGTTCTTAAATTATTCTCCTAGAAAATATGAAGTGCTAAAGAACCTCACTAAATGAAGTGGTAAAATTGAAATAAATTTCCAACATGTCTCTTGAAGAACGAATAATTCATTTATATTGTACATTAAAAAATTACTCAATAATTCATTTATTTTGAAATGGAGGGAGTAATATTTTATTTGGTATATTTTTTTCAACCTATGTATAATTAATATTGGGTATTATAATTGGATAACCAATACCAATTGTAGGGGGTGCTGAATTTCTGTTAATCTTATTCGTTTCATATCTTTTCTCCAATATTCTAAGTATTCATAATTTATCATTTTATCCTATGGTAGTTGTAATTTTACAAATTTCTGTGTGATAACTCTAATTGTACTATATTTGATATGTAATTCTATGTTATCTATGTGATTCATTAACATTTGTTGTCCATGTATAGTTTTATATAAATTATCATTTGTATCTCCTTTTTCTAAGGTTAATTTTATTCTAAATAATCTTTCTTTTAATTGTCTTTTTTCTCTTTTAAGTTGATTATTGTAATTAATTTCTTCATATAACCAACTTTGCCTTTCTCTAACTCTTCTAATATATTCTAACATTTTTAATCTGTATAATATCCACCTGAATAATAATTATCTAGGTATGAATAGTAGCTATCGTCGTCATTTAAGTGTATTCGTTCTAATTCATCTTCTATCCAATTTTCATCTTCAATAGCAAATACCTTTTCTCATATAATTTTTTTTATATCTATCTTTATATCCTTAAGTACATATAAAACAAGTATCTTAAATTCATCCATCATTTCAGTATGTAAGTAAATATTCATTTTTTATATGATGCTATTTTTCAAAATATTCCCTCCATAACAAAATATGATCATCTTAGATCACTATATACTAGATTATTCTTAAACAACATGTTTTTCGATCACTATTAACATGGTAATCTGGATAATTTTTCCCTAAACAGCGCCTCTACTCTGGTTACTCCCCTATCACGGCTTCTCTGTCTCACCGGTTTCACCTTTAGGATGACATAGTTCTTGAGAATTTTTCTCCTTTTCCACTTTGCTAATAAACTTCTTAACATGCTATTCTTCGAATAATTCTACTATAAAGTAACTAATATGAGTTTATTTTATTATATCATGATTGTCAGAAATTTATGAATTTAGTTATTCATAATTATAAATGAAAATATCTGTTCTGGTAGATTTGATAAATCTGTGTTTTGCTTATCCATAGTTTTTCCTTAGAAATATACCTGTTTTTATTAAATATTCAAAAGTTTTTGTGTACAAGAGGGAAGGCTTGCTGTCAACACATGAAAGTCTTACCTTAGATTGTCGTATGGCTTACATATTTATCATCCTAAAAGATGAAAACGCGTAAACTAGTTACACTATTTCTAACTTTACATCTGTCAAAAAGTAAAAGACTAACAATGGTCCTAACTTTACATTTGTCAAAAAAAGTGAAAAACAAATAATGGCAAATGCCAAAAAAACTAAGAAAAGTCAAAAATAGTAAAGACTAATAATGTTACACAATTATTTATGTATCTTAAGTCAAAAAGACTATTCATATGTCATTGCTATGTCATTTTCATAGCTTGTTTCTTTGTTCTTTTTTATTTCTCCATTGCTCTGTTGCTATCTTTCTATCTTCCAGCTGACGTTCTTATCTTCTTTTATTCTAGTTGAACTTCAGGGATCACATTATTTTCTCCATGTCATTTTGAGCATTGGTGGCCTGGATATTTGTATCCTATTAATTTGCAATATCTAGTTAATAATTCTTCTGAAATAAATTCCCTTTTAATTGCCCTTGTAGATGGTTGTTTTTCTGGATTGAACAATGTCATAATCCATTGTTTAACTTCTTCCATATCAGACTGTCGTGGTTTCCTTGAATTTGAATAGATCAATAATTGGTCTCTCGAATAGTAGCTCCATATGGGATTTCCATTGACATAATTGTTTGCTAGTTCTTGAATAATTGTAGTTATTCCTATAATTTGCTTATTTGCATAAAAATCAGGTATCTCAACTTTAGGTATCTCTGGCTGTTGAACAATATCTTCCGATATAATCATATCTCTGGTTAATCCTATTTTTACAACTTGTATAACTGATTTAATTTCGTCATATAATATCTCTGCTGGTGCAGTATAAAACTTTATAAAAAATAATTTTCTTTGGTTATTTTCTTTTAAGTGGCGAATGCTCTATATAATTCTGGTATAGTTGTTAGTTTATCTCCTTCTTTGGTATATATGGTATTTAATAGTCCATAACTGAAACAAGTTTTAACTAAATTTGGGTTAGTTTTTGGTAATGCGATTAACTTGTTGTAACCTTGTAGTTTTTGGGTTATATAGTTTGTGTTTGGTTCTTGGATATCTGTGGCTCTGGGTCTAAGGTTTAGGTGAGTCTGTATTTTGTGGATATTTTCTATGTATGCTCGAGTTATATTGTTTTAGGCTTTTTTTTATCTTGGTTTAAACTTTCTCGATATGTGGTAGTTTGTGGGGGTATGAACATGAGGTCTTTTTGTGTTTCTGGTATAAATGGTTTTTCAAATATCTTGTTCATGTTCATGTTCTGATATCTTTGTCCACTAACTCCTTTGCTTATACCAGTAGTTGTAGATTGATAAACGTTATAGGTTTTATGGAGAGCCCCAACGTCTCCTTTTATCTCTAGAATTTTATTGTCTTCCGATCGACATTGCTCTGCACACTGCTGAGTTATCTGAGTCATAGCTTCAGACTTCAGTTTAACTTCATTAGTCTTTAGCTTTTCTATTTCATTACCCATACTGTCCACTTTCAGTGAAAGTGTAGTTAGGGTTTTGAGTATCTTTTCTAAAGCATCATCTTCTATTATATCGGTCTGTGTAGCTTTGTCTTGATATGTAATCTGCAATAACATTTTTGTTAGTACTGATTACTTCAATTGTAAACGTAAAATTTAATATATTCAATGCTAATCTCTGAATTTCCTTCGTTGTAACTGAATTTTGTATTTTTCTTGTTAACCACCATCGTACCTGTGTATTATCTGTTCGTACAATAAATTTGTTATATACAATATATGGCTCAAATGCTAATAAACACTTATATAATGAACAAAATTCTTTTCTATTTATTTTCTATTTTATTTTTGTTTCATTAAACGTTCCTGAGTAGTATCTACAATGATGTTCTAATTTTTCTTCTTCATATCTATATTTAAGTACTCCTCCATAATTATATTCACTTGCATCTGCTTCTACTATATATGTAAATTTTTTATTTTTGTCTGAAAATTATAATTTTGGTAACTCTTTACAAAGTATTTTTATTTTCTGTACTTGTTTTTTATCTTCTTCGTTGTAATTATATTCTACATTCTTTTTAAATTTTTTCTCTAATGGTTTTAGGTTTTTTGCTAATTTTGGTATATATTCTCTTACTTGGTTTACTAATCCTAAAAATGATTGTAATTTCTTTTTTGTATCTAATTCTTCTTTTGAATTTATTATTTTTTGTACTATATGTTGTTGCATTTTTACTCCACTTTTATCTATTTGTATTCCTAAAAACTCTATCTGATTTTTCATAAATTCAGCTTTTTTTTCACTTAAACTTATTCCTGAATTTTCTATTATACCTGCAAATTGTTCTAGTAATTTTAAATGTTCCTCTTTAGTTTTTGTATATAGTAGTATATCATCTATGTATATTATACAATTAGGTAATTGTTTGAAATAGTTATCCATAAAATGTTGATATCTATCTGGTGCATTTTTATATCCAAATGGTAATACATTTCATTCGTAAAATCCTTGTGGTACTATAAATGCAGTTAATTTTTTAGATTCTTCTTCTAGCTTTAAATGGTAAAATCCTGATTTACAATCGAACTTACTAAAATAGTTATATCCTTGTATCTGTCTTATTTTTAATATTTTATTTGCTATTGGATAATTATATGTCATAGTTTTTGCATTTAGGTTTCTATAATCAATAATCATTCTACTTTTTCCTCTTTTTTGTTTACTATGTTTATTTACTATAAATGTTGGGCTATTGTGTTTACTATTACTTTTTTGTATGTATTATTTTTCTAATAATTCATCTATATGCATTTCGAATTCTTTTAAATCATCAAAGTTATATATTAATGGTTTTTGAGTTATTATACTATTTTTATCTATTCACTCAATTTTTAGAGTAGTCTTATGTTTTTTCCATCCTTTTAATGGATCTTCACTGTATAGTTGTCTTAATTTTTTCTTTATTATTTCGATCTTATATATTGAAAATATAGTTATTTCTTCTTTATTTATTGAAAATATAACTAGTTCTATTGTGTCTTCAGTATTTCTTATATTTTCTAATTTTTGTGTGATTTTTTCACTTCCTTTTATCCAATCAGTTTTCTTTCTTATTTTATTAATAACTCTTTTTGCTCTTACTTTTTGCTTACATGGGGTTGTAAACCACCAGTCTATATTAGTTATTATATGTGGGTATAGTTTATCTAAAAATGACATTCCTAAAAGCATATTTTTTGTTGTTAGTTCATAATTATAGATCTCTTCTATTGTTAATATTTTATCTCATATTTGTATTTTTGTATTTCTAGCTTTATAGGTAATTAAGTTTCCTTCATTATTAAATTCTTTGACTACTATTGGTGTTTTTAGCTTATCCCATTTGTTTTCTGGTAAACAGTTATATCTACATAAGTTGGCTTTTGCTCCTGTGTCTATCATAGGTGTATAATATATGTTATAATATTCTTCTACTATTATTTTCATAAGTACATATATTTTTATGTTAATGTTCTTTTTATCAACAATTTTTCTCTATTATAGGTTGTGGTTAATTGTGTATGTTCTATATTGTAGGGTTTTACTTATTCTAACCATTTTATTCCTAATATTATGTCTGTTTTTTTGCATATCTTCCTTTATTTCAAATTCTATTTTCATTTTTCTAACTCCTATTATTATTTTCTTTTCAGTTGTTTCTTTAATAGTTATTAAACTTCTTGGTAGATCAGGGCATATATTACTATTAGATTTTATTTCTTCATTTTTCACTAGGTATTTTGTTATATGATTTTCTTCCTGTCCTGTATTTAAGAGTATTAAATATTCTTTTTCATTTATTGTTCCCGTTATATAATATTGAGTTAAATTAAATGTTGAAGTTATTTCATAATTTGTTCTTTTCGATGATCCTGATGATTCTATTTTTTCAAAAGCTATTCTTTTTGTTGTACTTATTCTATCATTTATTATTTCTAAATCTTCTTCTATATCTATGTCTTTGTACCTATAATCATTGTTATCAATTGTTTTTACAAATTGTTCAAAAGGACTTTCTATTTGTATTTTATTAATTTTATTTCTTTCCGTTATTTTATGTTTTGTTGTTAATACATATAGATTTTTACATCTTGCTGTAAATATTTTACTTCCTGGGGTTAGCTCTATTCCTGATATTTTCCAATATAATACTAATGATTTATTTATGTTTCTATCTGTTATTGCTACTGAATAATTCATACTTATTATAAATTTAAATTTTTGGTATATTAAATTTCCTCTTATAGAAGTTATTATACTTTTTTCTATAGGTTTTATAATTCTATCACCTGCTAAATATAATTCTATTGGTGTATCTATTCCTTCTCTAAAACATGTTTTTATTAATATTTTCGTTCCTCCAAGGTGTACGTATTTTATTGGGTCTTTACTTTTTATATCGTTTATTTCTTTATTAATTATTCTCTTTGTTACTAGTGGTATACTAGCTCTACCTTTTGCATATCTACAGTCTATTACATGTTCTTTTTGACTTACTACGTAATATTCTTCTTTTCGTCTACTAAATATGTTTTTTATTGTTGGCATTTTAAATATTTTCTCTACACTTAAATCTAATTCTTTTCCTTTTATCTCGTCAAATATATTATTATCAAATATTATTTTCTGATCTGTTCCTTCTTCATTTAAATATTCTTCCTTTGTTATTATTTTTATATCTTCTTCAGTCATTTGATTCATCTGATTTACTATCTATTCCATTATCTGTTTCATTTTCTGAAATTTCATATATACTATCTTCACTTTCTAATTCGTAATCTATATAATCTATTTGCATATATTCTGCATTTTCTATCTTTATTTCTGATATTTGTTTCTTTTTTGGATCTTTAGGCATTTTACAATCTCTAGCTAAATGTCCTAGTTTTCCACAATTATAACAAGTACATTCTTTTATAGATTTCTTTCTCCTATATGGTCTTTTATATTTATAATTTTTTATATAATATCTTTTTCTTGGTTTCTTATATTTATATTTCGACTTTTTATTTCTTATGTCTTTTCATTTTCTTATAATATTTTTCTTCACATTCAAATTGAGGTGTTATTTTATCCTTGCAACATGTTAAATTCCTTATTAATGTTTTTTCCATTTTTATTTTATTTCTTCTCTGTATTTTTCACATAGATTTCTATACCATTGTTGTAGAAATTTTATTCTTGCTCCTAGGATATCTACTATTTTTGCTTCATCCCAACTCTTTATTATTTTTGAGCTAAATGGTTCAGGTAATTTACTAAAATATAATCTTCTTACTTCTTTACTTTCTTCGATATTGTATGTTCCCTTATAGTAGTATTCTTTAAATGCACACGTATATTCATCTATATAGCACATATTACATATTGCTAGTTTTAACATTAAATTCCTATTTGTATCTTTTTCTTTGTTTTGTTCTTCTTCTTCTTCTGTTGTCATACTGTTAAATTCATCTCTTATAGCTATTTCATATTTGTTCAATATGTCTATAGGTGTTAGTTTAGTTACTGTTGTTCCTTCCGTTTTTTTATCAGCCCTTAATACTTTTTTACTATCTTCAGTTAAATTTAAAAATCATAATTTTGCTATTCTTATTAGTGTTCTTTCTATATATTCTAGTGTATCTGTTGCATTTATACCATTGTCTAATAATTGTTTTGTTATATATCCTATCCATAATTGTATCATTTTATCTACATCTATTACACAGTCTAAGTCTAAGAAGTTATAATTTTTATTAATTATTTGTTTTGGTGTCCATTTGTTATATTCATCCTTATATCTTTTAAACTTATCTTTATAATAAATATGTAGGTTTTCTTATTTCTGATGTACTAGGTATTATATTTTCATCGTCTTTTTTATCAAGAGTGTTTATTTTCGTGTTTGTATTTTCTAAGTTTTCTTTATTAATTACTTCTTGTTTTTCATTTATTTCTAATTTTTCTATATTTGTTAAGATTTCTGTATATATTTCACCATCTTCTGAATCATAATTATCTGTTTCTTCAACATCTATTGTATTTATTTCAATTTCATTAGTTTCTAATTCTTTATTTTCTATTTTTTCTTTAAATTGATTTATCTCAGTTAATAATTTGTGTTCTTTATCCTTTTCTTCTTTTTCTTTCTATCTTTTTTCATACAGATCTTTTAGCATTTGTAGTTCTTTCTCTAATTCAGCAATCCTGTTATTTTTAGTTTCTTCTATTTTTCGTATTTTTTATATAGTCTATTACTTTATTTTATCTATTTCTTTTTTCCTGTCTATTTCTTCATTTTCTCTTGCTATTCTTACCATAACTGTTAATTTATCTTCTAATTTCAATTCTTTTTTTTGTAACATTAAATATAAATGTTCAACTATTTTCTTATATCTTCTTCCTAAATTAGAAAATACTATTCCTATTTTTAATCCTTCGTGATTTTCATATGTTTTTTCATCTATTATAAATTCTTCTTTGTTCATTTTATCTACTTGATAGTGTATAGATCATGTTTATATATGTATTCTAGATTATCTATTTGTGATTCTAAATATGATATTTCTTCTTTTTGTGTTTTTATTGATTTTTGACATACTCCAACAATTATGTTATATTGTAGTCTTTCTTTTCTTATTTTTAATTCTATTCGTTTCTCAGATATTATTTGTTTTAGTTCTTTATATTTTTGTGATTTTGTTATGTTATTCATCTGTACAATATTTATAATATTTTGGCGGATACCGAAATCTGATTTTATCATAATTAGGTAGTATGTATCTCATTCTTCTAGATTTTAAATGAATTATTAATTTTGACTCATTGCTAGATATTAAGGTAATTAAGTAAGCTAATTTGTGGGGGTTTTCTTTTGTTTTATTTAACTTCTTATATTCTGGGTAGTAACTAGTTAATTTTTTTTTAATTTTTCTAAAAGTTTGTGTATTTTTAAATGGTTTTCTCATATTTAACAAATAAATAACAACATAGTTAACAAGATAACGTAATTAATAATATTAACAATTAAGTTAACATTTCTCATAATTAACACATTTTATCATAGTATTTCAAGTTTTCAACACATGCATTACCTTATTAAATGACAAATTTACCCCTTAATTTTTTTCGATTCCTTTTCTGTTGTTATCCTAATATACTCATAGCACTGAAAATTAAATTTCATAAATGATATTAAATTATTGTAAAGTATCTTATCTTTTGAATGTTTATGCTCAAGGAAATTGAATACTATAATTTGCTCAAATTTTATCTCTGTTTGATTTTTTTTTGTTTTTCTGATTTCTTTCTCTATTTCCGACAGAAAGTTTGTCGGTGTTGTTGTCAGGATTTTTAATTTGAATGAAGTGAAAATTAATTTTCTTTCTACAACAGTTATTGTTGCTGCTACTTCTACACTTGAAAAGAAAGTGTAGAAAATTAAATGAAAGATATTTTAATAAATAATTATTATTTAATAAAATTATATTTTATATGTTATTTAATATATAAAATTAAACAGTGTATAGAAAAATATTGCTCATATAATTAATATAAATATAATTAATACAAATATTACGAATACAATCATTACCTTAATTGGAGTACTGATTACATCAATCATTGATTTGCTGGAATGATAACTCAGGTTCTCATGAAAATATGGCCCCAAGAAAGAAAGAAAAAGAAAAAGCTGTGATGGCCATATGGCAATCAGCTTTATAAGTAGGCCCTTCCTCCACCATCATATTAAAAGTCAAAAAGACATAAACACCAAAGGAATTTTGATCATTTTGACGATGAATATAGAATTCAGTTAACCTGATACCTGGAGTCTTATATCGTCACTAACGAAGGATCATACTCCCTGTGTCCCATTTTGTATTAAAAAAAGGACACACTCCATTTTATATGATAATTAAGAAATCATATATTAAATAATAAATTTTATTATTTTACTCTTTATTTATATTAATAATAATATTCATTGGGCATGGGATAAATTTTTCGTGTTGGCTCAAATTTTTGCTAAAATAGAATTCAGTTCACTTGATAGCTGGAGTATTATATCATCACCAAGAAAGGATCACTCCCTGTGTCCCCATTTTGGATGGACGCATTCCATTTTATATGATGATTAAGAAATTATCTATTGAATGATGAATTTTATTATTTTTTACTTTATCCATTTTAATGATATTCATTGGGCATAGAAATGGACATTTGAATTATAATTGTTTACATTTAATATATGCTATTAATTATAGGTATAAAAAAATTAATTAATTCTATCCTTATTTAATAAGTGATTAACTAATATAGGATATTTATTTTTAGTAAGTTAACTAATTAAAATGAGATAGAGAGTACGTTTTTATCTTGAAATAATTTAATTTAAATTTCTAATTGTATCATTAATGGGATTACTTTTAGTAACACAAATGTCTAAGTAAAAATTATTTTCGATCATAAGTTGGAAAAAATCTGTTGTATTTCTCAAATTATGTGCTCAATAGAATAAGCCATTTAAATTAAAATGAAAAAAATATCTTGTATTGGGGATAATTACGGATTATATAAAGGATACTTGATTGTGACAATCATAGATGATGGAATCAACAAAGATTTGACCTTTTCGAACTGTGTCTTAAAACAAATTCTACACTCAATGCAATAGAGAAATCAATTTTCAACACAAAGTACCTGTAAGGAGCGACGAAGAGGCCTTGCAGGACCACGAGAAGCATGGGAATGATGCCATGGAGTTTGCCTCCAAGCAACCTTACCATCACTTCTAGCACTGATTTTACACCCTGAAACCACCAGCTCTATGCTCCACAGGTCAGGTCTCTTTTGCCACAGCACGAATCCTCCCATTTTTCACACTCTTAATCTTCATCACATTGCCCTTGTTCAAACCCATACCATCTGCTGCAGTAAACTCAGACGCCACCATCTTTATCTTTCCCATTGAGTACATACTATCAATGGAATTCAGAGCACGTTCTCCCCCAGCTGCTGCTATGTACTGTTGTACTATGTATTTCGCCATTGAAGCCTCCTGAACATGCATGTTGAAGATATAATTAAGTAAACAAAATGTGTCATTCCTGACTTATATATTTAGAGTTTTTGAACATTGAATTCAACATGATATCAAAGTAGATAAAAGATTCTTGGTACAAATTTCATCATGATCACTAAAGTCAGGATTTTGCTCAGGTGAATTTAAAATAATATAAAAAGGTGAACACACGATGAAGTCAAGATGTTCACATATATTGTACTATACATATTAAAAGCAAACAAGAGGTCTTTGGTACAAATTTTATCGTTACTCATTGCCAATTTATATTTACTTTAATTTTTTCATGTTTAGCCCATGAACATGTATCCGAATAAGGCCAGTGAAGGAGTTGAAAATATAATTTAAATAAAGAAAAATGTGTTGTTTAATAAATTTAACTTTTAAATGAGATGGTAAAAGAATTCGATGGTAAATATTTTCTTTTAACTAACAATAGCATTAAGATGAAGAACTGTAAACTTACGATGGGATGATCATTGATCTTAGTGTTGAAAGAGTGTTGGGAACGGATAGGATGAGGGATCAAGGGAGCACCAACCACGCCAAGCAAGAGTTGAATTTCAGCATTCCGGCTACCAAATATGGAAGCAGCTGACTTGTCGTCATTGTGATATTTCATGTTCTGCCGTGTCCTGTGCTTAGGAGAAGCAAACATTTCTTCTGGGATGGAGACTTCCAGCACTGTTTCAAGCCCATCTTCTCTATCCAAGTTTGGGCAGAGTGTCCTCATCTGAATACAGAGAAAGAGAAAATAAATGATTCTGATGAATGATTGAAACAATTGTTATGGACGAGAGATGGGGCAATTGATAACAAGGATTTTATTTTTGTGTTGATGGGGTAGGGGGTCGCTTTTGGGGGTTAGGAAGTGAAAAAGCGACTAGTGGAGTGCCAAAAGAAAGATATTGGATTCAAAAGGATTTGGGGGAAAAAAAGATAATTAATTTAATTTTAAACTAAGGGAGGACCAACCGACAGTGGACGGCCACCACCCGACGTGATTTACGACGTGATAGCACGCACTTCTCTTTCTCTCTTTTTGACGGTTGGTCGAAATATCATTAGGGGATTGAGGAAAAAAAAAAAAAAATAAATTAATTTTATATCATTTATTTCTTTATTAATTATCTTTTTTATTACTAATGGTATACTAACTTTATCTTTTGCATATCTATAGTTTATTACATGTTTTTTTTTGCTTACTACGTAATATTTTTTTTTTTCCTAGTAAATATATTTTTTATTGTTGGTACCATTTGGAGGGGGTGCGGATTAGGTGCGATAATTTTACTAGATAATAAATACGTAGGTATTCAGGGGGTGCAGATTTGTGAATATTATTGATTGAAATAATTTTATTTTTATTTTCTTGACTTAAGATGTTTTATTAATTCATATTCTAGATTAGATATTATCGTAATTAAATTATCTAGTGTTTTAGGATCCTCGTTAGTATCATGTAACCTTTTGTATTCTAGGTATAAACTATATAGTTGAGTTTCTATTTCTTTTAATAATTTATTCTTTTCCTAAGATATATTTATTAATTTGTGTAGTTTATTATTTTATCCTATTGAAATTTTAACAATTTCTGTGTAGTATTTTATTCTAACTTTGCTATATTCAATGCGTAGGTTTATGTTCTTTATCTGATTAACTAGTATTTGTTGTTCATGTATAGGTAATTTTCCATCTGTATTAAATAATTTTTCGTATGTATTAAATAAATTATTATATGTATCTTCTTTTTCTAAGGTTAATTTTATTTTAAGTAATTTTTCTTCTAGTTGTCTTTTTTCTATTTCAAGTTGATTTCTGTAATTAACTTCTTCATATATCCACTTTTGCCTTTCTCTAATTTTTTTTATATACTCTAACATTTATTTATTCTGAATAATATCCATCTGAATCTAAGTAATATTGATGTTCATAATATATGCGTAAGTTTTCTATACTGTTTAATAATTCTTCCTCTTCATAATCTTGTAATTTTTTCCATATTATTTTTTTTATGTCTATAATTTCTATATCTCTAAGTATATATAAAACAAGTATTTTAATATCATCTGTCATGCTTTTTCATAATATTTTCTAGTTGTTTGTTTTAGTCTAAGTAATTCTTGCATATTTTCATTAAGAAATTCTATATATTTTATATCTTTAGTTTCCATGTATTTGACTAAATTTGTTTTCATTTGTTTTTCTACTAATTGTATATTTTTCATATCTTTTTTCCAAAATTCTAGCTATATGCGATTTATCATAGTTGATGTGTACGTAGGTATTAATAAGAGTAATTAGGTAAGTGTGGTATATAATTTATTCTAGCTATATAATTTATACCGAATATTTTTTCTAATATGATTTTCCTTATATCTATTATTCCTATATCCTTAATCACATACAAAATAAGTATTTTAAATTTATCTACCATTACATCAGTCAAATAATTATTCATTATCATATAATTGCTATTTTCAAAATATTCCCTTCAATCATATACATAACAAAATATGGTCATCTTAGATTACTATATACTAGATTATTCTTAAATAACATGTTCTTCAGTCACTATTAGCATGGTAATCTGAATATTTTTCCCTTAAACAGCGCCTCTACTCTGATTACTCCCCACCACGGCTTCTTACCTCATTGGTTTCACCTTTAGGATGGCATAGTTCTTTGGGATTTTTCTCTTTTTCCACTCTACTAATAAACTTCTTAACATATTATTCTTCGAATAATTCTACTATAAAGTAACTAACATGAATTTATTTTATTATACCATGATTGTTGGGAATTATGAATTTAGCTATTCATAATCATAAATAAATATACCTGTTCGGGTAGGTTTGATATTTCTAAGCTTTGTTCCTCCATAGATTTTTCCATTGAAATATACCTGTTTTTTAATAACTAAGAAAAATATTTGTTGTGGACAAGAGAGTATTTGTGCTTCAACGCATGAAGGCTTGCTTTCTCTGCTGCCTTCTATGCCTCTATTTATAATGAGAGCATGAATAATTTACATGGTTCTAATGCTACAAAAGAAAAAAGGTTATCCTAATATGTTTTTACACGTTTCCTCTATACATTTGTCTTAAAAAGTCAATAATTGTAAAAGTTAATAAATGAAACAAGAAAAAGTCAAAAAGGCTATAGTAAGCCTATTTACATGATTCACGTATTTCAAGAGTTAGCCTTTTCTTTTCTTCATATGCCGCTTTCTTCCTTTAATGCTTTATTTTTTTTTATTTTTGCTCCGTCTTCTTTTTATCTTTTTGTCGTATCTGTTGATTTTTTTATCTTCTTTTCAGCTGGCATGCTTATCTTTTTTATTCTTTTATTCTAGGCGGACTTCTGGGATAATATTATCTTCTCTATTACATCTCGAACATTGATGGTCTGGATATTTGTGTCCAATTATCTTGCAATATCTTGTCAATAATCCGTTTGAATTAAATTCTCTCTTAATTGCTCTTGCAGTAGATTATTTTTTTGGGTTAAGTAATTTCATTATCCATTGTCTAACATCTTCCATATCTGTTTGTCGTAGTTCTTTTGAATTTGAATAAATCATCTGATGATCTCTTGAATAATAGCTCCATATTGGGTTTCCATTGGTATAATTATTTGCTAATTCTTGAATAATTCTAGCTAGTCTAATGAGTCATTTATTTGCGTAGAAATCAGGTATCTCAATTCTGGATATCTCTGGCTGCTGCACAATATCTTCTGGTATAATCATATCTCTGATTAATTCTATTTTTACAACTTGTATAACTGGTTTTATTTCGTCGTATAATATCTCTGCTGGTGCAGTATAACATTTTATATAAAATAGATTTCCTTTGGTTATTCTTTTATAGGTGGTGAATATTTTATGTAATTCTTCCATAGCTGTGAGTTCTTCTCCGTCTTGGGTATATATGGTATTTAATAATCCATAGCCAAAACAAGTTTTTATTAAGCTTGGGTTGGTTTTGGGTAGTGCAATTAGCTTGTTGTAACCTTGTAATTTTTGGGTTATATAGTTTGTGTTTGGTTCTTTGATATCTGTGGCTCTGGGGTTAAGGTTTAGGAAAGTTTGTACTCTGTAGATATTTTCTATGTATGTTTGGGCTGTATAGTTGTAAACTTTTTTATCTTGGTTCAGACTATCTCGGTATGTGGTAATTTGTGGGGGTATGAACAAGGGGTCTTTTTGTGTTTTTGGTATAAATGGTTTCTCAAATATCTTGTTCATATTCATATTCTGATATCTTTGTCTGCTAACTCCTCTGCTTGTACCTGCAATTGTAGATTGATAAACATTATGGGTTTTATGGAGTATCCTAACGTCTCCTTCTAGATCTGGAATTGTAATGTCTTCCGATCGACATAGCTCTGCACACTGCTGAGTTAGCTGATTTGCAGCTTTAGACTTCAGTTTAACTTCATTAGTCTTTAGCTTTTCTATTTCATTACCCATACTATCCACTTTCATTGAAAGCGTAGTTAGGGTTTTGAGTATCTTTTCTAAAGCATTGTCTTCTATTATATCAGTCTGTGTAGCTTTGTCTTGATATGTAATCTGCAATAACGTTTTTGTTAGTACTAATTACTTCAATTGTAAATGTAAAATTTAATATATTCAAGACTAGTCTCCGAATTTCTTTTGTTGTAACTGAATTTTGTATTTTCTTTGTTAGCCACCAACGTACCTGTGTATTATCTGTTCGTACAATAAACTTGTTATATACAATATATGGCTCAAATGCTAATAAACATTTATATAATGAGCATAATTCTTTTCTATTTATTTCCCATTTTATTTCTGTTTCATTAAACGTACCTGAGTAGTATCTACAATGGTGTTCTAATTTTTCTTCTTCATATTTATATTTAAGTACTCCTCCATAACTACATTCACTAGCATCTGCTTCTACTATATATATAAATTTTCTATTTTCATCTGGAAATTGTAATTTTGATAATTCTTTATAAAGTATTTTTATTTTCTGAACTTGTTTTTTATCTTCTTCGTTATAATTATATTCTACATCCTTTTTTAATTTTTTCTGTAAGGGCTTTAGATTTTCTGCTAATTTTGGTATATATTCTCTTACTTGGTTTACTAATCCTAAAAATGATTGTAATTTTTTTTTTGTATATAATTCTTCTTTTGAATTTATTATTTTTTGTACTATATGTTGTTGCATTTTTACTCCACTTTTATCTATTTGTATTCCTAAAAATTCTATCTGATTTTTCATAATTTCACCTTTCTTTTCACTTAAACTTATTCCCAATTTTTCTATTATATCCGTAAATTATTCCAATAATTTTAAATGTTCTTCTTTGGTTTTTGTATATAATAGTATATCGCCTATGTATACTATACAATTAGGTAGTTGTTTAAAATAACTATCCATAAAATGTTGATATCTACCTGGTGCATTTTTATATCCAAATGGTAGTACATTCCATTCATAAAATCCTTGTGGTACCGTAAATGCGGTTAATTCCTTAGATTCTTCTTCTAACTTTAGATGGTAAAATCCTGATTTACAATCAAATTTACTAAAATAATTATATCCTTGTATTTGTCTTATTTTTAATATCTTATTTGATATTGGGTAATTATAAGTCATTATTTTTGCATTTAAATTTCTATAATCAATAACCATCCTACTTTTTCCTCTTTTTTGTTCACTATGTTTATTTACTATAAATGCTGGACTATTATGTTTACTATTACTTTTTGTATATATTGTTTTTCAAATAATTCTTCTATATGCATTTTAAATTCTTTTAAATCATCAAAATTATATGTTAATGGTTTCTAGGTTATTATGCTATTTTTATCTATTAATTCAATTTTTATAGTGATTTTATGTTTTTCCCATCCTTTTAATGGATCTTCACTATATAATTGTTCTAATTTTTTCTTAATTATTCCTATCTTATTTATTGAAAATATAGTTATTTCCTTTTTATTTATCGAAAATACGACCAGTTCTATTGTATCTTCGGTATTTTTTATGTTTTCTAATTTTTGTGTAATTTTTTCATTTCCTTTTATCCAATCAGTTTTCTTTCTTATTTTATTAATAACTCTTTTTGCTTTTACTTTCTGTTTACATGGTGTTGTAAACCACCAATCTGTTCTAGTTATTATATGTGGGTATAATTTATCTAAAAACGGCATTCCTAAAAGTATATCTTTTGATGTTAGCTCATAATTATAGATTTCTTCTATTGTTAATATTTTATCCCATACTTGTGTTTTTACATTCTTAGCTTTATAAGTAATTAAGCTTCCTTCGTTATTAAATCCTTTAACTATTATTGGTGTTTTTAATTTACCCCATTTACTTTCTAGTAAACAATTATATCTACATAAATTAGCTTTTGCTCCTGTATCTATCATAGGCGTATAATATCTACTGTAATATCCTTCTACTACTATCTTCATTAATACATATATTTTCATTTCATGTTAAAGCTCTTCTTAAGAATAATTTCTCTCTGTTATATGTTATGGTTAATTGTGTATGTTCTATATTATATGGTTTTACTTGTTCTAGCCATTTTATTCCTAATATTATGTCTGTTTTTTGCATTTCTTCTTTTACTTCAAATTCTATTTTTATTTTTCTAATTTCTATTATTATTTTTTTCTGCTATATTTTTAGTATTTATTAAACTTCTTGGTAGATCTGGGCATATATTATTGTCAGTTTTTATTTCCTCATTTTTTACTAGATATTTTGCTATATAATTTTCTTCTTGTCCTATATTTAAGAGTATTAAATATTCTTTTTCATTTACCTTTCCTGTTATGTAATATTGGTTTAAATTATCCGTTGAACTTGTTTCATAACTTGTTCTTTTTGATGAGCTTGATGATTCCGGTTTATCATAAGTTATTCTTTTTGTTGTACTTATTCTATCATTTATTATTTCTAGATCTTCTTCTATGTCTATATTTCTGTAACTATAATCATTATTATCAATTGTTTTTACGAATTGTTCAAAAGGGCTTTCTATTTGTATTTTATTAATTTTATTTTTTCCCGTTATTTTATGTTTTGTTGTTAATACATATAGATTTTTACATCTTGCTGTAAATATTTTACTTCCTGGGGTTAATTCTATTCCTGATATTTTTCAATATAATACTAATGATTTGTCTATATTTTTATCTGTTACTGCTACTGAATAATTCACACTTATTATAAATTTAAATTTTTGGTATATTAAATTTTCTTTTATGGAAGTTATTATACTTTTTTCTATAGGTTTTATAATTCTATCATCTGCTAAATATAATTCTATTGGTGTATTTATTCCTTCTCTAAAACATGCTTTTATTAATATTTCTGTACCTCCAAGGTGTACATATTTTATTGGGTCTCTACTTTTTATATCGTTTATCTCTTTATTAATTATTCTTTTTGTTACTAGTGGTATACTAGTTTTACCTTTTGCATATCTACAGTCTATTACATGTTCCTTTTGGCTTACTACATAATATTCTTCTTTTTTCCTAGTAAATATATTTTTTATTGTTGGTATTTTAAATATTTTTTCTACACTTAAGTCTAACTCTTTTCCTTTTATTTCATCAAATACATTGTTATCAAATATTATTTTTTGATCTGTTCCTTCGTCATTTAAATATTCTTCTTTTGTTATTATTTTTATATCTTCTTCAGTCATTTAATTCGTCTAATTCACTATCTATTTCATTATCTCCTACTTCATTATCTGTTTCATTCTCTGAAATTTCATATATACTGTCTTCACTTTCTAATTCGTAATCTATATAATCTATCTGCATATATTCTGTATTTTCTATTTTTATTTCTGATATTTGTATATTTTTTGGGTTTTTAGGTAATTTACAATCTCTAGCTAAATGTCCTAATTTTTCGCAATTATAACAAGTACATTCTTTTATAGATTTCTTTTTCCTATATGGTCTTTTATGTTTATAATTTTTTACATAATATCTTTTTCTTGGTTTCTTATACTTATATTTTGATTTTTTGTATTTCTTATATTTCTTATGTCTTTTTCTTTTCTTATAATATCTTTCTTCTCATCCAAATTGAGGTGCTATTTTATCTTTGCAACATGCTAAATTTCTTATTAATGTTTTTTTTCCATTTTTATTTTTTCTCTATATTTTTCACATAGGTTTCTATACCATTGTTGTAAAAATTTTATTCTTGCTCCTAGAGTATCTACTATTTTTGTTTCATCCCAACTTTTTATTATTTTTGAACTAAATGGTTCAGGTAATTTACTAAAATATAATTTTTTTATTTCTTTACTTTCTTCTGTATTATATGCTCCTTTATAATAATATTCTTTAAATGCGCAAGTATATTCATCTATATAGCACATATTACATATTGCTAATTTTAACATTAAATTCCTATTTGTATCTTTCTCTTCATTTTGTTCTTCTTCTGTTGTTGTCATGCTACTAAATTCGTCTTTTATAGCTGTTTCATATTTTTTTAATAATTCTATAGGTGTTAGTTTAGTTGTGGTTGTTGATGATGTTCCTTCTGTGGGTTTGTCAGTTCTTAATATTCTTTTACTATTTTCAGTTAGATTTAAAAACCATAATTTCACTGTTCCTATTAGTGTTCTTTCTATATATTCTGGTGCATCTATTACATTTATATTATTATCTAATAATTGTTTTGTCATATGTCTTATCCATAATTGTATTGTTTTTTCTGTATCTATTACGCAGTCTAAGTCTAAAAAGTTATAATTTTTATTAACTATTTATTTTGGTGTCCATTTGTCATATTCATTCTTTAGATTATATCTTTTAAACTTATTCTTATAATATGTAGGTTTCCTTATTTCTGATGTACTAGGTATTATATTTTGGTCTTCTTTTTAATCAAGAGTATTTATTTCTGTGTTGATATTTTCTAAGTTTTCTTCATTAATACCTTCTTATTTTTCATTGATTTCTAAATTTTTTGTATTTGTTAATATTTCTGTATATGTTTCACTATCTTCCGAATCATAATTATCTGTTTCTTCAACATCTATATTATTTATTTCTAATTTTTCCTTAAATTGATTTATTTCGTTTAGTAATTTTTGTTCTTTATCTTTTTCTTTTTTTTCTTTCTGTCTTTTTTCATACAGATCTTTTAATATTTGTAGTTCTTTTTCTAATTCAGCAATCCTACTATTTTTAGTTTCTTCTATTTTTCGTATTTCTTCTGTAGTTTGTTGTTTTATTTTTTCTATTTTCTTTTTTCTATCTATTTCTTCGTTTTCCCTTTCTATTCTTACCATAGCTGTCAATTTATCTTCTAATTTTAATTCTTTTTTTCTAACATTAAATATAAATGTTCACCTATTTTCTTATATCTTCTTCCTAGATTAGAAAATACTATTTTTATTTTTAATCCTTCGTGATTTTCATATATTTTTTCATCTATTATAAATTCTTCTTTGTTCATTTTATTGTAAATAGTTCATGTTGATATATATATATTCTAAACTATCTATTTGTGATTCTAAATTTGATATTTCATCTTTTTGTGCATTTATTGAGTTTTTACTAACTCCGGCAAATATATTATAACTTAATCTTTCTATCCTTATTTTTAATTCTTTACGTTTTTCAGAAATAATTTGTTTTAATTCTTTGTATTTTGGTACATTATTCATTTAAACCATATTTATAGTATTTTGGTGGATATCTAAATCTGATTTTATCATAATTAGGTGGTATGTGTCTCATTCTTCTAGATTTTAAATGGATTATTAATTTTGCTTCAATACTAGATATTAAGGTAATTAGGTAGGCTAGTCTTTGTGGATTTTCTTTTATTTTATTTAGACTTATATATTCTGAATAATTACTAATTAAAGATTCTTTAATTTTTCTAAAAACTTCTCTGTTTTTAAATGGTCTTCTCATAATTAATCAATATAAATTAATCTCAAGTAAAATCTCAAGTAAATCCAATCTAAATTCAAACATGTATGCTACTTCTGTATTTTTTTAAATTTCTATAATCAATAACCATCCTACTTTTTCCTCTTTTTTGTTCACTATGTTTATTTACTATAAATGCTGGGCTATGATGTTATGTAATAAAAAAAGATAAATTTTTCATGTTTTGACATTAATTATTTATTCTTTAAATTATTTTTTCATATATATTATTAAACATCAATAAATAGTGGTAATGTGGTAAGCTCACTATATCAAGTTGTTTTTTAATAGGTATATCAAATCAAAATAAGACAACTAAAATCGAACACAAGGAGTATATTATTACTAGCCTACTTAGGGGTACTGAGGCAGAGCTACAGATGAGGGGTTAAAAGGGAAAAGCAAAACGTTCAAATTATTGCTTTCAAAAAACATCCAAAAAGTTTGTTAAGAGGTAATTAATCTTTTGTCCCCTTAAGGGGTCATTTGGTAGAGTGTATAATAATAATATCAAATAAGATGTATTAGTAATGCATGTATTATTAATGCAAGTATTAGTAATGCTGATTTAATTATACAAACGTGATTTCTTACAGAGAGTTTGGTTTAGTGTATTAAAAATAATATATATTTATATATTTTTTATAAAAAGATATTTATTTATCAAAATGCCCTTACTCTTATCATCTCTTTCAAGCTTAGAAGCAGCAGCAGCTAACCATCGAAAAACCCAAGGACGCATTCATAGATTTTAAGTTGGAGAAATGAGTACTTGAGCACTCAAATGTTATCCATATATGTCATCCACTATGAATCATGCCATCTATACTTGTTGGTATAGAACATCAAATAAAATATGTTCTCTGTTGTATTTTTCATCTGGTATTACATGCTCTTGGCTCACACTAGAGTTGAAGATCTTTATGTCATCTTCCCAAATCAACAAATATTGAAGATCTTTATATTAATAAGGAGTAGCAATAACAAATATTGAAGATCTTCATGTCCGTGACTAGTAGTGCAGCTACAGGTCAGAGCACAAAAAAGCTGAAAAGGGAGGGGTAAATTTATCATTTAACAAGTTAATACATGTGTTTGGAGTCCTTGCATTTCTAATACACGAGAAGTGATATGTATTATTAATACACACCTTAATACACAATAGAGGGTATAACTAATGCAAGCATTAGTTATACGTAGACTAAAAATTGTACCAAACAAGGTACTAATAATAAAGATTAATTAATGCATGTATTACTTTTTTCAATATACCCTACCAAACGACCCCTAAGTATATTCAGCTGGTAATTTTCCCTCTAAAATCATCATTTTTTCTCCAAATTAATTTTACACCTTTATTTAATTAATTTAATCATTAATCATAATGAAAATCTTAGGTATCCGTGATCATGTGGCCCGATAATCAATTTATTCTTTATGCTAACAATCTCTTTTTAAACTCCGACTTCTAATTTTAATACTTACTTACTACAACTTACCTTTGAAATTCTCTTTTGTTCTTCTATTCTAATCCTTCAATCAAAACTTACTTCAACTTACCTTTAAAATTCTCTTTTGTTCCTCAATTTTAATCCTTCAATCAATACCTATAAACATCAATAATGTGAATTAATTATTAAGTTCCTCAATTCTTCTCTATTGTCTTGACTGTTATCAATTTTATTTTTTACAAAAAATAAATTTGCAAAGCAGCTATGCAAGTTCTAATTCGTTAGGGGAAAGTGATATGAGCACGACCACGGAGATAAACGTATGTGAGATGTATTGAACCCGAGACTTGGAGTGTGCAAGAGAAGTTCAAAGTAGGACCTAAATAGGCTCCAAAATCGTCCAAACCCTACACTCCAAGGGCGCCTATTTAAAGCATTTGACTAAGAGGTCTTTTTGGATATTTCACGTCTTATTTTGTAATAGCTATATATAGAATAATGTAGGCTTTTATTCATTAGTTTTTTATGACATTGTAAGTCTTATAACACTTGAAACACTCTCTCTAGTGTGAGAAGAGGAAAACCTAAAATTAGGGCAACTACAAGTGTGGATTCACTTGTGTTGTTTGTTCTTAGCTTGGAAACATTGGGTTCTTGGGAGATTGACGTCCCTATCGTTTCCACGTAAGAGTATAAGTGTTGATTATTACATGTTGTAGGAGTTTTGGTGTTTGATACACACCTTAGTTCTTAGTGTTTGTAATAATCTATGTCACAATACCTATCTTTCATTCTTGTAATCGTGTAGTAGTGTTTGTTCTTGTAATCTTGTGTTCTTATTGTATTGTTAAATCAGAATCTTATATTTTTTGTGTTCATCTTGTTCATCACATTATTGTTGTGTTGGTGGCTGTTTTGGTGTCATTTACACCTTGTTTCCTTGTTATTGTTGAAGCATTTCTCAGTTTGGGCCTTGTTCTCGGCTTAGCCTTGTGTAGTGGACTGTTCTGGCATGTTTTTGGTGCATCCCTTGTTTGGTTTGTATCATTTGGTATCAGAGCTTGTGGTTGATTTTGTTCCAATCAAATTAATCTTGGGCTTGCTTGTTAGAAAATTCAAAAAAAGGGGAGAGTTGTTCTTGGCCGAGAGCTTCTTATTTTTGTTGTTCTATCCTTGGCCAAAAGTATAGATTTATGAGTCTTTTATTTGTTTTGAATGTTTCAAGTGTTAGTTTTCTTCATCACTAACACTAAAGGTGTTTAGATGTAAGTTTGAGCTTGTATTTGTTGATATAGTTCTTGTGAACTTTAACTTGGCCATCCATTGTTGAACATTGTTGTTGTGGTTTTCACCTTGGCCGTGTGTTGTTATTGTTGTTCTACGATTGGACTTGTGTTGTTGTTGCGAATTGTTGGCCTAAGAACATTTTATTGAAATTATTGAAGTCTTGGCCATGTGGTTAACCTTGTTGTTGAGGATTTGGAGTTGGAACTTTGGAAGTTGTTATTGTTCTTGGTGATTGTTGGTGTTGTTCTTGGTGATTGTTGTTGTTGTTCTTGATGTTCTTCACCTCGTTCATATATTGTAAAAGGTAAAGTGGACCTTAGATCCAAAAAGATGAAGGAAAAAAGGTGTAAGACTTGTCAGTCTTGAAAGACTCTACAACCACCCAAAGACTTATCAATCACTTCTCAACCACTTTCCATGATTTAAAGACCCATGTTTTGAGGAAAAAGTACAAGTCTAGTCCAGACTTTTTGTGTTTGAATTTCAAAAGGGCTCCAAGACTTTTCTTTCCCTCCCTTAACCAATTCCCACTATTCCAAATTGAAAAATTGACCACGACTTTCCAAAATTGAAAAAAAAATTAATACTTGATAAAAATGAACCAATATTGGACTGCCACATCACTATTTTACTGTTCACGCAATAGTTTTAAGCTCAAATTTCAGATTTCTTAGTTTTTTTTATTGTTCCTTAGTTTCAATTTTGTTGATTCCAATACTAATTGGCAAACTAGTACTCATTTACTAGAATTGTTAGTTAGTTTTTGTGTTCGTTCATTCGTGTCTAGTATTTGTTGTGTGCTTTTGTATTTTTGAATCATTCTTAGTTCTTGACTCAAGTCCTATAAGATTTTGTTTGAGTTTCAAACTAAAATCTATTTCGGACAAGAGTAGACTCGACCCTCAACTCCTCACTAGTTCCTTAGCTGGCTTACAACACTTGTGAAGCTACGTGTGAGGTAATCAAAGAGTGAGAGTGTGGTAAGTCTATTTTGAGCTAACTAGTTTGTTGTTTTGTTTGTTGTTGTCTTTTTTTTAGGTACCATGGATAATAGCACTACCTCAGAACCAAATTAAGGTTTCAAACGGGACCTTGAAAAGATACGTCAATTGATATCCACACTTATCCCACCAAATCCAAAACCTATTGTCCAAGAACCTTGTGATGAGAGCTTCTCAAATGGAGAAATGGGCTTCCATGACCCGCACCAAGGTGAATACCATAGCTCATGGGAGCTACAAGGTAAAAATATTATCTCCTACACTCCTATAGATGTAGAATATTGTGATATGGCTAGTATTAGCCAAATGGGTATAGTTACGGTTTTTGCTAGTGTAGAAGTGCATGATTCTTTGAACATAATGCGTGATGAAAGCTTTGGTATTAGCTTTGTTCCTAGAGATCATGTGAATAGAAGTGTCGAGAATCTTGGCATATGTCTTCTTGAGGATGGATGTTGGGGCCGTAACTCCTGTACTTTGAAATGTAGTCCTCTCTTAAAGATAAATGCCTTGAGTGATTGTGAGAATGACACTCTAGTGGAAGGAAAGAGTAGACTCGGCGTGAGTCCTTGGCTACTCCATCCATTTGATCCCGGTACCATCTTAGGGTGGGGAAAGGTTACTCTCAGCTTAGGTGCACTACTTCTTGATGTTTATCCTAGCCCCTTCTTTTGTGATGTTGTAACAAAGCTTTTCATGTTTAACACAAAAGACCTGGGGATATATTTCAAGTGTATACCACCTTGGCATGTTTATGTGTTTATTTTGCTAACCCTGACCCTTATGCCATGAGGATGCGTTCTTGTTTGTCTTCTCTTTGATTTTGCAAGGTATGGATTCGAGGTAGAATCCTTTTCAAGAAGTGAAGGATGATACGGGTACGACCACGAAGATAGATGTATGTGAGATGTATTAAATCCGAGACTTGGAGTGTGCAAGAGAAGTGCAAAGGAGGACGTAAATAGGCTCCAAAACTGTCCAAACCCTACACTCCAAGGGCGCCTATTTGAAGCATTTGACTAAGGGATCTTTTTGGACATTTCACATCTTATTTTGTAATAGCTATAAACAGAACAATAAAGGGTTTTATTCATTAGTTTTTGATGACATTTTAAGTCTTATAACACTTGAACACTCTCTCTCTAGTGTGAGAAGAGGCAAACCCGAAATTAGGGCAACTACAAGTGTGGATTCGCTTGTGTTGTTTGTTCTTGGCTTGGAAACATTAGGTGCTTAGGAGATTGACGTTCCTTTTGTGTCCACGTAAGAGTGTAAGTGTTTATTATTACATGTTATAGGGATTTTGGTGTTTGATACACACCTTAGTTCTTAGTGTTTGAATAATCTATGTCACACTACCTATCTTTCATTCTTGTAATCGTGTAGTAGTATTTGTTCTTGCAATCTTGTGTTCTTGTTGGGTTGTTGAATTCGAATCTTATATTCTTTGTGTTCATCTTGTTCATCACATTATTGTTGTGTTGGTGTCTGTATTGGTGTCATTTACACCTTATTTCCTTGTTATTGTTGAAGCATTTCTCAATTTGGGCCTTGTTCTCGGTTTAGCCTTGTGTAGTGGACTATTTTGGCGTGTTTTTAGTGCATCCCTTATTTGGTTTGTATCAGAAAGCCATGATATAAGGGCCCTACAAGATTTAAGAACATAGTGTTGGAGTTGTTTGGAGAAGTATCTAGTGATAATGATTGTTTTCTAAATGAAGAAGAAGTTGTCGAAAGAAAATATTGTTGAAGATTGTTCTAAATTCTCATATGATCTTAAACAACTCCCCGTTAGGTTGTAATTTTCTAGTTTGGAGGTTTTTGATGCTTTTTATATAGAACATGCTAGACATGCTGGGTTTAGCATAACAAAAAGATGAATTGTAAAATCAAATACAAATTCTACCAAGTATGTTCTATATACTTGTGATAAAGGTGGTTAAAAAAAAAATCTATAAGATCACCAAAAGGTCATAATGCCCTGCCAGAATTAATGGTTCAGTAGAACTTGATAGAACTTGGCGTATAAGCAGAGTGATGCTAGAGCACTTACATGAGTTTTATCTCAATGTCTACACTCATGGCTGGTCATAGGAGTATATACGATAGCTTGAAGAGGTCACTAGAATCCCATGACATAGCTGGTTTGAGAATATCAAAGAATATTCAAGTGAACCTAACTCTAGAAGAGGGATCCAAGAATTTGGGTTGTTTACCGAACGATTGTAGAAATTACATCCTCAACACAAGAAAGCTGAGCATGTCTTAAAGCATACAGATTCTATCAAAAAAATTCGTTCAAATACAACTCAAGGACAGGATTTCTTCTGTCCCTTCGATCTAAATGCTCTCGATCAATTGAATAATGTTATATCCACCACCCTCAATCCAAATCAGCTTACTAAGAATTTTATTATGTTGTTAGCTTTGATACTATGTATCTCGTTAACAGACGTGGTATATGTAATGACCTAAAATACGTACGTGATGACACCTATTACACACTTCGACACAGGTAAGCACATACCAACCCGATTCACAATTATGGTAATATAGAAGCGAAAGAAGAGAGCATAAATCCAAATCATATACATAGTGAAGAAGTAAAGATCAAGATACATTCCTGGGTTGGTTGTCACTAGTACAAGCCTCTAATATAGTATAAAAATAGTAATCTAAGGTATCTTAGTGCGAATAAAGCCTAATATAAATAAAGAGAGATTCATATAATCTTTGTGAAGCGTCATCCACTAACTTAATCTCTACAATGTCAACTTCGAAGGAATGCAATCTACCATCTACTAATCGGACCAATATTTGTATAGGGTGCAAAAAAAAAAAAAAGAAAAGGAAAAGAAAAATAAGAGGAATACTAAAACCATATGTAATCAGCAAGCATAGATAACCAACTCTAATCCAAAGCGATGACGAGAGATACTATGCAAACTACCCAAGGTTTTCCTAAATAGATCTATATCCATTAAATTCTCCACTTCATCCTATTAGGATAACCCAACACAATATTCATAACATTATTCATAAATAGAATAGGCACATAAATCTAGGTGAGTCAACACTAGACATTTTATGATCAACGAGAATAGGTAGACATTTATAAGAAAGACTTACTAACACAATATATCAAGATCAATTTTCATGTTAAATTAATAATTCGTGGTAAAGTAATGAGAGTGTACAGGTATGTGTATGTCATGCTACCACTCGGTGACTATATGTCTCAATAATCAATCCATAGCTATACCTTATGTCTCATGTATACCTCAACTCCCAAATCAACCAAGAAGTAGAATAGTATGATGTAATAATGCAAAATGAATGTTCAATACATAATATCACAAGCAAGGTTTTAATCACAATAGTTAACTAAAAAATTAAGCACTTAACGATAATATGAAACCATACCAAGGAATATCATGCAATGCAAGTAATGTAATGCAATGTGATCATGATAATGCATGACTAAAATCTATCACATGACTTTTTATATACACCTATCTAGCCTTAGCACTCCCAAGATAGAACCCAAAAATTGTTCGCAACCCATATACTCTTTATAATCTCAAGTACAAATTAACCTTACAGACACATCCCCCGATCTAGGCATTTTATAAAATGTCTTATTTTCTTACAAGAATTAAAATATCTCAATGGTAACAATGTCTCATGAATATATATCCATGATATGAGGATTTAATTCTCATAACCAATCAGTATGAAGATCAAAATCCATTCGATACTAGTATAAGTAAGCTCAAAAGCAACTCAATGTATCAATAATTCATGATATTAGTTTCCACTTGCCACCACCAAAATAAATAGTCATGTAGTCTTCAATATTATCACTTCAAACCCTCACTCAAGAGTCAAGTTATGACCCGAGACAACTCCTAGATGTAACAAGGTGCTTAGAGTCACAAATGACCCTAAGTTAACCCATGGCGTGGCAAAACACTAAGAAAATAAAAAATAACTGATATAAACACTTATGCAAAAACTGAACTGAATAATGAAATAAGTATGCAAGAGAAAACCAATCAAAAAAATCTGAGTCTAAGACCATAAGCTAAACATCTAACCATAAGTCTCAAAGCCTCTAATAATACGAATTGTTAAGATAAGCCCCCCATCTAATTCTAATTGTTAATTGACTTAAAACTAAAGAACAACAAAGACAAAATGAAAATGCTGATATTAGTCTTCGAATGATACAGACTCACCAAAATACTGATGTTGATACGTTAGGAGGTCATAGTATGCACGATTCGGATGCTAATATCAGAACCTATATTATGAGACAATATAGTGCAAAAGAAAGTACATGATCAGTACTTTGAATGTATTGAGTATGTGAGATATAAAATAACTGATACAAGTTAAACATAATGCATCTAACATGATAAAATAATGCAAGACTAAGTAATGAACATATATTGTATAATAAACTAAGTAACATAATGCAAGGTCATGCAAGAATCTAAATTTGAAGTGTAGACTGTGGATTGTAGGAGCTACTACTAATCGACATACCCCAATCTGAGCTAACCGAGTTCAAACCTTGAACCCCAGCTGGAAGGGTGTTTAGTGCCTCACTAAGGGTTTGAATACTAAGTGGCGTGGATCCACTAAACTGATGTCCAAAAGGACTAAGGTGCCAAGTATGGTCTGATGGGTGACCCTTTAGATCCTATGGTGGCTCTGTAGTTCTAGGGCTTAGAAACTTTTACTAGGTCTCAGCCTAACTAGTGAGTGGGCCTTTATTCCTGCATCCACCCGATGCTAAGTACTACTCTCAATTGAATGGCACTGATAACTGCAATGCTCAATGATAATAATAATAATCTGAAGACTAAAACTAAATACATTATCTGAAGATAAGAAAAACATGTAAGATGGAGGATCTTATACTCATAAATGTATGCATGAGCTCCTAGGTATTCAGGTGTTCATAATCCATCATCTCTAAAGAATGCAACCATTATGCCAGTTTCTTAATCTGGGTAAAATAAGGGATTTAAGAATTCAAGTCCAAACTTATGGATTTCACAGTGTAATTAGGGTGTGTTATAACAGTGGTATAATAACACTAATATTCATGATAAAACATGGATTTTAACTCAATGAAACTAGGGGACTAAGATATCAAGGAATTTGCCAACATCCATAAACCCTAATTTTTGAAGAAGGAACTAAACTGAAGAATTTAGATTAACTTTGGGAGTCAGTGGATGAAAGAAGATATATTGATGAAATACACATAATTAGAGATTAAAGACCTAAAGAATTTTTTGAAATTGAAAGATTGAAGAAGATGAATCGTATCTCTACCATGGAGAAAGAAATCACCTATTTTTCTCTATTTGAAATTATGTGTTGGATGTTTTTCTTATTATGAGGGTTTAGGGTAATATTAACCTCAATAATCATTCTTGAAATATCTTGAATGATGTAGTTTTAATATTAAAGGAGTAGGAAAAGACTGATATATCCCTTTAAAAATCATAACTGGGAACTGCTATAAGGGATATACGGGATCTTTCAATGATTGTGGGACCAAACTACGATTGTGGGTTGTGCTCATATTTAGAAGCTATATGAGAGCTCTATAAACATGATCAGTAGAGACTTGGTATTATCGGGGGATCTACCTATGGTCATACCTTGGTTCGTACGTTGGAAGGTTTAATTAGCAACATTTGTGGGACTCATGATCGTGCCTAGGGTCATGGCTTCAAAGCACGATAGTGGTCCCCTCCAGTAGTAGGAATATGGACTTATTAACTTTCAGATGTTGGCATTGTCTTGATCATAAAATACCATTTTAAGGTCTTACAATGTCACCGCGGTCATGGTTTGGCTTATGATATCACACTACAGAATAGTGCTTCACTAAAAAGTCCATAGCCTTTTACTCTAATATCAGATTAAGGCAAAAATGGATGTGTTGGAAAGATAATCCATATATATATATCATTTGATAGGTCTTAATCTTAAAGATGAATTGGAGTCTAGATATTATGCTCGGATGAAGCTAATTATTTCTTAATGAATCAATCGGTAAGAGGGATTTGGCTTGGTTAAGGTCTAGGGGGTTTCTTGTGGCCTTGATACATGGACAAATTCCTTCTCATACTATTAAAATATTATGTTTAATCCTACTTTTACTGGAAGCGTAGTTCTATCCTTAGCTTAATTTTTCTAGGTGTTATAATATCTTCTCTTTGGGGTCAGTCGTCCCTGAATGAAAACTAACTAAGCTGAAAGATTAAGGGAAAAAGTTGCAATTCCTATATTTTATTCACCACTCTCCTACTATTATTGGGACCCTATAACATTATTTATATCTCAAATTCCTACAATGAGTTTCTAAAAACTGAACTAACTTGGTGCTGAGTCGGTAACTAGAACGAGGATTAAACCAGACTCATGGGTGCATGTTATGACATGAGAACAACTGGGTGACATGAAATAGAAAGAATTAATTAGTTAAGTTAAACTATTACCTTAATCTGGGACTAATCTCAAAAGGAAGAGATAGGCGTACTGGGTCATCATGTCTTCCCCTGCTTCCCAAGTAGATCCCTCAATCAACTAATTTTATCAAAGAACCTTTACCAATGTAACCTTCTTATCCCTCAACTTACGAAACTGATGGTCAAGGATTTTAATAAGATCCCCTTCATAAGAGAGACTATCCTTCATGTTCATGCTTTCTCAGGGCATAACCAATGTAGGATCACTAATGCACTTATATAGAAAGGAAACATCAAAGACTGGATACACTTCTGCTAAGTATGTCGACAAATCTAAATCATAGGATACTTTTCGAAAATGATCTACAATCTCATAAGAAACAATAATGTAAGGACTGATCTTTCCTTTCTTCCCAAATATTTTTACCCCCTTCATAGGTGAAAATTTCAAGTAGATTAAATATCTAATATTAAACTCAATCTCCCTTATTCTTACATCTGCATGGGACTTCTGATGACCTTGAGACATTCTCAGCCTCTTACTAATCCATGAAACTTTCTCCATAGACTCATGGACTGATTTTGGCCCTATTAATATAGCTTACCAACCTCAAACAAACCAATAGAAGATCTACACCTCTTTTCATAAAGTTTCTCAGATGGGGCCATCTAAATGTTGGAGTGATAACTGTTATTATAAAAAAATTTAATCAAAGAAAGATGATCATACCTACGTACCTTAAAATCAATTACACATGACCTCAACATTTCTGATAAGTTCTAAATGGTCCTTTTTTCCTGACTATCTCTCTGTGGGCGAGAAGCTTTACTGAGATAAACTTGTGTACCAAGACCCTTCTGAAATATCTTTCAAAACTGAGAGGTAAAGTGAGTACCTCTATCCAAAATGATAGTTCAACAGATTCCTTGAAATTTTCCATACTACTTCAGGTAGAGTTTAACATAATCCTCACCTGAATCTAAAGTGTTAACAAACATAAAATAGGCTAACTTAGTCATTCGATCCTTGATAACCTAAATGGAATCATATTGTCAATGAGTATGAGGCAACCCTGTAGTAAATCCCATATTTACTACCTCCCATTTCCAGGTAGAAATACTTATGTCTTAAAGTGTACCACCAGGTCTCTAGTGCTTAACCTTAACTTGTTAGCAATTTGGACGCTTAGCCACAAATTCTATGATATCCTTCTTTTTACCATTCCAGTAATAGAATTCTCATAAATCACAGTACATATTTGTGGTCTTGGATGAATAGAATATTGAGATCCATAAGCTTATGCTATCATCTTCTATCTTAATTAATCTATATCCAAAATACAAAGTCGGTCATGATAGCTAAGAACACTATCTCCCCTTTGGGATAAAACCTTAATATTTTGACTCTAGACCACTACCTTTAGTTTAAGAAACATAGGATAATTATCTTTATTTTCTTTAACCTCGGCATCCAAAGAGGATTCAGAACCATTTTGAACCAACTACTACCTTTGGCTGAATTAACCAACTAAATTCCCTGTCTGGCCAATCTATAAACTCAGTGAACTAGTTTTTCCTTCCCATCCTCTACTTGAGAAATGATTCCTATAGATAATTTGCTAAGAGCATCGGCCTCCACATTGTCCTTAGTCAAATGGTACAAAACACTCATATCATAGTCCTTTAGTAACTCTAGCCGTCTTCTCTGATGAAGATTTAAGTCTTTCTGACTAAACATATACTGAAGACTTTTGTGATCGGTTAACACATCAACATGAGCCCCATAGAGGTAATTCCTCAAAATCCTTAAGGAAAAACAACCACTGCCAACTCAAGATCATGGGTCAGGTAGTTATTCTCATGAGGCTTAAGCTATCTAGAGGCATATGCTATAACTTTTATCCAGTGCAGTTACACACTATCTAACCCCGGAAGCATCACTATAAACCACAAAACTATCTGAGACCTTAAGCAAATTTAAAACTGGAAAGGTGATGAGTCG
The DNA here is from genome assembly GCA_030864215.1 of Capsicum pubescens. Lineage (NCBI taxonomy): Eukaryota > Viridiplantae > Streptophyta > Magnoliopsida > Solanales > Solanaceae > Capsicum > Capsicum pubescens. Next base: position 221,006,512 of record CM061540.1, on the reverse strand, counting down.
AGTATCCATCTCCTAAAACTCTTCTCAAAAGAATCAAACCACTAAAATTTGACTTTCTTCTGAGTTGACCCAGACATGGGATAAGAAATAAAGGAAAAATCCTTCAATAAACTATCTGTAGTAACCGTCTAAACCCTAGAAACTCCTGATATCTGTTGGAGAAATGGGTCTAGGCCAGTTCTTTGCTACTTCAGTCTTTTGGGGATCAACCTGAATGCCTTCACCGAAAGTAATATGACCAAGAAATATTATTGGTTTCAACCAAAAACACACTTTCTTAATTTGGTAAGTAACTAGAAATTTATAAGAGTCGGCAAAATAATTCTCAGATGTTGTACATGTTCATCCTCATGGGTAATAAATGACGATGTTATCTATAAATACTATAATAAACATGTCCAAGTACAACTTGAAAACTATATTTTTCAAGACCATAAAATCTATAGGAGCATTCGTTAGTCCAAAAGACATAACAACCAATTCAAAGTGACCAACCGAGTTCTAAAGGTTGTCTTCAGAATGTCACGGTATCTGAATCTAAGATAATGATGGCCTGATCTGAGGTCTATCTTAGTGAAATAATTTGTATACTGAAGTTGGTCAAACCAGTCATTAATTCTAGGAATGAGATACTTATTTTTATTGTGACCCTGTTCAACTAACGGTACTCAATGATCATTTTGTGAGAACCCTCTTTCTTGTGCATGAAAAGAATTAGAAAACCCTATGAAGAGACGTTAGGCCTTATAAAACCCTTATTTAGGAGGTCCTTCAATTGTTCCTTCAACTCCTTAAGCTCGGTTGGAGCCATTTTGTATGATGGTATTAAAATAGGTTGGGTATCTAAAAAGGATCTATTGTGAAGTTAATTTACCATTTGAGAGGAACTCTAGGTAGACATTTTGGAAAATCATTTATCACTGGAACTGACCCTAGAGTTGGGGCTTTGGATTTTGAATCCTTAACCCAAACAAGATGATAGATACACCTTTGCTAGAGCACCAAATTCTAAGTCCTAGCATAGTGTGAGTAGTATTCTCAATAGAGGTTAGATGGTAGAGCATACCTTGCTAACTGAGTAAACTGAAGAGAATACTCCTTCACACTAATGCTGCCCTGCTTTATATTTATGAATTCCTATACTGTGGTCTCTTTTATATCAAGTGGAAAGAACCTGTCTAGAAATATAACAACAAATTCATCCCATTCTACATGCTCTACATCTGTACCCCTATCCTTCTTTTATTTCTTATACCAGCTGTGAGTTGCTTCTTGCAGATGATAGGTAGCTAGGTTGTCACTTTTAGTTGGGGTAACACCCATGATCTCCATAACTTTTTGAATACTATCCATGAACTCCTATGGATCCTCCTCAGACTAGACCCAAACAATGCTGGAGGATTCATCCGAGTGAACTCTCAAACTCTGGATACTACTGCATTCACTATTGGTTGGCTGGTACCATTATTAGTTGGTTATTTTTGGTGGTCATGGACTGGGATATGGATAAAAAAGAAGACCTGAATTCAGAATAAGAGACTTATTTATTTAGAAGGCTTTTTGAAGCTGGTGGTGGCAGTTGTTGATTCTCAACATCGTTATTGTTTCCATTCATCTTTTTGGAACTTCTCTTTGGAGGCATATTTTGTAAGTGTAGAGAATGAGTTAGAAGAAGGTTTGAATAGAGTTCATACTGTATCGCATGATATAAATATGAAAGAAGTAAAATTTTTCCTAAAACATTTCATAGCCTCTCATAGATAAGTGTGACACCCTTCACACCCATAATTAAGACTCTATTCAATACAGATTTCAAATACCCTAGGTCACTTTAAACCTAATTTTCTAATACCGAGTTTATTACAACTTGAGACTACCCTTAGTCATAACACAATTCATTGAGTCATAAGTGACCCCAAGTTAACCCATGGACATGTAAAATACTAAGAATATTAAAAAAGACTGAGATAAACACTTATGCAGAAGTTGAACTAAATAATGAAAATAAATATTCAAAAGAAAACCAATCAACTAAATTTGAGTCTAACACCACAAGATGAACATCTAACAATAATACTGAAAGTCTCTACTAAGATAAGTTATTGGGATAAGCCCCCAGCTAACTCTAACTTCCTGAAAAATAAAGAGTGACAAAGATAAAATAAAATTCTAATATTAGCCCATGAATAATGAGGCCTCACAAAAATACTGTTGCTGTTTAGGAGGTCATCCTATGTGTGATCTGAATGTTGAGATCAGAACCTATATTACAAGATAATATAGCACAAAAAAGTATGTGATTAGTACTTTGAATGTACTGAGTATATGATATAGGAAATAACTAATGTAAGCTAAACATAATGCATGTATTATGATAAAATAATGCAAGACCAAGTAATAAACATGTGCAGCGTAATAAACTAAATAATTGAATACAAGGTCATGCAATAATATGAATCCAAACTATAGACTGTGGACTGTGGAAGCTACTAATAATTGCATACCCCAATCTGAACTAATTGAGGTCCAACCTGTAACCGCAGTTGGAAGGGTGTTGAACACCTTGCCAATGGTACCAACACAATCTGGCAGAAATCCACTAAATGGATGTCTTAAAGGACTATGGTTTCAAGCCTGGTCTGATGGGTCTACGATGGAACCATAGTTGTAGAGCTTGGTGACTTTTGCTAAAAGTCTCAGCCTAACTGGCTGATGGTCCTTTATCCCTACATTCGCTCGGTGCTAAGTACTACTTTCAATTGAATTACACTAATAATTACAATGCTGAAAATTAATACATTATATAAAAGAAAGCAAAATATGTAAGCTGGAGGATCTTATAATCATAAATGTATGCATAAAATCCTAGGTCATCAGGTGTTCATAACCCACCATCTCGAAAGAATACAACTATTCTGCCAGTTACATAATTTGGGTAAAATAAAGAGATTTAAGAACTCAAGTTTAAACTTATCGATTTCACAATGTAATTAGGGTGTTTGATCATGGTCATGTAATAATACTAAAATTCATTATAAAACATGGATTATAACTCAATGACACATGGGATTGATATATCAAGGAATTTGCCAATATCCATAAACCTTAATTTGTGAAGAAGGAACTGAAATGAAGAATTTAGGTTAAATTTAGGACTAATTTGGTAAAAGGGGGCCCATTAATGAAATACCATACACCTGGAGATGAGATCCTTGAAAAATTCTTTGATATTGAAAGCCTGAAGAAGATTAACCCTAGTTCTGCCTTGGGGAAGGAAATACTCTTTTTCTCTGTTTGAAACTATGTGTTGAATGTTTTTTGAATAATGAGGGCTTAGGGTAATATTAACCTCAATAATCAGCCTGTAAATATCCTAAAAATATTGTTTTGAGGTTGAAAAAATGGGAAAATACTGATATGTCCCTTTAAAATTTGTGATTGAGACTGCTGAAAGAGATATACGGGAACTTCACATGATCGTGGGACCGCACTACGATCGTTGGTTGGATTTGTAGCTAGCAGCTATATAGTTATATCTGAACATAATTAGACAAGCCTTGGTATGATCATGATATCTACCAACAATTGTACCTTGGTTCATAGGTTTGAAGGTTCAATCAGGAGCATCTGTGAGACTCACAGTTGTGGTTTCAAATCATGATCGTGGTTCCTTCTCATGGTAGAAAGGTACACTAGTTAACTTTGTTATATTGGGGTTTTAGATCATTGTACTATTGTACAATATACCTGATCATGGTTTGATTCGTGATATCTCACTACAGGAAAGTGCTTTACGAAAAAGACCACAAATATTTACTCTGATATCGGATTAAGGCAAAACTAGATATGATAGTAAGATAATTAAAATATCTATCATTTTATGGGTATTGAATCAAAGATTCTTCATAGTCTAGAAGTTTTTTAAGACCCCGCAAAGTTCCCTTGTAGTTTGAGCCTTGAGCGTGTCAAGTGAATTGTAATTTCAGCCCTAAAAGATTGAGAAGAGACTTCCCAAGTGATTAGTGTTTTAATCTTGTTGAATTTTCCTGAAAATGACTTCCTATAGTGTAGATAATTAAAATAGCTTTCCAACGATACCAATTTTACCCAAATCCAGCATCGGGGAGGAAAGTTATGGTTGTTTTACCGAGAGTTATCGGAACCGCCCAGGTGAGACGGACAGGTTGACGGACCGTCGAGTGCGTGAAGGACCGTCACCCGGACTGTCACAACCAATATTGTAACTCCCATTCCAGGCCTAAGTGCAATGGCCAGGACGACAGATCATCAAGACTACGTCGGACCGTCGCTGAGACTATCGCCACTGAGGCAGTGTGGCCTCATCCTAGCCAACGTGCGACAGATGATCCGATGAACCATTGAGTTTGTGACGGACCATCGCTGAGACCGTCACATAGAGGCAGTGTGTTGTTTTTCTGACCGACGTATGATGGATGATCCGATAGATCATTAGGCTAGCGACAGACCATCGCACCGATCGTCGCAACCCCCGTTCAGTATTTTTAGTCGCTTTTAATAGGGACTCTTCGGTCTTTCCACTCTTTTATCAACCAGATTTATTCAAAACGAAGCAAATGACTTCATTCATCATCCAAAACACAAAAGAGCTAGGGTTTCTCCCTCAAGATCAAATCTAAAACCCTTCTCCAAGAAATCCAAGAACACACCATGGATTCTACAAATCGAGTTGAGATTTAAGATCTCCAAGTTCAAGGGTTAAAAGAACCCTTTTTCAAGAGTAAGAAAAAGAGTTTGAAGCAAGCTTGTTCATTCAATTTCATAATCTAAGGTATGTGGCATTTTGAACAAGGATAATCCTTTCACCTTTGTGCCCAAAGGCTTATTTAAACTATAATTTTCTGCAATCTATGAGATTTTACATGATATTGAATTAGGGTTTTCACCCATTATTATTAATTGCAATATCTTGATGTTTCCCATGAATTGAAAGTCAAATAGCATGATTTTGCATGTTTTCTTAAGAAATTGAAGTTGGGTTTATACCCTATGTTGTTACTCCTTGAGAATTTAAGAGTTTCAATGTTCTAGAAATTGAAGTATATGAGTATGTTGATATTTTGAGACAAATTGCTGTACCTTCCAGATTTCTACATGAATTATGAATTTATATGCTATCTATTATGCATTATGATGAGTTTTAACTTGAGATTAAACTATGGGTCATTAAGCCATACTTGAGACTTGCAATTTTGTGAACTATTTTTCTATAAGAACCCATGATTTAAGTATTTTAAGATTAATGAGAAATGTTTTGACTTAATGGTCATAGAGTTTTTAAATCCACTCTACCACATGAGATTACAGATTTGATTATTGGGTTCTTATAAACTATGAGATTATTTTTAAAGTGGATTTCTATGAGATTAGCGAGATAAACTAAAGGGAGTAGTATTTAGCACCGAGTTGGGTAAGTTACCATGGTTTCTTACCCTAGATTTACATGCCACCATGGGTTTGAGATTTTGGGCCTGAGGCTGAGATGATTGGGCTCGAGGCTGAGATAAGTGATCACTAAGTCGAGGTTATACTCCTTGGAAAGAGTATGATGCCTCTCCCCAATGTGAGGTTTCTTCCTTAGGAGGACAAGACATTCGACTTTATGTAGCTCGCATGGTTTATGCCGATTAAGAGAACCTCCCTAAACTAAAGTATTTTCCATTGAGATAGAATATTTTCCCTAAATCTTTGAGATGAGCTATTTTCTAAAGTGAACGAATTTCTTTTGAGCATTTTCCAAAGAAGAAAGTAGTTTTCTCTACTAATCATAGTTGATCATATGTTTTTAAATCAAAGTCATATGATTCTAAGTTTCAAGTGTTTGAGTTCAAAAGAGTTATAAGTGCTTGAGCAATAAAGAAGTTTTACTCTCTATTAGATATATGCATGAGTTGAAAGTATTATTTAAAGCTTACTTCATCCTATGAGTAATGAGAATAAGAGGAGAGCACAAATTTTAAATCCAAAGTATTATGACTCACGAGATTTGTGATACATGCTTCATTCTACATGATTTATGAGCTTTACATTTTAGACTTATTCAAGCCATGTGAGTCATTCCTATTTGCATGCATGATTTGATTTAAGAGTATTGATATTTTTTATGTAAATGCATACACCCCTGTATACTCAGTACATTCCTAAGTGCTGATCCACATATACGTCTATGTGCTATATTGTCTTATAATGTAGGTTCAGGTGCTCAATCCCAGCCTCGTCAGTGATTCTCGAGTACCTTCGTCTACATTTCTACAGTGGTGAGTCCTCATGGTTCGAGGACCTATCTTCAGACATTTCAGTATTCGAGTGTTTATGTTATTACTTTTAGTTTTGTTTGAGTCAGTTGGGGACCTGTCCTAATGGCTCTCGAGTTTATGAAGTAGTAGTGGTTTGTCAGGCTTGTTATCAGACTGTGGTTGTGTTGAGATTTCCAGTATTGTGGTCGTTTGGACCAAGTATTACCTTCATATTTCCTTTTATTTGATATGACAGTGCCAGTGTTTTGTATATTCCTTCTTGAATGAGTTATTGAGAGAAGTGATAGGATCAAAGGGTTATCTTAAGCTACTTGTAGCCCTAAGCATCGTATGACATCCTGGGTGATGATTTTGGGTCGTTACAAATTTGGTATCAAAGCTTAAGGTTTTAAAGGAGTCTTAGGGAGTCTAACAAGTCGCATTAGGTAGAGTCTTGATTATCGGTGGGTAACGCGCCACATCTATGAGAAAGAGGCTACAAGATGTTTTAGGAAAAAGATGATTCATTTTTTTAGATTCAATAGTGCCTGTAGTTGTCACTCTTATCTAATAATTCATGCTCTCCTATTTCAGAAAATGCCTCTCCAAAGAGCGAAAGCCCATGGAAATGATGATGAGCAACCCCCACCTGTTGATCCTTTGAATGAGACTGTGTTTCATGCTCAGTTTTGGGCTGCCTTTCAGGCGTTAGCTCAAGCAGTCACCACTAATGTTTGGGCCAATAACCAGGTTGCAGTTGCAAATCAGCAGGGAGGTGATGTAGCTGCTTCTAGGATCCGTGATTTCATACGGATGAATCCGCTAGTTTTATGGGTCCAAGGCAGGTGAGGACCTGCAGTTGTACATTGAGGTGGTAAGAAAGATCATACAAGTGATGCATGTTTCTGAGGAATATGGCGTCTTACAGGTTGAAAGACATAACTTATGACTGGGTTGTGTTGGGGAGGAAGGGTACAGGTGAGGATACTGCTCATATGACTTGGCAGGTATTCCAAGATGCATTCTTGGACAAGTTCTTTCTGATTGAGATGAGGGAAACACATATTGAGGAGTTTATAAACTTGAGGCAGGGCTCCATGACTGTTAAGGAGTACTGCTCGAAGGTCAACCAGTTGGCCAAGTATGCTCCTGATTTGATTTGTGACACCCGAGCTTGTATGAGCAAGTTCGTGATAGGTGTTTTTGGTTTGGTACTGAAAGAGTGTATGACTGCGATGCTGCATAAAGATATGGACCTGTCTAGGTTGATGACGCATGCATAGCAGATAGAGGCGGATAAGATTAAAGAAAGAGATAGAGTGAGGGGTAACAAGAGTGCTAGATCTGAGCAACATGAGTATAGTCAACCTAGGTTCCATGAAGGAAATTGCCCTTAGTTTCAGAGACATCTTTCTATTCCAGCGCCTTTATCAGCTAGTGCTCCCGCACCTAGAGGCAGGCAAGAGAAAGGGAGCAGGTCTTTTATGCCTTGGTCACTGAACAGTGTTGGTAGTAGGCCCCGTTATCCTCCTTGTGCAAAGTGTGGTAGGGATCATCCCGATGAGTGTTTCGCAGAGTTGCGGGGTTATTTTAGTTATGGTAAGAAGGGCCACAAACTTAGAGATTATCCGCATGCTGGGCAGGGGACCAGAGATGCCCGACCTCAGGCACAGACTACTAGTACACCAGCTTCTATCCCTCATCCTGCCCCTATTCAGGGCACTTCATCTAGCACTGCTGGCGGTTAGCACCAGAACAGATTCTATGCCTTGCCATCCCATCAGGAGCAGGACTCTCCTGATGTTGTTACTGGTATGCTCCGTGTCTTTTGTTTTGATATTTATGTGTTGTTGGACCCAGGGTCAAGTCTCTCCTATGTGACCCCACTTCTGGCTGTGAATTTCAAAATGAGTCCCAAAAAGACTCCTGAGCTTTTCTTAGTCTCCACACCAGTAGGGGAGTCAGTTGTTGCCAAACACGTGTATAGAGATTGTCCTATTACTGTTCTTCATAGAGTCATACTTGCTGATTTGATAGAGTTAGACATGGTGTAATTTGAACTTATTCTGGGTATGGATTGGCTTTATTTTTGTTATGCATCTATAGACTATTGTACCCATGTGGTCAATTTTCAGTTCCCCGATGAGCCAGTTTTAAAGTGGTCCGGGAGTTCGGTATCTCCCAAGAGTCATTTTATCTCCTATCTAAAAGCCAAAAATATAATATCTAAGGTTTGCATCTATTACCCAGTTAGAGTCAAAGACACTAAGTCCGAGGCTCCAACTATTTAGTCAGTCGATATTGTTAATGAGTTTCCAGATGTTTTTTCCGAAGATATCCCAGGGGTACCTCCCGATAGAGAGATAGAATTTGGGATTGACCTTCTTCCCGACACTCGTCCTATTTTTATTTTACCATACTGTATGGAACCTGTTGAGCTTAAGGAGTTGAAAGAGAAACTCAAAGTTCTTTTAGACAAAGGTTTCATAAAGGCCCAGTATTTCTTCTTGGGGCACACCTGTTCTATTCGTGCAGAAGCAAGATGGTTTTTTGCGTATGTGCATTGACTATCATCAGCTTAACAAGGTCACGGTTAAAAATAAGTACCCTCTTATAAGAATTGATGACCTGTTTGATCAGTTTCAAGGTGCAAGTTATTTCTACAAGATAGATCTTAGATCCGACTATCATCAACTTAAACTGAGGGAATATGGTATTGCAAAGACATCCTTCCAAACCCGCTATGGTCACTTTGAGTTTCTAGTTATGTCTTTTGGGATAACCAATTCCCCAACAGCTTTTATGGACCTCATGAATCGAGTGTTCAAGCAATATCTTGATATATTTGTCATAGTGTTCATAGATGACATCCTTGTCTACTCCCGCAGTGAGTATGATCATGCAGATCACCTTAGAATTGTCTTGCAAACTCTTAGAGGTCACCAGTTGTTCGCCAAATTCAGTATGTGTGAATTTTGGTTAAGTTCTGTAGCCTTTTTGGGTTATATTATTTTAGTCGAAGGTATTAGAGTTGACCCACAAAAGACAAAAGCTATAAAAAATTAGCCTAGACCTATCTCTCCATCTGACATTAGAAGTTTCTTGGGTCTAGTGGGATACTACCGCCGTTTTGTTGAAGGTTTCTCTTCTATTGCGTCTCCAATGACCCGGTTGACCCAAAAGAAAGTTAAGTTCCAGTGGTCAGATTCTTGTGAGAAGAGTTTTCAGGAGTTGAAGACTCGACTTACTTCAACCCTTGTGTTGACTTTTCCTGATGGTACAGATGGTTTTATGGTGTATTGTGATGCCTCTAGAGTTGGTTTGGGTTGTGAGTTGATGGAAAGAGGTAAGGTTATAGCCTATGCCTCTAGACAGTTAAAGCCACTTGAGAAGAATTACCCAACCCATGATCTTGAGTTAGCTGCTGTGGTCTTTGCTTTGAAAATCTAGAGACACTATCTTTATGGTGTTTATATTGATGTGTTTACTGATCATAAGAGCCTGCAGTATGTGTTTACTCATAGGGAGTTGAATCTTAGGTAGAGAAGACGGTTAGAGTTATTAAAAGACTATGATATGAGTGTGTTGTATCATAAGGGTAAAGCCAATAAAGTGGCGGATGCCCTTAGCAGATTTTCTATGGGTAGTGTTGCTCATGTAGAGGAAGGTAAGAAAGAGTTAGCTTATTATGTGCATTGTCTGGCTAGATTGGGTGTTAGGTTGCTTGATTCAGCTGAGGTAAGTACTTTAGTGCAAAGTAGGTCCGAATCCTTTTTAGTTTCGGAAGTGAAGGAGAAGTAAGATAGAGATCCTAGTTTGGTCAGACAGAAGGAGGCAGTTAAGGACCAAAAGTTAGACGTTTTCTCCCAAAGGGGAGATGGTGTGTTGAGATTGTAGGGTAGATTATGCATTTTGTGTGTTGATGATCTGAGGCAGAGGATTATGGCTGAAGTGCATGGCGCGCGGTATTCTATTCATCTCGACACTACCAAGATGTACCACGACTTGCGGGAAATCTATTGGTGGAATGGTATGAAGAAGGATATAGCTGAGTTTGTAGTGAAGTGTGCAACGTGCCAATAGGTTAAGGTAGAGCACAAAAGACCTGGTGGTGTGATGCAAGAGTTTGGTATACCCACTTAGAAGTGGGAGGTGGTGAATATAGACTTCGTGACCGGGTTATCTCTTTCGCGTCGTCAACATGATTCTATTTGGGTTGTTGTAGACAGGATAACTAAGTTCGCGCATTTCTTGCCCATGCATACATCATATACAACTGAGGATTATGCTAGATTATATATCCGGGAGTTAGTTAGGATGCACGGAGTTCCATCATTTATCATTTAGGATAGGGGTACTCAATTTACTTCTCAGTTTTAGAGGGAGTTTTAGCAGGGTCTTGGTACCCAAGTTCTTTGAGTTCTGCTTTTTATCTGTAGACAAATGGTTATGCTGAGAGGACCATTCATACCCTAGAAGACATGTTGAGGGCGTATGCTCTTGATTTCAAAGGTAGTTGGGATGGGCATTTTCTATTGGTAGAGTTCGCCTATAACAATAGTTACCATGCTATCATTAGGATGGAACCATTTGAGGCCTTGTATGGTAGAAGATGTAGATCACCCATAAGTTGGTTTGAAGTGGGTAAAGCCGCTGTGATTGGGCTTGATGCAGTGTTTGAAGCTATGGAGAAAGTTAAGTTGATTAGAGAGAGGTTAAAGACAACTTCGAGTTATCAAAAGTCATATGCCAATGTGAGGAGAAGAGATCTTGAGTTTGAAGTAGGTGATTTGGTGTACTTGAAGATTTCACCCATGAAAGGGGTGAAAAGTTTTGGTAAAATGGGAAAGCTTAGTCCCCGTTATGTTGGCCCGTATAGAGTTTTGAGCCGTGTTGGGAAAGTAGCCTATGAGGTTGAGTTGCCTGCGGAGTTGTCAGTCGTTCATCCTATTTTTCATGTCTCCATGCTTAAGAAGCATATTGGTGATTCCATTGTGGTAGATCGTTCAGAGAGTGCTGATATTCAGAACAGTCTTTCATCCGATGAGATTCCCGTTGAGATCCTAGATTTTCAGATCTGTAGACTGAGGAACAAAGAGGTTCCCTTGGTCAAAGTATTGTGGCGGAACCAGTCAGTTGAGGGCGCTACTTGGGAGGCAGAATCAGACATGCAAGACAAGTACCCACACTTTTTTTCCCCAAGTTTAGATCGATCCGAAAGTATTATTCTTCCTTAAATCAGCCCTTCTAATCTAAAGTTAAGCTATATATCTATTCTTGCATGAGTTCTTGCAATTTCTAAGGTATTCAAGAGTTTAGAAAGATTTTGAGCCCGTTTAGCAAATTGTTTTAGCTATGTGTACTCTATTTTTCCTGTGTTTCTGGTCTAACTAGTGACATTCGAGGACGAATGTTTCCAAGAGGGAGATATTGTAAGACCCCACAAAGTTCCCTTATAGTTTGAGCCTTGAGCGTGTCAAGTGAAGTGTAATTCCAACCCTAAAAGATTGAGAAGAGACTTCCCAAGTGATGAGTGTTTTAATCTTGTTGAATTTTCATAAAAATGACTTCCTATAGTGTTGAGAATTGAAATAGCTTTCCAATGATACCACTTTCATCCAAATCCGGCATTGGGGTAGGAAGTTATGGCCATTTTATCGAGAGTTGTCGGATCCTCCTAGGTGCGATGGATAGGTTGATGGACCATCGAGTGTGCGATGGACCATCGCAACCAAGGCAGTGACTCCCTATTCTGGCCCAAGTGCGACGACTAGGATGACGGACCGTCAAGAGTGCAACGGACCGTCGCTGAGACCATCACCGCTGAGGAAGTGTGGCCTCATCCTTGCCAACGTGTGATGGATGATCCGACGGACCGTCGAGTTTATGATGGAATGTCTCTGAGAATGTGACATCGAGGTAGTGTGTTCTTTTTCTTACCGACGTGCGACAGACGATCTGATGGACCATCAGGATAGCGACAAACCGTCGCTTTGACCGTCGCAGCCCCCATTCAGTATTTTAAGTCGTTTATAAAAAGGACTCTTTGGTCTTTCCACTCTTTTATCAACCAAATATATTTTAAACAAAGCAAATGACTTCATTCATCATCCAAAACACAAGAGAGCTAGGGTTTCTCCCTCAAGATCAAATCTAAAACCCTTCTCCATGAAATCCAAGAACTCACTATAGATTCTACAAATTGAGTTAAGATTTAAGTTCCCCAAGTTCAAGAGTTGTAAGAACCCTCTCTCAAGAGTAAGAAGAAGAGTTTGAAGCAAGCTTTTTAATCCAATTTCATAATCTAAGGTATGTGGGATTTTGAACAAGGGTAATCCATTCACTCTTGTGCCCAAAGACTTATTTAAACTATAATTTTCTGCAATCTATGAGATTTTACATGATATTGGATTAGAGTTTTTCCCATTGTTATTGATTGAAATATCTTGATGTTTCCCATGAATTGAAAGTCAAATAGCATGATTTTGTATGTTTTCTTAAGAATCTAAAGCTAGGTTTATACTTTATGTTGTTACTCCTTGAGAATTTAAGAGTTTCAATGTTCTAGAAATTGAAGTATATGAGTATGTTAATATTTTGAGACAAATTGCTGTAACTTCCAGATTTCTACATGAATTATGAATTTATATGCTATCTATTATGTATTATGATGAGTTTTAACTTGAGATTGAATTATGGGTCATTAAGCCTTACTTGAGACTTGCAATTTTATGAACTATTGTGCTATAACCACCCATGATTTGAGTATTTTGAGATTAATAAGAAATGTTTTGACCTAATGGTCATAGAGTTTTGAAATCCACTCTACCACATGAGATTACAAATTTGATTGTTGGGTTCTTATGAACGATGAGATTATTTTGAAAGTGGATTTCCAATAGATGAGCGAGATAAACTAAAGGGAGTAGTATTTAGCACCGAGTTGGGTAATTTACCATGGTTTCTTATCCCAGAACTCCGTGCCACCATAGGTTTGAGATTTTGGGCCTGAGGCCGAGATAAGTGATCACTGAGTCGAGGTTATACTCCTTGGCAAGAGTATGGCGCCTCTCCCCAACGTGAGGTTTCTTCCTCAGGAGGATAAGATGTTGGACTCCATATAGCTCGCGTGGTTTATGTTAGTTATTAGAACCTCCCTAAACTAAAGTATTTCCCATTGAGATAGAATATTTTCTCTAAAGCTTTGAGATGAGATATTTTCTAAAGTGAAGGAATTGCTTTTGAGTATTTTCTAAAGAAGAAAGTAGTTTTTTTATACTAATAAGAATTGATCATCAGTTTTAAACTAAAGTCATATGATTCTGAGTTCCAAGCTTTTGAGTTCAAAAGAGTTATAAGTTCTTGAGCAATCAAGAAGTTTTACTCTCCATGAGATATATGCATGAGTTGAAAGTATTGTTTAAAGCTTCCTTCATCGTATGAGTAATGAGAATAAGAGGAGAGCACAAATTTTAAAGCCAAAGTATTATGACTCACGAGATTTGTGCTACATGCTTCATTCTACATGATTTATGATCTTTACATTTAGACCTATTCAAGAAATGTGAGTCATTCCTGTTTGTATGCATGATTTGATTAAAGAGTATTGATATTGTTTTATGTAAATGAATACACCCCCATATACTCAGTACATTCCTAAGTGCCGATCCACATATAAGTCTATGTGCTACATTATCTTATAATGTAGGTTCAGGTGCTCAGTCCCAGCCTCGTCAGTGATTCTCGAATACCTTCGTCTATATTTCTATAGTGGTGAGTCCTCATGGTTCAAGGACCTATCTTCAGATATTTCAGTATTCGGGTGTTTATGTTATTACTTTCAGTTTAGTTTGAGTCAGTTGGGGACCTGTCCCAATGGCTCTCGAGTTCATAGAGTAGTAGAGGCTTTGCCTTAGTTAAGTGTGTAACGTGCCAAAAGGTTAAGGTAGAGCACCAAAGACCTGCTGGTGTGATGCAAGAGTTTGGTATACCCACTTGGAAGTGGGAGGTGGTGAATATGGACTTTGTGATCAGGTTACCTCTTTCGCGTCATCATCATGATTCTATTTGGGTTATTGTAGATAGGTTGACCAAGTCCACACAGTTTTTGTCCGTGCATACATCTTATATAGCTAAGGATAATGCTAGATTGTATATCCGGGAGTTAGTCAGGCTGCATGAAGTTCCATCGTCTATTATTTTGGATAGGGGTACTCAATTTACTTCTCAGTTTTGCAGGGTGTTTCAGCCGGGTCTTGGTACCTAAGTTTTTTTGAGTTTCACTTTTCATTAACAAACAGATGGTTAGGCTAAGAGGACTATTCAGACCCTAGAAGACATGTTGAGGGCATGTGCTCTTGATTTCAAAGATAGTTGGGATGAGCATTTGCCATTGATAGAGTTCGCCTATAACAATAGTTACCATGCTATCATCGGGATGGCACCATTTAAGGCCTTGTATGGTAAAAGATGTATATCACGCATATGTTCCTTTAAAGTGGGTAAAGCTGCCGTGATTGGGCCTGATGCAGTGTTTGAAGCTATAGAGAAATTTAAATTAATTAGACAGAGGTCAAAGATAGCTTAGAGTCGTCAAAAGTCATATGCCAATGTGAGGAGAAGAGATCTTGAGTTTGAAGTGGGTGATTTGGTGTACTTGAAGATTTTGCCCATGAAAGGGGTGAAGAGGTTTGGTAAAAAAGGAAAGCTTAGTCCTCTTTATGTTGGCCCGTATAGAGTTTTGAGCCGTGTTGGGAAAGTATCCTATGAGGTTGAGTTTTCTGCGGAGTTGTCATCCGTTCATCCTATTTTTCATGTCTCTATGTTTAAGAAACATATTGGTGATTCCGTTGTGGTAGATCCTTCAGAGAGTGCTGATATTCAGAATAGTCTTTTAGTTGATGAGATTCCCGTTGAGATCCGAGATTTTCAGATCTGTAGACTGAGGAACAAAGAGGTTCCCTTGGTCAAAGTGTTGTGGCGGAACCAGTCAGTTGAGGGCGCTACTTGGGAGGCAGAAGCAGACATGCAAGCCACCCGCACCGCTTTTCTGCGAGTTCAGATCAATTTGAGGGAATTATTCTTCTTTAATTCAGCCCTTCTAATAAAAAGTTCATCTATATATCTATTCTTGCATGAGTTCTTGCAATTTCTGAGGTATTCAAGAGTTTAGAAAGATTTTAAGCCCGTTTAGAAAATAGCTTCAGCTATGTGTACTCTATTTTTCCTATGTTCCTGGTCTAACTAGCAACATTCAAGGACGAATGTTTTCAAGGGGGAGATATTGTAAGACCCCACAAATTTCCCTTATAGTTTGAGCCTTGAGTGTGTCAAGTAAAGTGTAATTCCGGCCCTAAAAGATTGAGAAGAGATTTTCCAAGTGATTAGTGTTTTAATCTTGTTGAATTTTCCTTAAAATGACTTCCTATAGTGTAGAGAATTGAAATAGCTTTCCAACGATACCAATTTCATCCAAATCCGGCATCGGGGTGGGAAGTAATGGCTGTTTTATCGAGAGTTGTCGGAACCGCCCAGGTGCGACGGATAGGTTGACGGACCGTCGAGTGTGCGATGGACCGTTGAGTGTGCGACAGACCATCGCCCGAACCATCACAACCAAGGTAGTGACTCTCTTTTCTGTCCCAAGTGCGACGGCCAGGACGATGGACCGTCAAGAGTACGATGGACCGTCGCTGAGACCGTTGCCGCTGAGGCAGTGTGGCCTTATCCTGGGCAACGTGCAACAGACGATCTGACAGACCATCGAGTTTGCGATGGACCGTCACTGAGACTGTCATATCGAGGTAGTGTGTTCTTTTTCTGACCGACATACAACGAACGATCCGACGGACCATCAGGCTAGCGACGGACCATCGCTCCGACCATCGCAACCCTCATTCAGTATTTTAAGTCATTTTTAGAAGGGACTCTTCGGTTTTTCCACTCTTTTATCAACCAGATATATTCCAAACGAAGCAAATGACTTCATTCATCTTCCAAAACACAAGAGAGCTAGGGTTTCTCCCTCAAGATCAAATTTAAAACCCTTCTCCAAGAAATTCAAGAACTTACGATAGATTTTACAAATGTAGTTGAGATTTAAGTTCCCCAAGTTCAAGGGTTTCAAGAACCCTCTCTCAAGAGTAAGAAGAAGATTTTAAAGCAATCTTGTTCATCCAATTTCATAATCTAAGGTATGTGGTGTTTTTAACATAGGTAATCCTTTCACCCTTGTGCCCAAAGGCTTAATTAAACTATAATTTTCTGCAATCTATGAGATTTTACATGATATTGAATTAGGGTTTTTCACCCATTGTTATTGATTGTAATATCTTGGTGTTTCCCATGAATTAAAAGTCAAATAACATGATTTTGCATGTTTTCATAAGAAATTGAAGCTGGATTTATACACTATGTTGTTACTCCTTGAGAATTTAAGAGTTTCAATGTTCTAGAAATTGAAGTATATGAGTATGTTGATATTTTGAGACAAATATCTATAACTTCCAGATTTCTATATGGATTATGAATTTATATGCTATCTATTATGCATTATGACGAGTTTAAACTTGAGATTGAATTATGGGTCATTAAGCCCTACTTGAGACTTCCAATTTTATGAACTATTGTTCTATAAGCACCCATGATTTGTGTATTTTGAGATTAATGAGAAATGTTTTGACCTAATGGTCATAGAGTTTTGAAATCCACTCTACCACATGAGATTACTGATTTGATTGTTGGGTTCTTATGAACCATGAGATTATTTTGAAAGTTGATTTCCATGAGATGAGTGATATATACTATAGGGAGTAGTATTTAGCACCTAGTTGGGTAAGTTACCACAGTTTCTTACCCCAGAACTACGTGCCACCGTAGGTTTGAGATTTTGGGCCTGAGGCTGAGATGATTGGGCCCGAGGCCGAGATAAGTGATCACTGAGTTGAGGTTATACTCCTTGGAAAGAGTATGATGCCTCTCCCCAATGTGAGGTTTCTTCCTTAGGAGGACAGTACATTCGACTCCATGTAGCTCGTATGGTTTATGTCGGTTAAGAGAACCTCCCTAAGCTAAAGTATTTTCCTTTGAGATAGAATATTTTCCCTAAAGCTTTGAGATGAGCTATTTTCTAAAGTGAACGAATTGCTTTTGAGTATTTTCCAAAGAAGAAAATTGTTTTCTCTACTAATAATAGTTGATCATATGTTTTTAAACCAAAGTCATATGATTCCGAGCTCAAAGTGTTTGAGTTCAAAAGAGTTATAAGTTCTTGAGTAATAAAGAAGTTTTACTCTCCATGAGATATATGCATGAGTTGAAAGTATTGTTTAAAGCTTCCTTCATCCTATGAGTAATGAGAATAAATGGAGAGCATAGATTTTAAAGCCAAAGTTTAATGACTCACGAGATTTGTGCTACATACTTCTTTCTACATGATTTATGAGCTTTACATTTTAGACTTATTCAAACCATGTGAGTCATTCCTATTTGCATATATGATTTGATTAGAAAGTATTGATATTGTTTTATGTAAATGCATACACCCCCATATACTCAGTACATTCCTAACTGCTGATCCACATATACGTCTATGTGCTACATTGTCTTATAATGTTGGTTCAGGTGCTTAGACCTAGCCTCGTCAGTGATTCCCGAGTACCTTCGTCTACATTTCTATAGTGGTGAGTGATTATGGTTCGAGGACCTATCTTCAGACATTTCAGTATTCGAGTGTTTATGTTATTACTTTCAGTTCAGTTTGAGTCAGTTTGGGACCTATCCCAATGGCTCTCGAGTTTATGGAGTAGTAGAGTCTTTGTCAGACTAGTTATCAGACTGTGGTTGTGTTGAGATTTCCAGTATTGTGGTTGTTTGGACCGAGTATTACCTTTATATTTTCTTTCATTTGATATGACAGGGCCAATGTTTTATATATTCCTTCTTGAATGAGTTATTATGAGAAGTGATAGGCTCAAAGGGTTATCTTGGGGCTACTTGTAGCCCTAAGCACCGTGTGATATCTCGGGAGGTGATTTTGGGTCGTTACAAGTTTTTATCGCTTGAAGCTAATTATTTCTCTAGAAATTGATCGCTAAAGGGGGGGGAGGTTGGTTAAGGGATAGGAATATTTCTTGATACCTTGATACATGGCCAAATTCCTTCTCATACTATTAATACTTGATATTTAATCTTACATGTACTTGAAACATAGTTCTAGCCTTGGCTTAACTTTTTGGTGTTACACATTATAATAATGAATATCCAATTAAATTCTCATATGAGGCCTACAATGTCAAGTCAAGCCCCCACTCAGGTGACACAACATTAAAAAAGGCATTTAATGCACCAAACATGATCAATAATATTATGTCAAGCCCTCACTCTGGCATCACAATAACATATTCTCTCAAATCAAAAGCAATGTGTATATAAGTCTCCACTCGAGCACACGATCATGAATAATTAATCAACTCCATAATAATGCTTATATAAGCCCCACACGGGCAAGACAAAATAAACCACAATCCCAAGAACAATTAATCACGGAACAACCCAAACCTAGCTTGTTCCAGTCATTAAGTCTCATATACTATTATAAGTCTATTCATACTCTAAGTATCCTCAAAAATCTCAATCATTTCATCAATAATGACGATAATAATATAATCATCTCCTAAAAAGTCACTAAAATTTAACTATTACATCAAAGTCCAGTAAACATGATTCAGGCTCTAAATTGGTCATCTAATATCAGTTGTTCTAGATCAGTAGGTTATCTGTCTATATTTTATTCTTAGGACATTTAAAAGTAGTAATACTAACTAATTAAGAAAATAATCCGACTATAATCCTTTAAAGACTCTATTACCCATGGAGATACTTTCTATTTCATCTAAGTGAGACTTACAATACTAAGCGATATACAGAATACAACAAATAAGCATACAACACATAACACTTTGGAAAAAGTCAAAGTACATCTCAACTTGCCTTTAAAGAGGATCTGCAAACCCGGAAACTACCCAAAGCATCAACCAGAAGCTTAAATTTATTGAATTAACACCAAATGCGTCCAATCTAATCAAATATGCCTTCTACAAGTCAAAAGGAATCCATCGATACCCTAATCAACTATATTAATTTTGGGTCCAAAATCCATTTTGAAAATTATTTTCAAAAATACAAGGGTAAAACTAGAATTTTTTTAAGAATAGTGTTGACCATATCAAAAGGAGTCTATAGTTGAAAACCCAATAAAAATGAGTAGAAATTTTACCTCAAATTGAAGAAAAACTAATTTACACTTTACTGGATAAGCCCCCAAAAAATCACATTTAAAATCAAGGGTTTGATTTTTTTTCAAAGACAAAATTAATGAAAAGTAATAGAATAAATACTTAGGAACTTACCCAAATATGAAATCTCAAAACACCCTTTGAAATCACCCTTTAATTCAAACTCTAGTAGTAAAAAAATAGAGAAATATGAATTGGGTGTCACGACCCGAGCCGGGGCCCTAGCCGTAACAAGCAACCCAACCCATGAAGGCTGGGGAACTCTTCTAAATCTAGTAATCATGCACAATAATCCTATAGTATAATAAACTTTGTGGAAAAACCATACATGACGGATCCATGGTTAATCTAATAACTTGAATAATTTAAAAGGGAAATTCTAAATATGTGACAACTGTCTACGAAATCTCTAACATTACATTAACCATCATACGTCTGAGACAAATCTGGGACAAGGCCCTCAGTAGACCATAAAAAAAAACAATGAAATAAAAAAATCAGGCCTTCCGATAAAAAGAAGGCTCACCAACTGCAACTTCTAACACCCACGAATCTACTGTTATATGGGACCACAGAACTGAGTTTAAGACCCTAAAATATAGGGGATCAGTACAAAAATACTAGTATACAGAGCAATCTAAAATAATGCATTTACAAATACAAAATAGATGAGAGTGAGTCATGAAACATCAAGCATGATATAGTTTAAAATACATGGGCAAATCTTTGATAATCATAAAAACATTCTTGTCAATGTAGTTCCAATCTTTGTATTACTTCTGAGTTAGGTGGCACACCCCTTCAAATCTGATATTCCACGGGATATATGGAATCTTCCATTGACTCGGCGGGGAAGCCCTCAACCTGAGTTTGCCACAAGGGTTGGAGTGTCTGAGTCTGATACGCCACAGGGCACTAGGCCAGCGTAAAATCCCTCTAGGGGATGTAATAAACCGTATCGGCAAAACATGGTTTTGGGCAATGAGTTATCTGAACTCGTGCCTTCTTCGATGAACCACCTAATGTCTCTTTATGCCCAATTTTAGCCTTTTCTGAACATGCATCTTTCTGAATTCAAGATCTGTGGGTCTGAGTAAAATCTGATTCTATTTTATTCTGTGTCTATTATGGCATTGTTTGTATTGGTATCATCATACCAAGACTTGCAATTCATAATTCTGATCCATAAAAATATCATGCATAATTCTTTCATTTAAAACAATGTTTCAGACCACCAAAACATTAAGACAATTATGAGAGAATTCATATTTCTTTACATACGTCAAAACCATGCAAAGATTCTCATCTTTTCAACAATTCCAACAGGTAGTTGTCAATTTCTAAAAACATTTCTGAAATTCCTTTAATTATCACATTTAGCATTTAAATCATGATTATATTTGCCTCTCTAATTCCCAATCATCATGAAATTCATATAAGATAATAAGTCTCTTGATTCATTTTTTTTAAATCACGCAATTTAGGAATCCATAACTTGCAAATCATGTACTAACACAATGGGAGGGGGAAAAGATTCAATAATTCATGCTCTCAATAAATATTTCAAGAATTCAACACATACATATATATATACTAGTCAAATCACTTTCAAGGGAAGGCCTAAAGACCAAAACAATATTATCAAAGGCTTCAAAAACATGATTCTAGTTGTAAATCCAAAACCCTTTTGTAAGTTCATGATTTTTAAACCTTTAACATGATTAAGAAGAGTTTACTATGCCCATGAAGTTTTAGTAAAACCCCACATTCCTTAGATTACAAGGTTTGAAAGATGGAATCTAGATCTTGATCCTTTTCTTGGAATTCTTGATCTTAGGGATGAGTTCTTGATCTTTGGGGAAGGAGTTAGGGTTTTGATTTGAGAGGAAAATTAAATTCTAGTGTATATTATAGTTTTTGGGGTGCAAATCTTATGTTATGGATGGATTTTGGGTCAGGAGAAGTGACCAAAATGCCCCTAGACCCATTAGAAACTGATTTAACGAGTGAAACAGTTTCGTAACGCGCTGGCCGACGCGTCGGTTTACTGCCTCACACGGAAAATATCATATATTTTCATTCGGTTATTGGATTTTGGCAAAATTGGTATCGTTGGAAAGATAATTAAATTATCTACAATTTGGTGGGTCTTGAGATAAAAAATTCTATGTGTACCAAAAGTTATACATGTTCAAAGTAGACCCTTGTAGGATCGAATATCAAACTTTGAATGAATGAATGATTCTTAGCTCAACTTTGCTCTAAGCCATTTCTATGAGCATTTTTCACCTCATAACCACTTCATAGACTAGGATAAAGATCATGACACATGAATTTAAATGTAAACCATTTAATTTAAGCTTACACACGTAGGAACGACGGTTTGATTTCTAGCTAAAAAATGCGGGGTGTTAAATTATCTCCCCCCTTGGGATCATTCATCCCCGAATGATGGGTAGGGACTTGTTGAAGTTCTAAAAGTGTAAAATAAAGAATGAAACCTTGCATTGAAAATGCTTCCTTAGAAAAATATGTAAAGGCATCAAACGAGCTTCACTATAACCTCTAGTGAAACGTGAAAGCACTAAACTTTAGATAATGAGACTTTACATAGGGATGATCCTGCACATGGGTTCTATGAGTCCTAATTGTTAAAACATAAGGAATGGGTTTATTTGATGATCATAGATATGATTTATATTGGTACTAATCATGAACAAAGATTTCGTGAAAGATCGGGATAGAAGCATTCTCCACCTCTTATGATACAACAAATAGACTTAACTTAAAGGCACCACTTAGCTATGCCCTAACATTAAATAATATATTTCGTTATTTCCATCTTACAATTCTCCTATCACACATCTAACTTCAAGAGTTTGAGTCTCACCACTTAGTACTACTATGTTGAAGCCTAACTCAGAGTTAAAATGTGATAACTTAAATTATAGGACCCTATACTTTACATCCCATTAAGAATATTGCCCCATCTTATCACTATCGTCATCCACTCTCGGGTTTTAATTCAAGGAATACTAACCACATAGTACATGGGTTGAGTTTTCATCAATCACATTATTCAAGACTATCGTTATTACACCCACTTCATGGATTTCTCCCACTAAGACCAGCAAATTCAATCACATTCACAAAGATTTTTGCCATATATTGTATTCCCAACTATTTCTCATAATAAAATAAATCCATCCCCTCCTTAGCTATTTCACACAACAAAAGTTCATCTCCTTCTTTGTCCTTTCACCTATAACCTTAGCTCGAGAATTCACATCAAATATTTTTTTTTACCTTCAAGAACATCTACTCACCTACCTAACATATCACCACGCTTCCACAGCCACCATCATACTATCATATAGAGGGTCATTACGGGAACTGAGCATAAATGTCATGAATGGAAGTAACACTATTAGACCATAACTTATACTTATGGCACTACTCAAGGAGGGACATAAAATGAATATACGATAAAATATACATGAAGTGCTCTATATATCAAGTGTCTGGATCATAAGTACAGAGTCATTCAGAAAAAATACAATAAAACATGAATTCTTAGGATAGAGCATAGCGAGAAAACATTGGTGCACATATCAAGATAAAATGAGGGAAAGAGACTGAATTACCCTCATGGTTCTAGAAATTAGTAAGATGAACTGGGCACCCGATATGCTAAGCGAAGTGCCGCGTCGGTCCCTACAGACGCGATTCCTGGTGTGACGCATCAATATCGCGTTGGCCCACTATTTTGATCATTCAAAATGCCTCAAACCATGCATGAAAAATTTGAAACTTTCCTGAGACACCCCTGACCATGAATCAACTCAAAAATCTACGTTCCGGGGTCGGGAAGATTAATTTGAAAATCATGGAAGTTAAGAGCTCATAAATATGATTAAGTCTTTTAATAATTAGAAAAATTTTCAGGTTGTCAACTCTCCATATATGCATCCAAGAGTGGTATTGAGTCAAGAATGCTACGGGGTATTACATTACAACTAAGAAACAGATTGCCGCTTGAAGCGATTGCTTCTTATTTAAGGAACTAAGATTTGCCATGAGTTTGTATACACTTTATCACTTTGGCTAAACTCGACATAGGATGAATCGGTGACACATAGAAACATATTTTCTTAGGACCAATCATACTGAGAGACATAGATTTGGATTATGAACAACATAACACATGGCTTGAATATATGCAAAACTAGACTACTGAGAGACATAATTACTTCTAGTTTTGAGGTCGATCATAAGCATTAGTCCATAGAGAACTCGAACCATAGACATAGGCATGCCTTGAACACATGACGTAGGATATTAGCAGAATAATCTTTGAAATGGAAGTAGGAGTAGTATGCTTGAGTAGGAATAGATTTATCATGACTCTTCCCCACAATTTGCCGAATTGAGAAAAATTTCAGGAACTAACTTAATTCCCAATCTCCCCCTTTATATCAAAGTCACAATCCTAGACTTACGGATATATCCCCACATCAAAATCTATAGCCACAACTCTCAACATAAAAGAGATATCACCATACACTTAAACTCTAAACTCTCCCTGAAGAACTATACTCCGAAGGCCTTGCTTTTTTGTAAATTCTACTCTTAACATCTGCTAGCCTCTATAGACATCAATCTACAACTCCCTCTCTCAAGAGCACATGCATCCACACTCTTTAACACAAATGAGGTATCAACATAAACATGAGAATGAACTCCTCTCATTAGTTTCTAATACAAAGACACTAAATTACCTTCTAGGACATCCCCTTTCAGGGACACTAATTGTAATTTCTTCTAACTCCCAAAGTCATCAACTTACGACTAACAGTTTCATGGGTATAAACACCCATGCTTCTAAATACTTAATGCTCCATCTTCACTCCCTTTGAATACTATTACTACACCTATAATCATATAACCTACAAATGCATAAAATCTGTAAAACAGTACCAAGGGTGCATATTGCCTACCTATTTTTCCTTAATTTAACTCTAAAGAGCACCATACAACAACTTCCCAAACTTCTCCATACTGCAAGATTCAAAAACACAAGCTAGGTACACATGACACTTATACCATACAATTTTATCTAACAACATGCTATCTTGGGTTCAACTTATTCTTATATGATTATCACTCTTATCATCTTAATGACTCAACCACAATTCATTATTTTTTAACACTAGTCCTCATGACTATATACGTATCACAGTTATTCACTCCTTATGCCGCAAGTCGCCAACCTAGGCTATTTTAAACACTACACCATACCAACTAATTCATTCCCACAAAACATGTATCATTAATCTGAGCTACTATTCTTACCACTACACTCCACATCTAAAGTTCAAGCCTGTTGTCTATCCTCAATTATATATCTCTGATAAAGCTTGCCACATA
Organism: Capsicum pubescens; assembly: GCA_030864215.1. Taxonomy (NCBI): domain Eukaryota; kingdom Viridiplantae; phylum Streptophyta; class Magnoliopsida; order Solanales; family Solanaceae; genus Capsicum; species Capsicum pubescens. Next base: position 220,981,515 of record CM061540.1, on the reverse strand, counting down.
CTACACTAGTCCATCAAATTGGGAAATCAACCCAAATATTTCACTTCGCTTAGCTACTACCTACAACCACAACCCCGCCATAACCTCATTATTACAACTCAAAATCCACTACATACTTTCTTACCTGAAGTGCTAGTTTACTACTACTAAAAAAAGGACCATCAAAGGAGTTAAGTCACATGATAGGATTATTCGATCTTAATCTTGAAATATAATTCATTCCAATCTTATCAACATATTCTAATTTCTCACATCACACTTTCTTACCTAATTATACACCATAATAATCTTCAAAATTCAATAAACACTAATGAGTCTCTACCTACAACTTATTAACTAATCTTCCTCTTTCCACTTACCACTTATAAATGATTTTTACAACCACTATAACCATCCATTCTGAGATCCTTTCCTATTTTGAATAAGTAATAATCATACCCTGTATCTTCCTTCACAGACTACCATACAATCAACAAATATTACTTCACATTAGTCTATCACTATACCATATTTGTCTACCACTATACAATGGCAACCCACTCCTCAATCTACGATTATACAACTAAAATAATTAATTTATGTAAAAGTCACCCACACTCTTACTTCTAACATTGTGACTTCATATCACCAAATTCTTGGCCAATCTCTCTACCTATAGGACATGAACCTTTAACATCCACTACTTCTTGGGTAGAAATACAGTTTCAATATTCTACTACACATTATTACCCTTATACATCGCATCCCCAATAAGAATTTTATTAAGGGAGACTGAATATACTCCATATCTCAGGCTCAACCGTATAACTAATACAGATAAGGGTATGTGCTTAAATCAACACACTTTAGAGCACTCATGGACTCTTCTCAAGTCCTTGTGTAAATTCATAAATTTATGGACAACTCAATCAGAAAGAACCACATCGCTGGGGGAGCTAGACTCTTAGACTTGTATCGCCTCGATAATGAGGCATGACCCAAGAAATTAGAACAAGGAACGAATTTGGATAACTTTCTGGTGGATGACTCTATAGCTTGAACTAGAGTATGAAAGAATAGAAAACAACTCCTAAATGCCCGGTAGCCTCCTGATTATAAGTTTGGTGCACAATACACCCATAAGCAAAACTCTACTAGACATGATTTCGTAGACACCCTGGGACAATGAACCTTGCTCTGATACCAAGTTTGTCACAACCCGAGCTAAGGCCCTAGCTGTAACAAGCATCCCGACCCATAAAGGCCGGGGTGCTCTTCTAATTCTGATAATCATGCATAATAATCATATAGTATAAGAAAATTTATGGAAAAACCATACATGACGGATCCATGGTCAATCTAATAACTTGAATAATTTAAAAAGAAAATTCTGAATATTTTAAACACGTGACAACCGTCCGCAAAATCTCTAACAATACATTAACCATCATACGTCTGAGACAAGTCTGGGACAAGGCCCCCAGTAGACCATAAAAAAAAGAAACAATTTTATAAAAAAATTAGGCCATCTGAAAAAAAGAAGGCTCACCAACTGTAACTTCTAACACACACGAATCTACTGCTGTGTGGGACCACAGAACTGAGTTTCAGACCTTGAAATATAGTGGGTCAATACAAAAGTACTGGTATGCAGAGCAATCCAAAATAATGCATTTACATATATAAAATAGATGAGAGCGATTCATGAAACATCATGCATGATATAGTTTAAAATACATGGGCAAATCTTTGATAATCATAAAAACATTCTTGTCAATGTAGTTCTGATCTTTGTATTACTTCTGAGTTAGGTGGAACGCCCCTACAAGTCTGATATTCCATGGGCTATATAGAATCCTCCATTGACTCAGCGGGAAAGTCCCCAACCCGAGTTTACCACAAGGGTTGGAGTGTCTGAGTTTGATACACCAATGGACACTAGGCCAGCATAAAATCCCTCTAGGAGATGTAATAACCCGTATCGGCAAAACACGATTTTGGGTAATGAGATATCTGAACTCGTGCTTTCTTTGGGGAACCACCTAACATATCTTTATGCCCAATTTTAGCCTTTTCTGAACATGCATCTTTTTGAATTCAATATCTGTGAGTCTGAGTAAAATCTGATTCTATTTTATTCTGTGTCTGTTATGACATTGTTTGTATTGGTATCATCATACCAAGACTTGCAAGTCATAATTATGAACCATAAAAATATCATGCATAATTCTTTTATTTAAAATAATGTTTCAGACCACCAAAACAATAAGATAATTATTAGAGAATTCATATTTCTAAACATAGGTCAAAACCATGCAAAGATTCTCATCTTTTCAACAATTCCAACAAGTAGTGGTCAATTTCTCAAAACATTCTTGAAATTTCTTCAATTATAACATTTAACATTTAAATCATGATTATATCCCCCTCTATAATTCTCAATCATCATAAAATTCATATAAGATAATAAGACTCTTGATTCATTTTCTTTAAATCATGCAATTTAGGAATCCATAACTTGCAAATTAGGTAGTAACACAATGAAAGGGGAAAAAGAATAAATAATTCATGCTCTCAATATATATTTTAAGAATTCAACACATACATACATATATAATAGTCAAATAACTTTCAAGGGAAGGCCTAAAGACCAAAACAATATTATCAAAGGATTCAAAAACATGATTCTAGTTGTAAATCCAAAACCCTTTTGTAAGTTCATGATTTCTAAACCTTTAACATGATTAAGGAGAGTTTACTATGCTCATACAGTTTTAGGAAAACCCCACGTACCTTAGATTACAAGGTTTGAAAGATGAATTCTAGATCTTGATCCTTTTCTTGGAATTCTTGATCTTAGGGATGAATTCTTGATCTTTGAGGAAGGAGTTAGGGTTTTGATTTGAGAGGAAAATTGAATTCTAGAGTGTATTATGGTTTTTGGGGCGCAAATCTTATGTTATGGATGGATTTTGGGTGAGGGTAAGTGACCAAAATGTCCCTAGACCTATTAGAAACTGGTTTAATGATTGAAACAGTTTCATAACACGCTGGCCAATGCGTCGCGTTGACATCACGTCGACTTACTACCTCACATGGAAAATATTATAACTTTTCACTCGGTTATTGGATTTTGGCAAAATTGGTATCGTTGGAAAGCTAATTAAATTATCTATAATTTAGTGGGTATTGAGCTTAAAAATTCTATGTGTACCAAAAGTTATATACATTCAAATTATACCCTCATAGGATCGAATATCAAACTTTGAATGAATGAATTATTCTTAGCTCAACTTTGATCTAAGCCATCTCTATGAGAATTTTTCACCTCATAATCACTTCATATACTAGGAAAAATATCATGAGATATAAATTTAAACATAAACCATTTAATTTGAGCTTAATTTAGGGGTGTAGGATTGTAGGGAAGACGTAGATGGTATGTGGGATAGGGTGGCTAGGTGCATTAATGAGACTACTAGTGAGGTGTTGGGTGTCTCTAGGGGTCAGGCCGGTCATCATCGGGGGGATTGCTGGTGGAATAAATAAGTTTAGAAAAAAGTCGAGACTAAGAAGATGGCGTATGCTAAGTTGGTTGAGAGCAAGGATGAAGAAGATAAACGGGTAAATAGGAAGAAGTACAAGTTAGCGAGGAAAAAGTCTAAGCAAGTAGTTACAGTGGCTAAGATGGCTGTGTTTGAGAGCCTGTATGCGGAGTTAGAGGAGAAAAGAGTGGAAAATAGGTTGTTTAGGTTGGCTAAGGCTAGGTAGAGGAAGGATATGGACCTCGACTAGGTAAAGTACATGAAGGGATAGGATGGTAGAGTGTTGGTAGAGGATGGTCATATTAACTAAAGATGGTAGTCATATTTTCATTGGCTCTTGAATGGTGAAGGGGATAGAGTTATTGTATTAGGGGAGCTGGAGCAATTAGAAGAGTATCATGATATTAGCTATGGTAGACATTTTAAGGTGAAGGAGGTCAGAGAGGCCGTTCGACAAATGTAAAGGGGTAGGGCAATGGGGCCTAATGAGATTCCCGTGGATTTTTGGAAGTTTTCTGGTGAGGATGGTTTGAGGTGGTTGACTGATCTGCTTAACGACATTTTCAAGTCAGTGAAAATACTCGAGGCCTAGAGATGGAGTACTATGATCCCTATATATAAAAATAAGGGTGACATTCATAGTTGCAACAACTATAGGGACATTAAGCTATTGAGTTATACTATAAAGATTTGGGAGAGAGTGGTTGAGTTGAGGTTGAGGAGAATAGTTTCTATTTCGGAGAACCAGTTTGGATTTATACCCGGGCGCTCTACGACGGAGGCAATTCACCTGGTGTGGAGACTGGTGGAATAGTACAGGGAAAGGAAGAAGGACCTGCACATGGTGTTAATCGACTTGGAAAAGGCATACGATAAAGTTCCTAGGAAAGTTCATTCGAGATGCTTAGAGGTAAGTGGGGTCCCGATGGCGTATATCAGAGAAATCAAGGATATGTATGATGGAGCTAAGACCCAGGTGAGGACGATGAGAGGGAGGGTGATTCAAAACATTTCCCTGTCTTGACAGGGTTGCATCAGTGATCTACTCTTAGTCTATTTTTGTTTGATTTGGTGATGGATGTGTTGACACAACATATATAAGGAGAGGTTCCATGGTTTATGCTTTTTGCAGATGATGTGGTGTTGATTGATGAGACTCGAGGCCCGCGTGTGTGCGTGTGTGTGAATGATAAGCTAGAGATATGGAGACAGACTTTTTAGTCTAAAGGGTTCAGGTTGAGTAGGAACAAGACCAAATATTTGGAATGTAATTTTAATGGCTCGAGAGAGGACGGCGACGTGGTAGTGAGGTTGGATTCTCAGGTGGTGTGTAAGAGGGGATAGTTTCAAGTATCTCGGGTCCATGATTCAAGGGAATGGTGAGATTGACGAGGACGTATCCCACCGTATTGGGGTGGGATGGATGAAGTGGAAGCTCGCCTTGGGGGTGTTGTGTGATAAGAAGGTGCCGCCCAAGATTAAAGAAAATTTTTATAGGGTGGCAGTTCGTCCGGCGATGTTGTATGGACCAGAGTGTTGGCCAGTCAAGAACTCTCACATTCAGAAATTGAATGTGGCAGAAATACAGATGTTGCACTGGATGTGTGGGCTTTCTAGGGGTGATAGAGTTTGGAATAAGACTATTTGGGAGAATATTAGAGTAGCTTCGGTGGAGGACAAGTTGCGGAAAGTCTGTTTGAGGTGGTTCGGACACGTGATAAGGAGGGGCATAGATGCATAGGTTCGTAGGTGTGAGCGTCTTGCTTTGGATGGTTTCAGGCGAGGTAGGGGTAGGATGAAAAATTACTAGAGAGGGGTAATTAGGCAAGACATAGAGCAGTTACAGCTTACAAAGGACATGACCCTAGATAGGAAGATCTGGAGGACATGTATTAGGATTGACGACTAGTTCCAATTTGGGTAGGTAGGGTAGGACATTACTTGGTGGGTGTATTATTCTTGTTATGCTAGATTTTTGCATGCTGTATTATGATCTCTTACTATTCTTTATTTACTATTCCCTGTAGGTGTCGTATTTATGTCTTGCCACCACCTTGTTCCATGCTTTTTGTATGAATTTGATTACTATTCCTTATCTTGAGCCGAGGGTCTATCAGAAATAGCCTTGCTACTTCTTCGAAAGTAGTGGTATGGACAACGTACATCTTACCCCCTTCCAGACCCCACTATGTGGGAATACACTAGGTTTGTTGTTGTTGTTGTTACACACGTAGGAACGACGGTTTGATTTCTAGCTTGAAAATTCGGGGTGTTACATTGGGGACAAAAATGAAGTTAATATTCCATCCATGTCTGCTGGCCTTCATAAGCGCAGGCTCTTGGTCACAATCACAAGGTTTTCCCACCCAAACCTTTACGAACGCAAGCTCCAAGGCCACAAATGCAAAGAAAAAATATTCAATCCTTCATAAATGCAAAGATAATGAAAATAGAGCTTAGTGAATGAAAACCTAGGGTGGAGAACATGAAGAGGAAGGGAGAATGCAAAGAAAATAGCTAAAAACAATCAAAGGAACAAGTCAAAACTCTCCGAACGGACCTTTAGGATTCATTTGGGATCCCACAAAAATAAACCAGCAATGCTACTAAGTTAATTTTAACATTCAGGACTCAATGAAAACATTAGATTTTTGAAAAAAAGGATCATTCTTTAAAAATTAACCCTTGAGACCACTTTTAGACCAATTTAACTTGTTTTCAAATAGAGGGTTAAAATGCAAAATAAGGGCTCGAGACCCAAAATAACAACGCTACAAACCCTAAATCAATATTATAGAGCTAATGGCATTGTCAGAATCCTCATCTGTGGCTCAATCATAAAATATTGACCGAAGTTAAACTAATACCTTTGAAGTACATTGTTGAATACATCAGGAACTATGCCAACCTTCCCCATAACTCATAAACGAGATAAAGCAACTATGGAAAAGGTAAAAATGGTTAAAACATAGAAATTTTTAAAAACCAGTGCGAGGATCATTATAGTATGCCACTTCCTTCATTCGTTAGTGTCAACAATTATGTCAATCTGTTATTCTTGTTGTGCTCAGATCTCACGTGGGAAATGGAAACAATTTATTGGGGATGTTCTACACGTATCTTGACTGGTCCATTTGAAAGTATAAGGGCAGAAAAATAGCATGATGCCTGATACTGTGAATCATTTGTGCATATGGAATATCTTTGGAAAAATTCTAAATAAATTAAAGAGCCTAGGAAACTATTATAATGAAGCAAAGAATGAGTTTAGGTCCACTATGCTGGATATTTTAACAAAGGATGAATTTAAAGGGAGATGGGAAAATTTTATAACAAGGTATAAAATAGAGAACCATAGTTGATTGGTAAAGATGTATCATGAAAGAAAGAATTAGGTTCATGTGTTTTTGAGTCATTTATTTTGGGATGGCATGAAATCAATTAAAAAGAGAAAAGGGATGCATTCTTACTTCGACGGTTTCGTCAATACTTGAAACATTTTGAAAATCTTTGTGGAGCAGTACAAGGTTGCTCTTCGAATCAATATAAGAAGGAGTTACATGAAGAGCACCAGTCCTAGTACACTAAGACTAGGTGTGAAACTCATTTCTGTTGGGAATACCAAATAAATGATGTGTCGACCCAAAATATATTCAAAATATTTCAAGAGGAAATTTGTCGAATAGTACATTGTAATTTGACTGTTGTAATTGAAGGTGATGTGGGGACTATAGTGAAAAAGTATAGAATTATAGATGAACCGAGTCGAAGTGACTTTTATGAAAACAAATTTAAATTCATAGCTAAATATCATACCCAAAGTGAATATCTAAGCTACAATTGCATGTCATTTGAGTTACGTGGTATTATTTGTTGTTACATAATAAAATTAATGGCCCACGTAGACATGCAACTGCTTCCTGATCGATATATTTTAAGGAGGTGTTGAAAGGATGCTTTTCATACTCATTTGAAGAAGTTCTTTTCCAAAGTTTACCCTTAAATATTTGAGGAGTACAAATTATATAAGGAGATGGGTAAGTTGAGCACTTAACTAATATTACTGTAGACTCAAGACAAGATTGATTACATACAATTAAAATTGCTTGAATTGGAGAAGGACTTGTTGAATTGGGATGATGCTATAGCCGATAAAGTATGTACTACTTTTCCTAATGTTGGGGAATATGGTACTACTACTATCCTTGATCCTCTGCTTGCTCGTCGATGAGGCAAGCCAAAAGCTAACCAATATAAGCCCAAACTTTATAGTCGAAGGGGATTAAGGGCCTGCAACATGAGTCATGATAATCATGATAGTATTGAGGATGCACCGATAATTAATGTTTCACCTGTGAAAGGGCCTATTAACGGAAGGGGCCGGGGTACGGGATAGGTCATATTATAATTAAAGAAATTACCGAAAATACCATCATTGGAAGTAGTGATGACTATCTAGGAGAAGAGAGGGAGGAATATTCAAGATATGTAATTTATGGTTAAGTGTTTGCTAAATTAAACTTTTTTTTTGACAATATGCTTTTAATTTTCCTAGAGCAAATTTTTGACAATTTTTCCTAATCGAAAAAAATATTTTTGCCAATAAATCATGAAGTTCCGTATTCAAAACTTACAAACATTTAGTAGTGACGTTTTGAAGGGTTTAAAAGGTTCATTAAAATAATAGGTCTCATAAACTCCAAATAAAAAAGTACAAATTGAATTCGGAACCAACAAAATAATTAATTTATATAAACACCATTGCATAGACCAGAAGGCGGGACCTAAGAACTCTAAAGTTGACACATGACCAAATTTCCTACTAGAGATTTTGATCATTTTTTTACTTCTATACATTATTCTCCCTCTTTAAAATATTATTAGCATTACATATAGTTTCAATTATTTCACATACTTTTAGTTTATAATTAATCAGAGATTATTTTGTCCATACTCAACCCCTTTGTGATCTTTTTTAGAAATTCATCTTTTAAATTATTTAAAGAAAAATATATTGAAGCATCCAAAGACATAAATAAAAAAGAAAAATTCACATGAAAATATAAAGAGAACGCTAAGAAATTGTAATAATTTATTCATAGATTTAATATAAGATAACATCATAGATAAGATCAATTATCAACATAAAAATCATAAGGATCGATCTTAAGGTGACTAAGAATGTCCCTTATCATAGTATCTAGCTTACGAATATGATCCGCACTCCTTTTCTTTGCTTCTTCAAGTTTCTCCACAGAAGTTTAATATGATCAAGGTGAATGTCTATGTGCTTATTATTATCCTGCATATCTTGCTGGATCTTGGATATTGTTTCCATTGTTTTCTAGAAAAAAACCAAGAGAAATTGAAGATACTAGTATTTGTAAATGCAAGACAATAAATATTTAAAATATAAAATGTATATATTTTTTCATACCTCCTGTATGATGAAAGACTCTCAATTTTGTTTTGTTCACTGACACAAGAAATAGCCCTTTAAATAACAATTTGATTGGTGATAATAAGGTGACCTTCTAACTTTTAATTTAATTTCTTTGTCTGAAAATCAAATTTAAATTTATCACATTTATTTTTTGAGAGCAATGTTGGTATTACAAAAAATTACTTCACATAAAAAACACCAAGCGTTAGAAAAAAATTGTTTTTTTGTTTTTTTTTTAAATTAATTATGTCTAACACCAATATAAAAGGATGTGAAATACTGATTTTAAAAATCAGAATAGTGTAAAAAATTATTTTTATGCTCGGGCTAGATGTTGGGAAGAAAAAGAATTAAACCAAGTGAAAAAGAAAACCAATTATGAAGCTCAGGTTCCATCTTGGAACCTAAGGTAATTAAACAAAGTACATGACCAATATGCTGGAACTACTTCACATAATAAGTTGCTACATATTTTTTATCCGCTAAATCTTGAAAGTAAATTATTTATCAAATATCCAAATATATTGATTTTCATCTATGTATTATTCAGTTTTTTAGGATTAAACAACATTAGTTTTAATTATATGTTATTACTATATAATTATATCAATTAGATCGAATCAATATAATTATCGAATAAATATTTTCAAAATTAGAAGTCAATTAAATGTGTTGCCATATAACTATATCAATTAGAGTCAATATATATAGATTGAATATATATATATATATATATATACATTTATATATATATATATATAAATGTAGGATGGGCAGTTGGTCAGATCTAGTATGGATCGTACTTGGACGGTAGTTGGAGTCGGCGACTCTCCTAGGGTTCCCTAATCTGAGATCTCTAGGGAAGAGGATCAAGTTGGCCCTTGTGAATATCTTGATGCACTATCTTCCTTCAAACCTTTGAGTGAAATTAAATAAAATAAAAGGAAGGAAAATCCATGGACCAACCCCATCACCTTCACCCCGTAGGAACTACGAGATCACCTCATGTCAAAACATATTCTTTATTTGTACATCGGCTATTCTAGCAAGTCTGATTATCCCTATCTTTGTTTATGTCTCCGGTTGGAATAAATTGCTATAATTCATCCCTGCCTATGGATTAGTCGACATGAGAAATGCGTTGTTGGAACTGGGTTGGAACGACAAGCACCTCTAGATTTGGGGCCCTTTTTAATGCATTTACCTCGAGGAACCTGGAGTTTTTAATGCATACAAGTATTTTTATTGGAACGTTGATATATAACTAATGGAATGCTTAGAATTTTTACATCCCAGAGGGGATATAATTGGAGATACCATTGTTTTTGGTACAAAAGTTCCTATAAAAATGGAAAATGCCCTACCTTTGAGTATGATTTGAACTATTGATTTACGTAATTAGAAATAACCAATTAGGTTTATGACAAAACCTAAAAATCAATCACTGATCTAATTTGAGTCCGCTTATCTCCAACTCATGAACTTAGTCGATACAAAGCTTTATGATAGCGCCTAATTTTTCTGATTTGGTTGTTCGATCTATGATTGATCATTCATGAATATTTATAAGATCCAACCATTTAGCATCACCTTAGGATGGAATAGACTTAATGAGACAAGCTAGTATTTTCGGTGAATCCCTCCATTAAGTAGTCATGCATTACGAGCCCAATTCTAGCAAATATAACTCCTTTGATCATTTCTTCGCATGTACTTGCAGTAGCATTCAAGTAATGCCCTTTGATTTCACCTATTTCAGTTTTTGCTTTATAAAGTGCTTTGGCCCAAAATAAGATTTTCTTTATAAAGTGCTTTGGCCCAAAATAAGAAACGATCTCTTCAATAAGTTATAGACAATAACCACGTCCGCTGAATAGAAACATTAAACTAAAAGCCCAAACAAAATCAGCGCCTAGGAAAAAAGGCCATATGCAAATAATGAAGATCCATAAGACTGAATTACCCGGCATTTCTACGCCCATAAGAAATTACGGAGCCACCCATTAATAGTAATAGAACTCTGCTCAAAGTTTCCTCCCGTGATATGAGTTACTACCCCTTGATCACTTACACAACCCATATATATATAATATATATGTATGTGTGCGTATATTGATTCGATCTAATTGGTATAGTTTTACAGTTAAGACATATAATTGACTTCTAATTTTTATATATACGTTGAATAAAGATTCTCCAAATTAGAAGTCAATTATATGTCTTAACTATATAACTATACCAATTAGATCGAATCAATATACACACACATACATACATATATCGAATAATGATATTCCAATTAGATCATACATACACACACATATACATACATATACATACATGCATGACCAAATTAAAGCTATATTAGTTAGATCAAATCAATATATATATATATATATATTAAATAAAATTTCAAATTAGAAGTCAATTAAATGTGTTGACTATATAACCATATAAATTAAATTAATCTATATAGATCGAAAAAAGATTTTTAAAATTTAATGTCAATTATATGTTTAACAATACAACAGTATCAGTTAGATTGAATAAATTTTTTTCAAATTAGAAGTCAATTATATGTGTTTACTGTATAATTATAATGACCCTCTAGGTTATTTTCTCGAATACCATGCATTTTTGGCATCTCTTGTCTTCCCACAGTGGCTACAAGTCATTTATGACTTGTCAAAGTGAACGGTTTAGTTTTTGGGCAATTCATCAGGGTTTTATGTTCATTTTCTTATTTTAGAGCTTTCACTATTAAGAAAATTGGTCTTGGACCAAAACCCATAATAAACAACCTAAGATGAGAATTCCTTCAACATCATTAGCTTTGGGACTTTGATCTTAGCCTAGGGAAACCCTTGGTTCGGGTAATAAGGCTTCCGAATGAGTTTTGGGCTATTGGGTAGATTTGGTGATAATGAAACTATAGGTGTGGGACCCATATTTAATCAAAATGACCTCGGATAGAAATTTTGATGGTTCTCTTGGGTACAAAATATCAAATTGGTATGGTAGCATAGTTTATTTATGTGAATGGGTTTCTGAATGAATCCCGAACCCCTAGTTTAAGTCCATGAATACTTGGTGAAATTGCTTATTTTTAGTAGCTGGTGAATGGTCATTTCCCCCTTCGCAATCGCAAAAAATAGGTTGCATTTAGAAAGGGTGAATACATTGACCATCACGTTCGTGAGCATCCTTTATTATCTTCACAATGAAGGGCGGCCCAACCCAGCACCCTTATACTTCTTCATATTTGTAACCTCTAGCATAGTGTTCGCGGTACCCGAACCCTCTTGTCTTTGCATTCTCATACCCTTTGCCAACTTTTGCAAATAGAATTTTTCATGGTTTTTGTATTCGCGACTCTCAATCCATGCGTTCCTGAAGGGCTATGCCTTTGCAGTATATATTTTGTCTTCCCTAATTTTTTTGCCATTTTTGAGCCTCCTTTCACCAGTGTTTTGGCTTGGAGCATAGGAAATTATGGGATATCTTCTATTGAGGCTTAGATAACAAAATTATGCTTCTCTTGATCGTTTCCATCCTTTGTCCTATCTAATTTTTTTTCCTTTGGGATTCCTATTAATTAGGTCTTTAATTTCCTAACTTTTTGGGCTAATTTGAGCCCCGATTTATGCTCCCTTAATGCTTAAATTTTAAGTACATATTCCTTGTCTTCTGAGAGACCTTACGACAGATTCAATTTTTAGATTTCATTAGTGGTCCCCATGAACCTATTGTTGACCTAATTTTAGGTACAAAGTTTTATATTGCATTATATGTAGTATTTTACTTGTAGTTATGCCTAGATTATGATTTTGGTAGAGAGACGATATCTCAGAATTGTGAGCAATAAAGAGCAACTCATGGATGATTTAAGATTTACAATTTGGCATCGAGGTAGGCTTTGGTCTACGTTTTACTATAAGATTGTGTATCTATAAATTCTATGATATGTAGGGTATATAGATTTGTTTATACCTAGTAATATCATGAATTGACCTATTTAGGGAATTTAGAATAGAAATGTAACACGAAACTTATCCTAGAAACCTATTAAGGTTGTAGGGTATTATTACAACTGATTATATATTTGATAAACGATAGATATACATATGGGATCGTTTAGCAAAAGACTTAGCATATTACCTAGTATTTTGGGAAATATTTCCCCATTAGACACTTCTAATAGCTTTATGCCCTTGTTTACCCTAGTTTCCTAATTTATGGAATATATATCTTGTTGAGTTATATATTGATGGTCCTGAGGCCATGTTTATGATACCAGTCAGACACTGGGTTAGTAGTTTATACTTAGAAATGCTGTATTTATAGTTATAGATGTGTAAATATTTATGGTTATATTGTTCGGATACTAGTGATGACATGCATGCAATGTAGGCGCATTTATACTTATTTAGTAGAACAATTTTGGTTAAAACCTTGGTTTTACTAATATTTTATTAAAATGGTTTCATTCCCACCTTTCTTAACTTTAAAATTGATTCTTTTAAAATGGAATTCCACCATTATTATAGAATTATGACATTTTAAACTAAATGTATTATGTTTAAAATCAGACCGAGGATGATTTTGGTCCATTATTGATCCACTCTTTTACTACTATTCATTAACTTTAATTAAGGAAGATTTCTACCCTTTCTACATTACTATAATATTTTAGTCCTAGATTTGATCTCCTATAATGGATTTATAGATATACGATTATTCAATTTTTGTTTACGTCCATCATTTATTGTTATACTTTGTATTTTTCTTTGATACTGGATAGAGTAGATTGGTCTTGATGGTTACTAGAAGTCATGGTTCAATAGCAAGTAGTGTATACAGATATCTCTTGTCCCCTATTAACCCCTTCGTCCGATGATCCATGATATTAGAGAATGATAGTTGCCATAGGTCCTGCTTTTTCAAGCTATTGAGTTTGAGGAGATGTATACAATTGGTATGATTTAGCACTATTAGCTTACCTTCATTTATTCATATGCATCCCCTATCACCAGTATAATTATTTGGCATCTATATCTATCGTTCTTATGTGGGGGTGGGACGGGTGGGCTTTATAGGTACAAGTTATGCTTATTATTTGCTGAGCATTTGATTGTACCTTCCAGGCTTATGTGGCCCAGTTATGTTATTATTTTTTCAGGATAACCAGTTAGATTATTATTGTCTGGTATTATTATATAATTTATGGTAGGATGGTTATGGACTAGTTTTTGAGGTTACCAATGATTTCTAGTTCCTTACTCCTTTTATGCTATGATTTAGTATTTCTAGGTTACCATATGATTGTTTGTTTTGGGGAATGACTCTAATTATGCTAAAGATAGCTCCTATATCACTTATGATCTTTGGGATGTAAGACTAGATCCATCAAAGTAGTATCTTTGGGTTTGGTCGTCGATATTACATTGTTATATATATATATATATATATTCTCTTCACTAGCCATTATTTGTATATTATTTCCTTCTATCCTACTACTCTTATACATTGTGTAAACATTTCTTCATTCTTCTATTGTATAGGGTATATTTCTTCCTTCACTTTACTACTGTATATTTGCTAGATACTTATGGTATCATGCTTGTCTTAGATTATAGGTAGTTCATGATAGATTATCCTTATCGTTTCATTAGTTTTATTATGCTTAGCTTTGTAGATCTCTGCCTGTAATTTATATTCCTGCTTTACATATCATTTATACTTGCATTATCTATGAAGCTCAATCGGTTGATGCCTATTGATTACCACATGTTTGATACTTATAGTACACTTCTGTATTCTATAAATTACTATATGAGTTCCCTCATTTGATATTTTCATCATGTGGAGCAGTCATGGATCAGAGATTTTGGGTAAGTTTTTGACGTTTGGAGCATTTTTGCTCTTCCTCTTTACATTGGAGTAATCTTTATTTTCCATTTTATAGTCAGTTCTATATGTATATATATGTATATTTATATATGTTCATGCTTACTTTGTACTCCTGCTGTATAAGAATATGTTGTACTAACCTCACTAGGTTTTGGGAATGTACTTTACTTTCTTCTTGTTTTCTTTCTCTTTTATTTAGTTTTAGTTTTGCTTTTCTCATTAGTCTGTTACTAGCTGTTCTATCTATTGGCCGACTTTCTACTTATTTGTTATAGTAGGTGCCATCATGACCTGAGTAATTAGGTCGTGACAAATTGGTATTAGAGCCTAGGTTAACTGGTGCTATAGTACACGAGCTACGTGGCTATACAGTTCTTGCATATTGGTTTGGAGACATTTGTATCCTATCTTTTGAAGGCTATAAGTTGTTAGTTATGGTCTTTGCATTACATATTTGGAGACATTATTTTTATGGTGTTCATGTCGATATTTTTTCTATCATAAGAGACTCCAATATGTGTATTCTCAAAAAGAGTTGAATCTCCAGCAGAGAAGGTGGCTCGAGCTATTGAAAAACTATGATATGAGTGTTCATTACCATCCTGATAGGGAAAATATAGTCGCCAATTCTCTTAGTAGGGTGTCCATGGGAAGTTTAGCCCACGTGGATGAGGATAAACGAGAATTGGTGAAGGACATTCACCGTTTGGCTAATCTTGGAGTTCGACATATGAACTTCAAGGATTGTGGCGTGATTGTGCATTTCGTATCTCAGTCATCTCTTGCAATTGAGATAAAGGAAAAGAAAGATTTGGACCCCAACTTAATGAAGATCAAGAGTAATGTGGGTCCACAAAGTTGCGTACTTTGTGATTGGGGGTGATGGTATCTTAAGATACCAAGGTAGGCCATATGTTCCCGACATCAATGGATTGAAGGAAAGGGTCATAGCCGAGGCTCATGGATCCCGTTACGCTATTCATCCGGGTTTTACCAAGATATATCATGACTTAGAGAGTTCTATTGGTGGGGTAGTATGAAATGTGATGTGGCTAGCTATTTGGCAAAGTGTATGGTGTGTCAACAAGTGAAGGTTGAGCACATGAGGCCCGATGGTTTGTATCAAGAGATCCCAGTACCTGAATGGAAGTGGGAGGCAATTAATATGGATTTCATTACTGGTCTTCCTAGATCCTAAAATAAATGTGATTCTAGTTAGGTCATTATTGATAGAATGACCAAGTCCGTTCA
Organism: Capsicum pubescens; assembly: GCA_030864215.1. Taxonomy (NCBI): domain Eukaryota; kingdom Viridiplantae; phylum Streptophyta; class Magnoliopsida; order Solanales; family Solanaceae; genus Capsicum; species Capsicum pubescens. The sequence goes on along the minus strand of CM061540.1, from coordinate 220,965,387 downwards.
CTTTTTGCCCGTGAGGACTAATTTCTCAAAGGAAGATTATGCTAAGTTATATTTTTCAGAGATCGTGAGTTACACGATGCTATAGGCTTTATTATTTTAGATCGTGGTCCTTTAATTTTATCCCTCTTTTGAAAGTCATTTCAAAAGGGTTTGGGTACTAGAGTATGCCTTAGTATCGCTTTCTACCCACAACTAGATGGACACGAGAAAAGGACAATCTAAATTTTTAAGGACATGTTGCGGGCTTGTGTGATTGATTATGGTAGTAGTTGATATGACCACTTGCCTTTGATTGAGTTCACCAATAATAATAGTTACCACTCTAGTATTGGCATGGAACCTTTGAGGCATTGTATGGTAGGAGATGTTGATCTCCCATTGGGTGGTACGAAGTTGGAGAGGGTAAATTTCTTAGCCCCGACTTAGTCCACCAAGCCTTTGAGAATGTGAAGGTGATTCATGATAGATTGAAAACTGCTCATAGTCGCCAAAAATCTCGTGAGGATGTGTGGTGTAGGGACTTAGAGTTTAGTGTTAGAGATTGGATATTCTTGAAAGTGTCTCCTATGAAGGGAGTGATGTAGTTTGATAAAATTGGGAAGCTTAGTCCTCGGTTTGTTGGTCCCTACTTTATTGTGAAGAGGGTTGGCAATGTTGCCTATTAGTTGGAGTTGCTTTCTAGTATGAATTACATTCACCTATTTTTTCATGTCTCTATATTGCGGAAATGTGTAAGTTATCCTTCGTTGGTTGTTCCCTTGAGGGATATTGATATTTCAGACTCTTTATCCTATGAGGAGATCCTGATGAGGATCTTGGATCGGCAAGTTCGCTGGTTGCAAATGAAATAAGTGGCTTCGCTGAAGGTTCTATGGAGGAATCAAAAGTTTGAGGAATGTACGTGGAAAGAAGAAGAGCACATGAAGTCCAAGTATCCACATCTATTTCCTATTTTTGAAACTTGGGATAAAGGTATGTATTGATCTCCTTGCTTTGATTTTGTCTTTGATAGACAATGGATTAAAGTCCCCAATGTGTTGAGCTGATTTGTATCTTGTTAGACCATTGGTTTGATTCCCTAATCCTTGAATTGAGCAAGTATCCTTGATAAGTTGATGGGTTGAAGTACCTAGGTTTTTAAATGAGTAAATGTTGATAAGCAAGGGTTTAAACCCCTAAGATTTGAAATGAACAAGTGTCTTGATAAATAATGGGTTTGAGTCCCGATGACAATGATGTGAGTGATTGATTCATAATGAGCATGATATGTGTTATATCCTTGTTGTATGCTTGTTCTAACTTGTTTGAAAGTAGTTTTGATATGTTAATGTGTTAACTTATGTTTATACTTGGTTTGCTTGTCATTCGTAGACAAATGATCCAAGTGGGGGAGAATTGAAACACCTAGACTTTGAACTATCCCAAAACTTCATCTTTTAGTGTCACTAGGATGTGTACGACTAGGGGCTTGAGTCGTACACAATGAATACGATTTGTATCCTCTCTCACCTCTCCTCTCATACCCTGAGTAACCTAGGAAGGGTATCATTCTTTCTTCTATACGAGTGACCCCTCCTCAATCGTACCCTATGTATACGAGTTGTATTTAGGCCAATAGTATAGAGTGAGACTTGAACTTGAGGTGGACTATTTTGCCTATTATTGAAGCATACGACTAGGGGATGATTCGTACCCTTTGGATATGACTCATGAGTGTGCTTTCGTATCCTCAATAGTGTGTGTCATCGAGGAGAGGCCTACGGTATGAGTCAGGGTACCACTCGTGCCCTAGGGTACGATCATTTAAGTGAGTCATATAGTAGGTCGTACCCCTGTACGGTTTTATTTTCCAGCATTTAACTAAGGGCCTTGTGGTCATTTCCCATGCCTAAAACCATAAACCCTCTCACTATATAAGTGTGTGTAGCCTCCTAAACATCTATTTTGGATGAATCAAACACCCTAAACACTCTCTCAAGCTTGTCTTTGAAGAATTAGAGGCTAGGGTTTCAAGAGTGGTCTTCAACAGGCAAAGGGGAGCCAATATTCTTAGTGGTTCATCTTGCTTAAGGAATGTAAATCTTACCCTTGTTAAATAACTCTAAACCCATGTATTTAACACTTGGATTAGTAAGTGTACATGGTGATTTTGAAATCAAATGAAAAGGGTTTTGTTTCCTAATGATGAATAATGATGATACTTACTTAGACTTATGTTTATACATGTTATTAATGGTAGTTTGCACGCATGAATGTTCGTTGTATGTGGTCTAACATGTGTTCTTGAGTAACCCTAGTATTGATGATTTCTATCATGAAATTAGCCTTGGTAAGGGTATGTACACAATGCATTTGTGAAAATGTCTAAGTGAGATATCTAGTTACACGATGATGATGCTTTGAACTATGGCAATGTCCTAATATGTATGAATGATTAATAAATGGTATTGTGAAAGTAAAATGAGCCATGGATTGTATAATTTATGACCTTAATGGTTTGATGAATTAGAAGGGGGTTAAAGTCCCTAACATGAAAAAGAATGTGAATTGTGTATGGGACTTAATTGTGGTATATAATTGATAATGAAATATGAATGGATTGTAGGGTATTGAGGACCATAATTTCAATTGTATGATGTGTTGAATTAAGGTATTGGCCTATTGAAATAGTTGAGCAATGAAGGCTCCCATGAGGACATGTGGTTATGTATGATGTTGAATAGGCTAAATGGGTTAAAGTCCTTATGTATGGAATTGAATGTATGTGGATGCATGGACAAAGTGCTAAAGTCCTAATGTCGACTAATGATAGTTGTGATGGCTGGAGGTTAAAGTCCCCAGCCTAATGAAATCTCTTATGGTTAAAGTCCCTTGCATAATGATATCTCATAAGGTCGAAGTGCCTTGACAATTGAATTGTCTTGGGGTTAGAGTCCCCTATCTAATATGGCATGAGGTTAGATTCCTTTGTCAAATGAGTGAGCATGTGGTTATAGTCCCTTGCTTGACTGAATGTGTGTGAGTGGTTAGAGTCCCTCACTTATATGAATGTGTGTGAGTGATTAGAGTCCCTTACTTGAATAGATGCGTGTGTGGTTAAAGTCCCTTACTTGATGATATATGAATATGGTTAAATTCCTATGCCTAATGAGAAATTCTTGAAATCAATAAGTGTGGAAGGTTGGAGTCCTCCATTGCATGTATGATAAATGAGTGCTTCCAAAGTGTTGATAAAACTTGTCTCCTTGATTAGCATGCGATATGTCTATATGTATGGATAAGGTTATGAATGTGATTGAATACGATATTTTGCTTGTTGTTGAATGATAATACTATTTTACCCTTACCCTTGAGTTACATGCTAGCGTTCCAACCTATAACCATCTCCGAATGCTATGTCCCCATGCGACATAGGGGCTGGAGCATCTTCTTCTCTTCCTGTGTAGTGAGTAGACGATCGAAACGGTTTGTGCATTGACTTTGGAGTGGCGAGCTTCCTTTCTTTAGAAGACATTCATCCTTGGTCTCATATCTTTAGACTTAGCCTATTTTATCTTGGTTTGCTTATTGTCGGGGGCTTGTCCCGACATATACATTTCTAAACTCTGGTTTGTATAGAGGTATTTTGGACGACTGTGGACATGGGGATATTGGTTAGTTGACGAATCTAATCAAATGATTATACATTTCTAAATTATGACTTTCATTATGTTTTCTGCTACCTTATTGAAGGGTCGAGATTCGTCCGACCCATTGATGAATATTGATATTAGGTTGGGTTATTGGGGCGACCTCCGGTTCATGTGCGCTTGAGGTGCCTATACAACATGGCCCGGTTTCAGGACATGTTACTATTAAGCTAGAGGAGGTGTAAACACTTGGTACACTTCACACTCAGTTTATTTTGTACTATTGGCATTGACACTACCCGAACTAGGGCCTAGTCGTGTCGGTCATCTCAAGTCCTACCGGGACCAGAGACCGCCCCTAATACCCAACCGTAACTTCCCTGCACCCTCTGTCAGATGAATTACGAATATATAACAAGATAAACAACAATATTTGAAAGACATTTAACAAAGTCCATATCCATAACCAACAAAATATCCACCTGGTGTCAACCCCAATGCCAATACAAATACGAAGGCTAACACCAATATTGACACTCCCTATGCCTACTGTTGTCTGACAAAGCCTCTATCCAGAATCAATAATATCCGATCAGGACATGCCCCAGCCATAGCCAAAACCAAACCAAAGAAATAACAAAAATAAAAAGTCCATAGCATGAAATGGAGATTTTCGGAGTATGGAAGCTCACCGCTTCAGTATGAATCAAAGATGTCCCCGAATCCAAGTCACTAAGCAGGAGGAATGGTAGTATGGACGATTCTTGCATTGCATGGGGATATTGCACCCGAAGACGGTTAGCAGAGTGAATGCTTGCATATACTCAAGTATAAGATAAAATAATGCCAGTAATTCAAAATCAAAGTAAATAACCATATGCAATCACATAGATACATATATATATATCGTGTCGGGAAAAGGAATCAAAATTAACATGCATTTAAAACCTTTACCTGGGTTGTGTAGCTTTTCTGACATAATCCACCCACGGGTTACATGAGTCAAGTATTACCCCCAGAATAGGATCCAGGGGTGTAACCGTACGAACCGGAGATATCATAGGAGCCGGGGATTCCAATGTACCCGTTTCCCTCCATGATACATATATACAAGTATAAACTTAAGGTATTCCTGTGTACCCCAAAAGTATATGGTCACCAAGACCAACCCTTCTGTCGGCAAACATAAGTACCCAGTGTCCTTACTTTGAACTCATACCTTCATGGTTAGCTATCTCAACTTGCCATTATTGCCCAATTAAACATTTAGCTCATAACAAAACCGCCAATTTAATGAGTCCATTATAAAGGCATCATGAAATGGTATCGTCATACCGACTATAGCTTGCAAACAATGTCACTAACCAACACTTAGGGGGTTCCCATGTACCTCACAAGACTTCCAAGTAAACCAAAACCAAGGCCATCAAGGCCTTTCCAAGCCATTTAAAATCAAGCATACCAATTTAGGTTCCATTACCATTTATGAAATGCAAAGGTGTCAGATTAGTCAAACTATGTCACAAAATCCTTTCATTGGAATTTTAACAAACATGTTGAGGGTATATAGTTTCCAAAATCAAAACCAAGTATCAATTGACCATTCCCATGCAACCACATGTTCAAATCTTAACTATAACATGAAAAACCATAATTAAAGTATGGGAAAACATTATCCAACCATAAACAACCAAAACCCCTTCATCTATTTCAAAACCAAAACAATACCACAATAATACATTAAAACTATTCATTGAAACATGCTTTTATTTGAAATTACAATGAGGGAGGAGGAATATGACATAGACACCAAGGAAGATGGAGAGATTCGCTCTTGAGAGCCCCTAATTTATTGCTTTGTAGAAATCCTAACCTTCTCTTGAACCAAAAGCTTGAGAGAGATTTTAAGAGATTTTGATTTAGAATAATAGTCAATGAGATCCCAAAAGGTGTTTTATGTCGTGGGGTAAAAAGGAATCAAGAGAGAAAATGTCCAGAATACCCCCAACTTAAAATTGTAGAAAACTCTCAGGTGGGTACGAGTGGACCTTCCAACTCGTTACCACAACATACGAGTGGTACTGTCAAGTCATCACTAGGTTAGGAAGTTGGACACCACATTCTGTCCAACATAAGACTCCCTTGCCCAACCCATCACCATCCATATGAATAGTACCATCTAGTTGTACCCTCAGAAATACATCAAGGGATAGACATTAGACAACATACGATGGGACCCTAAACCTTTCATCGTACGACCATATGACTCGTATGGAGTCTCTCATAACTAGGACAAAACTTTGCCAACCTCATGCTGACCAACATACGACTATGGTCCCTAGACCGGTACCCACACAATACGACTCGTATGGTGGGTCGTTACAAGGATAGTTTGTTCAAAACTCAGGAAATTTCCATTGGCCAAATCCCAAGGTGTTTTAATTCTCCCCTGCTTGCATCATTCATCCCGTAATGATGGGACAAGGCAGTGACTAAAATGATTAAATCCCCAAACATATCTACTATTACCTTTAAGATAGAAAACAGAGATACCAAAGGAATCAATCTTTCCTTTAACAAAGTCAGAAAACAAAGATGCTAAGACCAACACATACCTCACGCACGAATTTTCGAAGTAGGAAATATGAATGGATACTTGGAATTCATGTGCTCTTCTGCTTCCCAAGTAGCCTCTTCCACATTGTGGTTCCTCTATAGAACCTTTACTAAAGCTATGTCCTTGGTACAAAACCGACGAACCTACCGATACAAAATTTCCACAGGGACCCCTTCATAAGACAGGGCATCCAAAGTACCAATATCCTTGATAAGCATAATCTGCGATGGATCACCCACACACTTTTTCAACATAGAAACATGAAGTACCGAGTGAATGGAGCTCAAAATAGATTGCGAATCTAACTCATACGCAATGTTGCCAAATATTCTTGAAACCAAGTATAGACCAATATACCGGCGACTAGGCTTCCTCTTCTTCCTAAATCACATTACTCCCTTCATGGGGGACACCTTCAAGAACACCCTATCCCCAACCTCAGACTCTAACTTCCTATGCTTCACATCCGTATAGGACTTTTGGTAACTTTTGGTGTCTTAGAGACTATCCCGAATCACCTTCACCTTTTCAATCGCTTGGTGAACGAAATTCGGGCTAAACATATCCGCAGGTCCAACCTCAAACCACAAATAGGAAACCTACACCTCCTACCGTACAATGCCTCAAATAGAGTCATTCCAATGCTAGAGTGGTAGATATTATTATATGCAAACTCTATAAGAGGCAAATGCTAAACTCAACTATCACCATAGTCAATCATGCAAGCACAAAGCATATCTTCCAAAGTCCTTTCCACTTGACCGTCCAACTGTGGGTGGAAAAAAGTACTAAGACTCACCTTCGTCCCCAACACTTTCTGAAACGACCACCAAAAGTGAGATGAAAATTGCATGCCACGATATAAGATAATAGAAATAGGTACCCCATGAAACTTCACAATATCTTAGAGGTACAACCTGACATAATTCTCTGCTGTAAAATATGTTCGCAACGGTAAGAAGTTAGCCGACTTTGTCATCCTATCCACGATTTTCCAAATCGAATCAAACTAATTCTGAGATCGAGGAAGACTAGTAGCGAAATCCATGTAGATCACTCCCCATTACAAAACAAGCAACTCTATCTCTTGATACAATCCTCTGGGCCTCATGTGCTCATCCTTGACTTGTTGATACACCATATACTTATCCACAAAACAAGCCACATCTTGCTTTATATTGTTTCACCAATATATTTCCTTAAGGTCATGATACACTTTTGTTGAACCAGGATGAATGATATAGCGTGACTCATGCACCTCAGCCAAGATCCTTTTGCGTAAGCCATCAAAATCGAAAACATATAATCTCCCTTTGTACCGCAAGATACCATCACCACTAATCTCGAAGGGCATCACCTTCCGTCCACCTAGATCACCCTTAATCTTTATCAAGATAGGATCTAACATTTGCTTCTCCTTAGTTTCAGTACCAAGAGACGATAGCGCCACTTCTTGTATAATTATACTACTATCCCTGTAGACCAAGAGGCAAACTCCAAGGTTAGACAAACGGTGAATATCCTTCAACAATTCCTACCTCTCCTTTTCCATATGAGCCAGACTTCTCATGGATAAGATGCTAAGAGCATCATCAATGACATTAGCTTTACTTGGATGGTAGTGAAGACTCATGTCACAGTACTTAAGCAGCTCAAGCCACCTTCTTTTCCTGAGGTCAAGCTCTTTTTGAGTAAACACATACTGTAGGCTCTTATGATTAGAAAAGATATCCACATGCACGCCATAAAGATAGTGATGCCAGATTTTCAATGCGAACACCACAACCAACAATTCCAAGTCATGGGTCAGATAATTCTTCTCATGCACCTTAAACTGGTCTAGAGGCACAAGCTATCACCTTGATATGCTGCATCAAGACGCAACCAAGCCCCATATAATACACATCACAATGTATCAAAAATCTGTCTGTGCCTTCGAGCAAGGTCAAGATCTAAGCTGAAGTTAGCCTATCCTTCATATTTTGAAAATTACTCTTACAAGTATTCAACTTAGTCAATGGGGCAGATAGAAGAGAAACTCTCCACAAACCTTCTATAATAACTAGCTAAACCCAAGAATCTATGAATATCGGTTAGAGTTGTGGGTCTAGTCCACCTCTTAACCACTGTAACATTTTTTAGATCGACCATGATCCCTTCACTTGAGATGACATAACCTAGAAAAGTATAGTGTTTAACCATAACTCTCATTTAAAAAATTTGGCATACATTTGCTACTCTTTTAGGGTCTCCAACTCTATACGGAGGTGATTCACATGATCCACCTAATTCTTCAAGTAATCTAGAATATCATCTATGAACACAATATCGAACAAATCCAGAAGTTGATGGAAGACCCTATTCATCAAATCCACGAATGTCGTCGGGGCATTAGTTAATCCAAAAGGCATAACAAGAAACTCAAAATGCCCATACCACATCTGGAAAGTAGTCTTAGGGTTATCCACCTCCTTAATCTTTAACTAATGATACCCGAATCAAAATCAATCTTGGAGAAAAACATGGCACCCTGAAGCTGATCAAACAAATCATCTATCCTTAGAAGAGGGTACTTATTCTTTATTGTTAACTTATTCAATTGTCGGTAATCAATACACATTTGAAGGGAACCATACTTCTTACGCATGAATAAGATCGGTGTACCCCATAGGTACACACTAGGACAGATGAAACCCTTATCTAAGAGATCTTTTAGTTTCTCCTGTAGCTCCTTCAACTCAGCTGAAGCCATTAAATACGGGGGTTAGAGATAGGACGAGTGTCCAAAACAAGATTTATCCCAAAATTAATGTCCCTATTAGGAGGAATACCAGGAAGGTCATTAGGGAAGACCTCAGGAAATTCATTCACCACCGAGATGGAATATAATGAAGGATCCTCCGAGTTAGAATCCTTAACCCAGACTAGAAGATAGAGACACCCCTTGGAGATTAATCCACGATATCTAAGATATGATATGAACTTTCCCTTGGGAGATAGAGAACTACCTTTCCATTCAATAATCGGCTTATTAGGGAATTTAAAGACAACCTTACAAGTTTGACGGTCTAAATAAGCATAACATGAGTGTAACCAATCCATCTCTAATATGACATCAAAATTAACCATATATAATTCAAATAGATCCACTAATATGTCCCAACCACCCACAGATACCATACAACCCCTATAGACTCTTCTAGCCACCATAGAGTCACCCACTGAGGTAGAAATAGAAAATGGGTCTGAAATATACTTAGGATCAAAGCCAAAATGCAAAGCCACAAATGGGGTCACATAAGAAAGAGTGGACCCCAAATCAAGTAAATAGTACACATCACCAGAAAAGAGTTTCAATATACTAGTCACGACACTAGGTGATACTTCAGACACCTAGCGAGTAGTGAGAGCATAAAATCGATTCCAACTAGTCCCAAAACTAAATGGTGTACCCTTTGGTGCCAGAGCTAAAGAAGAGGAATTGGGAATCTTGTTTGACCCAGAGGCAACCTTACCTATAGGAATTTCTAAGCATGTACCTTGACTGGCCACAGTTAAAGCACCTGTCCCTTCTTTCATCATAGAAACCCCAATGCAAACGACCTCAAAATCTCCATGGAGGGTATGATGCATCTCACTGGGCCCCACTAGCTTGAGATTAGGCATCTTGTGCCCTATAATTAGTGCCACACTAAAAACTCCCGTTGCCCAACGACTTCAAGTAGGGAGCACTACACATCGAGTAAGACCCTGAATTGCCCTACTTCTTCTTGGGCCATTTTCCACCATCCCTGCCACTCTACTGTTGGCTACTACGTTGCTTAGAAAATTCAAACTTCTTGCTCTGCCTTTCACCAATCTCTACCTGCTTCTTCTTCTCTTTCTGAACCTGCTGCATGTACACAACCAACATTGAAATATCCATGTCTTTGTTTAACAAGGTAACCTTACTCTCTAATATCAGGTAATGAGATAACCCAAAAGAGAACTTACTCATTCTATCCATTATGCTTGAAACAAAATCTTGAGCATACCGAGATAACTGGTGAAATTTCAAGGCATACTTCTTGGCTGATATCTTTTCTTACTGTAGAATAAAAACTCTTCTGCCTTTGCTTCCCTAGACTCTTGAGTAAAAAAAATTGTCCAGAAAAGCACTAGATAAATCATCCCTCAGGGTTGAATCAGCATCGTTATCCCTAGTTTGTTCCCATTCCTTAAAACATTGGTATGCTACCTCCTTCAGTTGATAGGTAAAAAACTCCACACCCTCCATGTTAGTTGTATGCATAACACAAAAGTTCTTTTCCATCTCATACACAAAATCTTGAGGATCATCCTCAACCATAACACCAATAAACACAAGAGAGTTCAATCTCATAAACTTCACAAACCTCGTGGCCTTAAAGGATGGAGTAACAGAAGCACCATATCCAGCCTAAGAATCTACCAACTGTGACAACATATGGATAAACTGACAAAACTCAGCATTCATCACATAAACTTGAGAAGCTCGAGAAGGGTTGGCGATGGAACTCCAGGAGGACAATCCGGAACTGGACCCCTAGACTAGGTATGGACCCTATAAGTAGAACGGGTCCCATCAACATTGTCCTTAGGTAGGTCAAAAGAGTTTTTATGAGCTTCAGATGATCGAGGAGACATGATCTGAAAAGCGAACAAATAGGAATTAGAGAAGATTTTAGGATGTTAGACTCTACAGCTTAAAAATAGAACACAAGAAAGACAAACATTCTTAATTTTTTTTTAACCTCTCCCTTATAAGTATGGCGCGCTACACATCCTTAAAAGATACTCTACTTGACATAGCTTGGTTGGACACCCAATTGACCAGGAACCTAGGGCTCTGATACTATTCTGACATGACCCGAACCAGGGCCTAGTCGTGTCAGGTGCCTTAAGCCCAACTGGGGATCAGAGACCACCCCCAATACCCAACCTTAACCACCCTACACATCATGTCAGATGAATTTTGAGCATATAAAAGGATAAAACAACAGTATTTGAATGACATGTAATAAAGTCCATAACCATACCCAACAAAATATCCAACCAAATATCCAACTGGTATCAACCCTAATGTCAATACCAATAACAAGGCTGATACTAATAATCAATAACATTTGGTCAGAACATACCCCTGACCAAAGAAAAAACCAAGCCAAAGAAATAACAAAAATAAAAGAAGTCCATAGCATGAAATGGAGCCTTCCGGAGTAAGGACGCTCACCGCTTCAGTCTGACTCAAAGTTCTCCTCGAATCCAAGTCAATGAGAATGAGGAATGGTAGTATGGTCGGTTTCTATGTCTCATGGGGATACATCGCTCGAAGATGATTAGTGGTGTGAATGCTAGCATGTACTTAGGGATAACATAAAACAATGTCAGTAATACGAAAACAAAGTAAATAACCATATGCAATCACATAGATACACATACATATATATATATCGTGTGGGGAAAGGAAATTGGGATTAGCATGCATTTAAAACCTTTACCTGGGTTGTGTATATTTTTTGACTTAATCCACCCACGGGATATACGATTCAAGTATTACCCCCTGAATGGGACCCAGGGGTATAGCCGTATGAACTTGAGATATCATTAAAGCCGGGGTTTCCCATGTACTAGTTGCCCTTAATGATACATATATACAAGTATAAATTTGGGGTATTCTCGTGTATCCCATAAGCATATGGTCGCTAATACCAACCCACATGTCGGCAAACATGAGTACCCAGTGTCCATACTTCGAACTCACACCTTCACGGTTAGTTATCGTAACCAGCCATTATTGCCCAATTAAACCTTTAGCACATAACAAAACCACCAATTTAAGGAGTCCATTATCAAGGCATTATGAAATGGTATTGTCATACCGACTATAGTTTGCAAGCAATGTCAATAGCCAACACTTAGGGGATTCCCATGTGCCCCACAAGACTTCTAATTAAACCAAAACCATGGCCATCCAGGACTTTCATAGCCATTTAAAATCAACATACCAATTTAGGTTTCATTACCATTTATGCAATGAAAAGGTGTCAGATTAGTCAAACTATGGGATAAAATTATCTCATTGGCTTTTTAACAAACAGGTTGAGGGCATATAGTTTCCAAAAGCAAAACCAAGTATTAGTTGACGATTCCCATGCAAACACATGTTCAAATCATAATTATAACATGAAAAACCGTAAGTAAAGTATGGGAAAACATTATCCAACCATAAACAACCAAAACACCCAACACTAAATTCAAAACTAAAATAATTCCATAATAATACCATGAAAACCATTTATTGAAACATGATTTTAGTTGAAATAAAAATGAGGGAGGAGTAACATACCTTAGACACCAAGGAAGAAGAAGAGATTCACTTTTGAGAGACTCTAATTGATTGCCTTGTAGAAACCCTAGCCTTCTCTTGTACCAAAAGGTTGAGAGAGATTTTAAAAGTGTTTGATTTAAAATAATAGGTCAATGAAATCCAAAAAAATGTTTTATGTCGTGGGGTCAAAATGAGTTAAAAGGGGAAATGTACAGAATACTCCAAACTTAAAACTATTAAAAAGTCGCAAGTGGGTACGAGTGGACCCTCTAACTCGTCACCACAACATACAAGTGGTAGCCTCAAGTCGTCACTAGGTCAGAAAGTTAGACACCATATTCTGTCCAACATACGACTCCCTTGCGCAACCTATTACCAGACCAAATAACTTGTACCATTTAATCGTACCCTATGTAGAACATCAAGGTCTAGACACTAAATTAGATACGATGGGACCCTAAACCATTCGTTACAAGACCGTACGACTCATACATAGTATCTCTTAACTAGGATAAAACTTTGACAAGAACACACTGTCTAACATATGAATAGGGTCCCTAGATTAGTATCCATACCATACAACTCGTATGGTGTGTCGTTACAATGACAGTTAGTTCAAAATTTAAGAAATTTCAAAGGGCCTAAACCTATGATGTTTCAGGCTTACCTTGAATTCATTCATATACATCACCTATCGCTACTAGAAGTGTTTCACGTTTATATCTATCAGTCAAATGAGGGGTTATATAGGTACAGGTTATGGTTGTTTTTTGTCAAGTGTTTGATTGTACCTTTCTGGCTTGTAGGGGCATGGTTATGTTAGTATTTGTTTAGTCTAGCTAGTTAGATTATTATTTTCTGGGTATTATTGTATGATTTGTGGTAGGCTGGTTATGGATTGGTTTTTGAGTTTGTCGGTATGTTTCTAATAATGCTCAATTCACTCCCATAATTTAAGGGTGAGGCAGTCGTTGTCAAGTAACCCAATTTGAATTAGGGTCGAATCTCAAAGAGTTAATTATAGACTTCAAACCCTATAGATGCTCAATTTACTATGAGATTACCTGAAATGCTAACAAGAATGACATGTAAAATAAAATGAGGGGATTTTTTTGGAAACACTTCACAACAAACTTTAACAAGCACTTGGTAAATGAAACTTTTACTTTGACTTCAAGATTTGAGGAGATCTTGGGATTATGTCTACCTAAAGGTAATGCATGTGGGTTGTTATTTGTTCAACATGAAATTTAGTTGTTAACTAAAGGATAGTCTAGTTCGAAGATCATTAGGGTCAATCTTTCAACAAAACCATAACGATTTCACCCGTTCTCTCTTTTGAGCACCTAAGAAGTGTACAATTTTCCCCAATCACTCAAAACCTCAATCAAGCATTCCTATTTCTAGGATGACACTCTTGACATGATTTAAACTCCTAATACACTTATTTCTAAGATTGCAAAAGATAGTAAACCATAGGCTCAATTGTTCACCATTGTCTTATCCCACTATAACCCTCTTTCGAGGATGTTGTGGGTTACCTAATGTTCACCTTTATCCCTCTTTCGAGGATGATAAAGGGTTTCTAGAGTTTGGAGTTTTCACCCATCAAACCCATTTTGAGATTTGGGGTTTTCACCCACTAATTTCCAACCCATAAGCTCAAGCAATCGTGGAATCCATACTCAACAACTAAAATCCATGCAAACAGAACAATACCCACACACAATTATACTCTAGTTCAACATAATCCTAAGACTAAATAACTTAGCTACTTATGAAGAAAGAAAAGAGAGATATACCATTAGAATTATCCATAACATTCATTCTTCACAAAGATCCTCAGAATTTAGACTCTAAAGTTAGCCACATACTTGCCCAATTAGGGTTTCAATCTTTGAATTCAAAGATATCTTATGGGGCAAACAATACCTAATGAAGAAAGTGTTTTTTCTTATATATGGTTTTGGATTTGTCTAAGTTCTTTTACAGATCTGCCCCTGGGCATATTCCCGCTGAACCGCGATCACACATGACTATCCGTGACCGCATCCATATGACTGCGGTTATGTGCTGCGACTGCATTATGCTGACCATCTTGACTGACCACGATCGTGGATTGAGGATTGCAGTCACGATAATTGAGGCTGATGTAGTCCAGGTCTTCAGCTGTACTCTTCTTTGCTCCCTTTTTATCATTTTTAGCTCTAATCCATATCTTTTGGTCTCCAAAGTCTATACCTGCAAAGAGTGGATATTAGTGCATTTTATCACTAATATGTCTCATTTATTTATTCAAAACAAGGTAATGTGCACAAATATTTAGTAAGAATGCGTGGAAAAATCAGCTCTCATCAGGTTCAGATACTTTACTCATTTTATCCTAAGATTTAGTATTGCTAGGTTACTTTATGATTGTTCACTTTGGGTAGAGATTGTATATACATTTCCTTATTCTACTATTAGATATGGTGTATCTCTTCATTCACTTTACTATTCTATATTGGCTAGATACTTATAATATCATGCTTGTCCCATTTTATAGGTTGTTCGAGATAGGTTATCCTTATCGCTTCATTAGTTCTATTATGCTTTGCTTTGTAGATAGTGGCCTAAAATTTATATTCCTGCTTTACATGTCATTTATACTTGTATTAGCTTCTGACCTTACTCGACCGATGTGTCACAACCCCATTTCTCAGTTCACGATGACACCTACTATAACCCACCAATAGGTAAGTCAACATGTAGCCCGAAACTGCTAATAACTGACTATCCAGAAAAATAAAGAAAACAACAATAAGGAATGTAATAAAGAGACTAATAAAAAAATTAAGTCCCAAAATACGGTGGAGTCAGTACAAGAGCTTCTAATACAATTGAGGTAAAAGTGGAATATAGAATAAATATATATCCAAAGATTTCTCTGGATATGAAATGGAGATCAGTCTAACAATAAGAGAGAGAACACGAATACTCCACGCTAGAAGCTCATCCAAAATCTCTGATCTATGACTGCTTTGTATGATGCACACTTCAATGGAGAGATATCTTACTATGATCTGCAGGCTGCAAAAGTGCAGTATGAGTAACAAACATATGATACTCAGTAGGCATCCACCGACTAAGCTCCAAAGATAATGCAATTATAAATAACATAAAAAGTAGGAATATAAACTTCATGCAACTATCCAAGAAAATAAACATAATAATGTTAATGGAGCAATAAGGGTAAACTATCCTATTTTAATAGTATTTAGGAACTAAAGTGCAATGCCATATATCACTAACCAATATTCAAATAAAGAGTGGAAGAAGGATATATAGTAGTAATACAAGGCAAAATGATACATACACAATATTAATAGATAAGGAAAGAGAGGAATTTATAGTAATACAATGTATATATATACGCATTTGTCGGACTAAACTCAAAGGTAATACCCTGAGGGAACCACTCCAATATCTTAAAGTTCATAGTCAAGTAAGAGAGCGAATACTATCATAATCAAAGCCTCTAACTGACGTGTATAATGATAAAGTAACCTAATAATACTAAATATTACCATAAAAGGAGTAAAGGTTCAGAAAAATACCGATAACCTGAGAAATTAGTCCATAATCACCCTACCATGAACTAATCATAGTAACCAATAATAAAGTAACTGTCTAGTCCAGAAAAACAATAACCTACCGATCCCCCATAATACTTGAAAGTTCAACCAAGACCCCAACTTAAAACAACCATAACTTATACCTATACTATCCCCCATAAGCTAGATAGATATAAGTTATAAATAATTACACTGCTGATAGGTAATGCATACAAATAAACGAATGCAAGTGTAATCCAGTATCATCAACCAATCAAGTTCCATAACATACCAAGTGTATACACCTCTACTATCTCAGTGGCTCACAAAGGTAGGACCTATGATGACCATCCTTCTTCTGCGCTGTGGCTCATGGACAAAGGGGCCCATAGAGAACTCAGGATAATTATATACTGCCTGGTCCCAAACTTGGGCTTCTAGTAACCATCATAATCAATATACTCTATCTAGTACTGGCGTGATATATAAGGTATAATAAGAGATCAAACTTGAACCGAGGCTAAATAAGTATAACTCTAGAAATCCATTATTTGAGATCGAGTTTGGGACTAAATCAGCAAATAGTGTAGCAAGGTTCAAAATCTTTTTTTATCAAGGTAAATAAGAGAGATAAAAGAGTGGATTAATAATGTACTAAATTAACCTCGATCTAATTTCCAAAATAGAATATTTAGTTCTAAAAGCACATCATTCATTAAATAAGGTAGTACTATTCCTATTATAAAAGAATTCATTTTTAAACTAAAAATTGGGAATAAACCCATTTTTGAAAATAGTCATAAAATTAAGATTTTTGTTGGAATCATACCACTAAGTGTGCATAAATTCACCTAAAATATCCATGCCATCACTAGTATCCAAATATTACCACCATAAGTGCCTAAGAATTTGTAAACTAGAATCATGCCCTTATTAAGGATAAAGATATTCACTTAAAGTCCAACTAGTATCATAAACATGGACCTTGGACGAACAATATATATCTCAATAAGATATTAATACCAAAAATTGGGAAACTAAGGAAAACAGGGACACATAGCTATTGTAGTGCCCTAATCAAGAAATATTGTCCAATTCACTAAGTAATATTATAAGTCTTATACTAAAGGATTTCTTATGCAAATCTATGGATAATCAAGTCTACCATAAGATGTAATAGGATCCTGCGGCCTTAATAGGTATTCTAGGTTCGGGTTGGGGTCATATTACTATTCTAAATCCCTTGTTAAGGTCTAGTCATGATTTATCTAGGTATAAAGCTAAGCTATAATACCTACCTAGCATGTAAATATACAATACAGAATTTTATAGAGATAAGTAGAATGAAGCCTACCTCATTGTCAAACCACAACTCTTGAATCACCCTCGAATCACACGTCTTTTCTCCACAATCCCAAGATGTTGGCATGCTAACAACAAAATAGTTTACATTTTTTTATGACTAAAGAAATACCCATATTTCAATATAAATCTTTAAGCCTAAAATTGGATAAAAAATGGGCCTATGAGGACCACTAAAAAAATCATAAAATTGAATCGGTCATGAGGTCCCTCAAAGATCATAGATGATGCACAAATCAGGGTTCAAATCATCCCCTAAAGATTGGGAATTTAAGAACTAAATTCTAGGAATTTACAATGAAAAAGAATGGAATTTGATGGGAAAAATAATAGAAAATGACCAAGGAGTGTTGAACTACCTTACCTTAGATTCAACGGATGATTTTCCATAATTTCCTATGTCCCTAACACTCAAAATTTGTGAAAGGAGGCTAAAAAATGATGAAGAAATCATGAAAGACGATATATATACTCCTATCATATTATCCTTCATGAAGGAGGTGCTTGGGGGTTGCAAATACGATGACCACAAGAATTACATTTTGTGAACGGGGGCATAGGGTTCGTGAATGAGAAGAAAAATGGATATAATACTGCAAATATGACAATAGAGGTCATGAACGCGAAGAAAGAGAAGGGAGTTGGGTTATGTCTCCCTTTATCGTATATGTGAGGGAGGAGGCTCGCAAATATGAGGAAGGAGGACAAAGTATTGAACCTTCATAAACACGGACTGCCTCTTATGAATAAGAAGGGTAAAAATATGCCTGTACCAGATTTTGGAAAAAACAACAAAAGCCAAGTTTCAACAGACTCAAATCAGATGCTTGGGATTCATTTGGATCCACGTGCGTGTAAATGAATTATGCTACCATACTTAATTTGTCATTCTAAACTCAGCAGAACTATCAAAACTTTCATCCAAGATTATTTTAATTAAATATGGGCCAATACCCATAGTTTGTCTCACCAAATATACCCAATAGACAAAATGAGTTCCTAAGCCTTGGGACCCAAGAAAAGGTTACCCTTAGCCTTAAATAAATGTTATGGAGCTAATAACACTGTCGAAATTCTTCTCATTAGCTTCTGGAAAGGGCTTGTTCCTATACTATAAATATATGTTGTATCACGTTTTTACACATCTTTTAGCATATTTTGGAGAGAAAAGGGCTTCTAAAACTTCTCCATTATTATCTTTTTATTAATTTTATTTAGTTTATTCATGGTTTTAGTCGTTAATTACAATTTTGTGATTACGATTATGACTATGCATGGCTAAATGCCCTCTTTTCGGGGTTGAATCCAAGAACCTAATTATTATTGCTATGGATTAAGTTTGTTTGCTTTGGTTATCAATATTGGTTGTTTTTTTATTCTTATTATAACTATTTTTTAGGATTTTCGACCCTTAGAGTACATCAATTATCAACCTTGTGAATTCGGGAGAGGGAGTAGGGCAATTGAACATGGGATTAAGTAGAGTATGGTTCTTGATCCTTTATAAAATAAGAAACTTGAATTAGTATCTAGGATAGGGATTCACTTACATACCTTACTTGATTCATTTGTAGGATAATATTTGTTAAGAACTTAAGTGAATTATTATAGCCCCGATCAACGATGTAGGTGTAAGGTTTAACTTAGGTAATAGATTAGAGGTTGGGAAACCATAATCGTAATTAACCCTACGAATCAACAACCAAGATAATCAAGTTAACAAATGAAATCCAAAAGCATAATATGATTGTTCAGAGTGCTTCAACCCTGGGTTTTCTCTTATTGATTGTCTCAAGACCTTTACTTTCCGCATTGTTTAGTTTTAATTTACAATTTCCAAACTCTTTATTTGGTTACTCTCACATCAATTGAATCTAAAGTGTGAACTAAAATCAAATCGTTGCTAAATCTAGTCTCTGTGGGATCGATAACTTGGCTTTCTTGAAGGACACTATATTACTTGGTAGACCACATACACTTGTGTGTGCGCTGTCAAGTTTTTGGCACCATTTTTGGGGTCTTGTATTTTGGCAATTGTTTATTTTAGTTTGATATTTAGATTTATTTGGTATTTTTACACTTGGTCTTGTTTTTGTGTATGCAAGAAATAGGTTTTGAAGTTGATAATCTAGAAAGGGATCGGGAGCTGGTAGAACCAAGCTCGTAACTCGAGAAACTTTACCATCAATGCAGGAGAGAAACAATCCTTCTTCCTAGAATTTCTCAAATCCAAGAAGGCTAAGAGAATATTATTCCTATGGATGAACAACAAGTAGCTGGTAGGAAGGTTAGGGAGGTGGCAGTCCCACTTCCAATGAACTTGACTTTCCCAATTCAAAGACCAACAACTGGGGGGAATTTCGAGTTGAAACACAATATGGTCAAGCTTCTTATTAGTAGTGGACAGTTTGCAGGGATTTCACACGAGGATCCACAAGTCCACTTGTTGACTTTCATTGAGCTTACTGATACATTCACTCTGACTGGGGCGACTCCAGGTTATGTAAGGATGACACTGTTTCCCCATTCACTTTTGGGGAAAGCAAAAAGTTGGTTGAATGTGGAGCTAGCGAATTCAAACACATCATTTAGCGAGAAAGTTCCTTATAAGATTATTTCCATCAGACAAGACTGCGAGACTTCACAGTGAGATAGTAACCTTCAAATAGAAGCCTGATCAAAACCTCTATCACGATTGGGAACGCTTTATGGATCTTCTTCGGGATTGTCCACATCACCAACAATCAAATAAGGTACTTGCTTACACATTTGTAGAAGCTATTGATCACAATACGAAGATTTTGTTAGATTCAGACGCAGGTGATCAAGCGCTGGAATTGACTTATGATAAGCTATATACATTGCTGGACCGCATAGCACAAGAAAATCCAGATTGGCATTCAGACTCTAAAAGTGCCACTAAAAGAATTACGAATGTATTGGAGGTAGACCAATTCATAACCTTATCAGCATAGGCTTCTGAACTATAGAGCTTGATCAACACATCATTTAGCAACATAAAATTGGGAGCAGTATAACTTACATCCATAGTCAATGCTGGCCAACAAGATGCAGGTTGGAGTGAGATATGTGGAAATAGTGGTCATGTAGTGTCCATGTGTTCTTTAAATATAGAATCTATGATGTATATAGGTAATGCTCGAAGGACAAATTATGGTAATTCTTACAACATGAAGTGGAAAACTCTGCCACCAAACCAGCCATGAAACACTCCACAGCCGCAGAACCAATCAAATTAGTCAACGAGCAACATGGAAGAGATGATGAAACAACTCTTAGCTGGTCAAGCATAATTATTTGTAGATCTAAAAAGTCAAATGGAAGAATTATAGAACCAGTAAATGGCCACAAGAAATTTAGAGTTGCAAGTGGGCCAATTATCACAGGTACTGAATACAAGACCACAAGGTAGGTTTCTAACGGATATAGAAAATCCAAAGAAGGTTATGGCAATCACCTTAAAAAGTGGTAAAGAGCTTCAAGGAGGACCTCCAAAGGCTAAAAAGGAGGTAGATGCTAAGGTGGTGATCCAGCAAGTTCCCGAAATAGTTGCTGATAATTCAAGGAAGTCTGAGTACTTGGAAATAAAAAATTGTTGAACCAGAAGTAAAGAAAACACTGCCATTACCCCTACCTCAGAAGCACATAAAAGAGAAGGAGGATGCCCTGTTCAAAAAAGTTCATTGATATATTCAAAGAGCTTTATATTAACTTACCTTTGGTAGATGTTTTGTAGAGTATGCCTAAGTATGCAAAGTACTTGAGGGATATGGTAGCAAAGAAGGTGAAATTTCAAGATGTGAGAGCAATAACACTCATTGAAGAGTGTAGTGCGGTAATGACACCAAAACTCCCTAAGAAATTGAAAAATCAGGGGAAGTTTGCTATCCCTATTCAAATTGGGAGTAAAGAGGTCCATGTACCGAGTGACTTAGGGGCGAGCATTAATTTGATTCCCCTATCATTGTTTAAAATATTAGGTTTGGGAGAGCCCAGATTTACACCTATGGTTATGCAGCTCGCAGACGGATCCAGAACATACCTGGAAGGAATAATTGAGGACTTCCTCAAAAAGGTTGGTAAATTTATGATTCCTGTTGATTTTTTTGTTCTTAATTTTATGGTATACAATTAAGTACCAATCATCTTGTGGCATCCATTCTTAGCAATCGGTGGGGCCTTAATTGATGTTAGAGAAGAAACATTGAAAATGAGGGTAGATGATGAAGATGTGGTATGTGATGTTTACAAAGCACCCATTGTAAATTTCCAATACAAAGATTTATGTGTGATAAATATTATTGAAGGGGAAAAGTGTGGGGTGTATAGTCCACAAAAGACCTCTTCAAGCTACCTGATCAAGCAGCCTAAGTCTCTATCTCCTAAGCCTTAAATAATGAAAGTTGATGAGCCTGGAAAGGGTAGAGTTGAGAAACCTATTGCTCTTGAGAATTCACAACCCAAAGGGGTGAAAAGGATAAGAAGATGGCCTCCAAGTGTGAATAAAAAAATGAAGGAATATGGTTGAGTGTAGCTGGGTCGTGCTGTGACACTAAATCAGGCGTTGCTTGGGAGGCAACCCAAGTTAATTAGGTATGTTTTCTCTTCAGTTTTTTAGTTTTATTTTGCGTAGTTTTTGTTTTTTGTTGAGTCACAGGTTAATGGGAAGTCTGAGTGTAGGGTCCCATGGATCTCTTTTATGCAAAAAGATGCTACTAGCCATGCCTAGAGGCCTTAGGGAGTATTTCTGTCCCTTGCTTTTAAAAATTCACTTTGGGGACAAAGTAGGTTTTTAAGAGTGGGATAGAGAAATTCTCAAATTTTGGCCCAATTTAAAATTTTTAGGTTAAGAATAAGTGAGATATTCTTGTTGGTGATATTTTTGATTCCATGGAGCAAGTGTTTTGTTTGGTAAAATCATGTTGAATGAGTGAATTGCTATTTTTTGAGATTCCTAGGCTCAAGTCTTTGACTTTTGTACTTTTTGGCTTAAATTTGAATTCATGCTATTATTTGGTTGGGAGTCTATGATGATCCTATTGAGTTGAGCATGTGCCATGTGAGTGTGAGGTATTTGTATATTCTTTGTTGAATGTGATGTCTAGAACTTGTCCGTTGTATGTGTAAGGCAAAATAACAAATGTGGGTTTAGGAGATGATTTAGGCATTTCTTTGATAGTCTTATTCTATACCTTCTATTTGTCCTACCCATCATGCATTATTCTAGTTAACCCCCATTGAGCCTTTAGCCTTTTCTTTGGTAGCTTTATATGTAACCTAATCCCCTTCTTTGATAGACCATAATTTGATCCAAAAAGCTTATTTTTCAGTGAGACACCGCGATGGCACCGCATCGTGCCAAGGGCCAAATTCGCATTCAGTGAGGTACCACGATTGTACAACATCGCGGTGAAGTTCCAGTCTGGGATTATTATTTTTTAGTGGCGCAACATAATGGCATCGGATTGCGCCGTTGGAAAAAATTAGGGTTGTCACTTTACTGTGGCCCGACGCAATTTCACAGCGTTGCACCGAAGGTAAAAATCAGGATTTCAGCGACAAAAATTTTAATTCTCTCCAGGGGTAATTTGGTCTTTTTAGCGGCCCTAATCAGTCTAAATTACATTAAATAATTCCTTAAAGTTGATTTAGTCATTGTTTATTAAAATTTTCCCTATATCAAGAACATTCTCTCTCAAATAGAATACCCTAGCCCTCAAGAATCAAGATCAAATCTCAAGAACACTACCTAGAAACTTCAAGAATTCAATTACCCAGGCATGTTAGGTTTTCATCCTTGGGTTTCCTTCCACCCTCGGAGTTTAAGAACCTTTTTTTTAAAACTACAAGTTATGAAATTCATGATTTACATGCTTAAATTGGACTGTATTCAAGGTAGTATTGTTGTATGAGTTTCAATTCAAGATTTAATTATAAGTTTCATGAACATAAGATGACATGTATATTGATTTTGTATAATTCCCATGTCATAACACTTGAAATTGCAAGATTAAGTTGTAGTTATGATGCTTATGTTTTGTTTATCATCATGTGTATTAATTATGCTTCCCAAGTGTTTGATAGGATGTCTATGTGAATTTAATAGTGAAATAATAATGTGTTAACATGTGTTCCCACCCATGTACAAGTTCATGCCTTCCAAGCATTTGACAAAATGTCTCAATGAATGAATTGTGAACAATTGACTATTGCTATGCTTTCAAGATTTATCATGCTATCGAGTCCTGGGGGTATTTATTAAACAAAATCTAGTTGTTTACTTAGTTTCAGTAGTTATAAACTAGTTCCACTCATGGTCAAGAACCGTTGTACTCAGTTAGTTAACAAAACTTAGTGAACTCAGTCCAGTTCAGTCAGTCAATACGATCAGTGTTAGTTCAGTCAAGCCTAGTTCTGTATAATAATTAGTTCAGTGTCGATTTAGTTGGGAGTAGGATTCAACACCTTTCAAACCCAGGGATGGGGGCATTTCTTCCAGAAAAAGGTTTGACCTTTAGTAGAAGTTCCTGCATTACAGAACTACATAGCCAGTGAAGGGTAAGTCGTCCTTCTACCAAACTAGGGTTGATACAATTTTATATAAATTTCATGAGTCTTCCTGCTAGATAAGGGTTGAACCAACAATATTAGTATCCATGGCAAGATGCTAACACCTTTCAAAATGGGGTCACAGGTTGGACCCCAACTCAGTCTATAATTGGGGTATATCGGTTAGATGAACAGTCCCACAATAACAGTTTCAGAATTCAGTGCTCAATACTCAGTAATCTTTTAGTCCTTGAATTCAGTAAGGAACTCAGATAATTCTTCAGAACCATGGCTATAAGTTATCAGTTACTTAGCCATAAAAATTCAGTATTCAGTTTCAGTATAATCTCAGACATATGACATCTATATCTATATATATATTTACGTGCACAGTAATGCATGCTCAGTGTTTACAGTTGTTTTAGTTCTCCATGTACTCTCATTCAGTTACATTATATCATTTATTTAGTTACTGTTTGTGCATATGAGTCCATGCATATTAGCCTTACCTCACTCCGAATACCAGTACATTCCACGTACTGATCGCATACTCTCTTTTGCGCTATGATTTCTCATATCATAGGTTCAGATGTACAAGTTCCTGATCTTATTTAGCAGCTTAGGATATCAGCAGTAGATTTAGTGGTGTGCCCTCATATTACGAGGATAGAGTTATTATTTCAGCATTTCAATAAATTTATTATGTTCAGTAGTCGGAGTTAGTTAGGGACTTGTCACATCAACTCCACATTCAGACAGTTAGAGGTATTTAGACTAGCACAATCAGTTATTCAGTTTTCAGATGTTATCATCAGTTATACTCTCTTATAATTTCAGTATTTTGAGAACCTTTTGGCCTTTTTAGTTACTTTCACATATATATATTCCAGTATTATATTTAGTGCTCATTGTAGGTACCATTCATGGGTTATCTTGTGGTTCTTCGTGATTATAAGCACTGTGTGATGCCCAGGGTGCGGTATCGGAGTGTTACAAGCTTGGTCTCAGAGCCTAAGATTCTAAAGTATCCTAGGAAGTTTGAAACTCGCGATAAGTAGAGTCTTGTGCATGGGTGTGTAGCGCGCTACACTTATGGGAAAGAGGCTGCGTGGTGTTTTAGGAAAAGTTCCCTTCTTTCAGTGTTCATGTCATGTGAAAGAGCACGAGCTCATGTTAAATTCTCTGCCTAATTCAACTTTCCTTCAATTTACAGAACATGCCTCCCAAAAAGACAAACAGAAGAAGAAACGTAGATCAGCCAGCCCATCAGCCCGTTCAGGAAGATCCCCTGAATAAGTATGTTTCTCATGCAGAATTTAGAGCTACATTTTCTACCATAGATCATTCTGTGGTAGCTCAAAATGAATGTCCAGCTACTACTTAGGCCAACCCAGTGGCCAATACTACTGCAGGTAGAATTCGAGACTTCACCCGAATGAACCTTCCTTCATTTTTAGAGTTTAAGTCTGAAGAGGACCCAAAGGAATTCCTTGACATGGTGCAAAAATTAAAAGACATTATGAGGGTAACTACTAGTGAGAGTGTTGAGTTATCTGCCTACAGTAGCAAGACATAGCTTATACATGGTTTAAGTAGTGAAAGGTAAATAGAAGCACAAATGCAAGGCCTATCAAATGGGAAGAGTTTGCTACTACCTTTTTAGATAGGTTGTTCCCATCAGAGTTATGAAAAGATAAGATTTTAGAGTTCATCAACTTGAAAAGGGAATCATGACAGTGAAGAAGTATTCCCTCAAGTTTACTCAGTTAGACAGATATGCTCCTTATGTGGTAGCTAATAGCAAATCTAAGATAAGTAAGTTCATGCTTGGTGTGTCTGACAGTGTGGTCAAGAAGTGTAGAACCGTAATGCTAATTAATGAGATGGACTTATCTAGGTTGATGGTCCATGCTCAACAGATTGAGGAACAAAAGACTAAGAAGAAAGAGAGGGACAACAATATTACTAGATTAGGTAGCTTTAACTTTACCCATCCTAAGTCAGAGGGTGGTAATCATTTTCAGTTCCACCCAAAATCTTCAGTCCTAGCCCCGTCCTTAGCCAGTGCCTCGGTGCCAAAATTTAGAAATATTAATAGGGATATGGCGCCAGGCTCTAATCTCAGGGTAGTGTTAGCAGTGCCCGAACAAATCCTCCTTGTCAAAAATATGGTAGGAATCATCAGGGTATTTGTAGGGATGACAATGATGTATGTTTTGGGTGTGGCAAGCTAGGCTATAGAATTAGAGAGTGTACTCAGGTGGGTTCGCAGAGTCAGTATAATCTTCCCCCAGTTTAGTTCGTTCGCCTATCTCAGTAGGGTGCCGCTTCCAGTGCCACAAGTGGGCAACACCCAAGCAGGCTCTATGCACTTCAGTCCCGACAGAATAAGGAAATTTCTCCTGATGTGGTCACTGGTATGTTACAAGTTTACCATTATATATTTATACTTTGCTAGATCCAGGAGCCTCTATGTCTTTTCTAAATCTTTATATAACTGTTGACTTTGGAGTCAGTCCTGAAATCTTAGTAGAACCCTTCTCAGTCTCTATCTCAGTGGGTAAGTCTATCATAGCTCGACGGGTATACAGGAACTGTTCAGTTTTGGTGTCTCAGAAAGTTACTTTAGCTAACCTTGTATAGATAGAGATGATAGATTTTAACGTCATTCTCGACATGGATTGGCTCCATTTATGCTATCCTTCAGCTGATTGTAGAAACAGTGTTGTTCATTTTCAGTTTCTAAATGAACCAGCCCTTGAATGGCGAGGTAGTACTACAACACTTAAGGGTCATCTTGTTTCATACCTTAGAGCAAGAAGAATGATATCCAAGGGGTGTATTTACCATCTTGTATGAGTCAAAGATCCTAGTTCAGAGACACCCAGTTTGATTAAGTTCCAGTAGTAAATAAATTCTCAGATGCGTTCCCTGAAGATCTTCCTGGAGTTCCTCCCAAAAGAAAAAATGGCTTTGGAATAGACCTTCTTCCTAATACTCAGCCTATCTCTATTCTGCCAAATAGAATGGCTCCAGCTAAATTAAAGAGTTGAAAGAATAGTTGAAAGATCACTTAGATAAGGGATTCATCAGGCCCAGTGTTTCCCCGTATGGCGCTCCTGTTCTATTCGTGAGTAAGAAAGATAATTATCATAGAATTTGTATAGACTACTATCAGTTGAACAAAGTCATAGTCAAGAATAAGTATCCACTTCCCAGAATTGATGACTTGTTTGACCAACTTTAGGGTACCAATTACTTCTCTAAGATAGACCTCAGATCCGGTTATCACCAACTCAGAGTCAGAGAATGTGACATTCCAAAAATAGCTTTCAGAACTCGGTATGGTCACTTTGAATTCCTTGTCATGTTATTTATTCTTACCAATGCCCCAACAACTTTCATGGACTTGATAAACCACGTATTTAAGTAGTACCTGGACATGTTCGTCATAGTCTTCATTGATGATATTCTTGTCTATTACCATACCGAAAACGATCATGCAAACCACCTCAAAATAGTATTTCATACTCTTAGAGCCCATCAATTGTTCACTAAATTTTGTAAGTATGAATTTTGGCTAAGATCAGTAGCTTTACTTGGCCATACTATTTCCAGTGATGCCATTAGAGTTGATCCTCAAATGACCGAAGTGGTGAAAAACTGGCCCATACCTATCTCTCCATCAGAAATTAGGAGTTTCTTAGGTTTGGCTGGCTATTACCGATGGTTTGTTGAAGGGTTTTCGTCTATTGCATTACATATGTCCAGATTAACTCAAAAGAAAGTCGTCCTCCTACTAGACTAGGGTAAGTCATTCTCCTTCCAGACTAGGGTTGATGCAATCTTATATATATTTCATGAGTCTTCCAATAAGATTAGGGTTGACCCAGTATTGTTAGTATCCCATGGAAAGGTGCTAACACCCTTCCAAATGGGGTCACAGGTTGGAACCCAACTCAGTCTATATTTGGGGTATTTCGGTTAGATAAACACTTCCATAGTCACAGTTTCAGTATTCAGTGCTCAGTACTTAGTAATCTTTCAGTCCCAGAATTCACTAAAGAACTCAGATAGTTCTTCAGAACCATGGCTATAAGTTATTAATTAATTAACTATCAGAATTTAGTATTCAGTTTCAGTATAATCTCCGACATATGACATCTATATCTTTATATATGTTTACGTGCACAGTAATGCATGCTCAGTGTTTACAACAATTTTAATTCTCCATGTACTCTCATTGAATTACTTTATATCATTCAGTTAGTTACTGTTCATACATATGAGTCCATGCATATTAGATTTACCTCACTTAGCATACCAGTACATTCCACGTACTGTTCACATACTCTCTTTTGTGCTATGATGTCTCATATCATAGGTTCAGACGTACTAGTTCTTGATCTTACTTAGCAGCTCAGGATATCAGTAGCAGATTCAGTGGTGAGTCCTCATATTTTGAGGATAGAGTTATTATTTCAGCATTTTAGTAGATTTATTATGTTCAGTAGTCGGAGTTAGTTGGGGACTTGTCCCATCAACTCCACATTCAGAAAGTTAGAGGTATTTAGACGAGCACAGTCAGTTATTCAGTTTTCAAATGTTATCATTAGTTTACTCTCTTATCATTTTAGTATTTTGGGAAACTTATGGCATTTTTAATTACTTCCGCATATATATATGTTCTAGTATTATATTTAGTGCTTATAGTAGGTACCTATCATAGGTGAGCTTGTGGTCCTTCAGGATTATAAGCACTGTGTGATGTCCAGGGTGCAGTATCGGGGTGTTACAAGCATGGTATCAGAGCCTAAGGTTCTAAAGTGTCCTAGGAAGTTTGAAACCCACGTCAAGTAGAGTCTTGTGCATGGGTGTGTTGCGCGTCATACTTATGGGAAAGAGGCTGCGAGGTATTATAGGAAAAGTTCCTTTCTTTCAGTGTTTATGTCATGTGAAAGAGCATGATCTCATGTTAAATTCTCTGTCTAATTCAACTTTCCTTCCATTTATAGAACATGCCTTCCAAATAGACAAATAGAGGAAGAAACGTATATCTGCCAGCCCCTCAGCCCGTTCTAGAAGATCCCCTGAATAAGCATGTTTCTCTTGCAGAATTTAGATCTGCATTCACCACCCTATATAATTCTGTGAAAGCTCAGAATAAACATTCAGCTAATGTTCAGGCCTACCCAATGGACAATATGTAGCAACTAGAATTTGGGACTTCAATCGAATGAACCCTCTTTCATTTTCAGGGTCTAAGTCTAAAGAGGACCCACAGGAATTCCTTGACATGGTGCAAAGAGTAAAAAACATTATGGGGGTAACTACTAGTGAGAGTGATGAGTTATCTACCTACAGTTGCAAGACATAGCTCATACATGATTTAAGTATTGGAAGGTAAATAGAGGCACAGATGCAAGGCCTATTAAATGGAAGAGTTTTCTACTGCCTTCTTAGATAGGTTCTTCCCGTTGGAGTTAAGGGAAGCTAAGGTTTTAGAGTTCATTAACTTGAAGCAGGGCATCATGAAAGTGAAGGAGTATTCCTTTAAGTTTACTCAATCAGCTAGATATGCTCCTCATGTGGTAGCTAATAGCAGATCTAATATGAGTAAGTTCACGCCTGGTGTGTCTGACAGTGTGGTCAAGAAGTGTATGACCATAATGCTGATTAAAGAGATGGACTTATCTAGGTTGATGGTCCATTCTCAACAGATTGAGGAACAAAATACTAAGGAGAAAGAGAGGGACAATAATAGGGTTAGAATAGGTAGCTTCAACTTCACCCATCCTAAGTTAGAGGGTGGTAATCATTCTCAGTTTTGCCCAAAATCTTCAGTCCCAGCCCCGTCCACAGCCATTGCCCCAGTGTCAAAATTGAGAAATAGTAATAGGGATATGGCGCAAGGCTCTAATCTCAAGGTAGTGTTAGTAGTTCCCGAGCAAATCCTCTTTGTCAGAAATATGGTAGGAACCATCAGGGTGTTTGTAGGTCTGGCAATGATGTATGTTTTGGGTGTGGCAAGCCAGGCCATAGAATCAGAGAGTTTCCTCAGGTGGGTTCGCAGAGTTAGTATAATCATCCCACAGTTCAGTATGTTCAACCATCTCAGTAGGGTGCCGCTTTCAGTGCCACCAGTGGGCAATACCCAAGCAAGCTCTATGCACTTCATCCTCGATAGGATTAGGAACGTTCTCTTGATGTGGTCACTGGTATGTTACATGTTTACCATTTATATGTTTATACCTTGCTAGATCTAGGAGCCTCTATGTCTTTTGTATTTCCTTATATAACTGTTGACTTTGGAATCAGTCTCTAAATCTTAGCAGAATCCTTCTTTGTCTCTAACTCAGTGGGTAAGTCTATCATATCCCGGTGGGTAAATAGGAATTGTTCAGTTATGGTGTCTCAAAAAGTTACTTCAACAAACCTTGTATAGCTAGCAAGGACAGATTTTGACATCATTCTCGGTATGGATTGGCTCCATTCATGCTATCCTTCAGTTGATTGTAGAAACAATGTTTTTTATATTCAGTTTCCAAATGAACCATCCCTTGAATGGTGGGGTCATACTAGAACACTTAAAGGTCAGCTTGTTTCATACCTTAGAGTGAGAAAAATGATATCCAAAGGGTGTATTTACCATCTTGTACGAGTCAAAGACCCTAGTTCAAAGACACTCAGTTTGATTCAGTTTTTGTAGTAAATAAATTCTCAGATGTATTCCATGAAGATCTTCCTTGAGTTCCTCCCGAAAGGGAAATTGACTTCGAAATAGACCTTCTTCCCGATACTCATCTTATCTCTATTCTTCCATACAGATTGGCTCCATCCAAATTCAAAGAGTTGAAAAAAAAGTTGATAGATCACTTAGATAAGGGATTCATTAGGCCCAACATTTCCTCGTATGGCGTACCAGTTTTATTTATGCATAAGAAAGATAATTCTCTTTGAATGTGTATAGACTACCGTCATTTGAACAAAGTCATAGTCAAGAATAAGTACCCACTTCCCAGAATTGATGACTTTTTCAACCAACTTCAGGGTGCTAGTTACTTCTCTAAGATAGACCTCAGATCCGGCTATTACCAACTTAGAGTAAGAGAATGTGACATTTTGAAAACAACTTTCAGTACACGGTATTGTCACTTTGAATTCATTGTCATGTCATTTGGTCTTACCAATGCCCCAGCAATATTCATGGACTTGATAAACTGCGTATTCAAGTAGTACCTGGACATGTTCATCATAGTCTTCATTAATGATATTCTTGTCTATTCCTGTACCGAAAACGATCATGCAGACTATCTCAGAATAGTATTACAGACTCTTAGAGCCCATCAGTTGTTTACTAAATTTAGTAAGTGTGAATTTTTGCTAAGATCAGTCGCTTTTCTTGGCCATATTATTTCCAGTGATGGCATTAGAGTTGACCCTCAAAATACCAAAGTGGTGAGAAAATTACCCATACCCATCTCTCCATCAGATATCAGGAGTTTCTTAGGTTTGGATGGCTATTACTGACGGTTTATTGAAGGGTTTTTGTCTATTGCATTCCACATATCCATATTAACTCAGAAGAAAGTCGTTCTTTTGCTAGACTAGGGTAAGTCATCCTCCTTCCATACTAGGGTTGACGAAAACTTATATATATTAAATGAGTCTTCCTACCAGATTAGGGTTGACCCAACATTATTAGTATCTCGTGGAAAGGTGCTAACACCCTTCCAACTGGGGTCATAGGTTAGACCCCAACTCAATTTATAATCAGGGTATGTTGGTTATATGAACACTCCCACAGTCATAGTTTCAGTATTCAGTGCTTAATACTCAGTAATCTTTTAGTCTTAGAATTCATTAATGAACTTAGATAGTTCTTCAGAACCATGGCTATAAGTTATCAGTTACTTAGCCATCAGAATTCAGTATTTAGTTTCAGTATAACTCAGACATAGGACATCTATATCTCTTTATATATTTACGTGCACAGTAATGAATGCTCAGTGTTTAGAATAGTATTAGTTCTCCATGTACTCTCATTCAATTACTTTATATCATTCATTCAGTTACTGTTCATGCATATGAGCCCATGCATATTAGCCAGTACATTTCATGTACTGATCGCATACTCTCTTTTGTGCTATGATGTCTCATATAATAGGTTTAGATGCACGAGTTCCGAATCATACTTAGCAGCTCAAGATATCAGTAATAGATTTAGTAGTGAGTCCTCATATTTCAAGGACTGAGTTATTATTTCAGCATCTTAGCAGTTTTATTATGTTCAATAGTCAAAGTTAGTTGGGGACTTGTCCCATCAACTCCACATTCAGACAGTTAGAGCCTTTCAGACCAGCACAGTTAGTTATTCAGTTTTCAGATATTATCATTAGTTATACTCTCTTATCATTTTAGTATTATGAGACCCTTATGGCATTTTCAGTTTCTTCTGCATATTTATATATATATATACCATTATTATATTTATACTCACATCAGGTATCAGTCATGGGTTAGCTTGTGGTCATTTGGGATTATAAGCACCATGTGACACCCAGGGTGCAGTCACGGGGCGTTATAGTTTATTGGTCGATTCGATTTTTGCACACCCTTAGTTAGAGATCAAAATATAGAGATTTTTTCCCAAGGGGTAGACGGTGTGTTGCATTGCCAATGTAGGCTATGTGTTTCATATGTGGATGATCTAAGGTACCAGATCTTAGCAGAAGCACATGGTGCGAGGTAGTCCATTCACCCAAGAGCCACTAAGATATACCATGACTTGTAGGAAATTTATTGGTGGAATGATATGAAGAGGGATGTTACAAAGTTTGTAGCTAAGTGTTCTATTGTCAGCAGGTTAAAGTTGAGCATCAGAGGCCTAGTGGTACATTGTAGGAGTTCAGTATCCTCACTTGGAAGTGGGAAGTGGTGAACATGAATTTTGTGATGGGTTTGCCTCGTACGCATCGTAACCATAATTTGATATGGGGCATTGTGGACAGAATAACCAAATTAGTGCATTTCTTGCCAGTTCATACTTCATACTCAGTTGAGGATTATGCCAGGATCTACCTCAGGGAGTTGGTTAGGTTTCACGGGATTCCATTGTCTATCATATCAAATAGAGGTACCTAGTTTATCTCTCACTTTGGCTAGGCTTTTCAGAAAGGCCTTGGTATCTAAGTTCATCTCAGTACAACTTCTCATCCTCAGACGAATGGTCAGGCAGAGAGGATCATTCAAAACTTAGAAGACATGTTGGGAGCATGTGTTATTAACTTTAAAGTTAGTTGGGATGACCACTTACCTTTGATTGAGTTTTCCTATAACAATAGCTATCACTCCAGTATTCAAATGGTTCCGTTTGAGGCTCTTTATAGGAGAATATATAGGTATCCTATTGGTTGGTTTGAAGTAGGTGAAGCTACTTTGGTAGGTCCATATTCAGTGTTTGATGCGATGGAAAAGGTTCAGTTGATTAGAGAGAGGCTGAAGACATCCCAAAGTTGTCAAAAATCTTATGGAGATATGAAGAGAAGAGATTTTAAGTTTGAGGTTAACGATTGAGTATATTTGAAAATCTCGCCCATTAAGGGAGTGAAGAGGTTCGACAAGAAAAGAAAACTCAGTCACCGATATGTTGGCCTATATAGGATCTTGAGTCATTTTGGGAAGGTAACCTTTGAGCTAGAGTTGGCGTCAGTACATCCGATGTTTCATGTTTCGTTGTTTAAAAAATGTATTGGTGAGTCAGCTGTAGTTGTTTCTTTAGAGGATGTGGATAGTAAGGATTGCCTTTCTTATGAAGAGGTCCCAGTTGAGATCGTTGATCGTCAGATTTGTAGACTAAGGAACAAAGAAGTTCTATTTGTCAAAGTTCTTTGGCAAAATCAATTTCTTGAGGGAGCCACTTGGGAAGCAGAAACAGATATGCAAACCAAGTACCCTCATATTTGGTCTGCAAACCTAGATTCAACTTAAAGTAGCAATTTTTCTCAGATTGACTCTCTTCCGTTCTCAGTTCCATCTATGTAATCCATTTTATGTCATTGCATACATTCAGTTCATTTCATGTATCATATTTCAGACTCAGTTATGTAATCATGTTTCCAGTCACACATATTCATTATATGATCTCAGTTTCTTTAGCCCTCTCAGCTAAACCAGTCTTATTCGAGGATGAATGTTCCCAAGAAGGAGATATTGTAATACCCCATAAAAGTCTTAGCTTGTTTCATCTCTCTGTTTCATGTTAAGGGGGTCCAAAACTTAAAAATTTGGCTATGTGTTCGGATTTAGTCATTTACAAGGCTTCTAAACTTAGATGATTTTATTTTTGATATCCCCAACCTCAAACGATGATTTTTAAGTTGATTCATGATCGGGGTTATTCAAAGTATGTCTCGGGTGAGTTTTAGAAGTTTTGGATGAGCGTAATGTCATGTTTGGAGAAGCAAAACAAAAGCAGCGCTGGGATGAGCCCGCAGTGCCTCCTCCAGTGCACCATATTAGAGACTACAGCGCACCCTCTGTCCTCCATCCAGGTTTTTGTTCCTCATTAATTAAGGGCATTTGGGTCATTTTTCCTCACCCAAACTCATCCATATAATGAAATTTAAATTTCCAAGGATCATTATTTTCCCTTTTATTCATAAAAGCTCTCAAGAAATCCTTCTCCCTCCTCAAGAACAAACCCCAAACCATACTCAAACAATCAAGGAATTCAAGCTCCAAATCTAAAGAAATTCCCAAGAATATTCACAAATTCATCTAGGAAGGTATGTGTGATGTCCATTCATGGGTTCCTTTCACCCATGGAGTCCAAAAACCTCTTTTGATTTTAAATTATGAGTTTTACATGTTTCAAACTGAATTATTTCCATGAATCTCCAGTTAATTCAGTTGCAAGTTATGTTGTAAGTGATTTCAATGGAAAGAGCCATTACATGCTTAGAATATTGAAATCTTCACCTCAAATCCCTAAGTTATGAATTCAGTCATGTAATTATGTTATTCTCACATACTTTACCTATTCCCATTCTTAAGTTCACGACTCTCATATGTTTGATGAAATTCCTAAGTGTTACATTTTGAACAACGATCCCCTACTATAGTTTTAAAGCTTTAATATAACATTATTGATAATTCCATTCAGTGCTGGTGGGTTATAAATACCCAATACCTATGTGATTTACATATATTCAGCTTTTTAAGTATTCAGACTATTAATCCATGAATCTTATCAGTATACTCATATATTCATAATCATGATGAGCACTATCAGTTATGTAATAGCATTAAGTTGAGCTTAGTTCACTTCAATATTAGTGTCAGTTCAGTTGGGAGTACGATTTAGCACCGAGTGAACCTAGGGATGAGGGATCACCTGCCAGAATAGGGTGTGATCCTTAGTAGCAATCTCTGAGTTACAAAACTACGTAGCCAGTGTAGGCTTGAGATGTCCACATACTAGTTTAGGGTTGACACATATCTCATGAGAGTACCTGCCAGTATAAGGTGTCTCCTTAGTCCTTTGGGACACCAGTTTAGTGGATCCACACAGCCAGTGTTAGTACCCGTGGTCCAGTATTGGCACCCTTCTAATTGAGGTTACAAGTTAGACCTCGATTAACTTATATTAGGGCATGTTGGTTAGATGATACCTCCCACAATCTCAGTATAATATTTCAGTGTATTTTTAGTTCAGGTTTGCTCGACCAAGTGTACAAACTTTCAGTTATTCAGCTATATAGTTTGCAGTTTTTAGCTTTCAGACTTATTTTAGATTACAAATTTATGCTTGGTCCTGCATTTTCAGATGTTACGGTTTTCATCCATTCATGTTTAGTTATTTCTTGCTATTCAGTTAGTCTTTATTTCATATGCATAGTACCCCATGTATATTAGACTAACCTTATCTCATATACCAGTACATTCAAAGTATTGACTGCATACTTCTCTTTGTGCTATGATATTTTATATTATAGGTTTAGATGCACAGTTTCCGAACTGCAGTTAGACAGTTTAGTGCATGTCCAACAACCATAGTGGTGATTCCTCATCCATTGAGGACGTGTTATGATTATTCAACTATTTTAATACTTTATTTTATTCTTATCAGTCAAAGTTAGTTGGGGTTTATCCCATCAACTCCTCAGTCAGTTTAGAGGCTTTCAAATGTTCAGATAGTTAGTTAGACGGTGAGTCAGTTACTTTGGTTTTTATTAGATATTTCAGACTTATGATTGATTTGTTATTTCAGTATTTAGATTTACATCCCTTTTTCAGTTTATCTTTTGCCCATGTGTTATGTTTATATCTTATTCAAAAGGTGGTACCAGTCGTGGGTTATCTTATGGTCACTTATGACCATAGGCATCATTGTTACAACTAGGGGGTTGCCTCAGGTCGTGATAATTCTTGATTAGTTCTTCTTTGTGTTTTGATTTCTTGTGTCTGTTTCTTCTTTTACCTTTTGTTTTGTTAGTTTAACACTTGAATTCAAGTTCTTCAAAGTCCTTCATTTCTTAATAGAGTCATACACTGATAAGGATTGAGATATGAAATAAATAAATAAGCTATGGAAACAAAGGATAATTGATTCAAGATAAGATATAGAAGATTGACACAAGATACTATTAAGAAATTAAGAACAAATGGGTGTTTTTCCCTTGATATTCTGGAGGGAGGTCAATTTTGTATGCATTGTCATATACTCATTCAAGCACCTGGAAGGGTCCATTTCCTCTTGGAATCAACGTAGCTTTCCTTTGCATCGGGAACCGGTCCTTTTGAAGATACACCCATACCCAATCTCCCGGTTAAAGGACAATTTTTCTTCGCCCTTTGTTCATTCTTTTTTCCACTTCATGATTCTTTCTCTCAAGTTGGAGCCTCACCTTTTCATGTAGCCTCTTTTCATTGCTTCTGCCCTTGGATTTCCATTTAAGCTTATCACAACATCACTAGATAAAGGGGTGAGATCCAAGGGGTAAGGGGGTTATAACCATACACATATTCAAATGTAGTCATACCAGTATTCGAATGGATGACACGATTATAAGAAAAATCAACTAGAGGTAGATGCTCCTCCCTTGATGTCATTTTACCTAAACAACGGAGAGTAGCATAAATCCCACACTTCTGTATGGCCATCAGTTTGTGGGTGGAAAAAGGTTGAGAAAAGCAACTTTGTACCAATCCTACCCTACAATGACTTCCAAAAGTGACTAAGGGACTTAGAGTCCCCATCATTAACAACGGTTTGAGGGATCCCAGGCAATTTCACAAGATGCTCAACAAATAATGACGCTAAACTTAAGGCATTCTTACTTTTATGACATGGGATAAAGTGGGACATTTTTTAGAATTCGTCAACCACCACAAAGATACTATCCCTACCTCTCCTTATCCTTGGTAAACCCAAAAAAAATCCATATAGATGTCAATTCATAGACATAGGGGAGTGGGTAGAGGGGTATACAACCCTTGAGAGAAAAGGCGTGATTTGACACTTCTACAATCCATGCATTGGCCAACAAATTCTAGCAATATCATTGCACATCTTAGGACCATAAAATTGTTCCTCTAGGATTCCAAGTATGTTTTCAATTCCAAAGTTACCTATCGTACCACCATCGTGTGCCTCTCTCACAAACAATTCTCTCTAAGAGCTAGAGGGCACACCCAACCTCTTTACCTTGAATAAAAACCCATTAAACTTAGAATAAGGTGTAGAAGTCCTATCCTTGATCCATATTTCCCTACCCCATTCTTCACAATCTTGATAGATTTGAGCAAATGAGAGGTCCTTGGGATACATTGTATTTAAACTCTCAAAACCAATCATTTTAGAAGACAACATAGAATTAGCACATGTTTCCTAGATAATGTATCAACAACCATATTTTCCTTTCCCTTTATGTATTGAATTACATAAGGGAAGGTTTCTAGGAACTCAATCCATTTAGCGTGCCTTTTATTCAACTTCTCTTAGGACCTAAGTTGTTTCAAGGATTCATGATCGGTTTGGATCACAAACTCCTTAGGCCACAAGTAATGTTGCCAATTAGAAATGCTCTAATCAAGGTGTATAACTCTAGATCATAGGTAGAATAATTTATATTTGCACCCTTGTCTTCTAACTAAAGTAGGCAATAGGTTTAATTTCTTGCATTAAGATGACACCTATTCCCACCTTACTTGCATCACTTTCAATTTCAAATATTTTATCAAAATTGGGAAATTTCAATAAGAGGGCGAAGCTAAGCATAGCCTTCAAATATTCAAATACATTGGATTGCTCGTCACCCAATTTGAAAGGTTTGTAATTCCGGATGACCTCAGTCAAGAAGGTGGCGATAATACTAAATTCTTTGACAAACTGCCTATAGAAATAGCCAACCCATGGAAGCTTCGTACTTTACTAATGGACTTTGGAGTTGGCCGATTCTTGATGGTGTCTATAAGTCACATACAATTTGATGGATTAGCATTTGAGGGATGACATCAAATCCCCAAAACACTAATTTATTCACACAAAAAGAGCATTTTTCAAGATTAGCAAACAATTTTTCCTTTCTAAGTTCTTCTAACACATTTTGTAAGTGTAAAACATGCTCTTTGAGGGATTTTCTATAAACTTGGACACCATTAAAGTATACCACAACAAATTTCCCAATGAACGGTTTCATCACATGATTCATTAATAGTATAAAACTACTAGGAGCATTGGTGAGACCAAAAGGAATGACCATACATTCATAGAGACCAAACTTGGTCTTGAAGGTGGTCTTTCACTCATTACCCGGTTGTATTCAGATTTGGTGGTACCAACTCCTATGGTCTATTTTAGAGAACACATATGAACTATTCAATTCGTCAAGCATATCATCCAAATAGGGAATTGGGTGGTGATACTTTACCATTATTTTATTGATGGCTCTATAATTAACACACATATTCCATGTCCCATCTTTATTTGGAACCAATTACACCGAAATCGTGGGCTCATACTTTCATTGGAATATCCCTTGTTGCGGAGTTCCTCAACTTTCCTTTAAAGCTCTTTGGTATCCAAAGGATTACGTCGATATACCAGTTTGTTTGGTAATTGAGAACCTGACATGAAGTCTATTTTATGCTCAATTTTCTAAAGTGGGGGTAACCCTTGTGGAAGTTTCTTTGGAAACACATCTTCATATTTCTACAAAAGAAGGGAAATAGAATGAGAATAGAGGAGGTAGAAGTGTTAGTGTTAAAAGCATAGTCTAGAAGGAGCATGGGTGTTTCATTATCATGCTCTTGGAATAGATCTTTGTTTCTAGCCAACTTCACCATTTCTTCCTTCCCCTTCAACTTTCCTACTTTCTCTCTTTCTTCACCTTTTCTTCTATTGGCCTTATTTATTTTCTCCTTTAACTCTCTCAATCATTGATGAGCCTCATTCACTTGTGAGGGTGTGAGAGGATGTAGTGTAAACATTCAAACATTTATCTCAAGGGAATACCGATTGATTCTCCCATCATGCTTGGTTGATTGATCATATTGCCAAGGTCCTCCCAATAAAATGTGACAAGCTTATATAGGAATGACATCACATAGAACCTCATCTTTGTAATTCCCGATCTTGAAGCGAGTCACTATTTGCTGAGTTACCTTTAACTCGCTAGATTCATTCAACCATTGGAGCTTGTAGGGACTTGCATGCTTGGTGGTGGGTAGCTTTAGGAAGTCAACCATGGTGGCACTAGATACATTAGCACAACTACCACTATCAATGATCAATGAGCATACATTTTCTTTGATAAGACACTTGATATGGAATAGATTTTCCCTTTGACTCAGGTCATCTATAGCCTTACTAATCATCACTTGACTTACCACAAAGTTAGGCACTTTGAACTGTCTATCTTGAGGCCAAGTAACTTCATCATCTCCTTCTTCTTGTGCCTCTTCTGCAACTCACTCTCCATATTGTGATTTTTCATTATTCTCAACCGCTTCTAAGTCCACCTCTTCTCCAAGATAATACAACTTCCATTCCATAAGGATCACATTTCTCCAGTTAAGATATTTATTTGCCTTGTGTCCCCACCCTTGGCATTTGAAACATTATAAACCTCTAGGATTGGGAGTGGAATACATATTACCTTCATTCCTTGATGGATATTTTGGAGCGGCCTTCTCTATTGGCTTTCTTTCATTGGACTTGAAGTACTTGTTCTTGTTCCATCTCAATGAAGTTTGAGCTACTTATTTGTTCTTACTCCAAGAAGTGGTTGATAAGTACCCTTTCACTTTATAAGTAGCTCTCTCTTTGATCTCTCGTTGAATCTCCAAAGCTTCTTGAATGATGTCATCTATGGTTTTAAACTTATGGATAGTCATGTATGAGGAAATATCTTTGTTTAATCCAACCTTGAAGCATATGATGTCGTGGCTTACATTTTCTTCTCGATGATCAAGCTTGAGGATCAATTTTTGGAATTCATCATAGTAAGCCATAACACTCTTGCTACCTTTCCTCAAGTTATAGAGCTTGCCAAGGATCTCATGCCTATATCTCTCCGGTAAGTACCATTGTATTATAATCCCTTTCAATACATCCCATGTAGGAGGTTGACCCTCATTCAACACATTTCCTAACCTTTTGGCATAATCCCTCCATGTATTGGCATAACCTTCAACATAGGCGATGGCATAACTACTCTTCTTCTCTTTGGGAGATTATTGAATTGGAAGATCCTTTCATAAGAGGACTCCCATAAGAGATAGTCTTTGGGATCGCTCTCACCTTTGAAGGTTGGAGGACTAACCTTGATGGAATTGATTCCCACATCTCGATCTCGATTACCTTTTTTATTCCACTGATCATGACCTTGGGGAAAATTTCCCAATTTTCTTCTACCATATGACATAGGAACAATTCTTTCTTATTGACCTCAAAATCCCCTTTGATCCATTGGTCTACCTCTCATCTCTCCTACCATTATGTCGGCTTTTTCAAACTCTCTATATTCTTCTTGTTGTTCCTTCTTCTCTATGTGAATGGGTTTGTTTTGTTTGGGTGGTGCTTGGATGGAAGGATTTGATTTGGTGGAGGTTGGAGCATTTGTTTTTTTGGTTCTTCTTATTGGACTTGAGTAAATTGAGGTTGTAGTGGTCGAACGGGGTTTCAATTTTTTGGGTAGGTGGTAGTTTGGATAGTGGGTTCTTGTGGAGGTCTTGGTGGGTTAAACTTTTGGTGAAGGGTTTCCAGGGAAAATATAGTGGATGTTTTTTGAGGATGCCAACTTGAAGAGGCATGGTAAGGGTGAGGGGTGGAGAGGGTAGTATTCTCTCTACCTTCCATTTGGTTTACCCTTTCATTCATAGTACTCATAGTTCCTTCCAACGAAGCCACACGATTGCCCAAGGTATTAAGTTTCTTCATCACGACCGTTATCATAGAACCAAAAGCATTATTATCCAAGGTTTGGGGTGCTTTGCCTTCCGTTTTCATTGTACCTGAGAAAAGACACTATCAAAACTACAAATAAGTTAGCGTTAAAGAAAGAACCTCACAACTCTACACTCCTTTGGTTAACTCACACTTGGCTACACAAGTGTTGAATGTTGGTTTATACTCTGGTAGAATTTGAGGTATGATATATACTCTTGTCTAGAATGGATTCTCATTTGAATGACTCAAATAAATCTCGTACATACTAGAGACAAGAAGTTACGACGATGTAAAATAAGCAAAGCACTCAAAGAAGTGGGACAAGAAAGAAGTGAATTCAAGAACTAATTCACAACTAAGTAGATGGATTACTAGTTGTTAATTAGTGTTATAATCAAGTAAAAGAGGTTTAAGAATAAAAGAATGAAACTAAGAATCTAAAATGAGCTTATGGAACTTTTGTCAAGGTGATTGATTCAGCGATGGACCGTCGCTTGGATGATGGGCCATCAGGCTTTATCCAGAAAGTGGAGAGGCTACCTTGGGGTTGACGGATGGGTTGGTGGACCATTTGGTTATTGACGGACCGTTAGGCTGTTCATCAATCTCTCTAGATGAGCAATTTCATGGACCCTTGTACTTTTGAGGAATATTACTTAAGGATAAACAGGTACAACTCTTTTTTTTTTTACTTCTTTTGGATCAAACTCTTGTTTTGTAGCTTCTTCCTCAACAAGTCATGAAGAACTTGAAGAAAATTCAAATTTTTTGACCCTCAATCAAATGAACTCGGAATTCAATAAAATTAAAACCCCAAGATCCTTTCAAGATCCTGAACAAATCCCAATAGTTTTTTTAGCTTGTAACTCACCCAACACTTTCAGATTTTCAAACCCACTTGAATTTTGCTCAACTTCAAGCTTCAACAATGGTGGGTAACTCAAAACATATTGGATTATGATTAAATTTTAGATAATGACCCAAATAGGACTAGAGAACACTATTCTATTACTAGAAACACAAGAAGACACCAAAATAAAAAACTCAAAATTTCAACAAAACCTAAAACATGGTTGGGACTTTTTTTGTGATTTTTGAGATAACAAACCCAAGACTAGAACCTTAGGAATGATTCTAAGCTTGTATCTTATACCAAATGATATGGATCGAGATATGAAAGAAAAAAATAATCTAAGAAAACTAAGGATAATTGATTCAAGATATGCGATAGAAGATTGACACAAGAAACTATTAAGAAATTAAGAAAAAATGCGTGTTTCGAACCCAAATAATCTTAATCAATAGAATCTAACATCAAATCTCTACATGTACCAAGAGGAATTCAATGACTTCAAAACCCCAATTTCTAAACAAACATTCAATAGAAGTTTTAAGCAACACTCTTCAAGAGTATATTTCATTCAATAATCAACAAAAACTAAGGAAATTAACCTAGAAGTTTCTATTTATAGTCTAACCAAGGCCCAAAAGTGACCTAGGTATTAAAATAAATAAAATACCATGAGCTAACCATACT
Source organism: Capsicum pubescens (assembly GCA_030864215.1). NCBI lineage: Eukaryota > Viridiplantae > Streptophyta > Magnoliopsida > Solanales > Solanaceae > Capsicum > Capsicum pubescens. Next base: position 220,922,278 of record CM061540.1, on the reverse strand, counting down.
GTCATACAGTGATGGCCTGTCACAAGGTTGACGGTCCATCAACTTGGCCGTCAACTTGAGGCAGTGTGTTACTGCCTTGGGGCTTCATCTTGATGGACTGGGTAATGGTCAACCACCTTGGTGATGGTCTTGGGGAACTTTAAATAGGCCTCAAGTAGATTATAATCTTATCATATACCAACACAAGTAACCATGAACAACAAGTTAAGCTAAATTGTGAGCCAAACCACACACTTGAATTAAGAGTGTTACTTTCACTAACTTTAACCTTGTTGTTAGTTGTGTTGAGTGCCTTATTGATAGGTACAATGGCTTTGAGAGAAGATATCCAACCTTCCTCAAGTGAGAATAAATTTGACACTCTTATGGAATCTATAATAGAGATACAACATGATATAGATATGATGAGGAAGGATATGAATGAAAAGTGGTCCAATCTAGAGAGGAGAGTGATGAATTTAGATGGAAGAATGGTGAGTGTGGAAGGACACCATAATTCTTCCAATGCTACTCCTCAACACCACCTCCAGACATTCTCAAGTGCATAAGTTTAAGAGCCTCAATCCACCATACTACCCACCCTATCAAGTACCCAAATCCAAATACCACACTACCAAAGGCCACCAAACCCAAATCGACCCTATCAATCTCCACTTAACCAAATGCCACAACCCTAAATACCACCAAACCAAGCCGTTCGAGTTCAAGGAGAGTTTTTAGGACATGTACAAGGCATTTATAGGTATAGTGAACAAGGACATATCCCAAGGGATAAAGGTGGCTATGGAGGTCGAGATATGGGTATCAATTCTATCAAGGTCACTCTTCCTAGCTTTCATGGAGGTAGTTATCCTGAAGGGTACCTTAAATAGAAGTTGCAATGTGTAAGATCTTCCAAGTTAATGATTTACTCGATTTTAAGAAGATGATCTATACCGTTGCTTAATTTGAGGTATATGCTTTGACTTGGTGGGAATCAACTAAGAGAACACAAGGGATCCTTTATAGATGTCAATATATACCATGGGATGTTATGAAGGCCCTTATGAGAGCCAAATATGCACCAGAGTGATATTATCAAGGGTTACTTGCAAAGTTGTACAATTTAAGACAAGAAGACAAGAGTGTTAAATAATACTATGATGAATTTCAAAATCTACTTTTGAAGCTTGATTACAATAAGGATGAAGAGCACACCAAGATCTGGTTTAAGGTAGGATTGAATCAAGAAATTGCCTCTCGAATGTCAATACACAAATTTTCCTAGATTGATGATCTATTAATATTGAGAGAGATATAAAGCTGGAGAAGGAGGTAACTAGGCCTAAGGTGGGGAATTCAATGTTCTCCAATGGGAGTCAAGGCCTCGAATTCAAGAAGTCTTTTTAGAATAAGACCATTAAGAAGAATTCTCCAAAGTATCCCCCTAGAGATAGAGGTAACTCTAATCTTAAGGGTACTCAATGCTTTAAATGTCTAAGATGGGGTCAACGAATGATTTAATGTCCAACATAAAGAACCATCATACTTCAAGAAGGTGATCCATACTATAAAAATTAAGTGGAGAATGAGGAAGGAGTTGGTGATCTTGATGAAAATATCGAGGTTGATGTGAGTCCATGTGATAGGGATATTACCGTTCCAAATATGCTAGCCAACAAAGTACCAATGGAGGAAATTTGGCCTCAATAAGGAGAGTTTAGTATTCCACTTTACTTGGCTACACATGTTATGCTCCCTCCCACTTCTAAGAAATCTTCAGAATTCCTTGATCTTGCACTTGTTGAACTCTTGAATTTGAGGACAAATTTTCTTCAAGAAGGAGCGGATGATATAAGTGAGTGTGCCTCATGGACAAGATTTAGAGATGAAGAGGAATATTGTGATTCCCTATGAGAAGATTGAAAGAATGAAAATTACTCTTTGTTATAAAGACTTTGGGTCACTTTTGGGCCCAATTTTATTTAGGGTCACTTTTGGGCCCAAGTTGTAATAAGTGGCCTTTGGTACTCTTACTTCACTCTGGCACCAGATGGATGAGATTATTTATGGTTGATTATTTGAATTTCTGATTTGGTAATAGGTAGTATATACAAATATTTCAGTTTTCTATGGGTCCCTCTACTTTGGGAACCATATGATGGAAGATGGGATAGCCCATTGTTCATGTCTTACAATATTGTATGTCGATGAAGGTGTATATACTTGGTAAGGAATGTCACTCAATTGGTATGGTAGTATATTCACTTATACGTATGCATTGCCATTTACTGTATACTTATTTGCCACCCGTACCTATAAGAATTAAGGGGGCCTGGATATGTATTGGTTATGTTTTCTATTTTTTGAGTGATTGATTGTGCTTTTCGAGCTCATGCACCCAGATTAGGTTATTATTTAATTGGGCTTATCTGATTGTTTTTATTTTTTGGATATATTTGTATAGTTGTGGAAGGGCATTCATGGATGTATACCCGAGGTTGTACGTACACTTCTGAATTCTTTTCCTCTTTAATATTAAGAATGTTGTTGTTAGACAATCCTATGGTGATTTTTTTTTTTGGGTTTGATGCTTTGTTTGTGCTAGAGTTATCTCCCTTATTGTTTGTGATCCTCGAATGTAGGCTTGATTCCTTAGGTTAGTACCTTCGTGTTTAGATGCTTGTTTAGTACTATCATATATCCATTTCTTTCTAGTTATTCTTATTGTATATCACCTTCTTTCCTCATACTATATTTATCCCTTTCTTTACTCATCTATTGTGTATTGTCTAATTACCTACCTATTGTATAGACTTCCATCCTAGTTACTTGTTGAACATAGTTGTTGATTTTAACCTCTCCATTATCATTATTATGTTTTATTTCTTTGATAGAAGTCTGTAATGTATGTTCCTACTTTACGTGTTATTTATACTTACTTTATTTTTGGAGCTCTATTGATCAATCTCTATCGAGTACGTCATGTTTGGTACTTGTACTACACCTCAAAACTCTGCAGATCATAGAATGAGTTATCTCTATTGACATGTGTATCATATGGAGCTATCATAGATGAGAGATTTAGGGTGAGATCCAACATCTAGAGTTGTTCCTGCTCTACCTCTTTTGTTAGACTAAACTTTATTTTGTATTTGGGAGAAAGTTCTCTCTCTCTCTCTCTCTCTATATATATATATAAATATATATATGATAACTAAACAAATATATAACCAAAATTAAAGACTAAAGAAGCAAAAATCAGCAACTAAAGAAAGAGGAGATGAAGTACAAACAATAAGAAAATTGCATTAAATGAAAGATAGTAATGAAACATACACCAACCCTAATGATTAGCACCTAAGTGTATATTAAACACACCTCACCATTGATGATATAAGAATGACCTTAAAGAGATGAAGACTAAGAGAAACAAGATAACAAACAAATACCATAAAGTAAGATAGATAGATTGACATATAAGATTACAAGAAAAGGAACCAAACCATGTATCAAACTATAAGACCCCTAAGACCCGCAATAACAACACCAAAATCTCACAGTGACCGCTAAGGGAATCAACTCCACCTTACTACCACTGTTTCTAAGCAAAGATCAATAATGGATTTTCCAAGCCCTACACTACTTGGCTTTTCCAAGCCCTAGACTACACACTCAAAGAGAGAAGAAAAAGTCTTTCAATGACTATCAAATATCCATAATCAACTAAAGAGAAAATGAACTAATAGAAGACTATTTATAGGCTAGCTTATTATATAGGAAAATGGCCAAAATACCCTTAATGAAAGGGGTGGTCATGGAGTGTCTTTCCAACAAGTGTAATCCCACAAATTTCCTTATTGAAGGGTGCTTCTTCAATGCTCTAATACCAAGGGGTCATGCTTCAACACTTGTGGACTCGGGTTGGCATCAAAGTTAAGACCCCATACAATCTTCCAATCATGAGTTTGCTTTATGTCATACTCAAAACGGGTCCTCCATGCATATTCTTATGTCCTCGAGGTGACCAAGTATTGAGTCTTTATTCATTGGCCTCCAATGATGACTTCAAAAGCATAGATGACCATTTGGATTGTATCATCCTCCCCTTCTTGAAAAGAATTCGACCTCGAATCCATACCTTGCAAAACTAAAGAAATGAAAAAAGCACAACTTCCTCATGACATAAGGGTTAGGGTTAGTACAACAAATAACTTTATCATTCCAAGGTGGTACATACTTGAGATATAACCACAAATCCTTTTTCTTAGTCATGAAAAGCTTAGTAAGAATGTTACAAAAGAAATGGCTATGACAAGTATCAAGATATAAAGAAACTACAAAGGTCTTAATGGTATCACTAAGTCCAAAAGGTAAGGCTACCCTTGTATTAGGAACCATAAAGCACAATTTTTTAATTACCTCTGCAAGTGTACTCATCAAAAGTGGTGCCACTATAGGTTTTAAAGTCCACCAAATCCACATAGCATTGTCATTCAAACAAGTGGACCAACCAACAAGTTCCCTACCTTTATATAATACAAATACAAAACTAGTATGGATGTCATCATAGGCAAAGAGGTAGTATAGAAGGGAATAAAGTGGAAAGGCATCATCCAAAGCACTATCATCTATAAGAATTCTATTTGGCCCAAAATATATAGCACATAAAGCACACAAGGATGGATTTAAGGAACTTAAGAAAATATGGCCTCTTCCTTTCAAGTAAAGCATCAACTTGGAATCCACAAGTTGGGAATCATGCAACTTAAGCACAAGTGTGTCAAGCAAGGATTCACATTTAGTATCATTACCCCAAGGAGACAATGATACCTTTGCCCGCGGGTTTTCAAGAATGTCACTTTGCTTGTTATGTAGACCAAGCAACAAGTTGGGTGTGCCAACATAATCATATCCACATTTATCACCGGGGTCAAATGGAAAGAGTAGCCATAGACATGGGTCTAGACAACACTCTTTTACCCCATAGGCTTCACCTAATCTAAAAAACACACTCTCTATAATAACATACATATCATCAAAAACAAATAGAGAGTAAAGAAAGGTATTACTGAAGTCAACTTAGACTAAGGTGTTGATATAATCACAAGGAGAACCAAGAGTACAAGGTATTATCTAAGGGTCAAGGATTCGGAATTAGCAAGCAATTGAAGATTTTTTGGAGTATTTTGAAGCATTGGTCAAGAGAAGGAAGGAGGGGAACTTATACACTCAAGATGAACCTCAAGTGAAGGGAATTAAAGATATTTTTCACTCCAAAGTGACACTCAAGAGGTTCCCCAATTCCCTCTCTCATTAAGGGCATTTTTGTCCATTAAATGTAATAGTATAAATAAACCATTTTACTTCTCTTTTCATTAGACTTTGATGAATTGAAATTGAGTATTACTGTTAGTGTAGTTTCTTTCCTTAGTGTAGGGCTTGGAAAAGCCATCTTAGTGTAGGTCTTGAAAAAGACATCCAAACTTGAGAGATTAATACATTTGATATATTTCACTTGTGTTGATCAATTGGCAAGAAAGGTGTGATTGAGGAGTCTGAATTCCTTTGGTCCACCTAAGAGTGAGGTTTGAACTACCATTGATAAGGTGTGTTTGAAGGTTTGATACACTTTATTGTGCTAATCATTGGTGATAGTAAGGGTCTCATTATCTATCTTTCATTTTATGCATTCTCATCTCCATCCCCTTTCTTCTATGTGTTCTTTCTTTCTCTTTAGTTGCTGGATTTTGCATCTTGTATCCTTAATTTCGTATATTAGGTTTAGATCTTGTATCATTTGGTATCAAATCCTTGGCTAGGGTTGTTCCAACATCCCTAAATCTTGGTTTTAGTGTTCTTATTTAGAAAATCTCAACAAAAAAGAGTCAAAAAATCAGAATATACAAAAAAAGAATGGTGTCTAGTGTTGTCTTGTGATAGATCCGAATTTAGAACTTAGATCTACAAGTTTTTACTTTGTCTTTGAAGTTCCTTGCACTAGATCCTTGCTCTCTAGTTCCTAGGGAGTCTAGATCTATTTTTAGAGTGAAGTTTGGTTGAGTTTGAGCAAAAAACCTCCATGAACATGGTTTTTTTGAAGCTTTTGAGCTAAGATCCGAAATTGACCCTGCTATTTGGACGTGTGTTGTGGCTGTTTTTAGTGGGTTGAGTTTTATTTGGCATAAGCAACCTAGATCTACAAAAAAAAATCAGATTTGGAGTCCATCTGCTTGTTGGTCAAACTTGGTCAACACTTGAATATTCATTTTGTTTATCCTTGATCTTCATATCTTGGTGAACAAGAATATTCAAAGGTGTTGTTTGATCCAAAAAAGGGAAGAAAGAGAGTGAAAAAGTTGATAGTCCAAAAGCATATCCAAAAAAGGGAAGAAAGAGAGTGAGAAAGTTGTTAGTCCAAAAGCATATTCAAAGAATATTTCATTCTTCCAAAAGGAGAAGGGGACAAGGGGACAACAAAGTACACTTGCAAGTACAAGGAGGAGGGGGGGGGACCATTGCATTTCCATTTCCATTTGAGACTTGAAAGAGATCTAATTTTCTTCTTACCCCTCCAAATCTGAAAATCTTCTTCCCAAAGTATTGTTAGGCCGATACAAAGGCTTTAGAAAATTTGAAATTTTGAAAAGTGACAACCAACCACGTAGTGCCACGTCATCACTTGTGATCAACCAAAATTCACCTCTAAACTTAGATTTACTAGTTTCAAATTTTTGATCCTAGTTTCTTTTAGGCTAATTCTATCACTAATTAGCAAACTAGTAAGTACCTACTAGGTTGGTAATTAGTCTAGAGTTCGTTTATTTCGTGTCTTCATTTTTTTGTGTGCTTTTCTCATTTTTAAGTTGTAGTATTTTGTTGGTTCAAGTTCGTGCATCACTTTATTTGAGTCGTTTTAAACAAAGATTGATTCCGAAATAAAGCTTCTTACCTCTCAAGTAACTTGCCAAGTAGTGCCAATTCTCTAACACTTGTGAGGCCAAGTGTGAGGTGAGGTTGAGCGTGAGTGAAGTGAGGCTTTTGAACTAACTTGTTTTCTCATTTTGTAGGTTGTGTTTCTTGCTGTTTTTTTTGTTCTTTTAGGTACATTTGCCATGGAATCCGGAGATACTACTTTCCAACCTTTGGGAAATGATACTATTGGAGACTTGATGGCTCGGTTTGAGGCACTTTCCCGAGAAATAATGATTGATAATGATACCTTGAAGAGGGAAATGGAGAATGATAATGATGCCTTGAGAAGTAATGTGGATGCTATGAGGGGTGAAATGGTGACTATGAAGGGTGAAATTTCCACTTTTAGTGGAAGACTTGATTGTGTTGAAAGTAGGAGGAACTCATGACCTTCTACTCCTAATCCCTACCATGCATCCTTTAGTGTCCAAGCCAATAAATCTTCCATGACTATAAAACCCGAAACCCCCACCAAATGCTTAATCCTCCAAGAGTTCCACAAAACCAGCCACTAAACCAATCCCAAACCTATCCTAACCGGACCCTACAAAGGCCACTACATCACCAAATGAACCAAGTTCAACAAGAGGGACTTGGAACTCAAACTCCACCATCAAATCCAAACCAAATACCTCCACAAAATATCACTTACCAAATACCAAATCCCATGGACCAAAGACCTTACCACCCACCACCTCCAATACCACAAGTTTAAGTACCACATAATCTAAGACCAAACTCACTTCCCCAAAGGCCTCAAATCCGAAACCCACCCATCCAAACTGAGGATTTTGGTAGAGGGGAGCAAGAAGGTTATGATGTCCCTAATGATGACTATTAGTTTGAAGAAGAAATGAGGGAAAGATATGAACAAGGGGAACCTTATGGTAGATTCCAAGGGAAAGATGAAAGGCATGGGCATGGTGATCAACTAAGAATACGAGACATTGACATTAATTTAATCAAGGTTGGCATTCTAATTTTCAAAGGTGAGAGTGATCCAGAAGTGTACTTAGCTTGGGAATCCGCTTGTGAAAAGATTTTTCAAGTGAATGACCTTTCCGAAGAAAAGAAAAGTTGCTATGCTATTCCTTACTTTGAAGGATATGCAAACACTTGGTGGGATTACACCAAAAGATTTGATGATGTGTTGATTAATGGACAACCACCTCCTTGGGAGATGTTGAAGAGAGTTATGAGATAAAGATATATACCGTAGCATTATAGGCATGAGTTTCTAGCCAAGATTTACAATCTCAAGCAAGGAAGCAAGAGTGTCATGGCCTATTATGATGAATTTCACCTACTTGTCTTGAAACTTGACCATAGAGGTGAACAAGTGCAACATGATGTTATCCGCTTCATGGTTGGGTTGAACAAGGACATATCATCGCGTTTGACTCTTCACAAGTTTGGCACCGTGGTTGAAGTTTTCCAAGCCTCCATGGAGATTGAAAAAGAGAAAAAAGAAAGGTCGGCTTATAAGCTTAGAGTCTAAAAAGGTTTGGGTTTGACTAGAAACACAGAGGTAAGTCCTTTGATTTTGGGTTGGAACAAGAAAAAATCTTCTATATCTTCTTCTTATTATTCTCAAATCTCAACCAAGAAAGTGTCATATCAACCTCCAAAGTTGGAGGTGAAGCCGAATGACCTTACTCCCTCATCTAAGGGTTTACAATATTTCAAGTGTCAAGGTTGGGGTCATAGGGAAAGTGAGTTCCCTAACCGACATAATGTGATGCTAAGAGAGGGTAATTTTTATTATCTTGGTAAAGAAGTGGAGTTGGAAACCGAGGAGAATAATGACAACTCTCACTATGGAGAGTGCTTAGAACCCGAAGTTAAAGGTGAGGGTAGTGAAAAAAATGTGTTTCCTTATGAAGGAGAATGTGATGTGCCTAGCTATGTTGTTAGGAGAACTTTGTTTAGTAAGGTCTTGGATGATCAAAGAGAGAACCTCTTTCATACCAAGTGCCTTATTAAAGGAAGCTTGATTTTAATGATCATAGATAGTGGGAGTTGTGTGAATATTGCTAGTATCACCTTTGTTGACCACTTGAAACTAGACACTATACCTCACCCGAATCCATACAAGCTTCAATGGTTAAACAAGTGTGGTGAATTAAAAGTAAAACGACAATGTGTGATTAGATTCAAGATAAGGAATTATCATGATGAAGTTTTATGTGATGTAATATCTATGAAAGCATGCCAGATATTATTGGGAAGGCCTTGGAAATTTGATAGGCACACTATACATAATGGAAGATCTAATAGGTACACATTTGTGCATGGTGGCCGAAAGTTCACTCTTCTCCCTCTTCCACCATCTAGTGTGAATGAAATCCAAGAGAAAACTAAGAAGCTGGATGAGAAAAGAAAAAAGGAAAAGGGAGGGGAGGTTTCAGATTGTGAGAAGGGGAAAAGGAAGACAACTTTGTTTGTAGGACTTGACTACAAAGGTTCCTTGATACTTACCATCTCAAAGGCTAGAATTATACCTAGCCTTGATTATTCTTATTTGAAAGTTCAAGATCATGAATTATCAAAGAAGGATCAACAAGAAATCTCACATGAAGGTGGTCTCAAGACACCCTTGGCCGAGAGCTTCAAGAAAGTGGACTGTCCTAGTCCAACCGAGGTAATAATGCTATTCCCTATATTTCCTTGAGCTTATATTATTGTCATGTGATTCCTTATGTAGAGGTTTCAGAATTTCTTGATGTAGGTTTGCATGTTTATTCTATTGTTAGCTCTCTTGATATGTATAATAAACCATGTGCACCTAATATTAGCTCACTACTTGAATATGAGACTAGTGTGATTGAAAAATTTCAAGTTAGTGTTGATGCTAGTTATGATGGTATTGATATTGAACATGGTCCTTTGAACTTGTGTAATAATAGCCATGATATTAATATTGTTCATAGTGGTCTTGTGTTTTTCTTAGTAGTGGGTAATGCCTTGAATGATTATGAGCTTGGTAACTTAATGAAAGGAGTGGGCCATCTCGTCTTAAACCCTTATCCCTTGCTCCCATTTGATCCCAGAATACTCTAGAGATGTGAAGGTTATAGTTGATGGTCATGCTCACTTATTTTTGATATTGATGCTATTCATGTATTTGGTATCCTTTATGCTAAGATTTTTATGTCAAATGCAAAGGATATATGGGTGTATGTCAAGTCTGAGCAACCATGGGTTGGTGATAAGAGTGTGGTACTAATACTAACCCTCCTACCAGAGGATTGTGTGTTTGTTTTACTCTCTTTTTGTGTTTTGCAAGATCTTAATTTGAGGAAAAATTCTGTCAAGATGGAGAGGATGATACAAGCACAAGGAGCACCAAGAGTACAAGGAATTATATAAGGATCACGGCTTTGGAATTAGCAAGCAATTAAAGACTTTTTGGAGTATTTTGAAGCATTGGTCAATAGAAGGAAGGAGGGGAACTTATACACTCAAGATGTGCCTCAAGTGAAGGGAATTGAAGAAATTTTGCACTCCAAAGTGACACTCAAGAGGCGCCCCATTTCCCTTCCTCATTAAGGGCATTTTTGTCCACTGAATGTAATAGTATAAATAAACCATTTTACTTCTCTTTTCATTAGAATTTGATGAATTGAAATTGAGTATTACTCTTAGTGTAGTTTCTTTCCTTAGTGTAGGTCTTGGAAAATCCATCTTAGTGTAGGTCTTGGAAAAGACATCCAAACTTGAGAGATTAATACATTTGATGGATTTCACCTGTGTTGATCAATTGGCAAGAAAGGTGTGATTGAGGAGTGTGAATTCCTTTGGTCCACCTAAAAGTGAGGTTTGAACTACAATTCATGAGGCGTGTTTGAAGATTTGATACACTTTCTTGTGTTAATAATTGGTGATAGTAAGGGTCTCATTACCTATCTTTCATTTTATGCATTCTCATCTCCATCCCCTTTCTTCTATGTTTTGCTTTGTTTCTCTTTAGTTGCTGGTTTTTGCAACTTGTGTCCTTAATTTCGTGTATTAGGTTTAGATCTTGTATCATTTGGTATCAAAGCCTTGGTTAGGTGTCCTCATGTATGTACTCGCTACCAGTTTCAAAATTATCACCATGAGTACTCTCAACAATAGGATCACACAAAGTATAAGAAGAAGTCATTTCCAACCAATGGACACTTTCTTTTTTTATGGAAGAACCCTCAAGTAGACACACACCACAACCAAAATCAAGGTGATTATTACTCAAGTCTTCACAAGAAGCAAGCAATTCATCCTCATAGTCATCAAAAATAGGTGGGGTATCATAAAAAGGAGCACAACCACAATCAATTTTCAAAGAACAATCACCTATTGGGTTTCTTAAACATTCAATCAAATCAAAGCTATCATCGCCCAATTGGCCATACCTTTCCAAGACTACACATTCCTTACCCTTGAGAGTACTCTCATCTTTCAAGAAGATATTTCCAACTTTAGGAGGAATGTTGTCACACCATAGTGGGTTAGTAGATAGGCTATAGCTTTCAAGACAAGCTATACCTTCAACTTTATTCTCACCACTAGGTTCATTAAGAGTGAACTCATCATCTTCAAACAAGATATTGTCCTTAAAGAGATAAGGATCAATACATAAAGAGGATATAGAACATGCAAATCCATTCTATACAAGATCATTATCAAGTATCAAAGATGTTTCAAGCACATGATTATCCCTACGAGCAAAATCGAGAGTAGAACATTCACTAGAGGTCATGCTAAACGGGTCACTCCTATTTATTTGATCAATATTTTAAACATCATCACTCACTTGAGATCCATTAAACACATCACACATATCCTAAAGTGGTGGACAAATTTCATACATAAGTTGATCAACACAATTCCCACAAGATGATGTACTATCATTAAACACATTCGCTTCAACACTAGGTGGACATAAATTGATCTTATAAAAAGAGTCAATTCGGTCATAAATAGGATCAACTAGTGTATCCACATTCACAGCATGTACATCATCATCAAGGGGTAAAGAATAAATAGATGATGTATTATCATTCAACACAATGGCTTCAACACTAGGCGGACTTAAATTGATCTTACAAGAAGAGTCAATTCGGTCATCAATAGGATCAACTAGTGTATCCACACTCACAATAAGTGCATCATCAACAAGAGCCAAAGAATTAATAGACTTACAAATAGGTAAGCTACTACTCACACTCAATGAGCTACTAGACACACAATTATCATTCACATGCACAAAAGTGTAAGAGTTAGCTATTTTACCTTGAAATTCTTGAGTAGATTCTTCTTTTACGTGGTGTGAAGGTTTCCCACATGCTTCGGCAGCAACTTATCCTTGGCCTTGTGCTTCTACGCTTTCCATGTTTGTACCTACACAAATTTCCTTAGAAATAGAAGGATAAACATAGTTAGCACAGTTTGGTGGCAACCCCCTCACTTCACTCCACACAACCTCTCCTTTTTTTACTCTTGGATTGCCACCTTGCACACCCTTTCTCCTCTCCATTTTTTGTCTCTCATAATCATTCGGCTTGGAGTAAGTGATCACATTTCTTTGCGTTTTGGGAAGAATTGATTTAAAGAGATAATTTCTCTAATGGTCCACTACCACCTTAGGCCAATTTCTCATATTTGGAACTCTATATTGTGCAAACCAATTGGTACCCAAGCATACATGACCTGGTGTCAAAGAGAAAATATCGCACCACACCTCCTCATAGTATTCCAATTGGGTGAAGACAATCCTTACTCTCTCGATAACCTTATATCCGTCCAAGGACTATGGACCAAGTAAAGGTTCTCGAAACTATCCCAAATAGTCAACCATGGGTGGCATGATGTAGTTCTTATGGTGCCAATCATCTATCACAAGAAGGAAGCCTGGTACCCCATAAATGTTTACCTCTCTGGAGTGAACACTTATCCTAGGATCAACATTGTAGATTTTAGGACAACCCATGGTCACATGAGTACCCCTCGGCCTTGGATATGTATTCTCTCTTTTTCTCATAGGACAACCTACACTATAGCTAGTATACCAAGTCACACCACTTCGACCTTGATAAGATGTATTATAAGGTGAAGAATATGAATCTTCATGCTCCACACGTGCACTCTCACCATGGCTCTCATAAGCTTTGTGAAGGAAGGGGTTATACCTTACCAATTCTAGGTTCGCAGTGGGAAGTGTAAGAGTCCTGACATGCCCCAACTTCATCATAAGAACTATCACAAGTCCCTACATCATCTCCATATTCACCATAAGCACTAGGAACTTCATTCATATCCTTTTCTTCCTCAAAACCATAACTCTCAATTCTGCCCATGTCTTGATCATGGCTATATTCATAGCCCCCATAATCTCCAACATCATCGTAGCCATAAAATCCCTCACTACAATCATAGTCTCCCATGTTGTAGTCACAATAATCCAAGGCTACCAAAATATATTTCCCTTATATCACCTTGTACCTACAAAATGAACAAACAAGATTAGTAGTAAAAGCTGCTCACCAACACTCGTATACACTCACCTTTGTGATCCTTACAATTAGAGCGGCGAATATTGAAAGTTACTTATACTCCGGTATTCAATAAGGTGTCAATCAATACTTAGCAGATGGAATAGATTCTTGTTTGATGGAATCAAGACAAAAAATAGAAAATTCTACGTACGAACTTGAAACAAAAAGTTACGACGAATTAAAAATGAGAAAAGGACACAAAGAACAAAAACACGAAAGAAAAGGACTCAAAACTAACTCACAACCTAGTTGACAATTACTAGTTTGTCAATTAGCACTAGAATCAACAAAAATGCAACTAAGAATCAAGAATAAAAACCAAGAAATCAATATTTGAGATTAAAATTTGGTTGTCCCAAAGTGGTGATGTGGCAGCTTATGGTTGGACGTCAATTTTGCAATTTTTTTTGTTTTCAAGTTGTGTTTTCGGCTAATCTTCAACCAAGGGAGTGTAATTTCAGTTTTTGGAGGAAAAAACACAAGGTTTGGAGCCTTTTTCAAGTTCAAATGAATTTGAATTGAAATGTTCCCCCTTTGTACTTTCAATTGTACATGTTCTTGTACTTGATTATTCCTTCCCTTTTGTTATTTTCTTTCTTTTGGATGACCAGGAAGGTGCTTGGAAATTTCCTTGAACAAGTAGTACACTCTCTTTCCTCCCTTTTCAAGATCAAACACCCCTTTTGAATATTATTCTCCAACAACATATGAAGATGATGAAGAACAACAAGAATATTCAGGAGTTGACCAACTTTTATCCACAAGGCAAATGACCTCTAAATTCAAATTTTCTTATAGATATAGGTTCCCTTTGCCAATATAAGCACAAATAACACAAAATAACTTCAAACTAACGTCACAATCACAACACCCACATGGATCCACTTTCAAAAAGCTTCAAACTCAAGTCTAACAAAGGTGGAATACTCAAAACAACCCAGATCTTGCTCAAATCTTAGATCTAGACTCTATTAGTGCTAGGGAACAAGGACCTAGCACTATAAACTCACAAAACACACAAAAATAAAGTAGATCTAAGTTTAAAAATCTTCCCAAACAAAAAAAATAGGATTAACAACTTTTTTTGTGAGATTTTTGATTTTATACACTTCTTCTAGTGTTAGGAACAAGGATCTAACAGTAGAAACACACAAAACACACAAAAATAAAGTCTCAAAAATTGAAAAACCCTAAAAACATGAAAAGTAACTTTTTTTCCATTTTTTTTTATTTTCAAGATAACAGTCCCAAGATTGATTTTGTTGGAACAAAATCAAATCTTGCTCTTAATACCAAATGATAGAAGAATGACCTTAAAGAGATGAAGACTAAGAGAAATAAGATAACAAACAAATGAAATAAAGTAAGATAGATATCTTGACATACGAGATTACAAGAAAAAGGAACCAAACTGTGTATCAAACGATATGATTTCTAAGACCGCAATAACAACACCAAACTCTCACGGTGACCGCTATGGGAATCAACTCCACCTTACAACCACCGTTTCTGATCAAAGATCAATAATGGATTTTCCAAGCCCTACACTACACTCTCAAAGAGAGAAGAAAATGTCTTTCAGTGACTCTCAAATATCCATAATCAACTAAAGAGCAAATGAGCTAATAGAAGACTATTTCTAGGCTAGCTTATTACATAGAAAAATGGGGTGGTCATGGAGTGTCTTTACAACAAGTGTAATCCCTAAAATACCCTTAATAAAGGGTGCTTCTTCAATTCCCCAATACCAAGGGGTCATGCTTCAACACTTGTGAACTCAGGCTGGCATCAAAGGTAAGTCCCCACACAATATTTCACACATGAGTTTGCTTTATGTCATACTTAAAACGGATCCTCCGTGTATGTTATTCGGTCCTCGAGGTGACAAAGTCTTGAGTATTTATGCATTGGCCTATAATGATGTCTTCAAAAGCATAAATAGCCATTTGGCTTGTATCAATTGATGGATAACACTTCATTCTTAGGAGGACACAAAGGGATTTTCAATCTCAAGCACCCACCTTTCTTGCCAATTTTTCAACACAAGTGAAGAACTCCACACTCCACAATCTAAAATTTTATTCACTCAATATGTCAAAATTAAAGAGAATGGAAGCTAAAATGTCTATTTATACTATTACATAACAAAAAACTAAAATGCCCTTAATGAGATTAGGGAAATATGTGCCAATGGAGTGTTATTTTAAAGTGTAAAAAGTCTATGAATCCCTCAATGAGAGGTGCATATAGAGTGTAAGATCCCTACTCCTTTCTTCACTTGGACAAGTCTTCAAAAAGGCTCCAAAAGGTCTTCAATTACTTGCACAATCCAAAACTAGAACCTTCTACAAGCCCTTGTACTCCTTGTGCTCTTTATGCTTGTACCATCCTCTCTATCTTGAAAGGATTTTTATCTCATATTCATACCTTGCAAAATCAAAGAGAGGAACAACAAGCATACAATTCTCATGATAGGAGGGTTAGAATTAGTACCACAATTATATGAACACACCAAAGGGGAAAACTATTATAATAAAGCCAACAATCCTTTGTTATAATCATGAAAGACTTATTACAAGCATCACAAAGGAGATGACTAAGATAGGCATCAAAGAGAGGAGAGTACCACCCAAAATTATCCAAGGCATTACTCACAATTTCGGCACACATATGGACACTATGAACAAGACTAACATCATGACCTTCATCACACAAGTTCAAAGGACCGTATTCATTATCAAGATCAACAACACAAGCATCAATACTAAATTGAAAGTTTTCAATCATACCATTCACATGTTCAAATAGTGAACTACTCTTAGGAGCACATTTATCATTATACACAATAAGATAACTACCAAGACAAGAAGCATCTACTTCTACACTAAGAAATTTCGAGAACACTTCAGAAGAAGTCACATCATAATATTTTAAGTTCAAGAAAGGGTAGGGTGTAGTAATGTCACCTTGTAGATCATATGAATTGTGTTTTTCATCTTGTGTTTAATTTGGCCAGACTTAATTCTCTACATAACAAGGAAATATGTCAAGTTTTCCCTTTGGACTCATTTGTTCACCACTTAACCCAAAATTGGAACATTCGGCGAAGGGATAGGAGGGAATTTTCTTGGGCTTCTTCTTGGGACTTTTAGGGACTTGAACCTGCACATAAAAAGAGAAAATACTAGGAAAAATGATAGTATTTGGGTTAGTGAGTAATAAGGGTCCTTTGTGTACAAGACCCACAATCAAGTTCTTTGTTTCCTTTTCATCTTGACACCCGTGGCTTTCCCTCCACTTTTCTTCTTTATTTTCTCATTCAAGTACTTGGTTTTCACATGGAGTTCATTCACACTAGATGGTGAAAGAGGAAAAAGAGTGAACTTTCGACCACCATGATCAAAGGTGTACCTATTAGTCCTTCCATCATGCATAGTATGCCTATCAAATTTCCAAGGTATTCCCAACAATATATGAAAAGTTTGCATGGGGATTACATCACACAAAACTTCATCCTTGTAATTCTGTACCTTGAACTAATCACACATTGTCAATTGAACTTTAGTTCACCATACTTGTTTAACCATTAACATCTGTATGGGTTTGGGTGAGGAGTAGTGTGTAGTTTCAAGTAGTTAACCAAGGTAACACTAGAAATGTTCACACCACTCCCACTATCTATGATCATTAAACTCACACTTCCTTTAATAAGGCACTTTGTATGAAAGAGTTTCTCTCTTTGATCATCCAATACCTTACTAAACAAAGTCCTTCTAACTACAAAACTAGGGACATCACATTCTCCTTCACAAGGCAACACATCTTCTTCACTACCTTCACCTTTATTTTTAGGTTTTATCTACTCTCCATCTTGAGAGTTGTCATCATTCCCCTCGGTTTCCAACTCAACTTCTTAACAAAGATAGTACAACTTCCCTTCTCTTAGAATCACATTATGTCGGTTAGGGCACTCACTTGCCCTATGACCCCAACTTTGACACTTAAAGCATTGTAGACCTTTAGAATGAGAAGTAAAATTAGGTTTACCTTTATTCTTTGGAGGGTTGAGTTGGGAATCCTTGGTCACGGTTTGTGGAGATTTAGATGAAGATAATTTGTCCTTGTTCCAACCTGAAGAAGATTTAATTACCTCTTTATTCTTTGACAAACCCGAGGACCCTTGAGGATTCTTGAGTTTGTAGGTTGTCTTCTCTTTATTTTCCCTTTCAATTTCCATAGACTATTGGAAGATACTATCAATTGTTTCAAACTTATGAATAGTCAAACACAAGGATATATCACTATTCAAACCAACCCTGAAGTGTATGACATCATGTTGGACTTGTTCACCCCGTTGATCATGCTTCAAGACTAGTTGTTTAAATTCATCATAGTACTCCATAATACTCTTGGTCCCTTTCCTCAAGATGTAGATCTTGGCAAGGAGCTCATGTTTATAATGGTTTGGGACATATGTCTCTCACCTAAGTCTCTTCAACATCTCCCAAGGAGGTGGTTGGCCACTAATCAACACATCACTAAATCTCTTGGTGTAATCCCACCAACTGTTTGCATATCCTTCAAAGTGATAAATATCATAGAAACTTTTCCTCTCTTAGGAAAGGTCATTCATTTAAAAAAGCATTTCACAAGAAGATTCCCAAGCTAAGTACACTTTCAGATCACTCTCACCTTTGAAAATGGGAATGCCAACCTTGATTGAATTGATGCTAATCTCTTAGTTTCCTTGTCTTTCTTCTTGGCCTCAATTTCTTCCATAATTCCCTCTTTGATAAAGTCTTGACATTATTTCTTCCTCAAACCAATAGTCGTCATTAGGAATATCATAATTTTTTTTCTCCCCTTTACCATAGTCTTTAATTTGGATATGTGGATTTTAGATTTAAGGTCTTTGGGGAGGAGGGTATGGTCTTTGATTATTTGGTACTTGGACATATGGTATTGGATATGGTGGAGGTATTTGTTTTTTTTGATGAATTCATTATGGTTACATAGTTTATTTGCATATATCGAATTTCGAATAAATCCCAAGACCTTAGTGGAAAGTTAGAAAAATTTCAAGTTTCAGCTGTCATCTGGTGTGGCCTGCGATCACATATGATGTGCAGAAAATAGTGCGATCAAACTAAAAAGTATGCTGATCATTATGTCTTCTTTTCTAACTAGGTTGTGTGATTGCACACCTGGTTGTGCGATTGTGACACCTGAATACCTGAAGGGGGTATAAATAAAACTCCTAGGTCATGAAATTGCCCATATCCACTGATGTCTTGAGTTACAAAAGCCCTAATGAGTATTATAACTCAAAATTGAGTCTTTTGGATGACTTAGGAGTTTGTTTAACATCTATTTTCTTAATTATCATCCTAATTAAGGTAAGATTCCACCCTTTAATTGGTAAATTTTCTTAGTTCTTGACCAAAAACCCAAATAGATTGAGGGCTTGATTTTAGCCCTAATTATGCTTGGTTTTCAGACAATCTTGAAGGTTATCATTCCTTGATCATGTATAAATATTGGGTTGACCTTGGAAATATGATTTCCATAAGTGGGACCTCTTGGGGGTTTTAATGTCATTTTTGGACCCGAACCATAATGGTGCAATATGGGTACCATTATTCTCTTATTGATGTATAGATTATGTTTTTGATAGTGTGATGGCATTTTGGGATTGTGAAGTGAAGATGGATGCTTAGTGAGTAATTTAAGGATTTGAGATTCAACTTTGATATAGGCTTTTGTATACTCTTCTTCATAAGATGATGCATGTTATCTATTCTAAGTGGATGTGAATTTTAAGATTGATATGGGTATAATGTATTAGACTTGATTATTAAAGTTTGGGGATTAGATGAGGGTTTTTGACCCAAAAGGTAAAATGCTTGTTACCCTGGTAGAATCCTATTGCCTTCTCCTTAGATTAAACTAATTTATAGAATGGATATGATATGATGCTAGGTTTGGGATGTTGTTTAAGCATTGGAATCATGGTTAGTATGATTAACCTTATTTGTACCATTCTAGTGATCTTGAAGCTGTAATTTATATGGAGTTAACTTAATCGCTGATGTCTATAGGCGGGTTACCATTTTTAGAGTTGAATATGGCTTATATACCATCTAGAAGTGAATTTACGTACCTTAGCCTAGATTGGGGTATAAATTACTTAAGTATGGAAGTTGAGGATTAGAAGCAGGTCCTTCCAGCCTACCTTAGGCTAAAACTTATGTTAGCTAATGTGAATTTAATGATGGATGTTAGGCATAGTTGAGACTAGAGAGCTTTTAGAGTAAGGCTAATTTGTGACATGGCGAATGATGATGGTATTTTCCCCAGAGAATGATAAATGGATCATGGCCATGATGTAGTAATAGATGTGTTAATTAGCCTATAGAAATAATACTCTTTATAGTTATCATATATAACCTAGCTATATATCATACCTCCTAGATGTGAGATGCTTATTGATATTATGCCTCCTAGATATAAGATGCTTATTGATATTAGGCCTTCTAGATGTGATATTCCATATTGATATATTAATCCTCCTAGATGTGAGATGCTTATTGGTATTACATCTCCTAGATGAGGGATGGTTACAATTATGCCTTATATCTTATACATATGTTATACCTCATAGTTGTGATATGGATTATAGATATGCGAAGGCTTACTAATATGATTTTTAATATGAGTTTCAAATATGTATGTGGGCCTAAGGCCATGATTATGATGTTATAATTATTCCAAACGTATTATTCGGCCAAAGGCCGTGTTATGATATTGGTTGAATATCCGGGAAGTGTTTATCCTTGTGAAGGATACAGTTGTAGTTTATGTCTATATTGAGGCTTTTGTTTTTGTCGTTTGAGTACTACTAATGGCATGAATAGGTTGGTAAATTCATGATCATAAATTTGATAAATGATGCAATTCTAGCAAAAATATGATCTTATTACTGATTTTTCTAAATAAGGGTTAAATCCCACTTTTTACCTTAATAATCACTGACTATCTTAACAGATAACTTATATGTAAAAGGAATTAACAAGGATGTTTTAAAGGCTTGACTGAGATAGATTTTGATTTATGATTTGATACCACTAATTACTCCAATCGTTTGAGATTTCTACTCTTTTTACAATTTTATAATGATTTAGTCCTGAAGTTCACTCCAGGCAATGGATTTATGGATTCACACTTTTTTTAGCTACGGCTTGAGTCCGTGTACCTATAATATCTGTATACACATCTCTCTAGTTTAGGATATAGTAAGATGTTGTGTTGATGATATAAATTTTAGGTAAGCCCAATGATTGATTTTATTATTGATGTCATGTATATTTGTGATAATTATGATGATATCGATTATACACCCAGCAAGGCCAGAGGATGACTATAATGATATGCTTATATACCCGAAAAGGACAGAGGACATTGTAACGATATATAATTAATCTAGAAAGGCCGGATAATGATTATATTGATGTGCCTATGTGTACATATACTGGTTTGAAAAATGCCACGGGTACTCATACTTCTCATGCATTTATGACATTTGATGCCATGGGTACTCAGAATTCCCCTGCATCTATGATTCAAAATCCCAAACACGACGCTTTACCCTTAAGAATGTCATCACTCAATCTACATGGGGAAAAGTTCATCATGTATTGCCACAATAAAAATAAAACTAAAGTAAAAGGGAAAACTACAACAAAACCCACATTATAATCCATGAAAATGTAGACACCATCAAAGAGCCCAACTATAGCATCCCAAAACATAACTAAAAAGTATCTAGAATGTCATCAAAGCCATAAAAAATATACAGACATATATAAAAATATCACAACTCCTGGGGTAGGCACCCCATACTTAAAGGATTGCAGTGTTCCCACTGCATAATCAACCAAAGCATAAATATAGGGATAAGAGTCCACCCTGAAGCTTCATAAAGGGCTTATCTTGCTATTGACTTTAGACCATCACCACTAGCGTCATCATCTGGCCACTCAACAGGAGCCTCATTATCTCTCTCGACCCTAGAAGAAGGCAATTTGTCACGAGGCTTCAGGACCTTCCATAGGCCTTTGATCGCCTTCCACATATTGTTGAAGAAGTTGTACCTCTTCATCTCCCTTTTCTTCATCTTGTTATGGGAGTCCAGAAGGTCTCTATGAGACTTTGCCAATGCCAAATATGCCTTTTTGTGCCTGGCCACTCCCTATGTATCCTACTCCTACTTGTACTTCTTATAATTTGTAAGAGATAGATAAGAGTGACACCTGGTAGATAGCTCTTGCAGCTCCTGAGAAAAACCTGACACTAGCTCTTTAATAATTCTGATGTCAATACCAACGCCTTCCAAAGGCCCAACAATGGATGGTTTATAATATTGCAGTTCCTCAGCTGTCGACTTGTCTGCATTAACTTTTCTCTTCTTGTTGTGCTCAGGTTCACCCTGACCCTTGATTTTGAGTGGAGTGATGTAGGGATTTGGTTTCACCCAGGTATCTATAGGATACACTTCTACCTCATCTCTTTTGGAAATTTCAGTAATAAGAGAAGGAAAGAGAAGTAGTGTACCACCCTGAATCTTATAGTGTCTCCAATCTTTAAGCACAATCAGTCCCAGGTTCATAGAAGTACCATACATAAGGAAAGCTACCATGAGAGCTCGCAACTCTGTGCCAAAAGTCAAATGGGTACACAGTGAAACTCTGTTGCAGATGATGTTCAACTAGATTTTGGATGCTACTGTGAAGTCATGTATGGAGATCCCTCTCTTAGTGACAACCCAGGATACCTCTCTATTAGGGCATATTATGCTAGCCAACCAGGTTCTTGGTATACAATCCTTTGCCTTAAAGTCATTCATGTCAACCTCCTGAAGCACATGCACTTCATTCACATGCTCCACTCCAAAATGCACGTTTCTTCCCTGAATCTTTATCACTGGGTTTGAGAGAAAGACTACACTGAGATTCATGTAAAACTCTCACACCCAGAGCTCATTTGCCTCACAGGGGTTCGGGAAAAAATATATCCACCTAGAAGCTGCAAGCCTATCAAAGAATCTTGGGTACTGCTCTGGTACTTTTTCCAAGCAAATGACTCTTTCAAGAAGTAACTTGGCCATTGAGAGGTCACTATAGTACGGGCTGTGACATTATGGAGCCATGAACTGGACGTGGTCGTAGTCTCCCATGGTGAATACCTATAGGAAGCATTATACGAATCATCATTAGTAATATGATACTAAAAACATGCTAGATTAATCAGATCAACTCATATGGTTGTGTTTATAGAAGGCTTTAGAGTGAGAAATAGGTGTGAAGAAATTTTGGTTTCTACAGACACTGTCCTCAGGTATGGTGCTCAGCATCGTAGAGCAATGATTGCAATCACGGTGCCACAATTGTGGTCATTGAGACCCTGATCGTGGTACCTGAGACCATAGTCAACAGTTCTGCACATTACTCAAAATGTAGGATTTAACCCCAATTTTGTGTTCCACTAGGCACATAATCATTGGGATTAATTGAACTTAAGTCTAGGTTGTATGATTATCCCGCAAATTCAAAGAAATTAACATTTGAACTCATTGGGACATTGAATCAAAGACATGGTGTACACATTAATTTTAACCATTTTAGGCCTAAATCTGGGTACTCAAGACTTCTCCATTAGTGTGTACACCAACTACGACAGCTAACCACAATAACAATTACAAACATGCATGGACTTAGTATTGAAACTACTATTTTAAACACTACTCTTAAAAACATGTTCCATGCCTCAAGCACTCATCAAAATAAGAGAGTTAGGATCACTTACCGAGTTGTAGGATGAAAATGAACTAGAAATGTTCTACTTGGACACCCACAAATGCTTAAAACAAAGAGAATATTAAGAGAATTTGAAAAGGGTTGTGCATGGGAATAATGGCAGCCGGATGGCGTATTAAACTGAAACTACCACGATCGCAGTCCTAGTTTCGTGATTGTCGACATGAGGCCTTATCGATTGCGGTGGCTCGTACCACGGTCGTGGTATCTAATATAAAAAATCAGGTCTCCTGCACTCCCCTATTCAGTTTAAATATGCCAATTTCACACGTTCCTTTTTTCATGTTCAATCAACATTTTTCATAGCACCACCACTTCGTGGATTATACATGAGTAAACACAAAAATAAAATCTACTCTATCATGCATAAAATAAAAGGATATGGGCCACTTTTCATGGCTTAATGGGGTCCCTCCCATCGAGCACTTAGTTTAACATCTTACCATGACGCCTGCTCTACTTCCTTTTGTGCTTTGACTTAGAAGATTTGAATCTCCATCCAAACTTTTGTTCATTATTCAATGAGCGATAGAGGGACAGAAGATTCAAATCTTCCAAGATAAAACATTGAAGAAGCAAGAAAATGACGAGGGAGCTTCTATCTCGCTATTTTGAGGACATAGACCTTTTACCCAATTTCACATCGAATTACCAGTTTGGCTCCTTCGAAAAAGGTGAGGACATTAATAGTCCACAAGTTGTACATCTAAAGTTGAGTTTCATGGACTTTGGTAGAGGGGTTTCCATGTGCTCTTTTGGAAGGTCAAATCCTAAAATGTAAGAATCGTACTCCTTCTCCTCATAATTCATCATTCATCTAGGTAGATAGATTCTCATCACATCCTCTAGGAACAATGTTGAAAAGTGGTTTGAATGAAGTCTATCCCTAAATTTTGGAATTATTTCCTCATTATCACTTTCAACCTGAAATGGTCTAGGGTCATCATAAGAGATTTTCTTGGCTTCTTCGTTAAACTCTAGCACCATTTCCTTTATTTTGGCATCTTTAACATCATTTGCTTCAGTTTATTGGGAAATCACCGAGTATTCTTCGCTACCAAGATAATCATAATAGCTTGGTTTCTCTTCATGATTAATAATCTCTTGGGAAGTGGGCAAGGAAGTCATATTTGCAAGGTTTACCTCCATGCCCACTTCCTCTTTCTTGACAATCTCCCTTCCAAATGCCTCATTGGATTGACATATGTCTTGCACATTCTCCCCTATTGTAGTTACCCTATCCAAAATAGTTTGAAGCATTGATTCGAATCTATTTGACTTGGTATGCTACTTTTCCTCCTTCTCCTCATAAGATCTATCAAACTCATAAGAAGAACTAGCAACTCGGTTAGCATAATAAGAGAATGGGGCATTTGGGCAATCACTCCAATGTCCATATCGACCACCACACAAAGAACAAGCATACTTATAATAGGATTAAGATGGTGATCTCATCTCTCTTCGGAAAGCATTTATGCAATCTCTTCCAAAGTGTGGTCCATCACAATATGGACATGGGTCGTCAAGATAAGACTTCCAACTACAAAAATCATATCTGTCATAAGATTTCATAGAGAAAAGTAAATAAGAAAATCTACTTAACACAAGAAACAAAAGAAAATCACAAACAAGTATTAACAAGTTTGAATTCAAGAAAGTAAACTAGAATTCCAAACTAACTCAATACGCCAAATTATTCCCTGACAATGGTGCAATTTTTGATAACTCTCAACTTACACGTCAATTTAAGTGGCGACTAAATTAGTTTTGAATGATAGATACTAGATAAATTCAAACCAATAGTATAGAAAGATAAAAATGGGAGGGGGGGGGGTTAAAGGTATCACAATTAATATTTCTTTTTGATTTTTTAGTACAAATTTAGGGCTACGAATACTTAGATTCTAAACAATTAAGCATGTATCTTGGGATTGTGCTTTCTTAGGGGCAAAATATGCATAGAGATATAAGAATTTGGTGCACGTACTAATTGATGATAATGCGGAATGCTAGGTTGTAAGTCCTTGGGATAGTTTCTCAACATAAACTCAAAGATTTCATTCATTGACCCTTTCAAGTACATAATAAGTGTGTCAAATAAAGTCACCCAGCCCCTCAATTAGGCATCCCTATTTCTAGGATGATACCTAAGGAATAGTCAACTTCATAATCACTCCAATGTCTAAGATAGTGAAAATTTAGCAAACTATGCCAACAATTATCTACTTTTTATTTGGTTCCCATATCCCGTTTTCAAGGTTAATGTGGTTCCTAAATTTCACCCAAACCCCTCTTTCAAGGATGGTTTTAACTTTTAAGATCTAGGAATTTTCATCCTCAAACCCATTTGAGTATTTGGGGTTTTCACCCACAAATCCCAATAAATTTAATCAAGCAACAATATAATCCATCAATCAACACATTAACATATGCTCAAATAAATCACAAGACACATGCAATTGGACCCTATTCTAGCATAATCCCAAGAGGAAAAACTAGCTACTCATAAGATAAATATGTAAAGATTTTACCCAAACTATCAATTGATTGATTTGAGAAAATCTTATTGAATGTTACTTCAAACTATGAAATCCAACAAATCTTCAATGGGAGTTCACTAATTTATCACTTGGAAGTGACTCCAAAATATTCATCACCCAAAATTTATACAATATTATCTTCTCCAAGAATGGAGGCTATAAACCCTAGAACAATGTCTAAAAATTGAGGAAGGTGGAATATCTCATGGATTAGGGTTTGAGTCTTCCTTTTTTCAAATTTGGGATCAGCCACGTGAATTTTAATTTCTGCCCTTGGGTTGCACTCTTCCTCTGGGTCGCGATAGCAGAGGCTATGCCACGACCGCTATCGGCTCCCGCGATCACAACTTGTTGACCTGCTTGACTGATTGTGACGGCGGTAACTAAGGCCAATTCTGCTCCAGGTCTTCATCTGCACTTTCTTGCCTCCTTTTGATCATTTTCAGCTCCAATTCACATCTTTCTTTTTCATCAACTCTGTGCCTACAAAATATGGATATTAGTGAATTTAATCATAATTATGTCTCAATTATTCATTCAAAACTAGGTAATATGCACGAATGTTGAGTGAAAATGAGTGGTAAAATCACCACTCATCAACACCCCAACGTAAAGCTTTTTCTTGTCCTATGGAAACACTACCTCTTATCATGAGACAACAATTATCTATGCCCAAACTTTATGTCTTAAATATCATAATGACTTTAAGATTAGTCACTACCACAAGTAGCTCATTGCACATGGGCTAAGCTATTTTCAGTACACCCCTAAACATAAAATACAATATCTAAGGATGCACAATACTTCTAAGAGAAACCAATCAACAACAACCAATGCTCTAGCAGTTACTCACTTTTGACCCAAACTAGGCTATAATCTATTTGCTTCATTTCTCAGAGTATGACAAAAGAACCAACCTCAACTCATTCAAATGGCTCCTTACAAGAAAGAAAATTCCACACGCCAAGCTACTAAGTATATAACAAGGAATTTAAGTGAAAAAATTCTCTCCCTAAAAAAAGAACTCTCTATGTTAACATGTGTCATACCATAGGCTTGAACCTATTTTCAATTGCCACTACGAAAAAAGTAAATGGTTGAAGATGTCAAAGGACTTTTTGTTCTTGTAACATAGATTCATGTTGGGATGGGATATCATTTGGGAACAACATGCTACACCATTCCTTGAACATCTACATCACATTATTTAATCTGTATTTTTGACTATGGGCCACTCCTCTTTTATCTGTTCACTTTTCACAAGCCTACTTTTTGCTTTCTTTGTTCACCCATCTTCTTTTATTTTTTTCATTCAATTTTCATGCAATTCTTTCCTTTGTTTGACCTTTTCTTTTTCTATTTATTTGTTTTTAGTGTTCGGGCACTTAGGCATTTCACTAGAAACTTTATGGCCCCAGTCTCACTTCCATCAATATTCATCACCCCTAACTTAGGCTTTTAGCCTCAATTTGCATTTTGAAGTTCAAGGAGTATATGGTTCAAATAGAGGGATAAAAAGAATGGTTCACGATTTGTAACGTGTTTGCCAAAGCAAGGGTCCATAGGCTCAAAGTGGGTCACTAGGGATTAATTTTATGCATAGGTAGGCTTTTTAGGCTAGAATGGGCTTCCAATGTCACAAGGATGGCCTAAGATTATTTCTCCAACCAAGTACAATAAAAATTAGCCTTGAAAGACTATTGGGGTGTGTTCTATATAACACAAGTATGCATGAGATAAAGGCAAATAAATCACCACACGTGTCATGCAAAATTTGCTAAGAAGGCTTAATTGTCCCTCCCATTTGAGACAAAATTGAATGTATCTATTTCTATTAACAAGTCGACCATATATGGAGTCACAAAAATAGAAAAAGTTTTGTTGCAAAGTTGCTCACGTCCATTCCCTTAATTTTTGAAAATTTTTGAACAGAAGGGTTGCTATTTTGCACTTTCACCACGTACAATTTGCTAAACATAGCAACAACCGAAGCCTTAGTCTTACATTTTGGCTCAATATTGGAAAACCAACCATATGGCTACTCAGAATTCGCCAAAGGTGTATAATGTGATCCAAAATTTACAATTTAAGTGCAAGTCAGTTGACGTTAATATATTTACCCAACTTTAGAGTCGGGTCAAATCCACGAGGAACAATGTGAGTGGCAATCAAGTTAATTCAAAATAATGGATACTAGTTAAATTCAAATCGATATTACAAGAAGATAAAAATAGCGGGTGAGGACGGTATTAACATTAATGTTTCTTTTAGGGATTTTTTAGTATTAATTCGGGGCTACGAATAATTAGAGTCTAGGCAATTAGGCATAACTCTTGGGATTATACTTTCCTAGAGGCAATATATGCATGAGTGTGTGATAATTTGATGCAAATTCTAAGTGTTGGTGATGTGGTAGTCTATGTTAGAAATCCTTGAGGTTAGTTTGTCAAAAAAAACCCAGGGTTTCACTCATTGACCCTTTCGAGTACCTAATGAGTGCTTCAATTGAAACCACCTAATACCTCAATTAAATACCCCTATTTCTAGGATGGTGCCTTATGTATAGTTTACTTCACAGTCACCCTTATGTATAAGATAATGAATATTAGTCAACTATACTCATAACTTGTTTATTATTGACTTGGTTCCCACATCCCTCTTTCAAGGATGATGTGGATCCCTAAAGTTCACCCAAACCCTCTTTAAAGGATGGTTTGTGCTTTCAAGAGCTTGGGATTTTCATCCATCAAACCTATTTGGGTATTTGGGGATTTCACCCATAAATCCCAATCAATATACTCAAACAATAGTAGAATCCAACCCACAAACTAGTAAGTGCACAAACAAATCACACCCCACATATATTTACACCCTATTCTAGCATAATCCCAAGAGGAAAAACTAGCAACTCATAAGATGAGTAAGTAAAAACTTTACCCAAAATCTCCACTGATTTGATTTGAGAAAATCTAAGTGAATGTTACTTAAAACTATGAGATCCAACAAATCTTCAATGGGAGTTCACTAATTCTTCCCTTGGAAGTGACTCCAAAATATTCTTCACCCAAAATTTATACAATGTTTTATTCTCCAAGAATGGAGGCTACAAACCTTAGAAGAATATCTTAAAATTGGGGAAGATAGAATATGATGAATTAGGGGTTGAGTCTTTTTTGTGTCAAATTTGGGATCAGCCACGTGCATTTTCTTTTTTGCCTCTGGGTAGAAATCTTCCACAACATCGTAATCGTAGAGGCTATGCCACGATCGCGGTTCCCATGACCGCAGCTTATTCACTTTCTTAACTAACCGTAATCGTGGTCCTCAAACCTCGACCACTGTAACTGAGGCCATTTCTGCTCCAGGTCTTCATCTGTACTTTCGTGCTTTCTTTTGATCATTTTCAGCTCCAATTCATATATTTCTATCTGATAACTCTGTGCCTACAAAATATGAATATTAGTGCATTTAATCATAATTATGTTTCATTTATTCATTCAAAATAAGGTAATGTGCACGAATGTTGAGTGCAAATGAGTGGTAAAATAACCACTCATCAACACCCCCAACTAAAAGCTTTTTCTTGTCCTCAAGTAACACTACCTCTTACAATGAGACAACAATTACCTATGCCCAAATTTTGTGCGTTAAAGATCATAATGACTTCAGGCTTAGTCACTACCACAAGTAGCTCATTGCACATGGGTTAAGCTATTTGCAGTACACCCCTCAACATAAAATGCAATATCTAAGGATGCACAACACTTCTAAGAGCAAACAAGAAACAACAACCCATACTCTAGAAGTGACTACCTTTTGAAAAAAACTAGGTTAACTCTATTTGCCTCATTTCTCAAAAGGTAACAAAATCACCAAACTCAACTCATTCACATGCCTCCTCACAAAAATGAAAATTCCACACACCAAGATACCAAGTATATAACTAGGAATTTAAGTACAAAAACTCTCTCCCTCATAATAGAATTCTTTATGTTATCAAGTGCCATACTATAGGCTTGCCCCTATTTTCAATAGCTATGATAAAGAAAGTAAATAGTTTAGGACCTCAAAGGACTTTTTGAGCTTATAACGTAGATTTGGGTTAGGGTAGGATATCATTTGGGAAAAACATGGATACACCCTTCCTTGTACATCTACATCTCATTATTTAATCCTTCTTTTTAACTATGGTCCATTCCTCTTTGATCTTTTCTCTTTTCATTTTCCTACTTTTTTCCTCCTTTGTTCATCCATTTTATTTTATTTCTTTTTCTATAATTTTCATGCAATTCTTTCCTTTGTTTGACCCTTTCTTTTTCTATTCATTTGTTTTTAATGCTTGGGCACTTAGGTGTTTCAATAAAAACTTCTTGTCCCTAGACTTACTTCCATCAATTTTCACCACCCCCAACTTAGGCTTTTAACCTCAAGTTGCATTTTCAAGAGAAAGGAGGTTATGGTTCAAAAGAGGGATAAAAAAAGGGTTTATGGCTTGTAATATGTGTGTCAAAGTAAGGTCCTAAAGCTCAAAGTGGGTAACTAGGGATTACATTAATGCATGGATAGTCTTTTTAGGATAAAGTGGTTTCCAAAATCACAAGGTTGACCTAAGATCATTTCTCCAACTAAATATAACCAAAATTAGCTTTGAAAGACTAATGGGGAAAGTTCTAGTTAACATAAGTATGCAAGAGATGAAGAAAATTTACTCACCACACATGGCATGCAGAATTCACCGAGGAGGATCAATTGCCTATCCTGTGATAGGCAAATTGGAGTATCTATCATTATTCACATGTCAAAAATGATTGGATCTACAAAAAAGAACAAATTTTTTTTTACAAAGTTACTCACGTCCATGCCCCTTTAGATTTTTTTTTGAAAAATTTCAGACGGAGGGGGTTGTTTGTTTTATATTAGCACCACACTCAATTTGCCAACTTATGGCTACAACCAAAGCCTTAACCTTACATTTTATCTCAATATATGAAAACCAACCATATGGATACTCAGACTTCACCAAAGGTGTAAAATGTGATCCCAAATTAACAATTTACAAAACCACAGGTACCCAGATTTCCCTTGTATTTATGACCTTTGATGCCATAGGTACTAAGAATTCTCCTGCATATATGGTTCAAAACTCAAACACTATGGTTTACCTTTAAGAATGGCGTCACTCAATATATCATAGGGAAAATCTCATCATGCATCGCCACAATTAAAATAAAAATAACGTAAAAAGAAAAGTAAAACAAAACCCACATGATAATTTATAAAAATGTGGTCACCATCAGAGTTCCCAAATATAGCATCCCCCCTAAAAAAACATCATCTAACATAAAGATATCCAGGAACATTTCAAGAGAATGAAAATTCGGGGGCACCCCCAACTAAAAGGAAAATAGTGTCTTCACTGCACGTGCAATATAGAAAGGGTAAAAAAGGTCTCCCTAAATCTCCATCAGGAGATTTCCTCTCCTGCTGACTCTGCACCATCACCACCGGCATCATCAGTTGACTAATTCGAAAGGTCCCCTTCACTATTCTCCAACCTACGCGAAGGTAGTCAATTATTGGGTTTGACCACCTTGAAGATGTCTTTTACCCCTTTCCACAGCTTTATGAAAAATTTATCTCTCTTTTTCTCACTTTTTACCATCTTCTTGTGTTATTCCCTGAGGTCCGAGGTCCCTGTCTGACGTACCCAAGGAAAAATAAGCTCTGTACAAGTTGGCAACTATGGATCCTTACTTCTTCTTCTCCTTTAGGTATATCTCATAATCTGACTAAGCTATATATGAATGGCGAGTGATAGAGGTCTCTCTCGGTCCCTAAGGAAATTTGGACAATACTGCTTAACCACCCACATCTGACTTGAGATATCTTGCATAATCACAAGAGGCAAAACTAGCTACTAATAATATAAATTAGTAAAGACTTTACCCAAAATCTTCATTCATAGTTTGAAGTAATAGGGTGAGAAACTAGTTTTGGGTAAAGTATTTTCTTATTTATTTTATGAGAAGCTAGTTTTTTCCTCTTAGGTTTATGATAGAATAGAGTGTAAGTATGTGTGGGAAGTGTTTTGTTTGTACATTTACTAGTTTGTGGTGTTGGATTCTACAATTGCTTAAGTAAATTAATTGGGATTTATGGGTTAAGACCCAAAAATACCCAAATAGATTTGATGGATGAAAATCCCAAGCTCTTGAAAGCTCAAACCATCCCTAAAAGAGTGGTTTGGGTGAACTTTAAGGACCCACATCATCCTTGAAAGAGGGATGTGGGAACCAAGGCAATAATAGATAATTTATGAGCATAGTTGACTATTCTTCACTATATTAGACATAAGGGTGATTTTGAAGTTGACTATACTTAAAGCATAATCCTAGAAATACGAGTGTTTAATTAAGGTATTAGGTGGTTTCAATGGACGCACTCATTAGGTACTCGAAAGGGTCAATGAATGACACGCTTGGGGTTTTGTTGACAAACTAGCCTTGAGAATTTCTAACCTAGCCTACCACATCGTCAACACTTAGAATTTACATCAAATTATCACACACTCATGCATATGTTGCCCCTAGAAAATCATAATCCCAAGACCCGTGCCTAATTTCCTAGACTCTAATTATTCGTAGCCCCAAATTAATACTAGAAAAACCCAAAAACAAATATTTATGTTAATACCTTTCTCACCCCTAATTTTTATCTTTTTGTAATAGTGGTTTGAAGTTAACAAGTATCTATTATTCTGAA
The DNA here is from genome assembly GCA_030864215.1 of Capsicum pubescens. Classification (NCBI taxonomy): domain Eukaryota; kingdom Viridiplantae; phylum Streptophyta; class Magnoliopsida; order Solanales; family Solanaceae; genus Capsicum; species Capsicum pubescens. The sequence continues at coordinate 220,889,617 of CM061540.1, read as the reverse complement.
TTAACATAATTGCCACTCATATTGTTCCTCGTGGATTCTACCCCGACTCCAAAGATGGGTAAATATATTCATGACTACCACCTTGCACTTAAATTGACATGTAAGTTGAGCGTTAACAAAAATGGCACCATTACCGGGGAGCAATTAGGCATATTAAGTTAGTTTGGAATTCTAGCTTACTTGCATGAATTCAAACTTGTAAATACTTATTTGTTATTTTCTTTTGTTTTTTGTGTTAGGTAGATTTTTTTTCTTTACTTTTCTCTATGGCATCTTCTAACAAATATGATTTTGGTAGTTAGAAGCCCTATCTTGACAATCCATGTCCATATTGTGATGGACTGCACTTTGGAAAAGATTGCACAAATGCTCCCCGAAGAGAGATAAGAAGACCATCTCAATCCTATTGGGAGTATGTTTTTTCTTTGTATGTTGTTTGAGATGGACATTGGAGTGATTGCCCAAATACCCATCCCCTTATTATGCTAACCAAGTTGCTAGTTCTTCTTATGAGTTTGATAAGTCTTATGAGAAGAAGGTGGAAGAGAAGCATACTGGCTATAATACTTTTGAAGTAATGCTTCAAACTATTTTAGATCGGTTAACTATAATGGTGAAGAATGTGCAAGACACACACCAATCTAATAAGGCATTTGGAAGGGAGATTGTAAAGATGGAGGAAGTGGTCGTGGAGATAAACCTTACAAACACGACTACCTTTCCCACTTCCCAAGAGGAGGTTAATCAAAAAGAGAAACTAATCTATGATGATGATCTTGGTAGCGAAGAATCCTCGATTATTTCCTAATCAACCGAATCAAATTATTTTGAAGATTCCAAAATAAAGGAAATGGTTCTAGAGTCTAAAGAAAAAGCCAAGCAAATCTCTTATGATGACTCTAGACCATTTTGGGGTAAAAGTGCTAATAAGGAAGTGATTCCAAAATTTGGGGATAAACCTCATTCAAACCACTTTTCAACATTGTGCCTAGAGGATATGATGAGAATCCATCCACCTAGATGAATGATTAATTATGGGGATAAAGAGTACGATTCTCACATTTTGGGATTTGACCTTCCAAAAGAGCACATGGAAACTCCTTTATTAAAGGCCATAAAACTCAACTTCCAATGTACAACTAGTGGCCTATTGATATCCTCACATTTGCCCAAGGAGACAAATCAGAAATTCAATGTGTAATTGGGTAAAAGGTTCAAGTCCTCAAAATGGCAAGACAAAAGTTCCATTATTATTTCCTCGCTTCCTCCAAGTTTCATCTTGGAATATCTAAATCTTCTGTCCCTTTGCCGCTCATTGCATAGTTTATGAGTGTTTATTTTACCACCCACTCACATTCAACATTCATACACATTACCTTGTTTTTGATGAATAAATGAGACATAGTTATAATTAAATGCACTAATATCCACTCTTTGCAGGCATAGAGTTAAAGGGATGAAAAAATGTGGAATGCAGCTCAAAATAGTCAAAAAGAGAGCAAGAAAGTGCAGCTGAAGACCTGGAACAAAAGGGCCTCAGTTACCACGGTCGCGGTCTACTGACTGCGATCGCGGTGGTCAAGTAGGGTCAATACATCATGGTCGTATTTACCTATAATAGTTGCAGAAGTTGGGGCGCGATCGCGACTTAGTGGAAGAGTTCATCCCTAGGGAAAAATTTGAAATGTACATGGCTAATCCAAATTTTGGCCAAAAAGACCCAAACCCTTGGTTCATGTATCATATTCCATATTCCTCAATTTTAGGTTTTATCTCTTTATTCCGTAGCCTTCATTTTTGGACAAGAAAATATTATAGAAATTTTGGGTGAAGAATACATGAGAGACTTTCTAAGTGGAAGATTTGTTCACTACCATTGTTGATGTTGTGGGTTTTCCAAGTTTGAAGTACTATTCACTTAAATCTTCAACAATTTATTTCAATAAAGATTATAGGTATATCTATGCTTATTTATCTTATGTGTATATAAATCTCCCTCTTGGGTTATGTGTTAATAAGGGTTAAAGTGTGTGTGGTTTGTTATTGATTAGCTTCTATTTAGTAGCTCATGTTTATGTGTTTTATCATTGCTATGCAAATTTGGTTGGGATTTGATATTTAAAAGTCCCAAATACCCACATGGGTTTAATTAGTAAAAGATCCAAGCTCTAGAATGGTTAAGGCCATCTTTAAAAGAAGGTTTTTGGGTGAAGTGTAGGAATCCATATCATCCTCAAAAGAGGGATGTGGAAACCCAAGCAATGATAGACTATTATGTGTTTAGTTTTATAAATTTTCACTATCTTAGACCTAAGGGTGTATGTGAGGTTGACTATACCATAAATATCATCCTAGAAATTGGGATGCCTTGATTGAGGTTGTGGTTATAAATTATTGAACACACCTATTAGGTATTCGAAAGAATCAATGGGTAAAGGTTTGGTATTTTGTAGAAAGACTAGCATCAAAATATATAACCAAGCCTACCTATATTTGACATACTAAATTGATGTTGATTACTAACTCCCACAAGTCACTCCCTTAGTAATGCATAATCTTGAGATTCGTGCATAATTGTAAAAACTCCAATTATTCATAGCCCAGAATTAATACTAGAAAAAAACCAAAAGGAAACATTAGTATAGGAACCTATCTCCCCCATTTTATCTTTTTGTACCATTTGTTTGAATTGAACTTGTATATATCATTTTGAATTAATTTGATAGCCACTCACATTGTTCCTCATGGATTCGACCCCGACTCCAAAGTTCAGTACATATATTGATGATGACCCCTTGTACTTAATTTGACGTGTAAGTTGAGCGTTATCAAAAAATGTTATCGTTGATGGGGAACAATTTGGCATATTAAGTTAGTTTGGAATTATAGTTTACTTTCTTGAATTCAAGCTTGTAAATATTTGCTTGTGATTTTCTTTGTTGTAGGTAGATTTTCTTTTATTTCTACTTTTTGCTATGGCATCTTCCGACAAATATGAAATTGGTGGTTGGAACGCCTATATTTATGACTTATGTCTATATTATGATGGACCACACTTTATGAGATATTGTAACTATGCTCCCCGAAAAGAGATGGGTCACTATATTGATCTTATAGGGAGTATGGTTGTACCTTATGTGGAAGTCAAGATGGACATAGGTATTATTGTCCAAATGCCCTATCCCCCTATGATACTAACCGAATTACTAGTTCTTTTTATGAGATTGATAGGTCTTACAATAAGAAGAAGGAAGAGCAACACACTTAGTCCAATAGTTATGATCCAAGGTTATTAGCTATACTAGATTGGGTAGATACAATGGGGGAAAATATAGAATACATACATCAAGAATGGACAAGTTTCAAGAAGGAAGTAATGGGTAAAAAAGAAAAATTTGAAACAATCCCTACCATGCCCATCTCCCAGAGAAGGTTTGTTAAGAAAAGAAATCAAGCTATGGTGAAAAGCTTAGTAGATAAGACTCCTCGGTGACTTCCGAATCATCCAACTCATATGAGGAAGAAGAAGACCAAATAAAACAATTGATACAAGAGTCAAGAGAATAATCAAAGCAAATCTTTTATAATGCCTCTAGTTCATTTCAGGGTGAAGATGCTTCGGAGGAGGCTAACCCAAAATTAGGTGTTGGACCTCGTTCAACCCACTTTTCAACATTATGTTTTGAGGATGTATGAGGATCCATCCCTTTGAACAAATGGAGGATTGTAGGAGGACGGAGTCCGACTTTTATATTTTAGAGTTTGACATTCCAAGGGAGCACATAGAACCCCAACCATTAAAGGCCAAGATACTTAACTTACGAATTACAAGGAATGGCCTATTGATGTTCTCACTCTTACCCAAGGAACTAATTCAAAATCTTGATGTAAAGTTGAGGAAAAGATTTAAATCTTCAAAATAGAGAGACCGGAGCTTGCTCTCCATGTTCTCACATCTTCCAATTTTTACCTTGGAAGATCTGAATCTTCTGTCCCTCTGCCGCTCATTGTATATTGAATGAAAGTTGGAACAGAGGTTCAAATCTTCTAAGTAGAAGTACAAAAGAAAGTAGTGGCGGCATTGTGCTACGACATTAATCTAAGCGCTCGATGGGAGGCACCCATTACACCACAAAAAATGGCTCATATCCTTTTATTTATACATGATAGAGTGGATTTTATTTTTGTATTTGTTGATGCATAATCCATGAAAAAGTGGTTGCCAGGAGAAATCATGATTGAAATAGAAAAAAGGGAGTTGTGAAAGTGGCTTATTGGACTGAACAACGCAAAAGCCTAGATTTTGGCCTTAGATACCGCGGTAGTGATCCGTATCACTGCGATCGCGGAGGCCGTGAATCCACAATCGCAGAACTAGGATCGCGATTGTGGCCATACCAGTTTAAATGACCATCTAATTTCCATTTTTCCCTTGCGTTTATCCTCAAAATTCACCTATTTGTTTGGATTGTACAATATCCAAGATTTCATTACAAACCTTTTTCATTATTTTTCTGGTTTGTAGTCTCAAACTCCCTTACTTTTATTGTCATTGTAGGCCTATGACATGTAGTTTAGAAATAGGCATTAATTCCTTTTTCTAATCATAAAACTGTGCTTGTTTGTGTTTATGGTTGTGTTTATGGTTGGGGTTAGCAGTTGTAGGGTGTCTACACTTCATTTGGGGAAGTCTTGAGTACCCATATTTTAGCATAAAATGGTTTAAACTGACGTATATATTATTTGTTCATTCAATGCCCAAATGAGTCAAATGTGAATTCCTTCAAGTTTGGGGCTAAAATCTTACAATCTAGGCTTACTTTATTTGATCATGATGTTTGTGCACCTAATTGGAAGACAAAGTTGGTGTTAATTTCGTGTATCTTGAGCGATGGCAGAACTATTGACGGTGGTCTCAGGTATCGCGATTGCGGTCCTGATAATCGCGATCGCTGAAGCGTGATTGCGGTAAATACTCTGCGATCGCCATACCTGAGGACTGAAATCTTCCGAAATCCAAATTTATGCACACCTATTATTCACCCTAGAATCTCCTATAGCACTGCCACACACACTTTTCTTGTTTATCTAGCATAAGTTTTTCTTTAAAAATACTAAAAATGGTCTAAAGTGAGTTCCATATAGGTACTCAGGTATAAAATGGGAGACTTGGATGGTACCAAATTCATGCTCCCTGATAGCCACATCTAGTATTACAATGACCTCCGAAGGACCAAGCTACTCCTAGAAAAAAATATCTCTATGGACAGAGTCCAAGAGAAGTTCCTAGAATTTTTTGACAGACTTGCCACTATCATGGAATGTGTTCCAGGGTTTCCTCATGGGACGGGTAAGTCCTTCACTTCTCTCCACTCATATGTATCTCAGTTCGATTATGAAATATATCAGGAGAAACTGTAAAAGCAGAGTGCCAGGGTTGCCAAATTGGAGAGATCATATTAAGCTTTAGCAATATCACACAGGGAACTTAGGAAGTCTCAAGAAAAGATGGTGAAGAAGGTAAATAAGAGAGAAAAATTCTTCACCAAGATGTGGAGAAGGGTAAAGGGCATCTTCAAGGTGCTCAAACCTAAAGAACGTCTACCTTTGCCGAGGGTCGAGGGTGATGATGAAGCCTCTGCTGAGTGGTCTAGTGTTGATGACAGTGCAGATGATACAGGGTCTATCAAAGAGAGAAGTTCATGAGGCTATTTCAGGGAGAATCCTTAACTCTTATCTTGTTGACTAGGCAGTGGGGACACTGCCAGCTTTTTAGTTGGGGGTGCCCGTCCCTATATTTATACTGCTTGGATATTTTTGGGTAGTGTTTTGATGATATTCTTGATGATGTTTTTATTTTTAGATCATGTCTTGGATATTATTTTTATTTGGTTTCGAGATGCTACATTTTTGGGTACCCTGATGGTACCCACGTTTTATAGATTATCATGCATTTCTTTTATTTTTAGTATTCTTTTAATTTGATTTTATTTTGATTTTGGTGATGCATGACTAGCTTTGTCCTATGATGGATTGATTAGAGATATTCTTAAGGGTGAAATGTCGTGTGTGGGTTTTGAGCCATAGGTACAGGGGAATTCTGAGTACCCGTAGCATAAATGTCAAAAATGCAACGAAAGTCTGAGTACTTGTGGTATTGTATGTTGAAAAGTTGTGGTCACTTTGTACACCATTGGCAAAGTCTGAGTAGGCAATGCGGTAGTTTGTCCATTTTGAGCATCAATATGAGACTAAGGATTTTGTTGTTGCCATATTTTAGCAAATTGTGTGTTGTGCTAATGTAAAATGAACAACCCCCTCCATCCAAAAATTTTCAAAACAAAATCAAGGGCATGGACATGAGAAATTTTGTAACAAAACTTTTTCTCTTTTTATGGCTTCATAAATATTGACTCTTGAATAGAAATAGACACTCTCATTTTGTCTCTTGCGGGAGGGACATTTGAGCCCCCTTGGAGAATTTTGCATGCCATGTGTGATTAGATTTTGGTATTCATCTCATGTACCCTTGTGTTATCTAGAACTTGCCCCGTTAGTCTTTCAAAGCTAACGTTGATTGTATTTGGTTGGAGAAATGATCTCAGGCCATCTTTGTAATTTTGAAGCCCACTCTATCCTAAAAAGCCTACCCAAGCATGAATATAATCCCTAGTTATCCATTTTAAGCCTTTGGACTTTTCTTTGGCAAACACATTACAAGCCGTAAGTCATTATTTTTATTTCTCTTTTCAAACATACCATCCTTGAACTTGAGAATGTAATTCGAGGAAAAAAGCCTAAGTTAGGGGTGGTAAAATTGATGGAAGTAAGTTTGGTGCCTCGAAGATGTAGTTATATGCCTAATGTGCCTAGACTTTGAAAAGAACCGAATAGAAGAAGAAAAAGTCAAACAAAGGAAAGAATTACACAAAAGTACAAGATAAGGAGATGAAAGAAGTTGGGTAAACTAAGGAAATAAAAGGTAGGCATGATAAAAGAGAGAAAAAAAAGAAGAGTGGCCCATAGTCAAAAAGGAGGATTGAAAAAGTATGATGTAGATGTTCAAGAAAGGGTGTAGCTACGTTATTCCCTAATTGTATAATACCCTAACCCGAACCTACGTTACAAGCTTAGAAACACCTTTGAGATCTCTAACCATTTACTTTCTTTGTGGTGGCGACTATAAATAGGGGCAAGCATATGGTATGACACTTGTTAAATGGAGACTCATTTTGTGAGGGAGAGAGTTGTCCACTTAAAATTCCTTGTAGCATATTTTGTAGCTAAGTATGAGGAATTCTTTTTCTAGTGAGGTTGGCATGTGAAACAAGTTGAGGTGGGTGATTTTGTCACCTTTCGGCAATGAGACAAATGGAGTATATCTTAGTTGTGGTAAAAAGAGTGTCACTTCTAGAGTATTGTTTTTTTGTTCCTTGGTCGCTCATTGAAGTCCTATGTAGCCTTGAATAAAGCAATTTTATAGTGAAAGGTGTAGTGAAATTTGCTTAGCCCATGTGCAATGAGCTACTAGTGGTAGTGACTAAGGTTAAAGTCATTGTGATCTTTATGGCATGAAGTTTGGGCATAAACGATTGTGTCTCATGGTAAGAGGTAGTGTTGCTTGAGGACAAGCAATAGCTTTAAGTTGGGGGTGTTGATGAGTGGTGATTTTTTCACTCACTCGCACTCAACATTCATACACATTACCTTATTTTGGATGAATAAATGAGATAGTTGTAATTAAATGCACTAATATCCACTCTTTGCATTCACAAAGTTGAAGGGATAGAAAGATATGGAATGGAGCTAGAAATGGTCAAAAGGGAGAAAGAAAGTGCAGCTGAAGACCTAGAACAGAAGGGCCTTAGTTACTATGGTCGTTATATGCTGACTGCGATCACCGTGGTCAAGAAGGGTCAATACATTGCAGTCACATTTACCTATCGCGGTCGCGGAAGACGTGGGCGCGACCATGTTGGCACGATCGCGGCTTAGCGAAAGAGTTCAGTCCAAGGGAGAAATTGGAAATGTATGTGGTTGATCCAAATTTTAGCCAAAAAGACCCAAACCCTTGATTCATGTATCATATTTCATCTTTCCTAATATTTTAGGTTTTAGCACTTTACTCCATAGCCTTTATTTTTGGAGAAGAAAATATTGTATAAATTTTGGGTGAAGAATACATTGGAGACTTTCTAAGTGGAAGATTTGCTCACTACCACTTTGATATTGTGGGAGAGCCAAGTTTGAAGTAACATTCGCTTAAATCTTCAACAATGCATTTTAAGGGAGTTATGGTATATCTATGATTATTTATCTTATGTATAGATAAATCTCCCTCTTGGGGCTATATGTGAATAGGGGCGAAAGTGTGTATGGGTGGTTATTGATTAGTTTCTATTTAGTAGCTCATGTTTATGGGTTTTATCATTGCTATCCAAATTTGGTGGGTGAAATCCCCAAATACCCATATGGGTTTGATGAGTGAAAGCTCCAAGATCCAGAAAGCTCAAGTCCATCTTCGAAAGAAGAGTTTTAGGTGAAGTACATGAATCCATATCATCCACGAAAGAGGGATGTGGAAACCAAAGCAATGATAGACAATTATGTGTGTAGTTTGTAAATTTTTCACTATCTTAGACATAAAGGTGAATATGAGGGTTACTATACCATTGGTATCATCCTAGAAATAGGTATGCCTAGATTGAGGTTGTGGTTACAAATTGTTGAACACACCTATTAAGTATTCAACAGAATCAATGGGCGAAAGTTTCGTGTTTTGTCAAAAGACTAGCATAAAAATCTATAACCAAGCCTACCCATATTTGACTTACTAAATTGATGTTGATTATTAACTTCCATAAGTCACTCCCTTAGTAATGTATAATCCCGAGATTGGTGCATAATTGTTAAAACTCTAATTATTCATAGCCCCAAATTTATACTAGAAAAACCCAAAAAGAAACATTAGTGTAGGAACTTATCTCCCCCATTTTATCTTTTTGTATCATTTGTTTGAATTTAACTTGTATCTATCATTTCAAATTAATTTGATAGCCACTTACATTGTTCCTCGTGGATTCGACCTCGACTCCAAAGTTGGGTATATATATTGATGACGACCGTCTTGCACTTAATTTGATATGTAAGTTAAGTGTTATCAATAGTAAAAAAAAGTTGGGATAGAGATTCAAATCATCGAAGTGGAAGCACAAAAGGAAGTGTAGGAGGCATCATGTTAAGATGTTAAACTAAGATCTCGATGGGAGTCACCCTATCAATCCATGAAAAGAGGCACATATTCTTTTATTTTATAAATGATAGAGTAGATTTTATTTTTACATTTGTTCATGCATAATCCATGAAAAGGTGGTGCTAGGAGAATATTGATTGAAAGTGAAAAAGAGAATGTGTTGAATTGGGATGTTGGGAATAAACAGAGGAGTGCAAGAGACCTAATTTTTTTCTCTGTAACCGCAACTGTGGCCTGTGTCTATGCGGTCGTAGAGGCCGTATACCCACTATCACGGAACTAGGACCACGATCGCGATCGACTCAACTTAAATGACCATCCAATTTCCATTTCTTCACATGCACCCTTCTCCAATTCTCTCTATTTTTTGGCATTGTGTAGAGCATCCAAGTGTTATTTCAATCCACTGTATCAGTAAACTTGGTATGTTATCTCAATTCCTTTGTTTTTATTGTAATTGCATGCTTAGAACTTGTAGTTTAGGGAAGGTCCTGAAATAGTGTTTTGAACACAAAATGCATACTTATTTTCGTGTATTGTGGGGATTAATTATTATAGTTGGTGTACACACCAATGGGTAGGTCTTTAGTACCCTGATTTAGGCGTAAAATTGTAGAACATAGCATGTACACCATGTGTTCGATTCAATGATCCTATGAGTTCAATATGAATTCCTTCTAGTTTGGGGCTATAATCATGCATCTAGGCTTAAGTTCTCTAATTATGATGTTGATATGCCTAGTTGGAACACAAATTTCGGGTTAAAATCATGTGTTTCGAGGGATGCGTAGAACTGTCGACTATGGTCTCAAGTACCGCAATCGCTATCTCGATGACTGCAATCGCGGTCTTTGCTCTGTGATCACCATACCTGAGGATGGTTATCTGCAGCAACCAAAATTTTTGCACACACTTTTCTCATTTCGTAACCTTCTACAACACAACCACATGAGCTTAATTTATTAATATAGCATAATTTTGGTGTGATAATGCTAATGGTGGTATGGATTGTACTGCTTACTATTACTATGCCACAAGGATGAGAGATTTTGACAACACCAGGTTCATGGCCACCGAATGCCAAAACCTCTACTACATTGATATGCCAAGGATGAAATTACTCCCTAAAAAGGGTATTTGCCTTGATAAAGTGGAGGAGAAACGCCTAACATTCAATGACTGACTCAGTATTACCTAGTGGATGTGTTTTTCCCTGGACCCCTTCTATGCCAATGAACATTGGGTGGGCAAGTTCTATGCGAACCTTAGCGTAATTTCTCTAACAAACCCAATAATTACAATTTGGGGTAATCAAGTGAAATTCAGAGTAGAGAGGATTAATAAGATATATGGGCTATCGATGCTTGCATGAGGTAGTTCCAAGAAAAAAAATGCGAGCTAGGGACCTTGATGGCCAACATATTATGTCTGGGAAAAGAAGTTCTCTAGGCAACCACTAAGAGAGATATTTTAATGAATGACTTCACCGCTACGTCCAGTCTTAGAATGGGTTTTATCTACAGCAAAGTATCTCCATGCACTCACATGACTATTATTATATATTTAAGAGCACTGATGGTGGCTTGCATCCTCTCTTGCATTACTGTGGACGTGGGTGATATTCTGCTCTCAAAGTGGCAGAACTTTAAGAACCTAGGAGTTATGCTTCTTCTCTTTCCTTTCCTTATCACCAAGATTTTTAAAAAGGTAGGGGTAGAGAAGTATGTTGCAGATACCTAGGTACACCCAGGCCCCCGCATCTTCTCACTCAAATTTCGGGGTGAGGGTACCCCTTTCCAGAGTAAAAAATGGAAGGTGGACTTAGGAAAGTTGACCTAGGAGGACACAGACTCTTGTATACCTTCGTTAGACAACCCCTTTGATGATATCTCAGGTCAGATGCGGTGGTTAGAGAGCTATTGTCCAGATTGGGTCAAGAACTGTGGAAGCTCTCTACCGCTTGCCATTAATATTTAGCTCAGTCAGATTATGAGATATACCAAGAGGAGCACAAAAATAAAGGAGTCATAGTTTATAGCTTAGAAAGAGCTTATTTAGCCTTGGATGCATCACACAGGGACCTCAAGGAATCATATGGGAAAATGTTGAAGAGAAAGAAGAAGAGATATAAATTCTTTAGAAAGCTATGGAAAGGAGTAAAGGGATCTTCAAGGTGCTTAAACCCAATGATCGATTGCTTTCGCCTAGGTTTGAGAGTGATAAAGAGGATCCTTTGTATTGGTCCACTGATGATGTTGATGGTGATGGTGCAGAGTCAGCAGGAGAGGACAACTCCTGATGCAGATTAGGAAGACCTCTTTTACCCTTGATTTATTGCACATGCAGTGAGGACACTACTTGCCTTTTAGTTGGGGGTGCCTCCAGATTTTTATTGATTTGATATGTTCCTGGATATCTTTATGTTGGGTGATGTTTTATTTTGTTAAGTGATTCTATATTTGGGCACTCTGATTGTGACCACATTTTCATGAATTGTCATGTGGATTTGTTTTAGTTTTTTTTTACTTTAGTTTTATTTTGATTATGGTGTTGCACGATGAGCTTTGCCATATGATAGATTGAGTGACGACACTCTTTAGGGTAAAGCATCGTGTTTGGGTTTTGAACCATAAATGCAGGAGAATTTTGAGTACCCGTGGCATCAAAAGTCATAAATACAGGGGAAGTTTGAGTACTTGTGGCATTGAAAATTGTTAATTTGGGATCATATTTTACACCTTTGGTGAAGTCTAAGTAGCCATATGGTTGATTAGCCCATATTGAGCCAAAATGTGAGGCTAAGGCTTTGGTTGTAGCCATAAGTTGGCAAATTGAGAGTAGTTCTAATGCAAAACAAAAAGCCCCCTCTGTCTAAAATTTCTCAAAAAAACTCATGTGGCATGGACGTGAGCAACTTTATAACAAAACTTTTTCTTTTTTTTGTGGCTCTACAAATTTTTGACTTGTGAATAATGATAGATACTCCAATTTTGTCTCTAACAGGGGGAAATCGATCCTCCTTGGCAAATTTTGCATGCCATGTGTGTTGAGTAAATTTTCTTCATCTCTTGTAGACTTGTGTTATCTAGAACTTGCCCCATTAGTCTATCAAAGCTATTTTTTATTGTATTTAGTAGGAGAAATGATCTTAGACCGTCCTTGTGATTTTGGAAACCACTTTATCCTAAATAGCCTACCCATGCATAAATGTAATCCCTAGTTACCCCTTTTGAGCCTTTGGACCATTCTTTGGTACATACATTACAAAACGTGAACCCTTTTTTTATCCCTCTTTTGAATCATCCCCTCCTTGAACTTGAAAATACAACTTGAGGCTAAAGCCCTAAGTTGGGGTGGTGAAGATTGATGGAAGTAAGTCTGGGGCCACGAAGTTTTTAATGAAATGCCTAAGTTCCCAAGAATTTAAAACAAATGAATAAAAAAGAAAGGGTCAAACAAAGGAAAGAATTTTATGAAAATTGCAAGTCAAAGAATAGAAGAAAATGGGTGAAAAAAGGAAGCAAAAAGTAGGTACATGAAAAGAGTAAAGATCAAAGAGAAGTGGCCCATTGTCAAAAAAAAGATTAAATAATATGATGTAGATGTTCAAGTAAAGGTGTAGCCATTTTTTTCCCAAATGATATACTACTCTAACCCAAATCTACGTTAAAAAATCAAAAATTCCTTTGAGATCTTAAACCATTTACTTTTTTTATAGTGGCGATTGAAAATAGGGGCAAGCCTATGGTATGACACTTGTTAACATAGAGAGTTCTTTTGTGAGGGAGAGAGTTTTTGCACTTAAATTCCAAGTTATATACTTGGTAGCTTGGTGTGTGGAATTTTCTTTCTTGTATAGAGGCATGTGAATTAGTTGAGGTTGGTGAATTTTTCACCTTCCGAAAATTAGGCAAATGGAGTATAGCCTAGTTTTGGTCAAAAGTGAGTCACTTGTAGAGTATTGGTTGTTGTTGTTTGGTTGCTCTTAGAAGTTTTGTGCATCCTTATATATTGTTTTTTATGTTGAGGGGTGTACTGCAAACAGCTTTGCCCATGTACAATGAGCTACTTATGGTAGTGACTAAGCCTAAAGTCATTATGATTTTTAAGGCATGAATTTTGGGCATAGATAATTTTGTCACATAGTAAGAGGTAGTGTTGATTGAGGAGAAACAAAAGCTTTATGTTGGGGGTGTTCATGAGTGGTGATTTTACCACTCATTTGCACTCAACATTCGTGAACATTACTAGTTTTGAATGAATAAATAAGACATAATTGTGTTTAAATACACTAATATCCACATTTTGCAGGCATAGAGTTGGTGAGATAGAATGATATGGATTAGAGCTGAAAATTATAAAAAGGAAGCAAGAAAGTGCAAATGAAGACCTAGAGAAGAAATGGCCTCAGTTTTCGCAATTGCGGTCCGAGGACCACCATCACGTTCAGTCAAGCAGGTCAACAAGCTACGATCGCGGGATCCAATTGATAGAGTGGCAACCGCGGTCATGGAATTGTATCTGCGATCGCGGCCTAGCGGAAGAGTGTAGCCCAAGGGTAGAAAATGAAATGTACGTGGCTGATCCCAAACTTGACAAAAGGAAGACTCAAACCCTAATCCATCATATATTCCATCTTCCCCAGTTTTGAGTCTTTGTTCTATGGTTTGTAGCCTCCATTCTTGGTGATGAAAATATTGTATAAATTTTGGGTGAAGATTATTTTGGAGTCACTTCCAAGTGAAGAATAAGTAAACTCTCATTTAGGATTTTTTGGATCTCATAGTTTAAAGTAACATTCACTTAGATGTTCTTAAATCAACTCAATAGAGATTTTGGATAAAGTCATTTCCTATTTATCTTATGAGTAACTAGTTTTTCCTTTTGGGATTATGCTAGAATAGGGTGTAAATATGTCTGGGATGTGATTTGATTGTGATTTACTAGTTTGTGGTGTTGGATTCTACTATTGCTTGAGTATATTGATTGGGACTTATGGGTGAAAGCCCCAAAATACACAAATATGTTTGATTGATGAAAATACTAAGCTCTTAAAAGCTCAAACCATCCTTGAAAAAGGGGTTTGGGTGAACTTTTGGGACCTACATCATCCTTGAAAGAGAGATGTGGAAACTAAGGAACAATAGATAATTTATGAGCATAGTTAACTAATCCTCACTATCTTAGACATAAGGGTGATTGTGAAGTTGACAATACTTAAGGCATCATCCTAGAAATAGGGATGTTTAATTGAGGTATTAGGTGGTTTTGATTGAATCACTCATTAGGTACTCAAAAGAATCAATGACTTACACCCTTAAGGTTTTGTTGACAAACTAGCCTCAAGGATTTCTAACCTAGCCTACCACATCACCAACACTTATAATTATGTCAAATTATCACACACTCGTGCATATATTGCCCTTAGGAAAGCATAATCCCAAGATTCGTGCCTAATTGTAATATTCAGTATTATTCCTAGCTCAGTTCAACCCATAGTGCATGTACAAGAGGCTTAGAAACTGAAAATTTAGCTAAGTGTTGAAGACTTATTTTTATTTTTGGCCTCTTAACTTTGATGATTTTTAAAATGGCCTTTCTGATCCTGAGATGATGGTTTTTAAGTTCAATCATGTTCAGGGGTGTAAGTAGCATGTCTTGGGGAAGTTTTAGATTTTTTGGATGAGGATTGAGGCCTCTTTATATTTTAATTCCGGCAGCTCAACGAGATTGCATCATGTCTCACCGGGTATAGCGATAAGCAGTTCATCACGTCGCATTTACAAATTTAAATCTCAAAAGGGAAGTCTTGTCTTTTCCCTTCCCCCCAATCCATGAAAACATGGGATTTATCACCATTAAAGGAATTATATGCCCAATTTACTCAGTTTCTCTCTAAACTAAACCCTAACCTTTCCCCAAATTCATCAAGTTTAATCATTATTCCTTCAAGAAAATTCAAAAATTCAAGCTTCACCACTTAAGAAATATCAAGAAAGTTAATTCTCTTGCTGGATTAAAGCTTCAAGGTATGTTAAATGTTTATCCATGGGCCCTTTTCACCCATGGTGTCCAAGAAACTATTTTTATGTTTTAAATCATGAATTAACATTTTTACAATGAGTTATTTTCATAAAGCTTTTTGGAATTTTTACTATGTATGATGATTACAAGTGTTATTAGTTGGAAAGAATCCCTTACACATTTTGAAGCATGAAATTCCATGTTAAATCCCCAATGTATGGTTTCAATGTTATGATATTATTATTCCCATATGTTTCAATCATTCCCATGCTTAAGTTCATGAATATCAAGTGTTTGATAAAATACGTAAGAGATGAATTTCGAACAATGACTACTTATTATGCTTTTGAAGGTTTAGTATGTTTCTACAATTATTGTTATAGAGTCCTGGGGGTTTTGAATACCTAAAAACTTAGATGTTTACTTAGTCTCAATATTTTTAGAATGGTTTCAGATATATTTAAGTATTAGCAGTTCAGTCAGTTATCATACCTGTCAAACTTAGATCATTTGAATAATCTAAGTCAGTTCAGTTGAGAGTAGGATTTAGCACTGAGGAAACCCAGGGATGGGGGCTCACCTACCAGTTGAGGGTGTTCCCTTTAGTAGCATTCCATGAATTCCAAAACTACATAGCTAGCGTATGTTGAGATGTTAACCTACTAGTTAAGGGTAGACATATATCTCATTCGAGCACCTTCCAGTAGAGGGTGACTCTTTAGTCCTTCAGAACTTTACTTTAGTGGATCCAAGAAGTCATGTGTTAGTACCTGTGGCACAGTACTAACACTCTTCCAACTGGGGTCACAGGTTGAACCCCAAATTAGCTCATATTGGGGCATGTCAGTTAGATGATAGCTCCCATAGTCTCAGTTCTGTATCTTAGTTCAAAGTTCAGTTTCTAGTTTTCTTGATGATATCATATAGTTATCAGTTATTTAGGCTTAGAATTTTAGTTTACAGACTATTTTAGTAACATGTTATATACTTGGTCATGCATTCTCAGATTTTACAGCTTTCACGCATATTATGAATCAGTTATCTCATGCTATACATTCAGCCAGTTATTATTCATGTACATGAGCCCATGAATATAAGCCTAACCTCATTTAGAATACCAGTACATTCAAAGTACTAACCACATACTTTTTTTCTTGCTCTATAATGTCACATATCATACGTTCGGTCGCTCAGGTTCCCGACCGCAACTAGACATTCCAGTGCATCAGTAGTAGTAGTCATGGTGAGTATTTATCTATCTAGGATATGGTTGTTTATCTCATATTTATTCAGTTTTTCAGTATTTTATTTTAGTTAGAAAGATTGAGTTAGTTGGGGCCTGTCCTATCAACTCTTATTCAGTCAGTTTAGAGGCTTTCGAACACATTTCAGATAACCAGTTAGTTGTCAGTTTTCAACATTTTTGCTTATGTTTTAGATTTGTGGATTTCAGTTATATTGTTTTTAGTATTTATACCTTATGGTATATTCAGTTGTTTCCGCACATGTTCCTTTATTATCAGTATTGTTTAGTGCCCACAGCAGGTGCCAGGTCATGGGTTAGCTTGTGGTCACTTATGACTGTAAGCACTGTACGGCGTCTAGGGTGTACTCTCGTGGCATTTCAAACTTGATATCAGAGCCTAAGGTCTTAAAGTGTCCCAGAAAGTCTTAAAATTGTGTTGAGTAGAGTCTTGTGCATGGGTGTGAAGCGCCCCATACTTATGGACAAGAGGCTACAAGATGTTTTAGGAAAAGTTTCCCTTTTTCAAGTATTCATATTGTGCGAATGAGCATGAGCTCAATTCAAACTTTCTTTCTAATTCAATCTTCTTTCCATTTACAGAACATGTCGATCAAAAAGACTAATTAAAGAAGAAACGAGAATCAGCCTGCACCTTCGCCTATTATGGAAGATCCCCTAAATGAGCATGTCTCCCATACTGAATTTAGAGCTGCATTAACTACTTTAGCTCACTCAGTAGAAGCTCTGAATAATCAAGAGGTTGCTATCCCAGCCGTTCCAATGGATAATACTATCACAGCTATGACTCGAGACTTTACCCGAATGAACCTTCCTCTCTTTTTGGAATCCAAGTCTAATGAAGATCATAGGAGTTATTTGATATGTATCAGAAGGTAACTGATATTATTGGTGTGACTTTTAGTGAGAGTGTAGATCTAGGTTATTACCAGTTGCAGGATATTGCTCACAACAGGTTTATGCAGTGGAAGGGAAATAGAGGCACAGATACAGGGCATATTTAATGGGAGGAGTTTGCTACTGCCTTTCAAGATAGGTTTTTTACCTTGGAGTTAATAGAGGATAAGGTGCAGGATTTTATCAATTTGAAGTAGGGGAACTTGAGTATGAAAGAGTATTTTCATAAGTTAACTCAACTAGCCAGGTATGCTCCTAACGTGGAGTCTGATGACATGTTTAAGATGAGTAAGTTTGTCTCCAGTGTAGCTGATAGCATGGTAAAGGAGTGTAGTATCGCGATGCTGATTAAGGTGATGGACTTTTCTAGGTTGATGGTCCATGCTCAATAGATGAGGACTAAAAGTTTAAGGAAATAAAAATGGAGAATAAGAGAGCCAGAACAGGTAACTTCAGGTTTTCTCAGCCAAGGTTGGAGTGTAGTAACCATCATCAATTTCATCAGAAATATTCAGCCCCAGATCTGTCTTCATCTAGTGCGCCAGTGCCAAAGTTCAGGAATGATAATCGGGATAGGGCACCAGTCCCTAAGCCCCAGGAAAGTGTAAACAGTGGTCGTACAAATCCTCTTTGCCAGAATTACAGTAGAAACCATCAGGGTATGTGTAGAGCTGGCAGTGATATATACTTTGGGTTTGTCAAGCCATGCCATAGAGTCAGAGATTTCCAAAAGAGTGGTCAGTAGAGTCAGTCTAGTCATCCCCTAGTTCTATCCAGTCGCCCGACTCAGCGTGGTGCCACTTCCAGCGCAACCAGTGGGAAGCGCCTAAATAGATTGTATGAAATTGAGTCCTGAAAGGATTAGAAAATTTCTCTTGATGTGGTTACTTGTACGTTACAGGTCTTTTATTTACATATTTATGCTTTGTTAGATCCTAGAGCTTCCCTTTTTTTGTAACCCCTACATAACTGTTAATTTTGGTGTCAGTCCTAAGACTTTGGTAGAATCCTTCTCAGTGTTCACTCTAGTAGGTGTCTCTATTGTAGCCAGGCAGGTATACAGGAACTATCCGGTCACAATATCCCAAAAAGTCACTTTAGTCGATTTTGTGGAGTTAGAGATGACTGATTTTGATGTCATTCTTGAAATGGATTGGCTTCACTCATGTTATGCTTCAGTTGAATATAGAAATAGATTTTTTCATTGTTAGTTTTCGAATGAATCACTCCTTGGATGGAGGGGTATTACTTTAGTACTTAAGGGTCAACTTATTTTGTACCTTAACGCGAGAAAAATAATATCCAAGGGGTATATTTACCATATTGTTCGAGTCAAAGAATCTAGTTTAGAGGCTCCCAGTGTCAACTTGGTTTTAGTAGTAAGGGAATATCCAGATGTATTTCCTTAATATCTTCTCGAAGTTCCTCCTGAAAGGGAAATTGACTTTGGAATAGACCTTCTTCAAGATACCCAGCCTATATATATTTCGCCCTATAGAATGGCTTCATCAGAGCTTAGAGAGTTAAATGAATAGTTGTAAGATCTCTTATATAAGGGATTCATCAGGCCCGATGTTTCCCCATAGGGCGCTCCAGTCCTTTTCATGCAAAAGAAAGATGGTTCTCTCAGAATGTCCATTGATTACCATTAGTTGAACAAATTCACCATCAAGAATAAGTACCCACTCCCTAGAATTGATGACTTGTTTGACTAACTTTAGGGTGCTAGTTATTTCTCTAAGATAGACCTCAGATACGGCTATCATCAGCTCAAAGTCAGAGAAAGTGACATTTGAAAATAGCTTTCAGATCTCTGTATGGTCACTTTGAATTCCTAGTCATGTACTTTGGTCTAAAAAATTCCCCAAAAACTTTCATGGACTTATGACTAGATTGTTCAAGTAGTACTTGGACATATTCGTCATAGTCTTCATTGATGATATTCTAGTCTATTCTCGTAATTAAAATAATCATACATACCACATCAGAATAGTATTGCAGACTCTTAGAGTCAATCAAATTATTCACCAAATTCAATAAGTGTGAGTTCTATCTAAAATTAGTATCTTTACTTGGACATATTATTTTTGATGAGGGAATTAGAGTTGACCCTCAAAAGACCGAAATAGTGAGAAACTGGACCAGACCTATTTCTCCATCAGATATTAAGAGTTTTTTGGGTTTGGCAGGCTATTACAGATGGTTTGTTGATGGGTTTTCATATATTGCATCCCCTATGTCCAGATTAACTTAGAAGAAAGTCAAGTTTCAGTGGTCAAATTCCTGTGAGAAGAGTTTTCAGGAGTGGAAGACTCGACTTACCTCAGCCCCAGTTTTAAACTTTCCAGATGGCTTAAATGGGTTTGTTGTTTACTGTGATGCTTCCGACATTAGTTTGGGTTGTGTTTTGATACAGAGAGGTAAGGTCATAGCCTATGCCTCTAGACAGATTAAGCCTCATGAAAAGAATTATCATACCTACTATCTTGAGTTAGCATTTGTTGTGTTTGCCTTGAAAATTTGTAGGCATTATCTATATGAGGTGCATGTTGATGTGTTTATGGACTATATAAGTTTGCAGTATGTGTTTTTCCAGAGAGAGTTAAATCTCCATCAGAGCAGGTGGTTAGAATTATTAAACGACTATGATATGAGTGTTTTGTATCATCTGGGAAAGGAAAATATAGTGGTATATACCCTTAGTAGTTTGTCTACGGGTAGTGTTGCTCATGTGGAGGATGATAAAAAGAAGTTGGTTCAGGAGGTTCATCAGTTGGCTAGATTAGGTGTTCGTTTGGTTGACTCAGGTGAGGTTAGTGTCTGGGTTCAGAATAGTTTGGAATCTTCTTTAGTGGTCGAAGTGAAAGAAAAGAAAGATAGGAACCCCAGTCTAGTTAAGTTAAAGGAGCTAGTTAGAGATTAGAAAGTAGAGGTTTTCTCCCAAAGGGAATATGGTGTATTACATTGCCAGGGTAGACTATGTGTGATGTTTGTTGATGGATTGAGATAGAAAATTCTTGCAGAAGCATATCGTGCACATTACTCTATTCACCTAGGAGCCACTAAGATGTATCGTGATTTATGAGAAATCTATTGGTGGAGTGGCTTGAAGAGAGGTATTGCAGAGTTTGTAGCGAAATGTGCTAATTATCAGAAGGTTAAGGTTGACCACCAAAGGACTAGTTTCACTATGCAGGATTTCAACATACCCACATAGAAGTCGGAAGAGGTGAACATATATTTTTTGATAGGGTTGCCTTTCTTTTACGTCGCCAGCATGATTCAATTTGGGTTATTGAGGACAGAATGAGAAAATCAGCCCATTTCTTGCCAGTCCATATTTTTTTTTAAGACAAAGATTATGCCAAGATCTATATTAGAGAGTTGATTAGGTCGCATAGACTCCCCTTTTCCATCATTTCAGATAGAGGTACTCAATTTGCATCTCAATTTTGGAAAGCTTTTCAGAAGGGTCTTCATACCCAAGTTTATCTCAATACAACCTTTTACCCTCGGAAAGATGGTCAACCAGAGAGGGACATTCATACCATAGAGGACATGTTAAGATCTTGTGTTATCGACTTTAAGGGCAGTTGGGATGATCACTTGCCATTGATTGAGCTTGCTTACAACAACAATTATCATTCTGGTATTCAGATGGCTCAATATTAGGCTCTTTATGAGAGGAGATATAGTTATCCTATTGGTTGGCTTGAGATAGGTAAGACCGTGTTGATAGGGCTAGACTCAGTATTTGATGCATTGGAGAAAGTTCAGCTAATCAGAGAGAGGCTTAAGACATCCCAAAGCCGTCAGAAATCCTATGTAGATGTGTATTGGAGAGATCTTGAGTTTGTAATTAGAGACTTGGTTTATTTGAAAATCTGCCCCATAAAGAGAGTGAAGAGATTTGGCAAGAAGGTGAAGCTCATTCCCCGATATGTTGGCCCTTATAGAGTCTTGAGTCGCTATGGAAAGGTAGCTTATGAGCTTGAGTTGCTTGTATATTTGGCATCAGTGTATCCAGTATTTATGTTTCTTTATTAAAGAAATAAATTGGAAATCCATCTGTAGTAGTCCCTTTAGAAAGTACGGCATTCGGAACAACCTTTGTTATGAAGAAATCCCAGTTGAAATCCTTGATCATCAAATTCAGAGACTGAGGAACAAAGAAGTTCCCTTGGTCAAAGTTCTTTGGCAGAATCAGTCCGTCGAGGGTGCCACTCGGGAAGCAGAAGTAGACATGCGTACCAAGTACCCTTATCTTTTCTTCGTAAACTCAAACTTAGTTTAAGGTAATAGTTTTTCTTAGATTTTCTCTTTTCCATTCTTAGTACCATCCATATAATCATCTTCCTGTTATTACATGTATTAACGAATTAGTTCAGTCATGTATCATGTTTTAGCCTCAGTCATGTAAATATGTTTATAGTTATGCATGTTCAGTATGTGATTTTCGTTCCCTCAGTATCCTCATCTTAATTAGTCTCATTCAAGGATCAATGTTCCCAATGGGGAGATATTATAATACCCCAAATTAGTCTTAGCTCAGTTCTGCCTATATTGCATGCACAAGAGGCTTAAAACCTGATAATTTAGCTAAGTGTTTAAGAATTAGTTTTATTTTTGGCCTCTTAACTTAGACGGTTTTTAAAGTGACCTTCCCGACCCCTAGATGATGGTTTCTAAGTAATTCATGTTCAGTGGTGTAAGTAGCATATCTCGGGGAAGCTTCATATTTTAATGATGAGGATTGAGGCATGTTTAGATTTTTATTCCAGTAGCTCAATGAGATTGCATCGTGTTGCACCGGGTATAGCGATAAGGGGTTCACCGCATTGCGGTAATGCTCAATTTGGCCTTCCATTTACAAAGTGAAATCCCAAAGGGGAAGTCTTGCCTTTTCCCATCACCCTAATCCGTGAAAACACAAGATTTATCATCAGTTAAGGCACTATATGCCCAATTTCCTCAATTTCTCTCTAAAATAAACCCTAACCTTTCCCCAAATTCATTAAGTTCAATTATTAGTCCTTTGAGAAAATTCAAGAATTCAAGCCTCACCACCCAAGAACTATCAAAAAAGTTAATTCTCTTTCAAGATTAAAGCATTAAGGTAAGTTAAATATTCATCCATGGTACCTTTTCACCCATGGTGTCAAAAAACCTATATTTATATTTTAAATCATGAATTTACATGTATACAATGAGTTATTTTCATAAAGCTTTTAGGAATTTTGATTATGCATTATGAATACAAGTGTTGTATGTTGGAAAGAAGCCCTTACATGTTTTGAAGCATGAAATTCGATATTAAATCCCCAATGTATGGTTCTAATCTTATGATATTGTTATTCCCACATGTTACAATTATTCCCATCTTAAATTCATGAATTTCTAGTGTTTGATGAAATGCCTAAGAGATAAATTTTGAACATTGACTACTTATTATGCTTTTGAAGCTTTAGTATGTTTCTACTGTTAATATTATCGAGTCTTGGGGGTTATGAATACCCAAAAACTTAGTTGTTTACTTAGTATCAGTAGTTTCAAAATGGTTTCGGATATATTTGAGTAGTACCAGTTCAGTCAGTTATCATACCAGTCAAACTTAGATTAGTTGAGTAATCCGAGTCAGATTAGTTGGGAGTAGGATTTAGCACTGAGAGAACCCAGGTGTAGGGGCTCAGCTTCTAGTTGAGGGTGTGACCTTTTGTAGTAGCCCCTACATTCCAAAACTATGTGGCTAGTGTATATTGAGATGTTAACCTGTCTGTTGAGGGTTAACATACATCTAACTAAAGCACCTACCAGTAGAGGGTGACTCTTTAGTCTTTCGTAACTTCAATTTAGTAGATCTACGCAGCCATGTGTTAGTACCTGTGGCACGGTAATGACACCCTTCCAACTAGGGTCACAGGTTGAACCCTAAATTAGTTGATATTGGGGCATGTCGATTATATGATAGCTCTCACCGTCTAAGTTTCGTAGTTCACTTTCAAATTTGCTTTACCATAGCATATAGTTATCAGTTATTCAGTCTCACTATTTTAGTTTATAGACTATTTCAGTATCATATTATATGCTTGGTCATACATTCACAGATTTTATAGCTTTCATGCGTACTATGCTTCAGTTATCTCATGTTGTTTATTCAGTCAGTTATTATTCATGCACATGAGCCCATGCATATCAGCCTAACATAATTTATCATATCCAGTACATTCAAATTACTTACCACATACTCGTTTCTTGTGCTATGATGTCACATATCTTAGGTTTGGGTGCTCAGGTTCCCGACCGCACCTAGACATTTCAGTGCATTAGCAGCAGTAGTCATTGTGAGTCCTCATCTATCAAGGATATGGTTGTTTATCTCTGATTTATTTAGTTGTTCAGTAATTTAATTCAATTAGACAGTTTGAGTTATTGTGGCTTGGCCCATCAACTCTTATTTAGTCAGTTTAGAGGCTTTCAAACATATTTTAGACAATCAGTTAGTTGTCAGTTTTACCAGTCAGTTTTTACCATTTTTGCTTATGTTTTTTATTTGTGGATTTTAGTTGTATTGTTTCTAGTATTTAAACATTATGGCATATTCAGTTATTTTTGCATATGTTCCTTTATTATCAGTATTGTTCAGCACCATAATAGGTACCAGCTCATGGGTTAGCTTGTGGTCTTTTGTGACCATAAGGACTATGTGGCATCCAAGGTGTACTCCCGAGTCATTACACTAATTTCCTAGACTCTAATTATATGTATCCCCAAATTAATACTAGAAAATCCAAAAAGAAACATTAGTGTTAATACAATTCTCCCCCCTCCACGCTCTCCCCCATTTTTATTTTCTTTTAATATCAGTTTGAATTTAACAAGTATCTATTATTTTGAATTAACTTAATTGCCACTCATATTGTTCCTCGTGGATTCAACCCTGACTCTAAAGTTGGGTAAATATATTGATGATGTCTTTCTTTTACTAAAATTGATGTATAAGTTGAGCTTTATCTATGGGTGGTGATTTTACCACTCATTTACACTCAACATTCATGCATATTACCTAGTTTTGAATTAATAAATGAGACATAATTGTGATTAAATGTACTAATATCCATATTTTCCAGGCACATAGTGCAGATAAAGACCTGGAGAGAAATGGCCTCAGTTACCACAATCGCTGTCTGAGGACTACGATTGCGGTCAGCCAAGCAGTTCAACAAACTGTGATCGTGTGAGCCGATCACGGGAGCGGCATAGCCTCTGCGATCACAGCCTAGGGGAAGAGTGCAGCCCAAGGGCAGAAAAGGAAATGAACGTGGCTGATCTAAAATTTGACAAAAGAAAGACTCAAACCCTAATCCATCATATTCTATCTTCCCCAATTTTGAGAAATTATTCAGGGTTTCTAGCCTCCATTCTTGGAAAAGAAAACATTGTATAAATTTTGGGTGAAGAATATTTTAAAGTCACTTCCCAGTGAAGAATTAGTGAAATCACATTGAAGATTTGTTGGATCTCATAGTTTGGAGTAACATTCACTATGATTTTCTCAAGTCAAATCAATGGAGATTTTGGGTAAAGTTATTTCTTATTTATCTTATGAGTAACTAGTTTTTCCTCTTGGGAATATGCTAGAATACAGTGTAAATATATGTGGGATATGTTTTGTTTGTGCATTTACAAGTTTATGGTGTTGGATTCTACTATTGCTTGAGTAAATTGACTGGGATTTATGGGGGGAATCCCCAAAATACCCAAATGCATTTGATTGATAAAAATTCTATGCTCTTGAATGCTCAAACTATCCTTGAAAGAGGGGTTTGGGTAAACTTTTGGGAACCACATCATCCTTGAAAGAGGGATATGGGAACCAAGGCAATAATAGATAATTTATGAGCACAGCTGACTAATCTTAACTATCTTAGACATAAGGGTGATTGTGAAGTTGACTATACTTAAGGAATCACCCTAGAAATAGGGGGTGTTTAATTGAGCTATTAGGTGGTTTCGATTGAAGCACACATTGGGTTCTCGAAAGGGCCAATGAATTACACCCTTAGGGTTTAATGGACAAACTAGCCTCAACGATTTCTAACCTAGCCTACCACATCACCAACACTTAGAATTTGCATCAAATTATTACACACTCATGCATATGTTTCCCCTAGGAAAGCATAATCCTTAGATCATTGCCTAATTTCCTAGACTCTAATTATTTGTAGCCCCGAATTAATACTAGAAAATCCCAAAAAGAAATATTAGTGTTAATACCGATCTCACCCCCCATTTTTATCTTTTTGTAATATCGGTTTGAATTTAACAAGTATCCATTATTTCAAATTAACTTAATTTCCACACACATTGTAGCTCGTGGATTCAACCCCAACACTCAAGTTGGGTAAATATATTAATAAAGACTGTCTTGCACTTAAATTGATGTGTAAGTTAAGTGCTATTGATGAGTGGTGATTTTACCATTCATTTGCACTCAACATTCATGCACATTACCAAGTTTTGAATGAATAAATGAGACATAATTGTGATTAAATACACTAATATCCATATTTTGTAGGCAAAGAGTTGATGAGATAGAAAGATATAAATTGGAGCTAAAAATTATCAAAAGGAAGCAAGAAAGTGCAAATGAAGACCAGGAGCGGAAATGGCCTCTGTTACCGCTGTCACGGTCTGAAGACTGCGATCGTGGTCAATCATATAGGTCAACAAGCTGGAATCATAGGAGCCAATCGCGATTGCAACATAGCCTCTACGATTGCGGCATAGCGGAAGATCGCAACCTAAGGGCAGAAAAAGGAAATGCACGTTGCTGGTCCCAAATTTGACAAAAGGAAGACTCAAACCCTTATCTATTATATTCTATCTTTCCCAATTTTGAGTTATTGCTCTAGGTTTTGTAGCTTTCATTCTTGGAAAATAAAACATTGTATAAATTTTGGGTGAAGAATATTTGGGAGTCACTTCCAAGTGAAGAATTAGTGAACTCCCATTGAAGATTTGTTGGATCTTATAGTTTGAAGTAAGATTCACTTAGATTTTCTCAAATCAAATCAATGGATATTTTGGGTAAAGTATTTACTTATTTATCTTATGAGTAACGAGTTTTTCCTCTTAGGATTCTACTTGAATAGGGTGTAAATATGTGGAGGGTGTGATTTATTTGTGCATTTACTTGTTTGTGGTGTTAGATTCTACTATTTCTTGAGTAAATTGATTGGGATTTATGGATGAAAACAAATGGGTTTAATGGATAAAAACCCTAAGCTCTTAAAATCTCAATCCATCCTTGAAAGAGGAGTTTGGATGAAATTTAAGGACCCACATCATCCTAGAAAGAGGGATGTGGGAATAAAGGAAATAATAGACAATTTATGAGCATAGCTGACTAATCTTTACTATCTTAAACATAAGAGTGATTGTGAAGTTGACTATACTTAAGGAACCATCCTAGAAATTAGGGTGTTTGATTGATGTATTAGGTGGTTTCGATTGAAGCACTCATTAGGTACTCAAAAGGGTCAATGATTTACACCCTTGGTGTTTTGTTAAAAACCTAGCCTCAAGGATTTCTAAACTAGACTACCACATCACCAACATTTAGAATTTGCATCAAATTATCACAAACTCAGGCATATGTTGACCCTAGGAACGCATAATCCCATGATCCATGCCTAATTCCCTAGACTCTAATTATTTGTAACCCCAAATTAATACTATAAAGTCCAAAAAGAAACATTAGTGTTAACACTGTTCTCACCTCCCATTTTTATATTTTTGTAATATCGGTTTGGATTTAACAAGTATCCATTATTTTGAATTAACTTGGTTGCCACTCTTATGGTTCCTCGTGGATTTGACACCGAATCCAAAGTTTGGTAAATATATTAACAATGACTACTTTTCACTTAAACTGATGTGTAAATTAGGCGTTATAAAAAAATAGCATCATTGTCGGGGAACAATTTAGCGTATTGAGCTAGTTTGGAATTCTAGATTACTTGCTTGAATTCAAACTTTTAAATACTTATTTGTTGTTTTCTTTTATTTCTTATGTTAGGTAGATTTTTGGTTTTTCTTTACTTTTCTCTATGGCATCTACTGATAAATATGATTTTTGCAGTTGGAAGTTCTATTTTAAAGGTCAATGTCCATATTATGATGAACCACAATTTGGAAGAGATTGCACAAATGCTCCCTGGAGAGAGATAAGAACACCATCTCGATCCTATTGGGAGTATGCTTGTTATTTATGTGGTGGTCTAGATGGATATTGGAGCGATTTCCCAAATTCCCCTACCCATTATTATGCTAACCTAGTTGGTAGTTCTTCTTATGTGTTTGATAGGTCTTATGAGGAGAAGAAGGATGAGAAAAATACTGGTACCAATAGTTTTGAAGCAATGCTTCAAACTATTTTGGATCCGGTAACTACATTGGGGGAGAATATGCAAGACATATGCTAATCCAATGAGGCATTTGGAAGGGAGATTGTCAAGATAGAGAAAGTAGGCATGGAGATAAAACTTGCAAAACCACTGCCTTTCCCATTTCCTAAAAGGAGGCTAATCAAGAAGAGAAACCAAGCTATGATGATGATCTTGGTAGTGAAGAATCCTCGGTGATTTCCCAATAAACCGAATCAAATAAGGATGAAGATGCTAAAATAAAGGGAATGGTACTAGAGACGAAAAAATAATAAAAGCCAACCTCTTATGACGACACTAGTTTATTTCGGGGTGAAGGAGCTATGAAGGATGAAATTCTAGAAATAGGGGTTAGACCTCATTCTAACCACTTCTCAACATTGTATTTAGAGGATGTGAGGAGAGTCCATCTACCTAGGAAAATGGTTGTTTGTGGGGAGAAGGAGGAACATCTCTACATCATGGGATCTTAAACTCCAAATGAGCACATGGAAACCCCTCCATCAAAGGCCATGGAACTCAACTTCCAATGTATAATTAGTGTCCTATTGATATCCTCACCTTTGACCAAGGAGCCAACCAGAAAATTTGATGTGAAATTGGGTAAAAGTTTTAAGTCATCAAAATAGTGAGATAAAAGCTCTCTCATCACCTCCTCGCTTCTTTCGAGTTTCATCTTAGAAGATATGAATCTTCTATCCCTCTTCCTCTCATTACATAGTGAATAAAAGTTGGGACAGAGATTCAAATCTTCAAAGTGTAAACACAAAAGGAAGTGTAGGAGACGCAATGTTAAGATGTTAAACTAAGCGCTCAATGGGATTCACTCTATCAATCCATGAAAAGTGGCACATATCCTTTTATTTTATGCCTGATAGAGTAGATTTTATTTTTGTATTTATTTATTTATAATCCATGAAAAGGTGGTGCTAAGAGAGTGTTGATTAAAAGTTAAAAAGGGAATATGTGGAATTGTCATGTTAGGAATGAATAGAGGAGTGAAAGAGACCTGTCTACGCAATCGCAGAGGCCACGTGCCCACGATCGGGGAACTAGGACCGTAATTGCGACCGACTCAGCTTATATGACCATTCGACTGCCATTTCTTCACACTCACCCTTCTCAAAATTCACTCAAATTCTCTCTATTTTAGGAATTGTGTAGAGCATCCAAGTGTTCATTTCAATATCATAGCATCATCTTATTTGGTATGTTGTCTCGACTCCCTTGTTTTCATAGTAATTTTATGCTTAGAACTTGCAGTTTATGGAAAGGCTTGAAATAGTGTTTTTGACAAAATCTATACTTGTTTTTTAGTATTGTGGTGATTAGCTATTGTAGTTGGTGTACACACCTATGGGGAAGTCTTGAATACCCTAATTTAGATCTATGTTCTTAGAACTTAGTGTGTACACCATCTGTTCAATTCAATGCCCCATTGAGTTCAATGTGAATTCCTTTAAGTTTAGGGCTATAATCATGCATTATGGGGTTAAGTTCTATGATTATGATGTTGAGGTGCCTAGATGGAATACAAGTTTGGGGTTAAAATTGTGTATTTTGAGGGATGTGAAGAACTGTCAACTATGGTCTCAGGCTATGCGATCGCCATACTTGAAGGCGGTTGTCTACAACAGCTAAAATTTCTGCACACCCATTTCTCATTCCCTAACCTTCTACAACACTACCACATGAGCTTAGAAAATTAATCTAGAATGATTTTGGTGTGATAATTCTAATGATGGTGTGGATTGTAATGTTACGGGTACTAAGCTGTAAGGATGGGAGATTTTAACAACACCAGGTTCATGGACTCCGAATGCCAAAACCTCTACTACATTGTCTTCCAAGGACAAAATTACTCTCGAAAATAGGTATTTACCTTGATAAAGTGGAGGAGAAGTTCCCAGTATTCCATACCCAACTCAGTACTACCGGGTGGATGTGTTTTACCCTGGACCCCTACTATGCCAGTGAACATTGGGTGCGTGAGTTTTATGCGATCCTTAGCTTAGTTTCTATTACAAACCTAGTGATCACGATTTAAGGTAAGCAAGTTAACTTCTGAGAAGAATTGATTAATGATATATATGGGCTCCTAGATACTGACATGGGGCAGTTCCAAGAAAAAGCATGCGATCCAGGGACCTGGATGGCCAACATATTATGCGAGGGAAAAGAAGTTATCTGGGCCACCATTAAGAAAGATATTTTAAGGAATGACTTCATAGTTGAGGCCAGGATTTAGCTGAGTATTATCTGCAATAGAGTGTCGCCATGTACTCATATGACTATTGTCATAGATTTGCGACCACGGATGGTGGCTTGCATCCTCTCTGACATTACTCTAAACGTGGGCGAGATTGTGCTCTCGGAGTGGTGTCACTTCAAGAACCAAGGAGGTACATTTTTTCTCTTTCCTCTGCTTACATTGAGCTTTATAAAAGGGCAGAGGTAGAGGAGTATGTTGCAGATACCTGGGTGCTCCCAGGACCCTACATCTTTCCACTCAAATTCTGGGGTAAGGGTGCCCCTAGTTAGAGCAAAAAAAAGGAAAATAGACTTATGCAAGTACACCCAGGAGGACACAGACTCTTATAGGCCTTTGTCAGCCAACCTCCTCGATGACAACTTAGGTTAGATTTGGGTAGTTAGGGAGCTATTGTCCAGATTGCCTCAAGGACTGGGATAGCCCTCCACCACACGCCATTCATATACAGATAGTCAGATTATGAGATATACCGGGAGGAGCAAAAGAAGCAAGGATCCATAGTTGACATCTTAGAGAGAGATTATTCATCCTTGGCTTCATCACACAGGGACCTCGGGGAATTATACGAGAAGATGATGAAGAGAGAGAAGAAAAGAGATAAATTTTTTAAAAAATTATGGAAAGGGGTAAAGGGCATCTTCAAGGTGCTCAAACCCAATGATCAAATTCCTTCGTGTAGGTTGGAGAGTGATGATGAGGCCCTTGCAGATTGGTCGGATGATGATGCCGGTGGTGATGGTGCAGAGTTAGTAGGAGAGGATATATCCCGATACAGAATCAGGAAGACCCATTTTACCCTTGTTTTATTGCATATGCACTAAGGACACTACTTGCCTTTTAGTGGGGGTGCCCCCGGATTTATATTGTTCTGATATATTCCTGGATATCTTTATGTTGGAGGATTTTTTGTTTTGTTGTGGGATGCTATATTTGGGCACTCTGATGGTGGCCATATTATTATGGATTATCATGTGGTTTTTGTTTTAATTTTCTTTTTACTTTAGTTTTATTTTGATTGTGGCGATGTGTGATGAGATTTGCCCTATGATAGATTGAGTGACAACATTCTTAAGGGTAAAGCATCATGTTTGGGTTTTGAACCATAGATGCATGGGAATTTTGAGTACCTATGGCATCAAATGTCATAAATGCAAGGGAAGTCTGAGAACCTGTGGCATTATAAATTGTTAATTTGCGATCACATTTTACTTCTTTGGCGAAGTTTGAGTAGCCATGCTGTTAGTTTGCTCATATTAATAAAAAATATGAGGCTAAGACTTTGGTTGTAGCCATAAGTTGGCAAATTGAGCGTGGTGCTAATGTAAAACGAAAAACCCCTCCATCTAAAAATTTTCATAAAAACTCAAGGGGCATGGACGTGAGAAACTTTGTAACAAAACTTTCTCTCTTTTTTGTGGCTCCGTAAATTTTTGAATTGTGAATAATGATAGATATTCCAATTTTGTCTCAAATGGGAGGGGAAAATGATACTCCTTGGATTTTGCATGCCATATGTGGAGAGTAAATTGTGTTCATCTCTTCCAGACTTGTGTTATCTAGAACTTTCCCTATTAGTCTTTCAAATGAAATGCCTAAGTTCCCAAGCATTGAAAATAAATGAATCGAAAAAGAATGGTCAAACAAAGGAAAGAATTGCATGAAAATTGCAAGAAAAAGAAATAGAAGAAAATGGGTGAACAAAGGAAGCAAAAAAGTAGGCATATGAAAAAAGAAAAGATCAAAGTGGAGTGGCCCGTAATCAAAAAGACGGATTAAATAATGTGATGTAGATGTTCAAGGAAGGGTGTAGCCATATTTTCCCAAATGTTATCCTACCCTAACCCAAATCTACGTTACAAACTCAAAAATTTTGAGATCTTCAACCATTTATTTTCATTGTAGTGGCGATTGAAAATAGGGGCAAGCCTATGATATGACACTTGTTAATATAGAGAGTTCTTTTGTGAGAGAGAGAGAGATTTTGCACGTAAATTCATATTTATATACTTGGTAGCTTGGTGTGAGAAATTTTCTTTCTTGTAAGGAGGCATGTGAATAAGTTGAGGTTGGTGATTTTGTCACCTTTCGAGAAATTAGTAATATAAAGTATAGCCTAGTTTTGGTCAAAAGTGAGTCACTTCGAGAGTAAGGGTTTTTGTTTCTTGGTTACTCTTAAAATTCTTGTGCAACCTTAGATATTGCATTTTATTTTGAAGGGTGTACTGAAAATAGCTTAGCCAAGTGCAATGAACTACTTGTGGTAGTGACTAAGCCTGAAGTCATCAAGATCTTTAAGGCATAAAGTTTGGGCATAGATAATTATTGTCTTATGGTAAGATGGAGTGTTGCTTGACGACAACCAAAAGCTTTAAGTTGGGGGTGTTGATGAGTGGTGATTTTACCACTCATTTGCACTCAACATTCATTCAAACTACCTAGTTTTGAATGAATAAATGAGACATAATTATGATTAAATGCACTAATATCCACATTTTGTAGGCATAGAGTTGATGAGATAGAAAGATTTGGATTGGAGCTGAAAATGATCAAAAGAAAACAAGAAAGTGCAGATGAAGACCTAGAGCAGAAATGGTCTCAGTTACCATGGTTGCGGTCTAAGAATTCTGATCGCGATCAGTCAAGCAGGTCAACAAGGTGCGATCACGGTAGCTGATCATGATCGCGGCATAGCCTCTGCGATCGCGGCCTAGCAGAAGAGTGGTGCCCAAGGGCAGAAAAGGAAATGCACGTAGCTGGTCCAAAATTTGACAATAGAAAGACTCAAACCCTAATCCATCATATTCTATATTCCCTAATTTTGAGACATTGTTCTAGAATTTGTATCCTCCATTCTTGGACAAGAAAGGGCCAATGAGTGACACCCTTGGGGTTTTCTTGACAAACTAGCCTCAAGGATTTATAACCTAGCCTACCACATCACCAACACTTAGAATTTGCATCGAATTATTACACACTCATGCATATGTTGCCCCTAGGAAATCATAATCCCAATATCCATTCCTAATTGCCTAGACTCTAATTATTCATTGCCCTAAATTAATACTAGAAAATTTCAAAAAGAAACATTAGTGTTAATACCGTTCTCACCCTCCATTTTTAAATTTTTGTAATATCGGTTTGAATTTAACAATTATCCATTATTTTTAATTAAGTTGATTGCCACTCATACTGTTCCTTATGGATTCGACCCTTACTCTAATGTTGGGTAAATATATTAACGATGATCCCCTTGCACTTAAATTGATGTGTAAGTTGATGAGTGGTGAGTTTATCACTCATTTGCACTCAACATTCATGCACACTACTATGATTGGAATGTATAAGTGAGACATATTTTTGCTTAAATGCACTAATTCCCATATTTTACAGGTATACAAATACTGAGACACAAAGAGGAAAAATAAGCTAAATAGGATCAAAGTGGGATAAGAAATACAAATGCTGGAAAACCTGTGAAGATTGGTCCTTAGGTACTGCGATCATGTATTGGCCACCGCGATTGTGGATTGGCCACCGCAATTGTGGTAAGTAAAGAAGTCAGCAAGCTGCGTTCTCTTGAAGAACTCATTGATTAAGGAGTCGCGATCATGATGGATCCACACGTCATTGTGGGATAGATGGATCTTCAGCCGAGGGAAAAGTTATAAAAGCACATAGCCGACCCCAAATTCCCATTTAAAAGCTCAAAACCCTCATTTTTGAGGAATCCATCATTCCACAACCCTACCTTCCATCCTTAGTCTAGGGTTTTTGCAAATTCTTGGAGCTTGTAGCTAAATTTGTACAAATTATGAGCTAAGAGGACATTAGAGTGACGTCCAGGTGGAGAATTGGAAAATCCCATTGAGGATTCATTAAAATTTAAAGTGTGGATTGCATTCTATTTACTTTTGATGAATCAATTTAATGGATATTTTTGTTTATTCTTGTTTATTATCATCATGAGTAACTAGTTATTCCTCCTGGGATTATGTTAGAATAGGGTGTAAGTTGTGTGGGTTATGATTCAGTTGTGCATATTTTTGTTTATTGGTGATGGGTTATTCTATTTCTTAATTAAATTTGTTGGATTTATAGGTGAAAGCCCCAGATACCCAAATGGGTTTGATGGATGAAAATCCCAAGCTCTTGAATGACTAAACCATCCTTGAAAGAGGGATTTGGGTGAACTTTAGAAACCTACATAAACCTAGAAAGAGGGATGTGGGAACCAAGGCAATAGTAGAAAATTATGGGCATAGTTTGGTAATTTTCACTATCTTAGAAATAAGGGTGATTATAAGGTTGACTATACCATGAGTATCATCCTAGAAATAGAGATACCCAGTTGAGGTGTTGGGCGGTTTTAATTGTTCCACTCGTTAGGTACTCGAAAGGGTCAATGGGTGACATCTCTGAGCATTATTAAAGAACTAGCCTCAAGGACTTTAAACCTAGCCTACCAAATCATCAATGACTAGAATTTTGCACTGATCCATCACATACCCATGCACAACTTACCCCTAGGATAGCGTAATCCCAAGTTCCATGCCTAATTAATTACACTCTAATTATTCTTAGTCTCATATTAGTCCCTTAGAAGCCAAATAATTACTCTCACATCAGGAAAAATTAAAAAACCCCAAACCATTTTGTACCATAGGTTTGAACCCTAGAAAACAACTTTTATTTTGAATTTACTCAATTGTCACTCACATTGTTCCTCGTGGATTTGAACCCGACTCTTAGTTAGGTAAATATATTAACAACGACCACCTTGCACTTAAATCGATATGTAAGTTGAGCGTTATCAAAAAATGGCATCATAGCCGGGGGAATAATTTGACGTATTGAGTTAGTTGGAATATTAGATTACTTGTTTTGATTCAAACTTGTAAATATTTTCTTTTTATTTTGTTTTATTTCTTGTGTTAGGTAGATTTCTTTATTTTTGTTTATATCATACTATGACATCTTGGAATAAAAGTGAGTTTGGTGGTTGGAAATCCTATCTTGACAATCCATGTCCATAATGAGGTGGAGCCCACTTTTGGCAAGATTATAGATATGCTCTCCGGAGAGAGATATGTGCACCATCTAAATCCTATGGGGAGTATAGATGATCTCTATGTGGTTGTCGACATGGACATTAGAGAGATTGCCCAAATGTTCCCTACCCCCGTTATGCTAACTCAGTTTCTAGTTCTTGTTATGATTTTGATAAGCCTTATGATAAAGAAAGGGAATAACGAAGAGCAAAAAATATTGGTGTTAAAGAAATGCTTCAACGTATCTTGGAATAGGTGAAATCAATGAAGTATGATTTACGACGTTGGAGTGATTGTCCAAATGCCTCCTCCCATTATTATTCTAACCGAAATGATAGTTCTTCTTATAGATTTGATAGGTCTTATGATAAAGAAAGGGAAGAACAAATCACGAGAAATAGTAAGCGTTAAAACAATGCTTTAACGTATCTTGGAATAAACAACAACGATGGAGGAGGAAGAAACTCTTACACTCCAATCTAACAAGGAATTTGAGGAGGAAACATTGAAGATAGAAGACATGGGCATGGAATTTAATCATTCAAACACAACAACCATGCCCACTTTTCTAAATAAGCTTGATATTGAAGAACCCTTATCGATTTCCCAACCAACCAAACCAAACATGATAGATGATGCCAAAAACAAAGAAATGGTACTAGAGTCCAAAGAACATGCCAAGAAAATCCCTTATGAAGAGTCTAGTCCATTTCGAGGTTAGGATACCAAAATGCTGACAACTTCAAAATTAGGAAAAAGACCTCATTCTACCTACTTCTCAACATTAAGCTCAGTGAAGTTGGTGACAATCAATCCACCCAAGCAAATGTTGAATGAGGGTAAGAATGAACTATTTCATTACATCCTGGAGTTTGTCTTTCCAAATGGGTATGCGATTGGGAAAGAAATTAAAAGACTCTAAGTGGAGGAATAAATGATAGTTAAAGAGGCATCGTGCCGCGATGTTAAATCAAGCACTTGATGGGATGCAACCCTTTATTTTAATATTAGAATCTTTATGTTTTTGGAATAAGTTATATAGTTTTGATGTTTTGTAGGTGCTTTGGACAGGTTGGAAGCTAAAAATAGGGGAAAACAAAGCTTGAGAAGTGTGGAAGCCCTGCAGAAAAATAGGGCAAATAGCAGAGTAGAATGCCTCAGGTACCGCGAGCGAGGTCAGAGAATCGTAATTGTACCACCGCGATCGTTCCACCTGTGTTGCGATCGCGATAGTTCACCCTGCCTGCTTATTGGTTATCATTCAGGGGGTCATGTTACCCTCCTTATTCTTTTGTGTTATATTGTAAGGTCACTACAAGTCCTTTAGTTGGGGGTGCGGCCCTACCCTTATGTGTATTCATTCATTTGCAATACTTGAACTTAGTTAACATGAAGCATAGAAATTATATGAATTGATTATTTTCATTTTTAGTTCACTTTTACTTTTAATAATGATGGTGGAAAATCCTTTCCCTATGTTGGATTAATTAATGACATTCTAAAGAGAAAAATATCGTGATTGAGTTTTGATCCACAAATCCAGGGAAAGTCTGAGTACCTGTGGCATTGTGGATTTGGGATTGCATTCATACCATTGGCGAAGTCTGATTAACTATATGGTTGGTATGACCTTATGAAGGCCAAATATGAGATCGAGACTTGGGTTGTTGCCACAGTTAGAAAATTATGCATGTTGCAAATGCAAAGCAAACACCCGCTCCATCATAAATGTTTGAAAAATCAAGGGCAGGATGTGAGCGACATTATAATAATTCTTTTTCTCTATTTGTGACTCCAAAATTTTGACTTGTGAAAATTGGTAGATACTCTATTTTTGTCTCTAGTTGGAGGGGCAATTGAGCCTCCTTGGCGAATTCGCATGTCATGTGTGGTGAGCTTATTTGTTTGAATCTTATGTATACTTGTACAATATAGGACTTTCCCCATTAGTCTCTCAAGGCTAATTTTGATAGTATTTGGTTAGGAAGATGATATTAGGCCATCTTTGCAATATTGGAAGTCCACTTTAGGCAAAAAATCCTACCCTAGAAAAGTGTTATCCCTAGTCACCCCCTTTGAGCCTTTATACCTTTCTTTGGATAACACATTTCAAGTCATGAGTCTTTCAATTCTTATCCCTCTTTTGAACTCTATCCTTCTTGGACTCAAAAATGCAGATTGAGGCTAAAAGCCTAAGTATGGGATGGTGAAGTTTGGAAGAAGTAACTTTGGGCCACGAGAATATAAGTTAGTGCCTAAGAGCTAAATTTTGAGAGCAAATGAATAGGTAAAAGAAGGGACCCAAGAAAGAAAAGAAAAGCATGAAATGTACAAGGCAAAGAGGTGAAAAAAAGATACTTTTCAAGATATGGGTGAATCAAGGTAGTAAAAGTAGGCTCGTGTTTAAAGAGTGAAAGCAAAAGAAGTGGACCATGGTAAAAAGTTAGATGAAAAAGTATAATGTAGATGCTCAAGGAAGGTATAGTCACTTTGTTCCCAAATAATATCCTATCCTACCCTGAACTTATATTACAAGTTCAAAAATCCCTTGGAGATCTACAACCATGTGAATTCATCGTAGTGGCGATTGAAAATAGGGGCAAGCCTATTGTACTTGATAACATAGAGAGTTCTTGAGAGAGATAGAGAGTTTCGTACTTAAATTCCTTGTTGCATATTTGATAATTTGATGTGTGTAATTTTCCTTCTTGATAGGAGGCATGTAAACAAGTTGAGGTGGGTGATTTTGTCATCTTATGAAAAATGAGGAAAAAGGAGTATAATGAAGTTGAGGTCAAAAAGGAGTCATTTATTGAGTATTAATGATTGTTGCATGATTTCTCTTTGAAGTCTTGTGCATCCTTGAAAATTACGTGTTATGTTAAGGGGTGTCGTGAAAATAGTATTGCCCATTTTGAAGAGCTATTTGTGGTAGTAATCAAGTTTAAGTCATCATTATCATTTTTCTCATGTAATTTGGGCATAAAAGTGCATTGTCTCATGGTAAAAGATAGTGTTGCTTGAGGACAAGAAAAACTTTAAGTTGGGGTGTTGATGAGTGGTGAATTTACCACTGATTTGCACTCAACATTCATGCACACTACTATGATTTGAATGTGTAAGTGAGACATATTTGTGGTTAAATACACTATTTCCCATATTTTACTGGCATACAAACGCTGAGATGAAAAGAGGAAAAATGAGATGAAAAAAGATCAACTTAGGAAGAGAAGTGCAAAAGCTGGAAAACCTGTGCAGACTTGGCCTCAGGTATCGTGATCGTGAATTGGCCACCGTGATAGAGGTGAGTCAAGTCAACAGGCTACGATCGCTTGAAGAATTTAGCGATTGCAGAGTCGCGATCACGGCAGATCCACACGCGATCGTGGGATAGGGTGATTTTTAGCCACGGGAAAAATTGTAAAAGCACATAGCCGACACCAAATTCTCATAAAAAGAGCTCAAAATCCTCATTTTTAAGGAATCCTTCATTCCATAACCCTACATACCATCCTTAGTTTAGTAATTTTGTAACTACTTGGAGCTTGGAGCTAAATTTGTACTAATTGTGAGCTAAGAAGACATTAGAGTGACCTCCAAGTGGAGAATTGGCAAATCCCATTCTGGATTCATTCAAACTTAAAGTGTGGTTTTCATTCTCTTTACTTTTGATGAAACCATTTAATGGAGATTTTGGTTTATTCTTGTTTATTATCATCATGAGTAGCTAGTTCTTCCTCTTGGGATTATGTTAGAATAGGGTGTAAATTATGTGGATTGTGATTCATATGTTCTTATGCTTATTTGTTGGTGATGGGTTCTTCTATTGCTTAACTAAATTTGTTGGGATTTGTGGGTGAAAGGCCCAAATACCTAAATGGGTTTGATGGATGAAAATCCCAAGCTCTTGAAAGCCTAACAATCCTTGAAAGAGGGGTTTGGGTGAACTTTAGGAACCCACATCATCCTTGAAAGAGACATGTGGGAACCAAGGCAATAGTCGACAATTATGGGCATAGTTTGCTAATTTTCACCATCTTAGAAATAAGGGTGATTATGAGGTTTATCATACCATGGGTATCATCCTAGAAATAGGAATACCCAATTGAGGTGTTGGGTGGTTTTAATTATCGCACTCATTAGGTAGTCGAAAGGGTTAATAGGTGACATCTTTGAGGCTTTGTTGAAGAACTAGCCTTAAGTACCTTAAACCTAGCCTACCACATCATTAATAAATAGAATTTTGCACTGATTCATCACATACCCATGAATAACTTACCCCTAGGATAGCGAAATACCATGATTTGTGTCTAATTAATTACATTTTAATTACTTTTACTCTCGAATAAGTCCCTTAAAGCCCTAAAATTACTCTCACATTAGCAAAAATTGAAAACCCCCAAACCATCTTGTACAATAGGTTTAAACCCTAGCAAGAAACTTTTATTTTGAATTTACTCAGTCTTAACTCATTTTGTTCCTTGTGGATTCGACCCCAGCTCTTAGTTGGGTAAATATATTGACAACAACCACCTTGCACTCAAATTGACGTGTAATTTGAGTGTTATCCCAAGATCTAAGAAGTTACAAAAACCCTAGACTAAGGATGAGAGGTAGGGTTGTGGAATGATGGTTGTTTGAATAAGGGTTTTTGAGTCTTAAAGGGGAATTTGGGGTCGGCTATGTACTTTTACAAATTTTCCCCAGGTTGAAAATCCCGCTATCCCGCGATCACATTTGGATCTTCCACAATCATGGCTCCTCGATTGCTGAATTCTTCAAGCAACCGCATCCTACTTATTTCTTGACTTACCGCGATCTCAGTATTCACTCTGCGATTGCGGTTCCTAAGGCCTAGTTTGTACTAGTTTTATAGATTTTGCACTTCTCTTCCCGTTTTGATCCATTTTTCTGTTTTTCTCAGCAACTATACCTGCAGAATATGGGAAGCAGTGCATTTACATCACAAAGTAGTCTCATTCATACCTTTAGAGCATAGTAGTGTGCGCCAATTTGGATGTTAATGAGTGGTAAATTCACCTCTCATCAACACCCCTAACTTAAATCTTTACTTGTCCTCAAGAATCACCACTTCTTACTTTATCAGACTATGCAATCATTAGCCTATTTGTGCCACAGAATGATCATAATGACTTCGTACTTGATTTGTACCAATAATTTGCACTCATGCATGGGTGAATCTATTTCCACCACTCCCCTTGACATAAATCACAATTTAAAAGTGCAAAATACTTCAAATAGCAAAAATGCAACAATTACCCACACTCTAAACGTGACTCTCTATCTATAGCACTCGACCATACTCCTTTTTCGTATTTCTTTGGAAGATGATAATGTCACACATCTTGATTTGATTACACGTCCCCTCACAAGAAGAAAATACCACACATCAATTTTTCAATTTAGTAACAAGGTATATAAGTGCAACACTCACTCTCACAAAGAATCTCTCTATGCGAATGAATATCATACCATATGCTTGCCCTTATTTTCCATCGCCGCTACTATAAACATGGTTAGATGAGATTCCGAAGGACTTTTTAATCTTATAATGTAGGTTCGGGGAGAATGGGTAGGATATAATTTAGGGATAGAGAGACTACACCCTCCTTGAACATCTACATCACTTACATACTCTTCAACCAAACTTTTTGACCATGGACCACTTTATTTGTCTTCCAAATTCACAAATTCCTACTTTTGCCATCATTCTTCACCCATCTCTTTGAAAGCATGTTAATTTTATTCGTTTCTTTTGTAATCAATGCCTTTTCTTCTTTTTATTATTCATTTATTATTCAATTCATTCGTTTCAATGCTTAAGAACGTAGGCACTTACTATCACTTTTGTGGCCAAAGTTGTTTCCTTCAATCTTCACTGCCCCCAACTTAGGATTTTAGCCTCAAATTACATTTTAAAGATCAAGGAGGGGTAGGGTTCGAAAGAGGGATAATATTTGAATGGTCTAAGTCTTGTAATGTGGTTTCCACGGAAAGGTTTGAACGCTCAAAATGGGTGACTACGGATATAATCTATACACGAGCAGGCTATTTAGGATAAAGTGGACTCCTATATTCACCAAGATATCCTAAGGTCATTTCGCATACCAAGCAATGATCACAATTATCCTTGAAAGACTAACTAAGCAAGTTCTAGATAATACAAGCAATCATGGGAGTTAAACAATTACGCTCACCGCAAACATGACATGCAAACTCCTCAAGGAGGCTCAATTGCGCATTCCACTAGAGACAAAAGGGAGTATTAAGCAAATTTCATAAGCTATATACTATGGAGTCACAAGAAAAGGTAAATCACTATCAAAAAATTATTCACGTCCATGCCCCTTGATTTAAAAAAGAATTCAGATGGAGGGGGTTGTTTGTTTTGCATTTACACCAAACAAAATTTGCCATTTGCACTCATTTGTAATACTTGAACTTAGTTGATGTGAAGCATGTAAATTTTGTGAAGTCAATTGTTTTCATTTTTAGATTTCTATTTCTTTCAAAAATAAGGTAGATGGGATTTTCCCTATGATAGATTAAGTGGTATCTTTCTTAAGGGATAAACGTCATGACTGGGGAAGTCTGAGTACCCATAGCGTCAGAACTACAAATGCAAGGGAAATTTAAGTACCTGTAGTATTTTGATTTGGGATCGTACTCATACCATTAACGAAGACTGAGTAGTCATATGATTGGTTTGCCCATATGAAGCGTAAATATGAGACCAAGGTTTGGGTTGTTGCCATGATTAGTAAATTATGCATGGTGCAAATGCAAATCAAACATCCCCCTCCATCAAAAAAAATTTGAAAATCAAGGGCATGGACGTGAGCGGCCTTGTACCAATTCTTTTAATCATTTTGTGACACCAAAATTTTTGACTTGTGAAAATTGGTAGATACTCCATTATTTTCTCTAGTGGGATTTGCAAATGAGCCTCCTTCGTGGATTTTCATGTCATGTGTGATGACCTTATTTGTTTGAATCTCATGTATACTTGTACCATCTAAAACTTTCCCCATTAGCCTCTCAAAGCTAATTTTGATTGTCTTTGGTTGGAGAAATGATCTTAGGCAATCTTTATGACTTTTGGAAGCCTATTTTAGCCTAAAAATCCCACCCATGCATAAATGTTATCCCTAGTAACCCATTTTGAGCCTTTATCCCTTTTGTTGGAAAACACATTACTAGTCATGAGCCTTTCAAATTTTATCCCTCTTTTGAACCATACCCTCTTTGAACTTAGAAATTCAAATTGAGGCTAAAATCCTAAGTTGGGGGTCGTGAAGATTAAAGAAACTTTGGGCCAAGTGTTAGTGAATCCCGGGGGGCTTAAGCATTGAAAAAAATGTATAAGAAAAAAAAATGATCCACCATAGGGAGGAATTGCATAAAATTTTCATTAAAAAGAAATGAAAGAAAATGGGTGAAACAAGGAAGCAATAGTAGGCACTTGTAAAGAATGAAAATAAAGAAAAGTGGTCCATATTCAAGGGATTGATCAAATAGTGTGATGTAGATGTTCAAGGATGGTGTAACCTTGTTGTTCCTAAATAATATCCTACCTTACCTTAAACCTACATTACAAACTCAAAAAACCCTTTGAGATCTTCAACCAAGTGCATTTATTGTAG
The DNA here is from genome assembly GCA_030864215.1 of Capsicum pubescens. NCBI lineage: Eukaryota > Viridiplantae > Streptophyta > Magnoliopsida > Solanales > Solanaceae > Capsicum > Capsicum pubescens. The sequence goes on along the minus strand of CM061540.1, from coordinate 220,846,750 downwards.
CGGCGATTGAAAATAGGGGAAAGCCTATGACATGGTACTTGTTAACATTGAGATTTCTTGAGAGAGAGTTTTGTACTTAAATTCTTTGTTGCATATTTGATAATTTGGTGTATGGAATTTTCTTTCTTGTGAGGAGGCATGTAAACAAGTTGAGGTAGGTGATTTCTTCATCTTTTAAAAAAAAGGCAAAAAAGATTATGGTTTGGTTGAGGACATTAAGAGGAGTCATTTCTTGAGTATTAGTGGTTGTTACATGATTGATCTTTGAAGTCTTTTGCGTCCTTTAAAATTATGTGTTATGTTAAGGGAGTGTCATGAAAATAACTTGGCCCATATGAAAAAAAGCAATTTGTGGCAATGACTAAGCTTAAGGTCAATATGATCATTGGGTCATCTAATATAAGCATAAAGGTGCATTTTTTCATGGTAAAAGGTAGTGTTCCTCGAGGACAAGCAAAGTTTTAAGTTGGGAGTGTTGATGAGTGGCAAGTTTACCACTCATTTGTACTCAATATTTGTGCACACTACTATGATTTAAATGTAATAATGAGACATATTTGTGGTTAAATGCACTAATTCCCATATTTTGTAGGTATACAAGTGCTGAGAAGAAAAGAAGCAACCTTAAGCAAGAAAAAAATGAAAACAGGGGAAGAGAACTGCAAAAGATGGAAAACCTGTGCTGACTGGGCCTCAAGTACCGCAATTGCGGAGTTGCCTACATGATCATGGTAAGTCAAGAAGTCATCAGGCCACAATCACGGTATATCCACATGCGATTGCGGTATAGGGGGATTTTCATCCAAGGGAAAACTTATAAAAGTACATAGCCGACCCCAATTCCTATTTAAAAGCTCAAAACCCCCATCCATATCATCATTCCACAACCCTATCTCCCATATTTAGTCTAGGGTTTTTGTAACTTCTTGGAGCTTGGAGATAAATTTGTACTAATTGTGAGCTAAGAAGACAGTAGAGTTAAAACTTAAAGTATGGTTTACATTCTCTTTACTTTTGATGAATCAATTTGATAAAAATTTTGGTTTATTCTTATTTATTATCATCACGAGTAGCTAGTTCTTCCTCTTAGGATTATGTTAGAATAAGGTGTAAATTGTGTGGGTTGTGATTCATTTGTGCTTATGCTTGTTTGTTGGTGACGGGTTCTTCTATTGCTTAACTAAATTTATTGGGATTTGTGGGTAAAAGCCTCAAATACCCAAATGGGTTTGATGGATGAAAATCCCAAGCTCTTGAAAGCCTAAACCACCCTTGAAAGAGGGGTTTGGGTGAACATTAGGAATCCACATCATCCTTTAACGAGGGATGTGGGAACGAAGGCAATAGTAGATAAATACAAGCATAGTTTTCTAGTTTTCACTATCTTAGAAATAAGGGTGATTATGAGGTTGACTATACCATAGGTATCATCCTAGAAATAGGGATACCCAATTGAGGTGTTGGGTGGTTTTAATTATCGCACTCGTTAGTACTCAAAAGGGTCAACGGGTGACATCTTTGAGGTTTTGTTGAAGAATTAGCCTCAAGAACTTTAAACCTAGCCCACCATATTATCATTGAATAGAATTTTCACCGATTCATCGCATACCCATGCATAACATACCCCTAGGATAGTGTAATCCCAAGATACGTGCCTAATTAATTACACTCTAATTATTCTAAGTCTCAAATTAGTCCCTTATAAGCCCAAGAATTACTCTCACATTAGAAAAAATTGAAAACCCTTAAAACATTTTGTACCATAGGATTGAACTTAGCAAACAACTTTTCTTTTCAACTTATTTAATCGCCACTCACATTGTTCCTCCTGTATTCGACCCCGCCTCTTAGTTGGGTTAATATATTATCAATAAACGCCTTTAAATTTAATTGACATATAAGTTGAGTGTAATCAGAAATGGCATTGTTGACAGGGAAAAATTTGGCGTATTGAGTTAGTTTGGAATTTTAGTTTACTTTCTTTGATTCAAACTTCTAAATAGTTGTTTGTGATTTTATTTTGTTTCTTTTGTTTGTAAGGTTTTTATTTATTTTGTTTAATTGTTATTATGGCATCATGGAATGAACGTGAGTTCGGTGGTTGGAGATTCTTTCGTGACAATCCATGTTCATATTGTAATGGACCCCAGTTTTGGAAAGATTGTAGATATTCTCCCCGGAAAGACATGTGTGTGTGCGCCATCTAGATCTTATAGGGATTTTTGTTGTTCTCTATGTAGTTGTAAAGATGGACATTGGAGTGATTGTCCAAATGCCCCTACCCCCGTTATGGTAAACCAAGTGCTAATTCTTCTTATGATTTTTATAGGTCTTATATGTGTCAATCCATGGTGACATGTAACGAGGAAATCGTAACTACAGAAGAAATTGGTGTAGAGGATAACCTCACAAATACCATGGGTGTGCCCTCTCTTTAAAATAAGTTCAATGTTGATAAATCGTTGATGATTTCCAAACAAACCAAACCAACCATGAGAGAAGATGCCAAAGTCAAGGAAATGTTGTGAGAGTTAAAAGAGGAAACCATGACAATCTCTTATGATGACTCTAGTCTACTTTGAGGCAAAGATTCTAATGAGATAAACCTCATTCAAACCATTTATCAACATTATACCTAGAGGATGTGATAAAAGTCCATCCACTTAAGCAAGTATAGAATTATGGGGAGAAGGAGCTCCACCCCTACGTTTTGGAGTTTGATGTTCCAAAAGAAAATTTGGGAGCCTCACATATTAAGGCCAAGGAGTACAACTTTTGATGTTAAATTAGTGTCCTATTGATGTTCCTACCTTTACCTAAGGAGCTAAACCAAAAATTTGATGTGAAATTGGGTCAAATATTTAAGTCTTCAAAGTGGTGTGATAGAGGTAGTTTCTATGCTCCCTTTCCTTTCCCCCAAGTACCATAAAGAAATATTGATCAAAATTTGGGGCACCATTTCAAGTCTTCCAAGTGGAGGCATAAATGAAAGATGAAGAACGTCGAGTCATGACGTTAAACCAGGCGGTTGATGGGAGACAATTATCATTTTCATATTTATGTTATTATTTTTTAAGTAAGTCATGAAATTTTAAATGATTTCCATGTGCTTGACGCAGGTTGGAATCAAAAAATAAGGGAAAACCAAGTTTGGAAGAGTAGCAACTATAAAAAAAACATGACAAAATAGAGGAGTAGAAAACCTCATTTACCGCGATAGAGGATTGAGGACCGGAATCGCACCAATCAGGCCGTGATTGCACCTCTGCGTCCAACTTTTAACATGGTTATCCATGCGGTTTCAGGGAGTCCTTTAGATCCTTCTTCTGCTTTTATGTTATATAGTGAGGTTACTACAAATCTTTTTACATTGTGGGTGTGTGGCCTTGCCCTTGTGTGAGTACACATTGGCTTGCAATACTTGACCTTAGTTGACGCAAAGCTTGGAAATTTTGTGAAGTTGATTGTTTTCATTTTTAGATTTTTATTTCTTTCAAAAATAAAGTTAGATGGGCCTTTTCCGATGATAGATTGAGTGACATCGTCGTTAAGGGGAAAGTGTGGTGACTAGGTTTTGAGTCATGGATGTAAGGAAAGTCTGATTACCCATAGCGTTGGAACTACAAATGAAAGGAAATTTAAATACCAGTGGCATTTCGAGTTTGGGATCGTACTCATACCACTTGCGAAATCTAAGTAGCCATATGATTGGTTTGCACATATGAATCCTAAATGTGAGACTAAGGCTTGGGTTGTTGCCATGATTAGTAAATTATGGGTGATGTAAATGCAAAGAAAACATCCCCCTCCATCAATTTTTTTTTGAAAATTAAGGGCATGGACTTGAACGACCTTGTAACAATTATTTTTATCTTTTTATGACTCCAAAATTTTTTACTTTGGAAAATTGGTAGATACTCATTTATTGTCTCTAGTGGGAGGGGCAATTGAGCCTCCTTGGAGGATTAGCATGCCATGCATGGTGAGCTTATTTGTTTGAATCTAATGTATACTTGTACCATCTAGAACTTTCCCCATTAGTCACTAAAAGCTAATTTTGATTGTATTTGGTGGGAGAAATGATCTTAGGCCATCTTTGTGACTTTAGGAAGCCCATTTTAGTCTAAAAGTTTACCCATGCATAAATGTTATCCCTAGTCAACCACTTTCTGCCTTTAACCCTATTGTTGGAAAACACATTACAAGCCGTGATCCTTTCAAATTTTACCCCTCTTTTGAACCATACCCTCCTTAAACTTAGAAATGCAACTTAAGGCTGAAAGCCTAAGTTAGGGGTGGTAAAGATTGAAGGAAAAACTTTGGGCAATGAAGTTTTAGTGAATGCCTGCGTGCTTAAGCATTGAAGGAAATGAATAAAAAAAAGAAAGGATCCAACAAAGAGAGAAATTGCATGAAATTTTCTAGAAAAAAATAAAAGAAAATGGGTGAAACAAGGAATCAATAGTAGGCACTTGAAAAGAATGAAAACCAAGAAAAGTGGCCCATAGTCAAAGGATTGATCAAATATTGTGATGTAAATGTTCAAGGAGGGAGTAACCATATTGTTCCTAAATAATATCCTACCTTATATTGAACCTATATTACAAGATCAAAAAACCCTTTGATATCTCCAACCAAGTACATTTTTTGTAGTGGAGATTGAAAATTAGGGCAATCCTATAGCATGGTACTTGTTAACATTGAGAGTTCTTGAGAGAGAGAGAGAGAGAGAGAGTTTCATACTAAAATTCCATATTTCATAACTGATAACTTGGTGTGTGGAATTTTATTTCTTGTGAAGAGGCATGTAACAAGTTAAGGTGGGTGATTTTGTCATCTTCCAAAAAAGAGGCAAAAAGGAGTCATTTCTTGATTAATAGGGTTGTTATATGATTGCTCTTTGAAGTCTTTTGTGTCCTTAAAAATTTTGTGTTATGTTGGGGGAGTGTCTTGAAAATAGCTTGGCCCGTGTGCAAAAAATCTATTTATGGAAATGACTAAGCTTAAGGTCAATGTGATTATTAGGTCATCTAATTTAGGAATAAATGTGCATTGTCTCATGGTAAGAGGTAGTGTTGCTTGAGGACAAGCAAAGTTTTAATTTGGGGGTATTGATGAGTGGCGAGTTTACCACTCATTTGCATTCAACCTTCATGCACACTAATATGATTTTAATGTAATAGTGAGACAGATTTGTGGATAAATGAACTAATTCCCATTTTTTGCAGATATACAAGTCCTAAGAAGAAAAGAAGCAACCTTGAGCTGGAAAAGGATCAAAAAAGGAAAGAGAAGTACAAAATCTAGAAAACCTGTGCAGACTGGGCCTGAGGTATCCTGATTGCGGAGTTGCCAACGCGATCGCGGTAAGTCAAGAAGTTAGCAGGCCGTGATCGCTTGAAGAATCCAGCGATCGCGGAGCCGCAATCGCGGTATATACACAAGCGATCAAATAATGGCGAGATTTTTAGCGAAGGGAAAAATTGTAAAAGTACATAGATGACCCCAAATTCCAATGTAAAAACTCAAAAACCTCATCCATATCATCATTCCACAACCCTACCTCCCACTCTTAGTCTAGGGTTTTTGTAACTTCTTGGAGCTTGGAGCTAAATTTGTACTAATTGTGAGCTAAGAAAACATTAGAATGACTTCTAAGTGGAGAATTGGCAAATCCCAATGAGGATTCATTCAAACTTAAAGTATTGTTTTCATTCTCTTTACTTTTGGTAAATCAATTTAATGTCTATTTTGGTTTATTCCTGTTTATTATCTTCATGATTAGTTAGTTCTTCCTTTTGATATTATGTTATAATAGGGTGTAAATTTTGTTGGTTTTGATTCATATTTGCTTATGCTTGTTTATCGGTGATGGGTTCTTGTTTTGCTTAACTTAATTTGTTGGGATTTATCGGTGAAAGCCCTAAATACCCAACTAGTTTGATTGATGAAAATCATAAGCTCTTGAAATCCTAAACCATCATTGAAAGAGGGGTTTGGGTGAACTTTATGAACCCATATCATACTTGTAAGAGGGATGTGGAAACCAAGACAATAGTAGAAAATTATGGGCATGGTTTGCTATTTTTCACTATCATAGAAATAAGGGTGATTATGAAGTTGATTATACCATGGGTATCATCCTAGAAATAGGGATACCCAATTGAGGTATTGGGTAGTTTTAATGGTTGCACTCGTTATATACTCGAAAGAGTTAATTAGTGACATCTTTGAGGTTTTGTTGAAGAACTAGCCTCAAGGACTTTAAACCTAGCCTACCATATCATCAATGAATGGAATTTGCACTGATTCATCACATACCCAGCATAACTTACCCCTAGGATAGAGTAATCCAATGATCCATGTCTAATTAGTTACACTAATTATTATTAGTCTCAAATTAGTCCCTTAGAAGCCCAAGAATTACTCTCACTTTAGCAAAAATTGAAAACCCCCAAACCATTTTGTACCATAGGTTTGAACATAGAAAGCAAATTTTACTTATAACTTACTCAATCTCCTCTCACATTGTTCCTCATAGATTCGACCCCAACTCTTAGTTGGATAAATATATTGACAACAAATGTCTTGCACTTAAATTGACGTGTAAGTTGAGCGTTATCAAAAATAGTGTCGTTACCAGGAAATAATTTGGAGTATTGAGTTAGTTTGGAATTTTAGTTTACTTTCTTTTATTTAAATTTGTAAATAGTTATTAGTGATTTTATTTTGTTTCTTTTGTTAGTTAGATTTTTATTTATTTTGTTTATTTGTTACTATGGCATCATGGAATGAACATGAGTTTGGTGGTTGGAGATCCTATCGTGACAATCCATGTCCACATTGTAATGGACCCTGATTTTGGCAAGATTATAAATATTCTCCTTGGAGAGAGATGTGTGCACCATATCGATCTTATAGCGAGTATTGTTGTTTTCTATATGGTGGTCGAGATGGACATTGGAGTGATTGTCCAAATGCCCTTAACCCCTTATGCTAATGCAAGTGCTAGTTTATCTTATGATTTTGATAGGTCTTATGATCAAGAAAAGGAAGAACAAATCATCAAAAATAGTGGTGTTGAATCAATACTTCAACTTATCTTGGATTTGGTGGAATCAATGGGAGATAATATACATCTCATGCATCAATCCATGGGGCCATGTAATGAGGAAATTGCAAGGATAAAAGATATGGGTGTGGAGGATAACATCAAAATACCATGGTTGTGCCCACTCTTCTAAATGAGATCAATGTTGATGAATCCTCGATGATTTCTAACAAATCAACCCAACCATGAGAGAGGATGCTAAAGTTAAGGAAATAGTGCTAGAGTCAAAAGAAGAAACCAAGCCAATCTCTTATGATAACTCTAGTCCATTTCAGGGAAAATATGATAATGAGGATGCAACTCTATAACTAAGGAATAAACCTCATTCAAACCATTTTTCAACATTGTACTTTGAGGATGTGATGAAAGTCCATCCACATAAGCAAGTAGAGGATCTTGGGGAGAATGAGCACCACCCCTATGTTTTGGAGTCTTATATCCCAAAAGAGCATATGGGATCCCCATACTTTAAGGCCAAGGAGCACAACTTCCAATGTTCTATTAATGGCCTATTGATGTTCCCACCTTTACCCAAGGAGCTAAACCAGAAATTTGATGTGAAATTGGGTAAAAGATTTAAGTCTTCAAAGTGGAGCGATGGAGGTAGTTTCTATGGGCCCTTGCCTTGCCCCCAAATGCCATAAAGATATATTAATTGGAAGTTGTGGCATCTTTTCAAGTCTTCTAAGTAGAGACATAAATGAAAGCTAAAGAACGTCGAGTCATGACATTATACCAAGTTCTTGATGGAAGACAACCCATAGTTTTCATGTTTCTATTATTTTTTTAAAGTAAGTCACAAAATTTTAAAAGCTTTGTAGGTGCTTCAAGCAGGTTGGAAGCAAAAAATAAGGGAAAACGAAGTTTGAAAGAGTAGCAGCCATGCAAAAAAACTGGGCAAAATAGAGGAATAGATGACCTCAGTTACTGCAATCGTGGTAACGAGATTGTTCCAATTAGGCTACAATCGCACCTTTGTGTCGTACTTTAAACATGGTTACCAATGCAATTTCAGGTCATCCTTTAGACCCTTCTTCTTCTTTTATGTTATGTAATGAGGTCACTAAAAATCTTTTTATGTTGGGGGTGTGTGTCCCTACCCTTGTGTGAGTACACATTAGCTTGAAATACTTGAACTTAGTTGACGCGAAGCATGGAAATTTTGTGATGTAGATCGTTTTTATTTTTAGATTTTTATTTCTTTCAAAAATAAGGCAGGACGGACCTTTCCCTATGATAGAATGAGTGACGTTATTCATAGGGGAAAAGCGTTGTGACTGGGTTTTGAGTTGTAGATACAGGGGAAGTCTCAGTACCCATAGCGTCAGAACTATAAATGCAAGGTAAATTTAAGTACTTGGGCTTTTTTATTTTTGGATCGTACTCATACCATTGGCAAAGTTTGAGTAGCCATATGATTGGTTTGCCCATATTGATCCTAAATGTAAGACCAAGGCTTGGGTTGTTGCCATGATTAGTAAATTATTGGTGGTGCATTTACAGAGCAAACATCCCCCTCCATCAAATATTTTTCAAAATTCAAGGACATGGATGTGATCGACCTTGTAACAATTTTTTTTATATTTTAATAACTCTAAATTTTTGACTTGTGAAAATTGGTAGATACTTCATTATTGTCTCTTTTGGGATGGGAAACTGAGCCTCCCTTGTGGATTCGCATGTCATGTATGGTGAGCTTATTTGTGTGAATCTCTTATATACTTGTACCTTTTAGAACTTGCCCTATTAGTCTCTCAAAGCTAATTTTGATTATTTTTGGTTGGACAAATGATCTTAGGACATCTTTGTGACTTTTGGATGCCCATTTTAGCCTAAAAAGTGTACCCATGAAAAAATGATATCCCTAGTCACCCAGTTCAAACTTACTCAATCGCCACTCACATTATTCCTCCTGGATTCGACCCTGACTCTTAGTTAAGTAAATATATTGACAACGACCGCCTTGCACTTAAATTGACGTGTAAGCTAAGAGTATAAAAAGGAATGATAGTTGTGATAAGGGTTTTGAGACTTTTAAATGGGAATTTGGGATCAACTATCTATTTTTACTACTTTACCCCTTGCTGAAAATCTTATTGTCCCGCAATCTTATATGGATCTATCGTGATCGCGGCGCTGCGATCACTAAATTCTTCAAGAGACTACACCCTGCTGACTTGTTTACTTATGACGATCGTGGTGTCCACTCCACGGTCGCGGTACATGAGACCCAGTCTGCGCAGGTTTTCCAACTTTTGCACTTCTCTTTCCTTTTTGATCATTTTTAGCTCAATTCCACATCCTTCTATCTCATCACCTGTACACCTAAAAAATATGGAAATTAGTGCATTTAATCATAATGTTGTCTCATTTATGCCTTCAAATCAAAGTAGTGCGCATGAATGTTAAGTGCAAATGAGCGATAATTTCACCACTCATTTACACTCAACATTCATGCACACTACTATGATTTTAATGGCTAAGTGAGACATATTTGTAGTTAAATACACTAATTCCCATATTTTGCAGGTATACAAGTGTAGAGAAGAAAAGAAACAACCTTGAGATAAGAAGTATCAATAAGGGAATAGAAGTGCAAGAGCTGGACAAGATTAAGCTGGAGCAGGATCTGTCCCTCAGTTACCGAGATCGTGGGCTGAGGGCCATGATCATGGTCATTCAAGTTAGTCGACCAATGGTGATCGCGATCCATCCTCCGTGACCGCAGTATGTGGGATCACGATCAAGCCTTGCAATCGCATAAGAGCAAAAAATGGCCCAGGGGTAAAAATGTCATTTGGCCAGATGACCCCAAATCTTGTTTAAGGCTCAATACTTTTTCATTCAAGGGATTGCATCTATCATTCTATAACCCTACCTCCCAACTTTGGTTTAGTTTTTTTTTTTTGTAACTTCTTGGAGCTTGGAGGTAAACTTGTACTAATTGTGAGTTAAAAAGACATTAGAGTGGCCTTAAAATGGAGAATTGGAAAATCCCATTGAGGATTCATTCAAACTTAAAGTATGTTTTGCATTCTCTTTATTTTTTTTGAATTAATTTAATGGAGATTTTGGTTTATTCTTATTTATTGTCATCATTAGTAGCTAGTTCTTCCTCCTGGGATTATGTTAGAATAGGCTGTAAATTATGTGGGTTGTGATTCATATGTGCTTATGCTTGTTTGTTGGTGATGTTTTTTTCTATTGCTTAACTAAAACTATGGGGATTTATGGATGAAAGCCCCAAATACCCAAATGGGTTGGATGGATGAAAGTCCTAAGCTCTTGGAAGCCTAAACAATCCTTGAAAGAGGGGTTTGGTGAACTTTAGGAACCCACATCATCCTTGAAAGTGGGATGTGGGAACCAAGGTAGTAGTAGGTAATTATGGGCATAGTTTGCTTATTTTCACTATCTTAGATATAAGGGAGATTATGAGGCTGACCATACCATGAGTATAACCCTAGAAATAGGGATACCCAATTGAGGTGTTAGGTTTTTTAATTATCGCACTCGTTAGGTGCTCGAAAGGGTCAATAGGTGACATCTTTGAGGCTTTGTTAAAGAACTAGACTCAATGAAACCTAGCCTACCATATCATCTACGAATATAATTTGCACCAATTCATGACATACCTATGCATAACTTACCCCTATGATAGCGTAATCCCAAGATACGTGCCTATTAAATTTCACTTTAATTATTCTTTGTCTCGAATTAGTCCTTTAGTAGCCCAAGAATTACTTTCACATTAGAAAACAATGAAAATCCCCTAACCATCTTGTACCATAGGTTTGAACTTAGCAAACAACTTTTATTTCAAACTTACTCTATAGCCACTCATATTGTTCCTCGTGGATTCGACCCCGACTCTTAGTTGGGTAAATATGCTGACAACGACCTCCTTTCACTCAAATTGACGTGTAAGTCGAGCATTTTAAAAAATGGCACCATTTTCGGGGAATAATTTGGCATATAGAGTTAGTTTGTAATTTTAGCTTACTTTCTTTGATTCAAACTTGTAAATATTTGCTTATTATTTTTTTGTTTCTTGTGATAGGTTGATTTTCTTTATTTTTGTTTATATGTGACTATAGAATCTTGGAATTAAAGTGATTTTGGTGGTTGGAAATCTTATCTTGTCAATTCATGTCCATATGGTGATGGACCCTACTTTTGGCAAGATTGTATATATTCTCCCCAGAGAGAGATTTGTGCACCATCTAAATCCTATGGGGAGTATAGTTGTTCTCTATGTAGGGGTCGAGATGGACATTGGAGCGATTGCCCAAATGCCCCTGCCCTCATTATGCTAACCTGGTTTCTAGTTTTTTTTTTATGATTTTGATAGGTCTTACAAGAAAGAAAGGGAAGAAAAAATCATGGGAAATAGTGGCATTGAAGCAATGCTTCAACGTATCTTGGAGTTAACAACAATGGTGAAGGAGGAAGAAACTCTTATACTCCAATCCAATAAGGCATTTAGAGAGGAAATCTTGAAGATAGAATACGTGGGTATGGAATTAAATCATTAAAACACCACAACCATGTCCACTCTTCTAAATGATCTTGATATTGAAAAACCCTCGGTCATTTCCCAACCAACCAAACCAAACAAGAGAGATGATGCCAAAAAGGAAGAAATAATACTAGAGTTGGAAGTAGAAGCCAAGAAAATACCTTATGAAAACTCTAGTTCATTTTGGGGTGATTATACCAAATTGGAGAAAACTCCGGAATTAGGAAAAAGACCTAATTATAACCACTTCTCATTATTAAGCTCGGTGGAGTTGATGACAATCAATCCACCCGAGCAAATGTTGAATGATGTTGAGAATGAAATATTTCCTTATATCCTGGAGTTTGTCTTTCCAAAAAGGTATGCTAACACCCCATTCTTAAAGGCCAAGAATCTTAAAGATCGATGTCCAATTAGTGGGATTCTAATGTTCTCATTGTTTCCCAACGAGCCCACACGAAAGTTTGATGCAAAATTAGGCAAAAGGTTTAAGTTTTTGAAGTGGCATGATAGAACATGTGTCATCATGCCCTTACATTTTCCCAATGCACCTCAAAGATGCATTGATAAAAAATTGGGCATAAAATTCAAATCCTCTAAGTGCAGACATAAATGAGGATAAAAAGGCATCGTGCTACAACGTTAAATCAAACACTTGCTAGGAGGCAACCTATCGATTTCATATTTGCATTTTTATTCTTTTGAATAAGTCACAATTTTTTTTTGTTTCTTAGGTGCTTTGGACAGGACTAGAAGCCAAAAATTGGGGAAAACCAAGTTTGAGAAGTGTTGTAGCCCTGTAGAAAACAGGGCAAAATAAGGGAGAAAAATGCCTCAGGTGCCGCAATCGCGATACCACAATCATGATAGTTTCTCCAGCTGGCACCTTAATTATCATTGTGTCTTCAGGGAGACCTTTAACCATTCTTATTCTTTTATGTTATGTAGTAAGGTCACTACAAGTCTTACAGTTGGGGGTGTGGCCCTACCCTTGTGTGTATTCATTGGTTTGCAATACTCAAACTTAGTTTAATCAAAGCATGAAAATTTTTGTTAATTGATTATTTTCATTTTTAGTTGTCTATTTCTTTTAATAATGATGTTAGGCAGGCCTTTTCCTATGCTATATTAAGTGACGACATTCTTAAGGAAAACTCATTATGATTGGTTCTTGAGCCACAGATGCAGGGGAAGTCTGAGTACCTGCTGCATCAAATCCATAAATGCAAGGAAAGTATCAGTACCTGTGGCATTGTGGATTTAGGATTTCCCTCATTCAATTGGCTAAGTCTAAGTAGCCATATGGTTGGTTTGCCCATATGAAGCCAAAATATGAGACCAAGGTATGGTTGTTTCCATGGTTAGCAAATTGTGCATGGTGCAAATGCAAAGCGAACACCCTCTACATCCAAAAATTTTCAAAAAATCACGGGCATGGACATGACCGACATTGTAACAATTCTTTTTCTCTTTTGTGAATCCAAACTTTTGACTTGTGAAAATTGGTAGATACTCCATTTTTGTCTCTAGAGGGAGGGGAAATTGAGCCTCCTTGGCGAGTTTGAAGGCCATGTGTGGTGATCCTATTTATCTAAATCTCAAGTGTACTTGTACCATCTAAAACTTACCCCATTAGTATCTCGAGGATAATTTTTATTGTATTTGGTTGGGTAGATTATCTTAGGACATCTTTGCGACATTGTAAGTCCACTTTAGCCTAAAAAGCCTACCCGTACATAGATGTAACGCCTAGTCACCTACTTTGAGCCATTGGACATTTCTTTGGCAAACACATTGCAAGTCATGAGCCTTTAAATTCTTATCTCTCTTTTGAATCCTATACTCCTTGGACTTAACAATACAAATTGGTTAGGGGTGGTTATGATTGGAAGAGGTAACTTCGGTCTACGAGATGTAAGTTAGTGACTAGGAGCTAAATTTTGAGAAAAAATGAATAAGAAAAAAAAGGGGCCCAAGAAAGGAAAGAAAATCATGAAATGCATAAGGTAAAGAGGCAAAAGAAGATGCTTTCCAAAAGATGGGTGAATCAAGGCAGTAAAAGTAGGCACATGATTAAAGAGTGAAAACAAAAGAAGTGGACCATGGTCAAAAGTTGGATAAACAAAAAAAACTTAAATATAGATGTTTAAGGAGGGTGTATTCACTTTGTTCCCAAATAATATTCTACCCTTCCCTGAACATACTTTACACGCTCAAAAAACCCTTTGAGATCTCCAACCAAGTGCATTCATTGTAGTGGTGATTGAAAATAGGGGCAAGACTGGCATGGTACTTGTTAACATCAAGAGTTCTTGAGACAGAGAGAGTTTCATACTTAAATTTCTTGTTGCATATTTGAAAAATTAGTGTGTGGAATTTTCTTTCTTATGAGGAGGAATGTAAATAAGTTGAGGTGGGAGATTTTGTTATCACCTTATAAATAAGGAAAAAAGGGTATAATGTAGTTGGTGTCAGAAATGAGTCATTTCTTGAGTATTAGTGATTGTTTCATGATTTCTCTTTGAAGTATTTTGCATCCTTAAAAATTACATGTTATGTTGAGGGGTGTCGTGAAAATAGTCTTGGCCATGCTTGAAGAGATATTTGTGGTAGTCATCAAGTTGAAGTCATCATGATCATTTGGGTCATCTAATTTATGCATAAAAGTACATTATCTCATTGTAAAAGGTAACGTTGCTAGAGGACAACAAAGTTTTTAGTTGGGGGTGTTGATGAGTGGTGAATTTACCGTTAATTTACACTCAACATTCATGCACACAACTATGATTTGAATGTCTAAGTGAGACATATTTGTGGTTAAATGCACTAATTCTGATATTTTGCAGGTATACAAGTACTAAGAACAAAAGAAGCAACCTTGAGCTAAAAAGGATCAAAATGGGAATAAAAGTTCAAGATTTGGACAAGTTGAAGTAGGAGCAGGATCTATCCCTCAGTTACAACAATCGCGGGATGAGGGTTGCTATCGCGGTCAGTCAAGTTAGTCAACCAACAACAATTATGATCCATCCTCCACGATTGCAATAAAGCCTCCGCGATCGTGTGATAGCGGAAAATGACCTAGGGGTAAAAATTTCATTTTGCCAGCCGACTCTAAATCCCATTTTAGGCTCAAAACCCTTTGATTCAAGGGATTACATCCATCATTCTCTAACCCAAACTCCGAACTTTAGTTTAGGAATTTTTTGTAACTTCTTGGAGCTTGGAGCTAAACTTGTACTAATCGTGAGTTAAGAAGACATTAGAGTGACCTCCAAGTGGAGAATTGGCAAATCCCACTGAGGATTCATTCAAACATAAAGTGTAGTTTGATTTCTCTTTACTTTCAATGAATCAATTTAATAGAGATTTTGGTTTATTCTTATTTATTATCATCATGAATATCTAGTTCTTCCTCTTGGGATTATGTTAGAAAAGAGTGTAAATTTTGTGGGTTGTGATTCATATGTGTTTATGCTGGTTTTTTAGAGATGGGTTTTTCTATTACTTAACTAAAATTGTTAGGATTTGTGGGTTAAAGAGCCAAATACCCAAATGGGTTTGATAGATGAAAGTCCCAAGATCTTATGATACTAAACCATCCTTGAAAGAGGGGTTCGGGTGAACTTTAGGAATCTACATCATCCTTGAAAGAGGTATGTGGGAACCAAGGAAATAGTAGACAATTATGGGCATAGTTTGCTAATTTTTACTATCTTAGAAATAAGGTTGATTATGAGGTTGACTATACCATGGGTATCATCCTAGAATAAGGATACCCAATTGAGGTGTTGGGTGGTTTTAATTATCACACTCTTTAGGTACTCAAAAGAGTCAATGGATGACATCATTGAGGCTTTGTTGAAGAACTAGCCTCAAGGACTTTAAACCTAGCCTACCAAATAATTAACGAATAGAATTTGCACCGATTGATCACATACCCATGCATAACTTACCCTTAGGATATCATAATCCCAAGATCGGTGCCTATTCAATTACACTCTTATTATTCTTAGTCTCGAATTAGTCCTTTAGAAGCCCAAAAATTACTTTAACATTAGAAAAGATTGAAAACCCCCTAACTAACTTGTACCATAGGTTTGAACTTAGCAAGAAACTTTTATTTCAAACTTACTCAATCACCACTCACATTGGTTGTCGTGGATTCAACCCTGACTCATAGTTCGGTAAATATATTGACAACTACCTTCTTGCACTCAAATTGATGTGTAAGTTGAGCGTTGGGTATTGATGAGTGGTGAAATTACCACATATTTTCACTTAACATTTGTGCACACTACTGAGATTTAAAGGCATAAATGAGACAACATGATGATTAAATTCACAACTTTTCACATTTTGCAGGTGTACAAGTAATGAGATAGAAGGGTATGTAATTAAGCTAAAAATGATAAAAAAAAGAAAGAGAAGTGCATAAGTTTGAAAACCTGCACAGACTGGGTCTTAGATAACGCAATCGCAGAGTGGTCACCGTGATCTCGATTAGTCAAGAAGTCAGCAGGTTGTGGTTGTATGAAGAATGCATCGATCGTAGAGCAGCAATCATGGCAGATCCATTCGCGATCATGGGACAGCGGGATTTTCAGCCAAGGGCAAAGTTGTAAAAATATATAGCTGATCTCAAATTCCCATTTAAAAGGCTCAAAACCCTTATCACAACCATCATTCAAAAACCCTACCTACTATTCTTAGTTTAGGGTTTTTGTAATTACTTGGAGCTTGGATCTAAATTAGTACTAATTGTGAGCTAAGAAGACATTAACGTGACCTCCAAGTGGAGAATTGGCGAATCCCATTGAGGATTCATTCAAACTTAAAGTGTGGTTAGCATTATCTTTAAATTTGATGAATTAATTTAACGGAGATTTTGGTTTATTCTTATTTATTATCATCATGAATAACTAGTTCTTCCTCCTGGGATTATGTTAGAATAGGGTGTAAATTGTGTGGGTTATGATTCATTTGTGCTTATTGTTGTTTATTGGTGATGGGTTGTTCTATTGCTTAATTAAATTTATTGGGATTTATAGGTCAAAGCCCCAGATACCCAAATGGGTTTGATAGATGAAAATCCCAAGCTCTTGAATGCCTAAAACATCCTTGAAAGAAGGGTTTGGGTGAACTTTAGGAACCCACATCATCCTTGAAAAAGGGATGTGGGAACTAAGGCAATAGTAAACAATTATGGTCATAGTTTGCTAATTTTCACTATCTTAGAAATAAGGGTGTTTATGAGATTGACTATACCATAGGTATCATCGTAGAATAGGGATACCCAATTAAGGTGTTGGGTAGTTTTTATCATCACACTTGTTAGGTACTCAAATGGGTCAATGGGTGAGATCTTTGAGGATTTGTTGAAGAACTAGCCTCAAGGAATGTTAAACCTAGCCTACCACATCATCAATGAATAGAATTTTGCATTGATTTGTCACATGACCATGCATAACTTACCCTTAGGATAGCGTAATCCCAAGATCCATGCCTAACTAACTACACTCTAATTATTCTTAGTCTTGAATCCATGAGGAACAATGTAAGTGACCATTGAGTCAATTCGAAATAAAAGTTGCTTGCTAGGGTCATACTTATGGTTCAAAATGGTTTGGGTGGGTTCAATCTTGTCAAATATGTAAGTAATTCTTGGGATTCTAAAGGACTAACTCGATACTATGAATAATTAAAGTATAATAAATTAAAATAGATCTTGCGACTATCCTTTCCTAGGGGAAAATTACGCATGGGATCATGATGATTCGGTGTAAATTACTATGGTCTCAGACACCACGATCACGGTCATTGCTCTGCGATCACCATACATAAGGGTGGTGTCTACATAAACCAAAATTTTTGCACACCCATTTATCACCCCAAAATTATGTATAAATGCTACCACATGAGTTATCTGATTAATCTAGCATGTTTTTAGTGTAAGATAGTCTTAATTATATTGCTTACAGGTACTACGACAAAATAATGGGAGATTTTGACAACACTAGGTTCACTACCGCTCAATCACAAAACCTCTACTATGCTGACTTGCCTAGGACAAAGTTACTCCCTGAGAGTGGTACCATCTTGGAGAAAGTGGAAGAGAAGTTCCCAAGGTTTCATGTTAGACTCACTGAGACAAGGTGGATGTGTTTTTCCCCCGACCTCTGCTATGCTAATAAGTATTGGTTATGTGAGTTCAATGCAAACCTCAGTGTAGTTTCTCTTACAAAAACAGTGATGACAATACGAGGGAAAAAAGTGAACTTCAGAGCAGAGATGGTTGTAGCCATAACGAAGTCTAAGTAGACATATGGTTGGTTTGCCCATATTGATCTAAAATGTGAAGAAAAGTCTATGGTTTTATCCAAAAGTTGGCAAATTGAGTGTGGTGCTAATGCAAAACAAACAATCCCCTCCATCTAAAATTTTTCAAAAACTTAAGGGAAATGGAAGTGAGAAACTTTGTAACATAACTTTTTCTCCCTTTTGTGCCTCCGCAAAGTTTTGAGTTGTGAATATTGATAGATACTCCAATTTTGTCTCTAACGGGAGGGGAAATTGGTCCTCCTTGGCAAATTTTGCATACCATGTGTGGTGAGTAAATTATTTTCTTCTCTTGAATACTTGTGTTATCTGGAACTTGCCCCATTAGTCTTTCAATGCTAATTTTGATTGTATTTGGTTGGAGAAATGATCTTAGGACATCCTTGTGATTTTAGAAAACACTTTATCCTAAAAATCCTATCCATACATAAATGTAATCCTTAGTTACCCACTTTGAGCCTTTGGACCTTTCTTTAGCAAACACACTACAAGAAGTTAACCATTCTTTTATTCCCACTTTGAACTGTGTCCTCCTTGAACTTTAAAGTGAAAAGTGTAGCTAAAATCCTAAGTTGGGGGCGGTAAAGTTTGATGGAAGTAAGTTTGGGGCCATGAAGTTGTTAGGGAAATGCCTAAACTACCTAAGCATTGTAAACAAGCGAATAGAAAAAGAAAAGGTCCAAGAAAGAAAAGAATTACATAAAAATTACAAGTAAAAGATGTAGAAGAGAATAGGTGAACAAAGGAAGCAAAAAGTAGGTCTATGAAAAGAGGAAAAACAAAGAGGAGTGTTCCATAGTCAAAAGGGAAGATTAAGTAGTGTGATGTAGATGTTCAAGGAAGGGTGTAGTCATGTTGTTCCCAATTAATATCCTACCCTAACTTGAACCAGCGTTACAATCTCAAAAAGTCCTTTGAGATCTTAAAACATTTACTTTCTTTGTAGTGGAAATTAAAAATAGGGGCAAGCCTATGGTATGACACTTGTTAACATAGATACTTCTTCTGAGGGAGAGATCTTTGCACTTAAATTCCTAGTTATATACTTGTTATCTTGGTGTGTGGAATTTTATTTCTTGTGAGGAGGCATGTGAATGAGTTGAGGTGGGTGATTTTTTCACTTTTTGAGAAATGAGCCAAATGGAGTATAGCCTAATTTTTGTCAAAAATGAGTCACTTATAGAGTATCGGTTTTTCGTTGCTTAGTTTCTCTTAGAAGTCTTGTGCTGTTATGCCCCGCAAAATCCTCTTCCAGTCTGAGCCTTAGAGCGTATTTGGTAAAGTGAAAATCCGAGTCAAAATGTTTCAGAAATATCCTCCCAAGTATGAAATACTTTTAATTGTGTGGGAATCTATTTGAGCATGAATTAAGATCATAGAGGTCCCCCTAACTTATAAATGAGTTGAAAGCTTTCCTACCGTTCAAGTTTTAGTGATCGTCAAAATTTGAGAAAAATTAAATCGACCATAACTCGTTGTATATGAATAACTGGGTGTCTTTGTATATATCAAATGAAATATCTTTGAATTATATTTCCAACGACACTAATTTCTCCTAAATCCGATATCGGAGCAAAGATTTATGCCCATTTTACTCCGGCATGTCAAGCTGAAAAATGGTGACGACGTTTCTAACGGGCTATCACGTTTCTGACGACCTTTTTGACAACGTCGTCACATTATGATGACATTTCTGATGACGTCGTCAGCCCTGGACAGAAAATCAAGAATTGGACCCCTTTTTGTGACGACCATTTGTGACGGCCTATTACGGACCTGACGGCCTGTCACGGATGGCGTCAAAAACATTTTTCTAGCAATTCAAGGGCATTTTTGGAAGGATGTTTTGGTCATTTCCCACCTTTTTTGAGCCTCTATAAAATTGATAACCCTCATTCAAACCCTAAATTCATCATTTTTCTCTCCCAATTCTCTCAAGAATAGCTATCTAGGGTTTTATCAAGAACCCTAATCATCCAAAATTCATCCATAAATTCTTCAAGGTTTCTTCAAGAATCAAGTTCCTCATAGTGTGGTCTTCAAGAATTTATTTATTTCAATTGTGGATAAAGTTTCAAGCACTAAAGTTCATCCAATTTCAAAGGTTAAGGTATGTAGATGTTGATTCTTGGGTCCCTTTCATCCAAGAAGCTCAAGAACCCTTTTTAAAACTACAAGATTTTTATGATTATGAGTTGTAAATGATTTGTATGAGTTGAAATAGATGTTTAATGTGTTGTTGAGTTTTGATTTATGTTTACCTATAAAATTTATGAGCTTGGACCCTAGTATGTGGAATTCATGTGATGTTTGTGATAGGCCCTTTTGAAGTTATTTTTCCATGTGATGTGTTCATGACTTTTGGGTGTAAAAATGGTTGAATAAGTGAAAATCATTCCCCATAGGTTTGATAAAGAACTTAGGTGAAGCATAAGGGCCACTATAGTATGTTGAATAGGAAACTCCAAATTGTGAGCTAGTCCATGCATGCCTAGTGTTTGATAAAATGCCCTAGTGAGTGAAATGTGCCAAGATAGCATGAAATCACCATGTAGGTGCAAAATCAGTCATGTCTAGTGGTTGTTGAAGAACCCTAGTGAACAAGTCGAGACATGATGGTTGTAACTTCCCCGATTAAGTGCTCTTTGATATATGCTAAGCTTTTAATACAAGGCAAGTGGTTAACAACTAAGTTGTGACATGATAGTATGAAGTTTCCCCAAGCCTTGTGATATCCAAGCATGTGTCAATATTGATATAGGTATGAAATAGTTGAGGTAAAACCTTGTTGAATGGAGTACGATCTAGTAGCATGTTTCCCCTATAATATTATATGATTATGATTCCGAGATGCTTAAAGTGACCTCTTGGCGACTATGATGATGAATAGACGTTTGTGATTCCTAATTACTTGAAGAGTTGTGTTATTGATTGGGAAGATGCTTTAATGATTATGATGATGATGCATGAATTATTATGATGATACATGAAAGATTGTGATGATGAATGAATGATTATGCTTTACTTTTACGCTATCGAGTCCTGGGGGTATTTATACCCGAAAATAGAGATGTTGTCTAGATCCCATGTCAGTTTCTCGATAACTCCAGTCGAGCCATGATTCTTAGAACTCAGTGAACTATAGAACTCTGTATCCTCAGACAAGTCAGAACTTAAGAAAGCTCAGTAATCTCAGTTATCTCGATAATCTCGGTATCGCTAGTAATCTAGCCTCAGTACTGTAATCAGATCAGTTCTAATAGTATTTAAGTGATTCAATCCAAATCTCAGAAGCGATTCGAGTAATCTATTCAAGATCTATATCGTCAGTCAAATACCTTGATTCGATATCTTTTCCGTCAGATACGGAACTAAGTGATCTCAGCGTAACTCAGTCAGACCTTTTGAGAAATATGATCAGTGTTAGATTCAGTTCAACCAGTGTTCAGTTGAGAATTAAGTTCTGAGTCTTTCAGTTGGGAGTAGAAACTAGCACCGACCGAGCTCAAGGATGGGAACTCACCTGCTAGTAGAGGGTGTGATTCTTAGAAGTAATCCTGGTGCCCCAGATCCACATAGCCAGCGTAGGTTGAGACATCACAGCTTTTAGTTGAGGGTGGATGAGAGACATCATACCTTCTAGATGAGGGTAGATGAGGTGGCTTGACCTGCTAGATGAGGGCTCCATCATTTTCATTTGAGGACCTGCTAGATGAGGGTCACATAGAGTTATATTTACCAGTGGTGTGGTAATGACACCCTTCCAAATGGGGCACAGGTTGGATCCCACATGTGATAGATCGGGGTATGTCGGTTAAGTGACTACTTCCCACAGTTTCAGTTTCAGATTCAGTCTCAATTTTAGAATCGGTCTTCAGAAATCAGGACTGTCAGATACAGTCATTTATCATTGTGAGGAACTCAGATAGTTCCATTGATTTATGGGCCATCCCATCAGATAGACTTGGTCTCACATACAGTTATTTGATATTATATTCAGAGATATGCTGTTAGAGAGGCTTGATCACAGTATCAGATTTCTATTGAGTGTTCTTGTTGTCAGATTCAGATATAATCATATTTCTTATCATTGATTAAGCTTCTGAAATCATCTATTAGAAAGGTTGATCTCTAATCCTGTCAGACGAAAACAGTAAGTCCAAGAATTTAGTCATTGATGTAAGCACATCCAGATCCTCAATTATTAGTATCTGATGAGTCAGTGATTCAGTATCTTAGTTTCAGTAGTGAGTTCAGTCTGCAGTAAAGTGGTATCTGAGTTTCAGTATCTAGAGTTGCGATAATTGTGTTCATGTTTTGTGCATTCATGTATGTGTTCTCATGCGGCATTTTCATGATTATTTAGTTTAGATATTGTGCATGCATGAACCCTTGCATTATCCTACCCCGTCTACATACTCGGTACAATTTTGTACTGACACATTTGCGCTATGGTGTTTTATTTGACACCATAGGTTTAGAGGCACAAGATCCAGTTTATCCTCAGTAGTTTGGTCCCAGTCAGTAGTAGTAGCAGTGAGTCCTCTTCTTTCATGAAAGAGTCTCAGTTTACTACTATTGTTTCAGACCTTGTTTATTTTCTATTTACGGAGTTAGTTGGGGACATGTCCCATCAACTCCATAGTTCAAACAGTTAGAGTCTTTTCAGACGGATATATTAGTATTCAGTTTTTAGTTTTGAGTATATATAGATGTGTTGAACCTTATGGTAAGTTTTCCGTATTTTTTTAGATATTATGCAGTGTACAAGTACAGATATCAGAAAAGGGTTAGCTTGTGGTCTTTCGGGTCCATAAGAACCGTGTGACATCTCGAGATAGGATCTCAGGGAGTTACAAACTTGGTATCAGAGCCTAAGGTTCAAGAGTCTCCTAGGGAGTCTGAAAAGCCACATCTAGTAGAGTCTTATGCATGGGTGTGTAGCGTGCCACATTTATGTACAAGAGGCTACAGGATGTTCTTAGGAGCAGTTCCTCTTTTTTCAGTGATTATTTCATATGAGTAAGAATGAGGTCAAGTTGATCCTCTGTCTAATCCACATCATTCTTTCATTTACAGAGTATGACTCCTCGCAGAGACTTTGTCTATATGGTTAATGATCAGCTCCCTCAGCCAGTAGATCTTGAAAATGAGAGTGTGTCACATGCAGAGTTTAGGGTAGCTTTCCAGGTGCTAGCCCAAGCGGTGACTAATATTCATGGAAACCGTCAGGCTGTAATCCCATCTCAGCAAAATGGGAATTCTACCGCATTAAGGATTAGACGCTTCATTAAAATAAACCCGCCTGAATTCTTTGGGTCAACAGTAGGTGAGGATCCACAGTTGTTTTTTGAGGAGGTGAAGAAGATAACCCAAAATATGCATGTGTCAGAGAAGGAGAGTGTTGAGTTAGAATCTTATAGGTTGAAAGATATTGCTCATGATTGGGTAGTGATGTGGGATAAAAGTAGAGGGGAGAATGCATCTCCTGTGACCTGGCTAGAGTTTCAGAGTGCCTTTCTATATAGGTTTTTCTCACTAGAAATGAGAGAAGCTAAGGTAGAAGAGTTTATAAACCTAAGGCAAGGTTCCATGATAGTGAAAGAGTATTGTCTTAAGTTTAACCAATTAGCTAAGTATGCTCCCGACTTGATAGCTGACCCTAGAGCGGGTATGAGTAAGTTTTTGATTGGGGTATCAAGTGATGTGTTGAAAGAGTGTAGAACTGGCATGCTTAATAGAGATATGGATTTTTCTAGGCTAATGATTCATGCACAATAGATTAAGGTAGATAAAATGAAGGAGAGAGGGAGAGTGAGTAAGAAAGCCAAGAAAGGTAGTCATGGTTTCTTGCAGTCAGGGTCTCAAGGTGGTAATAGTTCTCAGTATGGTCAGATATATTTAGTTCCATCTCCATCTTCATCTAGTGTACTCGTACCTATGTTTGGGGGTGTCAGATTTGAGAGAGAGCCAAGCTCCAAAGCCCAGAGTAGTACTAGTGGTATTCGTACCTACCCGCTGTGAGAAGAATGTGGTAAGAATCATAAGTGTGTATGTAGATCCGGTAGTGATGTGTTCTTTGGATGTGGGAAGACCGGTCACAAAGTTCGAGACTATCCTAAGCTAGGTCCCCGAAGTCACCATAGTCTTCCTTCAGCTCATAATAGATTGTCTGCGTTTCAGGTTCTCCTTGATCGGGAAGGTTTCCCTGAAATAGACCCGGGTATGTTATGAGCCCTTCATCTTTATGTTAGGCATTGATAGATCCATTGCTCTTATTTTTAGTTTATATATTAGCATGAGTCATGCATAAGTTTCAGATCTTGATCGGTCAATTATGACCCAGTCTGTAGGTGCCCCATGCACCGCTTCAGTATTTTAGCGAAGTGTCTTTAGAGGGACATAGAGTCCCAAGGGGGAGATACCCCATGGTATTATGATGTTTCATGACATTATATTCATCTCGATGAATGTTCAGATTTTCCTTATAAAGTTAGCATCAATCATTGTTGCATTGTCAAGTCGTGCTTTCAAAAGTCAGCTTAGCCGGACATTCATGCACTAGATATGCACATTTAGTAGAAAGAGTTCAGCTTGTCAGCGTCTTTTCAGTCGTGTATTCATGAGATCATCCCAGTTATGAGTACATCCATCAGATATGCATGTGTATTATGAGAATTCAGCTATGAGTATCATCAGTCGAGTATTCCATACATCATATATGCATGCCCAGTGTGAGAACTCTATATGTCAGTCGTTCCAGTTCCGTAGTCCTGATCTAAGATGTTTCCATTTCTTGAGTAAGTTTTGTTGATCCGTATTCTCAGTCTATCAAATGACATTCGAGGAAAAATGTTCTCAAGGGGGAGATAATGTAATGCCCCGCATAATCCTCTTCCAGTCTGAGCCATAGAGCGTATTTGGTAAAGCAAAAATCCGAGTCAAAACATTTTAGAAATATCCTCCCAAGTATGAAATACTTTGAATCATGTGGGAATCTATTTGAACATGAATTAAGATCATAGAGGTCCCCTAACTCATGAACATGTTGAAAGCTTTCCTACCATTCAAGTTTTGGTGACCGTCAAAATTTGGGTCAACTTAAATCGACCATAATTCGTTGTATATGAAAAACTGGGAGTCTTTGTATATATCAAATATATACCAATTTTGCCTAAATCCGATTTCGGAGCAAAGAGTTTTGCCCATTTTACTCCAGCATGTCAAGCTGGAAAATGGTGACGACGTTTCTGACGGGCTTTCACATTTTTGATGACTTTTTTGATGACGGCATCACATTCTGACGACATTTCTGATGACATTGTTAGCCCTGAGAAGAAAATCAAGAATTGGACCCCTTTTTGTGATGACCATTTGTGACGGCCTATCACGGACTTGACGGCCTATCTCGGATGGCGTCACGAACATTTTTCAAGCAATTCAAGGGCATTTTTACATGGGTATTTTGGTCATTTCTCACCTTTTTTGAACCTATATAAAAATGAGAATCCTCATTCAGACCCTAAATTCATCATTTTTCTCTTCTAATTCTCTCAAAAATATCTATCTAGGTTTTATCAAGAATCCTAATCTTCCAAAATTCATCCATAAATTCTTCAAGGTTTCTTCAAGAATTTATTTATTTCAAGTCAGGATAATGTTTCAAGCACTAAAGTTCATCCAATTTCAAAGGTTAAGGTATGTAGATGTTGATTCTTAGGTCCCTTTCATCCAAGAACCTTAAGAACCCTTTTTAAAACTACAAGATTTTTATGATTATGAGTTGTAAATGATTTGTATGAGTTGAAATGGATGTTTAATGTGTTGTTGAGTTTTGATTTATGTTTTCATACAAAAATTATGAACTTTGACCCTAGTATGTGGAATTCATGTGATGTTTGTGATAGACCTTTTTGAAGTTATTTTTTCGTGTGATGTGTTCATGACTTTTGGGTGTTAAAATGGATGAATAAGTGAAGAACGTTCCCCATAGGTTTGATAAAGAGCTTAGGTGAAGCATAAGGTCCACTATAGTATGTTGAATAGAAAACCCCAAATTATGAGCTAGTCCATGCATGCCTAGTGTTTGATAAAATCCCTTAGTGAGTGAAATATGCCAAGATAGCATGAAATCCCCATGTAGGCGTAAAATTGATCATGTCTAGTGGCTGTTGAAGAACCCTAGTGAACAAGTCGAGATATAATGGTCGTAACTTCCCCGATTAAGTGCTCTTTGATATATGCTAAGCTTTTAATACAAGGAAAGTGGTTAGCAAGTAAGTTGTGACATGATAGTATGAAGTTTCCCCAAGCCTTGTGATATCCAAGCATGTGTCCAGATTGATATAGGTATGCAATAGTTGAGTTAAAACCTTGTTGAATGGAGTACGATCTAGTAGCATGTTTCCCCTACATTATTATATGATTATGATTCTGAGATGCTTAAAGTGATCCCTTAGCGACTATGATGATGAATAGATATTTATGATTCCTAATTACTTGAAGAGGTGTGTTAATGATTGGGAATATGCTTTAATGATTATGATGATAATGCATGAATGATTATGATGATACATTAATGATTGTGATGAAGAATGAATGATTATGCTTTATTTTTACGCTATCGAGTCCTGGGGGTATTTATACCCGACAATAGAGTTGTTGTCTAGAGCTCGTGTCAGTTTCTCAATAACTCCAGTTGATCCATGATTCTCCGAACTCAGTGAACTATAGAACTTTGTATCCTCAGACAAGTCAGAACATAAGAAAGCTCAATAATCTCAGTTATCTCTGTAATCTCTGTATCGCTAGTAATCTAGCCTCAGTACTGTAATAAGCTCAGTTCTAATAGTATTTAAGTGATTCAATCCTAATCTCAGAAGCGATTCGAGTAATCTATTCAAGCTCTGTATCGTCAGTCAGATAACATGATTCGATATCTTTTCCGTCAGATACGGAACCAAGTGATCTCAGCGTAACTCAGTCAGACCTTTTGAGTAATATGATCAGTTCCAGATTTAGTTCAGCCAGTGTTCAGTTGAGAATTCAGTTCTGAGTCTTTCAGTTGGGAGTAGAAACTAGCACCGAGCGAGCTCAAGGATGGGAACTCACCTGCCAGTAGAGGTTGTGATTCTTAGAAGTAATCTTGGTGCTCCAGAACTACATAGACAGCGTAGGTTGAGACATAACAGTTGTTAGTTGAGGCTGCATGAGAGACATCATACCTGCTAGAGTAGGGTATATGAGGCGGCTTGACCTGCTAGATGAGGGCTCCATCATTCTTGTTTGAGGACCTGCTAGATGAGCGTTATATAGAGTTGTATTTAACAGTGGTGTGGTAATGACACACTTCCAAATAGGGCATAGGTTGGACCCCACATGTGGTAGATCGAGGTATGTCGGTTAAGTGACTACTTCCCACAGTTTCAATTTCAGATTCAGTCTTAGTTCTAGAATCAGTCTTCAGAAATCAGGACTGTCAGATACAGTCATCTATCATTGTGCGGAACTCAGATAGTTCTATTGATTTATGGGCCATCCCATTAGATAGACTTGGTCTCACATACAGTTATTTGATATTATATTCAGAGATATGCTGTCAGAGAGGCTTGATCATAGTATCAAATTTCTATGGAGTATTCTTGTTATCAGATTCAGATATAATCATATTTCATATCATTGATAAAGCTTCCGAAATTATCTGTTAGAAAGGTTGATCTTTAATCCCGTCAGACGAAAGCAGTAAGTCCAAGAATTCAGTCATTGATGTAAGCACATCCAGATCCTCAGTTATCAGTATCAGATTAGTCAGTGATTCAGTATCTTAGTTTCAGTAGTGAGTTCAGTCTGCAGTAAAGTGGTATCTGAGTTTCAGTATCTAGAGTTGCGATAATTGTGTTCATGTTTTGTGCATTCATTTATGTGTTCTCATATGGCATTTTCATGATTATTCAGTTTAGATATTATGCATGGATGAACCCTTGCATTAGCCCACCCCGTCTACATACTCGGTACATTTTTGTACTTACGCATTTGTGCTATGGTGTTTTATTTGACACCATAGGTTTAGAGGCACAAGATCCAGTTTATCCTCTGCAGTTTGGTCCCAGACAGCAGCAGTAGCAGTGAGTCCTCTTCTTTTGAGGACGAGTCTCAGTTTACTACTATTGTTTCAGACTTTGTTTATTTTCTGTTGACTGAGTTTCTTGGGGACATGTCCCATCAACTCCACAGTTCAGACAGTTAGAGGCTTTTCAGATGGATGTATTAGTATTCAGTTTTCAGTTTTGAGTATGTATAGATGTGTTGAACCTTATGGATAGTTTTTTGTATTTTTTAGATCTTATGCAGTATACAGGTACAGATATCAGAAAAGGGTTAGCTTGTGGCCTTTCAGGTCCATAAGAACCGTTTGATGTCTGGAGATGGGATCTCGGAGCGTTACAAACTTGGTATCAGAGCCTAAGGTTCAAGAGTATCCTAGGGAGTCTGAAAAGCCACACCTAGTAGAGTCTTGTGCATGGGTGTGTAGCGCGCCACATTTATGTACAAGAGTCTACAGGATTTTCTTAGAAGCAGTTCCTCTTCTTTCAGTGATTATTTCGTGTGACTGAGCATGAGGTCAAGTTGATCCTTAGTCTAATCCACATCATTCTTTCATTTACAGAGTATGAATCCTTGCAGAGACTTTGTCTATACGGTTAATGATCAGCCCCCTCAGCCAGTAGATTCTGAAAATGAGAGTGTGTCACATGCAGAGTTTTGGCGGGCTTTCCAGGCGCTAGACCAGGTGGTGACTAATATTTATGGCAACCGTCAGGCTGCAGTCCTACCTCAGAAAGATGGGAATTCTACCGCAGCAAGGATTAGAAGCTTCATGAAAATAAACCCGCCCGAATTCTTTGGGTCAGTAGTAGGTGAGGATCCGCAGTTTTTTTTTGAGGAGGTAAAGAAAATAACCCAGATTATGCATGTGTCAGAGAAGGATAGTGTTGAGTTAGCACCATATAGGTTGAAAGATATTGCTCATGAATGAGTAGTGATATGGGAGAAAAGTAGAGGGGAGAATGCAACTCCTATGACTTGGCTAGAGTTTCAAAGTGCCTTTCTAGATAGGTTTTTCACGCTAGAAATGAGAGAAGCTAAGGTAGAAGAGTTTATAAACCTAAGGCAAGGTTCCATGACAGTGAAAGAGTATTGTCTTAAGTTTAATCAATTAGCTAAGTATTCTCCCGACTTGATAGCTGACCCTAGAGCGGGTATGAGTAAGTTTTTGACTGGGGTATCAAGTGATGTGTTGAAAAAGTGTAGAACTGGAATGCTTAATAGAGACATGGGTCTTTCTAGGATAATGATTCATGCGCAATAGATTGAGGTAGATAAAATGAAGTAGAGAGGGAGAGTAAGTAAGAAAGCTAAGACAGGTAGTCATGGTTTCTCACAGTCAGGGTCTCAAGGTGGTAGTAGTTCTCAATATGGTCGGAGATTTTTAGTTCCAGCACCATCTTCAGCTATTGTACTCACACCTATGTTTGGGGGTGTTAGATTTGAGGGAGAGCCAAGCTCCAATGCCCAGAGTAGTACTAGTGGTATTCGTACCTACCCGTTGTGTGAAGAATGTGGTAAGAATCATAAGGGTGTATGTAGAACCGGTAGTGATGTGTTCTTTGGATGTGGTGAGACCGGCGACAAAGTTCGAAACTGTCCTAAGCAAGGTCCCCAAAGTCAGCATAGTCTTTCTTCAGCTCATAATAGATTGTATGCATTTCAGGCTCGCCTTGATCGGGAAGGTTTCCCTGAAATTAACCCGAGTATGTTATGAGCCCTTCAAGTTTATGTTATGCATTGATAGATACATTGATCTCATTTTGAGTTTATATATTAGCATGAGTCATGCATAAGTTTCAGATCTTGATCGGTCAATTATGACCCCGTCGGTAGGTGCCCCACGCACCGCTCCAGTATTTTAGCGAAGTGTCTTTAGTGGGACATAGAGTCCCAAGGGGGAGATACCCCATGGTATTATGATGTTTCATAACATTATATTCATCTCGATGCATGTTCAGATTTTTCTTATAAAGTTAGCATAAATCATTGTTGCATTGTCAAGTTGTGCTTTCAAAAGTCAACTTAGCCGGACATTCATGCATTAGATATGCACATTTAGTAGAAAGAGTTCATCTTGTTAGCATCTGTTCAGTCATGTATTCATGAGATTATCCCAGTTATGAGTACATCCATCAGATATGCATGTGTATTATGAGAATTCATCTATGATTATCATCAGTCAAGTATTCCATGCATCATATATGCATGCCCAGTTTGAGAACTCTATATGTCAGTCGTTCCAGTTGCGTAGTCCTGATCTGAGATTTTTCCATTTCTTGAGTTAGTTTTGTTGATCTGTATTCTCAGTCTATCAAACGAGATTCGAGGACAAATGTTCTCAAAGGGGAGATAATGTAATGCCCCGCAAAATCCTCTTCCAGTCTAAGCCTTAGAGCGTATTTGGTAAAGTGAAAATCCGAGTCAAAATGTTTCAGAAATATCCTCCCAAGTAAGAAATACTTTTAATTGTGTGGGAATCTATTTGAGCATGCATTAAGATCATAGAGGTCCCCCTAACTCATGAATGAGTTGAAAGCTTTCCTACCGTTCATGTTTTAGTGATCGTCAAAATTTGGGAAAAATTAAATTGACCATAACTCGTTGTATATGAAAAACTGGTATCTTTGTATATATCAAATGAAAGATCTTTGAATTAGTTTTCAAACGATACCAATTTTTCCTAAATCCGATATCAGAGCAAAGAGTTATGCCCATTTCACTCCAGCATGTCAAGCTGGAAAACTGTGACGACGTTTCTTACGAGCTATCACATTTCTGACGTCGTCACATTCTGACGACATTTCTGGCGACGTTGTCTGCCCTGGGAAGAAAATCAAGAATTGTACCCCTTTTTGTGATGACCATTCGTGACGGCCTATCACGGACCTGACGGCCTGTCACAGATGGCATCAAGAACATTTTTTCAGCAATTCAAGGGCATTTTTGCAAGGGTATTTTGGTCATTTCCAACCTTTTTTGATCCTCTATAAAAATGAGAACCCTCATTCAGACCCTAAATTCATCATTTTTCTCTTCCAATTCTCTCATGAATATCTATCTAGAGTTTTATCAAGAATCCTAATCTTCCAAAATTCATCCATAAATTCTTCAAGGTTTCTTCAAGAATCAAGTTCCTCATAGTGTGGGCTTCAAGAATTTATTTATTTCAAGTGTGGATAAAGTTTCAAGCACTAAAGTTCATCCAATTTCAAAGGTTAAGGTATGTAGATGTTGATTCTTGGGTCCCTTTCATCCAAGAAGCTCAAGAACCCTTTTTAAAACTATAAGATTTTTATGATTATGAGTTGTAAATGATTTGTATGAGTTGAAATGGATGTTTAATGTGTTGTTGAGTTTTGATTTATGTTTTCCTACAAAAATTATGAGCTTTGACCCTAGTATGTGGAATTCATGTGATGTTTGTGATAGACCATTTTGAAGTTATTTTTCCATGTGATGTGTTCATGACTTTTGGGTGTAAAAATGGCTGAATAAGTGAAGAATGTTCCCTATAGGTTTGATAAAGATCTTAGGTTAAGCATAAGGGCCACTATAGTATGTTGAATAGGAAACCCCAAATTGTGAGCTAGTCCATGCATGCCTAGAGTTTGATAAAATGCGTTAGTGATTGAAATGTGCCCAGATAGCTTGAAATCCCTATGTAGGTGTAAAATCAGTCATGTCTAGTGGTTGTTGAAGAACCCTAGTGAACAAGTCGAGACATGATAGTCGTAACTTCCCCGATTAAGTGCTCTTTGATATATACTAAGCTTTTAATACAAGGAAAGTGGTTAGCAAGTAAGTTGTGACATGATAGTATGAAGTTTCCCCAAGCCTTGTGATATCCCAGCATGTTTCCAGATTGATATAGGTATGCAATAGTTGAGGTAAAACCTTGTTGAATGGAGTACGATCTAGTAGCATGTTTCCCCTACATTATTATATGATTATGATTCCGAGATGCTTAAAGTGACCCCTTGGTGACTATGATGATAAATAGATGTTTGTGATTCATAATTACTTGAAGATTTGTGTTAATGATTGGGAATATGATTTTGATTATGATGATAATGCATGAATGATTATGATGATACATGAATGATTGTGATGATGAATGAATGATTATGCTTTACTTTTACGCTATTGAGTCTTGGGGGTATTTATACCCGACAATAGAGTTGTTGTCTAAAGATCGTGTCAGTTTCTCGATAACTCCAGTAGAGCCATGATTCTCAGAACTCAGTGAACTATAGAACTTTGTATCCTCAGATAAGTCAGAACTTTAGAAAGCTCAGTAATCTCAGTTATCTCTGTAATCTCTGTATCGCTAGTAATCTAGCCTCAGTCCTATAATTAGCTCAGTTCTAATAGTATTCAAGTGATTAAATCCTAATCTCAGAAGAGATTCGAGTAATCTATTCAAGCTCAGTATCGTCAGTCAGATAACATGATTCGATATTTTTTCAGTCAGATACGGAACCAAGTGATCTCAGCATAACTCAGTCAGACCTTTTGAGTAATATGATCAGTGTCAAATTTAATTCAGCCAGTGTTTAATTGAGAATTCAGTTTTGAGTCTTTCAGTTGGGAGTAGAAACTAGCACCGAGCAAGCTCAAGGATGGGAACTCACCTACTAGTAGAGGGTGTGATTCTTAGAAGTAATCCTTGTTCTCCAGAACTACATATCTAGCGTAGGTTGAGAAATCATAGTTGTTAGTTGAGGGTGGATAAGTGATATCATACCTGTTAGATGAGGGTAGATGAGGTGGCTTGACCTTCTAGATGAGGGCTCCACCATTCTCGTTTGAGGACCTGCTAGATGAGGGTCACATAGAGTTAGTTGTCTTTACTAGTGGCGCGATAATGACACCTTTCCAATTGGGGAACAGGTTGGACCCTACATGTGGTAGATTGGGGCATGTCGTTTAAGTGACTACTTCCCACAGTTTCAGTTTCAGATTCAGTCTCAGTTTTAGAATCAGTCTTCAGAAATTAGGACTGTCAGATACAGTCATCTATCATTGTGCGGAACTCAGATAGTTCCATTGATTTATGGGCCATCCCATCAGATTGACTTGGTCTCATATACAGTTATTTGATATTATATTCAGAGATATGATGTCAGACAGGCTTGATCACAGTATCAAATTTCTATTGAGTATTCTTGTTGTCAGATTTAGATATAATCATATTTCTTATCATTGATAAACTTCCGAAATCATCTGTTAGAAAGGTTGATATCTAATCCTGTTAGTCGAAAGTAGTAAGTCCAAGAATTCAGTCATTGATGTAAGTACATCTAGATCCTCAGTTATCAGTATCAGATAAGTCTGTGATTCAGTATCTCAGTGTCAGTAGTGAGTTCAGTCTGCAGTAAAGTGGTATCTGAGTTTCAGTATCTAGAGTTGCGATAATTGTGTTAATGTTCTGTGCATTCATGTATGTGTT
Source organism: Capsicum pubescens (assembly GCA_030864215.1). Lineage (NCBI taxonomy): Eukaryota > Viridiplantae > Streptophyta > Magnoliopsida > Solanales > Solanaceae > Capsicum > Capsicum pubescens. The sequence continues at coordinate 220,813,225 of CM061540.1, read as the reverse complement.
CTTATGCGGCATTTTCATGATTATTCAGTTTAGATACTGTGCATGCATGAACCCTTGCATTAGCCTACCCCGTCTACATACTCGGTACATTTTTGTACTGTTGCATTTATGCTATGGTGTTTTATTTGACACCATAGGTTCAAAGGCACAGGATCCAATTTATCCTCAGCAGTTTGGTCCCAGTCAGCAGCAGTAGCAGTGAGTCCTCTTCTTTCGAGGACGAGTCTCAGTTACTACTATTGTTTTAGACTTTGTTAATTTTTTGTTGATGGAGTTAGTTGGGGACATGTCCCATCAACTTCACAGTTTAGACAGTTAGAGGCTTTTCAGATGGATGTATTAGTATTCAGTTTTCAGTTTTGAGTATGTATAGATGTGTTGAACCTTATGGCAAGTTCTCTGTATTTTTTTCAGATATTATGCAGTGTACAGGTATAGATATCAGAAAAGGGTTAGCTTGTGGTCTTTTGGGTCCATAAGCACCGTGTGACGTCTCGAGATGGGATCTCGGGGCGTTACATGTGCATCCTCAGATATTGTATTTTATGTTGAGGGGTGTAGTGAAAATAGCCTGGCCCATATGCTATGAGCTACTTGTGATAGTGACTAAGCCTGAAGTCATTATGATATTTAAGGCATAATTTTTAGGCATAGATAATTGTTGTCTCATGGTAAGAGGTAATGTTGCTTGAGGACAAGCAAAAGATTTAAGATGGGGTGTTGATGAGTGCTAATTTTACTACTCATTTGCACTCAACATTCATGCACATTACCTTGTTTCGAATAAATAAATGTGACATAATTGTGATTAAATGCACTAATATCCACATATTTCAGGAACAAAGTTGATGAGATAGAAACATGAGGATTGGGGATGAAAATGATCAAAAGAAAGCAATAAAGTACAGTTGAAGACCCAGAGAAGAAATGGCCTTAGTTACCACAGTCTCGGTCAGTCAAGTAGATCAACAAGTAGCGATCGTGGGAGCCGATTGTGGTCGCGGTAGAGCCTATGCGATCGCGGCCTAGAAGAAAATTACAGCCCATGGATAGAAAGGGAAATCCACGTGGCTGATCCCAAATTGGTCAAAAATAAGACTCAAACCCTATTATCCATCATAATCTATCTTCCCTAATTTTGAGACATTGTTCTAGGGTTTGTTGCCTCCATTATTAGAGAATAAAACATTGTATGAATTTTGTGTGAAGAATAATTTGGAGTCACTTTCAAGTGAAGTATTAGTGAACTACCATTGAAGATTTGTTGGATCTCATAGTTTGAAGTAACATTCACTTAGATTTTCTCAAATCAAATCAATGGACATTTTGGGTAAAGTATTTACTTATTTATCTTATGAGTAACGAGTTTTTCCTCTTAGGATTCTGCTTGAATAGGGTGTAAATATGTATGGGGTATGATTTATTTGTGCATTTACTTATTTGTGGTGTTTTATTCTATTATTGCTTGAGTAAATTGATTGGTATTTATGGGCAAAAATCCTAAATACCTAAATGGGTTTGATGGATAAAAATCCCAAGCTCTTGAAAGCTCAAACGATCCTTAAAGGGGGGATTTGGGTGAATTTTAGAGACCCACATCATCCTTGAAAGAGGGATGTGGGAACCAAGGAAATAATAGACAATTATGAGCATAGTTGACAAATCTTCACTATCTTAGACATAAGGGTGATTGTGAAGTTGACTATACTATTGCCATCATCCTAGAAATAGGGATGTTTAATTAAGGTATTAGGTGGTTTCGATTGAAGCACTCGTTAAGTACTCGAAAGGGTCAATGAGTGACACCCTTGGTTTTTTTTTGACAAACTAGTCTCAAGGATTTCTAACCTAGCTTAACTCATCACCAACACTTAGAATTTGCATCAAATTATCATACACTCATGCATATGTTTCCCCTAGGAAAACATAATCCCAAGATCCATGCCTAATTTCCTAGACTATTTATTCGTAGCCCCAAATTAATACTAGAAAATCTCAAGAAGAAATATTAGTGTTTTTACCGTTCCCACCCCCACCCCCCTAATATTTATCTTTTTTAATATCATTTTGAATTTAACAAGTATCCATTATTTCGAATTAACTTGATTGCCACTCACATTGTTCCTCGTGAATTCGACCCCGACTCCAAAGTTGGGTAAATATATTGATGATAACCGCCTTGAACTTAAATTTACATGTAAGTTGAGCGTTATAAAAAATAGCGCCATTTTGAATGCAAGGTAGTTGTTTTCAATATATTTACCTAACTAAGAATTGGGGGGTTGAATCAACGAGGAACAATGTGAGTGATGATTGAGTCAATTTTTAATAAAAATTGCTTGCTAGGGTGAAACCTATGGTACAAAATGTTTTGGGGGGTTTTCAATCTTGTCAAATGTAAAAGTAATTCTTGGACTTCTAAAGAACTAACTCGAGACTAAGAATAATTAGAGTATAATCAATTAAAATGGATCTTGGGACTACGCTTTTCTTGGGGCAAATTATGCATGGGATCATGATTATTCAGCGCAAATTCAAATCGTTGATAATGTGGTAGGCTAGGTTTAAGGTCTTTGAGGCTAGTTTTTCAATAAAACCTCAAAGATGTCACTCATTGACCCTTTTGAGTACCTAACGATCGTGTCAATTAACGCTACCCAATACCTCAATTGGGTATCCCTATTTCTAGGATGATACCCATATATAGTCAACCTCCTAATCACCCTTATGTCTAAGATAGTGGAAAATTGGAAAGACATACCCATAAATTATCTACTATTGCTTTGTTTGCCACATCCCTCTTTCAAGGATAAGGTGGGTTCCTAAAGTTCACTCAAAATCCCTCTTTCAAGGATAGTTTGAGCTTTCAAGAGCTTGGAATTTTCATCCATCAAACCCATTTGGGAATTCGGGGCTTTCACCCATAAATCCCAACCAATTTAATCAAGCAATAATATAACCCATCATCTACAAACTAAAATATACACAAATATATCACAACCCACACACAATTGCATCCAATTCCAACATAATCCCAAGAGGTAAATCTAGCAAATAATAATAATAATAATAAACATAAATAAACCAATATTTCCATTTCCATCAAAGTTATCCATAAGAAATAAAGATAGGGAAAACCACACTGTAGAATCCAATGAATCTTCAATGGATGATGCCAAATCTTCACTTAAAAGTCACTCGAATGTCTTCTTAGGTCAAGATTAGTTCAAGTTTTTCTCCAAGCTAAATAACAAATTAAACTAAGGATGGGAGGTAGAGTTATAGAATGATTCCCAAAAATGAGGATTTTGAGCTCTTCATATGAGAATTTTGGGTCGGCTATGTGATTTTAAAATTTTGCCCCTGGCTGAAAATCCCGCTATCCTGCAATCACATGTGGATCTGCCGTGACTCCATACATGCTAAATTATTCAAGTGATCACAGACTGGTGTCTTCTTAACTTACCGCAATCATGGTGTCAAATCCATGATCATGGTACCTGAGGCCCAGTCTTCACAGGTTTTCCAGCTTTTGCGCTACTCTTTCCATTTTGATCCTCTTTAGCTCATTTTTCTTCTTTTCGTCTCAGTATTTGTTTACCTGTAAAATATGGGAATTAGTACATTTATCCATAAATATGTCTCGCATTACATTCAAATCATAGTAGTGTGCTCAAATGTTGAATGTAAATAAGTGGAAAACTCACCACTCATCAACACCCCCAACTTAAAACTTTGCTTGTCCTCAAGCAACACTACCTTTTACCATGAGATAATGCACATTTATGCCTAAATTTGATGACCCAATAATCACATTGACCTTAAGCATAGTCATTACCACAAGTAGCTCTTTGCACATAGGCTAAGCCATTCTCACTCTACCCCTCAACATAAAAAATAATAATCTAAGAATGCAAAAGAGTTCAAAGAGCAACAATACAAAAACAACTCATACTCGAGAAGTGACTCACTTTTTGGCCTAAACCAAACTATACTCCTTTTTTCCTCTTTTCTCGGAAGATGACAAAATCACCCACCTCAACTTGTTTACATGCCTTCTCACAAGAAAGAAAATTCTGCACACCAAGTTATCAAAGTGCAAGGTAGGATAAATGCACTTGGTAGGAGATATCAAAGGGCTTTTTGATCTTTTAATGTAGGTTCGGGGTAAGGTAGGATATTATTTTGGAACAACATAGTTACGCCCTCCTTGAACATCTATATCACACTATTTGATCAATCTTTTGACTATGGGTTACTTTTCTTTGTTTTCATTCTTTTCAAGTGCCTACTATTGCTTCCTTGTTTTACCCATTTTCTTTCATTTCTTTTTCTTTCAAATTTCATGCAATTCCTTCCTTTGTTGGATCATTTTTTTTTCTTATTCATTTGTTTCAATGCTTAAGCACGTAGGGATTAACTAATACTTCGTGGCCCAAAGTCACTTCCTTCAATCTTTACCACCCCCAACTTAGGCTTTTTGCCTCATGCTAAATTTCTAAGTTCAAGGGGGTATGGTTCAAAAGAGGAATAAAAGTTTAAAGGCTCACGACTTGTAAAGTGTTTGCCAAAGAAAGGGCTAAAGGCTCGAAGTGGGTGACTAGAGATAACATTTATGGATGGGTAAGTTTTTTCTGCTAAAGTGGGCTTCCAAAAGTCACAAAGATGGTACAAGTATAGATGAGATACAAACAAATAAGCTCACCTCACATGGCATGCAAATTTGGCAAGGAGGCTCAATTTCCCTCCCCCCCCCCTAGAGACACAAATGAAATATCTACCAATTTTCACAAGTCAAAAATTTTAGAGTCACAAAAAGAAAAAGAATTGTTACAAGGTCACTCACGTTCATGCCCTTGATTTTTGAAAATTTGTATGGAGGGGGGTGTTTGCTTTGCATTTGCACCACGTGTAATTTACTAACCATGACAGTAACCCAAGCCTTGGTCTCACATTTAGGCTTTATATAGGCATACCAATCATATGGCTACTCAAACTTCGCCAATGGTATGAGTGCAATCCAAAATTGTCAATTGCTACAGGTACTCAAAATTTCTCTTGCATTTGTAGTTCCAGTGCTACGGGTACTCAGACTTCCCCTGCACCCATGACTCAAACTCTATTATGATAAGCATCCATTAAGAATGTCGTCACTAAATACATCATAGGAAAAGTCCCATCCACCATCATTATTAAAAGTAGAAGAAAACTAAAAATGAAAACAATTAATTCACAAAATTTCCATGCTTCGCGTAAACTAAATTTAACTATTTCAAACCAATATGTACTTCACTCAAGGGTGGGACCATGACACCCCTAACTAAAGGACTTATAGTGACCTCACTACATAACTCAAAAGCATAAGAAGGATAAAATACCCTGAAACCTTATTAATTAACCATGCTGAAAGTTGGACAAAGAGGCATGATCGCAACATGAGTGGTGTGATCGCGGTACCGCGACTGCGATCCTTAGGCTGCAATTGTGGTACTTGAGGACCTCTACTCCCCTATTTTTTCCTATTTCCTGCATGGCTGCCATATTTCTAAACTTAGTTTTTCCCTTATTTTTTGTCTTCCAATCTGCCTAAAGCACCTGCAAGGTATGAAAATTATGTGAATTACTCCAAAAACATATGAATAAAAATATGAAAATAATGGGTTGCCTCTCATAAAGCGCTTGATTTATCTTCACGGCACGACATATTTTTTATCCTCATTTGTGTCTCCACTTAGAGAATTTGAATTTCCTGCCCAATTTTTTATCATTATATCTTTGAGGCACGTTTGGCAATTGTCAGGGCATGATGACACACATTCTATCATGCCACTTTGAAGGCTTAAATCTTTTATCTAATTTCAAATCATATTTCTGAATTTGCATGTTGGGTATTGGTGAGAACATCAAGAATCCACTAGCGACACTTTGGATTTTCCATTTGTTGACCTTTAAGTGGTGGTCTTCTTTTTGCCCTTTTGGAATGACAAACTCCAAAATGTAGGGATTTTTCTCCTCATCCATAAATTTTATCATTTCCTTGGGTGGTTTGACTTTTATCACTTCCCGTAAGCATAATGTCGAAAAGTTGGTTGAGTGAGGTTTTTCCTTTAATTTTCGAGTCGCATAATTCTTAACATTCACATCTTGAAATAGGCTAGAGTCTTAACAAAGGAGTTTCTTAGCCGTTCATTTTGACTCTAGCACCATTTTCTCCTTTTCGGCATCCTTCACTGTTGTTGGTTCGGTTGGTTGGCAAATTACCACGAATTATTCTACATCAAGCTCCCCATCAAACAAGTGGGTTGATATATTTTCTTCGTCAAATCTATTTTTACGATTAGGCATATGCATGTTACTTGAAATATCAGTGCTCTCACCTACTTCTTGTTCCTTTTTACACTCTTTTCTAAATGCTGCCTTGGATTAATGCAAGTCATGCACATCCTCCTCAAATATAGTTGTCCGATCCAAAAGGGTTTGAAGCATTGCATGAAAGCTATTATACTCCGATTGATACATGGATTTATGCATGATGTATATGTTATCCTCCGTTAATTCTACCCGATCCAAGATTAGTTGAATCATTGCTTCAACACCATTATTTTCAGTGCTTCGTTCTTCCTTTCCTTCATCATAGGACCTATCAAGATCATAAGAATAACTAGAAATTAGGTTAGTATAATGGGGGTAGGGGAATTTGGACAATTACTCCAATGTTGATCTCGACCACTACGTAGAGAACAATCATATTCCCTATAAGATCGAGATGGTGTACTCATCTCTTTTTGGGGAGCATATCTACAATCTTGCCAATAATGGGATCCACCACAATATGGGCATGGATCATCAAGGTATGATTTCCAACCACCAAACACACATTCATTCCAGGATGCCATATAAACAACTAAACAAAAAATAAGAACCTAACTAACAAAAGAAACAAAATAAAATCACAAAAAACTATTTACAAGTTTGAATCAAAGCAAGTAAACTAAAATTCAAAAGAAACTCAATACGCTAAATTGTTCCCTGGCAATGGTGCAATTTTTGATAATTCTCAACTTACACATAAATTTAAGTGCAAGGTGGTCGTTGTCAATATATTTACCCAACTAAGAGTTAGGGTCGAATCCACGAGGAGAAATGTGAGTGGCGATTGAGTAAGTCCAAAATAATAGTTTCTTACTAAGTTCAAACCTATGATAAAAAATGGATTGAGGGTTTTCAATGTTTTCTAATGTGGAAGTAATTCTTGATCTTCTAAGGGACTAACTCAAAACTAAGAATAATTAGAGTATAATCAATTAAAATGGTTCTTTGGACTATGCTTTCCTATGGCCAAATTATGCATGGGGTCATTATGATTCTGTGCAAATTCAAATCATTGATGATGTGTAGGCTAGGTTTAAGGTCTTTGAGGCTAGTTTTTCAACAAAACCTCAAAGATGTCACTCATTGACCCTTTCGAGTACCTAATGAGTGTGTTAATTAAAGATATCCAATACCTCAATTGGGTACCCCTATTTCTAGAATGATGCCTATGGTATAGTCATCCTCCTAATCACCTTTATGTCTAAGATAGTTAAAAATTTGCAAGACATACCCATAAATTATCTACTATTGCTTTGATTGCCACATCTCTCTTTCAAGGATGAGGTGGGTTCCTAAAGTTTACCCAAAACCCTCTTTCAAGGATGGTTTGAGGTTTCAAGAGCTTAGGATTTTCATCTAACAAACCCATTTGGGTATTTGGGGCTTTCACCCACAAATCCCAACCAATTTACTCAAGCAATAGTAGAACCCACATCACAAATTAGTAAATGCAAAAACAAATCAAATCCTACACATGTTTACACCTTAATCTAGCATAATGCCAAGAGGTAAATCTAGCACATCTTAAGGATAATGAAAACAAATATACCATGATGTCCATCAAAGTTGTTCATAAGAAAATAAAGCAAGGACAACCCACACTTTAGACTCAAATAATTCTCTAATAGACAAAGCTAAATCTACACTTTAAAGCTCCTCTAATTTAATCTTGTCTCAAATTAGTGTAAATTTAAGCTCCAAGCTCCAAGAAATTACAAAAACTCTAAAATAAAGATGGGAGGTAGGGTTTTTGGGGATGATTCCCCTCTAATAAGGGTTTTGATCCCTTTTTATGAGAATTGGGATCGGCTTTGTCAAATGATAATTTTGCCCCTAGGTTGATTTCCCGCTATTCAGCGATCGCGTTTCCGTGATCTCTGCAATGTTCAAGCGATCACAGCCTTTCAAATTTCTTGCCTTACCGCGATCACGGTAGCCACTCCGAGATCGCGATACCTGAGGCCCAATTTGTGCAGATTTTCCAACTTTTGTACTTCTTTTCCCTTTTTGATCATTTTCAGCTCAATTCCACATCCTTCTATCTCATCACCTGTACACTTGCCAAATGTGGAAATTAGTACATTTAATCATGATGTTGTCTCATTTATTCCTTCAAATCACAGTAGTGTGCATGAATGTTAAGTGCACATGAGCGGTAATTTCATAACTCATCAATCATCGGTGCTGCAATACTAGCAAATTCCTTAATGAACCGATTATAGTAACTGACCAAACAAATAATGCAAGGAAACTCAAATGGAGGTATGGTTTTCCCAAGTCACGAATATCCTCAATCTTTGTTGGATCCACCATAATCACATCATCAAACACCAAATATCCAAGGAATATAACTGACTCTATCCAGAACTCACACTTAGAGAATTAGCCAAAAGCCTATGATCTATCAAAGTCTGGAGCACAATCCTCAAGTGTTGCATATGTTCATCTTAAATATTTGAATACACAAGGATGTCATCATTGAAAGCAATCATGAATTAATCCTAATAAGGCATGAACATGCAGTTCATCAAATCCATAAACATTGCTGGGGCATTGGTCAACCCAAAAGACATCACCAAAAACTCTTAATGACCTTAACGATTTCCAAAGGTTGTCTTTGGGATGCCCTTAGCCTGAATCTTCAACTGATGGTAATCGTACTTCAAGTCAATCTTAGCAAAAACATGATCTATAAACCTAATCCACTACTAAAGAAACAAACGCATGAGTGGAAACACATAATAACATAGATAAAGAATCCCAAGATGACTTTATACTTAGGGCATAGTAAGAAGATACATAAGAATATGTGGATCTCGGATTAAATAAAGTAAAAGGTGGGTAATGGCACACTGAAATTGTACCTACATTAACAACATCCGAAGGTTCTGCCTTGGGTCTAGCAGAAATGGCATACAACTGACTATGTTTCCCACATGGCTGGGATCCTGATCGATCTTTTGTCTTACCTACCTGAGGACGTCCACGAGAACCCTGAGGACCACCCCCTTGACCATGCATACCACCTCTAGATAGTGATATACTTCCCTTATCGATGGAATACTCTGAGATGCTAAAACCACTACTCAATGACTAAGGCATGTTTTTTATAAATAAATAAATGGCCCACAACCATAACCTGCCCCAGGCACTGTGATCATGCTCACCTATATCGTAGTTTTGATATAGGAAAATCATTGTCAATAAATCCCAACTCATATTGAGGTCAAATCCACACGGAACAATATGAGTGGTGAATGGGTAAGTTCGAAATGAAAGTACTTACAAAATTCAAACCTAAGATACAATTATTTTGGGGAAATAATTCAAAGTTGTATGAACGAAAATATCTTATGCAACTAAATAGAAATACAATTGTAGATGATTTTCAATACAGGAAGAGTTTTAGGATTATGCTTTTATAGGGGAAAAAAGTATGTGGGTACATGAGAGTAGTAGTCAAATTCTAATCAATGATTATATGGGTAGCCTAGGTTAAAGGTTTTGAGGGTTAGTCTTTCAACAAAAACTCCCAAAATATCTCCAATACCTCAAGGGTGTAGCAATTCAAGAAACCCAAAACCTCAATTGGGCATCCCTATTTCTAGGATGATGCCCAGCAAAATCACATCACATCCTTATTTCTAAGATAATGCAAAGAAAAAAGCCAACGTCTATTCTATTTTCCATAATTACTTATCTCATCACCTACATCCCTCTTTCAAGGATGATGTAGGATCTAAGGTACCCGCATACCTATTTCAAAGATGACATGGGGTTTCGTGAATTTGAGGCTTTCACCCACAAATCCCACTTTAGCTATCAAGTAATTATGAAACCCAACATCATTAACTAATACCCAAACATAATCCCTAATGAAAAATCTAGCTACTCATAAGAATTGGGAAAAGACATATACCCAAGTTGGAATTTAAATCCTCTATTGATGCAACACAAAAGTAATATCAAATCCAATTCAAGTTGTAACTAATAACTTCTTCCAAACTTAGGCAACAATTGTATTTCCCTAATTAGAAAATTGCCCTTGGCATAAACTTGCTATACCGCAATCACTTCAGCTTGGCCGCGATTGCGGCTTCGTGATTGTAGATATATGACTATCTTGACTTACTGTGATTGCGGTTCTCACTCTGTGATGGTGGTACCTGAGGCCAAATCTGCTTCGACTTTTCAATCTGTTGCACTTCTCTTCTCTTTTTGATCTCTTTTAAGCTCAATTTCACTTCTTTCCTCCTCATTGTCTGTATACCTACAAAATATGGAAATTAGTGCATTCAACTAACAAAGTTATCTCATTCATACCTTTAAATCATAGTAATGTGCATGAATTTTGACGTAAATGAGTTGTAAATTTACTACTCATCACGTTGTACTAAAACCAGAAGATCTGGTTGACCCAGAATAAACAACATGAATAGAATAACCAAAAGATGAGACCCTTGGAGGTTGACCACTACTCTATCTAAGATGATCACTATAACTATATTGGCCTCTATCAAATCTGAAGTGCAGCATGAATGGCCTACTAGACTGACCTTGATGCTGATAAGGCTAACGCAAAGGGAACCTACCTTGACAACCACTATCTTTGAACCATGAGGCGTTATGACTCCCACTAAAACTACCCTAGTATTGGGGCCTCTTAATGCTTCCCTCTTAGGCATCGCAATGCCTCTCCTCAGTAAGTTGTTCATAATAAAAAACCTTACCAAAATATCTACCAATAGAAACCAAACTCTAAGTGGCCATTCATAGAGCAAGTATTAATCCCCGTACAAAGCATCAAACCCGCTCATACACTATCAGTAAGATAGATGTAGCATGCATAGACAACTCATAAAATTGAGCCTCATACTCCATAAAATTCATAGAGACCTTGTCCAACCTCAAGAACTGATCCTTCTAACGATCTCATAGACTACGAGCCATATACTTCTTTAAAAAGACCTTGGAAATTGAGTCCATGTAAAAAAGGGAAATCCAGCAGAACTAGAATCAATATGACCTCTCCACCAGTGTCGAGCTGCCAAATCCAATTGAAAAGTAGTGTACTCTACACCACGAGTCTCTATTAGGCAAACTAATAGAGCATATCCTCGCAAGCAACTAAGAACTTATAAGTATCCTCTCATGGTGAACCCAAAAACCTAGGTAGAGCTAATTGTAAGAATCTACCTAGCATATTCTGCTCTTCAATAGACATTGCAGGCTGGGTAGCCACCAATTGAGAACCTATTGATTGAGCAACCACCGATGTTGGAGGGACCTCAACTCTGGAAGTTACAGCTACTGGTTGTGCCCCCACCTCAATACCACTCTAATATACAGACTGTGCACCACCAGACAGTGCATCATCCATTAATCCTAAGAGATGAACCAATACATCCCTGAGCAGTAAAGAAGAAATAAACCCTAGTAAAGCCTGGGTTGTTCCTTAGCCACTACTGTCTGGGGTGTAGGAATCTCCAATGAAAGTGCGAGAATAGGTTCTTGTGAAGGCCCCCTATCCTAATCTCTAGATTGGGTTGCGTCTCTCAATTGTTCTTGACCTTTAGATCATTCACGAACTGCAATAATAATCCTAGTTTTGGAATCAAGGTCTTTGTCTCATGTAGCGGTAGCACGCGTTCGATCCATCTACAAAAAAGTGAAACCAAAGGAATCTTTAGAAACCAGCTTAGACTCATTTCACAAAATGAGTGAAAGAAGTGAAGATTTCCTAATAACGGCCTTTAGCCTCTCGAAGATAAAAAACCTACGTCATCGTTCTGACTTGTGGGACTCGACTAGACATTTTCTCTTGTACCAACAATTCTGGTGAACCTAGCACTCTTATACTAAGTTGTCACGACCCAAATTCTGAGTCATGATAGCACCTACTTTTTCCCACAAGTAGGTAAGCCAAACCATATCCCAGAGCTACAAGCAATGGGCTAGTTTAGCGAAAAATGGCATAAATGTCGGGAATATGTAAATAAGAGTTTACAATAATAAATCATAGAATAATAATAATAATAATAATAATAATACAAAATAAAATAAGATAATAATAGCATCCCATGACCTAGTAGTATCGGTATGAGAGACACTAAACCAAAAAAAGTATGAGTATGTAATAGTCAAATATACATCAGTATCGAAAAATGAAAGACTATCAAAAGTAAAAGAAGGAGAAAAGGTAAACTCTGACTTCAAGATCTCACCCTATCTCCAAACTATACAGAATGATCATAGCGTCAGTGGCGGCAACTAGCACTCAGATTTGCACCAAAAAGGTACAAAAGTATAGTATAAGTACAAAAAAATAGGTACTCAGTAGGCATCATTGGCTGACTGAGCTAATCATATTATAAGTACAATAAAATGGGAGATTAATATGCTAAGTCAAGGTAAAAGGACAAACCTGGAATAGTGATCTAAATGTTGTACATAAATAAATAATTTGAAATAATAACGTAAACAATACATAACTATCACTACAAAACTTTCCCCCATAAGCCAATAAATTCAAAAAAGTAAATAACCTAATGCAGGCCCCCATAAGCCTAAAGGGTGCAATCAAGATAATGAGTAGTTAAAATTATACTAATTAACCACGTCTCAAAACCATAATTGCAAGTCCTTCCATACCATAAGCATATCATAAATAAACTCTCAATGCAAGACTCAAAATGAGACTTAATATTACCATCAACATTTGTCAGACTTAAAGCAGAACTCATACCATCAACTGTCAGACTTGAATCGAAACTCAAAATCATAAATCACTAGACTCAAATCAAACTAGCATCATCTCTCAATTACCAATCTAGAATAAGTATCATGTAACCAATCTCTTCAAGTTCCTAAAAATATAGTTTAAAGGGTATAATACCCCTATAAAGTCTATAACAACAACAACAAACCTAGTGTATTCCCACACAGTGGGGTCTGGGGAGGGTAAGATGTACACAGTCCATACCACTACCTCCGAAGAAGTAGAAAGACTATTTTTGATAGACCCCTGGCTCAAGACAAGGAATAATAAACAAATCCAAAATAAAGCATGGGACAAGATGACAAGACATAAGTACGCCACCCCCAAGGAAAAATAAACAAGGAATATTAAAGAAATTCGTAATAAAGCCTGCAACAAGTATTCCTAATAAGATTAATACACCTACCAATTAATGCCCTACCCCAATAACCTAAACTGGCACTAGCCTTCTATCCTAATTTACATCCTCCAGATCTTCCTATCTAGGGGGATGTCCTTAGTGAGCTGTAACTGCTCCATGTCCCAACTGATTACCTCTCTCCAATATTTCATAGGTCTACCCCTACCCCACCTGAAACCATCCAATACTAGCCTCTCATACCTATGAATCGGGGCATCCATGTTTCTTCTTATTATGTGACTAAACCATCTCAGTCGAATTTCCCGCATTTTGTCCTCCACCGAAGCTACTCCAACCTTTTCTCGAATAGTCTCATTTCGAAATCTATTACCCCTAGTAAGCCCACACATCCAATGAAACATCCGCATTTCCTCCACCCTCAATTTTTTAATGTGAGAGTTCTTAACTGGCCAACACTCCACTCCATATAACATGACCAGACGGACTGCCATCCTGTAGAATTTGCCTTTAAGTTTGGGCGGTACCTTCTTATCACACAACACTCTCAAGGCGAGCTTCGACTTTATCCATCCCGCGCTAATACGGTGGGAGACATCCTCATCAATCTCATTATTCCCCTGAATCATGGCCCCAAGATACTTGAAACTATCCCTCTTACAAACCACCTGGGAATCCAACCTAATAACCACCTCATTTTCCTTCCTCAAGTCATCAAACTTACATTCTAAATATTTTGTCTTGCTCCTACTCAACCTGAACCCTTTAGACTCGAGGGTCTGTCTCCACACCTCTAATTTAGCATTCACGCCTCCCCTTGTCTCATCGATCAAAACTACATCATCTGCAAAAAGCATACATCAAGGCACCTCACCTTAAATACGTCGTGTCAACACATCCATCACCAAAGTAAACAAAAATGGGCTAAAAGTAGATCCCTGGTGCAACCCTATCAAGACAGGGAAATGCTTAAAATCTCCTCCCGCCGTCCTTACCTGAGTCTTAGCTCCATCATACTTGTCCTTGATTGCTCTGATATACGCCACCGGGGCCCCACTCACCTCCAAGAATCTCCAAAGAACCTGCCTAGGAACTTTGTCGTACGCCTTCTCGAAGTCGATAAACACCATGTGCAGATCCTTCTTCCTTTCCCTATACTGTTCCACCAGTCTCCAAACTAGGTGAATTACCTCCGTCGTCGAACGCCCGAGCATAAATCCAAACTGGTTCTCCGAGATAGACAATATCCTTCTCAACCTCAACTCGACTACTCTCTCCTAAATCTTCATAGTGTGGCTCAATAACTTAATACCACTATAATTGTTGCAACTCTAAATGTCACCCTTGTTCTTATATAGAGGGATAATAGTACTCCATCTCCAAGCCTCAGGCATTTTTACAGACTTGAAAATGTTGTTAAACAAATCAGTCAACTATCTCAAACCAACCTCTCCAGAAAACTTCCAAAAATCCACAGAAATCTCATCAGGCCCCGTCGCCCTACCCCTACGCATCCTGCGAACAACCTCTTTGACCTCTTCTACCTTAAAGCGTCTACAATAACTAAAATCACGACACTCCTTTGAGTACTCCAGCTCCCCTAACACAATAAATCTATCCCCTTCATCATTCAATAACCTATCAAAGTATGACTACCATCTCTTCTTAATGTGACCATCCTCCACGAACACTCTACCATCCTCCTCCTTAATGCACTTCACCTGATCGAGGTCACGACCCTTCCTCTCCCTAGCCTTAGCAAGCCTAAATAACCTTTTTCCCCCTCTTTTCTCCTCCAACCCCGCATACAAGCTCTCGAACGCTGCCGTTTTGGCTGCCATAACTGCTAACTTAGCCTTCTTCCTAGCTATCATATACTCTTCTCTATTTGCCCACTTCTTATCTTCATCCTTTCTCTCAACCAACTTAGCATACGCCCCCTTCTTCAGCTCCACTTTCTTCTTAACTTCTTTATTCCACCACCAATCCCCCCGACGATGACCAACCCAGCCTATGGAAATACCCAACACCTCACTAGCAGACTCCTTAATAAATCTAGCCACCTTATCCCACATACCATCCACGTCCCCTCTAAACTTCTACACCCCCATTCTCGTCACCTTGTCCTCTATATCTCGCACAGTCACCGACGTTAAGACGCCCTACTTAATTCTAGGTCTACCTTCCTCACCTCTTCTTTTCTTATCTTTCTTAATACCCAAGTCCATTACCAAAAGCCTATGCTGGGTCAAAAGATTCTCACTCGAAATGACTTTACAGTCCTTACACAACACTCTATACCCTTTTCTAAGTAGCAAAAAGTTAATTTAGGTTTGGTCTATCGCGCTTCAGAAGGTGATCAGGTAATCATCCTTCTTTGGGAAGCTCGAATTCACCACTACCAACCCAAAGGACCTCGCAAAATCCAATAGGGAAGCTTCCTCTTCATTTTTCTCCCCAAAACTAAAACCACCATGCACATCGCCAAAGCCTCCAGGTAATACCCCAATGTGCCCATTGAAGTTGCCTGCTATAATAATCTTCTCAAAAATAAGAACTTTTCTCACCACCTCATCCAAAGCCTCCCAAAATCGCCTCTTTTTCTCCCCATCCAAGCCCACCTGCGGTGCATAAACACTACACACGCTCAGAGAAAACCCCCCCAATGACCAACTTAACAGTCATCAACCTATCGCTAATCCTCTTAACCTCCACTACTTGCCCTCTAAGATCTTCATCCATAAAGATACCAACTCCATTCCTACGCCTCTCGCTACCAGAGTATAAAAGTTTGTAACCATTTACATCCCTAGCCTTAGACCCTACCCACTTCGTCTCCTGTACACATGCAATATTGATCCTTCTCTTTCTAAGAATCTTTAACAGCTCAATAGACTTACCCTGAAGAGTCCCTATATTCCAAGACCCCACCCTCTGCCTATCAACTCTAGCAACACGTCTACCTCTACCGCCCCTAACGCCAGACCTTATCCCCACTCCCATGCCCACCTTATCCTCCTTCCTCATCCCTAAAATAGCCCTCTTCCCCCGCCCCAACCCCCTCGAACATGACCCTATCCTACCATCAATGTCCACAGCCACTACTCCACCAAAAAACAAACAATGATAGTAATAAAGTAACAGCAGGAAATAAAAGGCACAAGCAAATTAGATGGAATAATCAAGGAAATAGTCAATTCCACAAATAATAACTAAGTCAAATGATGGGATAATCTGGAACACAACACAACAACAATCTCCAAACAGAAAGAAGACACAGAAAAGGTAAACAGACTGAAATAAAAAAATAGGGAAACAAAAAAAAATAGTATAAAGAAATCAAAAACTACATGAAGTGGCTTAAATAAATAAAAGTTTAGATGTCACTGGTACGCCTGTGAGATGCTGTTTCCATCAATGTGATCTCAAAAATTTGTTGTCGTAATAAGATCGTCGGTAAAATGCTTCTGGTACGTCTCTGGAGTATCGCCAGAAAGTCACCGGCGTAATGCCGGAAAGGCTTCAGGGTCATGCCGGGATGTAGACATCAGCGGACCTCGAACCAACCTGTTCGACCTACCTATTTCGCCGCAGATGCAACCCTACAACATTGTTAGAGTCGAGCAGGCAAGAATCCTAAATTTGTTGGCAAATACAGCGATTGGACCAAAAGGGAATTTAGGGGGGTAGGCGATTGTAAAGAGAGACTGTAGAAGAGAGAGATCTGGGGTGGGAGAGAGGTTTAACCTTACCTTTTCCGGCTCAGAGATGCCATCGACAGAGTCAGAAGTTTCCGATCAGTCGAAGAAGAGTGTTAAATTAAACGTTAAAAGTTGACTATTAATAATCTTGGCCTAAGACGGGCCAGAGAGCCCACTTCTAATCGCTGAGAATCCATTCTAAGGTAAATTCTAATAGGACTTGTCTAAGGTGTCTAATTTTACTACTAGATATTAAATAAGCCACATTTATTCCTAAGATAGAAATTCTATGCTATGCATGAGTAACTAAGTCAATTACCCCTAGTTACTATTCCTTGATAGGCTAAATAATACCAATAACACTAATTATGTATCCAAGACCTAATTTCCAACCCATATTTAGAACATTATCATAAATATACTAGTGAAATCTGCTAAAACAGTGATTTTCTTTTTTGAAATGCTTCCATACGATACCACGCTATCAAAATCATAATTTGCTAATCAATACGAGAATAACAATATCTGTATTGCATTTTTATATTTTGGATCTAAAATTACATAAAAAAATCCCATGTGGGGCCCACTTGCAGAAAGCACTTTCAAAACTGTCAATGCGTCCCTCTATGCTCAAGGAACATTTACCCTCAAGAATAAGTAAATTCTGAGCTCAAATGGTGCTAAAATCAATCCACCAACATTCTAAGGATTTGGGAATAATTGAGAAATTAACCATAAAATTAACGAAAAGTTACCAAGAATTTGGAGAAAAAATAAGTAATTTAAGCTCACAAACACCCAAAAATAGCCTACTAAGATTTCTCCAAAGTTTTCACACTTTCTATGGTTTTTCAATCTTGAACTTATGTTAAAAAATTGAAGAAAATCAGGATAATTGGGGCATTTAATAGCTCCCAGGTGACAGTAATGTGGTACTTACTAATGTCTGGCATGCCGCTTAAGCAGACAAGTCGGCACTAATGTAGCATCGACTTTAGAGGTCAGTTTGCCGCTAAGGCAACTCGCTTGGGAAGTCCAAGCAGCTAAAGCGCCAATCTGGATGCTAAAGCAGCCTCCCCTAAATCGCCCAAAAGGCCATTTTAGTGGATACATTGAGTGTACCAGGTGGGGACTTGAAATTTTTCTAAGTCTCCACCGACCCCTTGGTATCATTTGGAATCTCGTATATGCTAAAAACTATGCGAACTTATAAAATTTAATGTTCCAAACTTAATATTGCGGTCAAAATTTCTATTCGAAGTTCTTTCAAAGAAAAGTGGGACTCATACCTAAGTGCCATTTTTCTTAATTTTCAGTCAATAGCCCGTAATGAGTTCGCAAGCCATGGAACCCAAATCAAAGGTCCTTCTATCCTTGAATCAATGTTTTGAAGCTAATGGAACTGTTAAAATTGGCATATGAGGTTGTGATACAAGATCAAGCACACAACAAGAACAATAAGATATCAACGACATTAGTGAATCGAAAAGGCCCCACACGGCTTCACTATGTCAATATGTAACAACAATATTACAAGATAAAGATATCAATTCGATAGAAGATATTCTATAATCTAAGAACCCTAGCAACATGAAAGGACCCTAAGACTAACGAATGTCAACACCAAGTTCTTACTTAGATCAGAGGAACTCATGAACCTCAAGACCTAGAGTTTCTAGACAAGGAACAACACAAGTGTTACTACACTTTGTTGTTCAAGTTTTGGGTTCCACTCTCAAGAACAAGAGAAAGAAATGTTTCAATATTACAAGACTTGTGCTCTCAAAATATTATGAATGAACTAAGAACTATAAATAACTCTAATATTTCCTATTTATATTACACCATAAAAGGAAAGAAAAATAACCATTCTATCCTTGGCCTGGAGAGGGAGGGGCTTTGGAGTGTAAGTTTATTAAACTTTAAAGTCCCTCTTCACACTTCAAAACATTTAATCCTTGTGTTGGATCGATCACACACTCACACATGGGCAACTGCCTGAACATGGCTTTGAGTTTTTGTAACTCTTGAGCTTGGCTACGTGTGAATGGCCTTGAACTCGTTGCACAGCTTGTTACACCCATATCAGGTTGTTTGACTGAAGTTTCTGCCTGGTAGCCAATTCTTACAAGTAAAGACTTTAAAATAGGTAATTGGCTCTAAAAACTAAACAAACTGATCAGTAACTGAACAGTTAGCTCCAACAAGCCATAAATGACTTAAGAAAGCTCTAAATGGTGAAAATATGCAGAAATACAAAAAATGACATGGAGGGTTGTTACAATATCCATGAATAAAAGAAATTTCATCTTCAAAACTAATGGGTTAGGATATACCTAATGGCTCAAATAGTTAATGATACTGGGCCCACATATTTCTCTAGATCTCCTAAGTAGCCTCCTCTATTGGGCGGTGCCTCCACTAAACCATAACTATTGGAATCTCTCTAAAGTGCAACTACCTCACATCCCTGGCCAATACAAACACCGGCTCCTCCAAATGTCAACCACTCATCCAACTGGACCAAGTCCTATTGAAGCACATGAGACTCATTGAGATTGTACCGTCGCAACATATAAACATAGAACACTCTATGAACATCTACAAAATATGGGGGTAAGTCTAACTCATAAGCCACCTCACCAACTATGTGAAGGAACTCAAGAGGTCTAATATATATCGAGTGGATCTTGACTTTCCCTTCGAACCTCATTACACCTTTCATGGATGATACTTGAAAGAATAACTAATCACCAACTCCAAATATCATGACTTAAAGTCTACGATCTATATAACCCTTCTACCGATTGTAAGCTGACCTGAACCTATGTTGAATGACCCCGACTCTTTCCAATGAGTTTGAAAGCAAGTCAGTACCATAAGGTATAATCTCATAGGTCACAACCCAACCAATCGGAGAACGACAATGCCTACCATATAAAGCCTCAAATGGTGCCATATCAAAACTCAAATGGTAGTTATTATTATACACAAACTCTACTAATGCCAAGTATTGTTTCCACTGACCACTAAAATCCATAACATAAGCTTGGAGCATATGTTCAAGAATTTGAATAGTCCGCTCTGTCTTCCCATCTACTTAAGGGTGGAAAGTTGTGAAAAGATCTACATGTGTGAACAACTCTTCCTGAAAAGATCTCTAGAAGCTAAAAATGAACACTGAACCCCAGTCAGAAATGATCGATTTGGCACTCCATGTAAATGGACTATCTCACAAACGTATATATGAGCTAACCTCTCGAAACTAAAGGACATCTAAATAGGAATACAATGTGCCAACTTGGTCAACCAATTTATAATTATCCAAATACCATCGAAATAACTAGAAGTGTGAGGTAATCCACTAAGGAAGTCCATGGTGATATACTCCCACTTCTACTCATGAATGGGCAATCTTTTAATCAATCCACTAGGTCTCAAATGCTTGGCCTTCAGCTACTAACAACACAGGCAATAAGCTACTAAGTCCACCACATCTCTCTTTATTCCACTCCATCAATAATTCTGGCTTAAATCCCTATACATCTTAGTTCTACCAGGGTAAATAAAGTATCTAGAGCTTTGAGACTTATTCTATATCAACAGGATGAAGTCTCTAACCTTTGAAACACAAATATGGCCACCAAATCTCAGAAAACTCTCAGAGTCTATGGTATTCCTCTTGGATTCACCACTCAACACTTGATCAAGGATGACACAAAGTCTCAAATCCTTGAACTGAAGACTCTAAATCTTCTTAAATATGGTAGACCCTACCTCAAAACTAGAAAGAATCCTCCTAGGGTAAGGAATATCAAGTATCACTATCAAGTTGGCAAAGGACTAGATGTCCTATGCCAGTGGACTCTAGGAAATTGAGTTAGATGCTATGCTACCCATACTCAATGTCTTTTGGATCAAGGTATCTACGACGATGTTTGCCTTGCCTGGATGATACAAAATAGAGATATCATAATCTTTAAATAATTCCATCCATCTACACTACCAAGGATTTAGCTCTCTCTCAGTCATAAGATGCTGAAACTACGGTGATCCATGTAGATCTTACAAAGCATGCCATAAACATAATACCTCTAAATCATAAGCATAAAACCTATTGCCACCAACTCCAAATCAAGAGTGGGTTAGGTGCACTAGTGCACCTTTAGATGCCTTAATGCATAAGCAATAAGTCAACCCTGTTGCCTCAACACATAACCTAAACCTACACCAAAAACATTAAAATATATAATAAATCCCTCTTTCCTTAATAGGAAGAGCCAATATCAGAGTTGAGGTGAGAAATCCCTTGATATTTCAAAAGCTCAACCCACACTCCTTAGACCACTAGAAAGGAACCTCCTTCTAGGTCAATCTGGTCATCGATGATGAAATAGTAGCAAATTCCTCAAAGAATTGCCTATGGTACTCGACCAAACCAATGAAGCTACGAACCTCAAATGGAGATGTAGCCCTGGCCCAATCATGATTACCTCAATCTTCACTAGATCCATCATAACCCAATCTTAGGGCACCACATGTCCTAGGAATATCATCAAATTAAGCCAAAACTCACACTTAGAGAATTTGGAAAAATGCCTATGATCTCTCAAAGTCTGTAGAGCATAATCCTTAAGTGTTGGATATACTCATCTCTACTTCTTGAATACACAAAGATGTCATCAATGAACATAATCATGAAGAAATCTAAATAAGGTATGAACACGTAGTTTATCAAATCCATAAACACTATTGGGGAATTATTCAATTCAAAAGACTTCACCAGGAACTCAAAATGACAATAAAGAGTATTGAAGGTTGTCTTTGGGATGTCCTTAGCCCAAATCCTCAACTGATGATGGACAAACCTTAAGTCAATCTTAAAAAACACCATTTTCCCTAAAGTTAGTCTGGTAAATCATCAGTGTGAGGCATATGATAATGGTGCATGTAGTTAATACACATATGCAAAGAACAATCTTTATTGTTCACTAACATGATAGGAGAACCCTAAGGCAATACACTCTATCTAATGAAACCCTTACCTAGAAGATCCTGAGGCCTAGAATTCAACTCCTTAAGTTCATGAAGATACATAAGTTAAGGTGCCATACAAATTAGTCGGTGTCCAAGTTAAGATTAATAATAAACTCAATATCTATCACAGCCTAAGGCTACCCCGATTCGCGACAACGGTGCTTACAATCACAAGTGACCATAAGATAGACCACAAGACTCTACTCAATGTGTCTTTCAAACTCCCTAGGACACTTTAAAACTCTGGGCTCTAATACCCAGTTTTGTCATGACCCTAGGCTACTCCCAAGTCACGACAACGATGCTTACGATTAAAAGTGATCACAAGAAAACCCATGAGTTGGTACCTACTGTGAGCACTGAATAAAATATAAACATGACACATGTACGGAAGATAAACTAAGAAGGTAATATATATCTGAATACTGAAATGCGAAATATTGAATGTCTAAACCAACTGATAAGAACTTAAAGTAAATAACTGACTGTCTAACGATTTGTCTGAATGTCTGAAAGCCTCTAAACTGCCTGAGGAGAAAATGGGACAGACTCCCAACTAACTCTGACTGACTGAATAAATTGAACTACTGAAATAACTGAATAAACATACCATGTCCTTGATGGATGAGAACTCACCACTATGGTTGCTGGATTACGTTGAGTTTTCTAACTGCGGTCGGGAAACTATGCATACAAACCTATGATATAAGACATCATAGAAAAAAGAAGAGTATGTGGCCAGTACTTTGAATATACTAGTATATAAGATGAGGCTAGGCTGATATACATGGGATTTTGTGCATATGAAATAAGGACTAACTAAATAGCATGAGATAACTGAACATGAATGTATGAAAACTATAACATCTAAGAATGCAAGACCAAGCATAACATGTATCTTACATAATCTGTAAACTGAAAGACTAAAATTTAATAACTGAATAATTGAGAATCTGTGTTCTTTGGTAAAGAAAACCTAAACTAAAACTATATTAAATATTGTACGGAGACTGTGGGAGATATCCTCTAACAAAATTTCCCCAATCTTAACTAATCAGGGTCCAACCTGTAACCCCGATTGGAAGGGTGTCAGTATCATACCATGGGTACTAACACTGGTTGTCTGGATCCACTAAACTAGTGTACTGAGGGACTAAGGAGTCACCCACAATTGGAAGGTTCTCTATGATATATGTGTCACCCTCAACAGGAAGGTAGATACTTATTCAACCCTCAACTGGCAGGCTGACATCTCTAACCTATGTTGTCTACATAGTTTTGTGACTTGGGGATTGTTACTAAGGGTCACACCCTCTACTATCAGGTGAGTCCTTATCCCTGAGTTCACGCGGTGCTAAATCCTACTCCAACTGAACTACACTGATATTTGAATGGACTGAAATAAACTAAATATTATTACATAATTGATAATGCTCATCATGATCATAAACATATATGTATATTGATAAGAGTCATGGATTAACTGTCTGAGTACTTGAAAAGATAAATGCATGTAAAACCCATAGGTATCGGGTGTTCATCACCCACCACCACTGAATGGAATTAACAATAATACCATATAAAGTTTTAAAACCATAGTAGGGGATCATTGTTCAAAACCCAACACTTGGGCATTTTATCAAACATATGAGAGTCATGAACTTAAGAATGGGTAAAGCATGCGAGAATAACATGATTACAAGACTAAAATCATTACTTAGGGATTTAACGTGAAGATTACAACATTTAAAACATGTAATGGATTATCCTACTTGAAAACCACTTATAAACATAACTTATAATTGAATTCACAAGAGATTCATGGAGATATTTCAACTTAAACATGAAGACTCATAATTTAAAATGAAAAAGGGATTTTTGGACTCCATCAATGAACATCACCCATACCTCACTAGATGATTTTGTGAAGATTATTGGGAATTTCTTGATGTTTGAAGATTGAATTCCTTGATTCCTTGAGAATGGGTTAGGGTTTGTTCTTGAGGAAGAAGATGGTTTTCTTGAGAGATTTTATGAATAAAGGGGAAAATAATTCTTCTTGGGGAACTAAATTTTGTTTTATGGACGATGGGTGATGGGAATTGACCCAAATGCCATTAAATGACGAGGAATAAAATCTAGACAAAAAGGGAAAGGGGCACCAGAAGGCTAAGCCCCACGATGCGGGCTCCTGAGCGGCGGGATACGCCCCAAGCTGCGGGCCTATCCTGGTGCCCTCACTATATTGCTTCTCCAAACATGCCCTTACACTTATCTAAAAATTCTTAAACTCACTCGATACACACCTTAAACAACCCTGATCATGAATCAACTTAAAAATCGATGTTCTAAGGTAGAAAAGGTCAAAACTAAAATCATCAAAGTTTAAGGGACTTGGAAATCACTAAGTCCCAACACTTAGTGAAATTTCTAAGTCTTGGACCCCTTTAACATTCAATCGTGAGCTGAATTAAGCTAGGATCTT
This sequence comes from Capsicum pubescens, assembly GCA_030864215.1. Taxonomy (NCBI): domain Eukaryota; kingdom Viridiplantae; phylum Streptophyta; class Magnoliopsida; order Solanales; family Solanaceae; genus Capsicum; species Capsicum pubescens. The sequence continues at coordinate 220,788,494 of CM061540.1, read as the reverse complement.
ATGAGGTATTATAATATCATGCTTAGAAGGAAGATTAGGTAGATCAGTAGGGAATTTTTCAACAACATGGTGTTGAGTTCATGACTTTCTAGCTGCAAGGAGATGCAAAATAGAGGTAGATAACCTATGTTGAGTGTCAGTTAGAAGTTTTGCCTCCATATACTTGGGCTTATTTTCATGCCATATTTTTGGATTAGTAAGTGCCTTGTACTTTTTGTGACCAAAATAAGGATAATTTCTTGGACCTTAAATAGTACTATGTCAGTAGGAGCTTATGAGGCCAAGTTCCATACTTTGTCTCACTATGCTACCCACCTATTAGGCATTGAGGATGAGAGGATTTGGTTATGAGTTAAAGTTTTGAACACAAATCTACATGTTTTTTCTGTTCACATAACTTCTACAAGAAAGAAGATTGAGGGAGTTAAGTTCTACAAGTTTGAACACTGATTATGTTAAAAAGATTGAGGGAGTTCAGCAAGCTGGGCAAGCTAAGGTATTAGCCAAAAAGTCCCAAAATACTGGCAATCTAGGTGGTTCATATTCTAGAAGTCACAATCAGCAAGATAATCTAGACCGCCCTATTAAGTTAGCATTACAAGCTTCTTTTGTGGGTCTAATAAGGATATCTTCTCAGTCATAATATATAAGGGACTAGAGGGATTTTTACTCTTCTATCAGTCGACCATCGCTTCAGTGGGTGTTATTATTATAGTGCTACTGGTCACTTCAAGAGAGAGTGCCTTTTAAGATAGTCAGGTGGCCAGGCACAGCACCAGACATAAGTTGTAGTCCCAACAAGTAGAGGTAGAGGTGGTATTGGCAAGGGTCATCCACAGGGTGGTCAGGGTAATCAGCAAGGATATTAGGGAGGTTGAGGTAATGGTGGTGCAAGCAGAGTTGGTTCTCAAACAGTAATAGAGTTAGAACAGATTGGTGATCGGGCTCACTGTTATGCCTTTCCAGGCAAGTCTAACATCAAGGTTTTTGATATAGTTATTACAGGTACTATTCTAGTTTGTGATCGGATGTCTTCTATTTATTTGATTTGGGGTATAGCTTTTCATATATATGTTTTAAGTTTGCTTTGGGTATGAACTTGGTCTATGATGCACTTGATTCTATTATGCATATGTTAACTCTGATTGAAGATTTTATGGTGGTGACCCATGTTTATCGTTCTTTATCTATGTTGTTTACGGGTTTTAGATTTTTACAAACATGATCATTTTGGACAGGTTGGATTTTAATAGTTTTCTAGGTATGACATAGTTCTGTCGATATCATGTTGTCTTGAACTATAATGCTAAGTGCCACAACTCAATTTATAAGTCATTATGGCACCTACTCTATCCTGCTAGTAGGTAAGCCAAACCGTAGCCTGGAGCTAGAAGCAATGGACTAATTTGGTGGAGAAAAGCATGAAAGCTAGAAATTTGCAAGTAAAAACTTACAACAATAAATTAAGTAGTAAAAATAGTCTGAAAGATAGATAAAGATAAAAGTAACATCCCATAATGTAGTAGTGTCGGTACAAGAGCCACAAGCAAAAAGGGAACATAAGTACTGTAATAGTCAAATACTAATCAGTCTTGAATAATGAAAGATTAGATATAGATTGTAGAAAGAAAAGTGGAAACTCCGACTCCAAGATCTCACCTTATCTTTGAACCCAATTCGGCAAGAACGTCACATCAGTGGCAGCCACGGGTACTCGGATCTGCACCAAAAAGGTACAGAACAGTAAAATAGTACCAAAGCCATAGGTACTTAGTAGGGGTCATTTGCCGACTGATCTAAATCATAATATTAGTACAATAATATACAAGAGAAATAATCTAAATCAAGGTAGAAGGTGTAAACCTAGAATAGTGTTCAAATTCTATAAATAAATAATCGAAATAGATAGAACATGAAAGAAAGAATAATTAATACTATAAGATTGGCCCCCATATTCTAGTAAGTGAGGAAAAGTAAATAACCTAACGCGGATCCCATAAGCTTGAAGGGTGCAATCAAAGATAATAAGTAAATAAAATTATACCAAATAACCGCATCTAAAGCCATAACCAGAAATCCTTTATTACCATAAACCTTGAATTAGGACCAACTCCATAACCGTCATAAATAACCCATCAATGCAGGACTTGAATTGGAATTCATATAATCAAATGCCAGACTTGAAACACAACTCAAATAATAGATAATTCTGGAATTGAACCAGTCTCAAGATGATACACCTACAGACTCAAATCGAAACTAGTATCAACTCTAAAGTCCCAAACTAGCATTATAACACTATAACCACACTTTTCCAGCTGCCAAATATACAATTTTTAATGATACAATTTGTCACAATCCAATTTCTCAGGCCATGATGGCTCCTACTATAACCCTCCAGTAGGGAAGCCAAACCCGTAGTCCAGAACGGCTTGTAAGGGACTACCCAAACAGATAAAAGAAAGAATATGAAATAGATATAATAAAAGATCACATGCATAATATAGTCCCAAAACCTGGTGGTATTAGTAAAAGAGCTTCTAACATAAGATGGATACAAAAGAGGTACTAAATGAATATACAGTTACAACCATCTCTGAATACAACATAGAGACTAGTCTAGTACATAAGAGGGAGAAAAGTAATACTCCAAATGTCAGGAGCTCACTTAAGTCTCTGAACCATGGGTGCTCCGTACTACGCCCACATCAATGGCAATAACCATACTATGATCTACAGGATGCAAAAGTGTAATATGAGTACCAAACACGTGGTACTCAGTAGGCAACTGCCGACTGAGCTCCAAAGATAATGCAGATATTTACAACATATAAATAGAAATGGAACTACACCTAAATATCCAGCAATTACATAATAAAGCTAGTGAGATATTAAGGGCAACTATTCTACTCATAGCCAACAAACTAGCATAATAAGGCTAAGAAAGTATCAAGGATGAATTATCCTACTCCAGCCATACTCGGGAATCTCAACACTATACCATAAATCCCTGGCCAATATATGAATGAAGGCCAGAAGAAGGATATATAACAGTATTCAAGGCCAAGGAATTAATATGCAATGTGAATAAATGAAGGGATATACGATAGTACCATAGATATATATGTATAGACAAGGTAAATTCAAGGTACAACTTAAATCATCAGACGAGAATCTTAAGACCTCAAAAATTATAGCAGGAACTAGTGCTAGAATACTCAGGGTTTTTAATCTATATGTCTAATCATGAGCTTGTCATGCATAATAATCAAATCATTAGATAGAAGAGCAGAATCATATCTCAAATCTCGATACCAAATTAGTAACCAATCTGTAACAATGTTTCCATAACAAAGATCATAACAATGATGATAACAATATCAATTATAATGCGAGTGACTGGATAGTTTGGACAACCAATACCTAGCCGATCCTTTTACGTACCCCTACCTCCCCAGGCTCAGAAGGTTCAATCAGCATATAATACACCACAAGTCATAGTCATCACCCATACCTATGCAACTCCCCTCCCCCTATAGGTTAAAAGATATAGGTGTATATTGCTTTTTGGCAATGCGCATGAAAGAATGAATGCAAAGTATATAATTAATATCACAATTAACCCCGGAACTCAAACTGGTAATATGTATATAGTCAATACTCGAAATTAAACTGATCATAATATAAGCAATACCCAAAATTAAATTGGTCATGATATATAAGTAATACCCAGAATCGAACCGATCAATATATAATCAATAACCGGACTCAAGCGGTTAAATATATAATCAATACCCGCAATATCGTCAATCACGTCTAGAAGGCATAATATATCAATAGGCCATAAATCATAACTATGAGGCATATCATATCTATAAAGCATCACATATCTATAGGCCATAAATCCAAATTCGAGAAAATCATCACCATTCACCAAGTCATGAAGTAACATTATACTAAAGGCTCAATAGTTTCAACTATGTCCAATATGCATAAATAATTTCACATGGGTAACATAAATGTTGGCCTAAGGTGGGCTGGAAGAACCCACTTCTAATCCTCGAATTCCATATTTAGGAAATTTACACCCTGGACTAGGATAAGGTATCTAAATTCATTTATTTGTGGTACATAATCAATAATTAACTCTAAGATAGGAATCCCACCTAGAAATATAAGCAATTAAGTCAACACCACCTAAATTACAATTTCAATATATAGTCAAAATAAGGTTAATCATACTAACCATGGTTCCAATACCTAAACCACATTCCAAAGCTAGAATCATAACATTTTTATTCTACTAATTAGATCAATCTGAAGAAGGTAATAGGATTCTAAGAGTGCAATAAGCATTTCACCTTACGGGTCAAAACCCTCATCTAATTCCCAAACTTCAATAACCAAGACTAAGTCATTCTGTCTATAATCAATCTTAACGTCCATATTCACCTGCAATATATAACACAAATCACCTTACAATGAAGAGTAGATAGAAGCCTACCTCGAAGTCGAACCACAAATCCTTGAATCATCCATAAAATGTTTGTCTTCACTCCACAACCCCAAAATATGGCTATGCTATCTAAATCATAATATACACATCATTAGGAGTCAAATGAGACCCATATTTCCATATAACGAGTTGGGTCAAATTTTGAGTCAAGAACGAGCCTACGAGGCCTGCTAATGGAATAAAAAATTGAAACCATCATGAGGTCCGTCAAAGGATAAGGAAGTTGTCCTTAAAAGTTGAGAATAAATGGAGCACAAATTGGGTATCAAATCAACCCCATTAAGTTTAAGAATTCAAAGCCCTAATTTCTAAGAATTTATCAAGAAATTAAAGGAATCTGTCCATGAATTCAAAGGAAAATCACGGAATAATTGTTATACAAGATCCCTAATTTATGTACAACCTTCAATCCCACCTTATCTCATACTAGTGTTCTTGCTCTCAAGAGGTGGGAAGAGAATGGGCTAATTCACAACATAAAGGGTCTATTTATACCCTATCCAGGTAATATATGTTGCAATCGTAATATTCAGGAGTGCAATCTCACTACATGGCATCAAGAGTAGATATTGCAAATGCAACAACCCTCAGTGCAATCATACTATCCCCTCTTCCAAAGGTACCGCAATCGCGGACCTTGGTGTGGGATCATCGGCCTATCTAATATCAACTGAAACTTGGAAATTTTTCCAATTTTCCGCCAAGTCCTCGGGATTTATTTGGAACCCTATATACACAAATGAACTATATAACCACACTAAATTCGATGTTTCAGATGCGATGGAAAAGTCAAATTTTCCATCTAAGGTTTTTTCAACCTAATGTGGGCCCCACACCTAAATTTTCAATTCTTTAACTTTCCGACCAATAGGTCAAAATAAGCTCGGGTGCCTCGAGACCCGAACTAAAGGTGTATCTAGCCTAAAATCAATATTCCGAAGTTGCTGGCGTAGTCAGAATTGGAATCTAAGGTCATCTACTAAGAGTTTAAGTCTGAGGCCAAATCCTAACCAGCAAAAGCTCAAAATATGAAAATAAGCGTAAAATCCAAATGAACTGACTGATCAGCAAACCGATAGTTCTAGTTCATAAAAGACTTGTAGCCACTGTGGGAAGGCTCAAAATACCAGAAATACATGCAAATCATGGAAATGACCTAGAGGGTTATTACAATGGCCACTACTAAGAGGACTTTCATCTGCGAAAGTCAAGGGATATAAAGTCTTGAAAGGTTGAAAGGATGAGGTGTTGGGCCCCCATGATCCAAGCATGACTTCCCAAACACCTCTACAAAGAGAAAATACTTCCAAGGTATTTTTCCATAGGTAACACTTTTTCAACCAGCTCTTTTACTTTACTTCCAAATAGTCAAAACTCAACTTCAACCACTAACTGGCCTCCAACTAAATTGAAAAGGGTTGATGGACACAAATTTGAACCACAACACACTAACACCATCTTGATGTATGCACAAATTAACAAAGGCTCATCCAAGCCAAAACTAACCCAAGACATGAGTCATGCCACCAACTCCAAATCCAATATAACCTTTATTTACCATTCTACATCTTTTATCCATTTCAAACCAAGAGAAAAACTTACCTAAGTCCTATTCATGCAATGTCATCATAGAGAACTCGAAGAACTAAAGCTAATTCGCTGAAAATCCATATGGTAAAAATGAGAATAAGCCCATAAGGCATTATCTGGGCATACAAATGGAGATAATCAAGGAATGTTTTCTATACCAATGCTACAACGAGTCCAAATGGTGATCGAAACTGAAATCCAGGAGTTTAAAGAATAACTACTCATCATGGAATGATCCACTTTAGGATTAAGGCATTAATGTGTAAATAGAGGTTGGAAACCCTATTTTCTTGTCACACTCTCTTTTCCAAACATGTAACTTTTCTCTCAAATAAGTTAATGTTATAATGGCGTATTCTCTATGTTTGCAACCATAAGAATTCAATCAAAACGAAGAGAGTAATGATATAAGTAGCATAACACATCAAGAATTCACAAACTCATAGTAATAGATAGTATCTTACAAGGTTTCCATAACCCTAACAGATGAGTTTAGCTACTCATGAATACAACGGAAATCAAAGTAGACATCATCATCATACCAAAACATAGAGAAATCTTAGCTATGGAGATGAAACGTGTTTTCTTTCTCCGTTGCTCAAGTGAGCCGTTTTCTGTTCTCCAAACTCGTACAAAATCTTCAACGTGAATTGTCAATAATAATCGAATGATAATGATGCTGAAAAATTCAGCAATAAGGTTTTTAATAGCATCTTTGTCTAATAAGTTGCTACTGCATCCTTAAGTATTTAAAAATACTGGGTTTGCCCGGAGAAAAGTTCCCATGCATCACATTCAGTCCAAAAGTTGTCTTCCCTCTTATGTGAAGTTTTCCTTTGCTGCCCACAGGTCCACAAAGTGCAGAAATCTTCATCATTAGTACCTGAAAAACATGCTAATCACATAGGTCAGCTCACTTAAAGGAAAATGGACTAAAAGTGCAAGAATTATACATTTTATCCTCAAAACTTAGCCAAAACATAGGTAAATTATGGTGCTTAGACGTATAAATACGCCCAACATCACCACCCCACACTTAAAGCTTTGTTTGTTCTCGAACAAAATATTACATCCATGTAAACACCTAACTAGAATTTCACAATAGCAACACAAAATTTTCAACAAGACATGCACGACAATTATTAACAAAGAGTAGGTTTCTTGATCATTACTAGAAACAACTCAGCCTCCAACATAGACTCATTAGGGTGTTCAATTCGTTATACACAAGTTAAGACACAAAGAATCATATAAAACCACCCAACAATCATCAACCATGTGTTCTCACAAAAGATATCACCCATAAACACTCATATTTTTACAGTTTTCGAAACATGGGTATAAGATTTTCCTTGCGCTCACTCTCACAGGGAATTCTTATTTGCAACTGATGACCATAGGCTTTCCCTTAGTGTAATGCTCCACTAATATCAGAATGCTAAGCTTAGGATCAAATAGGTTTTTACAGGTTGTAATGTAGGCTAAGGGATAGGTAGGACTATTTTGGCCAAAAATAGTGACTATGTTCCCTAAGCGCTTTAATACACTACATTATGCCATTTACACTATCTTTTAACAACCATTTTACCTCTCTTTTATCTACCAACCCCTTTTCACCCATTTTGTTATTCAATCATTAACACAACTATCTTTTTGTTTTTCTAATTTAATTTTTTTTTTATATTAAGCAAGCATATCTATAATAGCCACTCTTTTTCACAATATTTTCAAGTACCAATACACCCTAAGGCATCACTTTCACCATTCTCCTCTTATTTTTCCACATGATTCTACAATTTAAAGCGCTTAGAAGTTTGGATCAAATTATGGTCTTAAAAAAAAAATAGGCTACATATGAGGCTGCCAAAGAAAATAGCTAAAGGCTCAAAGGGGGTTCACTAGGACAATGTACAAAGGTAGGTAAAAAAAAAGAAGGTAAACAATTTCAGGCTGCCAAAGAAATGCCTAAATCATCTCCTAAACTCACATTCTCTATTTCGCTTCACACACACACCAGGCAAGTTCTAGCATCAGTCACAACAAAGAATATACAATAACCTCACACACACAAGGCACATGGTCAACTTCATTGGGGTAATTATAGATTCTTGACCCAACAGGTGAATGAATTAAACCACAATAATTTATCACACAGTGAATCACAACTTAGAGCCTAAGCATCTCAATAGCAATGATTTAGCACAAACTCTTGTTATAATACCATGCCGTTTATCAGAAAAATTTCATACAACATCTAAAATCTACTAAATAATTACAACTAACTAACTAACTACTAATTCAAACAAACAAGAATAAATATAGGCAAAAAAATATAATACAGCAGACATATACCCGCACCCCACACTTAGACGGGACACACTGTCCTCAGTGGAAATAAATAAGGAAAAATTAATTAGTCGGACTCCTCTTCTATGTCTGGGGTCATACCCCTGCGTCGGAATCATCAACAGAGTCGTCGTCATCAGAGTTGTCCACCACATCTGAGTCTGGCAGTCGGTGATCATCATCAGTCGGCACGTCATCATCGAGAGGTTCCTCCAAATTGTGTTATAAGGTTGAGGATCTATTTAAAGGCTAAGCCATGGGTCGGGTTTGATCCATGTACAATCGGGTTAGGAGGCAAAAAAGGATAAGTAGGCGGCGCCTAATGTTTTGCCTATGCTTAGCATAGGCGGCGCCTTTAGCAATGCCTAGATAGGCATAGGCAGCGCCTTGCCTATCGCCTAGATTGGCATAGGCGGCGCCTTGCCTATCGCCTAGATTGGCATAGGCAGCGCCTATGGCATTGCCTATGTGAGGCAGTAAGCATAGACAATGGCATAGGCGGCGCCTATAGCATTGCCTACATTGGTATAGGCCTTGCCTTGTCCATTGCCTATGTGAGGCAGTGAGCATAGGCAATGGCATAGGCATTGCCTTGTCCGTTGCCTAGATTTGCATAGGCATTTCCTTGTTCGTTGCCTAGATTGGCATAGGCATTGCCTTGTTCGTTGCCTAGATTGGCATAGACAATGCCTAACCTATAGCCTTTGCTCCATTATTCCTCACTTACCACCTTTAGCATGGCTCACTTTCAAATCAAAATTTGGGACTAATCTCCTCCTTTTTATATCTTGCACCTACACTTAATCAAAAACAACAAAAATGATTAGAAGGATGGGTTGCCTCCCACCGAGCGCCTTAGTTTTAGTCGTGGCTCGACTCTTTTTTTTGAACTTTTATTTATCAAAAACAAAATCCTAACAAAACAAACTCCTAATGATGGGTTGCCTCCCATGTAACGCTTGATTTATTGTCGCGGCACGACATAGTTATCTCGATTACTCAGACTTCATCAAGATATCTGGTGGCTTCGCCGGTGGTGAGGGTTGATTCTTAAGGTCAAGGTCCAGCTTCTTGGGGTCATATGAATACAACCCCATTCCTATCAAAGCACGAATAGTTTCTTCGTTCTCTTCAACATCCTCACGCTCAAAGTTCAAAAGAACAGCAGCCAATGGATCAACAATAAGCTGCTTCTCTAAAGATAATTCCTTCTCATCCTCATAATGAACATCAGCTATAGAGAACACATTCATATCTTTGGGCTACTTCATTGATTTGCTTACATCAAAACGTACCACTTTGTCATTCATCCGAAATAAAAGCTCATTTGCTCGTAAATCAATAAGCATACTTCCTGTTGCGAGGAAAGGTCAACCCAAGATTATGGGCACCTAAAAATCCACCTCACAATCCAAAATAACAAAGTCTGCAGGAAAAATGAAGGTAGAAACCTTCACTAATACATCATGTAAGATACCAACAGGTCATTTTACCGACCTATCTGCCATCACGAGCCGCATATTGGTTGGTGTAGGATCGCCCAACCCCAACTGTTTATAAATAGATAGCGGCATCAAATTGATGCTAGCCCCCAAATCGCACAATGCCTTAGCAAAATCCAAGGATCCAAACGTGCAAGGAATAGTGAAAGCACCAGGATCCGCCTTTTTTGTACTAAAGATCTCGTGGCAATTGCACTGCAATGATGAACATTATCTGCCAGTTCATAACTTGTTGCCCTTTTCTTTGTCATAAGGTCCTTCATGAATTTGGCGTACCCTGGCATCTACTCCAGTGCCTCCACCAAAGGCACATTAATAGTCAGCTGCTTCAGCATGGTCATGAATTTACTAAACCTGGTGTCATCAGCCTTGTTCTTCAGTCTCTGAGGAAAAGGTGGTGGTGGATTTGGAAGAGTCTTTTCCACCACTTCCTTTTGGTTTTTCTTCCGATTATCAATCTTTTCAGGCTGGTGACATCTAGGTGTAGTTTCATGAACGTTCTCATTCTGATTTTTAGCTTCTACAGAATCATCACAATCTTTTTCAATAACATTTTCTTCTGTATTATTAACTACCTGCTTGCCTTTGGATGGATTTTCCAACACCTTACCACTCCTGGTAGTAATAGCCATACATGATCCATCATTCCGTGGATTTTGCACAGTGTTACTAGGTAAAGTGCCAGCTTTTCTTTGATTGAATGTCGCTGATAGTTGACTCATTTGTTGTTCCAGCTATTTTATTACAGTGGAATGCGAGTCAACCAATTGATTTATTGAGGAAAAATCATTTTTTACCTCAGCTAGTCCCGTGTTGGTTGCCTTCACTCCTTTCAAAAGCTTGGCCATCATGTCCTCCATGGACATCTTCCCAGAACTAGTTGCAACAGCTTCACGATTTCCAGAAGGGACATATAAACCACTCCTATCAGTCTTATTCTTGAATCCGGATTTTTCATAATAGTTCCGACCTTGGTTTCCTTGGGCAATGCCTCGGAAACCCCCCTGATTATTCAAATAATTCGCTTCCTCCTCAGAATCGGATTCATCTCTACCCTGTGATACAACAGTCTTGACCTTTTCTGTCTTCCCTGATAATAAATGCTTGGTAAGAAGGTCCATCTGCATTTTCATATGAGCCATATCTTAGTCACGTTCCTCTTCACTTCGCCTCTGTTCTACTGTCATGCCAGTAGATACAGTAGAGCTTGCTAACTCAGAATCCCTGGTATGCCAAGCTCTACTCTGCTTTGTCATACGATCCAGCATATCACCAGCCTCAATAAAAGTAAGGTCCGTGAATGACCCACCTGCAGCATTATCAACCACTGCTTAGTCACTGAGTTCAACGCCCTGTATAATATTTCCATCAAGTGGATGTTGGTCATCTGATGATTTGGGCACCGCATAAGCTTCTTCTTGAACCTCTCCTATGTTTCGTGGAGAGCTTCAGTTGGAAGCTGTCGAAAATTGCTGATCTCATCTCGTAACTGTGCTCTCTTGGATGGCGGAAAAAATCTTTCTAGGAAAGCGTCTTTCAGTTGCCTCCAATTAGTAATAGAGTCAGGAGTCAGCCCGTTCAACCATAGAGTTGCCTCTCTAGATAGAGACAATGGAAATAAGCGCAGACGAATTGCATTCTGTCCAACTCCTGGATTGTCAAACGACTTGCATTTTGAGATAAAGTTGATCAGATGCATATTCGGATCATCGCCTGCAAGTCCACCAAATAACCCTTTGAGTTGTAATAGCTGGATCATGGCGCTGGTGATATTGAACTTGGCTCCGGGTGCCAAGGGTGGAGGAATAATAGCCCCTGTGGCACCAGCCGCATCCAAATCGTCATCATCATCATCGAAAGGGTCCTGCACAGCTCGGCGTTCAGGTCTCATTCTAGCTTGACGATCTCTTCTGTTCACAGGTGCTGCCACCTCACCAGCACGCCTTGGATTTAATAACTCATCATCACCAAGGTCCTCTTCATCAAGATTTGTTTCCCGACCTGGGTTATCAATATTCTGTTGATGCACTTGAGCAGCTGCCAATGCAGCTAATTTTTCCTGCTCCTGTTGAGCAGCCATCCGTTCAAGGTTTCGTTGCGCATCCATTTTGCCAATAAGATGTGGTTCAGGATTTATAGGTAATAACGGTTGACCAAAACTTCGTGTATTTGTCATGCACTCCAATAAACCTGAACAAAACAAAAACAACAAAAAAAAAGTAAAATTCGAGAATCTTTGACCAAAGGGTCTATTAACTATCACAAACTTAGTTGACAACTGTATTCCCCGACAGAGGCGCCAAAATTTGATACGCCCAAATTACAACTCTCGTTAGAAAGTGTAAGCGGTCGCTGTCAAATATAGAACCCAACTGGGTTGGGTGTCGAATCCCACAGGGAATACTCTGGTCACTAAGTGTTGCAATTATTAGTAGACTGTTGGTCGAAAATTCCAAGGACAAAAGGGGGTTTTGGTTTAGGCGTGAACTAATATTATCAAAGTAACGATGGAACGATTTGCGTAGTAAGATTTAATCACAGAGATTGATAAGTTAGGGTTATGTCCACCTTATAAGTTCTACTTCTCTATTAACTATGAGTAACGCGGAATTTAGACATGCATGCACTTATAGAGAATCGTATTCTAATTATAAATCCAAGTGTTTCTTAACCATCAAGGATTTATTTCGCTTTAGCTCTCTCGATCCTAAAGTGTATAACAAATGGTATAAATTCTCCAAGAAGTTAATCCGGTTAAGGCATTAACGTGTAAATAGAGGTTGGAAACCCTATTTCCTTATCACACTCTCTTTTCCAAACATGTAGCTTTTCTCTCGAACAAGTTAATGCTATAATGGTGTATTCTCTATGTTTGCAACCATAAGAATTCAATCAAAACGAAGAGAGTAATGATATAAGTAGCATAACACATCAAGAATTCACAAACTCATAGTAATAGATAGTATCTTACAAGGTTTCCATAACCCTAACAGATGAGTTTAGCTACTCATGAATACAACGGAAATCAAAGTAGACATCATCATCATACCAAAACTTAGAGAAATCTCGACTATGGAGATGAAACGTGTTTTCTTTCTCCGTTGCTCAAGTGAGCCATTTTCTGTTCTCCAAACTCGTACAAAATCTTCAACGTGAATTGTCAATAATAATCGAATGATAATGATGCTGAAAAATTCAGCAATTTGGGTTTTAATAGCATCCTTGTCTAATAAGTTGCTACTGCATCCTTAAGTATTTAAAAATACTGGGTTTGCCCGGGAAAAAGTTCCCATACATCACATTCAGTCCAAAAGTTGTCTTCCCTCTTATGTGAAGTTATCCTTTGCTTCCCACAGGTCCACAAAGTTCTGAAATCTTCATCATTAGTACCTGAAAAATATGCTAATCACATAGGTCAGCTCACTTAAAGGAAAATGGACTAAAAGTGCAAGAATTATATATTTTATCCTCAAAACTTAGCCAAAACATGGGTAAATTATGGTGCTTAGACGTATAAATACGCCCAACATCAAATAACCAAAAATCCCATGTAGGGGACACTCTTTGAACCAATGTCCTATCTCACCATAACTAATATAAGCTTTTGGAATACTTTGAGGTGCTACATACTTTGATCCAAAATAATTGCCACGACTAACCTAAGAGTTACCGATAATCTAAAATGTTACATACATAGAATCGACGGGCTGCAAGTGAAGCTAACATCCACCGAAAGGATCCTTACTACTGGATGAAATACCAATAACACTATACTAATGGCATGGCCTCTTGCCGCTATCTATATAAGTCTCAATACATGCTCTCTCTCTGTGGCCTTCGCATAATCCACAATATGAGAGAAGGAAAACTCAGCTATTGTCAAGTGCTTTGATGTCGAATAGAGTGGAAATGCTAAACCTCTAATAAATCCATGCACCATGTTCGGCTCAGAAGAATATAGCATAAGAATATGTTTGGCCCAAATCTAGAAACCCAATCTCGTATTTCAAAATAGGTAAAGAACCTTGATGAACACCAATAAATCCAACTCTGGCCTGAGAACTACTTAATACTCAAGTGTTATCGATGGGTATAAGGGATTTGCAACATGAGTCAAATCCCCAATACTGAACCTCAAAGGGTTAAAGTAATTACGAGCTTAACTGGATACTGAGTTAGCCCCAAATCCCTTGGATGATGCTAAATGTCTTTGATATCAATACCTATCTCTCTAGTCTATCACTGTACTAAAACTCTGGAAATGTATGTTGAAGTCTCATTTGCATCTATTGACTATCTAGAATCATCCATTAGGGATAGAATAAGATCAAATAATATACTTAAGGATCATATCAATCCGTACACATGACAAGGAGTCGAGTAATGAATTTTCTAAGAATATCCCTGTAGCCTCCCAAAGATAGGTAATGGGCGTCTCTGCGCTGATTTGCAGGACTCTACTAAACACTTAGCTCTTGTACTAATATATCAATGAACCTGGATCTGATACCAATTTGTCAGGACCCAATTTCTCAGGCCATGATGGCGCCTACTATAACCCTCTAGTAGGTAAGCCAAACTCGTAGTCCGGAATGGCTAGTAAGGGACTACCCAAATAGATGAAGGAAAAAATGAAAAATAGATACAATAACAGATCAAATACATAATATAGTCCCAAAACCTGATGGTATCAGTACAAGATCTTCTAACATAAAAAGGATACAAAAGAAGTACTAAATGAATATACAGATACAACCATCTCTAAATACAATATAGAGACAAGTCTAGTACATAAGACAGAGAAAGGTAATACTACGAACGTCAGGAGTTCACTCTAAGTCTCCAAACCATGGCTGCTCCACATGATTCCCACATCAATGGCGATAACCCAAACTATGATCTGCAGGCTGCAAAAGTGTAGTATGAGTACCAAACACGTGGTACTCAGTAGGCAACTACCGACTAAGCTCCAAAGATAATCCAGATAAATAAAACATATAAAAAGAAAAGAAACTACACTCAAATGTCCAACAATCATATAGTAAAGCTAGTAAGATAGTAAGGGAAACTATTCTACTCATAGAAAAGAAACTAGAATAATAAGTCTAAGGAAGTATCAAGGATGAACTATCCTACTCCAGCCATACTTGGGAATCTCAATATTATACCGCATATCCCTGGTAAATATATGAATAAAGGGCGGAAGAAGGATATCTACTAGTATACAAGGCCATGGAATGAATATACAATCTAAATAAATGAAGAAAGGGAAATACGATAGTACTATAGCTACATGTAAATAGATATAGATATACTTGTATAGATGAGGTTAATTAAAGGTAAAACTTAAAGCATCAGACTAGCATCTTAAGACCTCAAAAATCATAGCAGGAACTAGTGCTAAAATACTCAAGATTTTGAATTCATATGTCGAACATGAGCTAGTCATGCATAGTAATCAAATCATAAGATAAAAGAGCCAGCTTCATACCTCAAATCTCGAAACTGAATTAGCAACCAATCTATCATAAATTAGCCATAAAAATGATCATAATAATAATAATATCAATGATGACAAGAATAACCAGCTTGTCCGAACAACTAATGCCTAGCCGAGCCTTTCACGTACCCCCACCACCCCAGGCTCAAAAGGTTCAAACAATATACAACACACCATAAAGCATAGTCATCACCCATACCTATACAACCCCTATGGTCTAATAGATATAGGAGCATATTAGTGATAAGAAATATGCATACATGAATGAATGCAAAGTATATAATCAATATCATAATCGTCCCCCATATTTGAACTAGTAATATATATATAGTCAATACCTGGAAAAGAATTAGTCCTAATATAAGCAATACCCAGAATTAAACCGGTTATAATAGATAATCAATACTAAAAATTGAACTGATTAATATATAAGAAATAGTTGAACTCGAATCAGTAAATATATAATCAATTCCCTCAATATCATTAACTGTTGCTATAGGCAAATTCTTAGAGAGGAAAGTAGTCAACCCAACTACCACCAGAATCAAACACCCAAGCCCAAAGCATATCTTCCAAAACCTGAATTGTCCTTTCTATTTCTCTATTCATCTGTGGGTGGAATGCGGTACTAAGGGTCACTTTAGTCCTTAAACCTTGCTAGAAGGACCTCCAAATGTGAGATGAGAATTGAGTACCCCGATCGGATATGATGGGAACTAGAGTACCATGCAACTTCACGATCTCCTCAATGAACAACTTGGCATAATCCTGAAAAGAGAAATTAGTCCTAACTAGCAAGAGTGAGCAGACATAGTCAACCTATCCATAATGACCCAAATCAAATCAAATCAAACTGCTATAGAGACTGCGGAAGACCTATAACAAAATCTATAATATCCCATTTCCACATCGGCAGCTCAATCTCTTAAGTCAACCCATCGGGCCTCAAGTGCTATACCTTCACTTATTGACACACCATACACTTAGCAACAAAATTGGTCATATCCCTCTTCATATTATTGTACTAATAGATTTCCTTAAGATCATGATACATTTCATTGAACCAGGTTAAATAGTATAACGCGACTCATGAGTTTCATCCTCACAACCCATCAATATAGGGAACACATAATTTGCCTTAGTACCTTAAGATACCATCACCATAAATCTCAAAAACTATTATTTTCTACCTACCTACATCATTCCTTATTTGCATCAGAGTAGGATCTAACACTTGTTTCTCATTTACCTCCGCACCAAGAGATGACTTTGACACCTCTTGAAGAATCACACCACAATCCTCAGAATCCAAGAGACAGACTCTATGATTATCCAAATGGTGAATATCCTTTACCAATTCCTGCTTCTCTTAATCCACATAAGATAAGCTTCATATGGACAGCCTGCTAAGAGCATTAACAACTACGTTAGCTTTACCTAGATGATAGAGAAGACTTGTGTCATAGTCCTTTAGAAACTCAAGCCACCTCTTTTGCCAGAGATTCAATTCTTTCTAGGTGAACATGTATTGCAAGCACTTATGATCAGAATAAATATAAACATAGACCTCATACAAATAGTGCTGCCAGATCTTTAATACAAATATCATGGCTAACAATTCCAAATCATGAGTCGAATAATTCTTCTCATGAACTTTTAACTGCCTAAAAACATAAGCAACAACTTTTGCATGTTGCATCAACACACAGCCCAATCCTACCCAGGATGCAACACAATAGACGACAAAACCATCAGTGCCTTCAGGTAGAGTCAAGACCAGAGCAAAACTCAACTTATTCTACCTAAACTGGGACATTCTCATAGGATAAGGAAACTGAAATACCCATCTCCTCCAAAGAAACAACTTTCAAAAGATCACCCATGCATTTTCTCAACATTGAAACATAAAACACCAGATGAATGGTTCTCAAACTAGAAGGCAAATCTAATTAATAGGCAATATTACCAACCTTCATTAAAACTAAGTACGTACCAATATAACAGGGACTGAGCTTCCCCTTTTTACCAAACCACATCACTCCCTTCAAGGGAAACACCTTTACGAACACCCAATCACCAATACTGAACTCTAACTCCCTTAGCCTCACATTTGCGTAGGACTTTTGGCGATTTTGGGCAGCCTTAAGTCTATCCCAAATCACCTTCACCTTCTCCATGGCTTGGTGAACAAAATTAGGGACAAATAACTTATTTTCACCAACCTCAAACCACATAATAGGAGACCTATACCTTCTACTATATAAGGCCTCAAATGGAGACATACCAATGTTTGAGTGATAACTGTTGTTGTAGGCAAATTATATGAGAGGCAAGTGGTCAACCCAACTACCACCAAAATCAAACACCTAATCTGAAATCACATCTTACAAAACCAAAATTGTCTTTTTTGTTTGCCTATTCATCTGTGGGTGGAACGCAGTACTAAGGGTCACCTTAGTCCCTAAACCTCACTGGAATAACCTCCAAAAATGAGATGAGAATTGAGTACCCCAATCAAATATGATGGAAACTAGAGTACCATGCAACTTCAAGATCTCCTTAATGAACAACTTTACATAACCCTCATAAGAGAAATTAGTCCTCACTAGCAAGAAGTGAGAAGACTTAGTCAACCTATCCACGATGACCCAAATCGAATTAAATTATTGGCGAGACCGCAAAAGACCGATAACAAAATCTATATTAATTATCTCTCATTTCCATACTGGCAGCTCAATCTCTTAAGTCAACTCACTGGGCCTCAAGTGCTCCACCTTCACTTGTTGACACACCACGTACTTAGCCACAATTTGACTCATGAGCTTCAGCCAAAATTCTTCCTTCTAACCCATCAATATTGGGAACACACAATTTACCTTGGTACCTTAAGATACCATCAGCACAAATCTCAAAAACCATCATTTTTTGCCTACCTACACTATTCTTGATTTGCATTAGAATGGGATCTAACACATGCTTCTCCTTTACCTCTGTACTAAAAGATGACTTCACCACCTCTTGAACAATCACACCACTATCCTCAAAATCCAATAGACAAACTCTAAGATTAGCCTAATGGTGAATATCCTTTACCAAATCCTGCTTCTCCCAATCCACATGAGACAAGATTGCCATGGGAACCCTACTAATAGCATCAACAACTATGTTATCTTTACCTGGACAATAAATAAGACTAATGTCATAGTCCTTTAGAAACTCAAGCCACCTTATTTGTTTGATATACAATTCCTTCTATGTGAACACGTATTGCAGGCTCTCATGATAAGAATAAATATCAATAAAAACCCCATACAAATAGTGTTGCCAGATCTTTATTGCAAACATCATGGATAACAATTCAAAATCATAAGTTGGATAATTATTCTCATAAACTTTCAACTGCCTAGAAGCATAAGCACCAACTTTGACATATTGTATCAACACACAACCCAATCCCACCCAGGATGCATCGCAATAGAGGACAAAACCATCAGTGCCTTCAGTCAGAGTCAAGACTATAGCCAAAGTCAACTTATTCTTCAGCTCCTCAAAACTACCCTTACAAGCATCAGATGATAGGAACATTAGCTTCTTCTAAGTCAACTTAGTTAATATAGCAGCGATAGAAACTTTCCATAATCCTTCTATAATAGCCGGCTAAAGCTAAAAAGCTCCGAATATTAGATAGATTCATAGGTCTAGGCAATATCTTAACCACCATAACCTTCTGTGGATCCACCATGATCCCTTAGCTGCAAACAACATAACCCAGATATGTCACAGCATTCAACCAGAACTCACACTTATAGAACTTTGTATATAATTGTTGATCCTTTAAGGTCTACAACACAAGGTGGAGGTAATTGTCATGATCTGCCTCACTTTTGGAATACACCAAAATATCATCGATAAAGACAATGACAAACAAGTCCAAGAACTGAGGGAAAACCCAATTCATAAGATCCATAAATACGGCCAAGGTATTAGTTAATCTAGAGAACATCACCAAAAACTCAAAATGACCATACCACATTTAAAAGGTAGTCTTAGGGATATCGGCCTCCCTAATCTTCAATAGATGGTACCCAGATCGAAGATCAATTTTGGAAAAGAACTTAACTCCCTGAAGTTGTTCAAAGAGATTATTAATCCTCAAAAGTGTTTATTCTTTATAGTTACTTTATCCAGTTGGCGGTAATCAATACATATTTCAAGGGAACCATCCATCTTACGCACGAAAAGAATTAGAGAACCCTACGGAGACATACTAGGGAAGATAAAATCCTTGTCAAGAAGATCTTTCAACTAATCCTTGAGTTCCTGTAACTCAGTCGGAGCCATCTTATAAGAAGGGATAGAAATAGGATGAGTGTCTAGAAGAAGATCGATCCCAAAATCAATTTCCCTATAGGGAGGAATACCAGGAAGATCATCAGGGAACATTTCAAAAAATTCACAGACCACGGGGACAGCCTGTAAAGAAGGACCTTCAGATCTAGAATCCTTAACATGAACTAGGTGATAGAGGCATCCTTTAGAAATCAATCTTTGGGCTCTAAAATATGAGATAAACCTTTCTATAGGCACTAGGGAACTACTTTCCCATTCGATTACCAGCTCATTTGAAAAATGGAAACTGACCCTTTAGGACCGACAATCAAGAGAAGCATAACATGAATGCAACAAACCCATCCCTAAAATCACATCAAAGTCCAACATGTCCAACTCTATTAGATCCACCAAGGTCTCCCTACCATTAACCGATATCACACAACCCCTATAGACTCTTCTAGCCCTAATAGAGTAACCCACCGGGGTAGACATAGAGAAAGGGCCAAAAATACACTTAGGATCAAAGCCAAAATAGATAGCCACATAAGGGTTCACATAAAAGAGTAGACCCAGGATCAAGTAGAAAATATACATCACAAGAAAAGAGTAAACATACCAATAACACCATCGAGGAATATCTTAAAATCTTGGCGAGTGGCAAGAGCATACAGACGATTTCGGGCAGTGCTAAAGCCACAAGTAGAAGTAGCACTCTTTGGTGCAGGAGCAGATGAAGCAGCAATAGGAATCATATTTATAACAAAAGAAACCTTAGATAGATAATCCCTCTATAGATGACCAGTTTGACTATATTTAAAGCACTTATTCCTCCCTTCCTCACAAGAAACATGATGCACCTGACCCTAAAATCTACAAAGAGGACATGACAGGGATGACTGAACCCCACTAGCCTGCGATTGTCTTATAGTTCTCTAAGTCCACCATTATACTGAGAAAGATGGTAACCCGACGACTTTAAAAAATAAGCACCAAACATAGATTAGGAACCAGAATTGCCCCACTTCTTCTTAGACCACTTCTCACTGTCTCTACCACTTTGTTGCTGACCTCTACTCTGATCCTAATAGCAAAACTTCTTATTCTGCCTCTCACTCATCTCCGCTTGCCTTTTTTTCCTACACTTTTTGCATCTACCCTACAAATACAAAGATATTTATATCCTTGTTCAACAAGGAGCCGCCTTGCATTCCAAGATCAACTCATGGGACAACACCGAAGATAACTTCCTTATACTAGCCCTCATGTTAGATACCAATTCAAGAGCATAACATGACAGCTGATGGACCTTAAGGCATACTCCTTTACTGATATCCTACCTTGCTTCAAATATATAAATTCCTCAGTCTTCTCCTTCTCAACTCCTAAAGAAAGAAACGATCAAGGAAAGCATTAGAAAAATTATACCACAAAGCGGACTCAGCTTTATCACCGCTAGACTAGTCCCACTCCTCATATCATTGGTTTGCCACATCCTTTAATTGACAAGAAGCAAACTCTACACCCTTCACGTTAGTAGCATGCATCACATAGAAGATCTTTTCTATCTCATCAATAAAGTTTTTAGGATCTTCCTCAACTTTAGAACCAGTGAAAAATAAATGACTCAACCTCATGAATTGGCCAACCCTAGTGTCCTTAGATGATGGAGCAACAGAAGAAACATGCTCAGTCTGGGAGGCCACCGACTGGGCAAGCAAATGAAATGACTGGTGAAACTCAGCATTAGACACATCAACTTGAGGTGCCTTAGGAGGGACAGGGGGAAGCAGTGGAGTTCCCTTAGGGAAATCAAAAGCAGCGACCTTAAACCAGGTCTAAAATCTTAGAGTTGGGCGAGCTCCATTCATATTGTCCTCAAACGGGACAAAGGAGTTTCCGCAAGCATCAGATCTTCTGGGAGGCATAATCTAAAAAGAGAACACTCAGGAATTAGAGAAGATTCAATACCTTAGACTCTATAGCTTGAAATAGAACAACAAGAAAATGGAAATATTCCTAAATGCCTTATAGTCTCCCCCTTAGAAGTGTGGCATGCTAAATACCCATAAATGAAACTCTACTTGGTATAGATTTGTTGGACACTCAATGACACTAAACCTAGTCTCTAATACCATCTCTATCGTGACCCAAACCAGGGCCTGGATGGGATAGGTATCTAAAGTCCCACATAGATAGGAGATCACCCCTTGCATCTAACTGAACCAACCACAACATACCCTAATGTCGAATGAACTCTGAAAAATAACAAGATAGTGTGCATTAACTTAAAAAAAAATAATGCATGTCTATAACCGATGACCGGCCAAATAATCGACCAACACCTCCCAATATCCACAATAATCCAAACAAAGCATTCTAAACAAAGAACAAAACCATTCTTGGTCGGGATATGTCCCCAACTCTGATAGATGACAATGAGAATAAACATAATAATGTTAATGATAATGAAAATAACTATCAATTCAAATATAAGAATGAAAGCTGGTGAAATGCCTAAGCCTTCTGGGGGAATGAAAGCTTACCACTTCACTACAACACAACAAACCAACAGACCAAATCGATCGACCTAACTCTGCGCAGGAAAAGTAGAAGAAGCTCTTGTTCCTGCAATGCATGGGGATACAACGTCCAGAGAAAGTTAGTGGGTGAACACTAGTATGTAACTCAGGGATAAAGATAACATAATGCCATGATCAACAGTTCAAAATCAGTCAAAACCAATGCACATAATCAAATGTATATACATATAGATATACACATACTGGGATAGGAAATAAGGCTTAATATGCTCTTGAAAACTTTATCTTGGATTGTGTAGATAAATCGTAAAACATGTACCCACAGTCTATATGGGCCCCAACTCTCACCCCTTGGTCGGGCCCCAATCCGTGTAGTTGTATATATTGGAGACTAACCTCATATATAAGCACGGAGAACTCAAACATCCCAATCATATACTGAGGTGACTTAAGCACCCGATCAGGTAATGATGTGTGGGGGACTAAAACATCCCAATTATGTAATAATAATAAGGGGAAAGCAAACCTCCCAGGTCACTTTGACCACCGCGTCGGCAAATGTGGTTTCAAGTATTGGTCACTCGGCCCTCCACTTTCATGACTCAACTACACAACCCCCATTAAAGCCCAATTAAAAAAATATTCATCACATATTCCTATTCATTGAACCATATTTCAAATTAAGGTATACATTATTGGTATTTTCATACCAACTACACTTGCAAGGTAACAACAACATGCCTAAATAATTACATCACTTGGGGGAATTCACAATCCCCTTGGTTCAATTATGCAATAGTTTGAGAAAACACAAAACCCTCATGGTCAACTCAAAACCATAATGCATTCGTTGAAGGATAATTCAATTCCCACATTTCTCATAACTAAAACTAATGTAACAATATGGGGTTGAGGTTATAACCACTTCAAAAATCACAAGTTTGGGAAAATAACAATTCCCTTATTTATTCACCATACCTATGCACCCACAAGTTTAAAACCATAATTAAAGCATGATTAAACACATGAAAACCATGAGAAACATTGTTCAATCTATAAATATTCAAAACCCTCAACCCTTGGTTCAAAACAATTATCAATAACTAATGATTAATACTTAAAAATATGTGTTTTTAACAAATTAACAATGAAGGAAGAATAATATGCCTAAATGACAAGTTTCACGCAAGGAATTTAACCCTTAATCCCTTGGATGACCTACCTACTTCTTGGAAACCCTATGTATGAGCACTTGAGAGAATTGAGAGAGCTTTTTGAAAGTGTTTTAGTGCGTTAATAATGCTAATTGGGTCCCAAATAGGGTTTCAAGTCGTGTGTTACAATTGGGGTAGAGGGGACTCGTATAGACACATTACGACTCGACATCTTGAGTTGTAACTAAGATGGTCCTCAGGACACCCACACACTACAGACCCTACGACTCAACTAGTACCACTCGTCATGGGACTCTACAACTCTTAGGGTCGAGTTGTAATCAATACAGAACCCAATTGGGTGAACACTGGACATCCTACAATTTGCACCCAACAACTTGTAACAAGTCCTTACGACTCATACTGATCCACTCGTACTCAGAGCAGAACTTTGCCACTTAATTTTTTATTATGTTACGTTACGATCCCAATCACTTGTCATGGGTCTTTATGACTCATGTCCCCAAGTCGTACCTAGGACAATAACTCATACACCATTCACTAGACACCATACGACTAGGGTAACCTGACCCGTCAAGACACCATAAGACTTATAGGGTGAGTCATAGTTATGACAGTGAGGATAAAATTGCAGAAATTTTCAAGGACCAAATACTCGGGGTGTTACATACTTCCCCCTTAGGATTATTCATCATCGGATGATAGGACAAGGAATTTATTAGCATGATTTGACTCCACATACTCCTACTCTTATCTTTAACTAACATAGAAAACAAAGATGCCAAGGTAATCACCATTTTCTTTAAAAAAGTCAGAAAACAAAGATGTTAAGGAATACACATACCTCAAGCACGATTATCCGAGATGAAAAATAGGAATGGATACTTAGCCTTCATGTCCTCTTCGTCTCTCAAGTAGCTTTCTCAACCCTATGGTTTCTCCAAAGAACCTTTACCAAAGCCACCTCTTTGGTCCGCAATCGATGAACTTATGATCAAAAATCTAAACTGGGACCTTCTACTAGGACAATGAATCTGAAATACCCACCTACTTCAAAGGAACAACCGTGGAAAGATCACCCATGCACTTTCTTAATATTGAAACATAAAACACTAGATGAATGGATGTCAACCTAAAATGAAACTCTAATTCATAAGCGACATTACCAACCCTCTTAAAAACCAAGTACGGACCGATATAGTAGGGACTGCACTTCACTTTCTTACTAAATCGCATCAGTCCCTTCATAGGGGACACCTTCAAAAAAAACTTAATCACCAACACTGAACTCCAACTTTGTTCTCCTTACATCCGTGTTGGACTTTTGGCGACTTTAGGTGGCCTTAAGTCTATGCCAAATCACCTTCACCTACTTCATGGCATGTGAACCAGAACTGGACCAAACAACTTACTCTCACCAACCTCAAACCACCCAACGGGATATATACACCTCCTACCATACAAGGCCTCAAATAGAGCCATACCAATGATAGAGTAATAACTGTTGTTGTAGGTAAATTTTATAAGAGGAAAGTGGTTAACCCAACTACCACCAAAATTAAAAATAAAAGCTCAAAACATATCTTCCAAAACCTGAATTATACTTTCTGCTTACCCATGCATCTGTGGGTGGAAGAAGGTGCTAAGGGCTATCTTAGTCCCCAAACACCGCTGGAATGATCTGCAAAAGTGAGATGAGAACTGGGTACCCCAATCAAATGTGATGGAAACTAAAATACCATGCAACTTTGCGATCTCCTCAATGAACAACTTGGCATAATCCTTAGAAGAAAAATTAGTCCTTACTGGCAAGAAGGGAGCAGACTTATTCATCCTATCCAGGATGACACAAATCAAATCAAATTATTGGCTAGACCGCAGAAGACCCGTAACATAATCCATATAAATTATCTCTTATTTCTACACTGACAGTTCAATCTCCTGAGTCAACCCTCTGGACCTCAAGTGCTCTACCTTCACTTGCTGACTGATAAGGCACTTATCCATAAAATTGGTCAATCCCACTTCATATTATTCAACCAATAAATCTCCTTAAGCTCAAGATACATTTTTGTCAAATGAGAATAAATAGTACAACGTGACTTTTGAGCTTCAGCTAAAATTCTTCCTCGTAACCCATCAACATCGAAAAACATAATCTACTTTGGTACCTCAAGATACCATCATCACTAATCTCAAAAACTTTCACTTTTGACCTACCTACATCATTATTGATTTGCATTAGAATAGGATCCAACACTTGTTTCTTCTTTACTTCATCACTAAGAAATGACCTTGTCACCTCTTTAACAATCACACCACCATTCTCAGAATCTACGCAACGAACTCCAAGATTAGCCAAATGGTGAATATCCTTACCAAATCCCATTTATCCTCATCTAAGTAAGATAAGCTTTCTATTGAAGACCTGTTAAGAGAATCAATAACCACGTTAGCTTTACCTGGATGTAGTAAGACTTATGTCATAGTCCTTAAGCAACTCAAGCCATCTCCTTTGCCTGAGATTCAATTCCTTCTGGGTGAACACGTATTGTAGTCTCTTAGGATAAAAATAAATATCAACATGGACCCCATACAAATAATGCCACCAAATCTTTAATGCAAACACCAAACCTAAAAATTCCAAATCATAGGTCTCATAATTCCTCTCATGATATTTCAATTATTTAGAAGCATAAGAAACTACCTACCATGCTACATCAACATACAACCCAATCCCACTCGGGATACATAAAGAAAGACAACAAAACCTCCAGTAACTTTAGGCAGAGTCAAGATCAGAGTTAAAGTCAATTTAGCATTCAGCTTCTAAAAAATACCCTCATAAGCATCAGACCATAAGACTTTTACCTTCTTTGGAGTCAACTTAGTTAATGAGGAAGCAATAGAAGAGAAATTCTCCACAAACTTTCTATACTAACTAGCTAAACCCAAGAAGCTTTGAATGTTGGATGGAGTCGTGGGTCTAGGCCACTTTTTAACCACTTCAACCTTCTGTAGATCCACCATGATCCCTTTACTAAAAATAACATAACGCAGATAAGTCACGACATTCAGTCAGAACTCACACTTAGAGAATGTTGCATACAAATGCTAATTCTTTAGGGTCTGCGACACAAGGGAGAGCTGATCGGCATGACCTCTTTCGCTCTTAGAATAAAAAAATACCATTGATAAAGACAATGATAACAAGATCCAAGAAGTGGTGAAAACTCAATTTATAAGATAAAAGTATGTTGTTGGGGAATTGTTCAAACTAAAGGACATCACCAAAAACTCAAAATGATCATACCGAGTTTGGAAAGCAGTCTTAAGGATATCCACCTCCCTAATTTTCAACTGATGGAAACCCGATCAAAGATCAATCTTAGAAAATAACTTAGCACCCTGGAGCTAATCGAACAAATCATTAATTATTAGAAGAGGGTACTTATTCTTCATGATCACCTTATTCAGTTGGCGGTAATCAATAAACATTTGAAAGGAACCATCCTTCTTACATATGAAAAAAAATAGGAGCACCCTATGGAGACACACTAGAAGAATAAAACCCATATCCAAAAGATCTTTCAACAGCTTCTTGAGTTCCTTCAACTCGATTGGAGCTACTCTGTAAGGAGAAATAGAAATAGGACGAGCATCCAGAAGAATACCAATCCCAAAATCAATTTCCCTATTAGGAGGAACACCAGGAAGAACATTGGGGAATTCCTTGGGAAATTCACAAGCCATAGGTATAGTCTGCAAAGAAGGACCTTCAGATCTAAAATCCTTAACATACTCTAAGTGAAAGAGGCACCCTTTAGAAACTAATTTATGGGCTCTAAGATACAAAATAAACTTTCCTTTAGGCACTAGGGAACTACTTTCCCTCTCAATCACTAGCTCATTTGGGAAATAGAAACTGACCCTTCGGGTACAGCAATCAAGAGATGCATAGAACGAATGCAACCAATCCATACATAAAATTACATCAAAGTTTACCATGTCCAACTTTGTTAGATCTACCAAGGTCTCTCTACCATAAACCAACAACAGACAGCCCCTATAGACCCTTCTAGCCACAATGGAATCAACCACCAGGATTGAGATAGATAAGGGATCCAAAATATACTTAGGATCAAAAAAAAAATGAATAGCCACGTAAGGGGTCACATAAGAGTTAGTAGACCAAGGATCAAGTTGACAATATACATCACAAGAAAAGAGTTTAAGCGTACCAAATAACAGTGGAGGAAACCTCAAAATCTTGGTGAGTGGCAAGAGTATACAGACATTTTTGAACTATGCTAGAGCCAGAAGAAGAAGCAGCATATTTTGGTACAACTACAGATGAAGTAGCTATAAGAGTCTTATTTTCCCCAGAAGCAACCTTAGAAGAACAATCCCTCTGCAGATGACCAGTCTGGCCATATTTAAAGCACTTATTCCTCCCTTCCTCAGAAAAACATTGATGCACCTAGCTATAAAATCTATAAGGATGATATGACGAAGTGTACTGAGCTCTGCTAGCTTGAGAATGGGCTCCTGGTGCTCTAAACTTACTATTATACTAAGAGTGATGATCACCCAATGGCTTTGGATAAGGAGAACTAGTCGTAGAGTAAGAACCAGAATTTCTTTTTTGACCACTTTCCACCATCTCTAACATTTCTTCTTCTAAGACATATTTGCGTATTTCTTATTTTCTTCTTCCACTTGATGCATATACACAACAAGTATAGATTTGTCCATATCCTTATTCAACAAGGCAGACTTGCTCTCCAAGATCAATTCATGGGACAACCTAGAAGCAAACTTCCTCATTCTAGACCTCATGCTAGACACCAATTCAAGAGCATAAGGCATATTGCTTCACTCAAATTCTACCTTGCTTAAGATTTACAAACTCTTCGACCTTTGTTTTCCTCAACTCTGGAGAAAAGAAGCGATCAAGAAAAGTACTAGAGAAATCATCCCACAAAGCATATTCAGCATCGTCACCCTAAGACTGGTCCCACTCAACCTCATAAATTGACAACTCTAGTGGCCTCAAATAATGGAGCAACAGAAGTAACACGTTAGTCTGGGAGGACACCAACTAGATAAGAAATGAATCAACTGGAAAAACTCACCATTAGACACACCAGCCCCAAGTACCTTAAGAGGGATAGGGGGAACTATAGGAGCTCCCTCAAGGAAATCATAAGCAGCCACCCTAGATCGGGTGTGAGCTACTAGAATGGGATGAGCTCCATCCATATTATCCTTTGATAAGACAGAAGAGTTTCCATTAATATCAGATCTACTGGGAGGTATGATCTGAAAAGTAAACATATAGAAATTAGAAGAGATTCAAGACCTTAGACTTTATAGTTTGAAATATAACAAAAATAAAGAAAAATGTTCCTAAATGCCTCATGGCCTCTCTCTTATAAGTGTGGTCTGCTACACACTCATAAACTAGACTGTACTTAACACATCTTTATTAGACACCCAATGACACAAAACCTAGGCTTTGATACTATCTTTATCATGACCCAAAATAGGGCTTAGCCATGATGGGTATCTCAAGTCCCACATGGACCAAACATCACCCCCTGTACCTAACCAAACCAAATGCTACATCCCCTAATGTCAGATGAATTTCAAACATATAAAAGATAGCATGCATCAATATTAATAAAAATCAAAACAAGTCAATAATCGACGATCGCTGACCGGGCAAACAACCAACCAACACTGCCCAATATCCACAATATTCCAATAAATCCTTTTAAAGAAAGAACCAAAACTAGTCTTGATCGGGACATGTCCCCGACTCTGACAGATGGCAATGAGAATAAAAATAATAATGTTAATAATAATAAAAATAACTATCAATTCAAGTCTAAGAATGAAAGTTGGTGAAATGATAATGAAATGTCATGAACCAATGAATTGAATCGATTGACCTAACTCTGCATGAGAAAAATAGAAGAAGTTATGGTGCCTGCATCGTATAGGGATACAGTATTCGGAGACGGTTATTGTGGTGAACACTAGTATGTACCTCGGGGATAATAATAACATAATGCCATGATCAATAATTCAAAATAAGTCAAAACGAATGCATATAATCAAATGTATATATATAGATATATCGAATATCGGGATAGGGAAGAAGGCTTAACATGAGCTTTAAGACTTTAACCTAGATTGTGCATCTCAATCGTCATAAATATACCTATAAGCTATATGGTCCCCATCTCACCCCCTAGTTAGGCCCATTATGTGTAATCGCACGAACCAGAGAATAATTTTATATATATGCACGGGGGAATAAAACCTCCCAATCATATACTAAGGTGAGTTAAGCACCCAATTATGTAATAATATATGGGATACTCAAACCTCCTAATTATTTAATAATAATGAGGGGAACACAAACCTCCTTAGTCACTTTGACCCCGCGTCGGCAAATATAATTTCCAGTATCGATCACTTGGACCTCCATTTTCATGACTCAACTACACAATAAAACACCCCAGATTTTATCCCTTGAAAAATCCTTGAGCTTTGAGCTCACTGCCCTGGTTACAACAAACATTATGAGTTGTATGGCTTTCTGATGAGTCGTTGGGCCGAGTTGTAACTAAATCATGTAAGTTTGTAGCATGATTCTTTTCTGATTATTTAGGAATTTGTTATGAGTCGTAGGGTATAAATCATAGGGTTTCTAGTGTATACCCTCAATGGGTTCTGTGTTGATTATAATTGGGACATATGAATCATAGGGTCCCATTACGAGTACTGTGGATGAGTAATAAGGTCAAGTGTAGGTTACTTTGGTGGTTCTACACTGGTTACGACTCATGGTGATGTGTTGAAAGGAGTGGTTATGAGTCAATGGTTGACTCGTAGTCAAAGATGACCCTTTTTCAGTTTTTAAGTTAAGGGTATTCTTGACATTTCCCCTCTTACTCGACTTGAAACCCATGTCTTATAACCTTATTAGGGTGTCATTATCACTCAAAAATACATCAAAGTAACTTCTCAACACTCTTAAATTCCTCAAGGTTAAGAACACTTAGGGTTTTCAAGAGGTTGATCAATTAGGGCTTTCAAGGGTGATTTCTCTCTTTATATCTTACTATCAAGAATATGACTCTTCTCTCATTGTTAATTGTTAAAAAGCATATGTATTAAAGTATTATTAACATGAAATTATTTTGGTTTTGAAAATAGGGTTGTGGTTTTCGAATGCTTATTGATGAACAATGTTTTCCCATGATTTAATTATGATTATTCATGCTTTAAATATGGCTTTGAATTTATGGGTACATGGTATGGTGGATGAATTACGGAATTGTGATTTTCCAATACTTGTGACTTTTAAAATGGTTATGACCCTAACCCATAGTGTGAAATTTGTTTTGCATTATGAGAATAGTGGGAATTAATAAAATTAAATTAGTCTTGAACTATTGCATGATACAAAGAGGTATTTGAAAACACAATAGTCTGATTTAATGAACAAAGAGAGTTGGTGCCCCCCACCTTATATTAATGAACAAAGGGAGTTGTTTTCTCTAAGTTAATGGGAATTGTTTTGGCATTAATTGTTACCCTACAAGTGTAGTTGGTATGACGATACCAACAATGTATGCCTTAATGTTGAATGTGGTTCATGAATGAGATTGTGTGATAAATGTAATAACGGGGCTATAAATAAAGTTGTGTATATGAGTTGTAGAGGTGGAAGTCTAGGTGACTGATACTGGAAACTGTATTTGCCGATGCAGGGGTCAAAGTAACCAGGGAGGTTAGAGTCCCCCTTATTATTATTTCATGATTAGGGAGGTTCAAGTCCCCCGTATATTATTATATAATCAGGTGTTTAAGTCACCTTAGTATATGCTGGGAGGTGTGAGCCCTCTGTGTGCATATATACAAGATTATTCTCCAATTCGTGTGGCTACACGTGCTAGGTCCTGACCAGGAGGTGGTGGTTGGGGCCCATATAACTCGTGAGTACTATTATATGACGGATGAGCTACATAATCCAAGTTAAGGTTTTAAAGTGCATGCTAAACCTTGTTCCGTATCTTGACATGATATGTATATATGTATTTGCATATAGTTATTTGCATTGGTTAACTTGATTTGAATTGACGACATTATTTTATCTTTATCCCCGAGTTCATACTAGCATTTACCCTGCTAACTGTCTTGGTATGTTATATCCCCACGCGATGTAGGATTTGCACATACTTCTACTTCCCCTACTTAGTGATTATGGATTGATCAAAAGTCTACTTGAAATGGTAAGCTTTATGTTTTGAAATACTCCATTTTAGGATTATATTTTTCTTTTGGTTATGGAGCTATATTCAGGGGCATGTTCGGACACTTTAGTGATATTCAATTTTGGATCATTGTTTTAGAAGGCTTTGTTTGGACTATTATGATTATAAAATGATATAGGTCTAGACCTATAAACCCAAAACAAAACTAACGAAGGTGGGAGAAGAAGATATGGTGACACCAGAAGCAAGACAATACACGAATTCTATAAGCAAACTCAGTATAGATGCAATAAAGTAAAAGATAGTAGTGAGACATAAACCTTTACCAATGATAAGAACCAAGGTGTATATTAAACACCAAGACCCATTAAACCTAATAAAGGTAACACCACACTCTTAGGTTGACACAAAAGGGATTCAACTCCTCAAACACCAACCTTTCTAAGACAAAATGTCAACAAGAGTGATTCCACACTCTTACTAACCCTAGTTTCGGATTCCACTCTTAAGGAGGAGGAAGAAAAGCAACAATATGAGATTAACTCAATAATTCATCAATACTAATTAAAAGTAAAGGCCTAAGTGTTTATTTATAATTATTACAAGCAAAGACAAAAATGCCCTTAATGAGATTAGGGAAATAGGCGCCTCTTGAGTGTAGCCTTCGGAGTGTAAAAGACCATCATGCCCTCTTTGAGTGAGTTGACCTAGGAGTGTGAAGTCCCTCCTAATTTTCAACTTATGCCAAGGCTTTAAAATGGTCCCAAAAGGTATTCAACCGCTTTGCAAATTCGAGATTAAACTTTGAGAAGATCTTGTATTCCTTGTGCTCTTTGTACTCATATCATCCTCTGCATCTTGAAAGGAATTTGACCTCAAATTCACTCCTTGAAAAACTAAAGAGAAGGAAAAACAAACACACAAACCTCATAGTATGAGGGCTAGCATTAGTACAACAATTATATCATTAATCCAAGGTTGTTCACACTTGCATACATCCACGGGTCCTTTGTGTGTGATATGAAAAGCTTAGAAAAAAAGAATTGAATAGGATTAACATCAAGAGTGAATGAACATAAGCTGAAGCTATCCCTCCCACACCTCAAGAGTGCACCGGTATCAAATGGTAGAAGTAGCCAAGGACACAAACCAAGGCTACACATACCTTTCACTAGAATTCCATCCTTTTAATCATACAAGGCATTTGTGTTTATGGAATGACCAACATTCAAGAATAAGGATCTATGGCCTGGAGACTTCCCTCAACAAAATACATTCTATCATTAACAATATTTCCATACACATGACCACTATGCACAAGACTATTAGCACGGCTTTCATCACACAAGTTCAAAGGATCATAGCAAATATCATGATCAACATAATAAGCATCAACACAAGCTTGAAAGTTTTTGTTCACACCATTCACATTATCAAGTAGTGAACTATACTTAAGAACAAGCTGATCATCACACACATCATGAGTACTACCAAGGAATGAGGCATGTACTTCTACACTAGGCAAACCCGAAGCTGCTTCACATTGGCTTGTACTAGCCACGTCATAATATTTTGAGCTCAAAGGAGTGTAGAGTGTAGCAATGTTACCTTGATTTGATCCATGGCAGTCCACTTGCTTGGAACTCTTGGCCAAGGATGTCATCAGTTCATCTACCACATGTTCGTAAGGAACTCCTTTTAGAGCCTTCTTTGAAAGCATATGATCTTGAACCTGCACATAATAAAAATCAATGCTAGTCAAAGTTCTATCATTTGGGAAAGCGAGTAACAAAGGTCCTTTATGGGCAAGTCCCACAAGCAAGTGTTTCTATCTTTTCCAACTTCACTACCCGCGGCTTTCTTTTATCTTTACCTCTTTCCTTTCTTCTTCAACTCCTTGGTTTGTTCTTGGATTTCATTCACTCTAGATGGTGAAAGAGGAAGAAGATTGAACTTTCGTCCTCTATGCTCAAGGGTGTACCTATTAGTCCTCCCATCATGCTTAGTAAATCTATCAAATTGCCAAGGTTTATCCAATAATATGTGATATACACAACACCTTATATTGATAGCTCCCTACCTTAAATCTAATCATACATTGTCGATTGACCTTCAACTCACCACAAGAATTCAACCATTAAAGCTTATACAGATTTGGGTGAGGGGTAGTTGGTAGTTTCAAGTAGTCAACTATGCTGACACTGGTAATGTTAACACAACTCCCACTATCTATAATTATTAAATATACACCACCTTTAATAAGGCACTTGGTGTGAAAGAGATTCTCTATTTGACTTGAATCATCCAAGGCCTTAATAAACATGGTTCTTCTAACCACATAACTAGGGATTTCACATTCACCCTCACACAGAAAAACATCCTCCTCACTACCCTCTTCTTGAGTTTCAGGTTCTACATGTTCTCCATCTAGAGAGTTGTCATCATTCTCCTTGATTTCTAACTCCATTTCCTCCCTAATATAGTATAATTTCCCCTCTCTTAGGATTACATTACATCAGTTTAGACACTCACTAGCCTTGTGTACCCACCCTTGAAATTTGAAGCATTGAATTCCCTTGGAATGAGAAGTAAAAGTCGGTTTACCTTTATTTCTTGGAGGATAGTGTTGGGTAGCATTAGTCACGGTTTGAGGAGCATTAGACCTAAGGTATTTATCCTTGTACCAATCCACGGTTGATGGATTCACTTTCTTTTCCTTAGACCAACCCAAAGAGGTGTGATGGTTCTTTGCTTTGTATGCCGACCTCTCCTTGATCTCTTTCTCAATCTCCATAAATGCTTGGAAGATACTATCAATTGTTTCAAACTTATGGAGAGTCAAATGTGAGGATATGTCCTTATTTAATCCAACTTTGAAGCATATTACATCATGTTGTACTTGTTCACCCCGATGATCAAACTTCAAAATTAGTTGTTGAAATTCATCATAATACTTCATAACACTCTTTATCCCTTGCCTCAAGTTGTAAATCTTGGCAACGAGCTCATGTATATAATGTTCTGGTACATACCTCTCTTATAAGTCTCTTCAACATCTCCTAAGGATGAGGTTGGCCACCAATTATCACATTCCCAAATATCTTTGTATAATCCCACCAAGAGTTTGCATAGCCTTCAAAATGAGCTATGGCATAACAACTTTTCTTTTCCTCAGACAAATCATTAACTTGGAACAACTTCTCACAAGAAGACTCCCAATCTAAGTACACCTTGGGATCACTTTCACCTTTGAAAATAGGAATACCAACCTTGATTGAATTGATGCCCACCTCATGGGTTCCTTGAGGATTCCCATGACCATGTCTTCCTTCATGCACTCGAAATCTACCATGATGCCCTCTTTGATCATACATTTCCCTCATATCTTCCTCAATCAAGTAGTCATTATTAGGAATACCATAATCCTCTTATTCCCCTCTACCATAATCTTCAATTTAGATAGGATGGTTGTGGTTTAATGGAGCTTGAAGGGGAGGCATTGGGTTTGGTTGATTGTTTCGACTTTGGTTTTGAGGAGTTTAGA
Source organism: Capsicum pubescens (assembly GCA_030864215.1). NCBI lineage: Eukaryota > Viridiplantae > Streptophyta > Magnoliopsida > Solanales > Solanaceae > Capsicum > Capsicum pubescens. The sequence continues at coordinate 220,753,161 of CM061540.1, read as the reverse complement.
CTTTTGGAGGGTAAGTTCTTTGGTCAAGTTAATTTAGAACTTGATAATTTGGATGTGGTGGAGCTATTTGGTTTCCAATTCCTTCTTGTTGAACTTGGTTCATTTGAGGGTGTAGAGATCTATGTAGGTCTCGGGTAGGAGGAGTTTGGGCTTGGTTTTGTGAAGTTATTAGAGGGTAAAGCATTTTTTGGAGGGTCTCGAGTGTGATAGTCATTGATAAGTTGTGGGCTTCGACACTAGAATACATATAGTAGGGTTGAGGAGTAGAGGGTCGGGAACTCCTTTGGTTCTCAACATGATCAAGCCTACCACTTAATGTCGATACATTCCCCTAAATTGAAGCCATATCCTTCATCATTTCTCCCATATCTGACCCCAATCTTGCAAGAGTTCAATTGATGGCCTAAAAAAAGCATTGAACCCATCAAGTACATTGCTATCCACGTCTTGTGAAGTAGAACCCTCGAGTTCCATAGCCAAGTGCCTAAAATAAGAAACAAACCTACAAAAATGAACAAATGAGTTAGTCCAAATAACCTCACCACTTTCACTCTTGGATTCTTACCTCACACTTAGTTTCACAAGTGTTGAAAATTCAGCTTGTACTTAGTGAGTGATTGAGGGATGAGTCTACTTTTGCTCAGAATAGATTTTTGTTTGAGGTGACTCAAAGAAATATTGCTTTCAAACTTGAACCAACAAGATACTACGAATTACAAAATGAAAAAAGCACACAAAGAACGATAACACAAAATAAAAAGGACTCTAGAATAATTATCAACCTAGTAGGTAGTTACTAGTTTGCTAATTAGAGATAGAACCAACAAATTTGAAACTAGAAACAACAAACTAAAACTAAAAAATCCAAGTTAGAGAAAAAATTTAGTTGTCCACAAATGATGGCATGTCACCTTGTGATTGGACGTCAACTTTCAAAATTTTTTGTTCTACAACTTGATGTCTAGGCCTAGAACTCCAAACAAGAGAGAGAGTGATGATTTTGAGGGTGAAATCCAAGTTTTGGAGCCCTTTTAAGCTTCAAAATGGATTTGAAATGAGTTGGTCCCCCCCTTTATACTTTCAATTGTACTTTGAATATTCCCTTTGGCTCTTTTTCTTTTGGATGACTTGAATATGCTTGGAATATTTTTTTCGTACAAACAACTAGTACACTCTCTTTATTCCATCTTTTATATCAAACAAGCTCTTTGAATATTCTTCTTTAACAAGATATGAAGATGATGGAAGAACAATATGAATATTCAAGAGTTGACCAAGTTTGACCACAAGGCAAATAGACCCCAAATTCAAATTTTCTTTTAGATCTAGGTTCCCTTTTCCAAGCCAAGAACAACTAACAACAAATCAACTACAAGACGTCACAAATACCAGACACCACAGGAATCCACCTTCAAAAAATATTCAAACTCAAGTCTACAATACAATGGTGGAATGCTCAAAAACAACCAGATCTTGCTCAAAACTTAGATCTAGACTATTTCAGTGCTAGTGAGCAAGGATATAGAACTAGAAACTATCAAAACAAAATAAAACTTCATATATATAGCTTTTAACTTTTGGATCTACCAATACAAAATGAGATTCAATTTTTTTTGTGATTTTTTTTACTCTAGACCCTTTTTTGTGAAGATTTTCTTAAGATCCAAGACTTAGAGTTATGGGAACAACTCTAATACATAGATATTGACAAATGATATAGGTATATACCTAAAACCCGAAACAACACTAAATAAGATGAGAGAAAAAAAGATGATGACACTAGAAGCAAGACACTACACGGATTCAACAAGCAAACTCAACATAAATGCAATAAAGTAAAGTATAGTAGTGAGACATACACCTATACCAATGATAAGAAACAAGGTGTATATTAAACACCAAGACCTATTACAGCCAATAAAGGTAACACCACACTCTTAGGTTGACATAAAAGGGATTCAACTCCTTAAGCACCAACTTTTCTAAGCCAAAATGTCAACAAGAGTTATTCCATACTCTTACTAACCCTAGTTTCGGATTCCACTCTTAAGGAAGAGGAAGAAAAGCTACAATATTAGATTCACTTAATAATTCATCAAAAATAATGAAAACTAAAGGCCTAAGTGTCTATTTATAATTATTACAAGCAAAGACAAAATGCCCTTAATGAGCATAGGGAAAAAGGCACCTCTTGAGTGTAGCCTTTGGAGTGTAAAAGACCATCATGCCATCTTTAAGTGAGGTTCCCTTGGAGTGAGAAGTCCCTCCGCCTCTGTTCAACTTATGACAAGGCTTTGAAATGGTTCCAAAATGTCTTCAACCATTTTCAAAATCCAAGCTTGTATTTTGAGAAGATCTTGTATTCCTTGTACTCTTTGTACTCATATTATAAAAAGGAGTCGGTCGATCATTTAGTCGATCGTCAATGGTTGGTTATGGATATGCATTAAAAAAAATTTAATCTATTGTAAGATATCTTGTTATATTTTTAGAATTTATTTGACTTTGGGGTGTGTTATGTTTGGGGTTGTTAGGTGCAGGGGTGATCTCTGGTTCCCATAGGACCTGAGATACCCAACACGGCTGGGCCCTGGTTTGGGTCGTGTCAAGGTGGTATTAAAGCCTAGGTTTAGTGTCATTAGGTGTCCAACAAAGCCGTATCAAGTAGAGTATTATTTATAGGTATGTAGCATGCCACACTTATAAGGGAGAGGCTATGAGGCATTTAGGAATATTTCCCCTTTGTTTTGTCTTATTTCAAGATATAGAGTTTGGGGTATAGATTCTCTCTAATTCCTATGTTTTTGCTTTTCCCATCATGTCTCCCAGATGATCTAAATCTCCTGGAAACTCCGCTGTCCCTGTAATGCCCCAATTTTCTGAACCAAAATGCTACACGGTGCTCATGACCCCAAAGGACCATAAGCTAACCCATGATTAATATATGTACCTGTATACTGCATAAAATAATAAAAAAAATGCAGAAACATGTACTGAATGGACATAAGGTTAAAATCTGAATAAACATCTAATAAGAACAACGTCTGAAAATGGTATAACAATACCAAAACAAATTTGAAATAACTGTCTGACATGCTATAGTCTGAAAGCCTCTAAACTGTCTGAATAAGGAGTTGATGGGACATGTCCCCAACTAACTTCATCTACTAAAATAAATAAGTACTAAAAGAATGAACTAATCAAATACTATTATCCTCGAATGATGATGACTCACTGCTAACTTTGTCTACTGAAATTTGAAATGCTACTGATGCTCTTGATCTCGTGCTTCTAAACCTATGGTATAATACACTATAGCGCAAATGTATCAGTACTTTGAATATACTGGTATGTAAGTGAGGTAGTCTAAATGCAAATGGTTATATGGATGAACAATGTTGACGATATGAATATGAGAATACATACATACATAAGTGATTGTAACTAAACTCGCGGTGATACTGACTACGGAGTCTGAATACTGACAACATGAGTTTACTGATACTAAGATATTGATTGATTAAGTTTACTGATATTGATATGTAAGTCACTAATAAGTAGGGAACTGATATTGTATTGTTGAATATTAAAGGACTAAAACTATATTACTGATACATGAATAACTATTTCTGGCAGTTCTGATTATAAAGAACTGGCCTGGTTGACTATATCTGATAGTCTAATTATAAAGAATTAATCTGATTAACTATATCTAATAGCTAGGAATATGAAGAAATGATATGCTTGACTGTATCTAATAGTCCTAAATGTGAATACTGATAATATGAGTTCTGATAACTGATAACATTAGTGACTGTATCTGATAGTCCTAAATCTGATGGAACTAACTGAGTTTCACACTGTATCTAAGTTAACTTTATCTAACAGTCATGAAATTTGAAGAACTATCTGAGTTCTTTTACTGAGACTGAGAATGAGACTGAAACTGAGACTGTGGGAAGTAATCATCTAACCGACATGCCCTGAATCTAAACTGGTGGGGTCCAACCTATAACCCCAGATGGAAGGGTGTCAATACCGTTCCACGGGTAGAGACAATATGTGAGTAAAACCTATTTTGTTTGGGATCTCTTTCTATCTGCCCCTGCTATCAGGTAAACTTAAATAAGTTGTATTATCCCTATGTGTAGAGATATCTCAACCTAAGCCGGATACATAGTTCTAGAACATAAGGATTGATTCTAAGGATCTCACCCTACACTGAATAGCAGGTGAGTCCCCATCCTTGGGTTCACTCGGTGCTGAACTCTGCTCCCAACTGAAAGATACTAAATTGATTAATTGAACTTAACTGATTAGCTGAACTAAACTGATTAGCTAAACTGATACTAGTGGTATTATTTAGTTGAGCTAAACTGAGTTTACTGAATTCCAAGGACTGATAGAATGTACTGAGTTCTGAGGACTGATTGAGAGTACTGAAGTTACTGAGATTGACTGCGAATATTGAGGTTACAGAGATTATTGAGTACTGAGATCACTGAGATTACTGAACTACTGAGACTACTGAGAGTTTTGAGTTTTCCTGAGTCACGTGACTGACTGAATTCTATAGATCATGGCTTAACTGAGAGTATCGTGATAACATGACATGGCTCTAGGCATACAGCTATATTTTTAGGTACAAGTACCCCCAGGACTCAATAGAAGGAAACTGACACACATGATACTTCTTGATCATAGGAATAACATCCAGAATTCATAATAACATAAGTAGGGGATTTCATACTACACATGTTTCTCAACACCATATACATGAAAGGGAATGCGTATAACATGTAAATACTTGCATAACTTAAATTTTATGAGCATTCCATATCACAACAATAATTAGCATGGAATTCATGTTGAGTCGTAAAGAATAGAGTCTTGTCATTTAAGTTCTATTTATCTATAATACATGATTTCTAGTCTCTTAGGTATTTTATCAAACACCTTGCATGCACACCTTGTGGCATAGGCATATTCATCACCGTAATGATTCAAACCACCCAAATTTCATATACTTTAATTTGCATGTCATCCTAGTTTCATAAAATCACATAAATATTCTAATTTGGGAAGTGTATAACAATCAATCACACAAACATAATCAACCCACAACATAACTTCATGATTCATAGTTTAAAAGAGGGTTCTTGAACTCCACGGATGAAAGGAATCTGTGGATGAACACTACGCATACCTTAAAGCTTGATATTGAAAGAGATCTAATGTTCCTTGAAGGTTCTTGAAGAAATCCTTAGGCTTTCTCTTGATTTTTCTTGACTAGGTTTTAACCCCTTTTGGAGAGAATGTTCTTGTTCTTGAGGAGATGATCTTGAGAGAAAACCCAAATATTATGGTTGAGAGTGTATGAGAGAATTTTTGAGATGTTTAACTGAAGAAAAATAGGAAAAAGTTACATACCTTGAGGGTTTTAAGTCGTGGAAAGAGAAGGAAAAGACCAAAACACCCTTACGAAACCACTTCCTAATTGCTGAATTTATCAGCTGACGACCAAGCCTGATAAGCCGTCAAATCCATGATAGCCCATCAGGCCAGGTCGTCACCTGGGAGCTGGAATATTTGGTTTTATGCCCATGCCTGAAGACATTCGTGATAAGCCGTCAGACTTGTGATAAGTTATCACAAAATGTCGTCACTCAGTTTTCCCGCCTGACATGCTGGAGTAAAATGGATATAACTTTTTGCTCCGATATTGGATTTAGGAGAAATTGGTATCATTGGAAAGATAATTTAATTATCTAGTTGGAAAGATAATTCAATTATCTATCTTTTTGTAGATCATGATATCAATAATTCGTAGTATAATGAGAGATATGCTCATTTGAAGTTGACTATAGCAATATCCTTCCCAAGAATTCAATCAGTAAAGAATGTTTTGATTCGTTTAATAACTGAGAGTTATTTGAAGACTTAATATAAATCTAACTTGCCCATAAAACTATAAAAGAACCATGATATACTATACATGAGCTTGATGTATGGTGCTAATATTGGTTTGGATTTTTTGGGGTATTATAATATCTCCCCCTTGGGAACATTCGTCCTCGAATGAGAATGACTGAGATGGAGGAAAAGATCAACTGAAGTACGTACAAGACATACAATACTAAAACATGGTTTTGGGATTGACATGACTGATAAGTTGAATACATCATACTGAACATGCATATCTGATGCATGAGTATCTGATTCATGAATGCATGACTGAGTGTTCTGATGAACCGAGTTTCTCATAATAAGAATGCATATCTGATGCCAAATTTTATGACTTACATGACAAATGAATGCATGACTGAAAGTACTGGTAAGCTGACCATGCATATCCGATGCGTGAATACATGACTTAACTGACTCATAAACATGCGACTGGACATGTAATGGTAAAGATACTAAGTTTGAACTGAAAACTGAGTATGGAACTGAATACCAAGTTTGTTACTGAAATTTGAACATGAGAATGAGTAACTTCAAAGAATACTTCTACCTTGAACTAAAAATACTAATCAGTCTAAGACTAATTAGTCAATATGCGTGAGAGGAAACATGAGAACATAATTGAGTCTGGAGCGTGATACATGAACTGAACTGAGTCTGTAATATATGGCATGAAACTGAGATTGGAGATTAAGGGTCAACTTATGAGTATCCCCTACTCAATACTAGATTCATTACATAAAGAGAGAATGGGATGCTTATGTTATGAAAGTTCGAGGAATCATAGCGTATCTCCCCATTAGGATACTAGGTCTCTCATAGAATACTGACTTGGCTGAGCTACTGAGGGAAACTGAGGTGATGCGCAAGGCACCTGGGAACTGAATCACGACTGATTATATGAGATGTGAAACTGAGGCATGACACATGAACTGAGCTGATTATTGAACTAAAGCATACATTATAACTAAGACTGTAACTGACATGGCAACTGAGTTATGATAGTTGCATAATGAAATATGTCATAAGTCAAGGATCTAAATGTACAGTCACACTCTGAATTTTTTTCCTGATTTCTAAGTACAACCTCTTGCTAGTCATTTATTTGTATATTAGCATGACATTCAAGCCTATATACATAATTACACCCTAGTGTAAAATCGGCATGCAACAATCTTCTCTTAACATGTATCATTTACTCTCTCACTTATCTAAGAAACTACTTATCACTACACTATTCTCACAAAGAAAGCTCACTGAAGGGGTTGAATCAAGAGGACCTAAAACATGAATGAACACTATCTGAAATTGACACATGATTGAGGACTGAGGAATAGGATATCAACAATATGGATGTACCAAAAAGGTCTAAACTAAGGATATACATGACATATCCTGGATTAACTGATCAATAGAAGTGTAACATGAGTTGTGGGAGCTGAGCAATCTATAAAGTATGACATGTGTACATGAGTCATGAGCTGCATGACCTGAGCTGGGAGCTTTCTGCATTCGTGGGACATGATTTGTATTACTGAGGGGAATAGAATCAAACCCCTTATGCTGGGAAATAGAATAGTACATGATTCTATGAAAAGCATGAATATAAGTTGTGTTCATGGAACTGAGACATGAAGCATACATAGGCATCGTGTTGACTGGAGTGAGAAACTTTACACTGAGATAAGGATGGGTCGGGAATCGTCTTCCCTAAATGTTTTTTTGTTCATACTGGCACTACTACTAAAATCTGATAGCCTGACTTGGGTACTTGATCTACCATCTCCCCCTTGGCTTTAAGACATCATCATGTCTGTGAACACTAAACTAATCTCTGAACTAAACTTCAATCATCATCACATACTTACACTCTGATCGATACATGCTCGTCTTACTAAACACATCATCTTCCTCTGCTTTCTCACATACTACTGATATCACAGTCACACATTCATGCTTAATTTCCTGTCAATAAACTTAAATTTCTAAATCATATTGTTCAAGCCTACTGATTCATTCTGGCATAACTATCCCTATGAATACATAATCTGATCAATCCGAATAACATTATTCCAACTCCATTACTGCTAAACCCCTGGGTTCATGCTTCTAACTCTAGTCATATGCTATCATAAGATTCTGAGATGGGGTCTGGTGGAATATCTAAATCAGGGTTCGAGAATGAGTTCTCATGATCATGAATGAGATCCATACAACTTTAGAACATAATGGAACTGAGGGATACTATCTGAGCATGTGGAAAATCCCATAACTGTCTGTAGGGACTATCTGAGAAAGCCCTATCTGTAGGACTTTAGCTTCACTACTTCTGTTACCTTAAAAGTAAGGTGGAAGTTGACATGAGTGGAGCATGATGAGAATCTACATAAGTTTCTTAGGAAACCTTTATATAGCACGGTCTGAAACATGAAAGTAGGGAAACTGTTCCTAAAACATCTCATAGCCTCCTGCACATAAGTGTGGTGAACAACACACCCATGTACAAGACTCTACTAGATGCGGCTTTCAGACTTTCTAGGACTTTATTGAACCTTAGGCTCTGATACAAAGTTTGTAACGCCCCAATTTCTGAACTGAAATATTACACGATGCTCATGACCCCTAAGGACCACAAGCTAACCCATGACTGATATTTGTACCTGTATACTCCATAAAATACTAAAAAATATGGAAACATGTACTGAACAGCCATAAGGTTCAAATTTGAATAAACATATAATAAGAACAATGTATGAAAATGGTATAACAATACCAAAATAAATTTGAAATAACTGTCTGACATGCTATAGTTTGAAAGCCTCTAAACTATCTGAATAATGAGTTGATGGGAAATGTCCCCAACTAACTCCATCTACTGAAATAAATAAGTACTGAAATAATGAAATAATCAAATACTATTATCCTCAAATGATGAGGACTCACTGCTAACTCTGTCTGCTGAAATCTAAAACTAATGATGCTTTGGAGCTCGTGCTTCTAAACCTATGGTATAAGACTACATAGCGCAAATGCGTCAGTACTTTGAATGTACTGGTATGCAAGTGAGGTAGGCTAAGTGTAAAGGGTCATATGTATGAACAATGCTGACTAATATGAACGTGAGAATACATACATACATAAGTGACTGTAACTAAACTCGCGGTGATACTGACTACAGAGTCTGAATATTGACAACATGAGCTTACTAATACTGAGATACTGATTGATTAAGTTTAATGATATTGATATGTAAGTCACTAATAAGTAGGGAACTAATACTGTATTGTTGAATACTGAAGGACTGAAACTATATTACTGATACATAAATAACTATTTCTGACAGTTATGATTATGAAGAACTGGCCTGGTTGACTGTATATGATAGTCTAATTATAAAGAATTAATCTGATTGACTGTATCTAACAGCTAGGAATATGAAGAACTGATATGCCTGACCGTATCTGACAGGCCTAAATATGAATACTGATAATATGAGTTCTGATAATTGATAACATAAAAGATTGTATCTGAAAGTCCTAAAGCTGATGGAACTAACTGAGTTTCATACTGTCTATGAGTTAAAAGTATCTGGCAGTCATGAAATCTAAAAAACTATCTGAGTTCTTTTACTAAGACTGAGAATGAGACTGAAACTGAGATTGTGGGAAGTAATCATCTAACCGACATGTCTTGAATCTGAACTGGTGGGGTCCAACCTGTAACCCTAGCTGGAAGGGTATCAATACTGTTCCACGAGTAGAGACAACATATGAGTAAACCCTATTCTATTTGGGAGCTCTTTCCATCTGCTCCTGCTATCAAGTAAACTCAAAAGAGATGTATTATCCCTATGTGTAGGGATATCTCAACCTAAGATGGCTACGTAGTTCTGGAATATAAGGATTGCTTCTAACTATCTTACCCTACACTGAATAACAGGTGAGTCCCCGTCCTTGGGTTCACTCGGTGCTGAACTCTACTCCCAACTGAAAGATACTGAACTGATTAATTGAACTTAACTGATTAGTTGAACTAAACTGATTAGCTGAACTGATACTAGTGATATTATTTAGTGAAGCTAAACTGAGTTTACTGAATTCCGATGACTGACAGAATGTACTGAGTTCTAAGGACTAATTAAGAGTACTAAAGTTATTGACATTGACTGTGAATACTAAGGTTACAGAGAATACTGAGTACTAAGATCACTGAGATTACTGAACTACTGAGACTACTGAGATTTTTAAGTTTTCCTAAGTCACATGACTGACTGAATTCTATAGATCATGGCTTAACTGAGAGTATCATGATAACATGACATGGATCTAGGCACGCAGCTATATTTTCGGGTACAAGTACCCCAGGATTCGATGGAAGGAAACTGACACACATGACACTGCTTGATCATAGGAATAACATCCATAATTCATAATACCATAAGTAGGGGATTTCATACTACACATGTTTCTTAAGACCATATACATGAAAGGGAATGTGTATAACATGTAAATACTTGCATAACTTTAATTTCATGAGCATTCCATATCACAACAACAATACACAATAATTAGCATAGAATTAATGTTGAGTCATAAGGATAGAGCATGGTCTTGTCATTTAAGTTCTATTTAGCTATAATACATGATTTCTAGTCTCTTAGGTATTTTATCAAACACCTTGCATGCACACCCTGTGGCATAGGCATATTTATCCCCTTAATGATTTAAACCACCCAAATTTCATATATTTCAATTTGCATGTCATCCTAGCTTCATAAAATCACATAAAGATTTTAATTTGGGAGTTGTATAACAATCAATCACACAAACATAATCTACCTACAACATAACTTCATGGTTCATAGTTTAAAAGAGGGTTCTTGAACTCCACGGATGAAAGAAATCCATGGATGAACACTACACAAACCTTAAAGCTTGATCTTGAAAGAGATTTAATGTTCCTTGAAGGTTCTTTAAGAAATCCTTAGGCTTGCTCTTGATTTTTCTTGACTAGGGTTTAACCCCTTTTGGAGAGAATGGTCTTGTTCTTGAGGAGATGATCTTGAGAGAAAACTTTAATCTTGTGGTTAAGAGTGTATGAGAGAATTTTTTAGATGTTTAACTGAAGAAAAATAAGATAAAGTTACGTTCCTTGAGGGTTTTAAGTTATGGGAAGCAAAGTAAAAGACCAAAATACCCTTACGAAACCACTTCCTAATTGCTGAATTTACCAGCTGACGACTAAGGTTGATAAGCCATCAAATCCATGATAGCCCATCAGCCCAAGTCGGCACCTGGGAGTTGGAATTTTTAGGTTTCTGTCCTGTCCTGACGACATTCATGATAAGCCATCAGACTTGTGATAAGTTATCACAAAATGTCGTCACTCAATTTTCCATCCTGGCATGCTGGAGTAAAATGGGCATAACGTTTTGCTCTGATATAGGATTTAGGTAAAATTAGTATTTTTGGAAATATAATTCAATTATCTATATTTTGGTAGGTCATGAGATCAATAATTCATAGTAAATGAGATATATGCTCATTTGAAGTTGTCTATAGCAATATTCTTCCCAAGAATTCAATCGGTAAGGAATTCTTTGATTCGTTTGATAGTTGGGAGTTATTTGAAGACTTAATATACATCTAACTTGCTCATAAAACTATAAAAGAACCATGATGTACTATGCATAAGCTTGAGGCATAGTGTTAATATTGGTTAGGATTTTTAGGGTTATTATAGTCCCACTTAAGGACAATGATGATGGGACATGCCCTACTTATGGGGTACAAATTCGATCTTGTGGTACAGTTCTTGATTTCCATTTTGGAGTTCACCGTTCCCCTCAAGTTCTCTTTGATCTCCTTAGGCAGATGTGTCGAATGCAGAATTTTATCAATCTATTCATATGTTGGCTTATATGGTAACTTCTCCATCTGAGTGTGTAGCTTTTATTACTCTATCTTCTGAGGCCATAAGTATTGTCCAGTTTATGAGGTTGATTCCTCCAATTTTTACTAGTATTAAGGTTGAGAAGGATCCTCAAGGTTTTATAGATGAGATATAAAAGATTTTTCGGGTTATGAATATTTCTAATGCGGAATATGTGGAATTCATTGCCTATCAACTGAAGGATTTAGCACACTAATGGTATAAGGAATAGAAATAGTCTAAAGGAGAAGATGTCGAATCTGCACTGTGGGATGATTTTTCTAGTGATTTTCTGGACCTTTTCTTTCCTCAAGAGAGAAAGAGCTTGTTAATCTGAAGTAAGGTAAGATGACGGTCAAGGAGTGTGCTTTGAAATTCCATCAATTATCCTAATATTCTCTAGAGTTATTGTTTAGCACGAGGGCTAGAATGAGGAAATTTGCTTTTGGGTTGTCCTGTAATTTAATTCTAGAGAGTAAGGTTGCCTTATTGAACAAGGATATGGACATCTCCAGATTGGTTGTATATATACAGTAGGTTTAGGAAGAGAAAAATAAGTAGGCAGAGATAGGGCAAAGCCAAAATAAGAAGTTCTAATTTTTTTATCAGGGTGGAGGTCAGCAGCAAAGTAGTAGAGATGGTGGAAAGTGGTCTAAGAAGAAGTGGGGGAGTTCTGGATCCTACTCTACGGTTAGTGCTCCTTATCTGAAGTAGTTAGTTGATCATCGTTCTCAGCATGATAATGGGTTTAGGGCACAGGGTGACCAATCTCAGGCTGGTGGGGATTAGTTCCCTCCACTATATCCTTCTTATAGATTCTGTGGCCAGGCACACTATGGGTTTTGCAAAGAGGGAAGGAACAAGTATTATAAATATGGTTAGATTGGTCACTTATAGAGGGGTTGTCCTTCTAATGTTACTTCAGGGGCATATACGATTCTTGTTGACACTTCATCAGCTCCTGTACCTAAAGGTATTGCTTCTACTTCAAGTATAGGAGCTGGCCAAAATCATTTGTATGCTCTTGCTACCCGTAGGACTTTGGGGTATTTCCCAATATTATTGCTGGTATGTTACGATATTTCTCTCATGATAGGTATTTCTTGCTTTATTTGGGGTCTACTATTTCTTATATGACCTCATTTGTGGCAAAACATTTTGGTTATAGTCTTGAGCGTATCCCTGATCCCTTTTCAGTTTCTACCCCAATAGGTGACTGTGGTTTTCTAAAATAGTCTATAAGGGTTGTGTGGTATCTGTTGGTGGTAAAGAAACTCTGGTAGATCTGATAGAGTTAGACATGGTTGATTTTGATGTCATATTAAGGATGGACCAGTTGGACTCATACTATGCCTCCTTAGATTGTCAAACCTATAAGGTCATGTTTAAATTTCCTAATGAGTCGATTATTGAGTGGGAAAGGGTTTCTCTAGTGCCTAAGGAAAGATCCATATTGTATCTTAGAGCCCATAAGTTGATTTCTAATGGATGTCTTTATCATTTGGTCCGGGTTAAAGATTCTAACTTAGATTGTCCTTCCTTACAATTCGTTCTGATGGTTAATGAATTCCTCAATGTTTTTCCAGATGATCTTCCTGGTATCTCTCCTGATAGGGAGATTGATTTTGGGATTGACCTTGTTTTGGACACTCATTATATCTCTATCCCTCCTTATAGAATGGCTCCAAATGAGTTGAAGGAGCTTAAGGAATAGTTGAAAGACCTCTCTGACAAGGGTTTTATCCTTCCTAGTGTGTCTCCGTGGGGTTCTCCTATTTTGTTCATGTGTAAGAAGGATGGTTCCCTTCATATGTGGTTATGGTAAAGAACAAGTATCTTATTCCTCCAATTAATGATTTGTTCGACCAGCTTCAGGGTTCTAGATGTTTCTCTAAGATTTATCTTAGGTTTGGTTATCATCAGCTAAAGATTAGAAAGGTTGATATCCCTAAGACTACCTTCCAAACTCGATATGGTCACTATGATTTCTTAGTCATGTCTTGTGGTATGACTAATTCCGCAAAGGCATTCATAGACTTGATGAATAGGGTTTGCATCAGTTTATGGATTTGTTCGTCATCGTATTTATAGATAATATTCAGGTGTACTCTCAGAGTGAGGTAGATCATGTCGGCCATCTTCATATCGTGTTACAAACCTTGAAAGATCAGTATTTGTATGTTAATTTTTCAAAGTGCGAGTTTTAGTTAGAAGTTGTTACTATCTGGGTCATGTCATTTCTAGTGAAGGGATCATGGTGGATCGACTGAAAGTTGTAGTAGTTAAGAATTGGCCTAAGCCCATGACTCCAATCAATATTCGGAGCTTCTTGGGCTTATCCAGTTACTATATGAGATGGAGAGTTTCTCGACTATATTTGCCCCACTTTCTAAGTTGACCTAGAAGAAGGTGAAGTTCTCGTGGTCTGATGCTTGTGAGGGTAGTTTTAAAAAGCTGAAAGATAAGTTGAATTCAGCTTCAATTTTGACCCTGCCCGAAGGTAATGATGGATTTGTGGTTTATTGTTATGCATCTAATGTGGTACTTGGTTGTGCATTGATGCATCATGACACTATGGTGGCCTATGATTCTAGGCAGTTTAAAGCTCATGAGAGGAATTATCCGACTCATGACTTGGAGTTATTAGCTATGGGGTTTGCATTAAAGATTTGGAGTCACTATTTGTATGGAGTCAATGTAGATATTTTTTCTGATCATAAGAGCCTGCAATATGTATTCACCCAGAAGGAGTTGAATCTCAGGCAAATGGGACGGCTTGAGTTTTCTGAAAAACTACGACATAAGTCTCCATTACCACCCAGATAAAGCTAATGTGATTGTTGATGTTCTTAGCGGGTTATCCATGGGGATTCTAGCTCAGGTGGATAAGAATAAGCGTGAATTAGTGAAAGATATTCATCGTTTGGCTAACATTGGAGTTTGTCTCTTGGACTTTGAGAATGGGGGTGTATTTGTGCAAAAGGTGGCGCAGTCCTCTCTTGGTACTGAAATAAAGGAGAAATAGGTATTGGATCCTGTCTTAATGAAGATTAAGGGAGATATGTGACAGCAAAAAGTTATAGCTTTTGAAATTTATGGCGATGGTATCTTGAGGTACCAAGGTAGATTATGTGTTTTCGATATAGATGGGTTGCGAGAAACGAACTTGATTGAGGCTCATGAATCTTATTATTCCATTCATCCTGGTTTAATGAAGATGTACCATAATCTTAAGGAGATTTATTGGTGGAATAATACGAAGCAAGATATGGCCAGTTTTGTGGCTAAATGCATAGTGCGTCAATATATAAAGGTTGAGCACTTGAGGCTCGGAGGGTTGTATCAAGAAATCTAGTTGCCAGTGCGGAAGTGGGAAGTGATTAACATGGATTTTGTTACCCATCTTCCTCGATCTCAGAATCAGTTTGATTTGATTTGGGTCATTGTGAATAGGATGTTAGGTTTGCTCATTTCTTGGTAGTGAGGACTAATTATTAGGCAGAAAATTATGCGAAGTTGTTCCTCCAGGAGATTGTGAAGTTGCATGGGGAGCCTGTTTCTATCATGGAATATCGTGACACTCATTTCTCATCACAATTTTGGCATTCATTTCATAGAGGTTTAGGAACTAAAGTGAGCCTTATACTGCTTTCTACCTATAGTCAGATGGGCAAGCAGAAAGGACTATTTATACTGTAGAAGACATGCTTAGAGCTTGTCTGATTGACTATGGTGGTAGTTTGGTTGATCATTTGCCTCTTATAGAGTATGTGTAAAATAATAGCTACCACTCTAGTATTGGTATGGCTTCTTTCGAGGCCTTGTATGGTAAGAGATGTAGGTCTCTCATCGGGTGGTTTGAAGTTGGTGAGGATGAGATGTTTGGATCGAATTTGGTTCAACAAGCGATGGAGAAGATGGAGGTAATTTGGGATAGGCTTAAAGTCGCCCAAAGTTGCCAAAAATTTCCTACGCAGATGTAAGGTGAAGGGAGTTGAATTTAGTATTGGCTTTTGGGTGTTATTAAAGGTATCCTCCATGAAAGGAGTGATGCAGTTTGGTAAAAACGGGAAGCTAAGCTGTAATGCCCTGAGTCTGTACCCCGAATGCTACATGATGCTCATAATCCTGAAGGACCATAAGCTAACCCATAACTGGTACCTGCTAATATAACTGAGTAATAAATACTGAAATTATATGGAAATGGGAAGAAACATATGCCATAAGGTTCAAATCTGTAAATAAATCTGAATGTGGTATCAAAATACCAAAACTGAATATAAGTACTGAAAAAATGAACAATTGTCTGAAAATACTCTAGCCTGAGAAAGCCTCTAACTGTCTTAACTGTGGAGTTGATGGGATAAGCACCCAACTAACACCATCTACTGAAATAAAACTGAAGAACTATAAATAATAAGCACGTCCTTAAACTATGAGGACTCACCACTACTCTGAAAGTTGAGAATCTGAACTGCTAAAGGTGCTCTGGGGCCAGTGCATCTGAACCTATGATATAAGACATCATAGCACAAAGAAAAGTATATGTCAGTACTTTGAATGTAATGGTATACTCAGTGAGGTACGCTGAAATTCATGGGTTCATGTGCATGAATAATAATAACTGAGTAACATGAGTATGACTGAGTAAGAGTACATGCATGAACACATAGACTGTAACTGAGATCATGCTAATACTGAGTACTAAATCGGAATACTGATAACCAATATCTGGGTTTATGAGTACTGTATTACTGATTATCTGAATGATTGTATCTGACAGTTCAGAGTACCGTGGAACCATTCTAAGTTTCGCACTGAGCTGAGTGACCATGACTGATAGTCCTGAATCTGTAGAACTGAACCGAGTTCCATATTGAAACTGAGACTGGAACTGAGACTGTGGGAGGTAATTATCTAACCGACACGCCCCTTCTCTAACTGATTTAGGGTCCAACCTGTAACCCCATTTAGAAGGTTGTCAATACAGTTCCACGGGTAAGGAAAAGTTGTGAGTTAACCCTCTCTGACAGGAAGCTCTTTCGTCAACCCTCGCTGACAGGATAACTATAATGAGAAGTATCAACCCTCATAATGTCTGGCAAAAAGATACCTCAACCTACGCTGGCTACATAGTTCTGTAACGCAGGGATTGTTGCTAAGGGTCAAACCCTCTGCTGACAGGAATGCCCCCATCCCTGGTTTAACTCGGTGTTGAATCCTACTCCCAACTGAATAGACACTGAAATGATTTCTAGTCTATACTAGGCTGGACTAAACGGTTACTGAGATTACTGTTTGGCTGAACTGAACTGAGTTCACTGAGTTCTATTGACTGACAAAATACTACTGGATTCTATTAACTGATAGAGTTTACTGAGGTCTGAACTGAATACTGAGTTAGACTGAACTACTACTGAATTTACTGAGTTTTCCTGAGTCCTGTAACTGATTGAGAGTACTACTAATCATGACATGATGGATACTGTTCTATGACTGACCATGGCTCTAGGTAATCAGCTAAATTATCGAGTACAAGTACCCCCAGGACTCGATAGCATAAATTAAAAGACATGGCATAACATGAAACATTTAAACTATGAACTTGATCATCATTCATACATTGGGGAATTTTAACACACTTGCATGATATAACTTACAAATAAGCTAACTTGACATGATTTCATTCTCTTAATAGTTTACATGGACACTTTATCAAGAACTTGGTGAGCATAGAATATGCACATAGTATTGAACAACAAGTGAGCATCATAATTCATCTCTAATTTCACAAGTCAAGGGTTTTTCATGGATTCACATGAATCCACACATATAATGATCAATTTCCCATGAGATATATATATATATATATATATATATAATCATGAATTAGGAACTTAATCCAAATAGAGTTCATGGATACACTTTAATTCCAACCATGGAAATCATAAAATCAATTACTTGAAGTTCAAAGAGATTCTTGGACTCCAAGGGTGGAAGGAACCCATAGATGAACAAGTCACATACCGGTGTTGAAGAATTTCTGAAAGCTTATGGTTGAATCTTAAGTTCTTGATTTGAAATTTAAGCACCTAGGGTCTTGTTCTTGAGCTAATTGGAGAATGAATGACTATATTTGCTCTATAGGGAGCTCAATTTCGCGTTTTGGGGGCAGAGAGTCATGGGAAAAAGACCTAAATACCTTCAAGAATGTGGTTTTTTAATGACTGAAAACTAGGTTACCGCCACGCAGGTCAACGCGATAGCCAACGTGTCGCTCCATATTCACGTCGATTCACTAGAATTGGACGCTGGTAGCTAGGTAAAATATTAATCAACACGATAGTTGATGCGGCACGCCAAGATCTCATTGGTCCACTATTTTAGGGTTCCTAAAGGGCTTCAAACGATGTTCGAAACATCCAAAACTTGTCCAGAAACACCTACGGATATTCCTGATCCTGAATCAACCAAAACATCAACATTTAATGAACGTAAAGGTCATGAAATAAGATTTCCAACCTTCGTAGGTTAAAAATGACACTAAGTTTGAGTACTTAGCTAAAATATTCTAAGTCTGGGACCCCTTGACTAGCCTAAAGGACTGAATTAAGCTTAGGATTTTTTGAGGTCTTACATTATCTCCCCCTTGAGAACATTCGTCCTCAAATGAGACTACTGAGACTGAGAATACTGAGTGACTGACTCATTTACTGGACATGAACATCTGGAACATGACTATATGACTGATATTACTGGTATTCTTAATTACCATGTTGAACATGCATATCTGATGCATGGATATAGCTGAACATGATTCATGAATGCATGACTAGGATTACTGATAAACTGAATCTATATATTGAACATGCAATGGGAACTAATACCACGTTTGTAACTGAAATCTCAACATAAAACTGATTAAGCTTAAGGAAACTATTACCTTGAGCTGAGTCTGGATTAGCGAAGAATAGATGAGGATACTTGGTTCGCATATCTGCTTCTGCTTCCCAAGTAGCTCCCTTAACATACTGATTCCGCCAAAGAACTTTGACTAGAGGAACTTCTTTGTTCCTTAGTCTGGTAATTTGATAGTCAAGGATTTCGACTGGGATCTCTTCATGAGAGAGGCTGTTCTGAATATCTATGCCCTCAATAGGGACTATGACTGATGGGTCACCTATATATTTCTTTAGCAAGGAGACATGAAACACTGGATGAACTGAAGATAAATCTGAAGGTACCTCAAGCTCATAAGCTACCTTTTCGAAACGGCTGAGAATTTGGTAAGGACTGATATATCGGGGATTGAGTTTCCCTTTCTTGCCAAAACTCTTCACTCCTTTCATAGAAGAGATCTTCAAGTACACATAGTCATAATCTCGAACTTGAGATCCTTTCTGTACACATCTGCGTATGATTTCTGTCGGCTCTAAGTTATCTTAAGCCTTTTCCTGATCAACTGGACCTTTTCTAAAATATCAAACACCAAGTTAGGCCCTACCACTGCGGCCTCACCCACTTCAAACCAACCAATGAGAGATCTACACCTCCTCTCATAAAGTGCCTCAAACAGAACCATCTGAATGTTGGAGTGATAGTTGTTATTATATGCAAACTCAATCAAAGGTAAGAGGTCATCCCAACTACCTTTAAAGTCTTATCGCATATGCCCACAACATATATTCCAAGGTCTGAATGGTCCTTTCTGCTTGACTATCTGTTTGAGGATGAAAGACTGTATTGAGATGAACTCGGGTACCAACACCCTTTTAGAATGCTTTCCAGAAATAAGAGGTGAACTGGGCACCTCTATCTGAGATAATGGACAACGGAACACCGTGCAATCTGACCAACTCCCTGATATAGAGTTTGGTGTAATCCTCAGCTGAATAAGAGGTATGAACTGGAAGAAAATGATATGATTTGGTTATTCTGTCTATAATGACCCAAACTGAATCATGCTGACGACGTGTACGAGGCAAGCCCGTCATGAAGTCTATGTTCAATTCTTCCCATTTCCAAGTGGAAATACTGAACTCCTGCATGGACCCACTAGGCTTTTGATGCTCAATGTTAACCTGCTGACATGTTGAGAACTTAGACACAAACTCTACAATGTCTCTTTTCAACCTACTCCACCAATAGATCTCCCGCAAATCACAGTATATCTTTGTGGCCCCTGGATGAATAGAGTAATGCGGACCATGCACTTTTGCAAGAATTTTCTGCCTTAAGCCATCTACACCTGGCACACACAGACAACCCTGACAACGCAAAAACCATCTCCCCTTGGGAGAAAATCTCTACCTTCTAATTTCTGACTGATTCTTTCAACTGGACTAGACTGTGATCCCTGTCCTACTTTTCCTTCACTTCAGAAACTAGGGATGATTCTGAGCTACTCTACACCCACACACTACCTTCTACTGAATCGACTAAGAGAACACCTAGTCGGGCTAGTTGATGAACTTCCTGGGCTAACTTTTTCTTACTGTTCTCAACATGGGCAACACTACCCATAGACATTCTACCGAGAGCGTCAGCCACTATATTAGCCTTGCTCAGATGACACAAAATATATTTCATTGTCTTTCAACAATTCTAACCACCTTCTCTGATGGAGGTTGAGGTCTTTCTGAGAGATCACATATTGCAGGCTCTTATGATCAGTGAATATATCAACATGCACATCATATAAGTAATGCCTCCAAATCTTTAAGGCAAAAACTATTGCTACTAACTCAAGATCATGAGTAGCATAGTTCTTCTCATGAGGCTTAAGCTGTATAGAGGCATAGGCTATGACCTTACCTCTCTACATCAGAACACAACCCAATCTGACTCTGGAAACATCACAGTACACAACAAAACCGTTTGAACCATCTAGTAGGGTCAAAACTGGAGTTGTAATAAGTCGAGTCTTCAACTCCTAAAAGCTCTTCTCACAAGAACCTGACCACTAGAACTTGACTTTTTTTAGTCAATCTTGACATAGGGGATTCAATAGACAAAAATCCCTCAACAAACTATCGGTAATAGCCAGCCAAACCTAAGAAACTCCTGATATCTGATGGAGAGATGGGCCTGGGCCAGTTTCTCACTTCTTTGGTCTTTTGGGGATTAACTCTAATGCCATCACTGGAAATTATATGGCCAAGGAATGCTACTGACCTCAGCCAAAATTTGCACTTACTGAATTTGGCGAATAATTGATGATTTTTGAGAGTCTACAATACTGTTCTGAGATGGTCTGCATGATTGTGTTCACTACGGGAGTAAACAAGAGTGTCATCTATGAAAACTATGATAAACATGTCCAAGTGTTGCTTGAACACATGGTTCATCAAGTCCATGAAAGATGCTGGGGCATTGGTAAGACCAAAGGACATGACTAAAATTTCAAAGTGACCGTACCGAGTTCGGAAGGCTGTTTTTAGGATGTCACTTTCCGTGACTCTGAGCTGATGATATCCTGATCTGAGGTCTATCTTAGAGAAATAACTGGTACCCTGAAGTTGGTCAAACAAGTCATCAATTTTGGGGAGTGGATACTTGTTCTTGACCATAACTTTTGTTAACTGACAGTAATCTATGTATATTTTTAGAGAACCATCTTTCTTACGCACGAATAACACTAGTGCGCCCCACAGGGACACACTGGGTCAGATAAATCCCTTATCTAAGAGATCCTTTAACTTTTATTTAATTTTTTGAGTTCTTCTGAAGCCATTCTGTATGGCGAGATAGAGATGGGCTGAGTATCAGGGAGAAGAACAATTCCAAAATTAATTTCCTTTCAGGAGAAACTCCGAAAAGGTATTCAGGGAACACATCTGGGAATTCACATGCTGCTGACACTGATTCAAGAGTAGGGGTTTCTAAACTAGAGTCCTGTACTCGAATAATATGGTAGACACATCCCTTAGATATCATCTTTCTAGCCCGAAGGTAAGAAATAAGTTGACCCCTAAGTGCTGAAGTACTACCCTTCCACTCTAGGATGGGTTCATTCGAAACTGAAACTAGACAACTCTATTTTTGCAGTCTACTGAGGCATAATAGGAATGTAGCCAATCCATGCCGAGAATGACATCGAAATCAGTCATCTCTAATTTGACTAAATCTACTGAAGTGACTTTCTGAGATATCATAACCGGACAGTTCCTATATACCCGCCGAGCTATGATAGATTTACCTACTGGGGTAGAAACTAAGAAAGGCTCTGCTAGAATTTTGGTACTGACTCCAAAATCAACTGCTATATATAAACTAACAAAAGACAAAGAAGCTCCTGGATCTAGCAAAGCATAAACATGCAAATGGAAAACTTATAACATACCAGTGACTATATTAGGAGAACTTTCCTGATCCTGTCGGGACTGAAGAGCATAGAGTCTGTTTGGGCGCTGCCCACTGGTGGCACTGGAAGAGGCACCTTGCTGATTCGGGCGACCAGACTGAGTTAGGGGACGGTCATGCTGACTCTACAAACCCACCTGAGGACATTGTCTGACTCTATGGCCTGGCTTTCCACATCTGAAACACACATCGCTTCTATCTCTGTAGATACCCTAGTGGTTTCTACCGCACTTCTGGCAAATAGGATTGGTTTGGGAACTGATAACACTGCCCTGGGGTTTAGGGCCTAATGCCCTATCTTGGTTACCATCTCTGAATTTTGGCACTGGAGCACTGGCTGAGGAAAGAGCTGGAACTGAGGATTTTGGGTGGAACTGAGAACGATTCCCACCCTCAGACTTAGGCTGAGTAAAATTAAAACTACCTATTATTGCCCTCTTATTCTCCCTCTCTTTCTCTTAATTCTTGGCCTCCTCTATCTGTTGAGCATAGACCAAAAGCCTGGTTATGTCCATCTCTTTAATAAGCATTGCAGTCCTACACTCCTTGACCACGCTGCTAGATACTCCTAACACAAACTTACTTATCTTCACTTTACTATTTGCTACAACATGCCGGGCATATCTGGCTAACTGAGTAAACTTGAGAAAACACTCTTGCACTGTCATATTGCCCTTCTTCAGGTTTATAAACTCTAAAATCTTCACTTCCTTCAACTCTAGGGGGAAGAACCTATCCAGAAATACAATTATAAACTTTTCTCATTCTATGGACCCTACATCTGTGGCCCTCTCTGCATTCCACTATTTGAACCATAAGTGAGCCACATCCTATAACTAATATACGGCTAAATCAGCGCTCTCAACAGTAGTCACCCCAATGATATTGGTAACCTTCTGCACCTGATCAAGAAATTCCTGAGGGTCCTCATCTAACTTGGACCCGGTAAACGATGGAGGGTTCATTCGGGTGAAGTCTCGAATCCTAGAAGCACCAGTATTGGCCATTGAATTGGCTGGAATCATAGCTGAACGATTATTCTAGGCTGTCACAGAATAAGCTAGGGTGGTGAAAGTTGCTCTGAACTCCACGTGGGAGACATACTCTCCCAAAGGATCTGGATGGACGGGCTGAGGGGCTGACTGATCTCCCATTCCTCTTCCTTGAGTCCTCTTTAGAGGCATATTTTATAAACAAAAGAGAAACTAGGATTAGAAAGAGAGTGTATCTGGAGCTCATGCTCACTTGCATGACATGAACACTGAAAGAAGGGAAACTTTTCCTAAAACATCTCATAGCCTCTTGTCCAAAAGTGTGGCGTGCAATACACCCAGGCATAAGACTCTACTAGATGTGAATTTTAGACTTTCTAAGACTCTGTTGAACCTTAGGCATTGATACCAAGTTTGTAAAGCCCCGATTCTATACCCCGGATGCTACACGGTACTCATAATCCCGAAGGACCACAAGTTAACCCATGATTGGTACCTTCTGCAATAACTAAGTAATAAATATTGTAATTATGTAAAAATGGACAGAAACATATGCCATACGGTTCAAATCTATAAATAAATTTAAATATGGTATCAAAATACCAAAACTAAATATAAGTACTAAAAAACTAAACAACTGTCTGAAAATACTCTAGTCTGAGAAAGCCTCTAACTTTCTGAACTGTGGAGTTGATGGGACAAGCCCCCAACTAACTCTATCTACTAAAATAAAACTGAAATACTGTAAATAATAAGTATTTCCTCGAACTATAAGGACTCACCACTACTCTGAAAGCTGAGAATCTGAAATGCTAAGGTGCTTTGGGGCCTGTGCATCTAAACCTGTGATATAAGACATTATAGCGCAAAGAAAAGCATGCGTTAGTACTTTAAATGTACTTGTATGCTCAGTGACGTAGGCTGAAATGCATAGATTCATGTGCATAAATAATAATAATTGAATAACATGAGTATGACTGAGTAAGAGTACATGCATGAAAACATAGACTGTAACTGAGATCGTGCTAATACTGAGTACTAAATTGGAATACTGATAACCGATATCTGGGTTTACGAATATTATATTACTGATTATCTAAATGAATGTATCTGATAGTTCTGAGTACTCTAAAACCAAACTGAGTTCCGCACTGAGCTGAATAACCATATCTGATAGTCCTGAATTTGTAGAACTGAACTGAGTTCTATACTAAAACTGTGGGAGGTAATTATCTAACCGACATGCCCCTTCTCTAACTGATTTAGGGTCCAACCTATAACCCTAGTTGGAAGGGTGTCAATACCGTACCATGGGTAAGGACAAGCTGTGAGTTAACCCTCTCTGACAAAAAGCTCTTTCGTCAACCCTTACTAACAGGATAACTCGGATGAGAAGCATCAACCCTCATAATGTCAAGTAGGAAGTTACCTCAACTTACACTGGCTACGTAGTTCTGTAATACAGGGATTGCTGCTAAGGGTTAAACCCTCTGCTGACAGAAATGTGCCCATTCCTGGGTTAACTTGATGTTGAATCCTACTCCCAACTGAATAGACACTAAACTGATTTCTAGTCTATACTAGGATGGACTGAATAGTTACTGAGATTACTTTTTGGCTGAAGTGAACTGAGTTCACTGAGTTTCATTGACTGACGGAATACTACTGGATTCTATTAATTAATAGAGTTTACTGAGGTATGAACTGAATACTAAGTTAGACTGAACTACTACTAAATCTACTATTTTTTTCTGAGTTTTCAGACTAAGAGTATAACTGATCGTGATGTGATTGATATTGTTCTATGACTGACCATGGCTCTAGGTAATCATCTAAATTATCGGGTATAAGTACACCCAAGACTCGATAGCATAAATTAAGAGACATGGCATAACATGAAATATGTAAACTATGAACGTGATTATCATTCATACATTGGGGAATTTTAACAAACACTTGCATAATTTAACTTATAAATAAGCTAACTTGACATGGTTTCATTCTCTTAATAGTTCACATAGACACTTTATCAAGCACTTGGTGAGCATAGAATATGCACATAGTATTGAACAATAAGTGAGCATCATAATTCATCTCTAATTTCACAAGTCAAGGGTTTGTCATGGATTCATATGAATCTACATATATAATGAGTAATTTCACATGAGATATACATATATAATCAAGAACTAGGAACTTAATCCAAATAGAAATCATGGATACACTTTAATTCCAACCATGGAAATCATAAAATCAATTACTTGAAGTTCAAAGAGATTCTTGGACTCCAAGAGTGGAAGGAACCCTTGGATGAACACTTCACATACCTGTGTTGAAGAATGTCTGAAAGCTTATGGTTGAATCTTAAGTTCTTGATTTGAAATTTAATCACCTAGGTTTTGTTCTTAAGCTAATTGGAGAATGAATGACTATATTTGCTCTATAAGGAGTTTAATTTTGTGTTTTGGGGGTTGAGAGTCAAGAGAAAAAGACCAAAATACCCTCAAGAATATGGTCTTTTAATGACTAAAAACTGTGTTACCAACGCGCAGATCAACGTGGCGCATCGATGGCATCGATGCGATATCCAATGCGTCACACCATGTTTGCGTCGATTCATTGAAATTAGACATTGGTAGTTGGGGAAAATATTAATCAACACGATAGTCGATGCGGTGCACCAAGATCGCATTGATCCACTATTTTATGGTTCCTAAGGGGCTTCAAACGAAGTCTGGAAAATCCAAAACTTATTCAAAAACACCTACGGATATTCCTGGTCATGAATCACCCTAAAAATCAACATTTAATGAACGTAAAGGTTGAAAAATAATATTTCCAACCTTCGTAGGTTAAAAATGACACTATATTTGAGTACTTAGCTAAAATATTCTAAGTTTGGGACCCCTTGACAAGCCTAAAAGACTAAATTAAGCTTAGGATTTTACGGGGTCTTACATCATCCCTCGATATGTTGGTCCATACTTGGTGTTGAAGAGGGTTGGTAGTAATACGTATAAATTGGAGTTGCCCTCTAGTTTGAGCTCTATTCATCCGATGTTTCACATTTGATGTTAAAAAAGTGTGTGGGTGATCCTTTTATGATTTTTTCTTTAGAGAAGGTAATTATTTTGGATTCCTTGTCTTATGAGGAAGTACCGGTTAAAATTTTGGATCGATAAGTTTGTTGGTTGCGGACGAAGGACATAGCTTCGGTAAAGGTTCTATGAAGGAACCACAAGGTTGAAGAGATTACTTGGGAAGACGAAGAGGACATGAAGTCCAAGTATCCGTTCTTGTTTTTTGCTCTGGATAATTGCGCTTAAGGTATGTGTATTCCTTGACATCTTTGTTTTCTGACTTTGTTAAAGGAAAAAGTAATTTCCTTAGAATCTTTATTTTCTGTCATTGTTAAGGGTAAGAGTAGAGATATGTGGAGTCAATTCATGCTAATAAATGCCTTGTCCTATCATTATAGGATGAATGATCCAAGTGGGGGAGAATTGAAACACCCTAGATTTTTTACCCTTGAAAATTCCTTGAGCTTTGAGCTCACTGCCTTGGTTACGACTCGCGCTATGAATCATAGGGTGTCTTGACGAGTCGTTGGGATAAGTCGTAACCAAATTATATAAGATTGTGGCATGATTCTATTCTTAGTACGAGTGGTTCACTATAAGCCATAGGAAATTGTTATGAGTCGTGGGGTGTAAATTATAGAGTGTCCAGTGTATACCCCAAATGGGTTCTGTGTTGTTGATGATTAGGACCTGCGAGTTGTAAGGTCTCATTACGCATCCTGTGTCTGAATCATAAAGGTGGTTCATCCCTGGTTACGACTCATGGTGATGAGTTGTAAGGAGTGGTTACGAGTCGATAGTTGACTCATGGTTAAAGATGACCCTTTTTCATTTTTTATGTTAAGGGCATTCTAGATATTTCTCCTCTTACCCAACTTGAAACCCACGACTTATAAACTCATTAGGATGTCATTATCACTCAGAAACACATCAAAGTAACTTGTCAACACATTCAAATTCCTCAAGGTCAAGAACACTTAGGGTTTTTAAGAGGTTGACCAATTAGGTTTTCAAAGGTGATTTCTCTCCGTACATCTTACTATCAGACATGTGACCCTTCCCTCATTGTTAATTTGTTAAAAAACATATGTATCAAAGTGTTATTCACATGAAATTATTTTGGTTTTGAAAACAAAGGTTATGGGTTTTGAATGTTTATTGTTGAACAATATTTTCCCATGATTTAATTATGATTATTCATGCTTTAAATATTATTTTGAACTTGTGGGTGCATGGGTACGGTAGATGAATTACAAAATTATTATTTTCCCACACTTGTGACTTTTGAAATGGTTATGACCCCACCCATAGAGTGAAATTGGTTTTGAGTTATAAGAAAGGTGGGAATTTGTGAAATTGAACTAGTCTTGAACTGTTACATGATATAAAGTGGTATTTGAAAACACAGTGGTCTAATTTAATGAACAAAGAAAGTCGGTACCCCCATCTTGTATTAATGAACAAACGGAGTTG
The DNA here is from genome assembly GCA_030864215.1 of Capsicum pubescens. Lineage (NCBI taxonomy): Eukaryota > Viridiplantae > Streptophyta > Magnoliopsida > Solanales > Solanaceae > Capsicum > Capsicum pubescens. The sequence continues at coordinate 220,725,359 of CM061540.1, read as the reverse complement.
TTTTCTCCAAGTTAATGGGAATTATTTTGGCATATTATTGTTACCTTGCAAGTGTAGTTGGAATGACGATACCATCAATGTATTCCTTAATGTGGAATGTGGTTCATGAATGGGATTGTGTGATAAATGTATTAATTGGGCTATAAATAGGGTTGTGTATCTAAGTCGTTAAGGTGGAGGTCCGAGTAACCGACACTAGAAACCGCATTTGTCACCGCAGGGTCAAAGTGACTAGGGAGGTTTGAGTCCTCCTTATTATTATATCATGATTAAGGAGGTTCGAGTCCCCCGTAAATTATTATATGATTGGGTGCTTAAGTTACCTTAGTATATGCTGAGAGGTTTGAGTCCCCCGTGTGCAGATATATAAGATTATTCTCCGGTTTGTGCGGCTATACACACTAGAGCTCGACCAGGAGTAAGAAATGGGGCCCATATAGCCCGTGGATACTATTATATGACGGTTGAGCTACACAATCCAGGTTAAGGTTTTAAAGTTCATGCTAAACCTTGTTCCCTATACCGGCATGATATGTATATATGTATTTGCATATTGTTATTGTGTATTGGTTAACTTGTTTTGAATTGGCGGTATTATTTTATCTTTATCCCCGAGTTACATGCTAGAGTTCACCCTGCTAATCGTCTTCGAATGTTGTATCCCCAAATGATGCAAGAATTGGCCATACTTTTACTTCTCCTACTCAGTGATTGTGGATTAATCGAGAGTCGACTTGAAGTGGTGAGCCTCCATGTTTTGGAAGGCTCCATTTTAGGATATGTTTTTCTTTTGACTTATAGACTATTAGATATTGTTTTGGCTATAGTCGAAGGCATGTACCGATACTTTAGAGATATTCAGTTTTGGATTATTTTTTAGAAGGCTTTGTTTGGGCTATTGTGGTTATTGGGAGGTGTCGGTCGGTTGTTTGGCTGGTCGTCGGTGGTTAGTTATGGAAAGATATCCAAACTTTCTTAATCTATTACACACTATCTTGTTATATGTTCAGAATTCATCCAACTTTGGGGTGTGTTATGTTTGGGTTGGTTTGGTGCGGAAATAATCTTTGGTCCCTGTGGAACTTGAGATACCCGACAAGACCAGGCCCTGGTTCAGGTCATGTCATACAACCCCCATTAAAGCCTAATTAAAAAAACATTCATCACACATTCCCATTCATTGAACCATATTCACATTAAGGCATACATTATTGGTATCGTCATACCAACTACACTTGCAAGTTAACAACAACATGCGAAACAATTACATCACTTGAGGGAATTCATAACCCCGTTGGTTCAATTATGCAATAGTTTGAGAAATTACAAAACCCACAAGGTCCAATTCAAAACAATAATGCATTAGTTCAAGGATATTTAATTCCCACATTTCTCATAACTAAAACCAATTTCACAATATGGGGTTGAGGTTATAACCACTTCAAAAGTCATAAGTTTGGAAAAATCACAATTCCCGTGTTCATTCACCTTACCCATGAACCCATAAGTTCAAAACCATAATTAAAACATGATTAATCACATGTAAACCATGAGAAACATTGTTCAATCCATAAATATTCAAAACCCTCAACCCTTGGTTCAAACCAATCATTAATATCTCATGAGTAATACTTTAAAACATATGCTTTTAACAAATTAATAATGAGGTGAGAGTAACATGCCTGAAATAATAAGTTTCACGAAAAAAATTCAACCCTTAAGCCCTTAGATCACCTACTTCTTGGAAACCCTAAGTATGGGTTCTTGAGAGAATTGAAGAGAGCTTCCTGAAATTGCTTTAGTGAGTTAACAATGCTAATGGGGTCCTCAGTAGGGTTTCAAGTAGTGGTTACAATTGGGGTAGAGGGGAAATATCCAAAGTGCCCTTAATAAAAAGACTGAAAATTTATCGCTAGTGACTATGGGTCATTATACGACTCGTATAGACACATTACGACTCAGCACCCTAAGTCGTAACCAAGACGGTCCTCAGGACACCCATGTACTATTGACCCTATGACTCACCTAGTACCACTCATCGTGGGACTCTATGACTCATAGGGTTCAATTTTAATCAATACAGAACCCAAATGGGTGAACACTAGACATCCTACGATTTGTACCCAATGACTCGTAACAAGTCCTTACGACTCATAGTGATCCACTCATACTCAGAGCAAAACTTTTCCACTTAATTTCTGATTTGGTTACGAATTGATCCCAATGACTCACCATAGGTCTTTACAACTCATGTCCCCAAATCGTACTCAGAATAGTAACTCAAACACTATTCATTAGATATTTTACGACTAGGGTCATCTTCCCGTCAAGACACCCTATGACTCATAGGGTGAGTCGCAGTCAGGACAGTGAGGATAAAATTGCAGAAAATTTTAAGAACCAAAATCCTGGGGCATTACAGAGTGATCCTATGGGGGATAATATGAGACTCTGCAAAACTTTGATGACTTTATTTTTTACCGTCCCTCGTTCGTAACATCAATTTTTGACTTGAATTATGTTTAGGAATGTTAAAAGGGTGTTTTGGAGAAGTTTTGGATTTTTTCGAAAGGGGTTCAGGGTCATTTTGGGACCTTGAGGAAGTGAGGGCTCGTGATAAGGTCGTGTCACGAAGATTACCCTCCATAATATTGGCGTGTCATGGAGGCTAACCTCCACGATATTGGTGTGCCATGTCAGTATTTTAATTTCATTCATTTTTTATTTTTTTTACTCGTGTGAGGGGTTTTTGGTCTTTTACCCCCTGTACGACCTTATAGCGTAAAATAAACCCATTCCCTTCAGTTATCCAAGATCAAATCATTCTCTTTCTATCTTAAATTCAAAATCTAAGAACATTCAAAGGTTTTATAGTTTATTCATCATCCGGGCTTCAAACTATGAATTGATTTCAATTTCTTGTGTATTTGAGGCATGTTTCTCTTTCCTAAACTTGAATTTTATATTGTGGCATTAATTGAATGAATTTTTATTTGATTTAAATTGTGGGTTTTGAATTTGGGTTGAGGGGTTTGGGTTGTTACTGAATTACTTATTCCATGTTTTAAATTGATTCTTCATGCTTTAAATTGATGTTTTTGAGACTGAATTGGTGCATTATTTAAATGATTAGAATATGAGGCATGGGTTTCCCCAAATTGGATAATTTTTGTCTTGGAATTGGCATTAACATCAATCCACTTTGTAAACTTGATCTTGAACATGGAAAATTGCATGGTTTAACTTATTTTTGAATCCAATGCATTGCATTAATGGATATAAAAATGGATTTGGATGGCCTTGGTGGCCATGGTTTGGATTTTAAATGGAACTTGAGAGTCAATCTGGTTATGTGGATTGATTTGGCATGTTTAATTTAGCTTGCAAGCATATTGGTATGACGATACTAAGTGGTAAATGTCTTAATGAATGACTCCTGGGTTACTAGTTATTTTTATGTGCAAATTATTTAATTTGGGCTTAAAGGGGATTGTTTAGTTCACTGTGTAGGTATAAGTCCCGGGGGGACGAACACTGGAAATTACATTTGCCGGCGTTGGGGGTCTATATGATCGTGTGCTTGATGCATATATATATATATTTGGGATGGCTATTGCTTTGGTGGCTCTAGTTTTCCCTCGGTTTTTCCTCGGTTTGTGCGTCTAACACTCACTGGGCTATTTTAGCAGGGGGAGCTAAACCCATATAGCTCATGGGTACCTTTAAGACGGATCGTGCTACATTGTTCAGGTTAATGTTTTAAACTCTTATGTTCATGACCTTTTTTCCTATCTCGACATCCTATATATATGTGTGTGTGTGCGCGCGCATGTGGTTTTGATTGATTTTGGAAATGACATTACTATATCACTTCCCCTAAGTTACATGCTAGTGATTATTCCACTGACCGTCCTAAGGGGATTCATCCTTTCTTGATGTAGGGTTCGAAGACTTTTCTGTTGCTCCTGTGTAGTGCTAAGTGGTTGAGCATGTCTATTGAGTTGATGTAAAGTGTTGAGCCTCCATCCTCTAGAAGGTCTTGTCATTTTATTATTATTTTGATATTGACTTAGTACTATTGGATTCTTTTCTTTTGGTCATAGTCAGAGGCATGTCCTGCCTTCGTTACATTCTGATTTTAGAGGCTATTGTGGACAAGTATGGGTTAGTTGGCGTTATAATTATTAGTTTTCATTTGAGTTATCTATTCATCTTCTATTACTATCTTGATTGACTTCCACTTTATTATTATTATTGTTCTCTTGAGGTTTGCTAAGGGGGTGGTCTCCGGTCCATGGTGGGCTTGAGATATCCATCACGACTAAGCCTAGTTTGGGTCGTGACAGAACACTATGTCAAGATTGACCAAAGGTAACTCCTATTATAGCGGTATAGTAGTAGCGGCCTGCCACCCGCTATAGAGGGTAAGGAGAGACAGAAACTTGGGATTGATCCTAGTTTTTTCTTTTTTCACTACGTACCCTCACATTCCAACATCACAAACCAACCATTTTACGTTAAGTTTGATATCGGGAGTTCTACTCACCCAAATTCATCTCTAAAAGATCCTATAGATTCCTAATCGATTTGATGAACACAAAATTGCCTCGAATTACATAACCTTTAACCAATCAATTCTCTGATTTACCTAGATCATGCCATGCTCGAATTTCTTCCAAGGCTAGCCTAACATGAAATTTCTAACTCCCAATTTGGGAAAATTTTGACCCAAATTTTGACATACTAGACTTATCCGCAATGATAAAAAAGGTCATTACATATAGTGAAATGTTGTTATAATGAATACCCATTATAGTGAGGTTAAATTGTATTGTGAAATCAAACTTAAGGAGAATACAAATAGGCTAAATGGTCTACTGAACTCTTGTACTTATCCTAGTTTGTAAAGTGAACACCTCTACTTAGTCATTTGTCATCTGAACCCCTCAACTCAATAAAACAAAAAATTCTAAACCCCTCTGACCATTGACCGAGTTGATGTGATAATGTTGCTGAATTGAAAATATGCGTGCAAACACTCATTTAAAGTTGAGTGAAACCAACGTTTCACCTTTAAAAACATGAAAAATTTAAAGAAAACAACAATATATTTGGACAAAGGAAAAAAAATAGAAAAGAAAATCCCAAAAATACCTAACTTCTTTTTCGACCCACCCCACCATGCCCAGCCAACCCCACCCCCAACCTCATATTTTTATTATTCTTCAGCCCTCACCATCCTTCTACTCTTTTGTTATTTTATCTCTATCTTCTTCGAACATCATCCCCACCCTCGCCAAATCAATTTCCAACACCAAACATCTTCTAGGATATAGAAAAATAAATATTTTTTAAAAGAAATGAAGGAATAAAATTTTTATTTATTATTATTATGAGACTTTTGTTAACAATTATGAGGCTATTGTTAACAATTATTTGATCGATTTTCTTTTAGGTTTTTCTTTAAAATTATAATCGATAATTATCTTGTCAGAAAATTATGATGACGGGTAAATTTATTTTATTTGATTGATAGAGTATTGAGAGAGATAGAGATAGTGTTGTTGGGTTGAAGGTTAGGGAGTAGAAGGGTGTTTGTCGGGTTGAAGCATAGGAGAAGAAAGACGAAGAAAAGAAAAAAAAGTGTGGGCGCGGGGAGAAACGAGTAAACTGAAATTGAGGGGAGAGGGGGAAGGTTTTTTATATTTTGTTTTAAATTTCATTTTATGTTATTTATTTTGTATATATATTTATTTTTTAATATTTAATTTCTTATGTGGCATTTAAAAATGATGTGAAATTTAAAAATAATGCCGAGGCGTTTGTATTACACATATTGAAATAAAGTTTAAAATGTTGAGTTTTATTGAGTTGAGGAGTTCAGATGACAAAATGTTAAATAGATGTGTTCACTTTACAAACTCGGACAAGTATAAGATCCACTAGACCATTCCGTCATAAAAATATGAAAAAAAAAAGCATAATACATAGACATGTCCTTTAACTTAACCTGAAATAATCTATATAACCTCCAACTTTGGGTGTGCATAAGCAAACACTTAAACTTGTTTAAAATTAAACAAGTAGACATACACGTTTTATGTGACATAATACACGTAGGATAAGAAATGACCACTTAGGATGCTACATATGATATATGTGTACTTGTTTAACTTTATACGTGTTAAGTGTCAAGTTATGCACATTCCAAGTAGAAGGTCACATATATGATTTGTGATCAAGTTAAAAGAGCATGTATATATGATTTGTGATCAAGTTAAAAGAGCATGTTTATGTATTATGCTAAAAACTAATTACTACCGAAATTGGCAAATGGACTTAAAGTCTTTGAATCAAAAAAGATGGGAGCCTAATTTGGAAAATCCAATGATTCGGAGTGAGAACTCACAAAGCAAAGCCATGGCAACATGCAGTGTAACTGATGCCATATTTGAAGGGCTCCCCGATCATAGACAGCAGGTCCTTCTCACCTCTTCCTACTTTTCAGGCCCTTTATATTTATGCCATTATTCTGAGGATAATAGAAGTGTTCATCAATTTAAAGAAAGAAGAAAATGAATTGAGATATATAATAAAATTATCCGAGAAATTGACTGGTAATGATATGAGAAGGTACCCATCATTCATTTCCATGAGTTCTTCAATCCAACAATTCATACCTTTTCTTTCTCAATTTGTCTAAGCTTACCTTTTCTAGAGTTTTGACATTTAAATTTCAAATATTTTCGCATATACATACATGTAGGCGGTTTTTCCTTTTTTTTTCCCTTTTTGTAACGCACAGATATCATCTATGCATGTATAAGGAATCATTTGCTTTTGTTTCTGATGTTATTCAACGGTAAAAATTTGCAGGGATTGAAACCCCTGATTTTCTTGGGGAGAAAGAAGGAAACTACTAACAGCATTTCCTATATTAAAAAATAAATGCATAAAATTTGATAGAAAGAATTTTAGGGTGAAATGTTGGCATTAGTGGAGGGAAGGAGGTGATGATGGAGCAAGCGTTAGATTCAAAGCTTAGGATAGACAACAGTGCACCAAATCCTCAGAGATCTAAGAGCTTTGCATTCAGAGCACCACAGGAACATTTCACAATCCAAGATTTTGAATTGGGAAAGATCTATGGAGTTGGTTCTTATTCCAAGGTCACAGTTTTATTCTTTTTCTATCTTTATTTGGCTTATTGGAAGCAGTCTACTTTGAGATTCTGCTTCAAACTTTTTATTTTTCTTCTTGTGCTCAAGTGTGCTGATGTTCTCTGGTTTTATTGTCTTGCTTTATTTATCTGCTCATTATGGTTTGTCTTGTATGTTGGAAATCATATGAAAAATACTTGATCACGAACATTGTAGGAAACTTTTTTTTAGCTTGAGGCGTGTCAAAAGATATTGTCCTTAAAGATCTTTCACCCGTTGTTGGTGTATCCCCATGGTTCAACAAGATCTTATAGTATAAAGCTAGGAATCAGAAAATAACAAAGATTAAATAGTATAAAGCACAGCAAAAAATATAGAAGAAATTTTTTTTCTTCTGTCTTACTCTCCTCTCCTAAAGGAAAAGAACATGGATATATATTGATAAAAAAACAATCATTCGTAATGTCCAATACCAATGATTAGAGTAATGAGAATTAAAAAGGATTAAAGGTTATTTTTGAAGTAAATGGTGTGTTATGATTTTTTTGTCATACAGTAATGTTGACCATAGGAGTTGTAATAAACAATCGGTATTCAATATTAATAATAGGTGAATAAATATATAGTCATAATTCAAATAGGGGCTCATTGATATGATTGTCATGACACATTTGGTGAATGAATCTGAACATATTCCTAGTCAATGCTGACACTTTCCTTTTGAGATACACTCATTTTTTCTAACAGTATGTTGGTTAACATTCTTCTTCTTCCTCTTTTACCTTCTCATTGTCCCCCTTGGTGAGGGTTTGTTATTCGTTGAAAATGTCAACCATGAATTTTCATTTTTTTTTACAAGCATCCTCATGTTATGTCATTACCAAATTTTAGCTAACCGAGGGTCTTTAGGAAATAGCCTCTCTGCCTCCATGAGATCGTGGTAAGGTCTACATACAAACTCCACTTGTGAGATTTCGTTGGGTATGTTGTTGTTTATACCATACTTTTGGGTATAATGAGTTATCTTGTCGATTTCAGGTGTCATTTTTATTCATCCTTCAGATGTCTCTACTCATTTTTCTAGCTTTTCTCCGTGATTCACTTGATAGTCAACAGTTGAAACCAGCTAGTTATGGTTTTGTTATAAAGAATCCTCCAAATGTCCTGTACAAAAGGAAAAAGGAAAAAAAAAAATGAAGATTATCTATTTGTTGCAGTACTCTTTCATACCCAAAAGAAAAAATTTACTGAGTTCATCTTTGAGATGTGTTTTAATTTTCAAGAAATGCTTGGTGGCATTAATTGGTGATCATGCTCCTAATGCAGAGGTCTAGTACACAGGGATTACATTTCCCGTTGCACAATTGAGGGTCTTCTTATTAGCCTATGTTACTAGCTAGCAAAAATCATCTTATATTTTGGTCTTCTACTTTTACCACTCTTGCTTTTCCTCTTGATAAATTAATCATAATAGTAATTGAAGTATTGGATGTAAATTGTGTACACTACCAGGTTGTCAGAGCAAAAAAGAAAGACACAGGGAATGTTTATGCCTTGAAGATCATGGACAAAAAGTTCATCACTAAAGAAAATAAGACTGCTTATGTGAAACTAGAGAGGATTGTACTTGATCAGTTGGATCATCCTGGTATTGTGCGACTCTTTTTCACCTTCCAAGACACTTTTTCACTATGTGAGTTTTTTACACATTTTTTGATATGTTAGTATTTACACATTCTCTGTTATGTATCTTTTTCCACTCATTATGTCTAGCATTTCTTGTCGAACATTGATTTTTCACCTTCTAATCTTATGTTACCCTATTATGAAGACATGGCACTGGAGTCCTGTGAAGGTGGCGAGCTTTTTGATCAAATTACCAGGGTGAGTAAATGAAGAAACTTGCCAATCAAAAATAGTAAATGAAGAAACTTTACAATTAAGAACAGTAAATGAAGAACCTTGATGCCTGTGTTCTTTTAATTTCTGCTGTAAGCATCGAGAATCACAACATAAGATGGGGAAAAAAATCTTATATTTCTTCTTGAACTTTGTAATGTGATTGACTTCCTGAATCTCAAATAGTTTTCTGTTCCTTCTGTAAAAACAATCATCTTTCTAAATGTTCCTTGTCCAGCTATTCTAACATCATTGCTAGGGAAGGATTGCCTATTAAAGTGTGTGAACAAATCCAGAATCCACTACTATTCTCTTTTGCATGGAAAGCAAGTAAATTATTTCCTATTAAACTTTTAGTTGGTTGGTGCAGAAAGGCCGTTTGTCTGAGGATGAGGCGCGTTTTTATGCAGCTGAAGTTGCAGATTCTCTTGAATATATACACAGTATGGGATTGATTCATCGAGATATCAAGGTACCTTTACTATGTGACTGCTGTGTCAGCAAAATATGCTAGGACAATTTTGAAAGTTTTATTTATGGCAGCCAGAGAACCTGCTACTCACTGCAGATGGACGTATTAAAATCGCGGACTTTGGCAGTGTAAAGCCCATGCAGGATAGCAGGATAACAGTACTTCCAAATGCAGCATCTGGTATACCTTTCTTTCCGTGTGGGTATTTCCATGAAAATTAGAATCATATTGGCACAAAATAGTGTATTTTGATGTCATTATCATTGCTGAATCAGTGGTCTTTCTTTCCTCCAGATGACAAGGCGTGTACTTTTGTGGGGACAGCTGCATATGTCCCTCCTGAAGTTTTAAATTCTTCTCCTGCGACTTTTGGGTATGGACCCTGCCCTTGGAAAAGCCAAGTCTCTTCTTTAGTTTTGTATCAAAAGTAGATTGTAAGGTAATCCACATGTAAAGGACATCATATTGAGCTCTAAGAAAGAAAGCAAAACCTCTGAAAATTGTATCAATCAGCTGGAAACTGTGGGTGTGTTCGGTAGTGAGTTTCCTCTTTTCTTATGTTCCTTCGGTTTAAAAATTTGAAAAATAATTTTTAAGAAAAACAAGTGGCGATGTCTCCTACCACACTTTAAATCACCCACCCCCCACCCCTATCTTTTTAAAATAACAAAATCATTTTTTTCCTACCCCACCGCCAAACCACCCAGCCAACCTCCATCTCCACTTTCAACCCCTCACACCCCCAATTTTAATTAATATATTTTGTAATTTTTTTCTACCCACCTCCACCTCCACCCCACCCACCATCCCCAATTATTTTATAAAACAAATTTAAACTTTACCTTTTTAAAAAAAATTAATTTTTTTGTACCCCACCACCCACATCCACCCCACACCACCCCCATTTTTTTCTTAATTTTCTTAAAAAGATTTCTACCCCACCCCATCCCTCCCATCTCAACTCGTTTTTAAAAGAAAAAATAAATATCCCACCCATCTCAACTCGTTTTTAAAAGAAAAAAAAATAATTTATTTTTTAAAAAAGTTAAAACTTTTTTCCTACCCCACCATTGACCCACCCACCTCAACCCCCTTGCCCTCCCCCGCAACAAATCACAATATCTAGCACCTTGACCTATATATTTTCATTGTTTTGCATATACAAATGCTTTTAAAATAGTAGTTTGAACTTGCGTATCGAGCACAAGAAAATAAGTAAGTTTTGTTTTCATTTTCCGTGGAAAATATTTTCCTCTATGCCAAATACCCTGTATTTGCACTTGTTCTTCCGAATCTCAGCTGATTGGTATTAGTTTCTATACACTTATTTGCTGGTGTTTTCTGAATTATGGATTTTTGAATGAAACATAATTATTCCTTTTGGACATTATTCTACCAGAAATGATCTCTGGGCACTTGGCTGCACCCTGTATCAAATGCTTTCAGGAACTTCTCCTTTTAAAGATGCCAGTGAATGGCTCATCTTTCAAAGAATCATTGCCAGAGATATCAGGTTTCCAAATTACTTTTCAAATGAAGCCAGAGATCTCATTGATCAGTTGCTCGTAAGCTATAATTCATGCTTAATCTTTACTTGCATTTTCTTGTGGTTCCTTGTTCTTTTCGAGAAAATTTGGCTATTAAGCCTTTTTAAGTTTGTATTTAGCAAAATGTCCAACCCTCTTCAAGTTTGTAATTAGCAAAATGACCTACTTTTATTTTCTCATTTATCGGACAGATAATAGATCTGCCTATATATCGGTCGGACAGATAATAGATCTGTCGGATTAACTGTCGGACAGATAATAGATCGGTCGGAAAAATAGGTCATCTCACTAAATAAAAAAACTTATGGTCCATTTAATTAAATAATAGACTTAAAAGGTCTATTTAACAAAGAATCCCGTCCTTTTCTTCCCCCCACTCTTTGTTTTGTCTTTCTTTTCTGATGTACATCTCTATTTATCTTATCTGTTAATTAATATAAGATAAGCTTATGCAAATGTTTTGACTAGTGCACTTTGCTGATTCACTAAACTCTTGCTATTCCATGAGCATAACACCAGCAATATACACCATGTGGGCCTTATCAACTGGCGGATGACTTTTGCATCTCGATTGACATAGGTTTCTTTGTGTGTAATTGGTAATATGAGCTTGCAACCCCTAGTCCAGCCTGTGTTCAAGATAGAAATTTGGCTTGGTTGACATGTATAGGTCTTTTTATGAGGTGCCTCTATGATTTAAAGCAGGGATAAGATCTTAGATAGAAACATATTTGCTGGTCTTTTTAGCTTTATGAAACATTTAGTGCATGCATCTTCTGCTATTTTGGGTCATGGGCTACACTCTACAGTATTCTTGTCTGTAGGACTACACACCTTCTCCTTTTATGGTATGTAGAGAAGATACTGTGTCCAACATGGAAATCATGGATGTGCCATTTCTAAAATAATGCAGGACACAATTGATAAACATCTTCAGCATTCCATTAGAATGTAGTCGTAAAAATGTAACTAATTCCAGGTAAAAGAAGCACGTAAATATGTCTGTATTTATATTTACAAGAGTACACATGCCATACATCTGTACATATCAGAAAATCTCTTTTGCCAACTAACTTGCTTCATAACGACTCAGGATATTGATCCTAGCCGAAGACCAGGTGCTGGACCTGATGGTTACGTTTCACTGAAAAATCATCCTTTCTTTAGTGGGGTTGATTGGGATAATTTAAGGTTACAAACTCCTCCACGGCTTGCTGCAGACCCAAAAGTAAGGCAGTTCCTTTTATTTTTATACTTGAAGCCTTATCTCAATTTTTTTAAAGAGTTGAATATTCATAGAGGTATTACAAGGTATCTCGAATCTTCAGGGGCACTCTACTCGTAGCAGTGGTGAAGATCAAGATTCTTCTTGGAATCCCTCGCATATTGGGGATGGTTCAGCTAGAACTAATGCTGGAAATGGTGGTGCGACATCCTCTTCTGAAGCTGGTAGTATTACCAGGCTTGCTTCAATCGATTCATTTGATTCAAAATGGTAGGTTTAACACGGATGGAATATTTTTGCTGTTATCTCTTGGTTTGACTTTTAACAATGGTTAGCCTTGTTTTTAATGTGTGCTGCTGCTTCTTGTTATGGGAGCTAGAAGTGTTGTGTAGCAGAAAGAGGTCTAGTGAATAAAAGGGCAGCCCGGTGCACTAAAGCTCCCGCTATGCGCAGGGTCTAGGAAAAGGCCACACCTCAAGGGTGTGTTGTATGCGGCCTTACCTTGCATTTCTGCCAGATGCTGTTTCCAAGGCTTGAACCCATGTCTGACCCAATTATGCCCTTTTTGCTATTTTAGTTTTAGCCTTTCTATCCTATAAAGGTAAAAAAGGAAAAAGACGGTAGCTTATTTTATTCAAATTGCTAATCTCCTCTGTACTTTGGTTTTTGTTTTTCAACATGTAAAAAAGTGTCTTTCTACTTAGATGCCAGTTTCTAGCATATATCTTCAGCTTCTGAAGCTCTTTATGTTTCCTAATTGCGAAAAAAGGAAAGTAATCTTTGCTTCATTAGTTCATCCGTATCAACTTGTAGTGCAAAGTGCAAACTATTAGCCTTTAAAGTCTTACATAAAGTCTCCTGTAGAAGCTTGTTCCTGCTCTGCTAAGCCTATGTTGTATTGCTTCAACTACTCTTCTGGACTTGTTAAGCGGGACAATGCGACCCTCAATTGCACGCTCCATTACGCGCAGGCTCGTGACATATATTGATTGCTTTAGGCCGACTCCTCTGTTTTGTTATTTTCCTCAACTCTTTCCCTCTCTCATTCCTTGACTATCGGTAATGCATGTCAACGTGTTTCTTATGATGCATCAACAGGAAGCAGTTTTTGGAGCCTGGTGAATCCGTTCTTATGATCTCCAATGTTAAAAAGCTACAGAAGCTTACAAGCAAGAAAGTTCAGCTTATCCTGACAAATAAGCCAAAGTTGATCTACGTAGACCCCTCAAAGTTGGTAGTCAAAGGGAATATTATATGGTCCGACAATTCTAACGATCTCAGTATTCAAGTCATAAGCTCTTCACAGTTCAAGATTTGCACAGTTAAGTCCGGTTGCTTTTTCTGCAAACCTAATTGCCTGTTTTTGTATTCTTAAGAGCCCAGTCATTCTTACTTTTTTTGATGATTGCTGTTACGATTTTCCTAGTTAGAGTTTTAACTTAATCTTTGTATGTACTTGCATCTTGTGATTGTACAGCCAAAGAAAGTTATGTCTTTCGAGGATGCTAAGCAACGAGCAATGCAGTGGAAAAAGGCAATTGAAACTCTCCAGAATCGGTGATATTTATTTATCTTCATTTCGACCATACTTTTTAGAAAAGAAATGAAATTGGAGAGGCTGCCGGGGATCCAAAACTGTTGGATTCTCCTACATAATACTTATCAATACAACACAATTTACAGGTTGAGTCTAGTTGATAATTTCACCACAGCTTTCTTTTATTCCTCCTTTTGGATGAAGTGCACATCCACGTTTAAAGGGTACAATATTGAAAGAAGTTGGTGAGTTCTCAGCTGTTCCAAAACCACTCCTCACAAGAGCTGTTTTTGTCTGAAACCAAACAGCAATTATATTTGTTTTCCAGAGCAAAATTTTGATTCTGAAACAAGAATTATTGTTTTCCAGAAAAAAAAAACATCTCTATTTCTTTTCCTTTAAACCCTTTATTTTGGTGTGGGTCTATTCAACTGTTTCTTGAAACTAATAGCATGTTTGGGATTGCTTATTTCCCAAAATAAGCACTTATTTTGAAGTAAAAGCACTTTTTTTAAAAAAGAGGGTGTTTGGTAAACTTTCAAAAGTGATTTTAAAAGTAAGGATAAGCAGTTTTTCTGCTTCTCAAAAAAAGCAAAAGCAGAAGCAGAAAATTAACGTTTGATTTTTAAAAATTTTACATTTCATATTTAAATCATTGTTCTTTATGATTTATATATTTTTATTTTATTTTCACTCATTTTCTTTAAATAAATTTGAAAATATCATTGATGATGATGACTAAAGAATATATAAGTTATTTTATTATTATTAATGATAACAATTGACAAATGAATCATGTTACAAGATTGTACTTTGACATCACATATAAATTTTTTCTTGAATATTTAATTTTCAATAAATAATTCATGAAAAGTGATATATTTGTTAAAATATAGTATATATATATATATATATATATATATATATATATGACTGCTTATTCGTAGTAAATTTTGACACCGTAAAAATATATTAAAAAAAGATAACAAATAATAGATAGAATTTTATTTTAAATATTTGTCATCAGGTAGTATACGTATATGAATTTGGCTACTTAATTTTAGAATTGATTTTAAAAATAATTTCTCTATAAATTGATTTTAGTAATAAAAGTCTACTGATAGATGTCCTTTTTGGTCATTTGTCTCGAAAAAACACTTCTTGAAAAAGATTATCCAAACATAATTTGATTATCAAAAGCACTTTTCGAATGAATTTACCAAACACAAACTACTTTTTTTTTAAAAGCACTTTTTTGAAAAACCATTTTATAAAAGTGCTTCTCAAATAAGCAGTTTTGCAACAGCAATCCCAAACGGGTCCTAAGTAGCCATTTGGCCATAAAAACTACTTTTTTTCGGAGTTGGAGTTGAAGATGAAGTTGGAGTTGGAGTTGGAGTTGAAGATGACGTTGGAGTTGGAATTGTGTTTGGCCATGTCTTTTTGAAAATTTTTTTAGACTTTTGAAAAAAAAAATTTAAATATGATTTAAATTTAAATGTGATGAAAAATTTTAATTACTTTCACTTGAATTAATTATTTTATTGAATTTGATCTTTTTAAAAAAATTTACGAATGAATTATTTCTGAATAGATTAGTGCTAATTTTTTGCTTTTTCTTTATTGCTGATATTGATTTTCCTTGAATATATATGTTTTTTTTTTTTTGGTAAAGAGAACAAACTTTTGTTAAGCTAATTACCACACTCGTCTCTGTTTAAAATTCATAAAACCAAAATAAGGTAATCGTCAATATGGATCGTTACGTTATGTTTGATATGCGACTTTATTGATCACTTTTTAATAATTTATTAAAATCATCATAACCATTATATGACATATACAAAAAAATTAGAATGACAAGAAAAAAATATTAAATTTTTCATTTTTAAATAACATAATGTACTAGGCCTTATATTCCTATAATATAGTTCATTCAAAACAAAGTTGATATATTTCCGTTATAGATTGCCATTTATTATTTTTTACTTCACGTTAGTAAATTTTGGTTAAAAGAAGAAAAAGATATTATAATATCTGTAACAATTAAAAATGATGTTGTACCATAGAAAACAAATAATAATTTTTTCTTGATGGTTGTAGTTATAAGAGGTGTTTGTGTAAAAATTTAAAGATTGAGGTTATATATAATAATAATGAAAGTTGAAAATGGGAGTGAAAAATTGTGAAAACAACAAAAATTTATTTTCACTTTTTGAAATCCAACTCCGGAATAATTTTTCGGAGTTTCATGGCCAAACACCACAATTTCCGAAAATGTGAAAAAAGTGAAAAAAAAAATCGGAAAAAGGGAATTTTTTATGGCCAAGCGGGCCCTAATAATAATTTCAAATCAAGTTCAAGCTCACACCTTGTTATCCAATTACCAAACCTAAATTGCTTCTTTTTTTAATATTTCTAGGACCAAGTGGGGATTAAAAGAGATAACAAAGTTAACCGAAAAGTAGGGTTGCTTATCGGTTGGGACGGTTGGATAACTATACTTAGCGGTTCGGCTTATTGGTTATTAATTTTTAAATATACTAATCCGCTAGCCACCCAATAAGATAACGGTTGGTTCGGTATCGGATTAGCAATTAACGGTCGGTATTAGATGGTGTAACAGATAAATCTAAGAGAGAATGAAATATCGAGCGATTGGTAGTTCCTCCATTTCTTCACCGACTAAATTATTTGTATACTATGATTGATCTATTTATCAGTCTTTTAGGCTTCTTGAGTTTAGTTCGTGCAGTTATTTAATAGGTTAAAACATCGAATCAAATAAGTTTTTTTTTCTAGACCAAAAATGTATGTAGAAACATTTTTAATTACTGGAGTGACAGGAAAAAATTAAAATTTTAATATTATTTGAATTTTTATGTTTTGTATCAAACTTTCTGAAAGGACACATTTGGGTTGTTTCATTTTTATTGCGGTCCTTTGTGTTGTCAAGAATAATTTGTGTTTTGATTTAAGAATTAATTTCAGATTTTCTTTACATTTTAGGGAGTTTGACTGCACTTTATGGTTAGTGTGGGCGATGCAATTTTATTAAATTTAAATCCGTACCAAATTCGAATTATATTAAATTTAAAATATATTAGTCCCAAATAAATATATTGGATTTATATAATTGAATTAATTATTTAAGTCCAAATAGGTATTGATTTAAATAAGGCCCAATATTTATTGGGTTAGTCCATTAATTTGGGCTACAAATAATGAGCCCACTTTACTAAACTCAAGATATTGTCATATTCTAGAGGCCCAAATAAGCGCCACGTGTCAAATGATGTGGCATGCAAGTCAACTGAAGAAGTCAATAGGACCGTGCCACATGTCAAACTGATGCAGCAGACCCATGAAATAAAAACTCATAAAAGGCGTCACATCACTTAAATCTGATTGGTCAAAGAAAGTTCATATTCATCATGACTCTTCCTTTCCTACAACTATAAATAGGGGCCTCATAATTCAGAAAAAGACCCCCCTCCCAGAACTCTAACAAGTAGCAAGAGAAAGCTCGTGGATCAAACGCCGCAATTTCTCTAAAAAGCTCAAACATTCAAATCAAGTTCCTCAAGATTCAAGATCAAGACCGCAATATTTAAGAACAAGCTCAAAAGCCCTTGAATTCAAGCACAAGTTAAGATCAAGACCCTCAAATCAACAAATCAAGTTCAAATTCAAGATCAAGCTTTAAGCCCTTGAATTTATATTTGAAAAGGCGAATCAGAGGATTCATGGAGATTGTAACATTCACATATTGAAATCAATAAATTGATTGTTGCACTATATTTTCTTGTCTCGAATTATTTATTTTCCCGTCTCAAAATTTTACTGTCCAACAAATTCTGGCACGCCCAGTGGGACAATTTCTACCTCTCATCTCAACTTTTCATACTTCAAAGTGTAAGAACAACGAAATGACTTCCAAGAAGGTCAACTCTCAATCAACTGCTTCCAAGGCTACTGACTCAAAGTTCTCTGCTGAAGTAGAGAGTATCCTTGGTGTTACTTTCGGAAGCTTAGGAGCTGTTATAAGGAGCAAGGCAGGCTTGCTAGGACAACAAACACATCCAGTGTCGTCCGCACCAACTCCAGTTGTTGGATCTTCAACCCTAAAGGGAACGAAGTCCAATACAAATGCTTTGGAAGAAGGAAGCAGTGTCGCGGAATCGCTTAAGAAGACTCTAGCTCTACTTGAGCATTCCGGTTCCAAATACTCTGGTGCGAAGAACGATGGTTGTTCAAGCAACTCATCATTTCCGACTACACCACTTAAGTTTAGCACTTCAAAAATCAACTTATGCGATAATCCGTGCTACTCTCCAACATCTCCAGTAATTATGCAAACGATGGTAACTGATGCCTCGTCTATGGAGGAGCAGCTTGCGAATCTAACAAAGGCAATTGATGGCCTAACCAAATATGTTCAGAATCAAGATGCTCGAATTGATAAGATAGTGGATAGGGTGGAAGGTCTGATAGACGGAGAGTCTAGCCATGCACCTAAAAAATCTCCAGAGGTTCATGAGACAGAAAATTCTGTAAACAAACACCAGAGATTAAAGAGGTGCAAGTTTCTTCTGAGGAAATGATCCCAATTGGGCAATTGAGAGAATTCATTAAAGGGACCCTCAAATACAAGTATGATGTTGTTGCTAAGTCTTGCCTTGCTTATGCCAAGCCTTACACGGCAAGGATTGATAGCCTCAAAATGCCTGCCAGCTATCAACCCCCCAAATTTCAACAATTTGAGGGCAAAGGGAACCCAAAAAGCATGTCGTACACTTCGTTGAGAGATGTAACAATGTTGGAACTTACGGTAACTATCTTGTCAAACAGTTTGTTCGTTCCCTAACGAGAAATGCTTTTGATTGGTCTACGGAACTTAAGTCTAATTCCATCGATAGCTGGGAGCAATTGGAACACGAGTTCCTAAATCGCTTTTATAGCACAAGGCGTACAGTGAGCATAGTAGAGCTCAAAAATACTCGACAAAGAAAGGATAAACCATTCATTGACTTCATCAATTGATGGAGAAATGCTAGCCTAAACTGCAAAGATAGTCCCAACGAAGCTTCTGTAATAGAGATGCGCGTCCAAGGAATGCACTGGGAGCTTCTCTACATCTTGCAAGGCATTAAGTCTAAATCCTTTGAAGATCTAGCTACCCATGCTCACTATATGGAGTTGAGCATGTCTTCTGCTGGAAAGGGGCACTGCTTATTCATGACCCTCGAAGGGGAAAGGCTAATAATTGGTATCAGTGATAATAATTGGTATCAGTGATAATAATTTGTATGTGTTCCGGGAGGGTTGTGCACCCTTCTTGGTATCAAAGCCATGTTGGCAATATATGAACTTAGCATGAGCAGCTAAGCGCATATATTGTCTAGGGCATGGGAAACTTATTTTCAATAAGGTACTAATAATATTAATCTTTTAAAGACTCTGCTTCTAAATAAATTATTTTAATGGATATCGTCTTATAAAGGGGTTTAGGCTAGTATGGGGTGTTCGTTTTCTCAAGGTGTTTGAAGTGTCCGATTAATATCCGGTTTCAGACGTTGGTCAGCCTGAAAGTATGGTCTCAAGCTAAGGTAAGCGTTCGACCTTGTTGTTGGTCCCGTCGCTAAGATAACACTAAGAGAAAACTGTTGTAAAAGCCATTAAAACTTGCTAGATCCCATAAGACATATATGCATTATTATAATTTATTATAGGTTAAATCTTTATGGATTATTATTGTTAAACTATCTTATGTGATAATATTTGTTTCCCTATCAGTCCCTAGACAGTATTTTCAAACAAATGGAGTTAAATCACCATGTCAAAAATACTATTAACTTGTCTTCCCAAGCAACTCAGATTGCTACTATTGAAAATAATCTTCAAAACTGGAGTATTCCAGAGGAATCTTTTAAGACTATTTATCAACTTGGTAAATTTAGTTTTATTAGAAATCATAATATTAAGACCTCTGAGTCTACTGTTGCTATTAATAATTCTTTAGAAATTATTCAGTTACTGAATGAACGTGATATAAATCGATTCAAAAATCAGTTCAATTATCTACATGTTGGTCTTGTTCAAGTAGCTATTAAGCCACTATTTCGACAGGGTCTTGATATCCCTGTCTGTGCTATCCTCAGAGATGCTCGTCTTTTAAATTTTGACGACTCACTCCTAGGAGTTATACAAAGTAACCTCGCAGATGGCCCGGTATACTTTAATTGCTACCCAAATTTCTCAGTAGACATCAATGATCCTAACATCATGGATGTTTTGACACTAAACGTCAAAACGAAAAACATGAATAGTAAGGATAATATTAGAGAAATAGCAATAATATACCGTGTATATTACAGGCTAATGGGTACAACTTTAGCCCCAAAGGCTAGGATCACCAGCCCCAGAGGTGTTACCACCCTCATGGAGGCAAACAGAGCTAAGGCCAATATATTTGTCCCTAAAGCTCTTGTTTGGGATGAAATTTTACACCAAAATGATTGGCATTTTGATGCTATTACTCAGCCTCTCCCAACCTACCCGGAGAAATCCCAGATCGAAAGGGTGATTCAACACCCAGATGGATCTATTAATTTAAAATTTCTAGGTTAGAGGCACCCTGAACCTCTTCCTTCCGAGGATCTGTCTCGCACAGACCATCTACCTCGAAACACCCGGGAGGGAGTGAGGAGAACGATAATGACAAAGGGAAAGTCAGAGGAGTTGACTTCTCAGGACCTGTTCCCAAAGTCTATTGCCAACAACATACTCAGGTCAGCGAACCTGAACTCGAAAACCTCTATGACTCGGGTAGCCCTACAGCCTCGAACATGGAGCCCCCTCCTAATCTATCCCACCAAAAGATTAGGACTGACCCAGGGATAAATGTCATCAAGTCAGATGAAGAATTTACCCCTGATCTCAAAGCTCTAGAAGTTTTTTGGTATCGCCCCAAAGACGCTTTAAAGAGAAAATGGTACACAAGTACCTACAATAAGGAAAAGAAAAAGGAGTTTGGACGACTCTGGATTGCTGACATGAAAAGACTTCGATGCGATATCGAATTCTTTAAATGGTTTGAGTGTACTGGAAGGATGGAAAACCAAAATGAATCCCTCCAAGTTATCATTAACAAATGGTACACTCAGAGTAACAAAGTGGTTGAATCTGTTACTCCCCCACTTGAGGGAATAAAAATTCCCCACTCTAACGAAATCTTAAATGCTTCTCCTTTCAAAAAAAAGCATGACAGACCTTTAATGGCTCCCTGTAACAAAGATCTAGATCGAATAGTTGAACAAAACAACTATACGAATTAAGTTCTCCATACTATCTCCCAACAGATAGGAGACACCAAAGATTCCAGAGCACCTTTTTACTCTCCTACGAAAAGTACTTCGAGTACTAGTTTCACTACCAATCCTATCTTCAAGCTTCCTGAATTTCAAAAAGAGAAATTCCCTACACTTAGCGATGATTTTTAAATCTCAGCCAAGATTCTTGACCAAATTAATGAGAAGCTTTCTAAGTTCAAAATCTCTGAAAAAGATGAACCTATCTCCAGTACCAGTACCCAGAAAGAGAAAGGATCTCTTTCAAAACTTACCAGTGAACGTTTTTCTACAAAGAAAAACTATTATACGAAACCCTCTCCCCCAGATACCCAGTTTGAAGAAAATCATAGCCTCTCTAGTTCAAACTATGATGGTAGAGGAATAACTGAATGGAATGTTGATGGTTTGGCTGAACACCAAATTTACAACAAACTCCATGAAATAGGTATGGCAATCACCGCCTATAAAATGAAGCGAGCTTCAGATAAGCAGGCTGCCACTCTGATTGCATCAGGTTTTACTGGTATGATAAAACACTGGTGGGATAACTATTTCGCAGAAAATGTTAGGAGCCTTATCTGGCAATCCACATCTACTGAAACGACTGTGGTAAAAAACGAACAGGGTCAAGAAAGTCTTCAACAAGTCGAAAAAGAAGACGTCTGTGCCACCTTGCTATATCACATAGCCAGGCATTTCATAGGGGAACCTAAGCTATTTCAGGACAGAAGCTTAGAAATCCTTAACAATCTTAGATGCAAGGACTTAGCAGACTTCAGGTGGTATAAAGATACCTTCCTAGTCAAAGTTATGATCCGACCTGACTGCAATAAAGACTTCTGGAAAGAACGATTTATTAGCGGTCTTCCATCTCTATTTGCAGACAAAGTTAGGACCAAGATTAAGGATAGGTTCGAAGGACAAATCCCTTACGATACCCTAACCTATGGTGACCTAATTAGTTTTATTACTACAGTAGGTATTGATCTCTGCACAGACTTAAAGCTTAAGAAGCAGCTTAAGAATGATAGTTCCTCCAAATATGGGTTAGGAACCTTTTGTCAAGACTATGGATTTCCTAATGTCTCTTCCCCACCTAGTAAGAAACATAGGAAGAAGTCTTCAAAAAACCATAAGAGGAATAAGTCTAGAAAAGAATCCTCCAAAAAGGATTCTACATCCCACAAAACCAGCCGAAAGGGCAAACGAAAGTCTTCTAAAAGAGATGTTTGTTAGACTTGCGGCAAGACTGGCCATAGGGCCAAAGATTGTAAGTCAGGCAAAAAGAACAAGATCAACCAACTAGGGCTATCTGAAGAAATCAAAGATAAGTTGTCTTCCGTTATGGAAGATGATTCATCCTCCTCTTCAGATTCTACCAGTTCTTCAAGTGAAGATTTTAGCGACGAAGATTATATCAACGCCGCCTATGAGTCTGACCAATCCCAGTCTAGTCAAGACTGTTCTTGCAATGGTACCTTCTGTACCTGCACCAAGAAATCTATAAATGTCATAACAGAAAATCCTAAAGAAATTTTGTTTGACATTATAGAACATATCCAAGATGATAAGGCTAGAAGTAAATATCTTCTAAAACTCAAAAAACTCATGCTTTCTCAGGAAGAGAAATCCCCCAAACCAACTGTTCAGCCTTTTAGCATGAAACAGGTTATGGCCCGCTTTGACAAACCTACCGAGCCAACGATATCTGACCTTAAGGGAGAAATAGCCACCCTAAAAGGAGAAATCTGAGATCTCAAGGTAAGACTGGATAGAGTCGAGCTAAACATTCTGACAGAACAAGTCCTTAAGAATGTATCTTCTGCCAAAGATGTTTCGTCTCCAAGATCTCCCAGAGCCCCCTCAGTAATCACTGATCTTACGCTAAGTGACCACCTTAAAGAGCCAGGTTCATTCCCTGGCTCAGAAACCCCTTCTGCCTCTGGTGCCGCTATTTCCACCATCAAAGGTTATAGCGAACACATAGTTGTAAAGATTGTCATCAACAAAGACTTTGTTCTTAACAGAGTCGCTCTCTTCGATACGGGTGCAGACAGCAATTGCATTGTTAAAGGTCTAATACCCACAAAGTATCTTCAGAAGAGTACTTCTCGTCTATACTCCGCCACAGGAGAAAAAATGAAGATAGATTATAAGCTTTCCAAAGCTCAAAGCTGCAACAATGGCATTTGCCTTGTTAATGATTTTGTTATTACCGAAGGTATTACAGAGGACATAATCCTTGGGATACCTTTTGTAAATCAAATGAGGCCATACTTAAGCAATTTCGATGGAATTCGCACCACCATCTTAGACCAAAATCTATTCTTTCCTCTGTTAAGACCTCTCTCAGAAAAGGAAGGCAACCTCATTAAAGAAAGAACTGCTTTCAAAATAAACAGACTTTCTTCGCATATTTGTTTTTTAAAACAAGAAGTTCAGCAAAAACAAATTGAGCAAATTTTAAAAACCCCGGAGATGGTGAGCAAGATAGCCAACCTACAAAGGAGTTTTGAAAAAGAGATTTGTTCAGAACTTCCTAATGCCTTCCGGGAAATAAAAAAGCACTCTGTAGAACTTCCCTACATTACAGGATTCAATGAACAGTCCATCCCCACTAAGGCAAGGCCCATTCAAATGAATCAAGAAATGATGGAAGTCTGCAAGACCGAAATTAGCCATTTATTAAAAAATGGAATCATTAGGACCTCCAATTCCCCATGGAGTTGCTCCGCCTTCTATGTAAATAAAAGCACAGAAAAAGAAAGAGGAACTCCCAGGCTAGTAATTAATTACAAGCCACTAAATGCCGTCCTAAAATGGATTAGGCATCCAATCCCCAACAAAAGGGATCTTTTAAAAAGAACTTGTAAAGCTAACCTTTACAGTAAGTTCGACATGAAGTCAGGCTTCTGGCAAATCTAGATAGCTGAGAAAGATAAATTCAAGGCTTCTTTCAATGTCCCTTTTGGACATTATGAATGGAATGTCTTACCTTTCGGGCTCAAGAATGCCCTCTCTGAATTCCAGAATATTATGAACAACATTTTCAATCCTTACAGTTATATGTTAATTGTCTATATTGATGATGTACTTATCTTCTCTGAAAACATTGATTCTCATTTTAAGCATCTTAACACTTTCTTTAAGATTGTTAAATTTAATGGATTAGTCATCAGCGCTGCAAAGATGAAACTTTTCCAGACTTCTATCAGGTTCCTAGGGCACGACCTTAACCAGGGTAGTTATAAGCCTATCTGCTGAGTCATAGAGTTCTCTTCAAAATTCCCTAATGAAATTAGTGATAAAATCCAGCTCCAAAGATTTTTGGGAAGTCTAAACTATGTAGCAGACTTCATTCCGAATATCAGGCAAGTCTGCGAGCCCCTCTACAAGAGACTTAAAAAGACCCCAGTCCCTTGGAGCTCGGAACAAACCAATGTTGTTATCAAGGTAAAAAGCCTTGTCAAGAGTCTCCCCTGTTTAGGAATCCCTAATCCTGATGCATTCATGATTGTTGAAACAGATGCTTCTGATATTGGATACGGTGGTATCTTGAAACAACAGGTAGACACCCAATCTCCTGAGCAATTAGTCAGGTTTACTTCTGGAGTATGGAACTCAGCACAAAAAAATTACAGCACGGTTAAAAAAGAAATTTTATCTATAGTGCTATGTATCACAAAATTTCAGGATGACCTGGTTAACAAGGAATTTTTATTAAGAGTAGACTGCAAGTCTGCTAAAGAAATTTTACAAAAAGATGTAAAAACCCTGGTTTCAAAACAAATATTTGCTAGATGGCAAGCTCTCCTATCTAGCTTTGATTTTCAAATTGATTTCATTAAAGGAGAAAATAACTCCCTTCCTGATTTTCTAATGAGAGAATTTTTACAGGGAAAAAATGAGACCGACTACCTTGGGTAAAACCCCAGTAGTCAACCAATCCGACCAAACTAAAATGGCAAGACTATTTGACCCCCCTGCAGCATCCATGAATCCATTGCGACCATCCGTTCCTCAACGACCGATCCTAAAATCGAAATTCCAGCTACCATCTCAGAACAGGTATGCAGCAATATCAGAAGCCCCAAGGCTCCCGCCTCCCATCCCAACAAAATTAGTTGATCTAAAGACAGGGAAACCCCTGGATACCAAACAATCACCGAGTTCATCGGTCCAGTCCAAACAAAGCTATGCTATTAAGGCTCCAGAAACCTTTGCTCAAGCAGTAAGTCCAGCAGCATCCAAGGCTGCCACAATCCCTCTTCCAAAAGAGGAATTCAAATTTATTACCACCCAGGTAATGCCCATCATTGCCCTCGACAAAGAATACGAAGGGTATCCGCTAGACCAGCTGATCAAGCCGGTTTATAATGATAAAAACTTTGTGGACACAGAGACTCCACTAAAAACAAGAAGATTTTATGAGGCCATCCTTGTTGATACCGACTCCATTGAAGTCGAGCATAATATGAATGAAAGGAATCCGAATTACATTGACTACTCCAGATTCACTATCAAAAGGGTACTAACCCTTTTCAATTGGTTTGCTTATAATCTACACACACCAATTGCACTCTCTATGCCTCATCGTCCCCAGACGTATAATTGGTATGACTATAAGTCTGCATGGTTCAACTTTCTCTATGTTAGACCAGGACACACCTGATTTGTTAAATATTGTCCTGCCATGATAGATGTCATTATTCCTAGATGGTTCTATGAATGGTGGATGTATTTTGGAGGAATCAAGGAAATTCTTCCTTTACAATTTGCCAGCAGATTCACTGACTTCTGCACGAAAGAAGGGTGCACAACCCTCCCGGAACACATACAAATGTGTAAATTTTTTATTAAGAAAAGAGTATCCTATATCATCTCTTGGAATTTTTTCAAAGGAGAACAAGATCGAATTAAATATTTCTCCAAAGAGATCGAAGTAAAGGGCTGGACTCCTAAGCCAGCTGCCCCAAGAACTCCAGATAAGGGAAAATCAACGCTATCATCCAGCAGTGCCTCACTGAGTAAAAAGGCACTAAAAGAAAAATTGAAGAAGGCTTTACAAGACATGGAAAGCCAAGAAATCACTGAAGAAGAAGTGTTGCAACTTCTAGAAGAAGCTTCTTCTACAGGAAGCAGTGATAACAATGGTGATATGCTAAATCCCACAGGAATAGCATTGGCCTACATGGACCCCTACTGAGAATAGGGAAACGGCTCTTCAGTAAAGATAGAGGTTCAAAGAACTGGAATTATCTTTTCTGAAGAGGCAACCCACTATTCCAATAGGAATCTTTGGGACCCACTACTTTTCCAAAAGGAAAAAGCATCTACAGCTTTCTTGAAAAGCAATTACAGTCTGTAAAAGACAAAAGCATCAGAGCAACTGTCGGCCATCACAGAATGATCATAGCCTTACACTTGTACACTCCAGATGTATCATTATATTTCTCATAGTCTATATAAAGACTTCATGTAACTCTGGAGAAAGCATCAGAAAATATCCTTGATATCTTCTTCCTGCTAAATCTCCTTCTCTCTTGTAATTTCTTGAAATGCTTTCGTTTTAAATAAAATTGTAAGTTCTTCCTTTTCTTCCGTTGTTCTCAACTTCTTGTATCCTTCTTGGTATCAGAAGGATCGGTTTAGCATATTTGTCATCAGGTAGTATACATATATGAATTTGGCTACTTAATTTTAGAATTGATTTTAAAAATAATTTCTCTATAAATTGATTTTAGTAATAAAAGTCTACTGATAGATGTCCTTTTTGGTCATTTGTCTCGAAAAAACACTTCTTGAAAAAGATTATCCAAACATAATTTGATTATCAAAAGCACTTTTCGAATGAATTTACCAAACACAAACTACTTTTTTTTTAAAAGCACTTTTTTGAAAAGCCACTTTATAAAAGTGCTTCTCAAATAAGCAGTTTTGCAACAGCAATCCCAAACGGGCCCTAATTAGCCGTTTGGCCATAAAAACTACTTTTTTTTGGAGTTGGAGTTGGAGTTGAAGATGAAGTTGGAGTTGGAGTTGGAGTTGGAGTTGGAGTTGAAGATGAAGTTGGAGTTGGAGTTGTGTTTGGCCATGTCTTTTTGAAAAAAAATTTAGACTTTTGAAAAAAAATAATTAAATATGATTTAAATTTAAATGTGATGAAAATTTTTACTTACTTTCACTTGAATTAATTATTTTATTGAATTTGATCTTTTTAAAAAATTTTACGAATGAATTATTTCTGAATAGATTAGTGCTAATTTTTTGCTTTTTCTTTATTGCTGATATTGATTTTCCTTGAATATATATATATTTTTTTTTTTGGTAAAGAGAAAAACTTTTGTTAAGCTAATTACCACACTCGTCTCTGTTTAAAATTCATAAAACCAAAATAAGGTAATCGTCAATATGGATCGTTACGTTATGTTTGATATGCGACTTTATTGACCAATTTTTAATAATTTATTAAAATCATCATAACCATTATATGACATATAAAGAATAATTAGAATGAAAAGAAAAAAATATTAAATTTTTCATTTTTAAATAACATAAAGTACTAGGCATTATATTCCTATAATATAGTTCATTCAAAACAAAGTTGATATATTTCCATTATAGATTGCCATTTATTATTTTTTACTTCACGTTAGTAAATTTTGATTAAAAGAGGAAAAAGATATTAGAATATCTGTAACAATTAAAAATGATGTTGTACCATAGAAAACAAATAATAATTTTTTCTTGATGGTTGTAGTTATAAGAGGTGTTTGTGTAAAAATTTAAAGATTGAGGTTATATATAATAATAATGAAAGTTGAAAATGGGAGTGAAAAATTGTGAAAACAACAAAAATTTGTTTTCACTTTTTGAAATCCAACTCCGGAATAATTTTTCGAAGTTTCATGGCCAAACACCACAATTTCCGAAAAAGTGAAAAAAGTGAAAAAAAAATCAGAAAAGGGGAATTTTTTTTGGCCAAACGGGCCCTAATAATAATTTCAAATCAAGTTCAAGCTCACACCTTGTTATACAATTACCAAACCTAAATTGCTTCTTTTTTTAATATTTCTAGGACCAAGTGGGGATTAAAAGAGATAACAAAGTTCACCGAAAAGTAGGGTTGCTTATCGGTTGGATCGGTTGGATAACTATACTTAGCGGTTCGTCTTATTGGTTATTAATTTTTAAATATACTAATCCGCTAGCCACCCAATAAGATAACGGTTGGTTCGGTATCGGATTAGCAATTAACGGTCGGTATTAGATGGTGTAACAGATAAATCTAAGAGAGAATGAAATATCGAGCGATTGGTAGTTCCTCCATTTCTTCACCGACTAAATTATTTGTATACTATGATTGATCTATTTATCAGTCTTTTAGGCTTCTTGAGTTTAGTTCGTGCAGTTATTTAATAGGTTAAAACATCGAATCAAATAAGTTTTAGTCCATTAATTTGGGCTACAAATGATGAGCCCACTTTACTAAACCCAAGATATTGTCATATTCTAGAGGCCCAAATAAGCGCCACGTGTCAAATGATGTGGCATGCAAGTCAACTGAAGAAGCCAATAGGACCGTGCCACATGTCAAACTGATGCAGCAGACCCATGAAATAAAAACTCATAAAAGGCGCCACATCACTTAAATCTGATTGGTCAAAGAAAGTTCATATTCATCATGACTCTTCCTTTCCTACAACTATAAATAGGGGCCTCATAATTCAGAAAAAGACCCCCCTCCCAGAACTCTAACAAGTAGCAAGAGAAAGCTCGTGGATCAAACGCCGCAATTTCTCTAAAAAGCTCAAACATTCAAATCAAGTTCCTCAAGATTCAAGATCAAGACCGCAATATTTAAGAACAAGCTCAAAAGCCCTTGAATGCAAGCACAAGTTAAGATCAAGACCCTCAAATCAACAAATCAAGTTCAAATTCAAGATCAAGCTTTAAGCCCTTGAATTTATATTTGAAAAGGCGAATCAGAGGATTCATGGAGATTGTAACATTCACATATTGAAATCAATAAATTTATTGTTTCACTATATTTTTTTGTCTCGAATTATTTATTTTCCCGTCTCAAAATTTTACTGTCCAACAAATTCTGGCACGCCCAGTGGGACAATTTCTACCTCTCATCTCAACTTTTCATACTTCAAAGTGTAAGAACAACGAAATGACTTCCAAGAAGGTCAACTCTCAATCAACTGCTTCCAAGGCTACTGACTCAAAGTTCTCTGCTGAAGTAGAGAGTATCCTTGGTGTTACTTTCAGAAGCTTAGAAGCTGTTATAAGGAGCAAGGCAGGCTTGCTAGGACAACAAACACATCCAGTGTCGTCCGCACCAACTCCAGTTGTTGGATCTTCAACCCTAATGGGAACGAAGTCCAATACAAATGCTTTGGAAGGAGGAAGCAGTGTCGCGGAATCGCTTAAGAAGACTCTAGCTCTACTTGAGCATTTCAGTTCCAAATACTCTGGTGCGAAGAGCGATGGTTGTTCAAGCAACTCATCATCTCCGACTACACCACTTAAGTTGAGCACTTCAAAAATCAACTTATGCGATAATCCGTGCTACTCTCCAACATCTCCAGTAATTATGCAAGCGATGGTAACTGATGCCTCGTCTATGGAGGAGTAGCTTGCGAATCTAACAAAGGCAATTGATGGCCTAACCAAATATGTTCAGAATCAAGATGCTCGAATTGATAAGATAGTGGATAGGGTGGAAGGTCTGATAGACGGAGAGTCTAGCCATGCACCTAAAAAATCTCCAGAGGTTCATGAGACAGAAAATTCTGTAAACAAACACCAGAGATTAAAGAGGTGCAAGTTTCTTCTGAGGAAATGATCCCAATTGGGCAATTGAGGGAATTCATTAAAGGGACCCTCAAATACAAGTATGATGTTGTTGCTAAGTCTTCCCTTGCTTATGCCAAGCCTTACACGGCAAGGATTGATAGCCTCAAAATGACTGTCAGCTATCAACCCCCCAAATTTCAACAATTTGAGGGCAAAGGGAACCCAAAAAACATGTCGTACACTTCGTTGAGAGATGTAACAATGTTGAAACTTACGGTAACTATCTTGTCAAACAGTTTGTTCATTTCCTAACAAGAAATGCGTTTGATTGGTCTATGGAACTTAAGTCTAATTCCATCGATAGCTGGGAGCAATTGGAACACGAGTTCCTAAATCGCTTTTATAGCACAAGGCGTACAGTGAGCATAGTAGAGCTCAAAAATACTCGACAAAGAAAGGATGAACCATTCATTGACTTCATCAATTGATGGAGAAATGCTAGCCTAAACTGCAAAGATAGGCCCAACGAAGCTTCTGTAATAGAGATGCACGTCCAAGGAATGCACTGGGAGCTTCTCTACATCTTGCAAGGCATTAAGTCTAAATCCTTTGAAGAGATAGCTACCCATGCTCACTATATGGAGTTGAGCATGTCTTCTGCCTGAAAGGGGCACCGATTATTCATGACCCTCGAAGGGGAAAGGCTAAGCAGGAACCCAAAATATGGGGCAAGTTTGTCCCCAAAAATGAAAACAAGGAGTCCATGAATGTTGATGTGTCTCCTGTGAAGGTCACCATAAAGGTAATCAAGAAGCAAAGTGTGAAGACAACTTCTGGAGCACATCCGAATCAGAAAACTCCAAAGGAGATGCAAGAAAAGGAATATCCCTTCTTGATTCTGATGTTGCTGAGATTTTTGATGAACTCCTTGAGAATAAGCTTATTGAACTCCCAAAGATGAAGTATTCAATGAAGCTGGAAGGACAAATGATCCTAATTATTGCAAATATCATAGGATCGTAAGTCATCCTATGAAAAAGTATTTTGTCTTTAAAGATTAAATCATGCAACTGGCAAAAGAGAAGAAGATCTTCTTCGACGATGAGATGGCCAGTTGTCATCAAATCTCTATTACTTTTGTCTCGCTCGACCCAGTCCAAATATGTGTCGAAGAGAATAATGAGAAAATATTAGAGTCTGAAAGGTCTTCACTTGACGAAGGCAATGATGAAGGTTGAACTCTGGTGACGAGGTGCAGACGCAGGAGGATAAGTCTGCGAAATGAGTCATTCGAGCATCCAACTAGAAGGAGAATGGTAAATAAACCAAGGAAACAGAAGTTGGTTGAATTCCCAAAGAAGACGAGGGTGACGGAGCTTCACCACCAAAAACCTCGACGTTCGGTGACTTTAGAGAAATTCTTACCGAGTTGGTTTCGTGTAAAGACTGCCCAAGTCAACCTTGAGGCTTCTTGTTTTATTACCACCAAAGAGGGGGCAAAGGGTGAGAATCTACCCATGAAAGTTCCTTCACCTTCCGAAAAGCTTGCTGAAACTCTTGGCGAAGAGGCACATGTGTGTGATTCAAAAATCACATTCACAAATAACGATCTTCTGCTTGGTGAGGCCCTACATAACCGTCCCTTATACATGGTGGGTCAAATTCTAGGAAAGAAGATCAATAGAATCTTGATAGATGAGGGATCTAGAGTCAGCATCCTGCCTATCCGCACGATGAAGAAACTTGGCATCGCTACTAGCGAACTGGACGAAATCCATATAATGATCCAAGGCTTCAACCAAAGGGGCCAGAGGGCCATGGGATGTATCAAGTTGGGGATTCGTATGGATTATTTTCAATCAAACCCATTGATGCATGTGATCGATGCCAAAACTCCATACAATATATTGCTTGGAAGGCCTTGGGTACATGGGAACAAAATTATCTCGTCCTCTTACTGTCAATACTTGAAGTACCTTGAAGGCGAAGTGGAAAGAAAGATAGTTGCCGATGACAAGCCAGTCACTAAAGCTGAGTCACATTTTGGCGATGCAAAATTCTACTTAAAGAAGCACGTCGTGGATGAGAAAAGAGTTGAAGATGTCACCAAGACCAAGTGTGATGATTTTGCATCTAAGAAGGTCGCAGTGACTGTCGAAAAAGTCACCACCAAGAAGCCTCTCTCCACTTCAAATAAAGAAAGTGTCACTTCTATGAAAAAGAAGGCAGCTCCCATTCTTCGCTACGTATCGAAGGTAAGGAAAGAGAAAGATCACCCATCGGATTCCCAAGATAATGTGCTAAAGGGGATAACTTTACCTATCAGGAAGATTGATGCAATAAATCCATCCTCAAGACTTCTTGAAGAGTCTGTGGCTCAAAATCTTCCACAAGATATGACACTCCCTACGAAGCATACGAAAGAAGGCTTTGACCCTAATGCATATAAGCTATTTGTAAAGGCTGGATACAATCTTAATGAGCCATCAAGGTTGGGCAAACTTCCGTCGGAGGGTGCAACCAGGCAGGCACGTGAAGGCCTAGGATACACGCAGTCACCTCCAATTTGCATCTCCATAAGAAGGGTAGTCAGTAATTACATCACCGTGGAAGAAGAATCCACTGCTGCTAATAAAAGACCCTCTGTATTTGACCGACTTGAAGGGTCAACTGCAAGAACTTCTATGTTTGAAAGGTTGGGACCTCTAAATAAGAAGAAAAACAACAAGCGTAAGAGGAGTCGTCAAAGCACAATGATGTACTCTTTACTTAAAATACAAAAGGATTTCCAAAGTTTGATTCCTTCTAGAATTAAGTGACAGACGGAACTGGTAGTTTTATGAAATGAGGTGCTAAAAGCAAAGGCGCATACTGTGGTTTATACCAAGCAATGCGAAGAAGATAAAGAGAGTATTGGATCTTCATATCATGTTAAGACCTAGAATGAGAAAGATGTCTTGTCTCAAATGAAGGTTGATGAAGAAATAGAAGATTTCTTTTGGTGTCATCATATATCCATCAACGATGATGATCCTCAAGAGGAGGAAGAGGCTGGAGATGCTTCATCGCAACTTGAAGAAGGAGTAAAGGCCACAATATATCCCTTGAAGGATGTTAATCTTGGAACCAATGAAGACCCAAGACCAACTTACCTGAGTGGATTTCTAGAAGTGGAGGAGGAAATCACTTACATGGACATACTCAAAGAATATATGGATGTCTTCGCCTAGAGAAATAAGAAAATGCCTGGATTAGATCCAAAAGTAGCGGTCCATCAGTTCGCGGTCAGGAATGGCGCTCGTCCTGTTAAGCAAGCCTAAAGGCGCTTTAGGCCAGAGTTGGTTCAATTGATCGAAAATGAAGTTAACAAACTCATTGAAGCTAGATTTATTCGTGAAGTAAAATATCCCATGTGTATTTCAAGTATTGTTCCAGTACGAAAGAAAAATGGCCAAATTTGAGTTTGTGTCGACTTTCGGGATCTCAACAACGCTTGCCCTAAAGATGACATTCCAATCCCCATACCAGAGTTGATGATTGATGCCACCACTGGTTATGAGGCAATGTCCTTCATGGATGGTTCATCCGGCCACAACCAAATCCGTATGGCGCCAAAGGATGAAGAACTCACTGCATTTCGTACGCCTAAAGGTATTTATTGCTACAAGGTGATGCCTTTTGGTTTGAAGAACGCTGGTGCCACTTATCAAAGGGATATGCAGAACATCTTTGATGGCCTGCTCCATACAAATGTTGAATGCTACGTGGATGATCTAGTGGTGAAGTCAAGAAAGAGATACGACCACTTAAAATACCTAAGAATGGTATTCGAATTACTTCAAAGATATCAACTTAGGATGAATCCATTGAAATATGCCTTTGGAGTTACTTCTGGAAAGTTTCTTGGCTTCATTGTACGACACCGAGGAATTGAAATTGATCAAGACAAGGTTGATGCGATTTTAAAGATGCCCGAACCTAGAAATATTCATGAGTTAAAAAACCTTCAAGGAAGGTTAGCATATTTAAGGAGGTTCATCTCAAACCTGGCCGAAAAATGTCAACCATTTAGTCGTCTCATGAAGAAGGACACTCCCTTCGAATGGGACCAAGCTTATAGTAATGCCTTTGAGAGTATCAAATCATACTTAATGAAGCCACCAGTTCTTACGGCACCCATACCTGGAAAACCATTGATACTCTACATTGCGGTACAAGAAAGGTCAGTCGGAGCACTATTGTCTCAAGAAAATAATGAAGGCAAAGAAAACTCTCTTTACTATCTGAGCATAATGATGACACCAAACGAGCTGAAGTATTCTCCAATCAAAAAGTTATGTTTGGCATTGGCTTTCTTAATCCAAAAGATGAAACACTACTTTCAAGCCCATGTTGTTCGTCTTGTGTCTAGGGTGAATCCCATCAAGTTTTTAATGTCGAAACCAGTCCTTAGTGACCGACTTACAAGATGGTACCTTCAATTTCAATAGTTTGACATTGTGTACGTTCCCCAAAAAGCCGTAAAGGGACAAACATTGGCTGACTTCTTAGCAGACCACCCAATACCTGATGATTGGGAATTGAGTGATAAACTTCCTGATGAAGATGCAATGGTCATTGAAGTTAGACCCCCATGGAAGATGTACTTTGATGGTGCCGCACATCGAGATGGAGCTGGTGTCGATGTGGTGTTCGTCACTCCACAAGAAGAGGTCATCACCTACTCTTTTACCCTAATAAATCATTACTCTAATAATATTGTTGAATATCAAGATTTAATACTTGGACTTGAGATGGCAGTTGACATGAAACAACTGCAATT
Organism: Capsicum pubescens; assembly: GCA_030864215.1. Taxonomy (NCBI): domain Eukaryota; kingdom Viridiplantae; phylum Streptophyta; class Magnoliopsida; order Solanales; family Solanaceae; genus Capsicum; species Capsicum pubescens. The sequence continues at coordinate 220,690,540 of CM061540.1, read as the reverse complement.
ACAAGTTTTTGGTGACTCCCAATTGGTGATCAAGCAACTTTTGGGAAGCTATGAAGTCAGAAAGCTTAAGCTGCGACCATATCATGATTAAGCACAGAAGTTGATGGGGTGGCTTGGAGGATTAACCCTACGACATGTGCCAAGGAGAGAAAATAAACAAGTTGATGCCCTAGCTGCTTTGGCCTCAACCCTGACTCTTCCAAATCAGACCCAAGTTACTGTCCGCCAAGAATGGGTAGTACCGTCGTCACTGTCCGCTAAAAATGGGTAGTAGCGCCATCAGATGAGGATTTAGAAAACAAGGTTGAATACCTCGCTGTTGTGTCCGAAGCTGTAAAGGAGGATTGGCGACAACGTATTCTTGACTACTTATGTTATGGGATACTTCCAGAAGATCCAAGGAGAAGGACTAACATCCGTCGTCGTGCACCTCGCTTCCTTTACTACAAAGACACACTGTACCGAAGATCATTTGAAGGAGTACTCTTACGGTGTTTGGGAGAGTAAGAATCAATTCAAGCTTTTCAAGAAGCACACTTAGGAGTTTGTGGATCGCATCAGGCTGGACCAAAGCTCCATTTTCACATTAAAAGGATGGGATATTATTGGCCAACGATGGTGAAAGATTTTTTGGACTATGCTAGAAGATGCAAAGCTTTCCAATTCCATGCAAACTTCATACATCAACCTCCAGAGGTACTACATCCAAGTGTAGCGTCTTGGTCGTTCAATGCTTAGGGAATGGATGTTGTTGGTCCACTACCAAAATCTTCTGGTGGACACTTATACATCTTGGCCGCGACAGATTACTTCTCAAAGTGAGCCGAAGTTATTACTCTCAAGGAAGTAAAGAAACAAAATGTTGCAAATTTTATCCGAGTGAATATCATCTATCGCTTTGGAATTCCTCAGTACATAATAACTGACAATGGAAATCCATTTGATAAAAAATTGATGAACAAAATCTGTGATCTCTTTGGCTTCAAGCAGCGCAAGTCTTCTATGTACCATGGTGCCACCAATGGTCTAGCTGAAGCCTTCAATAAAACTTTGTGCAATTTATTGAAGAAAGTTGTCTCCAAATCCAAACAAGACTGGTATGAGCGAATGGAAGAAGCTTTATGGGCGTATAGGACAACTTATCGTACACCGACGCAACCAAACCCATACTCACTTACTTTTGGAGTTGAAGTAGTCCTACCACTTGAGCGCCAAATACCTTCTTTGAGACTGGCTTTTCAAGAAGGGCTCACTAGTGAAGAAAATGCTAAGTTGCGTCTTGCGGAGTTAGAAGCTCTTGATGAAAAGAGGTTAGAGGCTCAACAAAATCTTGAATGTTACCAAGCCCGTCTATATCGTTCCTTCAACAAAAGAGTTTGCTTGAGGTGCTTCCAAGTTAGACATCAAGTCCTTGCAGTAAGGAGACCCATTATCACTTCTCGTAAGTCTGGGGGCAAATTCAGCCCGAAGTGGTATGGACCATATGTCGTACAAGAGGCATATTCAAGCGGTGCTTACAATCTTGTCAATGCAGATGGCGTGAGGGTTGTCCCCATTAACGCTAAATTTTTGAAGAAGTACTATCCTTGAAGGAAGATGTACACTTCTTAAGGCACGAGTATAAACTGTATGTACACTCCTTAAGGCATGAGTATAAACTGCATGTACACTTCTTAAAGCATGAGTATAAAATGCATGTCCACTCCTGGACCGCAAGAGTATAAATTATGTACGGCTTAAAAAATAAAAAATAAAAGTCCGCTAGTTTGAAAACCTCGAAAGAGGTGGCCTAGGCAAAAGTTAGGAAACAAAAAAAAACCCTCACCCAGAACTACGTTGTGACTTGATCCTCTTCATTGAGGTACGTAGGCGCTTGGAATCTCATTTCGAGTTCAGTTGCATGAGTGTAAAAAAAAATATGTTCCTACAGTGTTTGTCATATGAATGCCAACTATGAAACTATTCTAATTAAATTTTGGACTTACTCTAAATATCGGTTACTCAATGGAGGCACCCCGTAAAAAAAAAGAGTTCCTTCAATGGGATTTAGAGTGCCAAAGTTCTCCAAGCCTACAACTAGAAGGATCTCAAAATTTTCATGCCTTAAGGTGGACAAGATTTGTTCTTTTGCATCTTAAGCGGGCCTCTAACGAGTTTATCCTTAAATGATATTGAAATTTTCATGCCTTAAGGTGGACAAGATTTGTCCCTTTGCACCTTAAGCTAACCTCTCACGGGCTTATCCTTAAAAGTATATCAAAATTTCCATGCCTTAAGGTGGACAAGATTTGTCCCTTTGCACCTTAAGTTGGCCTCTAACGGGTTTATCCTTAAAAGGATATTGAAATTTCTGTGCCTTAAGGTGGACAAAAATTATCCCTTTGCACCTTAAGCTGGCCTCTCACGGGTTTATCTTTAAAGGATATCGAAATTTTCATGCCTTAAGGTGTACACAATTTATCCCCTTGCACCTTAAGCTAACCTCCAACGGGTTTATCCTTAAAAGAATCTCAAAATTTTCATGCCTTAAGGTGGACAAAATTTGTCCCTTTGCACCTTAAGCTGGCCTCTAACGGGTTTATCCTTAAAAGGATCTCAAAATTTCCATGCCTTAAGGTGGACAAAATTTGTCCCTTTGCACCTTAAGCTGGCCTCTAACAGGTTTATCTTTAAAGGATATCGAAATTTTCATGTCTTAAGGTGGACAAAATTTATTCCTTTACACCTTAAGCTAGCCTCTAACAGGTTTATCCTTAAAAGGATCTCAAAATTTCCATGCCTTAAGGTGGACAAAATGTGTCCCTTTGCACCTTAAGCTGGCCTCTCGCATATTTATCCTTAAAAGGATATCAAAATTTTCATGCCTTAAGGTGGACAAGATTTTTCCCTTTGCACCTTAAGTTGAACATTGAAAAGGGCCCATACTTAAAGAAAATCACGGCACCATCTTCAAGTAAAATTGGTCAAACTTAAGGTGACGAAGGCAAAGTTAAACTCTCGCACCTTAAGCCGATGTCCACTATCTTCAAGTAAAATTGGTCTGACTTAAGGTGATGGAGGCGAAGTTAAACTCTCGCACCTTAAGCCGATGTCCACCGTCTTCAAGTAAAATTGGCCGGACTTAAGGTGATGAAGGCGAAGTTAAACTCTCGTACCATAAGTCGATGTCCACCGTCTTCAAGTAAAATTGGTTGGACTTAAAGTTACGGAGGCGAAGTTAAACTCTAACACCTTAAGCCGATGTCCACCATCTTCAAGTAAAATTGGTCGGACTTAAGGTGACGGAGGCGAAGTTGAACTCTCGCACCTTAAGCCGATGTCCACCGTCTTCAAGTAAAATTGGTCAGACTTAAGGTGACGGTGGAAAAGTTAAACTCTCGCACCTTAAGCCGATGTCCACCATCTTCAAGTAAAATTGGCCGGACTTAAAGTGACAGAGGCGAAGTTAAACTCTAGCACCTTAAGCCGATGTCCACCATCTTCAAATAAAATTGGTCGGACTTAAAGTGACGGAGGCGAAGTTAAACTCTCGCACCTTAAGTCGATGTCCACCGTCTTCAAGTAAAATTGGTCGGACTTAAGGTGACGGAGGCAAAGTTAAACTCTCGCACCCTAAGTCGATTGTTGCATATTGTTATCTGTTTCAATTATCCAAAAAAAAAAAAGGAAACAAAAAAGAAAGCAAAAACACAAATAGAAAGGATGTTACCTATCAAAGCATTGTGATCTTAAAAGTTGTATATCACCAACTTGGATTGAGACAAGATGCCTTGATGAGAATAAATCCCTCAAAATCTAGTTTGAGGCAATCAAAATGCCCTTTGGTGGTGATGGTCCCACATTAAGAAATAAATTATTTGGTGAGGCAATGCAAATCTAGAATCCTCTGTCGGACAACATATAAGATCGACTTCAAAAAATCATCTAGAATAATAAAAAAAGTGTTAAAATCTAAATTTTGGATATGTTATACATGTATGTTTCCGGCATCTATAGGATCAAGGGGATCATAATTTTGGTACTCTCACATTGAGATATAATTTTTTGGTGATGTCGCGTAAATCTGAAATTGTTGATACATTAAAACTCAATGTTGATTTCGGGATAACACTTGAAAATATCTCGATTGTATTAAATTATGAATTTTGGATATGTTATAGATCTTTGTGTCTAGTTTCAAAAGAATCAAGCGGCTTGTGATTTCATCCTTCCTACTTCATGATATGAAAGTTTTAGTAAAGACGCGCAGATCTGAAATTTTCAGCATGATAAAATTCAGGGCTAACTTCAAAAAATTATCGAGAATTATATTGAAGGAATTTAAATCTAAATTTGGATATGTTATAGATCTCGAAGTCTAGTTTCTGTAATATCAAACGGTTCATAATTTTGATATTCCTACAATTAGATATGAACTTTCTACCACTAACATGCTATGCTGGAAAAAAATGACGAAGATAAGAAAAAAGTAGGAGGGAAAGAAATTAGCTCAATATTGTTGATGGCTTGAAAACACCAAAATTGATATTGAAAAAGTGGGGAAACTACCTCCTTTTATAGAGTTATAGGATGGATGTTTTCTTCTCCAAATATAAATTCAAATTGGAATAACTTTCATCTCCAAATTCAAATTGGAGATTGTTTCTTTCTCCAATATAAATTCAGATTGGGATAGCTTCTATCTCCAAATTCAAATTGGAGATTGTTTCCTTGTGCCATACAAATTCAAATTGGAGGTTATTTTCTTCTCCCATACAAATTCAAATTGGAGGTTGATTTCCTTCTTCCATACAAATTCAAATTGGTGGTTGTTTCCTTCTCCCATTCAAAGTCAAATTGGAAGTTGTTTTCTTCTCCAATCTAAGTTTAAATCGGAAGAATTTTATTCCTGGTTAAATAAGGCAATGAAAAAGTCTTCCAAAATTGTTTGAAATTGGATATCATGCCTCACCAATGGGTCTTAAGTATAGAGATTCGTGAAAAAAATAAGAGAGCTTTGAGAGCCAATGTCAATATGGTTCGGCTTTAAAATTTTTGAATGAGGTGTTCTTATGTATAGAAAATCGTTGAAGCACAAAGGAAACATGTTTAAATAATCATACTTCAAGACTAGTCTCTAAAATATTAAATGTCTCAACAAGTCTTGAAGTAGGGGCATTTATGGGCGATGCAATTTTATTAAATTTAAATCCGTACAAAATTCGAATTATATTAAATTCAAAATATATTAGTCCCAGATAAATATTGCGGATTAATATAATTGAATTAATTATTTAAGTCCAAATAAGTATGGATTTAAATAAGGCCTAATATTTATTGGGTTAGTCCATTAATTTGGGCTACAAATGATGAGCTCACTTTACTAAGCTCAAGATATTGTCATATTCTAAAGGCCCAAATAAGCGCCACGTGTCAAATGACATGGCATGACAAGTCAAGTGAAAGAGCTAATAGGACCGTGCCACATGTCAAACTGATACAGCAGGCCCATGAAATAAAAGCCCATAAAAGGCGCCACATCACTTAAATCTGATTGGTCAAAGGAAGTCCATGTTCATCATGACTCTTCCTTTCCTACAACTATAAATAAGGGTCTCATAATTTAGAAAAGGGACCTTCCCCCAGAACTCTAACAAGTAGCAAGAGAAAGCTCGTGGATCAAACGCCACAATTTCTCTAAAAAGCTCAAACATTCAAATCAAGTTCATCAAGATTCAAGATCAAGACCGCAATATTCAAGAACAAGCTCAAAAGCCCTTGAATTCAAGCACAAGTCAAGATCAAGACCCTCAAATCAACAAATCAAGTTCAAATTCAAGATCAAGCTTTAAGCCCTTGAATGTCTATTTGAAAAGGCGAATCTGAGGATTCAGAGAGATCGTAACACTCACATATTGAAATCAATAAATTGATTGTTACAGTATATTTTCTTGTCTCGAATTATTTATTTTCCCGACTCAAAATTTTATTGTCCAACAGTTAGATGTCACAAGAAGTGACATGTTATTTTCTAACCTAAGAAGTGAATAGAATCATAAATGGAGTTTTATATGTTGGATTGACAAAAGATACTTATATATCTAGGGGTTAAAATATAATTATAATAATTCTTAACGGGTTAACGGTTTACCCGATAAAAAAATTGAGTTATCCGTCTCCGCACCAATAAGTCATTAATTATAAAATTTTGATCTGTTCTCCAACCATTAATCCGATAACTCATTACCAATTAGCCAATAAACTAATTTTATGATTGGGTTAACGGTTACGGTTCGATTTTGAACAGCCCTATCGGAAAGAATTTCTAACTGCAAAATAGTTGTAGTACTAAGGCCTCTCCACTCTTTAAAATTATCTTCTGAGGAAAAAATAAATGAACTGCAATGTCTCTATTTTCCCTTGTCTGCGCAAGCATTTTGTTAGTGTTCAAAGACTAATTAAAATGAAATTAAATTCTAATATTTTCATCTTCTGAACTATGGAGAAACACATTAGAGAGTAAGAATAAGCAGGGGCGGATCTATAGTAGCAGATGCGGGTTCTCGAAAACCCCACCCATTGCTGTAGATCCCGTAATCTACAATATATATATTAAAAGTGTGAAAATCTTTATAAAAGTGATTTTAACTTCTTGTTCTTGATTAAAAGACTCTAAAATAAACACATGCTTCTTTTCACTTTTTTCTTATTATTAATTAAATTTAAAATATTTAAAATTAAAGTCTTAAAATTTGGGTTATTAAATTTTTCCTTAATTGAACAAATAATAAAATGCATCAATTATTTTTTTATAATAATAATAGTTACACGTACACTACCATACTATATTGGGATTTGGACTCTAAACCCTAAAACGTAATACTCCTATATGCTCCCTCTGTTTGGTTTTACTCGATACATTTTAACTTGGCACACATTAAAAATAATATTTAATAACATAATTATTTTATCATACTACTTTTCTATTAAATGATGTTTACATTATGTTTTGAAATTAATTTGAAGAAAAAACAATTAATACTAAGGATAAAATAGGAAAAATGAAGTTATCTTTTTTTTTTTTATATGTCAAAAATAATAAATAAAAGTAGAAATTCAATTAGAAACTAGTGATAAGTAAAAGCGAACGAATGGTGTGTGTTCTATTTAATCTTTTTGAGGAACAATTAATATTTTAGAGAAAAATTTCATTCAGACCTTACATGCAAGCAAATAGATTTGTTCTACTTCATTGGCATTGTTGCGGCTCCCTGTTATTTAGGACTGTGCAAAAACCCAACCGACCAATAAATCGAACCGATAAAAATGTTATTGGGTTATCGGGTTAACAGTTTTTTATTGGTTTTATAAAAAAGTTTATTGGGTAAACGGTTCGATATCGGTGTTAGCTTATTGGGTTATCGGTGGATACACTAAGTTATAGTTTTATCTCTATTTATGTTATATATTTAAATCTCTCTCCCTCTCTCTCTTTATCTATCTATCTATCTATCTATCTATCTATCTATCTATCTATCTATCTATCTCTCTCTCTATATATATATGTGTATGTATATAGATTATATGCACTACTAAGTCATAATTCAGTAATTCACAAAGTATTAACCTATTAGGGCAATAAAGGCACAATATAAAATTCAGCTATTATCGTAATAAAAAGCTTGAAGCATTTATAGCTTCCAACAATTAGGATTCAATTTTTTTCCTAACTAACATTCAGTTCAAGTTTGAAGATTCTTGTAAACTAAAATGCATTGCGCAGGTTTTGGCGGTAATTAAGATTTCATCTTTTTATGTTAGTTGTTACTATTTCTATTTTATAAGTATTTTCTTATTGGTTAAACCGAAAATCGAACCGTTAAGGACCAAAAATCGATAAACCGAAACCGATAAGAAAATATCTTATTGGTTGGTTATTGATTTTACATATTTAAAAACCAAAAATCGATAAATCGAACCAATAACACGTAAAATCGAACCGAATCGACTGATGCACACCCCTACTGTTATTTTATTATTTATTGTTATTTTATAGAATTTGTTGCTCTTATATACAATATTTTAGTGATTAATGTGATATATACACGTGTTATTACTCTAACTAGTTTATGAAAACGTATTGTGCACGTTTGTCCCTTATTATTATTATTATTATTATTATAAAGCTTATATATATTTAAAAAGTTGACTTACAAAATAGGAAATGCTAAAATTAACAATATCAATTTTACCGTTTACATTTTACATTACAACCTAGTGAATATAACGCAAGAAAAGTACTTAGAGTTTAATCGTGAGGAAGAATGTCCTTCGACTATTTTTCCCCTTGGTTCAACTTTCAACCTTCAACCTATGATTTTATGAAGCTCTTCGGATTAATTAAAAGAAACCACAATTCAAACCAAATAAAATAATTCAATGATAATCACCAAATTGCTAAAACTCAAGATTAAGAGTGCGCGTTCGATTCGTCAATTCGATTTTATTAGGGCTTGTTCCATTCACCGATTTTTAATTTTGTAGAAATGTGCATCGAACACCGGACAGAACTAATTCGATTTGGTTCGATTTGGTTCGATTTGGTGTGATATTTCTGGATTGGTTTTTCTGATACAAGTAAGAAACAAACTGAGAGCAAAATTATCGTAATATTTGAATGAAACAAATGAATTCAGAAGTGCCATTATGGTAAGATTCAATGACTCACTATCTAAATCAAACGAACATATTAACTCATTTTTGTTAGCATTAGAAATCAACCACTATAATGGACCTTTCCATAAATGTCCACCCATATGACTACCATCCAAAACGAAACATGATACGTCCTTCACGACTTATCGCATACCCTTTAGTTTCCCAATGGTGTAGACTTGAGCTTCCGACTTGTAATAACGAAGACCATTAGTATCACCAAGAATTTCCTCTCTATAAGCTCTAACTACTTTATCTTCGAACCTAATAAGATGGAAACCAAAGCCATAAATTTCTAAATTGGGCCACTTTCTTATCACCTGTGCCTAAGGAAAGATGATATATTCCCCTGGTTCTTGGATTGAGGAAATAAGTAGTGTTAAGGATGGTACATAGTTCTTGATTTTCCATTGTATTGACGTGAGTAGAACTATTAAAACTATTCGAAATCAAGATCTTCTTGGATTAAGGATATAAGTAGTGTTAAGGATGGTACATAGTTCATGAATGAACAAACAAAGTTTTTATTCTCGTGCATACAAAACAGGGCCAGAATAATAATTCCTCTTGAAGTATGGAACAATGCATTGAAGAATCTTTTCTCCTAAATCATTGACATTATCATGATTTCATGTTAAGTATTTTGGAATAATCCTAAACCTAATTTTTTTCGTTGTAACCTACGGTAGAACTCCTAAGTGTAAAATAGTCTAAATCAAAGACACAACATTAGTATAATATTTATGATATAAAGAATTCTAAACTTAACTACTCAAAACTCGAAACCAAATTAAACACACAATATTAATATATTATTTATGCCATAGAATAATAAACATAAACAAATCGTGGAAAGCTATATTTTACTTCTTAAATAATTTTATTTTCTCTTATCAGTTTAGAAATCTTTAATTTAAATATTATAAAATAAAAGTTATATACAGTGACTTAAAATTCTATATTTTGTACCGCTGATGGCAACTATTGGTGTTTCCTTTTATCTTTAGAGTACATATATTTTATATCCGTGATGACAACTGTTGGTGTTTCCTTTTATCTTTAGAGTACATATTACCAATATTACTTCTAGAAAAAGATCCTATGAATAATTTTTTTTGTTTCTTATAATATATTTTAGAAGTCCTTCTTCATACATACAAGGAAAAGCAAATCTACCCGCATTAATTCTCTATATTATCTAATTAGATAATAAATTTGATAAAAAGTAGTAATGACAATATTTTTCTATTTGAGAGACTTTTAATGAAAGTTAAAAAATTTAAATAACATTTATGTGGACCTTCACACTTTTAATAAAATTAATTTAACCGCACGTGCCTCGCACATGTAAGTTTGATTATTTAAAATTAAATAATTTTGTCTTTTGCGAAGATTTTTAATAAAGTGTAAAAAATTTAATTCACTTTTCAAAGATTCTTCACACTTTAATATAACAATGTAAACACAAACACATATTTTAGCATAAGCACATACATATTTTACCACTAGAAGTTTCAAGTGGTTGATGGATCATCACTTTTGCATTTATCATGTAGTACCTCTTTTCGTTGCTGGCAAAGACGAAGAGTTATTTTTTTCTATATTTAAAATATTTCCTAGTTTTTAAAGTCAAGTCTTTACAAAATCATTGATTACATTCTTTTTATGTACTTAAAACTTTTAAAAATTTGATACTTCTTAAATTTTTCTTATTCTAACGTTTTTATATTTATTTCTAGATTTTTAAAATCTTCTTAAAATCAAAATTAGTTGATTTAGAATTCTTAAACTAAAGAAAAAAATATTGATTGTCATTAGTTTTGATGACTTCTAATAAAAAAAGTTTTTACCATAAATATATTTAATTAATTTTGAACTCTTATATATTAGGAAAAAATAGTAAAAAGATGATTTTATCTAAAACAAGACGTTTAATGATGGACAAAAAGTTCAAACAATATTTTTAAGCTCCTCAACATTTTTAATATATAATAGATTATAGATATAGATTATAGATTATAGATACAGATCTCGATATAAATAATATTATAAATATAAATTAAAAATTATGTTTTAATTTTAAAGTATAATATTTAATCTTATATTTATGGTCTAATGCTTATATATTAATTTGTAGGTATTCAACTATTGCCACGTGCATAAAGTATCAGTTTAACATAATTTAAATTTCTTAATTACATGAATTTTCTTGTATGTCATAATTTAGAAAAATAACTATTATTATACATAGAATTGTAGGTTATACACATTAGGCTATTTCTTTGTTAAAACCTTGGTAAGTTTTCTTCTTGAGACGAAGGTTGTTATTTAATTTTCTTTTTGCTTTAATTTTGTGGTGCATATGACTAAAAATATTTTTAGTTTATTACACACTGCATCTGGTGCAGTTTTTATTGTTGCAGGTTGGATAGAGTGGAAATTCTTCTTCTATCAACTTTGTGTAGCTTTTGATGTCTCAATCTCTAGCTAATGTGTTTATTTTAATATCTTTTTCGTCACTCGATTATCGTATTATTTTATAGTAGTAATCAAAAGTAAAATAAAATAAATAATATGAAATAAATGGTACATGTCATATCACCAATCAACTTAACTTTGTTATAATTTATTTAATATCAAGTAATCTTTGCTTAATAAATAATTGAATTTTATAGGGTAAAAATTTCTTAATCGATTATTTTCTTAATATTTATTTTGAAATTAACTAAAATCAATAATAATAAATTTTATTTTAAATAATTAAATACTCACGTGCGAGTCATATGCGTTTAAACTAGTTATATTGAAAAATATAACCAGTCAATAACTATTTGTTGGTGGGAGCCCCTTAACAAACCCTTGAAACTGCTCAGATGCAGTAGATCGCGAGTTCAAATATGGTGGAAGACACATTTCATTGTTAATTCAAACTAACTTCAATATTAATACTGCACTTTCTTTTCTCTCTCTTTTCAAATCAAATATAAAACCAAAAAGGTGAGAAATAAGAAAGCCTAAGGTTAAAAACTTTACTTTTGTTCTTCTTTCTCTTTCTGTCAACCAGCCGGCGTCATGCGCATTCAGGTTCTTTTCCACGTTCTCTTTTTTTTTTTGTTTGTTTAATTTCTCTCATAGTTAAAAGGAAAAGTCAATTTGAAAATTTTAAAAATCAAAATAGGTACTCCCTCCGTTTTTTTAAAAAAAAGAACTATTTTTCTTTTTATTCCGTTTAAAAAAGTGTAACGCCCCGAATCTGGTACCCGAAACGTCACACGGTGCTCATACCTCGAAGGACCACAAGCTAATCCATGACTGATATCTGTCACTATAACGCCTCAAAAATGGGTCCCGAGACGTCACACAGTGTTTAGGGTCACAAGTGATCCCAAACTAATCCTTCTACTGGCATCCTTATAAACAACTGAATAAAATACATAAATCTGAATAAAATCAGCGAAAACATAAAACTTTTCTGAACTGGATCAATACAAATTTGAATTTACAAGATTATAACTCTGCTGTTACAAACAAAACTGAAATTAAATACATTAACACTACTGACTGTCTATGAAGCCTCTACTAGTACTGACTATAGGTAGCCGGGTCATGACTCCCAACTATCCCAACTCAATACGACTGAATAAAGAAATTATAATACTTCTCGAACTGCATAACTAACTCATGCCCTTGAATTAAAAGGACTCATCACCTGCTGACTGGAAGCTGCGAACTGACTGAATATGGTATATGCGCTATAACTTGTACCTACATTATGAGACAATATAACACAAGACATATATGTGGATCAGTACTTTGAGGATGTACTGAGTATATGGGGTGTATGCAATAGTTAAACAATATCATCACTCTCTATAGAAATCATGCATGCTGATATAAATGATTCACATTGCTTGAATAAATCTGAAATATAAATCTCCTAAATCATGAAACATATAGTGTAAATCTCGTGAGTCATTATACTTAGTTTCTAAAATATGTATTCTCCTCTTATTCTCAAAACTTGCAAACTGAAGAGATCTCGAAACAATAACTCTCAAAACTCATGCTTTTATCCTGAGGAGAATAGGCGACTTTTTTTGAAACTTGAGGACTTAAAAGACGTGAGATTATGGAATTTTGGGACTTTAGAACTTTGTGACTTTGGGATTGGGAGTTTCTTCTAACCGACATAAACCATGTGAGCTGACATGGAGTCCAACGTCTTATCTACTTTGGAGAGAGTTGTTCTACCCTTGCCATCGGAATAGAACCTTAACTTTAGTGACACTATCTCGGCTTCGGGCCCATAAATCTCCATCCTACGATGGCACGTAGTTCTGGGGTATGGGACCTTGAAATCATACCCAAATCGGTGCTAAATACTACTCCCATACTTAGGCTCAGAACTTTTAGGAAGCCCCACCTTAAAATAGCATAAGAGTTTATAATAAAAACCAATTACGCTTCTCTTTGCTATAAATCATGAACTATATGAATAATGTGGATTCCTTATCTTAGCTTAGGATCAAAAGTTCAAATCTTGCTTATCAAAGCATGCTAAAAATATAAGCTTCTTGAAATATCAAAACTCAATCTTAGGGGTTAAAGCTCATGCTTCAAACTCATGTCAAAACATCTCAAAATTCATGCTTGATAACATAAACATTCGTAAATCATATTAACATCTGAAAATTTCAGTAATGCTCATGAAAATATAAACAAACTCATGAAATTTATCTTCAACAGCTCTCAAAAACTCAAAATCTTGTAAATAGTGATAATGGGTATGAATCCCAATTTAGAACTCATATATAAACATTTAAAATCATAGAAAAATATCCAACTCAATATGCTTCTTGAAAATACTTCAACACCATCAAAATAATAAGATCAAGAATCTCAATATCATACTTAAACTCACTTTCGAAAATCTAAAAAATTACGTTACGCGCATAAATACATGAAAATAGTCATCCAATTCAATATTCAATCACTTGTAAACTCATAATCTTCAAACAATATAAATTGGGTATAAACTCTAACTTCAATTTCATGGAAAATCACATAAAATTCAGTAGTTTATAAGTTAAAACAAGTTTTGGGCACAAGGACGAAAGGATTGTCCTTGTTGAAACCCCACATACCTTAATTGATGATCTTGGATGAGAAAGTTTGAATCTTGAATTTCCGAGGATGAATTGAATGTAAAATGTTGAACTTTTGAATCTCTAATGGTGTTCTTGAAACTTCTTCTTGAGATTCTTAGATTATTGAACCATATTCATGGTTTTTCTTGAAGGTATTGTAATGAAAGCTTGAATTTCTTGAATGAGGATTAGGGTTTGTTCTTAAGGGAGGCTTGGAGAGAAATTATGAGTAAAGGGGAAAATAACGCTCCCTAAGGCTTTAATTATCTGTTATGGACGAGCTTGGGTGAAGTAAAGGACCTTTTTTCCCTTAAAAATGCAAAAACAGAACCTGGAAATTGGGTGCGTGCGATAGGGTGTGCGTCGCACGCTAATTGCGCGATGCTACTGCCTCTCTCACGAAAATGGCCATAACTTTTAGCTCGGGCATCGGATTTTGACGAAATTGGTATCGTTGGAAAGATAATTCAATTATCTAAAATTTGGTGGGTCTTGATCTGCAAAATTTAATGTATATAAAACGTTATACATGTTTGAAGTAGACTCTTGTAGAATCGAATATCGAATTTTGGACGAATCAAAGGATCTTAGCTCAACTTGGCTCTAAATGATTTCTATGAACATTGTTAACCTCTTGACCATTCCACACACTAGTATAAAGATCATGAAACTTATATTCACATGAGAATCACTTGGATAATAACTTATACACATAAGAACGACGGTTCATAGACTAGCCCGAAAATGCAGGGTATTACATTATCTCCCCTTGGGAAACATTCGTCCTCGAATATGGCTAATTAAGCTGAAACACTGAGGAATCTGAGGCTATAAGCTATCATGCACAACTAAAATAAATTGAATAGCTGAATCTCAAACATAATGAGCTACTGAACTAATCTGCAAGTGCATGAATTCTTATGAACATAGCTATATGGCTAAGATAGAAACAAGAGAGTCAACTTATAAGTGACCATTTCTTTACGATGTATCTGATCTCATGAGAAAAGATGAGAGGTTTTGTAACATGAAGAAAAATTGGGGTTTTACAATACCTTCCCCCTTGGGATCTTTCATCCCCGAATGATACTGATTTAGTTGAAAGACTAGAAAAAGACTGAGATGATACACAGGATACTTACAGACTGAATCATAATGGATTCTTACACCCAAATAGGGTATTTCCTCAACACTCTTCTAAGAAATTTCTAATGATATTAGGGAGTAAAGAACTTTGGACATGATCTGAATAAAATATCTGAATACGCAATTACAACATTGCTACCCCTTCGTGGCCTGGAACATAGACCCATAAATCATAAGCTAAGATAGAATTTCTAGGCCTTAAGAAATGCTACTTCTTACTTTTAAGCTTAGCAACACTTCTCAAATGCTTCCTCGACTATGCTATTCCCCTCAAATATCACACTCGCTTGATTCAACTTAAAGTTTTCATATGGCATTGATAAATCCGTCTACTAAAGTTTAAACTGAAATAGTTCTCTTTATCATGGTAAGGCCTAACTCGAAACAACAAGATGCTACACGTAACTCCACACCATAATACAAATCTGAGCCATGAATTTAACACTCCGAGCTCGATCATAACTACTCACTCTAGGATGATTTTTCCTCATCACTTTAACAAATAAATTCAACCTCTTACATACTGACATGACGTTCAAGCCTATCTTCATATCCACATTTACACCATTCAATTCCTCGGAAGACACACATAAGTTATTATCAACTAACCAAATCATACACAGAACTTTACCTCAATATTCTCCACTCATGGACTTACATAAAACAAACATACATTAATCTTTCCCAACATGACACAATTACTCATTTCCATCTATACAATCATTCATCATCACTATCTTAATCTAAGGAAAGGTCACTGAAAGGTTGGAATATTGGGATCCGAAACATGAAGGGATACTAAGCATAACTTAATACCTTACTGAGGCCTGAGGAATAGAGTATTCACGACATGGATTCATTAAAGAGATCTAATCTGAAGGTGTACATGTTGTTGATCATAAAGAGTATCGTTTGAGTACTGAAACTGAACTTACTGTAAAGCATGAGTACATGAGTCATGATCTGCATGGCCTGAGCTTAGAATCCATAATTTGATGGAATGTAATCTGTACTGCTGAGTGAACTGGACTGCTTGTTCTAGGAACTGAAAGTATACACGATTTTTTTTCTATAAGGTGCATAAATATGAACTGTAGTTTTGGAGCCGACATGTAAGGCATAATTAGATATCAAGATAACTGAAGATGCTGAAATCGGAGTGGGTTGAGCCTCATCCTCACTTCCTGATGTTCTATAACATCTGGCATCACTACTAAAAATCTAGAAGGATGACTTGATAACTCATTCTATCATCTCCCCCTTAGCTTTAAGCCACTATTATAAGTCTGTGAACCATTGTATAAGGTCTGATCTAAACTGAAATCACTTTACTCTAGAGTCTGGGATACAATCAATACACATAAAACTAAACTTACCTTGAAAGACGGTATCTTCATGTATAATACCCAATGCTAATACCTCCTAAGATTCGACTCTTAGATTTCTATAGCCCCAAAGTCATCATATAACAACTTAAACATTCACCAACTTAGATTCTAACACTAAACATGGATATCATCAACCTCTAATAAATCATACTTCTTCCATCATAGTCTATTAATATCACATCTCAAAACTTATATTTTTCCTCTAAACCATGAGGGTCAAAATCATACTTAAAAAGGCTCAAAACCTTTAATCATAATCACAACTCCTTAACTTAGCTATCAAGAACATTATTCATTATCTAACTAGTCTTTCTCCACCTAGAATCTCCACGGTACTACTAACTACACCACATGTAATGATCCTCGAAACTAATGCAGCCCCATAGCATCTTGGGTGTACTTCTACATCATACATACAACTTCAGACTTGATTACGAATCAAATAAACTTAAGCTCTTGTATACATTGTTCAAGCCTACTAGATCACTTCCATACAACTAACATTCACAACACATCAATCATTATACCCACCTTGATTTCCATTTTTTATTCAAACTTAGTGTCTAGTTCTAGCTATGATGAACCACAACTTCACATAATATTCTTACATGCCAAACATCTGAAAACACTAATCCGCTAAAACTTCATAACAATAATAATCGATCATAATCATATAGACTATCTTATTTACAATCCATCAACACATTCTCCTTCTACGCATCATTACTATTCACCCATCTATACACCTAACTTCATTCATAGCTCTATAAGTTTCAACTAAACTCCCCTTTTGTAACTTTAAGGAAGCCTAAATTAACAACACTCATCCACCAAATACCTTCATCAATAACCTATACTTTTCTTGCACAACAAACACCGTCAATAATTTTTTTCATACTTTAAGTAAATAACAATTCACCTTAACTAATAACTCCTCCTCTACCTTCTACTAAACTAACACATAAGGATATATCACTTTATTACTAACTCAATCTTATGCAAAAAGATTTGTCTATACATATATTCAATAAATCGCCCTTACCACTTTTCTTGTCACTACACCTCTAAACCCTCAGTTCCAACCAACACAAGAACAACAAGATGAACAACAAGTTGCTAGTGAATGGAAATAGGCCTCACACAGCTTCACTAGACTTTGATTTTATGTTTTGAACAAGAAAATGAGATGAATAACAAAGCAACTATGCTAGTGAATCGAAGGAGCCCCACACGGCTTTACTAGACTTTGATTTTGTGTTTTGAATAAGAAAATAAGATGAATAACAAAGCAACTATGCTTGTGAATCGAAAGAGCCACACACGACTTCACTAGACTTTTAGTTTGAACCACACAATACACAATAATAACAAGATTACAAGAGATAGAAACTTAACACACAATATTCGATAATCTAAGAATACACATCTTACTCTATCTTAACTGAATGACTCATAAGAATGAGCACATAACTTTAAACTTGAGGGACTTATAACACACTAGAAGGCTTTTCTCAAGCCGTTTTGTGAAACTTTTGAAACTTCTTGCTAGCAAGTCTGAGAGCATTATCAGTAGAGAAAATTAGAACTTGCCGATCATGTTACCTTAAGAACATTACATAAATAGAGAAGTATAGATTATCATTATGGATTCTGAGGAGGAATCTGAAAGCACATCTGACTTGGGCTTAGTGCACGATTTTTACAAATATGATAAAACACTTAAATCTTTGAAACTCAAAAGCACTGATGGGATACTTTCTAGCCTTCTTATAGCCCCTATAACTAAATGTGGAGAATTAAGCTTGAATATTTTTGGTACCTTGAAAATAAGGTAGATATGGCATGAATAGAGTAAGATGGGAATCTGCATAAGCTTCTTAAAGGACCTTTTTATGGCACGATCTGAGACTTGAAAGAATGGAGACATTTCCTAAATGTCTTGTAGACTCTCGAAGAAAAGTACAGACGTTTCCATATCGTTCTGCAAGACTCTAGTAGACACGGATTCATAGACCCCTTAGGACTCTTGAACTCTGTGCTCTGATACCAAGTTTGTAACACACCGAAAATAGGTCCCGAGATGTCACATGGTGCTTAGGGTCACAAGTGATCCCAAGCTAACCCTTCTACTGGCATACTTATAAATAACTGAATAAAATATATAAATCTAAACAAAATCAGCGAAAACATAAAACTTTTCTGAACTGGATCAATACAAATCTGAATTTATAAGATTACAACTCTTTTGTTACAAACAAAACTAAAATTAAATACATTAACACTACTGAATGTGTATGAAGCCTCTACTAGTACTAACTATAGGTAGCCGGGTCATGACTCCCAACTATCCCAACTCAATACGACTGAATAAAAAAATTATACTACTTCTCGAACTGCATAACTAAATCATTCCCTTGAATTAAAAGGACTCATCACAGCTGACTGAAAGCTGTAAACTGACTGAATATGGTATATGCGCTACCTATGGTATAAAACACCATAACGTAAAAGAAAAGTATACGTCATTACATGAGAATATGCTGGTACGCAAGTAAGGTAAGTTGAATGCAAAGGTTCATATGCATGAACAATACTGACTAACTGAGTAACATGAACGTGGGAATACATGCATGAACACATAACCGTAAATGAGTTCGTGACAACACTGATTACTGAGTCTGAATACTGATAACATGGATTTATGATAACTGATATAACTGATACCGAGCGACTGTATCTGACAGTCTAGGTTCTGATGGAACTATCTGAGTTCCATACTGAGCTGAGTGACTGTAGATGATAGTCCTGAATTCTGTAGAACTATCTAAGTTCTATTATTGAGACCTGAGACTAATATTGTGGGAAGTAGTCATTTAATTGGCATGCCCCTAATAAGATATTATCGCTGAGTTGGGGTCCAATCTATAACCTCAATTAGAAGGGTGTCAATACCGCAACACTGGTAAGGACAAGCTGTGAGTTACCCTTATCTGGCAGTGTCCCCAAAGGAGAACAGTGGGATCCTCATCTGGCAGTGTTGATCTACCTTATCAACCCTTATTTAAAAGGTTTAATATCTCAACATACGCTGGCTATGTAGTTCTGGAGCACAGGGATTGCTTCCAAGAATCACACCCTCAACTGACAGGTGAGTTGCCATCCTTGGGCTCACTCAGTGCTGAATCCTATTCCCATATGAATAGACACTGAACTGAATATACTGGACTGAACTGGACTGAGTTCACTAAATTTTGTGAACTAATAGAATGTTACTGAATTCTGTTAACTGACTGAGTTCATGAGATTACTGAGTTTTCCTTAGTCATGTAACTAACTGAATTCTACTGATCATGGCGTGACTGAGATTATTATAAAACTGACACAGGCTCTAGGCACACAGCTAAATTGTCGGATATAAATACCCCCAGGACTCGATGGCATAAAAATAATTCATGGCATAAGTTCGAAAGTACAACAATGACTACACATATATCCATAATTGATTGACTAAGACATTTCATCAAACACTTGATAGGCATTAACTTGTACATAAATGGGGATTTCATACTATCATACTATAATGGCACTTTTCCTTCACATAGGCATTTAGTCAAACATATGGGAAACATACTTTGGTTATACCATCATCAATGCATCTAATTATCATGGTTGCATAAATAAATTTTCAATTTGAAGGGTTCATCATTAATATTATGCAAATCATCACATACTAGGATCAACCATTGGAATATGTAATTTAAAACATGAATCAAAACCCCACAACAATATGGACATGAATTTCAATTGAACTAAATCATAAACATTCATAAATACACAATCTTGGATTTTTAAAAGAGATTCTTGAGCTTCATGGGTGACAGGGACCCATGAATCAACACTTGAAATACCTGGGTGGATGATTTCTTAAAGATTGGTGAAGGAAAGCTTGAATTCTTGCCTTGGGATTAGACACCTAGGGTTTCTTGTTCTTGGAGATTGATCTTTATGAGAAACCCTAATTTAGTGTTATGGATGAATAATAAAGTTATGAGCTCTGGTCTAGTATAATTAAGGGTCAAAATGGGTGGGAAAAAACCCAAATACCCTTTTAAAAATAGCTTAAAATCACTGATCAGAAGTGGCGATGGTTTGGGCAACGGTCCGTCGTTGGCTCGATGGTCCGTCGATCCATCCCATCGTACTTAGCCACAACCTGAACTTCCTGCCTCATCTGTGATGGTTTGGGTGATGGTCCATCTCTAGCTCGATAGTCCATTGATCCTAACCATCGCACTTGGCCTGAACCTGAACATCCTGCCTCGTCTCCGACTGTTTGGACGACGGTCTGTTGCTAGCTCGATGGACCGTCGGTCCTGACCATCACACTTGGACAGAAAATGGGTTCACTGCCATAGTCACGACGGCTTGGATGATGGTCCGTCGCTAGCTCGATGGTCCGCCATCCTGACCGTCTCTTCTGGGCAGTTCCGACAGTTTTCTGTAAAACGTCCATAACTTTTTACTCCGATACCGGATTTGGACGAAATTGGTATCGTTGGAAAGCTAATTCAATTTCCCATATGATAAAAAGTTGAAATTGGGGAAATTATATCTGATTTAAACATTTATCATTTAGGAAGTCATCACTAACTCTTCTGGATACTAGATTTGACTTAAATAAAGTTCAGGGTATTAGAAAAAGAATGACCCCTTTTCTTTTTTGGTAATACAATTTCAACTTTCCATATGATATGTTTAATACCACAAGATTAAATAACATTTTAATACATTTGACACAACTTTAATTTAACGTCACAAGATTCAAAAGTCTTCTTTATTTTCTTAAACTTTATGCCAAGTAAAAATAAGTTATTCTTTTTGAAATGGAGGGAGTATAATCTTATTGCCATGACCAACCTAAACATATGGAAAATAAAAAAACATTGTAATTCATTATTGTGTAGATCCCCACTCCATCACTCCCCCACCCCATTCCTATCCCATAAGACTATAATTGTTAATGTCCAATTAGTGAAACTGGATAACTTTTTTCAAACAATAAGTTTAACAGGCTTATAGAGGATGAATTATCTAAAAGTATATCTAATGAGACGATTATTTATTATTTTCAAATTATGACAAGTCGTTGAGTATAATATAATGATAATGTTTATTTTAGTATGTTATATTTAAGTGGGTTGTTACTTTTTTAAACAATCTCGAATGCAAATTCCGATTGTACCAGTAGATCTGGAATATCAATTTTAGGCTTGGTAGACCTGTGGTTCGAGTCCTAATGCACCCGAGCTCATTTCGACCTATTGGTCGGAAAGTTAGAAATAGAAATATGGGTGTGGGACTCATATTTGGCTGAAACGACCTCGGATACAAAATCAGACTTTGAAAGTAGATCTGATATATCAATTTTAGGATGATAACATATCTGGTGTGATTTTACGGCTTTTAAATCTCATTTTGACCCTCGGTTTGAAAAATTGTGATTTCGGATTTTGGGGGTCAACTTTTTGAAAATGATTTTTTTTTCAAAAAACTGACATCGCCATTGAGTCTGAAGCATCAAATTTAGTTTGTTTACATAGTTCGTTTGTGTATATCGGACTCCAAACGAATTTCGAACACCTCATCGAAGTCTGTCCGAAAGGGAATAAAGTTGTACAGATTTTTCTGAACTATTTAAAACAGTTTTGAGCTTATTTTGCTTATTTTTCATATTTTCTCTTGAGAGGTAAACTATAAAATAGTGTGAGATCTTAAAAGTGAAACTAGTGAAAACTCGGGAAGCTAGATTAATATCTATTTCTTGATTCTATTATGAATTTAAGATAAGAATTCACCATTTTCTTAGAAATTTCTTTATTAATGTCTCAAAACCTCAAAAATCTAAGGGCTTGATTTAAACCTTAATTTTACTCCTTTTTACTTAAATAATATTCTTATCTTAGAATTACTAGTTTTTCATCAATTTTACCTTCAAAACAACTCCGATTTTTTATTTTAATCCGGATTTCAAAGATTTTACCCAGTAAAGCTCAAAAATGACTTTTCTTCGATTTGAACCTCATTTTTTTTTACTTTATTTGACTTGGGTTTTCAGATTTAGGTTTCTAAAAATATGCGAAACACATTTTTGAAGTAAAATTTTAATTTTTTCCTTCTTTTTCGGAAACCCATTTCGGGGGTCCATTTTGACCCAAAACCAAAAATAGTCAATATGAATATCGTTAGACTCATATTGATGAGTAGATTTTTATTTTGATCGTGTGATGACATTTTGGGATTGTGAAGTGAAGATGAGCGCTTGGAAAATGATGTGAGGTTTTCCGGTTCGGCCTTGAGGTAGGCTTTTGTCTAATCTTCTCCGTAGAAGATGTGTGATATATATTGCATGTGAATATGAATGTTAGGCTTTATTATGCATAGAATGACTTGGTATTGAATATTGAAGTTTTGGGAATTAGATGAGGGTTTTGGACCCATAAGGTAGAATGCTTATGACCTTTTAGAATCCTATTGCCCTCTCTCAAGATTGGACTAATTTGTAGCATGAATATGATATGATGCTAGGTTTGGGATCTGGTTAAAGTGTTGAGATCATGGTTAGTATGATTAACCTTAGTTGGGCTAGTCTAGTGGTCTTGAAACCGTAATTTGGGTAGAGTTGACTTAAATGCTCATATTTTTAGATGAAGTTCCTATCTTAGGATTGGTTATGGCTTACTTGACATCTAAAAGTTAACTAGATATCTTAGCCTAGTTTGGGGGCATAGATTGCCTAAATATGGAAATTGAGGATTAGAAGCAGGTTCCTCCGATGCACTTAGGCCAAGACTTATATAAGCCCTTATGGACTTAGTTGTGGATGTTAGGCCTAGTTGAGACTAATGAACCTTATTTATGAGATTTGCATGGTGAATTAATAAATTGTGATGACTTTTCCCAAATTATGATTAATGGCCTATAAAGATGTTAATTCCTCTTAGATTCAATATTGGGACTTTAGAAATGCTATTTTCTCTTAGATACGATATATGACCCATAGAGATGATATTTCTCTTAGATATGATGATTGGCCTCTAGAGGTGATATTTCTTATAGTCATGATGTGTGACCTATTTCTATGAGGTATTCTATGTGAGAGATGATTATATGCTTATTGAGACCATACCTCATTTATGAGAGATGCCTCCTATATGGGAGATGATTAGAGATATGTTATGTCTTATAAATATGATTACAGATATGAGTTCCGGATATGTATATGGGCTGAAGGCTGTGATTATGTTATTGTGATTATTCTAAATGTATTATTGGACGAAAAACCATGTTAAGATATTGGTTGGATATCCGGGAAGTGTTTATCCTTGTAAAGGATGTAGTTACAGTTTATGAATTTATATGTATGTGCATATACACATCTCTCCGGTAAGGGATGGAGGAAGATGTGGTATGATGCTTATTGTTCCATTGATTGAATACTAGTGATGGTATGCATAGATTCAGTACATTCATGATTATTATATCAATAATTGATGTGATTGTATATACAATGCGATCTTATGACTGTTCTTCCTAATTAAGGGTTAAGCTACGTGGTAATTAGTTGCCTATTAGATGACTCTAGAACTTGATGGCTAGGAGTTTAATGAATTAGATAATGAACCTTGCTAAGTTGAATTATGGTACCTAGCGATAGTTGATGCATGACTAATGGTGTTGTCGAGTTTAGCATAGGTGAAGATTAGCTGTTATTAATGACAAAGTTTACGATGTCGTTTCATTATTAAATGAGGATTTGTGTATTAATAAGGTTAGATAATACAAGAGGTTAGTGATAAGAGATCATTAGTTAATAATGATTAACGAATATAGGTTGATAGGTGTTTGAATGATGATAACGGTCTTTTTCTAGATTATGACTAGTGAATTAGCGATGCAATAATAAGCACTGGTTAGTTAACAAAGGATAGAGAGAATATATTGATAAGCTAGTTATCATTATGGTGTCACATTTATGGTTATGAGTACTTTATTTATGTTATTCTTTTACGTTAATTGATGATGATATATTGATACTCGTCAAGGCCGGAGGAAACTATGATGATTATTGATACCCGATAAGGCCAGAGGATACTATGATGATATATTGATACCCGACAAAGCCAAAGGATACTATTGTGATACATTGATACCCGGCAAGGCCGGAGGATACTATGATGAGATATTGATACCCGGCAACGCTGGAGGTTGATTACGATGATGATATTCATGACGATGACAGTTATGATGTGTTGTGATATTGATTGTGTACCTTGCATTTATTCCTGCATATGCATCGCCTATCACTAGTATGCGCATATGTCTATCATTAGATATGGAACAGTTGTATAGATATGGGTAAAGAATATGCCTTGTGTTGTTGTATGTTGATTGAACCTTCCGAGTCTGGGACGGTGGGGGTATGCATATGCTCAGTGGTATTTGATTGTTCGGAGTAGCCGATTATTCACGCTGATATTGATATTGTTATTATCATTGTTATGATCATTACTATGGATAACTTATGATAGATTGGTCATTGATCTAGTATTGGGATTTAAGTATGTATTCAGCCTCTTTTATCTTATGATTGCATTATTATGCACGATTATATCATGTTTAGCCATGTGGATTAAAAATCCTAAGTATGATGGTATTAAATCCTGATAGTATTCTAAAGAGGTCTTAATATGAGAATATGATGATCTAGTTTATGATTTGAGATGGCCTCACGTCTATATGTATATATATATATATATATGTATAGATATCTAGCTATATGAAGCTATGGCATTATTGTAATACCCCAAAAAATCCAAACCAATATTAGAGACATGTACCAAACTCATGCATAGTACATAATGGTTCTTTTATAGTTTTAAGAGTAGGTTAGATGTATATTAAGTCTTCAAATAACTCCCAGCTATCAGACGAATCAAAACATTCCTCACCGATCAAATTCTTGAGAAAGATATTTCCATAGCCAGATTCAAACGAGCATATCTCTCATTATACTTAGAATTTTTGAGATCATGACCTATAAAAAGATAGATAATTGAATTATCTTTCCAACAATACAAATTTTGCCTAAATCTGGTATTGGAGCAAAGAGTTATTCCTATTTTACTCCATCATGTCAGGCTGGAAACTGTGTAACGGCATTTGTGGTAGCTTACCACATTTGTGACGCCCTACCACGAAGGTCGTCAGCCTTAGGCAGAATCCAGCTCCTGTGTGACGACATTAGTGGTAGCTTACCACATTTGTGATGCCCTTCCACGAAGATTGTCAGCCTTAGGCAGAATCCAGCTCCTGTGAGACGACATTCGTGGTAGCTTACCATATTTGTGATGCCCTACCACGAAGGTCGTCAGCCTTAGGCAGAATCCAACTCCTGTGTGACGACATTCGTGGTAGATTACCACATTTTGATGCCCTACCACAAAGGTCGTCAGCCTTAGGTAGAAACCAGCTCCTAAGTGACGCATTCGTCGTAGCTTACCACCTTTGTGACGCCCTACCATGAAGGACATCAGACTTAGGCAAAAACCATCAGTTCCAACTCCTATGTGATGACATTTTTGACGGCTTACCACACTTTTGATGCCTTGTCATAAATGTCGTCAGCTATGATTTTCAACAACTGGGAATTTATTTCATAAGGGTATTTTGGTCTTTTCCCTTCACTTCCCACGACTTATAACCCTCAAGGAACGTATTATCTTCCATTCTCTTTAGTTAAAACATATTTAAAATCCTCTCTTACACTTTCAACCACAAGATTAGGGTTTTCTCTCAAGATCAGCTCCTCAGGAACAAGAGCATTCTTTCCCGAAGGGGTTAAACCCTAGTCAAGAAAAATCAAGGGAAATCCTAAGGATTTCTCCAAGAACCTTCAGAAACATTAGATCTCTTTTAAGATCAAGCTTTAAGGTATGCGTAGTGTTCATCTATGGATTCAATTCGTTCATAGAGTTCAAGAACCATGCTTTTAAATGTTATTTTGTAAGCTTTTGTGGTGATATAAGCATGTACACGTTTATGATTGTTGTTCAAGTTTCAAGATGATATCTAAGGATGTTTTTCATGGAATATATATGATTGTTGGTTGAAAATCATGAACTTTGGGTGGGTTGAACTAGTGCAAGTATAAAATCCACCTATGCCTTAAAGAATGCATGTAAGGTGTTTGATAAAATGCCTAGGATGTTAGAAGTTCATATTTACATGATTTCATGATATCTAGATGATAAGTCCATGTTAAAGATACACTGCAATATGAATGCCCATGCTATTTATGTATTCTTATGGTGATGGCATGAAGTATGTATGATGATGGAAATATGAATTTTGTGTGCAAATTATATCCATGCTCTCCCTACCATGTTTGAGGTATTGATTACATACATGAAGTATACTATCCCCTACTTATGATATAGAGAATTGTGGACTCCAATCTTGTGATCAAGTTATGTCATGTGTGTCAGTTTTCTTCTATCGAGTCCTGGGGGAATTCGTACCTGAAAAACAAAGTTGTGTGCCTAGAGTTATGTCATGTTGTCACGATAATCTCAGTCAAGCTATAATCTATAGAACTCAGTCAGTCATGTGACTCAGGAATCCTCAGAAATCTCATGATCCCAGTTAACTCTCAGATAATAGTACTACTCCGTCAGTCAACGGAAGTCAGTTAATCTGTCCATGTACAGTCAATTGAATCATGTTTAGTCTCTTCAGATGGGAGTAGGAGTTTGCACCGAGTGAACCCAAGGATGGGAACTCACCTATATATGAGGGTGTGATTCTTAGCAGTCATCCTTACATTCCAGAACTATATAGCCAGCATAGGTTAAGACATCGCAGCCTGTTATATGAGGGTAGATGAGGTGGCTTAACCTGTTATATGAGGGTTCCCACCATTCTCACTATATTTACCTGTTATATGAGGGTTTCTCACATGTTGTCCTTACTAGTGGCACGGTATTAACACCCTTCTAGTCAGGACAGAGATTGGACCCCATCTTAGCTATAATGGCACATATAGGGCATGTTGATTAAATAACTACTTCCCACAGTTTCAGTATCAATCTCAGTAAAAAAACTCAGACAGTTCTTCAGATATCAGTATACCAGGACTTTTAGATACAGTCAAATTCAGTTATAGCATGGAACTCAGAGAGTTCAACCAGATTTAGGGCTGTCAGATACAGTCATCCATGTTATCAGAACTACGGTTCCAGCCATGTGTTAGCATACAGATTTAGCCATCACGTACTCACGATCTTAGTTACTATGTATGTATGTTTGTACTTTTATGTTCTTATCAGTCAGTTAGTAGTATTATTCATACACGTAAACCCTTGCATTAGCCTGCCTCACTCGTATACTCAGTCTCCAGTTGTACTGACGCATTTGCGCTATGGTGATTTCTTTTCATGTTACACCATAGGTTCAGAGGCACGAGTCCCAGACCAGCAGTAGCAGTCGCATTCAGCATACAGAGTTGCAATGAGTTCTCTTCATTCGAGGATGACATTATTTGATTTATTCATTTATTTCTTCAGTTCAATTTTACAAAGTTAGTTGGAGAAATATTCCTTCAACTCCTTATTTCATACAGTACTTAGAGGCTTTAGGATTTATGCTCAGATTTAGCTTTCAGATTCAGTTTTCAGTTGTTTTGGTTATTTTTTGCCCATATGGATGTTATATTATTTCAGTTGAACCTTATGTCCTATTGTGCATGTTTTCCGCATTATTATGTCATGAATTACATTCTGTAGGTACAGATATTAGTCATGGTTTAGCTTGTGGTCCCTCGGGGTCATAAGCACCGTGTAGTATTTTGGTTCAGAAAAATCAGGGCGTTACAAACTTGGTATCAGAGCCTAAGGTTCAATAGAGTCCTAGGAATTCTGAAAGCCGCATCTAGTAGATTCTTGTGCATGTGTGTGTTGCGTGCCACATTTATGTACAGGAGGCTATGCGATGTTTTAGGAATAGTTCCTTTTCTTTAGTATTCATGTCGTGCTAGTAAGCATAATTTCAAGTCAGTCTCTCAGTCTAATATGCTCTCCTCTTATTTTAGAAACATACCTCCAAAGAGAAAAATTTAGCCAGCTCCTCAGCTCGAAGATCCTTTGGGCGAACATGTTTCTTATGCGGAGTTCAGGACCACATTTATCGCTCTTGCTTAGTCTGTAGCTTCCTAGAATGAATGACCAGCAGTCGTTTTGGCCAACCCAGTGGACAATTCAGCAGCAGCTAGGATTTGGGATTTCACCCGAATGAACCCTCCATCCTTCTTTGGGTCTAAGCCAGACGAGGATCCTTAGGAATTCATTGACCAAGTCCAGAAGGTCATTGATATCATGGGAGTCACTTCTTCTCAGAGTGCCGAGTTAGCTACATACCAATTGCAGAATATCGCTCACACTTGGTACAAGCAATGGTTAGCAGAAAGTTTAGAGGATGTAGGTCCTGTTGAGTGGGAAGAATTTGTCACAGCTTTCTTAGACAGATTCTTTCCCCAAGAACTGAGAGAGGCCAAAGTTCTTGAGTTCATCAATCTCAGGCAGGGAAATATGATAGTTAGAGAGTATTCTGTTAGATTTTCTCAGCTAGCTAGATATGCCCCTCATGTGGTTGCAGACAATAGGGCTAAGATGAGCAAGTTCGTGTCAGGGGTGAATGATGGCCTGGTAAATAAGTGTAGGTCTGCGATGCTGAATAGTGATATAACTTTAGCCAGGCTCATGACCCACGCTCAACAGATAGAGGAGCAGAAGATTAAGACTAGGGAGAGGCAGAACAAGAGAGCAAGAGCAGGCAGTTTTAGTTTTGCTCAGTCCAGATCAAAGGGAGGAAATCGTTCGCAGTTTCATCCTAAGTCAGCAGTTCTAGCCCCTTTCTCCACTAGTGCCCCAGTGCCGAAGTTCAGGGAAGGCAACAGAGACAGAGCACCAGGCTCTAAATCTCATAGCAGTGTTAGCAGTGCCCGCACTTATCCTTAGTGTCAGACCTTCGGTAAGCACCATCAGGGTGTGTGTAGAGCGGGTCAAGGCATTTATTTTAGTTGTGGTAAGACAGGCCACAGAGTTAGGGACTGTCCTAATCCAGGTCCTCAGGGTCAGCAGAATCATTCCATAGCTCAGTCCGGTCGCTCGAACCTGCAGGGTGCCACTTCCAGTGCTACTAGTGGGCAACGCCCAAATAGACTCTATGTTTTTCAGACCTGACAGGATCAGGAAAATTCTCCTGATATCGTTACTGGTACGTTACAAATTTTCTATGTTCATGTTTATGCTTTGCTAGATCCAGGTGCATCCTTGTCTTTTGTCACTCCATACATAGCAGGCAATTTCGGAATTAGTCCCAAAATTTTAGCAGAGCCCTTTTCGGTCTCTACCCCAGTAGGTAAAACCATCATAGCTCAGCGGGTATATAGGAACTGCCCGATTATGATATTTTAGAAATCCACATCAACAGATTTAGTCGAGTTAGAGATGACTGATTTTGATGTCATTCTCGACATGGATTAGCTTCATTCCTTCTATGCCATAGTCGACTGCAGAAATAGGATAGTTTAGTTTTAGTTCCCAAATGATCCCATCCTAGAGTGAAAGGGTAGCACTTCATCTTTCAGGGGTCAGCTTGTTTCCTACCTTCGGGCAAGAAAAATGATTTCTAGGGGGTGTGTGTATCATCTCATACATGTTAAGGATTCTAGTTTTGAATCTCCAAATATCGAATCAGTCCCAGTGGTTAATGAATATTTAGACGTCTTCCCCAAAGATCTTCCAGGAATTCCTCCCGAAAGGGAAATAGACTTCGGCATAGACCTTCTCCCAGATACTCAGCCTATTTCTATTCCTCCATATAGAATGGCACTAGTAGAACTCAAGGAACTAAAAGATCAGTTAAAGGATATCTTAGATAAGGGATTCATCAGTCCCAGTGTATCCCCATGGGGTACGCCAGTCTTATTCGTGCGCAAGAAAGACGGTTCTCTCAGAATGTGTATTGATTATCGTCAGCTCAACAAAGTCACGGTCAGGAACAAGTATCCGCTGCCTAGGATAGACGACTTATTTGACCAACTACAGGGTGCCATTTATTTCTCCAAGATAGACCTCAGATCAGGCTATCATCAGCTCAGAGTTAGAGAATGTGACATTCCGAAGTCAGCTTTTCGTACTCCGTATGGTCACTTTGAATTTCTAGTCATGTCCTTTGGTCTTACCAATGCCCCTGCAACTTTCATGGACTTGATGAAACGGGTGTCTAAGAAGTACTTAGACATGTTCGTCATAGTATTCATAGATGATATTCTGGTCTATTCTCGTACACAGCATGATCATTCAGACCATCTTATAATTGTTCTTCAGACTCTCAGGGATCACCAGTTGTTCGCCAAGTTTAGTAAGTGAAAATTTTGGCTAAGATCAATAGAATTCCTTGTCCACATTGTTTCTAGTGATGGCATTAGAGTAGATCCTCAAAAAACCAAAGTGGTAAGAAACTGGCCTCGCCCTGTCTCTCCATCAGATATCAGGAATTTCTTAGGTTTTGATGGATATTACCAAGGGTTTTTCGAGGGATTTTCTTCTATTGCATCTCCTATGTCCAGATTTACTCAGAAGAAGGTCAAGTTTCAGTGGTTATAACCTTGCGAGAAGAGTTTTTAGGAGTTGAAGACTCAACTCACCTCAGCTCCAATTTTAGCACTTCCCGATAGTTCTGATGTATTCGTAGTATATTGTGATGCATCCAAAGTAGGTTTAGGTTGTGTACTAATGCAGCATAGTAGAGTCATAGCCTACTCCTCCAGACAGTTAAAGCCCCATGAGAAGAATTATCCTACTCATGACCTTGAGTTAGCAGCAGTTGTCTTTACCTTAAAGATTTGGAGGCATTATCTATACGGTGTTCATGTAGACGTCTTCTTAGATCATAAGATCCTTCAGTATGTCTTTTCCCAGAAAGATCTCAATCTTCGTCAGAGAAGGTGGTTAGATATCTTGAAGAATTATGACATGAGTGTCCTTTATCATCCTGGCAAGGCCAATGTAGTGGCCGACGCACTCAGTAGACTGTCCATGGGTAGTGTTTCCCATGTTGAGGATAGTAAAAAGAAATTAGCTCAGGAGATCCATCAGCTTTCCAGACTAGGCGTTCGCTTAGTCGACTCTTCAGAGGGTGGTGTATGTGTTCAGAGTAGTTCTGAGTCATCTCTAGTTTCCGAGATGAAAGAGAAGCAAGACAGGGATCCTAGCCTTGTCAAGCTAAAAGATTCAGTTCAGAGTCAGAAAGTAGAGGTTTTCTCCCAAGGGGGAGATGGTGTTCTTCATTGTCAGGGTCGTCTGTGTGTTCCCGGTGTAGATGACTTGAGGCAGTGAATTCTTGTAGAAGTGCATGGTTCACGATACTCTATTCATCCAAGAGCCACTAAGATGTACCGCAACTTGAGGGAGATCTATTGGTGGAGTGGTATGAAGAGGATATTGCAGAGTTTGTGGCTAAGTGCTTTACATATCAGCAAGTTAAGATAGAGCATCAGAAACCTAGTGGTTCCATGCAGGAGTTCACTATTCCTACTTAGAAGTGGGAAGAAGTGAACATGGACTTTGTGACGGGTTTGCCTAGAACACGTCATCAGCATGATTCAGTTTGGGTCATTGTAGATAGAATAACCAAGTCAGCTCATTTTCTTCCAGTTCGTACCTCTTACTAAGCCGAGGATTATACCAAACTCTATATCAGGGAGTTGGTCAGATTACATGGTGTTACACTATCTATCATCTCAGACAGAGGTACCCAGTTCATCTCTTACTTCTGGAAAATGTTCCAAAAGGGTCTTGGTACCCAAGTTCATCTCAGTACAGCGTTTCATCCTCAGACAGATGGTCAAGAAGAAAGGACCATTCAGACTCTAGAAGATATGCTAAGGGCGTGTGAAATTGATTTCAAGGGAATCTGGGATGACCACTTGCCTTTGATTGAGTTCGCATACAACAACAGCTATCACTCTAGTATTCAGATGGCTCCGTTCGAAGCTTTCTATAGTAGGATATGTAGGTCTCTAATCGGTTGGTTCAAAGTTAGCGAGACCATAGTCATAGGGCCTGACTTAGTATTCGATGCCTTATAGAAAGTTCAGTTGATCAGATAAAGACTCTGGGCTGCTCAGAGCCGACAAAAGTCTTATGCGGATGTTCGTAGAAAGGATCTAGAATTCGAGGTCGATGACTATGTCTATCTCAAGATCTTTACCATGAAGGGAGTGAAGAGATTCAGCAAGAAGGGAAAGCTTAGTCCCTGATATGTCGGTCCCTTCAGGATTCTCAGTCGCTTCGGCAAGGTAGCCTATGAGCTTGAATTGCCTTCCGATCTAGCCTCAGTTCATCCAGTCTTCCATGTCTCTTTGGTCAAGAAGTGCATAGGTGACCCAGCAGTTGTAGTCCCTATTCAGAACGTTGACATTCAGAATAGCCTCTCTTATGAAGATATTCCAGTCGAAATCCTCGACTATCAAGACTTGTAGGTTGAGGAATAAAGAAGTCCCTCTAGTCAAGGTTCTTTGGCGAAATCAGTCAATGGAGGGAGATACTTGGGAAGCAGAAGAAGACATGCGAACCAAGTACCCTCATTTTTTCTCCGCTAATTCATACTTAGATCGAGGTAACCATTTTCCTTAAGCTTATTCAGTTACATGTTCAAAATTCCAGTATAAAATTGGTATCAAGTATCAGTGCATAGCTTATCATGCATTCATGAGTTCAACTTATCAGTCATGCATCAGATATGCATGTTCAGTTGGGCTATATTCAGTTTAGAATTCAATTCAATCCTAAAATCATATGCCATTTGAACAAGATCAGTGTATGCATTAATTTATCTTTTCTCCCCTCTCAAGCAGTCATCATTCGAGGATGAATATTTCCAAGAAGGAAATATTGTAATACCCCAAAAAATCCAAACCAATATTAGATCCATGTACCAAGATCATGGATAGTACATTATGGTTCTTTTATAGTTTTATGAGTAGGTTAGATGAATATTAAGGATTCAAATAACTCCCAACTATCAGACGAATCAAAACATTCCTCACCGATCGAATTCTTGAGAAAGATATTGCCATAGTCAGATTCAAATAAGCATATCTCTCATTATACTTGGAATTTTTCAGATCATGTCCTATCAATAGATATATAATTGAATTAGCTTTCCAACTCTACCAATTTTGCCTAAATACCGTATCGGAGCAAAGAGTTATTCCTATTTTACTCCAGCATGTCTGGCTGGAAACTGTGTGACGGCATTCGTTGTAAATTACCACATTTGTGACGCCATACCACGAAGGTCGTCAGCCTTAGGCAGAATCTAGCTCCTGTGTGATGACATTCGTGGTAGCTTACCACATTTGTGATGCCCTACCACGAAGGTCGTCAGCCTTAGGCAGAATCCAACTCCTGTGTGACGACATTCGTGGTAGCTTACCACATTTGTGACGCCCTACCACGAAGGCCGTCAGACTTAGGCAGAATCCAACTCCTGTGTGACGACATTTATGGTAGCTTACCACATTTATGATGCCCTACCATGAAGGTTGTCAGCCTTAGGAAGAAACTATCTCCTAAGTGACGACATTCGTGGTAGCTTACCACATTTATGATGCCCTACCATGAAGGTCATCAGACTTAGGCAAAAACCATCAGTTCCAGCTCCCGTGTGACGACATTTTTGACGGGTTACCACACTTTTGATGCCTTGTCATAAATTTCGTCAGCTATGATTTTCAACAACTGGGAATTTATTTCATAAGGGTATTTTGGTCTTTTCCCTTCACTTCCCACGACTTATAACCCTCAAGGAACGTATTATCTTCCATTCTCTTTAGTTAAAACAACTTAAAAACCCTCTCTTACACTTTCAAACACAAGATTAGGGTTTCTTCTCAAGATCAACTCCTCAGGAACAAGAGCATTCTTTCCCAAAGGGGTTAAACCCTAGTCAAGAAAAATCAAGGGAAATCCTAAGGATTTCTCCAGGAACCTTCAGAAACATTAGATCTCTTTTAAGATCAAGCTTTAAGGTATGCGTAGTGTTCATCTATGGATTCAATTTGTTAATAGAGTTCAAGAACCATGCTATTAAATGTTATTTTGTAAACTTTTGTGGTGATATAAGCATGTACACGTTGATGATTATTGTTCAAGTTTCAAGATGATATCTAAGGATGTTTTTCATGGAATATATGTGATTGTTGATTAAAAATCATGAACTTTGGGTGGGTTGAACTAGTGCAAGTATGAAATCCACCTATGCCTTAAAGAATGCATGTAAGGTGTTTGATAAAATGCCTAGGATGTTAGAAGTTCATATTTACATGATTTCACGATATCTAAATAACAAGTCCATGTTAGCGATACACTTCAATATGAATGCCCATGCTATTTATGTATTCTTATGGTGATGGCATGAAGTATGTATGATGATGGAAATATGAATTTTGTGTGCAAATTGTATCCGTGCTCTCCCTACCATGTTTGAGGTGTTGATTAAATACATGAAGTATACTATACCCTACTTATGATATAGAATAGTGGACTCCAATCTTGTTATCAAGTCATGTCATGTGTGTCAGTTTTCTTCTATCGAGTCCTGGGGGTATTCGTACCCGAAAAACATAGCTGTGTTCCTAGAGCTATGTCATGTTGTCAAAATAATCTTAGTCAAGCTATCATCTATAGAACTCAGTAAGTCATGTGACTCAGGAATCCTCAGAAATCTCATGATCCCAGTTACTCTCAGATAATAGTACTACTCTGTCAGTCAACGGAAATCAGTTAATCTGTCCATGTACAGTCAGTTGAATCATGTTTAGTCTCTTCAGATGGGAGTAGGAGTTAGCACTGAGTGAACCCAAGGATGGGAACTCACCTGTATATGAGGGTGTGATTCTTAGCAGTCATCCTTGCGTTCCAAAACTTGTAGCCAGCATAGGTTGAGACATCGCAGCCTATTATATGAGGGTAGATAAGGTGTCTTAACCTGTTATATGAGGGTTCCTACCGTTCTCACTTGAGTTACCTGTTATATGAGGGTTGCTCACATGTTGTCCTTACCAGTGGTGTGATATTTACACCTTTCCAGTCAGGACAGAGATTGGATCCCATCTTAGCTATAATGGCACATATGGGGCATGTCGGTTAAACAACTACCTCCCACAGTTTTAGTATCAGTCTCAATAAAATAACTTAGACAGTTCTTCAGATATCAGTATATCAGGACTGTTAGATACGGTCAAATTTAGTTATAGCACGGAACTCAGAGAGTTCAACCAGATTCAGGGTTGTCAGATACAGTCATCCATGTTATCAGAACTATGATTCTAGCCATGTATTAGCATACAGATTTAGCCAACACGTACTCACGATCTTAGTTACTATGTATGTATATTTGTACTCTTACGTTCATATCAGTCTGTCAGTAGTATTATTCATGCACGTAAACCCTTGTATTAGGCTACGTCACTCGTATACTCAGTACTCTAGTTGTACTGACGCATTTGTGCTATAGTTCTTTTTATGATATTACACTATAGGTTCAGAGGCATGAGTCCCAAACCAGCAGTAGCAGTCGCATTCAGCATACAGAGTTGCAATGAGTCCTCTTCATTCGAGGACAACATTATTTGATTTATTCATTTATTTCTTCAGTTTAGTTTTACGGTGTTAGTTGGATACATGTTCCTTCAACTCCTTATTTTAGATAGTACTTAGAGTCTTTTGGATTTACTCTCAAATTTAGCTTTCAGATTCAGTTTTTAGTTGTTTTGGGTATTTTTCGTCCATATGGATGTTATATAATTTCAATTGAACCTAATGGCCTATTGTGCATATTTTTCGCATTATCATGTCATGAATTGCAGTCTACAGGTACAGATATTAATCATTGATTAGCTTGTGGTCCCTCGGGGTCATAAGCACCGTGTAGCATTCCGGTTCAGAAAATCGGGGCATTACAATTATCGTATATCCCCTATTCTTTTTTTCTTACTTTATATTCATTTCTTTGCCTTGTATATTGCTATATATCTTTCATTATCCCTTTATTCATATATTGTCTTGGGATATACAGTATAGCATTGACTTCTATTGAATGTAGCTTGAATAGAATAGTTCACCCTTGATGATTCCTTAGTCTTATTATGTTAGACTCTTGGACCTAAACAAGATAGTTGGTCCTTATTATCTCATTGACTGGTGATATGGTTTTTGGACTCTTGGCTATAGTTTTCATTCTATTTATATGTTGTATATATCTGCTTTATATTTGAAGCTCAGTTGGCAGTTGCCTACTGAGTACCATTCATTTGGTACTCATAATATACTTCAGCAGCTTGCATATCATAGTACGAGTTATCTTCATTGATGTGTATCTCATTTGGAGAAGCCATGGTTTAGATACTTAGAGTGAGCTCCTGACATTCGGAGTATTACTCATCTCTCTCTTATGTATTAGACTAATCTGTATGTTGCATACAGAGATAAGTTGTATCAGGGTAATTCTCTCGGTAGTTCACTTTTGTACTCTTATTATATTTAGAAGCTCTTGTACTGATACCACCAGGTTTTGCGATTCTATTATGTATTGATTTTTATGTCATTTATTCTGAATTTTTTCCTTATATCATTGAGTAGTCTGTTACTAACCGTTCTGAACTACGGGTTGGCTTGCCTACTGATGAGTTATGGTAGGTGCCATCATGACCTGAGAAATTGGATCGTGACATAGTCATTCCCATATCCTCTATGAGAGGGAACCTTTATTGTTAATGCCCCAAGAAAGATAGAATTTCTAAAATTGTAGCTCTCTTTGTTGGCGTTACGCGCTCGACTTACCTATCTTGATCATGCCACATGTCTTTGCACTGAATTTATCCATACAAATAGTCTTTCTATATTTCAGGACATTGTGATGAATGACAAATTTATCACTTATTTATATCTCATTTCTTACATACTACGGTGATTAAATTGATGATTTGAGTTAAATGTTCCAATGAAATATACTAATTTCCAGTGTTTGTGATCTTACAGGTAAATTTGGTGAACGAGGAACAAAGTCAAAGCTGAAAAAAGGAGAAATGAGAAAAGCAGGACAAAAGGCTAAAGA
Source organism: Capsicum pubescens (assembly GCA_030864215.1). Classification (NCBI taxonomy): domain Eukaryota; kingdom Viridiplantae; phylum Streptophyta; class Magnoliopsida; order Solanales; family Solanaceae; genus Capsicum; species Capsicum pubescens. The sequence continues at coordinate 220,652,928 of CM061540.1, read as the reverse complement.
GGTGTTCCAGGATACGACCCTCAGATGTTGCTATCACAATCTGAGTGTTGTGATCGTACAAGAGTCCTGACATGCAAAAGTATTGTGATCACAAGTCAATTCCCCGTTATCGCGGGTGCTAATACAGGAGATCGCAACAGCTAGGATGTAATCGCGACTGGTCATAAAATTTGTAGTAGTAGACTTGTAATTTCACATTGCTCAGTCCCAAAACATAAAAGGCTTAACACTTCATGTTTCCAGCATCTAATTTTAGAGTTTTGAGAGCAAAATATACCATTATTGAGTAAAAACAATTTATAGATGTGTTTCCAAAATAGATTTTTTCTTTTTGATTGAATTTAAAGCTTGGAGATTATATTCATTTTACTTTTCATAGATAAATTAAATGCTAATCTTGGCATATATATTCTTTTTATTTTCATGAGTAGCTAAATTTATCTCTTGGGGTTATGTTTGATTAGGTGGTGATTAATGTATGGGTGTTGATTATTTGTCCAATTAATTAGTTATTGGTTATGGAATTTGCTTTTGTTCCCTGTTTAATTGAGAATTTGGGGTTGCAAATTCCAATTAACCTTGAACCTATATAATCATTGAAATAGGGGATATGGGTGAGGAATAATTGAACCCGTATCATCCTTGAAAGAGGGTATATGATTGAGGAACAATTGTAAACAATAACTTGAGTTAGCTCATTTTATAATATCATCTTAGAAATAAGGATGCTAATTGAGGTAGTGGATTGGTAAAGTTGATACACTTGTGAGGTGTTCGAAAACCCACTTGTGATATTCGGTGTTTTATTAAAATATTAACACCAATACCCTCAAATATAGCCTACCCATAACCCATAACTAAACTTGGATGAATTATTGATAATCCATGCATGACTCGCATCTAGGATTGCATAACTCCAAGGTTCCTCTCCATTTTGTAACATTCTTCGATCTTTCTAGCTCACAATAGTGTTCTATTATTGTTGTGTTTAACATTATTCAAACTAAACCTCTTATTTAATTTCCCATGATGTTTAATTCTGCACTACGGGTTAACACTTAGTTAACTATCAATACTTGTAAGTTTTGAACTCTACATCTTCACTCCTTGTGGATCTGACCTCGACTTTTAGTTTGGTAATTATATTAACAACAATTGCCTTACACCTAATTTTTGTGTAATTTTAAGCCTTATAAAAAATAACGTCGTTGCTGGAGAGTGAAACATAGTTTTCACTATTGTGGTGTGGTTAGTGACCTTGGGTGAGCCGTAGTGTTTTAGTTTACATTATTTGTTATTTTTGTTTTTTCTCAGGTGACGATTATAGAATACACGATACCATAAGCCTACATGGTAGTAATGATGGCTCTTTTGATGGGCTTGAGGATATGGATAATCTTGGAGATATTGGCTGAGCTAGTGCTATTCATATTCCACTGGCGGAAGGAAATAGAGCGTTTCACGTTACTAGTGTGATGCTTCACTTGCTTCAAATGAAAGGCTTATTTGGAGGCCAAGCGCATGAGGATGCTAATCTACACTTGAAGAATTTTATTGATGTGTATGCTCCATTTGACATAGCCTATATTTCTCAAGAGTTAATTCAGTTGTGTCTTTTCCCATTCTGTTCAACAAGAGAAGAGATCTTATGGTTATGGTCTTTGCTTTTAGAATCTATCACTTCATGGGTTGAGCTCACAGATGTATTCTTTGATAGGTAATTTCCTCCTTTTCAGATGTTGCAACTAAGGGAGGAACCATTATATGATGTTTATCAATGTTTCAATGATAAGTTAATGCAATGCCCAAATTATGAAGTTCCGAAGAAAATGCTTTTTCAAATTTTTTATAGGGCATTGGATCAATTGAACAAAATGGTGGTTGATAATATGGCCGGTGGTTCTCTTGTCAAGTTATCCTATATTTTTGTGGTGAATTTATTAGATCAAATAACAAAAAAATAGAGGATGGCATACAAGGGACACCAAGGTGGCTGCAGGGTCCCCGTGACATCTTTTGTAATTAAAGATCAAAAGTAGAAGGATGAGGAAAGAGAAGAGAATATGGTCATGGTGATGACCCAACTTGACCTTCTTATTAAACATATAATGAGGGCTCCTCCTAAGGCGATCAATAATGTTGATTCCAAGAGTACTAGGGCTTATGATGATGAAGCATTAGAGAAGCTTGATAAGGAGATTTGATTTTTGTCAAACCAATTGGAGGATTCCCTCCTTACCTATCAAAGGCAAGGTGGGAATCAAGATTAGAAGGATCGAGACTGAGATAAAGATTGGAGTGATAGAGATCATGATAGAAATTTATATTTAAGAGACAAAGAGAGAGACTATGACCGATACATACCCCTTTATGAAAGGCATAAGGAGAAGGAGTCAAGCTCTATTGATCCCAAAAAGTTCAAGAATGAAGATGTCTTAGCCCGTATTCTAATGCATGTAGGAGGGACCAAAAAAATGGTAAGGGAGATCAAAAGTGACTTCTCTCAACTAAGCCAAATCGTGACTTATCATTTGGCCTCCATCAAGCCATTTGAAACATAAGTAGGACAAAGCTCAACTCAACTCAATGCTAGTCTGAAAGGAGGTTTGTCTAGAGATACAGTTGTAAATCTCAAAAATGATGCTCATGTTTTGACCATCATCACTAGAAGTGTCTGGACCCTTGGTTAAGATGTGGTTGAGATTGATGAGAATTCTAATTAAAAGACACATGATGAACAAGTGCAAAAAGAAAGTGGCTAGTAAAGACAAGTGAGGATTCTACAAAGTCCAATAAAATGATTGTTGAGAAACCGACGGTAGTTGAAGATAAAGGGAAAAATGGGGAATCTCCTAAGTGATCAATAGTGATGAACCAAAAGTGAATAAACCTCCAATTGTCCTATTGCCACAAACTAAAATTCCTCCATCATTTCCACAAAGGCTTACGAAGAAAGAAGATAATACCAAGTTCAAAAAGTTCTTTGAGAAGTTTAGCCATTTGTTGATAAATATTTCATTGTTAGAAGCTCTTCAAGAGATATCAGTGTATGATAAATTTATGAATAACTTGTTCTCAAAGAAGCAACTTATGAATTGTGAAACTATTGAGGTAACTCACAGTTGTAGCTCTATAATTTCAAACACAATGGTGGTAAAGAAAGAGGACCCGGGTGCATTCACTATTCCTTGCATTATAGGGGTGTACAAGTTTGGCAAGGCGTTGTGTGATTTTGGAGAAAATATTTACTTGATTCCATATGTCGTATTTCATAAATTGGTCTTGGGTCATCCTACGCCCACCACCATAAGGCTTTTAATGGATGATCGTTCAATGAATAAGCCCATGGGCGTATTATATGATGTCTTGGTAAAGGTTGATTTGTTCATCCTTCCAATCTATTTTGTCATTATCGATTGTGAAATTGATCATAAGATACCAATCATTCTAGGTAGGCAATTCTTAGCCACTAAAAGAGCCCTAGTTGCTATGAAATATGGAGAGATGATATTTTGGATAAATAATGAGGAGATATCCCTCACTGTGTGCAAGACGAAAAAGCAACTGATAAAGTTGTTAGTGGTGTCAGTAATTTATGTGGTGGATGAGTAAATGTCCAATGCTATAGAAGTGGATCTTGGGTTACTTCAAGTCAAAGATCCAAATTAATCCTAAGTAGACGTTGTTCCGTGATGTTAAATCAAGTGCTAAATAGGAGGAAGCCCATCATTTCCATAAATTTTTCCCGTATCCTTTGAATTTTGGTTGTTAGAATACATTAGGATTTTTGTTTTTGGTTAGTGCATAAATCTTTGAACATAGAAAGTGATTTGAGTAGGTGAGGAGGCAAAAGGTGGAAAAGAGTCGAGTTTGAAATTGCCTTAGCTTAAAAATAGAGAAATTAAACCTAGTCTCAAGTGTCGTGATTGGGACTCAGCAGAGTCCGATCATGATCCATTGGGACTCAGCAAAGTGCGATTGCGACCAGACAGATTACGATCGCGATCAGAGCAGTTATAAAAAGGAAACTATCTCCAAAATGGTTCCACTACTCACTCCTCTTTAAATACCCAAAATCCATAAACTTTTATCATTTCCAAAAGGTTTTTAAAGTGCTAATCATCCTTATTTGCATCAAAATACTAGGTATGCCTTTCAAATATCATCTTTAATGCTTAAATTTGATCCTTAGAAGCATGGTTAGGGCCTAAACTTGGGTTTGTGGTTTCTTGGATTAATCAGTGTGTAAATTGATGTTATCTTGTGTGTTTGATGTTTCTTATAATGTGTGCGCATTTGGGGAAGTCTTGAGTACCCAAATATTTATTCAAAATGAGTGTGAAATTTAGGTGCACTCCAAGTGTTTGATAAAATGCCTAAATGAGCTCTTTGATAGTGTTTCTATGATTTAGAGGGCATTCTTATGATATTATAAATTATGTTCCATGTTTTTAGTTTTGTACATCTTTCATGAACACAAATTGGGGTAGAAATTACAAATTTGAACTTGAATAAATTTGGGATGATTAAGCCTCAAGTATCGTGTTCGCCACTCAATAGAGTGCGATCACGAGACCTGAGGCCTATCTAAGAAGCCTTTCAGGTATCGTGATCACTACTTAGCAAAGTGAGATTGTAAGACTGAGGCCTCTCTGACAGGCCTTTCAGGTGTCACGATCGCGACTCAGTAGAAAGCGATTGCATGACTTGAGGCTTGTCTGATAGGCTTGTCCAAAATCCTAAATTTTGTTTTAAAACTTTAATATGATCCTTGAGCCATTTATTTAGCTTCACTCAGTCACATAGCATTATTTTCAAATGATAATCTTGATGGTTAATGCCTGTGTGTTGTTTGCATGTTTCCAAAAAGCTAAACATCACAAAATACGACCAAACTCACTTTCTTACAACCGACTATTAGACTATTTACTATGAGGATCTGGCAAGGAAAAAGCTAATCCTTGAGAGGGGAATCTCAGTGGAGAAAGTGCCCAAAAAATTTGTAACTACCCGAATCTGGTACCCAAAATGCTACACAGTGCTCATGACCCTGAAGGACCACAAACTAACCCATGACTGATATCTGTAATTGAAAACTGCATAATATGATGTAAAAATGTGAAATTAAAGGTTGAAAGGACATAAGGTTCAAATATATGATAAAACATAACATCTGGAAATACGGCACATCATTACCAAAACAACTGAAATAACTGTGAACATGCTATAGTCTGAAAGCCTCTAGACTATCTAAATAAGGAGTTGATGGGACATGTCCCCAACTAACTCCAACTACTGAAATAACTATGTAGTAAAGATATGAAATAATCAAATCATAATATCCTCGAATGATGAGGACTCACTGTTGACTCTGACTACTGAAATTGGAATGCTACTAATGCTCTGGAGCTGGTGCTTCTGAACCTATGGTATAAAAACACCATAGCGCAAATGCGTCAGTACGATTGAATGTACTGGTATGCAAGTGAGGTAGGCTGAATGCAAAGGGTTCATATGCATGAACAATGCTAACTGACTGTATAACATGATAATGAGAATACATACATGAGTGCGTAACTGTAACTGGATTCGTGAGTAATACTGACTACTGAGTCTGAATACTAATAACATGAGTTACTGATAATTGATATAACTGATATAACTAATATTGGGCGACCGTGTCTGACGGTCTAGGTTCTGATAGAACTAGATGAGTTTCGTACTAAGCTGAGTGGCTGTATCTGATAGTCCTGGGTTCTGTAGAACTATCTGAGTTCTATTACTGAAACTGGGTGACTGTATCTGACAGTCCTGATTCTATAACTGAATCTGTGGGAGAATTCATCTAACCAACATGCCCCTTTTTCTAAATAGATTTGGGGTCCAACCTGTAGCCCCAGTTGGAAGGGTGTCAATACCGTACCACTGGTAAGGACAAGCTGTGAGAAATCCCTCGTCTAACAGGTACTCTAAGGAGAACAGTGGTAACCTTATATAACAGGTTAAGCCACTTCATCTAGCCTCAACTAAAAGTTTTTATGTCTCAACCTATGATGGCTACGTAGTTCTTGAGCACAAGGATTACTTCTAAGAATCACACCCTCTACTAATAGGTGAGTTCCCATCCTTGGGCTCACTCGGTGCTGAATCGTACTCCCATCTGAATATACATTGAACATGATTAAATGAACTGAACTGGACTTAGTTCATTGAGATTCATTAACTGATGAAATACTATTGAGATATCATAACTAACTGAGATTACTGAGATTAATGAGTTTTCTTGAGTCATGTAACTGACTGAATTCTACTGAGTTCTGAAAATGACTGAGAATACTACTAATCATGGCGTGACTGAGATTTATCATGAAACTGATGCTGTCTCTAGGTACACAGTTAAGTTGTCGGGTACAAGTACCCCCAGGACTCGATAGCATGATACTGACAAGACATAACACTTCTTGAACACATAACCATGGTCAATAATTCATAGTACTATCATTGGGGATTTTCATGAAGTGTTTGCATACCACAAGCTTTCACATGAATAAGAATGCATATAAAAATGTCATAATTCCCTAAGCCTAATCTCATTAGCATTTCATCAATCTATTACAAGGCATAAAAATAGCATGGGAGTCATTTTGAACATAATGGTAAAATGAATTCATCATTTAGGTTCTGTTGAGTCATAATGCACAAGTATTATTCTCTTAGGCATTTTATCAAACACCTAGTATGCATAACTTAGGGCTTAGGCATGATATCAAATTAATACCATATCATTCCCTAATTCAACTCAATTTAGTAAATTTTCAACCCACATACTAGCGTAGTTTCAAGAACAACACATAAAGATTCCAACTTGGGAATCGTACAACAATAACTACATGAACATAATCAATCCACAACATGAACATCACAATTCATAATTTAAAATTAGATTGTTGGACTTCATGGATGAAAGGAATCCATGAATGAATACTTGACATACCTTGGACTAAAAATTCTTGAAAACTAACGATAAAATCTCTTGAATTTGAAGCTCCTATGAAAACCCTAGACTTATTCTTGAGAGTATTTGAGAGTAACAACAATATTTTGGTGAAATAAGGTCCAAATCTCATGTTATAGGCTTATATAGGTGTGGGAAATTGACCTTTTTTCCCTTAAAAACATGGACATTTAATGACTAAAATTGGGCATCGATGCAATTGGCGACGCGGCACATCAATGCATTGATGTGATACTTAACGTGTCGTGCCATGATCGCGCTAAGCCTTAGTAGTTTTTTCTGTCAGTCCCTGCAACAATGTTAACCAATGCGATAGGCGACAAGGCACGCCAATATCGCATTGGTCCACCATTTTAGGACACCAAACGTGGTCTAAACGAGGTTCAAAAAATCCAAAACTTGTTCGGGAACACCTATTGACCTCTATGATCATGAATTAACAAAAATACGGACCATTAAAGGAAATTAAGGTAGAAAAATGAGATTGCCAACTTTTAAAGGACAAAAATAAACTAAGTCTGAGAACTTAGCTAGAATTTTATAAGTATGGGACCTCCTTGACATGCTTAAAGGAGTGATTTAAGCTTAGAAATTTTGTGGGGTTTTATAATATCTCCCCCTTGAGAACATTCACCCTCGAATGAGATTGGCTGAGATGGGAAAGATACAAACTGAAGTATATATAAGACATAAATAACTAAAACATAATTTCATGACTGATATACTGAATATATCGTACTAAACATACATATCTGATGTATGCGTAACTGATTCATGAATGCATGACTGAGATTTCTAATAAATTGAGTTTCTCCTAATGAGGATACATATCTTATGATTGAATATGTGACTAACATGATGCATGGACATATGACTAAATATGCGATGGTATTTGATACCAAGTTTATAATAACATTCTGAGCATGAAACTGAATACCAAGTTGGTAATAAAATTGAACATGATAACTGAGCAAGATTAAAGAAAACTATTACCTTGGGTTGAGTATGTGTTAGCAGAAAATAGGTGAGGATACTTTGTTCGCATATCTACTTCTGCTTCCCAAGTAGCTCCCTTAACGGACTGATTCTACCTAAGAACTTTGACTAGAGGGACTTCTTTGTTCCTCAGTCTATGAATCTAGTAGTCAAGAATTTTGACTGGAGTCTCTTCATAAGAGAGGCTGTTTTGAACATCAATGCCCTCTATAGGGACTACAACTGATGGGTCACCTATGCACTTATTGAGCAAAGAGACATGGAACACTAGATGAACTGAGGCTATATCTGAAGGCAATTCGAGCTCATAAGCTACCTTGCCAAAACGACAGAGAATTTTGAAGGGACCGACATATCGGGGACTGAGCTTTCCCTTCTTGTCGAATCTCCTCACTCCCTTCATGGGAGAGATTTTTAAATAAACATAGTCACCACTCTCGATCTTGAGATCCTTTTTGCACACATCTGTATAAGACTTCTATCGGCTCTAAGCAGCCCAGAGTCTTTCTCTGATCAACTGAACTTTTTCTAAGGCATCAAATACTAAGTCAGGCCCTACAACTGAGATCTCACTAACTTTGAACCAACCAATTTGGGATTTGTATATCCTATCATAGAGAGCTTCGAATGGAGCTATCCAAATACTGGAATGATAGCTGTTGTTGTAGGAAAACTCAATCAAAGGCAAGTGATCATCCCAACTACCCTTGAAATCAATTGCACATGCTTGAAATATATCTTCTAAAGTATGAATGGTCCTTTCCGCTTGACCATCTATTTAGGGATGAAAGGTTGTACTGAGATGAACTTGGGTGCCAAGACCCTTTTGGAATACTTTCCAGAAGTGAGAGGTGAACTGGGTATCTCTGTCTAAAATAATGGACAATGGAATACTGTGTAATTTGACTAACTCCCTGATATAGAGTTTAGCGTAATCCTCAGATGAATAAGAGGTATGGACTGGAAGGAAATGAGCTGATTTGGTCATCCTGTCTGCAATGACCTATACTGAATCATGCTGGCGACGAGTAAGATGCAAACCCATCATGAAGTCCATGTTCACTTCTTCCTACTTCCAAGTAGGAATACTAAACTCCTGCATGGACCCACTAGGCTTTTGATGCTCTATCTTAACCTGCTGACAGGTAGAGCACTTAGCCAAAAACTCTGCAATATCTCTCTTTATCCTACTCCAGCAATAGATCTCCCGCAAGTTGTGGTACATCTTAGTGGCCCCTGGATGAATAGAATAGCGTGTACCATGTGCTTCTTCAAGAATTCACTGCCTTAAGTCATCTATACCTGGCACACAAAGACAACCCTAACAACGCACAATACCATCTCCCCCTTGGGAGAAAACCTTTTCTTTCTAATCTTAACTGATTCTTTCAACTTGATTAGATTAGGATCTCTATCCAATTTTCTTTCACCTCGGAAACTAGAGATGATTCTGAACTGTTTTGAACCCATATACTACCTTCTGCTGAATCGACTAGGCGGACACCTAGTCTGGCAAACTGATGGACTTCCTGAGCTAACTTCTTCTTACTGTTCTCAACATGAGCAAAACTATCCATAGACAGTCTACTGAGGGTGTCGGCCACTACATTGGCCTTTCCCGGATGATAAAGGACACTCATGTCATAATCTTTCAAGAGCTCTAACCACCTTCTTTGACAGAGGTTAAGATCTTTCTGAGAAAAGACATCCTGAAGGCTCTTATGATCTGTGAACACATATACATGAACATCATACAAGTAATGCCTCCAAATCAGTAAGGAAAAAACAATGGCTGCTAACTCAAGATCATGCGTAGGATAATTCATCTCATGGGGTTTAAGCTGTCTGGAGGCATAGGCTATGACCTTACCTTGATGCATGAGGACATAACTCAAGACTACTCTGGATGCAACACAATATACTACGAACCCATCTGTACTATCTGGAAGAGCCAAAACTGGAGTTGAGGTGAGTCGAGTCTTCAACTCCTAAAAACTCTTCTCGCAAGGATCTGACCACTGAAACTTAACTTTTATCTGAGTCAATCTGGACATAGGGTATGCTATAGAATAAAATCCCTCAGCAAACCATCTGTAATAACCATCCAAATCCAAGAAGCTCCTGATATCTGATGGAGATACAGGGCGAGGCTAGATTCTTACTACTTTGGTCTTTTGAGGAGCAACTCTAATGCCATCACCGGAAATAATATGACTAAGGAATGCTACTTACCTTAGCCAAAATTTTCACTTACTGAATTTGGTGAATAACTGATGATTTTTAAGAGTCTGCAATACTATTTTGAGATGGTTTGCATGATCATGCTCACTACAGGAGTAAACAAGGATATCATCTATGAAGACTATGACAAACATGTCCAAGTACTACTTGAACACATGATTCATCAAGTCCATGAAAGTTGTTGGGCATTGGTAAGACCAAAGGACATAACTAAGAATTTGAAGTAACCATACCAAGTACGGAAGGCTATTTTTGGAATGTCACATTCTCTAACTCTAAGCTAATAATAGCCTGATTTGAGATCTATTTTGGTGAAATAGCTGGCACCCTGAAGTTGATCAAACAAGTCATTGATTCTGGGAAGTGGATACTTGTTCTTGACCTTGACTTTATTGAGTTGACGGTAATCAATAAACATTCTGAGAAAACCATATTTCTTTCGCATGAATAAGACTGGTGCGCCCTATGAGGACACACTGGGTCTGATGAATCCCTTATCTAGGAGATCCTTTAAATGGTCTTTCAATTATCTAAGTTTTACTGGTGCCATTCTGTATGGAAAAATAGATATAGGCTGAGTATCTGGAAGAAGATCAATACCGAAGTCTATTTCCCTTTCGAGAGGAATCCTGGAAGATCTTTGGTAAAGACATCTGAATATCCATTCACTACTAGGACTGATTCAAAATTGGGAGTTTCAGAACTAGAGTCCTTAAATCAAACAAGATGACAGACATATCCCTTAGATATCATTTTCCATGCTCGAAGGTAGGAAATAAAATAACCTCTAAAAACTAAAGTACTACCTCTCCACTCTAGGATAGGTTTATTTGGAAACTAAAATTGGACAATTCTACTTCTGCATTCGATTGTGGTATAGAAGGAATGAAGCCAATCCATGCCGAGAATGACATCAAAATTAGTCATCTCTAATTCAACTAAGTCTGCTGAAGAGACCTTCTGAGATACCATAACCGAATAGTTCCTTTATACCCATCGACCTATGATGGTTTTACCCACTGGGGTGGAGACTTCTAAAGACTCTACTAGAATTTCATAACTGACTCCAAAATCAACTGCTATATAAGGAGTAACAAAAGAAAAAGAAGCTCCTAGATCTAGCAAAGCATAAACATACAAATGAAAGATCTGTAATGTACCAGTAACCACATCAGGAGGATTTTTTTAATCCTATTAGGACTAAAGAGCATAGAGTCTGTTTGGGTGTTGTCCACTAGTAGCACTGGAAGTGGCACCCTGCTGATTTGGGCGACCAAACTGAGCTAAGGAACGGTAACACTGACCCTATGGACCTGGCTGAGGACAATCTCTGAATTTGTGGCTTGTCTAGCCATATCCAAAGAAAACATCACTGCCAGCTCTGTAAATACCCTGATGGTGCTTGCCACAAGTCTGACAAAAAGGATAGGTTTGGGCACTGCTAATACTGCCATGAGACTTAGAGCCTAGTGCCCTATCTCTATTTCCGTCTCTGAATTTTGGCATTGGAGCACTGGCTGAGAAAGGAGCTGGAAAGGGTGACTTTGGGCGGAACTGAGAACGACTTCCACCCTCTGACTTAGGCTGAGCAAAGTTGAAACTACCTGTCTTTGTTCTCTTATTCTGTTTCTCTCTAATATTAATCTTCTAATCTTCTATCTATTGAGAATGGATCATAAGCCTATCTATGTCTATCTCACTAATCAACATTACAGATCTGCACTCATTGACCACACTATCATTCACCCCAGAAACAAACTTACTCATCTTAGCCCTATTGTCTGCCACTACATGAGGAGCGTATCTAGATAGTTGAGTAAACTTAAGAAAATGCTCTTTCACTGTCATGTTTCCCTGTCTGAGGTTAATAAATTCTAGCACCTTAGCTTCCTTCAGCTTTAGGGGAAAGAATTTATCAAGAAAAGCAGTGGCAAACTCATCTCACTCAATAGGCCCTGCGTCACCAGCCCTTTCTGCTTTCCACTATTTGAACCATGTATGAGCCATATCCTGCAACTGATATGAAGCTAGCTTAGCACTCTCAATAGCTGACACACCCATGATATCTGTAACCTTCTGAACCTGATCAAGGAATTTCGGAGGGTCCTCATCTAACTTAGACCCGAAAAAGGATGGTGGATTCATTTGGGTGAAGTCTCAAATCCTGGTTGTTTTAGTGTTGGCCACTGGGTTGGCTGAAATGACAGTTGGTCATTCATTCTAGGCAGCAACTGAGTTGGCAAGAGTAGTAAATGTAGCTCTGAACTCTGCATGAGAAACATGTTCATCCAAGGGATCTGCTTGGACGGGCTGAGGGGCTGAATGATTTCTGTTTCTTCTCTTGGGAGGCAAATTATGTAGAAGAAAGGGAGAAATGAATTATACTGAGAGTTGAACTTGAGCTCATGCTGACTGGCATGACATGAATACTGAAATAAATAAAACTACTCCTAAAACATCTTATAGCCTCCTGTATATAAATATAGGGGTAGAATTGGGCCCCTCCAGGCCATCTTAGGACATGTCTCTTGTTATTTTCTTGTATACTTAATGGATGTGATATAGTTATCTTATAGTTGCATATTTCGAGTTTGTAGAATCAATATCCTTGATACTTATACTAGTTTGGCACCTAGGAGTTAATATTAGTTCTTGTTTCAATTTAGAGATTTATGATCTTGACTTCTGGTTCAAGTCCAACATTTGGTTACGAGTTTCACTTCAAGTCCGAAATTTTAATTTATGAGTTCTAGTTCAATTCCATCATTAATGGGATTTTTATGAATGTTATGGAATGGGCTCTAATTTGACTTTTATGTCATTGGAGGATTATTGGTTATGGCTTGAGACATGGTTATTCAGTATGATTTCAATCACTTATTATCCTTGATTGCACCCTCTGAGGTTTAAGGGTATCGTATAGGGTTATTTACTTTTTCTCTCTTGCTATCTTATAGGGGCCTGTCTTGTAGTATTACTTATGCTTTCTTTCATTTTATATCTAATTCAGTAATTTAATTATAGTATTGGAGAACTACTCTAGGTTTTTGCTCTTATTTTGACTTAGCTTATTTATCATGCATATTATCATACTTGTATCATTATTTAGCTTAGTTGATTGATAATGTCTTGTTAGTACCTGTGGCTTTGGTATTCATACTACACTTCTATACTTTTGTGGCACAGATTCTAGTACTAGTTGTTGTTGTTGATGCTGAGATTGTACTGAGTTGAGTTTGGAGATAGGGTGAGGTCTTGGAGTCGAAGTTGCCCTTTTTTCTTCTATCACTTATGTCTAGTCTTTCACTATTTGAGTTGCATTTTTATTTTACTATTTTAGTATGTATGTTTCTTTTGTTAGTACCTCTTGTACTGATACTGCTAGGTCGTGGGATGGGTTTAGATGTTTCATCTATATTTCAGACTATTACTATTATTATTATTATATTGAGTCTTTACTTGTATATTCTTGCTTTTACACCATTTTCTACAAAATTAGCCTATTGCTTATGATTTCAGGCTATGGTTTGGCTTACCTACTGGTGGAACAATATAGGTGCCACCATGACTCATAAATCGAGTCATGAGAAATTAATATATGATTATAGGTTCACTAGAGTTATTGGTACAAAAGCAATTATTTATTAGAGTCCCATAGAACAGAATGATGACATTTGTTTCTTATCTTTGGGAGGCTATAGGACATTCTTAGGAGTTCTTCACTTTATTTACTCATATCGTGCTAAAGGTCTGAGTTGGTTTCTAAGGTTATTTAGTTTAACTCTTCCATAGATATCTAGGATGTGTTCTACAACTGCATGAGATGATGACCACGAGCCTGCATATTGGGATTTTATTTCATTTTATGTATGACTGTGAGGTTGAAAATCGCCTAAAGATGTATCCCCATCTAGGTACAGGATAGGGGGCCCTCTCCAAACTTTATTCCTGCTCTTGAGCATGAGATTCTTCAGCCTTAGACAATAGTGGGCTAAGGACTAGACCAGGATCTACTAGGGTTTATTTCTTCTTTTGTACTAAGGGATGCCTTAATTCAGCATTGGGATTGATTGGTGGTGCACCATCTGATGATGCATAGTCCATAGGTCGGAGTGGTACTGAGGCAGCAGTGATGTCTGTAGTTAAAACTTCTAGAGTTAAGATCCATCTACACCGGTGGTTGCTCAACTAGTAGTTGCTCAGCCAGTGGTTACCCAACCAGCTATGTCTTTTGAGGATCAAAAGATGCTAGGAGATTCTTAAGATTTGCTCTGCTAGGTTCTTTAGTACACCAAGCGAGGATGCTTATGAATTCTTAAGTGCTTATAAGGATAAGCTCCATAATTTAGGCCTTATTGAGACTCGTGGTGTGGATTATACAAATGTTCAGTTGGATTTGGAGGTTCAACATTGGTAGAGAGGTCATCTAGAATCTAGGCCAGCTGGATCACCTCTTATAATATGGACTCAATTCTCTGAGATCTTCATGGAGAAGTATATGCCTTATAGCCTTAGGGATCATTTGAGGGAGCAATTTTTTAGGTTGGAGTAGGGCTTTATGACTAATGTGGAGTATGAATCTCAAATGCATAAGTTAGTTAGGCATGCTACTTCTATTCTGACTATAGAGTATGAGAGAGTTTGGTGTTTTATTTGGGGATTAAGTCTTCCACTTTTCATAGCTACATAGAGTTTAGTTGTTATGGGTAGGTCTTTTTCTTAGGTCACTAATCATACTTATGTTATGGTGGATATGAATTGCAAGACCCAAAGGGTAACTATTAGAGGGTATATTATTAGGGCAATTTTAGTAGGAACCGTAGTTGTTCACAGTTCAGCGCCAGTGGTTTTCATTAAGGTACTCTTTGTATCAGCCTTATCAACATTAAGGTAAGTCTAGAAGGCCCGTTCATGTCTCTCTTTATATCACTGATGGAGTCCAATATAGTTTAAATGATCATCCTGAGTAGAGTAGTGGTCATCCTCCGAGGGGTTCATCTTTTAGTTATTCTAGCAGTGGTAGTCTTCTGGGTTAGCTGCAAAGGGCATGTTATGGTTGTGGGGCCTTTGGCCATTATTTGAGAGAGTTCTCCAGTCATGGAGTAATGGTTCTTTTAGCTTAGTGTTCCACTTATTAGGGCAGTTCTTTCCCTAGCTAAATATTCTATGCATTGTTGTTAAGGTGTTCTCTATGGTTCTCATTGAGGTTATTAGGCAGGTAACACAAAAAAACGATCAAAATCCCAGCCAGGTAGTGAGCATGGTCAGTTGTATATCGTACGTGTAAGACTCGAGGTTGAATCTTTTTATGCTATTATTATAGGTATAATTTTAGTATGTCATCAATCAATTTTTGATTTATTGGATCCAGAATCCACTTATTCATAGGTGTCTTCTTATTATGCCCTATGGTTAGAGTTATCTTAGGATTTTTTATCTATAACATTGTGTGTATCTACTCCCAAGGGTGATTTTTTAGTAGTGGATCAGGTTAATATATTATGTGTTATAACTGTCCGAGAGTTTGATACTCATTCTAATCTTATTGTATTAGACATGGTAGAATTTGATGTGATTTTGGGCATGGACTAATTATCTCACTATCATGCTATCATGGATTGTTTTACCAAGACTATTACCTTTGTCATGCCCGGCATACCCCCAGTTGTATAGTAGAGAGCATTTAGCCGCAAGCCAACAAGGATTATTTCTTATATTTTGGTTAGGAGACTTATTTTGAGGGTTGCAAGACCTATCTCATTTATATTTGTGATGTTTGTATGGAAAGTCCATCATTTGACTTTTTTTTATATTTTGTTATTTTACAGATAATTTCCCTTCTGATCTACCTTGTCTTCCTCCTAAGCGTGATATTGAGTTTGTTATTTATATTCATTTGGGCACTCGACGTATTTTTGTGGCACCTAATAGTATGGATAATTTCAATCTTAAGAAGCTAAATTCTAAACTTTAGGACCACTTGGGAAGTGTTTCATTAGACTAAATATATCTTTTAGGATTTTTCTATCTTGTCTGTGAAGCAATATGATAGTTCTTTGTGCATGTGTATTGATTATAGGCAGCTTAATAAGATGAAGGTAAAGAACCAACATCCTATACATCATATTAATGACTTATTTTAATGGATTCAGGGAGAAATGGTGTGATCTAAGATTGACTTGAGGTTTGGTTACCATTAGATGAGGATTCGGTGTAAGGATATCCCAATGACAACTTTTAGGACCTGTTATGGCTATTATGAATTCCTAGTGATGTCTTTTGGGTTGACCACTATCGGAAACAACCTTGCTACTTCTCCATAAGTAGTGGTATAGACTACGTACATCTTACCCTCCCCAGACTCCACTAAGTGAGAATACACTGGGTTTGTTGTTGTTGTTATCTTTTGGGTTGACTAATGCCCCAACTGCATCCAAGGATTTGATGAACTGCATATTCTGGCCTTATTTGGATTTTTTATTCTATTCATCAATGAGATCCTTGTGTATTCAGGGAGTGGTGAGGAGCATATGCAATATTTATGAATTATACTCCAGACATTAAGAGATCATAGGCTTTTTCCCAAATTTCTAAGTGTGAATTTTGGATTGGGTCATTGACATTACTTTTAGATGTGGTGTCCATGGATGGTATTATGGATGATATAGTGAATATTGAGGATATTCATAATTGGGCAATGCCTATATCTCTATCTAAAGTCTGTAGCTTCATTGGTTTGGACAATTACTAGAGGCAGTTCATCAAAAGTTATGTTATTATTATAGTGATGATGACTAGGTTATCTTAGAAGGAGATTCATTTTTTATGGTTTGAGGTGTGTAAATTGAGCTTTGGGAATCTTAAGGGATTTCTTACTTAAGGACCTATTTTGGTTCTTTTTATTAAAAGTGAAGGACTCATCGTATATTGTGATACTTCTGGTGTTGATTTAGGTTATGTGTTGATGCAACAGGGTTGAGTTATTACTTATGCAGAGGCAGTTGAATGCGCACGAGTTTAAATACCTTACTCATGATTTGGAGTTGGCAATGGTAGTTTTGCACTTTAGATTTAGAGGCATTAACTTTATGGAATGCACTTTGAGATTTCATGGTTTGCCATAGTCTTCAACATCTTATATTCCAAAGATAGCTTAATTATAGGTAGCATATATAGATGGAGTTTCTAAAGGATTATTACATCTCCATTTTTATCATCCAGGTAAGGCAAACGTGGTTGCATATATCTTTAGCTGTAAGGCGGTGAGTATAAGTATCTTAGCTTCTATCTTAGTTTCTCAAAGGTCGTTGGAGTAGGATTTCTATTTGTTAGCAAACTTGATATTGTGACTTTATATTTCTAACCATAGGATGATTCTTGCTAGTCTTAAAGCAAGGTCTACTTTATTTGAGTAGATATATAGTCATAAGTTTGAGGATATGAGACTTTGTATAATTTAGGATCAAGTGTTAAGTGGTGAGTCCAAGAGGGTTACCATGGATTCTGAGGGTGTTTTGATATTTGATTGTTGCATTTGTGTTTCGAGGGTCGGTTACATTATTATGAGGATTTTACATGAAGATCACAACTCCAAGTATTCTATTAACTTAGGTATATGAAAGTCATATAGAGATTTTAGGTAGCATTATTGGTTAAGTGGTATGAAGAGAGAGGTGGCGAACATTATGGCTCGATGCTTATGTTATCAGCAGGTAAAGCCTGAGCATTAGAGACTTGGTGGCTTGATTCAGGGATTGGCTATTCTCGAGTGGAAGTACAAACAGATTACTGTGGACTTTGTTAGTTTCTTGCCTAGCACTTTCTGTGGGTCTAATAGAATTTGGGTCATTATGGACTGATTGACCAAATCAACATATTACATTCCTATTAAGATATCCTTTAGTGTCGAGAGGTAAGACGCTACATATGCTCCTGAAATAGTCTATCTTTATGAGTGCCTACATCTATCATTTCATACCAATGCTTTGTTGTAATTTTTAGCTTTTGGAGAGATTTTCAGGAGGTGTTGGTACTTATGTGGATATTTGTACAACCTTTAACCCTCAAACGAATGGACAATCAGAGCAGAACATTCAGGTTTTTGAGGATATGCTCTGAGCCTGTGTTATAGATATTGGATGTCACTCAGAGTGACACTTAGCTTTAGTAGTGTTTACATATAATAATAGCTACCATTCGCATATTGAAATAGATCCATTTAAAATATTATATGCTAGGAGATATTGATCTTCGATTGGTTAGTTTGAGAAATTGAAGGCTAGACCTCGTAGTATAGACTTTTTTTAGGAGTTGTTAGATAGAATTAGGGTTATTTTAGGTTGGTTGAGAGTAGCTCAGAGTAGGCAAAAGTCTTATGTAGACCGTAGACTTCTTTCCTTAAGATTTTGAGTTGGTTATTTGGTATTCCTTCGTGTATCACCCATGAAAGGTATGATGAGGTTCGGGAGGAAAGCCAAGCTCATCCCCTAAAATAACGGACCCTTCAAGATCCTTCGTAAAGTTTGAGAGGTGGCGTATGAGTTATCCTTGCCACAAAATTTTGCTTATGTCCATCTGATTTTCTATGTTTCTATGTTGTGATGATACATTCCTGATTCATCCTATATGCTAAATGGTACTCGATTTAGTTGGATGAGCGGTCAACCATCCTAGAGCATCCTTGTTCATATTATTCATTGATATCAGGTAGTTACACTTTAGATAGATTATGTAGTTAAGGTTCATTAGAGACACATCCTAGTTAAAGAGGCTACTTGGGAGCTCGATAGCGAGATATAGACCAGTACCCTCAATTTTTCGAGGCTTCGGATATATCCTAACCCCTATATTAGTAGATGAAAGATGTTTTAGTAGTGGATATTGTAATGACACTCTAGGTTATTTTCTATCTTTTCGCTCATTTTTTCTGTACACTCATTCAACTCGTAAGGATTCTGAGGAATCCCTCGTTGTTGTTATTGGTATGCTTAAAATATTCTTTTGTGATGTATATTGTCTACTTGATACCGGTCCTACCCTCTTATGTGACCCTTTATGTGGCTATTAATTTTGGCTTTGGTCCAAAGTGTATTTTGGATCCTTTTTCTATGTCTACCTCTGTGGGTGACTCCATAGTGTATCGAAGGGTCTATATGGGTTGTGTGATGTCGTTCCATAGTAGGGAGACCATGGTGGATCTAATACATTTGTACATGTTAGACTTAGATGTTATTTTGGGGATGGATTAGTTGCATTCGTGCTATGCATCTCTTGATTGTCAGACTCGAAGGGTAAGTTTCCATTTACCTAATAATTCGGTGATCAAATGGGAAGGTAGTTCCCTAGTACCTAAGGGAAGGTTTATTTCGTACCTTAGATCTCAAAAAATTGGTTTCTAAAGGGTGCCTCTATCACTTAGTACATGCTAAGGATTCAAGATTTGAAGGTCCTTTCTTGCAGACTGTCCCTATGATCTACGAATTTCCTAAGGTGTTACCTGATGATCTTCTTAATATTACTCCAGATAGGGAAATCTATTTTGGGATTCATTTTCTATTAGACACTCATTCTATTTTTATCCCTCCTTACAGAATGGCTCCAAATGAGTAGAAAGAACTTAAGGAGTAGTTGAAAGATCTTCTAGAAAAGGGTTTAATATATTGTAGTGTGTCTTTATAGGGTTCTCCCATTCTCTTTGTGCGTAAAAATGATGGTTTTCTTTGAATATGTATTGATTACCGCTAATTAAATATGTTGACTGTGAAGAATAAGTATCCCCTTCTGAGGATTGATTATATGTTTGATTAGCTTCAAGGTGCTAAGTAATTTTCTAAGAATGACCTTCAATCGGGTTTCTTTCAGTTAAAGATTATGGATATGGATATCCCTAAAAATGCCTTCACAACTCGATATGGTCATTTTGAGGTTTTGGTGATGTCCTTTGGTTTGGCCAATGCCACGACAACATTTATGGACCTTATAAATTGGGTTTTTTGTTAGTTATTGGATTTGTTCCTAATCGTATTTATTGATGATATTTTTGTATACTCTAAGAGCGAGGTGGATTATGTCGATCTCCTCCGCCTTGTGTAGAAAACCTTGAAAGAGCAGTGGATGTTTACAAAATTTTCTTATTATGAGTTTTGGCTAAATGTTGTGACTTATCTGGGATATTTTGTTTCTAGTAAAGGGATCAAGGTAGATCTACAGAAGGTTGTGGTGGTTAAGATATTTCCTAGACCCACGAATCCAATTGATATTCAGAACTTCTTAGGTTTATCTAGTTATTAATAGAAGGTTTGTGGAGAGTTTCTTTTCTAGTAAAACCACATTGACTAAGTTGATTCAGAAGAAGGTAAAATTCTTATGGTCTGATGCCTGCG
Organism: Capsicum pubescens; assembly: GCA_030864215.1. Lineage (NCBI taxonomy): Eukaryota > Viridiplantae > Streptophyta > Magnoliopsida > Solanales > Solanaceae > Capsicum > Capsicum pubescens. The sequence goes on along the minus strand of CM061540.1, from coordinate 220,632,294 downwards.
AGGGTAGTTTCAAAAAGCTAAAGGATAAGTTGACTTCATCTCCGATCTTGATTCAACCTAAGGGCACTAATGGTTTTGTTGTCTATTACGATGCATCCCAGGTAGGTCTAGATTGAGTGTTGATGTAGCATGGCAAGGTGTTGCATATGCTACGAGATAGTTGAAAGTTCATGAGAAGAATTTTCCAACCCATGATTTGGAATTGTTGGTCGTGGTATTTGCATTAAAGATCTACTGACATTATTTGTATGGGGTCCATGTTGAATTTAATCTAAGCATAACAGCTTACAATACGTGTTCACTCAGAAGGAGCTAAATCTCAGGCAAAAGATATGGCTTGAGTTGCTCAAGGACTATGGCATGAGTTTTCACTATCATCCAGGTAAAGCTAACATAGTTGGTGATGCTCTTAGCAGGTTGTCCATAGAAAGCTTATCTTATATGGATGAAGGTAAGAGGGATTTGGTGAAGGATATTCATTGTTTGGCTAATCTAAGAGTCTATCTCTTGGATTCTGAGGATGGTGGTGTGCTTTTTCTAAAGGTGGCAAGGTCATTCTTGGTGCTGAGGTGAAGGAGATTGGTGAGAATAAGTTATTTTGATCTAATTTAGTTCACTAAGCCATGGATAAGATAAAGGAGATTCAAGATAGACTTATAGCATCCCAAAGTCACCAAAAGTCCTACACGGATATGAGACTAAGGGAGTTGGAGCTCAGTGTTTGTAATTAGGTGTTTTTGAAGGTGTCCCCCATGAAGGGTGTGATGCAATTTTGTAATAAGGGGAAGCTCAGCCCCCGTTATGTCAATCCGTACATGGTTTTGAAGAGGGTTGGTGATGTTGCATATGAATTGGAATAGCATTCTAGTTTTAGCTCCATTCATCCAATGTTTCATGTTTAGAAAGTATGTGGGTGATTTTTTTATGACTGTTCCTTTTAAAAAGGTGGGTATTTTGGATTCCTTATCTTATGAGGAAGTCCCAATTGATATTTTGGATTGATAAGTCCATCGATTATGGACTAAGGATGTGGCTTTGGTAAAGGTTCTTTTAAGGAACCAAAAGGTAGATGAAGCAAAATGGGAAGACGAGGACATGAAGTTCAAGTATCCATTATTGTTCCCTATTCCAGTTAATCGTGCTTGAGGTATGTGTATTCCTTAACATCTTTATTTTTTGTCATTGTAAAAGGCAAGTATGATTGGGTATGAATTCAAATAGTGCTAATATATGCCTTATCCTGTCATTCGAGGATGAAAGATCTTAAGGGGGGAGTATGTAACTCCTCGAGTTTTTGGTCCTTGAAAGTTTTTTGAAATTTTATCCTTACTGTTTTGACTACGACTCACCCTATAAGTTGTTGGGTGTCTTGATGGGCCAGGTGACCCTAATCGTAAGGTGTCTAGTGAATGGTGCTTAAGTTACTATCCTAAGTACGACTTTGAGACACGAGTCATAAGGAGTCTTGACGGGTACTAGGAACCCAATTGTAACCAAATAAGTATGTGGCAAAGTTCTACACTGAGTAAGAGTGACTCGCTATGAGTCGTAAGGACTTGTTATGAGTTTTTGGGTGCAAATCATAGGATTTCCAGTGTTTACTCAATTGGGCTCCGTATTGACTACGACTAGACCATATGAGTTATAGGGTCACTTTATGAGTGGTACCAGTTGAGTTGTACGGTTAATAGTGTGTGGGTTTCCTAGGAATTCTCTTGGCTACGACTTAGGGTGATGAGTTGTAATGAGTCTATACGAGTCGTATGGTGACCCATAGTCACAGACGACTAAATTTCATCTTTTAATTTGAGGTCGCTATAGATAATTCTCTCCTTACCCAACTAAAACCCCATATCCATAAAGCACTTAAGGGGGTTATATATCATCCTTAACGTACTAAAACACTTCAAAAGATCTCTTAAATTCTCTCAAGCAGACATACTTAGGGTTTCCAATAAGTTGGTCACCCAAGAGCTTATGGGTTTAAATCTTTCCGTGAAACTTGGTATTTCAGGCATGTTAATCTTCCCTAATTATTAATTTACCAAAAACATAAGTTTTAAAGTTTTGTTCATATGGTATTGAGGTTGGTTTTGAAAACATAGATTGAGGGTTTGTTATAACTATTGTTTATGTGATGTTACATGTGTGTCACTGCATGGGATATGTTTAAATGGTGATTGCAAAGTTAATTTGATGCATGGGATTGGTGAATGAACTAGGGATTGTTATTTCCTAAACCTATATTTTATAAAGTATTTATGACCCCAACCCAATATTTTGAAAAAAAAATTAATTATGATAAATTTGGGAATTGAGATATTCTTGAACTATTGCATTATGATTTTTAATTGAACTTTATGGGACTGTGTAATCACCAAAGCTAATGTAAAATTTCACCAAGGGTGTTGTGAATTCCCCCAAGTAAAGATAATTGTATGGAATATTAATGTTACCTTACAAGTGTAGCTTATATGGCGATACCAATAATGTATGCCCAAATTGTTTATGGTTCAATGAATGGGATTATGTGATAATTACTTTAACTGAGCTTTAATGAGGGTTTTGTAGTTGAGACATGAAAGTGGTGGTTTGAAAGACCACCACATGAAATTACGGTTGCTGACGCGGGGTCTATATGACCTAGTGATTTGAGTCCCCCATAGTATTAATACCATCTAATTGGGAGGTTTGAGTCCCCCATATTATATTACATGATTTTTTGCTCGTGTCACCTTGATATGATGGGAGGTTCGAGTCCCCCATAGTGCATATATTTACCCTCTGGTTCAAGTGGTCACACGCTCTGGGACACTACCAGTTAGGGGAGAGTTGGGCCCATATAGCCCATGGGTGCTTTTTATGTTATGACGGTTGAGATACACGATCCAAGCTAAAGTTTTAAGCGCATTTTAAGCCTTGTTCCCTATCCCGGCATATGATATATATATATATATGTATTTGATTATGTGCATTGGCTTTGAATGATTTTGAACTATTGATCATGGCATTATATTATCCTTATTCTTGAGTTACATAATAGTGTTCACCCTACTAACTGTCTCTGAATGTTGTATCCCCATGCGATGCAGGCACCAGAACTACTTCTATTTTTTCTATACAGAGTTAGGTCAGTTGGCTCGGTTCGGTGGTTTGTTATGTTGTGGTGAAGTGGTGAGCTTCCATTCCCCCGAAGGCTTAGGCATTTCACCAGCTTTCATTCTAAGATTTGAGTTGATAGTTACTTTCATTATCATTAACATTATCGATTTCATTGTTATTGTCATCTGTGAGAGCTGAGGATTTTTTGCAACCAAGAATGATTTTGGTTCTTAGTTCAAAAGGCTTTGTTTGGATTACTTAGACTTGGACGATGTTGGTCGATTGTTTTTTCCGTTTCGTGGTTATCAGTTAAAGACATACTCTTTGTTCTTTAAACTTATCTTGTTATATGTTCAAAATTCATACGAGATTAGGGATGTTGTGTTTGGTTTGGCCAGGTGTAGGGGTGATCTCTGATCTACGTGAGATTTGAGATACCCATCACAGCTAGGCTTGGCATTCGAGCTTTTTAAAGCTCAAAGGCTTTGTTAGTTTGGCTCCTATTTTGACTTTTAAAATTTAAGGTGAAGGGTTTATAATTTTAAGTGATACTTTTTGTGTTGGCTAGGGTTATTTTTTGATGTAGTAAGGCCAAGTTATTATTTATACGACAAGGCTGAAAAAGGTGCATGAGAGTAACTACCCCACTCATGATTTGGAGTTGGCAACTATAGTTCTTGCCCTCAAGATTTTGAGGTATTACTTGTATTGTGCTCATTGTGAAATATATACAGTCCATTATAGTTTTCACTATATTATAACTTTAAGGTAGCTTAATTCGACAACACAGGTGGATAGATTTTCTGGAGGACTATGATATCTATATTATATACTATCTAGGAAAAAAGAATGTGGTAGCTGACATCTTATGCTGAAAGGCAATAGGTATGGATATATTGTACTTTATTTCAATTTTGGAGTTGTCGTTGGATTAGGACATTTATCCCTTATCCAACTTGATAGTTAAAATTAATATTTCAGACTCCAGGAGGATTTTTGCTTGTGGTACGGCTAGGCCTACCTAGTTTGAGTAAATTTAGAGTCACCAATTTGAGGATAGTAGACTTTGTGGCATTTGTGACCAGGTGTTGAGAGGTGATTTTAGCTGGGCTACCTTGAATTTTGAGGATATTCTAAGATTTGATTGTTTTATTCATGTTCTGAGGGTTAGAGAATTGAACAATTGATATTGTGGGATGCTAATATCTCTAGATATTCTATTAATCCTGGGATAACAAAGATTTATTGAGACTTAAAGCTGCATTATTGATGGAGTGGCATGATAAAGGATATAGCAAATTTTATAGCTCATTGACTATGTAGTCAACAGGTGAAGACCGAGCATCAAAGGCTTGGTGGCCTAATTTAGAGACTACCCATTCCTGAGTGGAAATGGGAATTGATTACTATGGACTTCATTAGTGGTTTACCTCGTACTTCACGCGGTTATAGATTAGTTAATAAAATTGGCCCATTTTTCCTATTCAAATGTCTTTCAGGGCCAAGTGGTTTCCCCGTATCAATGTTTGTGACATTGTTCGCTTGCATGATCTACCGATATCTATTATCTCTAAAGAGGCTCAGTGTTCACTTTTAGATTCTAGAGCTCATGTTTTAGAGGATTTGGGTACTTAGGTAGATTGTAGCACCATTTTTCACCCACATATCAATGAGTAGTCAGACTGGACTATTTAGGTTCTTGATGATATGCCTTGTATATGTGTTATGAACTTTAAAGGTTAGTGGGAGTAGCAGTTGACCTTAACTGAGTTTGGTGATAATCATAGATACCATTCGAGTATTGAGATGGGACTATTTGAGGCATTACATAGTAGGCATTATCGATCTCCGATTAGTTGGTTTGGGACTTTTGATATTAACCTTTAGGCTGAGGGAAGCCCAGGTAGGAAGAAGAATTAAGTTGGCTGTAACTTTGTGCCTTGTAGTTTGTAGTTGGTGATCCAGCTTTCCTTGAAGTATCGTCCATAAAGGGCGTGATGAGGCTTGAAAGGAGAGAAAAGCTCATCCCCAAGTTTATTGGGTCATTTGAGATACTAAAGATGGTTTGAGAAGTGGCATGAGTTGGCCTTGCCAAAACTTTTTTCAGTTGCTCATCCCATTTTTCATGTCTGTATGTTAAAGCGTTATATTCCTGATGAGTTACATGTGCTTTGGTGGGACTCGGTTGAGTTATATAAGAGGTCGACCTTCATTGAGAAACAAGCATCTATATTGTCAAGGGATGTCAGGCGGATGTGCTCTAGAGAGTTTCCAGTGGTTAAGCTTCATTGAAGAGACCATCCAGCCAAGAAGGCTACTTCGAGATCAACAGTAATATGCGGACCGATTATCCCCATCAGTTTGAGCCTTCAGGTATATCTTAATCCTATTCTTTTGTGAATGGATGTCCCTATAATAGTGGATATTTTTATGAACCTCTTGGTTATATTTAGCATTTATGCACTCTTACAATATTTAGAGCTTTCTCATTGCTGCCCCATGTAATTTATGACATGTTAGAGCTGACAGTTTGGTTACCGGGTAGTTCATTTGATTTTTAGAGCCAGTTTGCTGTTTTAAAGTTTTGAATGTTCATATTTAGGTATCAGGCATAACCTTCCATTAATTAGCCTCGTATGACAATTATCATGATCCAATTTCTCAAGTCATTATGGCACCTACTATAACCCGCCAGCAGGTAAGCCAACCCGTTGTCCAAAACTGCTAGTAATAAACTACCAAAAGAAATGATAGAAATAGCATAATAAATATAATATAGATTCATACATATAAGATAATCCTAAAACCTGGTAGAATCAGTACAAGAGTTTCTAATATAACGACAATAGATAATGAAATACTAAATGTATACATTGATATAATCCATCGCTAAATATAACAATAGAGATTAATCTAGTCCATAAGAGGGAGAATGGTAATACTCTAAACACTAGGAGCTCACCCTAAGTCTCAATTCCATAGCTTCAACAGATGATGCACACAACACTGGAGAGAACACGTACTATGATCTGTAGGCTAGAAAAGTATAGTATGAGTACAACATATGGTACTAAGTTGATAACTATCGACTGAGCTCCAAAGATAATGCAAATATAAAATAACATGAAAGCAGGAAGGTAAACTATAACCCAAATATCCAGAAAACTAACATAATAAAAGTATAGAGGAAATAAGGATGAACTATTCTATCCTAGCCCCAGCCAGGGACCTAAACACTACACCGTATATCACATATCAATATACCAATAAAGAGTAGATGAAGGATATATAGCAATATACAATGACAAGAGTTCATATACAATACAAGGAGATTATGGAAGAGAGGATCCCTATTTAAGATGGAATATATATTGTACACTGTCTCATGAAGAAAAATAGACATAAGACTACCTCAATATCAAACTGTAAATTCCCAAATCATCCATAAATTGTTTACCTTTGCTCCATTATCCATAAATGTTGCCATGCTATAAATATAGCACTCTACACGTCATTTGGAGTAAAATGAGACCCATATTTCTATATAAAATGTTGGATTAGGATTTGAGTCAAGAATAAGCCCATGGGGATCGTAAATGGAATCCATAAGTGAATCTATCATGAGGTCCTCAAATAACAAGGAATTTATGTTCAAAAGTTTAGCACAAATATTGCATGAATCGGGACCCAAATCATCCCCTAAGGTATAGGTATTTTAGGACATAACTTTTAAGAATGTACCATGAAACAGGATAAAATTTATGGGAAAATTAATGCGGAATTTTCAAGGAGTGTTAGGAGAGCTTACCTTAGCTTCAACAAATGATTTTCCACTTTTTCCTCTCTTCAAGCTCTAATAATAGTGTGAAAATAGTAAAAGAAATGGTGGAGAATCAGGTGAAGCAAGGGGATTTAAAATCCCCCAGGTGCTGCTAAAGAGGTCAACTTGGCGTTAAAGCGCATGCCACTATCGCTAAAATAATCTGGCACACTAGGTGCGGTTACCACTAAAGCGACACCATTGGATCTAAAGTAGGGTATGCTTAAGCACCCCCCTTGTCACTAAAGTGGGTGTTAGAAAAATGTCCAAGGATACTTAAGTGACTAATGTAGCGCCTAAGAGGCTCCATGAGCTCTAAAATGGTCATATTATGTACCAGATATCGAAATTTGCTATGTCCAAAAATGGACTTAGTTCGGGTGCTCAACATTTATTCAGTTTCCCACACATGCAAAAAAATACCATACCAAATTTGTTATTTTGGACTCATTGAAACCATCAAAACTTTTATCCAAGATCGTTTCGACTATATATGGGCCCACATATATAGTTTCATTTTTCATAAAATCTGCCTAATAGCCAAAATGAGTCTGAAAGCCTTGGGACCTGAACAAAGGCTCCACTTAGCCTAAAATTAACATTCAAGAGTTGATGGACCTATAAAAATTCTCATTCAAGGTTATCTACTAGGAGTTTTTGTTCGCGACCAAACTATAAACATCAAAATCTCTAAAATTAAAAAATAAGCCAAAAACCCCAAAAAACTGTCTGATAACCAAACCGATAGTTCTAGAAAGTCATAAATGACCTGAAGTAGTTGTGGGAAGTCTAAAATTATCAAAAATGCATGTAAATTGAGAAAATAACCTACAGGATCATTACAATAAAATATCTCCCAGAGCTACTGGAATTTGCTCTCTGAAATTTGGTTAAGTGTTGAGTCTCCCCTCTTGATCCCTTGTCTTGTGGAATCTTTCCCATGAATTCCAAGCTTCTTTAGCATAAAAATATCATCATATTCAGCTATAAAATCCACCTACGTCATCACACCGAATGAATTAAGAGAGAAACACAGCATAACACCCATAACGACAAATCAAAACAAGAGCTAACGTAGCTAGTTAGCATTGATCTTTCACTTATTTTTTCAGCTGTAGACTCATTCAAATTGAACTTTTCTCATTAAAAACAAGTTATTCCACTCATAATGAGACACAAAAATCATTAGTAACACTTTAAACACACTAGAATCCACCGAAATCAACTAGAGAAGCACCTAGCTCAAGCTAGTAACGCTAGTTTTCCAAGTTGAACTCTAAATGAATCTTTTAAGTAAAAACTTGTTTGAAACTCACTTTGAACATAATAAACACATGATTTTAAACTATGATACACATTTATCTCATTATCCACCCATATATCACATGAATCATCCTTAAAACAAGGCTAAAAAGGCTAGAATAGTGACACTAAAATGCATAAATACACCCAACATCATTTATCAAGTCCATGAAGGCTGCAGGGGCATTCGTTAGTCCAAAGGACATGACTTAGAATTCAAAGTGACCATACTGAGTTCTAAAGGATGTCTTTGGAATGTCATATTCTCTGACTCTAAGCTAATGATAGCCGGATCTGAGGTCTATCTTAGAGAAATAACCGTCACCCTAAAGTTGGTCGAACAAGTAATCAATCCTAGGGAGTGGATACTTATTCTTGATTGAGAATTTGTTCAACTAAAGGTAATCGATGCATATTCTGAGATAACCGTATTTCTTATGTACGAAAAGGACTCGAGCACCCCATAGGGAAATACTATGCCTGCTGAATACCTTATCTAAGAGATCTATAAATTGTTCTTTCAACTCCTTAAGCTCAGCTAGAGCCATTTGGAAAGGAAGAATAGATATAGGCTGGGTATCTAGAAGGAGATCTATTTTGAAGTTAATTTCTCTTTTGGGAGGAACTCCGGGAAGATCTTTAGGGAACACATCTGGAAATTCCCTTATTACTAAAACTAACTCGAGACTTGGAGTCTCATAACTAGAGTCTTTGACTCTAAAAAGATGGTAAACACACCCCTTGGATATCATCCTTCTTGCTATAAGGTATAAATCAAGCTGGCCTCTAAACACTGATGTACTACCCCCTCCATTCATTGATGGGGTCAATAGGAAATTGAAATTGAATAACTCTATTTATGCAATCAACTAAGGCATAAAATGACTGGAGCCAATCCATGCTGAGAATGACATCAAAATCAGTCATATCTAGCTCTAAGAGGTCAACTGAGGTGACTTTCTGGGATACTGTGACCGGAAAGTTCCTATATACCTTTTTGGCTACAATAGAGACACCTATTGGAGTAGACACTGAGAAGGGTTCTGCTAATGTTTCAAGACTGACGCCAAAATTGATGGTTATATAAGGAGTCACAAAAGAATGTAAAGCTAAGTGGTCTAATAAAAGAATAAACATAAAGATGAAAGACCTCTAACGTACTCATATCCACATCAGGAGAACGCTCTTAATCCTATTGGGACTGAAGTGCATACAACCTATTCTGGCACTGTCCACTGGTTGCACTGGAAGTGGCGCCCTGCTGAGTCGGGCAACCTGCTAGAGCTGATTGATTATTTGACTGACCCTGTTGCCCAGCCTGTGGGTAATTTCTGACCTGGTGGTAATGCTTTCCTCATCCAAAACACGCATCACTGTCGGCTCTACACGCACCCTGATGATTTCTGCAGCACCTTCTCCAAAGTAAAAATGCTCTACCCCAGCTATTATTCTTGAACTTTGGCACTAGCGCTCTAGCTAAAGATGGAGCTGGAGCTGAGAATTTCTAATAGAAATGAGAAAGGTTTCCACCCTATGATCTTGGCTGAGAAAAGTTAAAACTACTAGTTCTGGCCCTCTTATTGTCTCTCTTTTATTCCTTAAGCTTCTCTTTCTCAATCTACTGACCATGGACCTTAAGCCTAGATAGGTCTATTTTATTAATCAACATAGCAGTTTGGCACTCCTTGACCATACTATCAGATACCCCAAATACAAACTTACTCATTCTAGACCTATTATCAGCCAACATCAAAGGAGAATACCTCGCCAACTTAGTGAACTTAAGCGAGTATTCCTTCTTACTCATATTACCTTGCTTCAAATTGATGAACTCTTGAACCTTCGCTTCCCTTAACTCTAGAGAAAAGAATCTATCTACGAAAGTTATGGAAAACTCCTCCCACTCTATAGGCCCTACCTCAACACCTAAATCCTTCTTCCATTTCTTATACAAGGTGTGAGCCACATCCTATAATTGGTATGTAACCAACTCTTCACTCTCACTCGAAGTGACACTCATGTATTTGTCATATTTTGAACCATATCAAGAAACTCCTGCAGATCTTCCTCAGACTTAGATCCTAAAAACAAGGGGGATTCATTCGGGTAAAGTCTTGAATCCTAGTTGCAGCTGTATTTTCCATTAGATTAGTTGGGGCAATAGCTTACTGATTGTTCTGAGCAGCTACTGAATTAGCTAAAGTAGTAAAAGTAACTCTGAATTTAGCGTGAGATAAATACTTATTCAGGGGATCTTCCTGAACAGGTGGTGGTGTGGGATGATTCCTGTTCCTTCTTCCGTTATTTCTTTTAGGAGGCATTATTTGCAAACAGAATGAAGAATGAGTTAGATAGAGAGTTTAAATAGATCTCATGCTCATTTGTATGACATGAATACTGAAATAAGGGTAATTTTCCTAAAACATCTTATAGCGTATTATCCATAAGTGTGGCGCGCTTCATACCTATGTACAAGACTCTACTCAAGGAAGCTTTCAGAATTTCTAGGACACTATAAAACCTTAGGATCTGATACCAAGTTTTTTCATAATCGAACTCAACCCTCTAGTCATAACAATGGTGTCTACGGTTATAAGTGACCACAAGCTAACCCATTACTGGTACCTGCTATGAGCACTGAATAAAATATAAACATAATACTTGTGTAGAAGATAAACTGAAAAGGAAATGTAAATCTAAATACTAAAATAATGAATCAATCATAAGTCTGAAACATCTGATAAAAATCAAAAGTAACAGACTGATTATTTAACTAACTATCAAAATGTTTGAAAGCCTCTAAACTAACTGAGGAGTTGATGGGACAAACCCACAACTAACTCCGACTCACCACTATGGTTGTTGGACTTGTGCTAAACTATCTAACTGCGATCGAGAAATTATACATTCAAACCTATGATATAAGACATCATAGCATAAAAAAAGTATGCACTCAGTACTTTGAATATACTGGTACATGAGATGAGGTTAGGCTGATATACATGGGGTACTATGTATGTGAAATAAGGACTAACTGAATAGCATGTAATAACTGAACATGAATGCATGAAAACTATAACATCGGAGAATGCAGGACCAAGCATAAATTTATAATCTAAAATAAGTCTAAAAGCTAAATGACTGCAAACTATATAGCTGAATAACTGAAAGTTTATACACTTGGTAGAGCAAACCTGAATTGAGAATACACTAAAATACTATACTGAGACTATGAGGGGTATCATCTAACTGACATGCCCTAATATAAGCTAATCGTGGTCCAACCTATAACCCCAGTTGGAAGGGTTTTAGTACTGTGCCAGGGGTACTAACACTGGTTGTGTGGAACCACTAAACTGGTGTCCCAAAGAACTAAGGAGTCACCCTATACTAGCAGGTTCTCTCATGAGATATATGTCAACCCTAAATTTGCAGGTGGACATCTTAAACCTACACTGACTACATAGTTTTGTAACTCAGGGATTGCTAGTAAGGGTCATACCCTATAGTGGCAGGTGAGCCCTCATCCCTGGATTCGCTCGGTGCTAAATCCTACTCCCAACTGAATTGACACTGAGACTGAACTGAACTAAGCTTAATTGAATATTATTACATAACTGATAGTGCTCATCATGAGTGTGAATATTTCAGTACACTGATAAGATTCATGGATTAACTATCTAAATACTTAAAAAGCTGAATTTATGTTAATCACATAGGTATCGGGTGTTCATAACCGACCAGCAGTAAATGGAATTATCAATAATTCCATATAAAAGCTTTAAAACTATAGTAGGGGATCATTGTTCAAAACTAGTACTTAGGCATTTCATCAAACACATGAGAGTCATGAACTTAAGCATGGGAATGGGTAAAGCATGTGAGCATAATATAATTACATGACTAAATTTATTACTTAGGGATTTGACGTGAAAATTCTAACATTCCAAACATGTAATGGCTCTTTCCATTAAAAACACTTACAACGTAACTTGCAACTGAATTAACACGAGATTCCTGGAAATAATTCAACTTGAAACATGTAAAACTCATAATTTAAAATCAAAAGGGGTTCTTGGACTTCATAGGTTAAAGGAACCCATGAATGAACATTACAAATACCTCACTAGATGAATTCATGAAGATTCTTGGGAATTTCTTAAGATTTGGAGATTGAATTCCTTGATTGTTTAAGAATGGTTTAGGGTTTGTTCTTAAGGTGGGAGATGGATTTCTTGAGAGCTTTTATGAATAAAGGGGAAAATAATGCTCCTTGGATACTTAAATTTCATGTTATGGACGAGTTTAGGTGAGGAAAAATAACCCAAATGCCCTTAATTAATGAGGAACAAATATCTGGATCAGGGACAGAGGGGCACCACAGGCTCTAGTACGATGCACTGGAGAGGACTTCGCGAGCTCCAGTGCAGTGAAATGGAGGAGATGTCGCGGGCTCATCCCGGCATTACTTCTATTTTGCTTCACCAAGCATGCCCTTACACTCGTCCAAAAATTCCAAAACAAACTCGAGATGTATTTTGAACAACCCTGATCATGAATCAACTTAAAAATTGATGTTACAAGGTCGGGAAGATCAAAAATAAAATCATCGATGTTTAGGGGCCTTAGAAATGACTAAGTCCCAACACTTAACCAAATTTTCAAGTTTTGGACCCCCTTAACATATAACTGAGAGCTGAAATGAACTAAGACTTCTATAGGGTATTATAAGAACTAATTAGACAACAAGTATATTATGGTTTAGTTGTTAATTCGTTTTGAGAATTAAAGAAATGAAAGGAGGAATTAAAAGATAAAATTAATGGTTTTGAACCTGATTTAAAGGAGTTTTGAAGTTGATAATATTCTTGAGAAGGTTGGAGATGTGTTCAAAAAGGTTGGAGAGGTATTAAAGAGGCTTCCTTGAGGTGTGGCCACACCTTGAGCGCATATGGGCAACAGGTTGGATGCAGGAGGCTATTTTCTCACTGCCTTAGTCTTTTGGCCTGTGGCAGCAGGCTGGGCGCACCTTGGACGCAAGTAAAGCCCCCTTCACTTGATACATGCCAAAAGGCCATCATAGCTTTTGATGACATCATTCAAGTCCCATACATGAAGATTCAAGATTTGGTCATATTGAGAGTACAAGGACATGCATGGAGGACTCATTTTGAGGTTACAATGGAGCAAAACCATGTTTGGAAGATTGCTTGGGACTTGTGTTGATGCCTACCAAAGGGTTCTAAGAGGTTTCACATTTTGAAGCTTGAAGAATAAGGAGGGACCATGGATTTGGAGCATTGGAGAGGCGTCCTTGAAGTGTAAACACTCATTAAGGGTGTTTTAGTCTTTTTGTACCTTTTCTTTACACTCCATGGGAGCCCCATTTCATTAAGGGTATTTTGGTCTTTTATGTAATAAGTTATAAATAGACTCTTTAGGCTTATTTTATCATTAGTTGATTATGGATATTTGAGAGTCATTGAAAGACTTCTTCTTCTCTCTTTGAGAGTGTAGTGTAGGGCTTGGAAAATCCAAGTAGTGCAAGGCTTGGAAAAGCCATTATTGATCCTTGCTTAGAAACAGTGATTGTAAAGCGCAGTTGATTCCCTTAGCGATCACCGTAAGAGTTTGGCGTTGTTATTGTGGGTCTTAGGGGTCTTATCATTTGATACACGGTTTGGTTTCTATTTCTTGTAATCTTGTATGTCAAGCTATTTATCTTACCTTATTGCATTTATTTGTTTACTTAGTTCTCTTAGTCTTTATCTCTTTAGGTCATTCCTCTATCATTTGGTATCAAAGGCAAGGTTTAATTTTGTTCCAACAAAATCAATCTTGGGATTGTTATCTTGAAAATAAAAAAGTAAAAAAGAAGAAAAAAAAAACTAGTGTTCACGTTTTTAGGGTTGTTCAATTTTTGAGACTTGATTTTTATGTGTTTTGTGTGTTTCCTAACACTAGAAGAAGTGTAGAAAATCAAAAATCTCAGAAAAAAAGTTGTTAATCTCATTTTTTGTGTTTGGGCAGATTCTGAAACTTAGATCTATGCCACCTCATGTGCCAAAGTCAAACGGTTGTTCTTCCTTCTCCGCTCCTTCTTTTTATACATATACGGCGGCGAGTTACCAGAGAAGGGGGGACAACTCATTTCTCCTTTGCATTGCTCAATCTTCCTTTTCTGATTGAAAGTAGCAAGTGACTCTACTATTGGTACAGAGGCCAGATAGAAGGTTGCTCATCCAGCCTAGAGGACTATATTTTTGTGTGTTTTGTGAGTTTCTAGTGCTAGATTCTTGTTCCCTAGGACTAATAGAGTCTAGATATAAGATTTGAGCAAGATCTGGGTTGTTTTGAGCATTCCACCATTGTTAGACTAGAGTTTAAAGCTTTTTGAAGGTGGATCCATGTGGGTGTTGTGATTGTGATGTTAGTTTGAAGTTATTTTGTGTTATTTGTACTCATATTGGCAAAGGGAACCTAGATCTACAAGAAAAATTGAATTTGGAGGTCATTTGCCTTGTGGTCAAAAGTTGGTCAACTCTTGAATATTCTTGTTGTACTTCATCATCTTCATATCTTATTGGAGAAGAATATTCAAAAAGAGGTGTTTGATCTTAAAAGGGAGGAAAGAGAGTGTACTACTTGTTCAAGAAAATTTCCAAGAACCTTCCTAGTCATCCAAAAGAAAGAAAACAACAAAAGGGAAGGAATAATCAAGTACAAGGGGAGGACCATTTCAATTCAAATTCATTTGAACATGAAAAAGGCTCTAAACCTTGTGTTTTTTCCTCCAAAAACCGAAATTACACTCCCTTGGTTAAAGATTGGCCGAAACACAACTTGAAAAAAAATTGCAAATTATCGTCCAATCACAAGCTACCACGTCATCACTTTGCACACCCATATTTTTAGCATAAATTTTTGGATTCTTAGTTTCTATTCTTGTTTCTTAATTTTATTTTTTTTAATTCCATCACTAATTGGCAAACTAGTAACTATCTAGTAGGTTCTGAATTAGTTTTGAGTCCTTTCTTCGTGTTTTCGTTCTTTGTGTGCTTTTCTCATTTTGATTCATTGAAATTCTTTGTTTCAAGTTCATAAGTAGATTTTTTTGTTTTGTGTCTTGATTCGATCAAACAAGAATCTATTCCGGCCACTAAGTAGTGATTAACACCTTATTGACTATCGGAGTAAAAGCAACTTTTAATATTCGTCGCTCCAATTGTAAGGATCACAAAGGTGAGTGTATACGAGTGTTGGTGAAGAGCTTTTACTACTAATCTTATTTGTTCATTTTGTAGGTACAAGGTGATATAAGGAAAATATATCTTGGTAGCCTCGGATTATTGTGACTACAACATGAGAGACTATGATTGTAGTGAGGGATTTTATGGCTACGATGATGTTAGAGATTATGGGGGCTATGAATATAGTCGTGATCAATACATGGGCAAAATTGAGAGTTATGGTTTTGAGGGAGAAAATGAGGTGAATGAAGTTCCTAGTGCTTATGGTGAATACGGAGATAATGTAGGGCCTTATGATGGTTCTTATGATGAAGTTGGGGCATGTGAAAAGTCTTACACTTCCCAGTCCAAACCTAGAATTGGTGTAAGGTATAACCCCTTCCTTCGTAAAGTTTATGAGAGCCATGGTGAGAGTGCACTTGTGGAGAATGAAGATTCATATTCTTCACCTTGTAGTACATCTTATCAAGGTCAAAGTGGTGTGAATAGGTATACTAGCTATAGTGTAGGTTGTCCCATGAAAATATGAGAGAATACATCTCCAAGGCCGAGGGGTACTCATGTGCCCATGGGTTGTCCTAAACTCTACAATGTTGATCCTAGGACAAGTGTTATCTCTGAAAAGGTAAGAATTTATGGGGTACCGGGCTGCCTTCTTGTGCTAGATGATTAGCGCCATAAGAACTATATCATGCCACCCATGGTTGACTATTTGGGGTTGTTTCAAGAACCTTTACTTGTTCCATATTCCTTGGATGGATATAAGGTTACCGAGAGAATGAGGATTGTCTTCACCCAATTTGAATACTATGAGGAGGTGTTGTGCGATATCTTCGCCTTGACACCAGGTCATGTATGCTTGGGTGCCGATTGTTTTGCATAATATAGAGTTCCAAATATGCTAAATTGGCCTAAGGTGGTAGTGGACCATTGGGGAAATTATCTCTTTACCTCAATTCTTCCCAAACCTAAAAGAGATGTGATCACTTACTCCAAGCCGAATGATTATGAGATACAAAAGATTGAGAAGAGTAAGGGTGTGTAAGGTGGCAATCTAAGAGTGGAAAAAGGAGAGGTTGTGTAGAGTGAAGTGAGAGGGTTGCCACCAAACCGTGCTAACTATGCTTGTCCTTCTATTTTTAAGAATATTTGTGTAGGTACAAACATGGAAAGTAGAGGAGCACAAGGACAAGGAGAAATTGCTGCCGAAGCTTGTGGGAAACCTTCACACCATGTCAAAGAAGAATCTACTCAAGAATTTTAAGGTAAAATGGCTAACTCTTACACTTTTGTGCATATGAATGATAATTGCGTAGCTATTATCCCTTTGAATGTGAGTAATAGCTTACCTATTTGTGAGTCTATTGATTCTTTGCCTCTTGTTGATGATGTGCTTGTTGTGAGTGTGGATACACTAGTTGATCCTATAAGATCAATTTAAGTCCACCTAGTGTTGAATCCATTGTGTTGAATGATAATACATCATCTATTAATTCTTTGCCCCATGATGATGATGCACATGTTGTGAATATGGATACACTAGTTGATCCTATTGATGACCAAATTGACTCTTCTTGTAAGATCAATTTATGTCCACCTAGTGTTGAAGCCAATGTGTTGAATAATAGTATATCAGTTTGTGGGAATTGTGTTGATCAACTTATGTGTGAACTTTGTCCACCACTTGAGGATGTGTGTGGTATGCTTAGTGGATCTTAAGTGAGTGCCGATGTTGAAAATATTGATTAAATAAATAGGAGTGACCCCTTTTGCATGACCTCTAGTGAATGTTCTACTCTCGGTTTTTCTCATAGGGATAATCATGTGCTTGAAACATCTTTGATACTTGATAATGATCTGGTAGAGAATGGATTTGCATGTTCTATATCCTCTTCATGGATATATCCTTCTCTTTTTAAGGATAATATCTTGTTTGAAGATAATGAGTTCACTCTTAATGAACCTAGTGGTGAGAATGAAGTTGAAGGTATAGCTTGTCTTGAAAGATATAGCCTATATACTAACCCACTATGGTGTGACAATATTCCTCCTAAAGATGGAAATCTCTTCTTGAAAGATGAGAGTACTCTTAAGGGTAAGGAATGTGTAGTCTTGGAAAGGAATGGTCAATTGGGTGATGATATCTTTGATTTTCTTGAATGTTTAAGAAACCCAATAGGTGATTGTTCTTTGAAAATTGATTGTGGTTATGATCTTTTGTATGATACCCCCACCTATGTTTGATGACTATGAGGATGAATTGTTTTTTTCTTGTGAAGACTTAAGTAATAATCCCTTTGATTTTGGTTGTGGTGTGTGTCTACTTAAGGGTTCTTCCATTAAAAGAGAAAGTGTCCATTGCATGGAAATTACTTCTTCTTCTACTTTGTGTGACCTTATTGTTGAGAGCACTCATGGTGATGATTTTGAAACTAGTAGTGAGTATATGCATGAGGACACGTTAGTTGAAGTTGACTTGAGTAATTCTTTTCTCTACTCTCTATTTGCTTTTGATGATGTGTATGCTATTATACAGAGTGTGTTTTTTAGATTGGGTGAAGCCTATGGGGTAAAAGAGTGTTGTCTAGACTAATGTCTATTGACACTTTTTCCATTTGACCCCAGTACCAAATGTGGATATGATGATGTTGGAACACCCAACTTATAGCTTGGTCTACATAACAAGCAAAGTGACCTTCTTAAAAACCCGAGGGCAAAGGTGTCATTGTCTCCTTGGGGTAGTGCTACTAAATGTGCATCCTTGCTTGACACACTTGTGCTTAAGTTGCATGATTCCCAACTTGTGGATGCCAAGTTGATACTTTACTTGAAAGGAAGAGGTCATATGTGCTTAAGTGCCTTAAATCCATCCTTGTGTTCTTTATGTGCTATATCTTTTGGGCCAAATGGCATTCTTATAGATGATAGCGCCTTAGATGATGCCTTTACATTTGATTCCTTCCTATACTACCTCTTTTCCTATGATGACATCCATACTAGTTTTGGATTTGTATTATGTAGAGGTAGAGAACTTGTTGGTTGGTCCACTTGTTTGGTTTTGCAAAGTGTGGATTCGAGGTTGAATCCTTTTCAAGAAGGGGAGGATGATACGATCCAAAGGGCTATCATAGCTTTTGATGACATCATTTGAGGCCCATACATGAAGATTCAAGCTTTGGTCATATTGAGGGTACAAGGACGTGCATGGAGGACTCATTTTGAGCTTACAATGGAGAAAAACCATGTTTGGAAGATTGATTAGGACCTGTGTTGAAGCCTACCAAAGGGTTCTAAGAGGTTTCACATTTTGAAGCTTGAAGAAGAAGGAGGGACCACGGCTTTGGAGCATTGGAGGGGCGGCTTAGAAGTGTAAACACTCATTAAGGGTGATTTAGTATTTTTTTGCCTTTTCTTTACATTCCATAGGATCCCCTTTTCATTAAAGGTGTTTTGATCTTTTATGTATTAAGCTATAAATAGACCCTTTAGTCTTATTTTCTCATTAGTTGATTATGGATATTTGAGAGTCATTAAAAGGCTTCTTCTTCTCTCTTTGAGAGTGTAGTGTAGGGCTTGGAAAAGCCAAGTAGTGTAGAGTTTGGAAAATACATTATTGATTCTTGCTTAGAAACGGTGATTGTAAGGTAGAGTTGATTCCCTTAGTAGTCACCGTAAGAGTTTGGTGTTGTTATTGTGGGTCTTAGGGGTCTTATCGTTTGATACATGGTTTGGTTCCTATTTCTTGTAATCTCGTATGTCAAGCTATCAATCTTACTTTATTGCATTTGTTTGTTATCTTGTTTCTCTTAGTATTCATCTGTTTAGGTCATTCCTCTATCATCACTGGTTTGGACTGTGTGGGGTCAGTGGAAGCATCCCAAATGTAGGTCAGTTGCACCTTGACCGAAATTCATCTTGCAATGCACTTTTGTACTTCAATGGTCCCCCCCTTTTTGTCCTCTCTTTGGAATATTCTTTGGGATCTTCAAAAAGGTGCTTGTAAAAACACTTGTGTACACCCTTTTCTTAACCTTTGAGGATTAAACACCACCTTTTGATAAGAATTCAAGATGAAAATTTGAATCTTCCTCATGAACACTCAAGAACACCAAAACTTCAAAATTCTCTATCTCTTAAACCGTTGATCAGAATGCAACAAAATTTTAAACCAAGGCTATTTTCAACCTTCTAAACACATTACATACATCATTTTATATAAATTCACAACCCCAAATTCCAGATTTTTAATTCCACCTTCAACCTTTAAACTTGAGCTTCTCAACAATTGTAGACCCTCCGGTTCACCTCCGATTGAGCTCAAATTCAAGGTTTTGACTCTAGTAGTGTTAGGAAACAAGAATCTAACACTAAAACACAAGAAAAAATAACAAAATCAAAAACTCAAATTTTGACCTAAAGACAAAAACATGAATAGTTAAATTTTTTTGGGATTTTTTATTTTTCAACACAACGAGACCCAAGATTGACTTCGTGGGAATAAAATAAAGCTTGGCTCTAATACCAAATGATATGAGACAAACTACAAAAATGATAATGACACAAAAACAAAGGAAACACACTAAATACTAAATCACAAAAACATAGAAACAAGAAAATGGAACGATAAAGTGAAAGATAGATAGATTGACATAAGTCGATAACGAGAGGGCAACAAAGGGTATACTAAACCCTAGACCTTCCTATAAATTACCGATAACACCAACCACTTATTAGGACACAAACGGAAATGGATTCTCGAGCACCCATATTTCTCAACAACCAAAGAAACTCCCAACAAGTTTCAATAAAAACACTCTAAAGTGTCAACTTACATTCAAAATCATCTTAACCTAAAAAAAGAGTCTTAGCTATTTATAGGCCCAAAGGCCACTTCTTACAACGTGGACCCAAAAGTGACCCTAAATGCAATTGGGCCCAAAAGTAACCCAAAGACCAAAACATAACAAAGAGTAATCTTCATTCTTCCAATCTTCTCATGCGAGATCACAATATTCCTCTTCATCTCAAAATCATGGCCATGAGGCACTCTCACTTGTATCGTGTCATCACCAAGCAATAGAATTATACGTGCCTCAATGTCTATAAACTAGGCCACGACTCTTTCAAACTGTAGAGAACTAACCTGGAATCCAACCATCTCTAACTAAGGATTCAAGCCCAACAATATAAAAAAATATACCAATATCAAACTCAAAAAGCTAAGGTAAACAAGGGCATTAAACTACTGAAGGGTCTAACTGACGAATATTGCTCAAACCCCTAAATATTATGATAAATCTTATATCCGAGATTCCTTGTGTCAACTTAAGAGAAAAACAAGTATATTCAAGCTTAGAAAAATTGTAACGCCCCAACATCCTGTCCCGGAGCATCACACGGTGCTTAAGTCTACAAGTATCCCCAAGCTAACCCTTTGAGCCTGCTATTTTGTATAAAGCTTACTTAAATATAATGAGAACAAAATAAGGAATCGTGTCATATCATGTCTAATAGAAATCTGAATGGGTACTATAAAAGTAACAAAATACTACAAATCTATGCATACTGACCATCTAGTCTGACAAAGCATCTACTACTCAACAAACCAGAGAGCCATTGGGATAGATCCCCAATTGACTTGAACTGAATTGAAAACAGTAGAACAACTACTAAAAATACTAAAGTGTCTGGAGATAGGCCCTCGAACCATGAGGACTCTCCACAGTAGAGATGTAGATAAAGGTACTTGGGATCACTGATGCTTCTGGGACTGAGAACCTGAACCTACATTACGAGTCAAAGTAGCACACAGACGTATATGTGGATCAGCATTTGAGAATGTACTGAGTATATGGGGGTGTATGAAACTACATATCAATATAATAAATCTTTATAGAAAACATACATAGTATTGTAGATGACTCACATAGCTTGAATAAAACTCTCATAAATCATGAATAATGAAACATGTAGTATAAATCACGTAAGCTATTCCACTTTGTTCTAAATCTGAATTCTTTCTTTGATCTCAAGCTTGTAAACTAGTTGAACTCTTAAAGTAACAACTTTTAGAATATGAACTTTAGTCTTTTGAAAACAAGGAACTTTTTTTAAACTCAAGGACTTGAAACCTTAAGAACTTTAAGACTTGAGAATCTAGGAAACTTGGGAGTTTCTTCTAACCGACATAAACCATGTGTGCTACATGGAGTCCAACGTCTTTCCCACATTGGGGAGAGATATTATATCCTTGCCATCGGAGTAGAACCTTTACTTTTAGTGATTACCAGCTTAACCCACTTGGGGTAAATCAAATCCTACGGTGGCTCGTAGTTCTGGGGCATGAGACCTTGGAATCAAGCCCAACTCGGTGTTAAATACTACTCCCTTACTTAAGCTCAGAATTTTTAAGAAAAATCCACCTTAAACAACTCAGAAATATGCAATGGAAGCCAACTATGCTTCCCTTTAGCTTAAATCAAATGGTGTGGATTTTCTTTCTTAGCTTAGGATTAAAATCAACTCTTTTCTTGAAACTTTGGTAGACTATCACCAATAAGCTTTAAAACTTTAATAGCATGGAAATATAAATACACTTCTTGAAACACATTAGAAAGTATCAAAAATTCATTCTTGGACTTAAGGCATGTATATTCTTAAAGGACCACAATTTTACAGTAAAGCTTAATTCATGACACCAGTCTTGGAAACCCTTGAAAATATCACATCACTATAGAAATGTACAATTTATAGAATTAATTATCAATTCAAATCATAAATAAGTGGAATAATCATGCAATTCAAATCTTTAACAACTTATCCATTCATATTCTCAAAATAATATAATTTGGGTGTAGACCCACATGCAAAAACATGAAACTCATTTATAAAAATCAAATCTTTGGGCACAACAACGAAAGAAGTGTTATTGTTCAAACCCCACATACCTCAAATTATGAACTTTGATGAATAATCTTGCTTGAGACTCTTTCTCGTACTTTTGGATAAGGGTTCTTGAAGCCCTTAACTTGGGAACCTTGAATCCCAACTCAATTTATGAAAGCTATGATGGATTCTTAAGATTCTTGGAAGAGGTTCTGGGTACTTAGGGTTTTTGTTGAGAGAAAACTTGAGAAAAAACTAATAGAATGCTTGTAAATGACTTCAATTTGGTGTTTGTACGGTTTAAGAGGATTGGAAAAAGTCCAAAGTGCCCTTTTTAACTCCTGAACGAAGCTGGAAAAATTAAACTGGAAAACCCAATTTTATGGACCACCACGACGCTCCACTATCGCAGTGGCTCACTGGAAATTGACAAATGGGATTCTTGGGGTCACGGCGATGCGGAGCCATCGCGTTATCCCACTGGTTGGAACCTGAAACTTTAGCGCGATACGCCACAATCGCGCTAAGCTACTGGAATTTGACAATTGTCAAATAGACCCTCTCTGTGATGCGTCAAGCACTAAAATGATGTTATTTTACGACTAGGACTTAAATTTGCCATAACTTATTGTCCGGTTATCGGATATGGGCGGATCTTATATGGTTGGAAAGCTAATTAAATTTTCCACACAATAGAAAGTCAAAATTAGGGAAACCCTATATGGTTTAAATGTTACACACTTATAAAGTCATTCCTTATCCTTCTAGAGATAAAATTAAACTTAAGGAAAAGTTTGGGGGTATTACAGTAATCTTATAGCTATATCGGGTATTCTATGCGAAGGCTCAATTACAATTTTATTCTAAAATCCCCTAAATAGATCAAATCAACATTCAAATAGCTATAAACCTATCCTATAAACCCCACCTAGCATGCAATATATTCAACATAGAATATTAGAAGAGTGGACTGTAGCCGACCTCGTAGCCTAATAACAGTCTCGAACTATTTATGAACTGGTCATCTTTTGTCTTGGAACTCAAAATGATATTGCATTATAAAAATCATAATCAACACAAAGTAAAATAAGACACATATTGCAATATAGAATTTTAGGCCATAAATTAGATCAAAAATAGGCATGTGAAACCCACATGTGAAATTCAAAAATTGAGTCATTTGGTCCCTCAAACTTCAACGAATGTTGCTCAAACATAGAGTATAAATGTGTAAGACCTTTAAAAATTTTGATCATTTAATTTTTTACCTTTCCATGAGCCTAATGTCATTTTTAACTTGAATTATGTTTTGGGATGTTAAAAGGGTGTTTCAAGAAAGTTTTGGATTTTTAGAAGGGGTTCGGGGTTATTTTAGGACCTTGAGACAGTGAGCATCCGTAATTAAGATGAATTACGAAGGTTAAACTCTGCGATATTAGTGTGGCACGGAGGTTAACCTCTACAATATTGGCATGTCACACCAGTGTTTTAATTTCATCCAGTTTTGTTTTTTCACTTGGGGTGAAGGCCTTTTGGTTTTTTTACCACTTGTACGACCTTTAAACATAAACTAACCACATTCTCTTCAGTTTTTAAAGATTATATCATTCTCTTTCTCCCTTAAACTCACAACCCAAGAATATTCAAGGGTTTTATAGTGAATTCATCATCCAGGCTCCAAACATTGAATTGACTCAATATCTTGTGTATTTCAGGCATGTTTCTCTTTTCTAAACTTTAAATTTTACATTGTGGCATGAATTGAATGGATTTTCATGCAATTTGAATTGTGGGTTTGAAATTATTACTTATTGAATTACTTGTCCCATGTTTTGAATTGATTATTCATGCTTTAGATTTATGTTTTGAGGACTGAATTGGTATATTATTTAAATGGTTAGAATGGGGGACATGGTTATCCCTATAATTGGATGAACTTTGTCTTGGAATTTCATGAACATCAACCCATTTTGTGAATTTGATTTTAATTATGGAAAATTGCATGGTTTAACTTAATTTTAAACCCAATGCATTGTATTAATGGATAAATGGATACAAAAATGGACTTGGATGACCTTGGTGGCTATGGTTTTCTTTTTAATAGAACTTGAGAGTCCAATTTGATTATGTGAATTGGTTTGGAATAAATATATTAGCTTGCAAGCATATTGGTATGATGATACCAAGTGGTAAATGCCCTAATAAATAACTTCTAGATTAATGGTTGGAATTACAAGTAAAGTGATTTTAATTTGAGAGTAAAGAGGGTAGTTTAGCTCACCGTAAAGCTGTAAGTCCTGGTGAAACAAACACTGGAAACCACATTTGCCAGAATTGAGGGTCTATATGACCGTGTTATTAACACACACTTGATATATATTTTTGGGATAGCTATTGCCCATGGTGGATTTATTTTTTCATCAAATTTTCCTTGATTCATGCGGCTAACATGCACTGGGACCTTTCAGCAGGTGGCGCTGAACTTATATAGCCTATGGGTGCCCTTAAGATGGATCAAGCTACACAGTCCAGGTTAATAGTTTTAAAACTCTCATATTCATTACCCTTACCCTATCTCAAGGCCTTATAAATGTATATATAAATGTGTATATGTGGTTTTGACTGATTTGGACATAGCATTATTTTATCACTTTTCCTGAATTACATGTCAGTGATTATCCCATTGACTGTGCTAGGACGCTACATCATTTCATGATATAGTGTCCAAAGATATTTTTATTGCTCCTATGTAGTGTTATGTCTGTTGAGTTGTTGTTAAGTGGTGAGCCACCATTATTCGGAAGGCCTTATCATTTCATTATTTTTTCTTTATTTACTCAGTACTTTTGGATTCTTTTTGGTCATGGTCGGGGGCATTTCCCGACTTAGATGTTATTCTGGCTTTAGAGGCTTTCATGGACAGGTGAGGATTGGTTGTTGTTTGACTCTTTATCTTCTTTGAGTTAATTATTCATCTTCTTATTACTATTTAATTGGCTTCTACATTGTTATTATTATTATCATTGTGCTCTTTAGGGTAGGTCAAGGAGGTGGTTTCCGATCCATGGTGGGATTGAGAAACCCATCACGACTAGGCCCAGGGTTGGTTCATGACAAGCTTGGTATCAAAGCACGATTTAGAGTTATTAGGTGTCTACAAAGTTGCATTAGTAGAGTCTTTTTAGGGTATGTAGCATGACACACTTATAATAAGGAGGCTACAAGGCATTTAGAAATGTTTCCCTTTCTTGTGTTCTATTTTTGTCTATAGAGTCTAGTTGTCTTAAAACTTCTCTAACTCCAGGCTTCCTTGCATTTCAGATCATGCCTCCCCGAAGATCTGACATTCGTAGAGACTTTGCTGGGAAATTTTCCTACCTAAATACAATATAGAGGGGACTCTCCCTGTGTATGAAGTGCAGACCCAGTCTAGGGTCCCCGCTCTAGATTATGCCGCCTCATGCAGAGTTCCACTTATCCCCACTAGTCTTTCTCGGGCTTCTCGGGGTGGTGATACTTATGACCAGCTACCTTTGAGGATATCTCTAATGTAATGGTTTGCTTACTCAATTGGTGAAATCTCAGTCTCATCAGTCAGATCGAGCTGGTTTTGTTGCTCCTTCATCTAAGGTCACTCAGGGGTTTGTGGATGAGATAAAGAGGATCTTTAGAGTGATGAATACTACTAATTCTGAAGTTATAAAGTTTGTTGCATATCAGCTGAAAGATATAGCTTATCAGTGGTATAAGGAGTGGAAGCAGTTAAGGGGTAATGATATAGAGTCGGTATTATCAGATGAGTTTTTAGGTGCCTTTCTTGATCATCTCTTTCTTCAGGAGTTGAGGGAAGCTAAGGCTGAAGACTTTGTGAATCTGAAGCAGGATAAGAAGAGTGTGAAAGAATTTGCGTTGAAATTTTAGCAATTCTCTCGTTATGCTCTAGAGTTGGTATCTATCCAGAGATCTAAAATGAGGAAGTTTTCTTCTGGTTGTCCCGTGACTTGGTATTATAATGTGTGGATGCAATGTTAAATAATGGCATGGATATCTCCGGGCTTGTGATTTATATGCAGCAGGTGGAAGATGAATAAAAGAAATATGTAGAGATTGAAGAGAGGTAAAATAAGAATTTTAGGTATTCATAGTAGGGTGGGTTTTAGCAAAATAGTGGGAGAGATGGTAGAAAGTGGACCAATAAGAAGAATTAGGGGGATTCTTATTCGTCTGCTAGTGCTCCGTATCTTAAGCCTTTGAGTGATCGTCATTCTCAGGATAGCAGTGGTCCTAAGACACAGGGTGTCCAGTATCAGGCTAGTGGAGCTCAGTCATCCTCATCTTATCCTCTTTGTCATTTTTGTAGGAAACTTCATTGTGGTTATTGTGAGAAGGGGAGGAATTAGTGCAATAATTATGGTCAGCTAGGTCACATGCAGTGAGATTTTCCTTTATCTAGAGTTTCCACTAGGGATAATAAGGTTCCGATTGCTACTTCTCATGCACCAAAGAGCGCTAATTTTGGTACCGGAATCGCCTCTATGCACTTATTACTCATCAGGAATCTGAGGCATCTCTAGCTATTATTACTGGTATGTTATAGCTCTTTTCCTGTGATGTTTATTAAATGCTTAATCCGGATTCTACCCTATCTTATATGACCCCTTATGTGGATGTGCATTTTGGTTTTGGTCCAGAAAGTATTTTTTATCCCTTTTTGTGTCTACTCCGCTGGATAATTCTATATTTGCTAGAAAAATCTATAGTGACAGTGTGGTGTCTTTCTTTCATAGGCAGACATTGGTGAATTTGATAAAGTTGGATATGGTGAATTTTGATGTTATCTTAGGAATGGATTGGCTTTATTCGTGTTGTGCTTCCCTGGATTGTATGACCCAAAAGTTTAGTTTTCACTTTTCTAATAAGACAATATTAAAATAGGAGGGGGGTTTCTTAGTACCCAAAGGGAGGTTTATTTCCTATCTTAGAGCTCAGAAATTGATCTCAAAAGGGTATCTATATCATCTAGTTCGGGTTAAGGATTCTAACTCTGAAGCTTTTTTTTTGCAATATGTCTCATAGTCAATGAATTTAAAGTGTTTCTCGAAGATCTTCCTGGAATTCCTCCCAACAGGAAAGTAGATTTTGGGATTGATATTCTATCGGATACTCATCTTATTTCCATTTCTCCTTATAGGATGGCTCTGACTGAACAAAAGAAGCTAAAAGAGAAGTTAAAATATCTTCTTGATAAAGGGTTTATTTATCCTAGTATTTCTCTGTGGGGTGCTCCTGTACTTTTTGTGTGAAATAAAGATGGGTCTCTTTAGATATATATACACTATCATCAATTGAATTAGGTAACAATGAAGAATAAGTACCCTTTTCCTAGGATTGATGAACTTTTTTATCATTTTTAGGGCTCAAGATGCTTCTCTAAGATTGATTTCCATTCGAGCTATCATCAGCTGACAATTGGGGAGGATGATATTCCTAAGACTCTTTTCCAAGCCTGGTATGGTCACTATGAGTTTTTAGTGATGTCATTCGGATTGACTAATGCTCTGGCTGCTTTCATGGATCTTATAAATCGAGTATTCAGGCAGTTTTTGGATTTGTTTGTGATAGTTTTCATTAATGATATCTTGGTGTATTCTAAGAGTAAGGAGGATCATGCCAATCACCTCTGAATTGTATTGCAGACCCTTAAGGATCAGAAGTTGTATGCTAATTTTCTAAGTGTGAATTTTGGTTGAGTATTGTGAACTTTCTTGGGCATGCAGTTTCTAGTGAGGGGATCAACGTGGATCCACTAAAAGTTGATGCAGTTAAGAAATGGCCTAGACCCACGACTCCAACTTATATTAGGAGCTTTTTGGGTTTAGCTGGATATTATAGGAGGTTTGTGGAGAGTTTTTCTTCTACTGCTGCTCCGCTAAGAAGGTTGTTTCGGACGAAGATCATTTTTTTGTGTTTTGATACTTGTGAAGATAGTTCTGAGAAGTTGAACAATAAGTTGACTTCTGAGCTAATTTTGACCCTGCCTGAGGGTACTGGTGGTTTTGTTGTATTTTGAGATACATATCGTATGGGACTAGATTATGTTTTGATGCAGTATGGTAAGGTTGTGGCATATGTTTCTAGGCAACTTAAGGTTCATGAGAGGAATTATCCAACTCACGACTTAGAGTTGGCGACTGTAGTTTTTGCATTGAAGATTTGGTGCCATTATTTGTATGGGGTGCATATGGATATCTATTCGGATCATAAGAGCTTTTAGTATGTGTTTACTCAAAAGGAGTTGAATCTCAGGCAGAGGCGGTGGCTCGAGTTTCTTAAGGATTATGACGTGAGCCTTCACTACCATCCAGGTAAAGCTAATATTATTGCTGATGCTCTTAGCAGGTTATCTATAGGAATCTTATCTCATGTGGATGGGGAGAAAAAAGGGTTGGTGAAGGATATTAACAGATTGACTAATTGGGAGTTCATCTTTTAGACTCTGAGTATAGAGGAGTCATTGTTTAAGAAGTGGTCAAATCATCACTTGGAGCAAAGGTGAAGGAGAAGTAGGCTTTGGATCATACTTATACAGATTAAGGATGATGTGGGTCAAAAATGGTTATGGCTTTTGAGATCGAGGAAAATGGTATTTTGAGGTACTAATATAAGTTGTGTGTTCCTGATGTTGATAGGTTGTGTGAAAGGATTGACTGCAGCTCATGAGTCTAAATATACAGTTTATCCAGGTTCGGTGAATATGTATCACAATTTGAAGGAAATCTATTGGTGGAACAATATGAAGAGGGATATGGCAAATTTTTTTACCAAGTTCATGGTTTGTCAGTAAGTCAAGGTTGAACACTTGAGGTCTGGTGGCATATCCTAAGAGATAGAGTTGCCCATGCGAAAGTAGGAGATGATCAAAATGAATTTCATTGAGGATCTTTCGTGGTCCCGCAATTAGTATGATTCTATTTGGGGCCATTATGGATAGGATGACTAAGTACGCTTACTTCTTGCCTATGAGGACTAACTACTCAGGAGAGGATTATGTCAAGTTGTTCATTCAAGAGATTGCAAAGTTACATGGTATGTTAGTGTCCATCATTTCAGATCGAGGTACACAATTTTCATCTCACTTTTGGCATTTATTTCAGAAATATTTGGGTACTTAGGTGAACCTTAGTACCACTTTCCACCCTCAAATGGATGTACAAGCGGAGCATACTATTCTTACTTTTGAGGATATTCTAAGGGCCTGTGTGATTGACTTTAAAGGTAGTTGGGTTGATTATTTCTCTCTTATTGAGTTTGCGTACAACAATAGTTATCATTCTAGAATTCAGATAGCTCCTTTTGGGGGATCTTTATGGTAGGGGGTGCAGGTCTCCTATTGGATGGTTTGAGATTGATGAGACTAAGTTGTTTGGTCCTTACTTGGTTCACTAAGCCATGGAGAAGGAAAAGTGTAACGCCCCAAATCTGGTACCTAGAATGCTACACGGTGCTCATGACCCCGAAGGACCACAAGCTAATCTATGACTGATATTTGTGCCTGTATACTGCATGATATACTGTATAATATGGAAACATGAACTGAAAGGCCATAAGGTTCAAACTATAACATAATATCCGATAAAATATAACATCTGGGATGGGGTATAAATGCCTAAAAACAAACTGTCTAAACATATTGTAGTCTGAAAAGCCTCTAAAACATAACTGTCTAAACATTCGTACTGTTCTGAGTTGATTGTATCGACAGTCCTGAATTCTGTAACTGAAATAGTGGGAAGTAGTCATCTAACCGATATGATCATAATACACCATTATGGCTGAGTTAGGGTCTAATTTGTAACCCCAATTGTAAGGGTGTCAATACCGCACCACTGGTAAGGACAATCTGTGAGTAACCCTTATATAATAGGTAACTCTAGTGAGAATGGTGGGAACCCTCATATAACAGGTTAAGCCACCTCATCTACCCTCATATAACAGGCTATAATGTCTCAACCTACGATGGCTACATAGTTCTAGAATGCAAGGATTGTTTCTAAGAATCACACCCTCATATAACAGGTGAGTTCCTATCCTTGGGTTCACTCGGTGCTAATTCCTACTCCTATCTGAATAGACACTGAACATGATTAACTAAATTGGACTAGACTGAATTCAGGGAGTTCCGTTAACTGATGGAATACTATTGAGATTACTGAATTACTGAGCTTTCCTGAGTCACATGACTAACTGGGTTCTATGGACCATGGCTTGACTGAGGATATCGTGAAAACATGACACTAAATCTAGGCACACAGCTATATTTTTCGGGTACAAGTACCCCCAAAACTCGATGGAAGGAAACTGACAAGGCATGACATTATTGAATACCTGACCAACATCAACAATCCGTAATACAATAGTTGGAGATATTTTATAGGCATTTGATTATCATAGCTTGGTACATGAATAAGTTAACATGTATACATAGCATAATTTCATAAGGCTAACTCATGAGCAATCCCACAAACAATTTCAATACATAAGAATAACATGGAAGTCATTTTGAACATAAGGTTAAAGCATACATTAGCATTTGGGTCACAATTTAGCTATAGTGCATAATTTCTATCCCTTTAGGCATTTTATCAAACACCTTACATGCACAACTTAAGGCATAGGTGAAATCATCAAATTTCACAAATCATAAACCACCAAATTCATGGATTTCAATTTATATGCTAACGTAGTTTTCACAATTTCACATAAGGATCCCAACATGGGAATCAAACAACAACCATCACATAACTTGAGCAACCCATAACATAATAATCATGATTCATAATTTAAAATAAGGTTATTGAGCTTTATGTATGAAAGGAATCCATAAATCAACACAACACATATCTTAGTTCTTGATTTAGCGAAGATTGATGAAGAGATTTTCTTGAAATTGAATCCCCAATTGAAACCCTAGTTTATTCTTGAGAGAAAATTGAGAGAAAATAGTATATTTTGGGTGAAGAATGGCTAAATCATGTGCTATTGGGTTTAAATAGGGGTGGGAAATTAACCCTTTTAACCCTGGACGCGTCTTTTAAATTTGTGAAAATTTCCCGACCTAGACCCCTAGTGCGACGTCGTGCTATCGCATCGTGTCGCTGGATTTGACAATTGGGAAATTGGGGGATGGCACGATACGGAGCCATCGTGTTGCCACTTCGTTTGTGACCTGGAAGTTTGGCGCGACGCACCACTATCGCGAACCCCTACTGGAATTTGACAAATGTCATTTTCTCTTGTGGCGCGGTGCGCCACTGACTAATATGACGTTGTTTTACGATGGAAACTTGAAATAGTCATAAATTCTTACACGATTATCGGATTTAGATGAATCTTATATCGATGGAAAGCTTATTGAATTTCCCACATGACAAAAAAGAGAAAATCTTAAAATTTTCCACGTGTCCAAAAGTGGATTCATCTTCCAAAGTAAGTTTCTAACATTCTTGGGATAATTTCAAGCCAGGTAGAAATATGGGATATTACATAAAGATGATTAGAGAAACTTAACAATGCTCAAATTTGCCAAAAGTCTTATGCAAATGTGAGGCAAAGAGAATTGGATTTTTAAGTAAATTGGAGTTTTAAGTAAGTGTTTGGGTATTCTTAAAGGTATCTCCTATGAAAGGAGTCATGAGGTTCGGAAAGAAAGGAATTCTCAGTCCCCGTTACGTTGTCCATATCAGATTTTGAGGAGAATTGAGAATGTCACGTATGTAGATTTTCCTACAAGTTTAGATTTTATTCATCCCGTATTTCATGTGTCCATAATGAAAAAGTGTATAGGTGATCCTTCTTTGATAGTGTCTGTTGAAGATGTCAGTGTTATAGATTTCTTGTCTTATGAGGAAGTAACGGTTGGGATATTGTATAGGAAAGTTTGTAGGTTGAGGACCAAGGATGTAGCCTCGGTGAAGGTTCTTTGGAGGAATCAAAAGGTAGAAGAGGTTACATGGGAAGTTGAGGATGATATGAAGGCCAAGTATCTATTCTTGTTCCGTGTGTTAGACGGGAATGCTTAAGGTATGAGTTCATTTTCCTCTTATAACTTTCCGAGTTTGTCATTTGATTCTGGTGTATTCTTTCTATTCTCGTGTTGAAAGTGCCCTAACTCATCATTTGAGGATAAATCATCCTAAGGGGGGATAATGTAAGATCTCTTAAAATTTCAATCATTTTATTTTTGACCTTCCTGGGTGCGTAATATCAATTTTTTACTTGAATTATGTTTAGGAATGTTAAAAGGGTGTTTCCAGAAAGTTTTGGATTTTTCAAAAGGGTTTCGGGGTTATTTTTGGACCCCGAGGCAATGAGGGTCCACAATAAGGCCATGTCACAGAGGTTAACATATGTGATATTGGCATGATACGGAGGCTAACCTCTGCAATATTGGCATGCCACGCTAGTATTTTAATTTTATCCAGTTTTATTTTTTTACTTGGGGTAATGGGATTTTGGTCTTTTTACCCCTTGTACGGCCTTTAATTATAAACAAACCCATTTTCTTCAATTTTTAAAGATTAAAGCATTCTCTTTCTCTCATAAACTCAAAACCCACGAACATTCAACGGTTTTACCATGAATTTATCATCTGAGCTTCAAACTTCAAATTAACTTTAATTTCTTATGTATTTCAGGCATGTTTCTCTTCTCTAAACTTTAAATTTTACATTAGGTATGAATTGAATGGATTTTAATGTGCTTTAAATTGTGGGTTTGAAATTTGATTGAGGGGTTTTGGTTACTACTAATTGAATTACTTGTCCCATATTTTGAATTTATTATTCATGCTTTTGATTGATGTTTTTGGGACTAAATTGGTATATCATTTAAATGGTTAGAATGGGGGACATGGATCTCCCTAAATTGGATGAATTTTGGCTTGGAATTGGATGAACCTCAACCTACTTTGTGAATTTGATTTTAATTATGAAAAATTGCATGGTTTAACTTGTTTTTTAACCCAATGCATTGTATTAATGGATATATAGATATAAAAATGGATTTGGATGGCCTTGGTGGCGGTGGTTTGGATTTTAATGGAACTTGAAAGTCCAATTTGGTTGTGTGAATTAGTTTGGCATAAATATATTAACTTGCAAGCATATTGGTATGACGATACCAAGTGGTAAAAGTCTTAATGATGACTCCTGGGTTAATGGTTGGAATTACATGTAAAGTGATTTTAATTTGGGCTTAAAGAGGGTTGTGTAGATCCCCGTAAAGATGTAAGTCCCAGGGGGATGAATACTGAAAACCACATTTGCTAGCGTTGGGGGTCTAATGATCGTGTGTTTGACACACACTTAATATATATTTTTGGGACGGCTATTCCCATGGTGGCTTTAGTTTTCCCTTAGATTTTCCTCAGTTCATGCAGCTAACACGCACTGGGGCCCTTTCAGTAGAGGGAGCTGAACCCATATAGCCCATGGGTGCCCTTAAGAAATATTGAGCTACACAACCCAGGTTAATGATTTTTAAAACTCTCATGTTCATGACCCATACAGGTGCCTTGGTGTATGCTTTTTACAGATGATGTAGTTTTGATTGATGAGACACGGGGAGGTGTGAATGACAAATTAGAGGTGTGGAGATAGACCCTTGAGTCTAAAGGGTTCAGGTTAAGAAGTATCAAGACCG
The DNA here is from genome assembly GCA_030864215.1 of Capsicum pubescens. Classification (NCBI taxonomy): domain Eukaryota; kingdom Viridiplantae; phylum Streptophyta; class Magnoliopsida; order Solanales; family Solanaceae; genus Capsicum; species Capsicum pubescens. The sequence continues at coordinate 220,598,235 of CM061540.1, read as the reverse complement.
AGTATTTGGAATGCAAGTTTAATGGCTTAAGGCAGGAGGACGAGGTAGTAGTTAGGTTGGATTCCTAGGTGGTGTGTAAGAGAGATAGTTTCAAGTATCTTGGGTCCATGATTCAGGGGGATGGTGAGATCGACGAGGATTTCTCTCACCTTATTGGGACGGGATGGATGAAGTAGAAGCTCGCCTTGAGGGTGTTGTGTGATAAGAAGGTGCCACCCAAGCTTAAAGGAAAATTCTACAAGGTGGCAGTCTGCCCGGCCATGTTGTAAGGAGCGGAGTATTGTCCAGTCAAGAATTCTCACATTCAAAATTTGAAGGTGGCAGAAATGCGGATTTGCATTGGATGTGTGGTCTTACTAGGGGTGATAGAGTTCGGAATGAGACTTTCCGGGAGAAGGTTAGAGTGGCTTCAGTGGAGGATAAGATGCGGAAAGTCTGATTGAGATGGTTCGGATACGTGATGAGAAGGGGCACAGATACACTAGTTTATAGGTGTGAGAGGCTAGCTTTGGATGGCTTCAGACGGGGCAGGGGTAGGTCAAAAAAATACTGGAGAGAGGTGATTAAGTGGGACATAGAGCATTTATAGATCACTGAGGACATGACCCTAGATAGGAAGTTATAGAGGTCGCGTATTAGGATAGAAGGCTAGTGTCAGTTTGGGTCGGTAGGGTAGGGTGTAGCTTGGTGGGTGTATTATTCTTGGTATGTTACCTTGTTGCATGTTGAATTGCAATGGTGTACTATTTTTTGGTTGTTATTCCTTGTGGGTGGTGTATTTATGTCTTGTCATCTTGTTATGTGCTTTTTTGCAGATTTGATTAATATTCTTTGTTTTAAGCCGGGGGTCTATCGAAAATAGCCTTGCTACTTCTCCAGAGGTAGTGGTATGGACTGTGTACATCTTACCCTCCCCAGACCCCACTATGTGGGAATACACTGGGTTGTTTGTTGTTGTTATTGTTGCATGACCCATACCTTATCCCAAAATCTTATAAATATATATATAAATGTGTGTATGTGGTTTTGACTGATTTTGGACAAGATATTATTTTATCACTTTTCCTGAGCTACATCATTTCATGATGTAGGGTCTGAAGATATTTTTGTTTCTCCTGTGCAACGGTAGGTAGATTAGCATATATGTTGAGTTTCTGTGAAGTGGTGAGCCTCCATCCTTCAGAAGGTTTTATCATTTCATTATTCTTTCCTTATTTACTTAGTACTTTTGGATTCTTTTTGGTCATGGTCGGGGGCATGTCCCAACTTAGATGTTATTCTGGTTTTAGAGGCCTCATCGACATAAGTGGGTTGGTCTTTGTTTGACTATTAGTGTTTTTTGAGTTAATTATTCATCTTCTTATTAGTGTTTAATTAGCTTCTGCATTGTTATTATTATTATCATTGTGCTCTTGAGGTTAGGTTAAGGGGGTGGTATCTAGTCCATGATGGGCTTGAGATAACCGTCATGGCCAGGCCCGGGGTCGGGTAGTGACAAAATGGAGTCTCAATTTGGGCTCAAATCAGTCCTAAAGTTTAAGAAATCAAGAGTCCAAAACTAAGAATTTACATAGAAAATTTGACGACACAAGTGATGGGAAATGATCATGGAGAGTTGAAGTAATGTACCTCAGTTCAATTTGATGATTTCCCACTACGTAGAAGGAGTCATATAATGCCACTTGTCTTTCATTGCGATTGCAGTACCCCTAATCGCGATTGCAAAACCCTACTGGTCATATCTTCACAAACGCAAGTGGCATGTCGCGAACGCGAATAAGAAACCTGTATCGGGCTAGACCCTCTTCTTTGCAAACTCAAAAGAAAGCTTGTGAATACAATGATCAAAAACTTCTTCGGAAACGCGGCAAACTCCCATGACGTGAAGAGTAACCTAGTATTGCACCAGGTTGTGCACCAATAATAATGCGAAGTCCTAAGGGACTTTGATCGGGTGCTCGAAATTCATTCGAAACCCCATGCACGTAATGAACAATGCTATCCTACCAAATTCGTCAATCCATACTAAATGAAACCATCAAATTTTTTGTCAAAGATCATTTTGAAAAAATGTGGGTCACCACCCCATAATTTTATATTTACCTAACTACACCCAATAGCCTAAAATAAGTCCAAAATCCTCAAGACCGAAACCAAGGGTCCTCTTAGCCTAAATCCACATTTCGAAGCTAAGAAAACTATTGAAATTCTCATTGAGGCCGTTTACCAGAAGTTTTGGCTAAACGCTGATTTCTCAATTTTAAAAGCTCAAAAATAGGAAAATGAGCTTAAATTCCAAACGAACTGTCTAAGAACCGACCTAACGATCCCGACAAGTCATCAATAATATGTAGCCACTAAAGGAAAGCACAAAATGCAGAAAATGCGTGAAAATAAAAAAATGACCTAGAGAATCATTATAAGTGACTTTTGTTCTCTCTCCCCAGATAAGTAAAAAGGAAATATCCAGTCTTATCCTTGTAATCCTTTTTACTAGTTGCACACACCAGTAGGCACTTTTTCATGTAGATATACTGAACTCTTATCAATTTTAATCATCTGGTTAGACACAACCTCTCATTACTTTCATCATCTTTCTCATAGAGGCAGGTTGTCCAGCAAACAAATTGGTGTCATGACCATATTATAAATTATTTATCTTAGGACTTCATTTGAGCATTCCATATCCTTTAAGCTCAGAGTTTACAAATAGTCTGTTCAGGCTCCTAACAAGTACCACGACTGTGATTATAAATAGAGGTGAACCATGTGACTAAAAAATTTAATTAAACCAAATTAAAAGAAGTAATTTACTTCTTTCGCTCTAAAAATTAACACAAAACCTTGTCATCCAAATTGTCATGATTCCTTCATATCTCAATCTTAACAGATCTCTGCAGTAGCAAAAATCTGGTTTTACACAAAATTTTGACATTCTAAACACTTGAGATGTGACTATAGCTTTCGACAAAGTATGGATAAATAGAGAAAATTTGAAGATTAACAAGATTAACTAGGGAAAAAATAGGTGGTGTGATACGAATCAAGATACAAAAGATAGAAATCCACCTAAGGAAGCAAAATTGCAAACAATACAAGAAAGTAAAGACAAATAAACTGACATAAGAAACTACAAAGAAGTAAGAACCAACGAGTGTATCAAACTCAAAGACCCCTAAAACTCGTAGAATCAAACACCAATTTCTTACGTGGACCCAAGAGGAAATCAATAGCCTCAAAAATCCTTGTTTCTAAGAAAACATTCAACCCTAGTTTCACCAACACTCTTTTCAAGAGCAATGTTCATTAAATATCAAAGATAATCTAAGAAAGAAAAAATAATCTAGGCTATCTATTTATAGTCTTAGGCTAAACTATTACAATGGGCCGAAAAGTGGCCCATAAACCAAGTGGAATAAAATAGAAATAAGCCTAACATGTAAGGGCCCATATGTCTTGGTGGGACGGACCATGTGTGTCATATTTAGCCTTCGCAATCGTTCTTCATCACTTGGAATCCATTGGTAGGCATCAAATCAAGCCCCTAAGCAACCTTCCATATATGGAATTGCTCTATGGTGTGCTCAAAATGGGTCCCCGGGGTGACCAAGGCTTGAGTCTTCATGTGTTGGCCTCAAATGATGTCACCAAAAGCTATGATGGTCATTTGACTCGTATCATCCTCCCCTTCTTGAAAAGGATTTGACCTCAAATCCAAACCTTACAATACCAAAGAAAGGACAAACAATCACAACATCCTCATGGCATGAGGGTTAGGGTTAGTACAATAAATAACATCATCATGCCAAGGTGGTACACTCTTGAAATATAACCACGAATCCTTTGTGTTAATCATAAAAAGCTTAGTACAAATGTCATAAAGGGAGTGGCTATGACAATCAACAAGAGATAACAAAGCTACAAAGGTCATAATGGCATCAACAATCTCCAAAGGTAAGAATATCTTCCTCTTAGGAGCCATAAGACAGAATTGTTTCTTCATCTCTTTAGTAGACCACACCAAGAATGGTGTCACCAATGGTTTACACATCCACAATGGTTTTGCGAGGTCAAGTACATGAGTGATCATTGTAGCATGATTACTCAATCAAGTGGAACATCCAAGAAACTTTCGAGCTCCAAATAAAGCAAGTCTAAGACTAGCATGGACATTATAATAAGCAAAGAGACAGTATAGAAAGGAATTGAACATGAAAGTCTCCTCCAAGGTGCTATTATCAAAAGGGGTGTCATTGGCCATAAGATTTTTAACACACAATGCACTCAAGGATGGAGTCAAACTATTAGGCACATCATGATTCTTCCTTTTAGATTATTCATGCCAACATACGATGTAGATTCAACAAGATTATGAATATCATCAGATGCATAAAGGTAATGGGGAAAGGTACTAAGGACACTATTCTCATCAAAGATGTATTCACAAGTAGGAACACACAAAGAGAGAAAGAGACATTGCACACACATAGGACCTCTCCTCTTCAAACAACTTCTCGAGGGAAGGAATTTCATCAATGGAGCAATGTGATTAGGGAGAATAGAGAACCTACTATGAAAAAAAACATTCTAAGACGAGTAGTTCTCCCAAGAACTTTGTTTCCCTCTAATAATGATGTTAAATATGTTCCCAAGAGTCCCGCAAGATACTTCAATTTTTCCAATCCTATGAAGGTAACAAGAAGTCTTTAACTTCCTTGGACTCTTCCACAAACAAGAATTCAACTTGGCATCCACAAGTTGTGATCCACACAACTTAAGCTCAAGCGTGTCAAATATGGATGCACGTACATAAGCAATACCCCAATGAAGCAATGACACATTTTCCCTAGGGTCCTCAATCATGAAACCACCTTTAAGAAAAGGGTCTCTCATCACAACAAAGTCATAAAGAAGGGTATTAGATGAATGGAATATTCATCTAGAGTGTTTTCAAGAGGGAACTCTCTCCTTGACCTACAAGTAGTGATACCTTGGTCAAGAATGGAAACACTCAAGGGTGAACTCTCTTGGATCTTTTTATTACTCCCCTTCTTTAATGAACACTTAACATTGTTGGAAATTCTCCCCATGCACAACTTGGGAGATTAAGTGGATTGAAAATCCCCAAGAAAGACTTTCCATCATAGGGAAGGATACCAACATTCATAATCAAACCTTGTTTGTCGTCTTGACCAAGCATCAAGTTGGATGTGTAGAAATTTCCACATCCCAACAGGTCATCGGGGTCAAATGGGAGAAGTAGCCAAAGACATGGGTTACGGCTATACTTTATTTCCCCTATGGTTCCATCCTCAAAATTAGGCATATCCTATACACTACCATAGGTAATATTATGAGCAAAAGAAGGCATAGAAAGGTGTCACACATGTCAACTTCAACTATGGTGTCCTCATGCATGTATTCACTAATAGTTTCAAAATCATTTCCATGAGTATGCTCAACATAGGAGACACACAAGGAAGAAGTAGATGAAATTTCTAAGCAAACACGACCTTCTCTTTTAAAGGAGTAATTCTCAAGTAGACACAAACCACCATTAACATTAAGGGAATCACAACACAAGTTTTCATATGGGTCAAGCAATTCATTCCTATATTTATCAAGCAAGGGTGGGGTTTCATACAAAGGATCACAATCAAAATCATTTTCAAAAGAACAATCACTAATTGGGTTTCTTAAACATTCAAGCAAGTCAAAGGCATCATAACCCAATTGATAAATCTTTTCCAAAAGTAATAGATCACTATCAAGAATGGGATGGTTAGCATAATCTTCACTGAATCCTATATTCTTAATGGATTTCAAGAAATAGGATGACATGTGAATCTTAGGCATACCTCATTTCCTTTTAAACACATCATCTTGCACTTCACCAGGTGTCATGCAAGGAGTGATCTCACTATTTTCACACAAGATATCTTGCTTTGAGAGAGGTTCGCTATTTAAAAGTAAGGAGTTTAAGCATACAAGTTCCCTCTCACAAAAACATATGGCATTCTTTACAATATTTCCATCCATATGATATCTTTGAGAAAACTATCATTAAGGCCTTCATCACACAATATGCTCGAAGAATCATCTCCATTCTCATGATCAACTCTATCAACATCATCACTAACTTGAGACACATCAAGCACACCATACACATGCTCAAGTAGTGTACTACATTCATGAGTAAGTGGTTCATTATTCACACCTTCACTAGTTGTTGGCAACTCACATGCCAACATAGAATCACCTTGATTCTCATAAGGATCAACTAGTGTGTGAATACTCTCATCACTCGATAATAGGACCTCATTCAAGTTACAAGTGATAGCACTAAGTGGACACAAATCATTCTTATGAGAAGAATAAATTTTGTCATCAATAGAATCAACTAGCGCTTGCATACTTACAATAAGAATTTGATCATCATGTAACCTAGCAATTCCAAGAGTATCACAAAGGGATGACTCATGAAATTCTCCTCTAAGCAAACCACCAACTATATCCACTTGGCTACTAGTAGTCAATCACAACATTTTAGGTCTACAGGAGTATAGGATGTAGTATTGTTACCTTATAGCTCACATGAGGTATGGCCTTCACCTTGGTGTGTATCATGGAAGCTCACTTGTTCCTTTGGGAATCTCTCATCACAAAAGAGTTTTTCAAGTCTTTTCCCTTGATTCATATCTTCATTAATATTCCCAAAGTTGGAAATCTTATCCAAGAACTTCATTAGATCATCAAGCATGCGTTCGGAAGAAACTCTCCTTGGATCCTCCTTTGAAAGTATATATTCGTGTACCTACACAAAAGAAGGGTTAATACTAGGTAAAATTCTAGTATCATGGTTAGTGGGTAACAAGTAATTTATGTTGACAAGTCCTACAACTAGGTGTTCCTTGTCCACACTTTTCAAGCAACCACTTGGCTCATCACTCTTAGTCATCTTTTATTATTCTTGAGTTGTGTTGTTCTTCTCTTGTTCAAGGGTTAGTTCCCCTTCCCTCTGCTCAACTTCCTCCTTATTCACTACCTCCCTACCTTCTTCCTCTACATGGATGGATTGGTTTTGGTTAAGTGGAGCTCAGAATAGGGAAATTGAATTTGGTAGAGGTTGAGGCATTTGGTTGAGTGGAGCTTGGAATGGAGGGATCGGGTTTGGTATAGGTTAGGGCATTTGGTTTCCAAGTTCTTCTTAATAGATTTTATTGAATTGAGGATGAAGTGATCTAATTGGAATTTGGCTTTGAGGATAAGTGGTAGTTTGGGTGGTGAGATTTTGTGGAGGCCTTGGTGGGTTAGACATTTGGTGGAAGGCTTTCACAAAATGGTAGTGGAAGTGTTTTGAGCATGTCCACTTGAGGAAACATGGTAATTTTGAGGAGTGAAGTGATTGGAGTTCCTTTGACCTTTCAGGATATCCAACCTTCCCCGCATAGTAGGCATATCCCCTTGGATCGACGACATATCCCTTTTGATCTATACCATATTTGTATATAGCCTTTCAAGGTTTCGGTAGAGAGCTTCAAGAGTGGCCAAGATAGTATCATTAGCATTGTTGTCCATGGTTCCTAAGAAAAATACACCTACAAAATAGCAAACACGTTAGTTCAAAAAAAAATCCTCACAACTCTGCTGTAATACCCCGCATGTTTCTAAGCTAGGAAGTGAATAAGTTTTCTTACGTATGAAACCTCCTATCCTGTGAGTAGAATTTTAGTGCATGACTTACAATGAATATCCTAGCGATAGGATAGTTTGTGATGTCTTAATCATGCTTATATGAGTCGCTTAGAGTGATGCAAGCTAAGAGTTTTTGAATCCATCAAGTCTTAGTGTTTGATTTTGCAAGGGTCATCTTTGAAAAAGAATAGCATCATTGGTATGTGACATTTTGGCAGATTTAAACCCACCAAATTGTAGAGAATCGAATTAGCTCTCCAATGATACCAATTTCATCAAAATACGACACCCGACCAAGGAGTTATGGCCTTTCAAAGTAGAATGTGTCGCCTAACCAATCACACATGGCCATTGGAAAGCATAGGCGATATCATATGCGGCGCCTATGTAAGCATAGGTAATATCATATACGGCGCCTATGTGAATATAGGCGATATCATATGCGGTGCCTATGTATGATTTCAGCCACGAAAACACTTAGTTTTTGAGTTATTTTGAGGGTAGTTAAGTCTTTTAACACTCCTTACATGTCCTTAAACCTAACCTCACGAAATTTATAGCTTCTAAATACATTACAACCCTATTAACATCTCAAAGTTCATTATCCAAGAGCACCATAGGAGAAAAACAACTAGGGTTTCACAATCAAGCTTGAAGGTCAAATTTCAAGGAAATTCCTCCGTTAATCATCAAGAACCTCCCTTCCAAGGTATGCGTAGTGTTCATCCACGAATTTCTTTCGTCCGTGGAGTTCAAGAATCAATCTTTAAAATACAAAAGCTTGGTTGGTTGTGGTGATATGATCATACCCATGTTGATGCTTGTTTGTTTTGTTATATAATATTATCGTGACTGTATATCTCATGAAAGTTATGTTGTTAGTTGAAAAACATGATCTTTAGATGGATTGATAGAATGCAAGTATGAAATCCACCTATGCCTTAAAGAATGCATGCAAGGTGTTCGATAAAATGCCTAGTATGTTAGAACTTCATATTTACATGATTTCATGATATCTAACTAACAAGTTCATGTTAGTCATACACTCCAATATGATTTTCCATGCAAATTATGTGTTGTTATTGTTGTGGTATAAAGCATGTATGATAATGGAGATATAAATTATGTACACAAAATATATCCATGCTTTTCCTATCATGTTTGAAATGTTGAATAAATGCATGAAGTATACTATCCCCTGCTTATGATATTGTGAATTGTGGAGTCAAATCTTGTGATCAAGTCATGTCATGTGTGTCAGTTTCCTCCTATCGAGTCCTGGGGGTATTCGTACCTGAAAACTATAGTTGTATGCCTAGAGCCATGTCATGTTTCACGATATCCGAACTCAAGCTATGATTCCATAGACTTCAGTCAGTCATGTGACTCAGAAAAACCTCATGATCTCAGTCAGTTGTCAGATATCAGTAACATTTCGCCAGTCAATGAAATCCAGTAAGATTAAGTCATGTTAGTCAGTTATTCATGTCCAATCCCTTCAGATGGGAGTAGAGGTTAGCACCGAGTGAACCCAAGGATGGGAACTCACCCTCCAGTTCAGGGTGTGATTCTTAAAAGTAGTCCTTGTATTCCAAACTACGTAGCCAGCGTAGGTTGAGACATATTAACCTGTCAGATTAGGGTTGATGAGGTGGTTTAACCTGTCAGTTTAGGGTTCCCACCGTTCTCATTGAGTACCTGCCAGATAAGGGTCACTCACAAGCTGTCCTTACCCGTGGCACGATATTGACACCCCTCCAGTCGGGGCAGAGATTGGACCCCAGCTTTAGCCATAACAGCATACATGGGGCATGTCGGTTAAACACTACCTCCCACAGTTTTAATATCAGTCTCAGTAAAAGAATTCAGGGTGTTCTTCAGATTTCAGTATATACAGGACTGTCAGATATAGTCGTTATGTTCTTCAGATTTCAGTATATACAGGACTGTCAGATACAGTCGTTATGTTCTTCAGATTTCAGTACATACAGGACTATCAGATACAGTCGTCCATGTTATCAGCTTGCAGTATCAGTCATGACAGTTATTAGTAAACCATGTATTATCTTACAGGTCTTGCTATCACGCATTCACGGTTCCAGTTTCTATATATGTATGTTTGCACTCCCACGTTCATATTAGTCAGTCAGTGTTGTTCATGCATGAAACCCTTTATGTCCAGCCTACATTCCTCGTATACTCAGTACTCCAGTTGTACTGAGGCATGTGCGCTATGGTGCTTTCTTTTTATGATACACCATAGGTTCCGAGACACGAGCTCCAGCCCAGCAGTAGCGGTAGCATTCCAGTCGCAGAGACACAGTGAGTCCTCATTGATTCGAGGATAATATGATTTGATACATTTATTTATTTCTTCAGTTCAGTTTTACGGAGTTAGTTGGAGACATGTTCCTTCAACTCCTTATTCAGATAGTTTAGAGGCAGATTTACGTTCAGACTTAGCTTTCAGATTGAGTTGTTTTGGGTATTTTCACCCACATGGACGTTATGATTTTCATACATGGTTTTATTCAGTTGAACCTTATGGCCTTACAGTTTTACGTATTCTGCATTATTATATCATGATTTGCAGTATACAGGTACAGATATCATTCATGGGTTAGCTTGTGGTCCCTCGGGGTCATGAGCACCGTGTAGCGTTCCGGTTCAGCAAATCGGGGCGTTACATCTACACCCCTTGCTTGCCTCACACTTGGATTCACAAGTGTTGAATGTTGGCTTATATTCCATGAGAAGTTGAGGGATGATATCTACTCTTGTCTGGAATGGATTTTTGTTTGAATGACTCGAAGAAATCTCGTACGGATTTGAACCAAAAAGCTACAACGAATCTAAAATGAAAAAAAACACAAAGAAAGATGACAACGAAATATACGGATTCAAAACTAATTCACAACTAAGTAGGTGATTACTAGTTGTTAATTAGCAATAGAACCAAGAAAAGAAACCAAAGAATCAAAGAAAAGAAACTTAAGAATCCAAATTTGAGCCTAAGGTAATTTTGGATAGTTGGTGACGTGGAAGCTTCTAGATGGTTGGTTGATGTTTGGGAATTTTCTTGTTTCCAATTTGAATTTCAATCAATCTTCATCTTGGGGGTGTGGCAATCGGTTTTGGATGAAGAAAATGCAAAGAATTGGACCCTTTAATTGTTCTTCAAGCTCAAAATAGTTTGAATTTTCCTGTGGTCCCCTCTTTGTAGTTTTCCTTGTCTTCTTCTTTAGGAATATTCCTTTTTGATACTTTAGGACTCTTTCTTTCTTTGGAAGACTTAGGATATTCTTTGGAATATTCTTTGAGACAAACAAGTTCCACACCTTCTCTCACCTTCTTTTTGGATCAAACAATCACTTTTGAATGTTCTTCTTCAACAATATATGAAAATGATGAAGAACACCAAGAACATTCAAACTTGAACCCTAAGCAAATGAACTATGAATTGGATGATTTGTTATTCCCCAAGCTTACGTTGCACTCCTAATCACATCCAACATATTTTCAAGTCCAAAACATCAAATACAACCTTTCAAATTTGAGATCTCACCTTCAAGTTTCTTCAACGCAAGCTCAACAATGGTGGATGACTCAAAACAACTCGGAATAAGCTCGAATTCAAGATCTAGGCTCTATTAGTGTTAGGGAACAAGGATCTAACACAAAAAGACACAAAAAATCTAAAACTCAAAAATTCAAGGAAGACCAAAACGTGAACAATAACTTTTTCTTTTTGTTTGTGATTTTCAAGATAACAAACCCAAGATTGACTTCGTAGGAACGAAATCAAGCTCGGCTCTGATACCAAACAATACGGATCAAACTACGAGAGATAGAAATTTACCTAAGAAAGCAAAAATCGAAAATAATGCAAGAAAGTAAAGATGGATAAATTGACATAAGAAACTACAAAGAAGTAAGAATCAACGAGTGTATCAAACTCAAAGACCCCTAAAACTCGTAGAATGGAACACCAATTTCGTACATGGACCCAAGCGGGAATCAATACCCTCAAAAACACATATTTCTAAGCAAACATTCAACCCTAGTTTCACCAACACTCTTTTTCAAGAGCAATGTTCATTCAATATCAAAGATAAGCTAAGGAAGAAAAAATAACCTAGGCTATCTATTTATAGTCTTAGGCTAAACTATTACAATGGGCCCAAAAGTGGCCCATAAATCAAGTGGAATAAAATAGAAACAAGCCCAACACGTAAGGGCCCATATATCTTGGTGGGGCGGACCATGTGTGTCATCTTTGACCTTCACAATCGCTCTTCATCACTTGGAATCCATTGGTAGGCATCAAAGCAAGCCCCTAAGCAACCTTCCATACATGGAATTGCTCTACGGTGTGCTCAAAACAGGTCCTCGAGGTGATCAAGGCTTGAGTCTTCATGCGTTGGCCTTGAATGATGCCATCAAAAGTTATGATGATCATTTGACTCGTATCATGTTGCTCTTTGTTTAAGAACTACACTAATTAGTGCACTATAGGAACCATGAATGTTGGCGTCCCTTAACAATTGGTTGTCTAATCAGGTGATACAACCCACTGACTTTGCACTTTAATCCAGTTGGTTGTCTAATCAGGTGATACAGTGCACTAACTTTACACTTTAATCCAATCACTTTTTAGTTTTTAGCTGTCATTTACGTTCCGAACTCGAGTCCAACAGATTAGAGGAGAGCAAAGCTGAGTCATTTCCAATATGTTAGGACCATATTTGAAGCTTTTCCATACTATCTACTAACACAATAGTCTTCCTAGGTGGCTAGCACAAACGATTTTCAATTAATTCAACAAATAGAACATTGAAGCTAGAGTAGCAACGATCACTAGAAACACCTAATCTAGAATTTGGTACAATAGAAACTGAAAATTCTGATTCAAAAACACCAAACAGCTTCTACATTAGGAAGTCAGGAAAGCACTTTACTAGGTTGAGTTTCTTTTACTGCAGTTTGATGCGATCAAGGTTATCAGAAACTGTTCTCATCCTTGGCCGAAGCTCCGGATCCAGTTCTGTGCAGTTGAGAGCGATATGAAATGCAGCAACAACTTGCTTTTTAGCATGAACCTCGTTCAAGAGAGTAGGGTCTATGATCTCAGACAAGGGTCGTTCTTGTCTAAAAACCTTTCTAACAAGACTCTCAAGCCCCTTCCCATCATCCTCGATTCCTCCGTCTGGCAACCGGCCAGTCAGAATCTCCAAAAGCATGATACCAAAGGAGTAGATGTCGCTTTTCTGGGTGAACTTGGAGCCAGGGACTCTCGCCTCAGGTGCCATGTACATAATACAAGACAAAGTTGAGTTTTTAGGACCCAGCATGATTTGACTTGTACTCAGCTTTTTGGTGGTACTATTAATGGGCTTTGAGGAGCCTGAAACAAGGCGAGTCAACCCAAAACCGGATATATAAGCTTGCAATTCATCATCAAGAAGGATTTTCGATGATTTTATGTTCCCGTGAACATACTTCCTGGGATTACACTCATGAATGTGCATTAGACCTCGAGCTGTGCCTTGAACAATCTTCAGTCTAGCTGACCATGACAGAGGTGGCAAGGAATTACCAAGTCGTCCTGAAATTGTTAAAAAAAAAAAAAAAACATTAAAGATTGATTGACAAGGATAACGTTTCATCATAAAACGTGAGAAAAAACTGAGCTTGCTTGCAAATAGCGAGCATCAAAACATTGAAAAACTTGAAATTGCCAGTTAATCACCAAGTTCTCTAGAGAAATTAAGCTGCGTTTTTTCTACTTTAGGATTTGTCGGAAAGTGTGAGTTTTTTTACAGAATCACAAAGGGTATAAATTACCACAATAATGACTGTACAAGGTTTTGAAATCTAAAAATATTTTTGACGTACATATGACTTGTGGAACCGCAGTGATAAATATAAAGTGATTCATGTCACATTTTTCTTTTACTTTACGACAAGTATTATGGGCTGAATATGGTAGGGTCCATCATACTAAAAATCACACAAATACACAACTTATGTTTTCAATATTATAAAAAATCCCAACTCCCTAAACATATTACAAAAATCCCACATATACACAGAATGCCAAGTATATGTCGGTTATGTTATGTATATTAATAGGGAGAGAGAGTAAAGTAATTAAAAAAATGGGAGAGAGTGTAATTACTTTTAAAAGGTTGGTATTTATGTTATTTATACTTTAAATTATGTCACCAGCTTTCAAGACAATGATCAATAACAATGAATAGGCCAAGTTTCACTTCAAATACTGAATCTGGTACAAAAATATGTGCTTGAAACAATGGAAGGGCCCTAGTAGTCCGAGTGAAGGAAAAAAAGAAATAGGTCAGAAGTTGTTATTTTCTAGACAAAAATACAAATATGAACTAGAGCAATCAGATTCTCCAGAAACCACCCCAAAATAGGTGCAATCTTCATTTCCACTTATGGGTCGATTGGTTCACAAAGTTATAAATTATTGAAGTAAGAGAAAAACAGGAAGGTTTATGTGAAAAGACTTGTACTCAAAGTTTTATCAGATTGAAGTTGAGAAAAAGAAACTGGAGTTCAAATGAACATTGCAAGGGCCCATGTTTTTGGAAGTGCAAGGTTCAGAAAAACAATAGAGCAAAATACAAAGCTAGAAGAAGTCCAGTATCTGCCTATTCAGGGCTTTTAAAACCACACTACAAATTATTATGAGGAAAGTAGATTGCCCTCTTACATTATGAGGAAAAACAAGACCTCTAAATAACAAGGCCAAACAGACTAAAGGAAACAGGAAATGACTTACCAAGTCTCGAAATCTGATGAATATTGTGTCTTACCTATTGTCTTTTTTATTTTATATTTGCCTAGCAAAAAGCTTAACATCGTTAAATTCTCGGCTTAATTAAAATTTTTGAAGAAAGAAAATAACCTATGTGGTGGAACTTTTTTTCTTGGCTTCAACTGATAAGGTCCAACACCCTAAAGTGAATTTGACAATAATAGATGCTACAAGGAGAAATTACAACATTATATGATTAGTCGTCTTTAAGATAGTTTGTCCTGCACAAATTCAGACATTGGATTCATGTTTTATGTGGAAGTACAAGCAAGGATTCATGCTTAGAACAATTTAAATCCTAATGAACGTGAATCGAACAAATAGATTAACATCCAATTGATAAATCTAATGTATCTTTCCATAGTGTAACTTCAGAATGTTTACTTCAACTTTAAAGCCTCTCTCAATATCTTAGGCCACATTAAATGTGCTCCTCAGGAAGTATAAAAACAAGGGGAAAACGCCATGATGGGACTAGAAACGAGTGAATTACAATAAACCAACAGAAGTTCAAATGTGAACAAAAATGTCTCCATAGCTTAACACTTGCATAGATGTTTTCCAGGAAGCAGAAAACACGAATGCCAACTGATCAGATAAAAACAAATGAACCAAGAAAATGAGACTAGTCGAAATAATATCAGTGACAAATTCCAAATGACAAAGTCAATATATCAAAAGGGGAAAAAAGAGTGATTAAAATGAAACATGCATTTATTACCCCCCCCCCCCCCGGTGCCCACTACCCCAAACCAGTTTTTTTTCATGATAATAATAATACACATTTGGTCTCCTATTAGGCTATTACCCCGCCTATTCTTGATCAAAAGAAAGATAAGGCCGGTAAGCAGTTAATGCCTTGAAACAACCCAGGTAAAGCATAAAAATTGGGATCATTAACAGTTCCCCAAGATAGTTGATGCTTGAAACCTTTGACAAAATTTGTTAATCGTTCCTACAGTATTGTTTCAACAAATAATCATGAGCACCTTCAAGAACATCTTACGTTTCATTGTTCTTACTAACTTAGAGATTTGAATTAGGTTGTAAGCAATTACTTCAATAGAGTAGAAATTAATTATCTTTTCGTAAATAATAAATACAATACCACCGTGAACGTTGTCTGGTCCATCAATAAAACCTCTGACGTACCATGGACCCAGATATTACATTTGCAGACAGCAGTCACCTAGGAATTTTAATTTTGTTGGAGACAAGTAATCTATTATTGATTATATTGCTTTTGAGCTAACTTTCTCCAAGAGAGGAACCATGACTTTAATGTGCACTTCACATTTCACCCAATATCCTTATCTTAACAATAAATCATTTGCAGAAAAAGGATCTGCATTAGTTATTTCTGCCATTGGTTTGTCATCATAGAGTGGGCGACCAAAATGGGCCCTCCATCTATTTAAAACACCAAAGTATGTCATGTATTTAAAATGATACCAAAATATGCTAAACTTACTTTTTTGTAAGTTGTTTACCCTTTTCTTTTAACGAAAGTTTGGCAACAGCGTCAACTTTTAGAAAAAGTATAAAGCTCACAAAAAATGTGAGTTATCCTTTTTAATTTTACAAAGCTCGTATAATATGTGAATTATATATTTTTATTCTATAAAGAAGCTCACATAAAATGTGAGTTATCTATTTTTATTTTTATTAAACTCACATAATATGTGAGTTATCTATTTAATATAAAAATCAGCCCTTCCCTTTTGTAGTCCCCTCCCCCAATTCACCATTCACCTTTAAAAAATAGCAAAACCCGACAAATCCCCCACTTTAATTCCCCACATCTGCCCCCCCCCCCCCCACACACACCACCACAAATTTTATTCGATTCCCAATCATTGGTCCTACGTGGTTGTAGTTCGGTGCTAAAAAGTCGACAAATTGTTACAGTTCAAGTTGATGTAATTTTTTATTTTTAAGTAAAAAAATTGTTTGTTCAAATCATTTGTTTGGGTTGTTGGTTCAAAATGTCTAATTAATGTTGCGCAAACTGTGTCTAACTAATGTTTACCTAATCGTTTGTTTGAATTGTTGTCCATTCAACATGTCTAACTAATGTTGAGCTAACTGTTTCGTACTTTAGTGTTTATGGTGACTACTACATTGTGTCCCTTGCTCCTTGTCCAATTAGAAGCACAATTTGTGAAGCTTACACAACCTTCTATTAACCAAATATTGCAGAAAAAATCGTAAAAACAAAATTCTACCAGCTTTAATCTATACTTGCATGTGACTTCCCTCAAGATGGTGATACACAGAAGAACAGTCCTATTATATAAAATGATGTCCGGTTGGACAATGGATATAGGATGTTAGCCTTTTAGAAACTTTGTTTTTCTAGTTTGGAGTATATTTTCTTTCCAATTTAAATTACATGTGTCAATTCCACAAGATGAGGAAAATCTATTTTCGATCTAGGTTAAGAAGTGGTGGAGTAGTTAAATTTATATTTATTATATGTATTTAACTCTAGGACTGAATATTTACTAAGTCGCAATTATCACGCTCTAATTTGTTAGAGTGAAATTGAGTGATTTATGCCCCCTCGGGAGTAAAAATATTACTTATGTGAGTTTTATAAAAATAAAAATAGATAACTCACATCTTACATGAGTTTTACAAAATAAAAATAGATAACTCACATCTTATGTGAAATTTATAGAATAAAAATATATAACTCACATTTTATATGAGTTTTATAAGAATAAAAATATATAAGCCACATATTATGTGAGCTTTGTAAAATTAAAAAAGATAACTCCCAATTTTTGTGAGTTTTATACTTTTTTTAAAAGTTCACACCGTTGCCATATTTTTGTTAAAAGAAAAGGATAAAACTCACAAAAAAAATGAGTTTAGTCTATTTTGGTATCATTTTAAATACATGACATACTTTGATGTTTTAAATAAATAAAGGAACCATTTTGGTAGCCCACTCGTCATAATATCCTCCAACAACATATTCTGTGTTAAATGGTCCTACCTTTCCCTATGGTATTTTGGTTAAGTTCCTATCAGTCACAGCTCCACTTAAATTACCCTGCAGGCTTTCGCTGCTTTTCCTATTTATTTCTTTGGAAGTACTAAGCAGAAACTCTAATAATATCCCCCTCAATTTATAATTCACCGTTTTTTTCTTAAAAAAAAAAAGCAACTCTAATATATCATGTTATAGTAATTTAGAATAATACATTCCCTGTTTTATGGAAAGAAACTATTTGAATTTTCTTTTGACAATTCTCCTTACTTCAACTAAGGAAAGACAAGTAGATGATTCCCAAAAGTGAACTAGTCGAATTATCAATTTTGCCACATTATGATCTGATCAAACTATTACTTAACCTCATAGTATAAACAACTGAACATAAACTAAACAATTCACCATTTCCAAGAAAGAATGAGGTGGCATTACCATGTAAAGCATTGTGCAAGCTGCCATTGTGAATGAAATCAGTAACCAGTAATTTCTCATCACTTGCATAGTAATATGCCCTAAGCCTCACCAAATTTGGATGTTGTACTTTCCCAATGTATTCCACCTCCGTCTCAAACTCCTTGAACCTCCACGTGGCATCCCCTTCACATAAACGTCGAACAGCAACCACCGTAGTAGCAGCACCACCTGCTGCCGATACCCAGCCGCTGCCAGCCACCACCTTGTAAACTATCCCACTCCTACTCTTCCCCACTACATAAGCTGATGCCCTTAACAAATCTTCTAGTTCCATCCCAAAACTTTCATCCAACACTATATATTTACCCTTTTGCCCCTCCTCATCCCCTCCAGCCACCTCTGGCGGCTTCTCCAACTTTTCTTTTCCCATGTTCCCCTCATCAAACTTCCATTTTTTCCTCAACGCCCACACTGAAACAAACACCACCCCAATCACCACTGATATGCCGAAGATCAAAGAAACCACCACCGACCCATTTCCCGATTTCCCTTTTCCTACAAAACCGTCATTAGGATCCTTATGGTTTTCGAGGTTCGGTAAAACACTAGGTTTTTGAGGTTCTGGTTCTGCACACGGATTCTCCAATGGAAACCCACAGAGAAAAGGGTTGCCGGAAAATGCAGTAGGCCCTTGATTCAAAAGTGACCCTACTGAAGGTATCTTACCGGTCAGATTATTATGCCGGAGGTCCAAACTCAATGTTACAGGAAACTCACCATAACTAGCCGGAACATCGCCGGAAAAACTGTTGTATGAGAGATTTAAGGTTCCAGTGAGACGAGTAAGATGAGTTAGCTCCTCGGGAAGTGAGCCGTTGAGAAAATTAGCAGAAAGATCAAGGTGGTTAAGGTTTATAAGGGATGTGATTTGTTGAGGTATGAATCCGGTGAAAGCATTGTTAGAGAGGTCAAGGGAGTGAAGGGAAGTAGCATTGAAGAGATGAATTGGGATTGATTTTGAAAAGTTATTGTAGGAAAGAGAGAGAATTGATAGAGAAGAAAGTGTTCCGATCTCAGACGGGATGTAGCCCGTGAGATTCTTTCCGGAGAGAGAAATGGAGGTGACCTTCTGGCTGTTATCATCGCATGTGATTCCATTCCAATGGCATGGTGATGAGTCTAACTCCGACCAAGAAGAAACAAACTCAGATGGGTCAAAAGAAATTGCATATTTCAAAGCTAACAGAGAAAGACCATCTGAATTCAGTGAAAGTATAGCAGAAATAGAAAATGTGAGAAAACAAACCACCACAAGTACAAAAATCTTCATGATTTAGCTTTGTAAAGATTCAATCTTTCAGATAAAAAGTTTCAGGAATGAAGTTTGCTCAATCTTTTCTCTATAAAGATGGAGAGAGGGCGGAAAAGCTGAACAAGGCTTTTTTTGAGTTAGAACAAAGGATAATTTTCGACGTGTTTGTGTAGCTTTAAGTGGAGAAGCTTCAAAGTACTCCTACTCGGAGGGGGAGGGGGAGCGGGGGCGGAAAAGCTGAACAAGGCTTTGTTTGAGTTTGAACAAAGGACAATTTTCGAGGTGTTAGTGCAGCTTTAAGGGGGCGTTTGGCACAGTGTATTCGAATGTTAATGCATGTATTAATTTAATGTGTATTAGTACTATTTTATTTGATATATCTTTTTATCATATATATAATTAATGCAACCATTAGTTATACAAATAAATTACCTCTCTAAAAGTTATTTTAATATTTATTTTTAATTTTTTTCTTAATAAGTAAGACTCACTAAAGATAAAATGGGAATGATGCGATTAAATAGTTATCAAATAAGGATTAAATAGTTATCAAATAAGAAAATGTGACATTTTTTTGGGACGGACCAAAATGAAAATGATGACACATAAAATGGAACGGGGAGAGTAATAAATATGGCCCAAATTATACCATAATTGTAAAAAGACTGCAATAACCTTTCTTTTTCAAAACAAACTAATTCTTTTTTAAGAAAAAATTAAAAAAATTAAAGTCTTTGTTATTCACTAAACTTAAAAAATAATTTCCACATTAAAAAATGATAATAAATAAAACATAATAATTATGGTCATTCATGATATTTAATTTCAAATTCTCAATTTATAAATGATTAATATTGAACACTTTATAATATGAATGTACTTTCTAAATTTTAAACTGAAATACTTATATATGTACTTTGATAAGTTTACACTTACAAGTCCTATGAAGTGTCTCTATAATTGAATATATAATATAATTATTAAATAAATTATAACCATAAACATAAATAAAATATTTTTGTGAAGTTATTCTAATGAAATTTTAAAACAAGGGTAAAAAAACATTATTCATATGTTTGATTGAAAAAAAGGATATGATACAACTTATAAATAATTTTCTATGGCTTTAAATACGTAATTTGTTTGTAATTTTATATAATATTCCATTATATATAATCACTTTTTTATTGTAGTTTTTATTTATTGTTTCCCTTAAAATTATTTTATATATAACTAATTAAATAAAGTTTCAATTATGTAGGATTTTCATTATATATAAGGTTTAATGTTTTTAGCAAAAATAGGAATAACATTTTTGGGGAATGTAATCGTAAGATTTTTATAACATAGAAGATGTAAGTGTTTAGTGTAATTGACTGAGGTCAATAATTATAAATTATATGATTTTTATGATGTATTGATGTCTGTCATTTCTAAAATGTTTTGAGCTTTGACTATCTTTATTGATATATTTTAAAACTATATACTTAAAAAATATTTAAATATGTAGTATTAAAATTTATTTAAACATACTCCCTCCGTTTCATTTTACTTATCATAATTTAACATGACACATTGATTAAGAAAAATAATTAATAACATGGCTAGTTTACCATGATATTTCTATTAAATAATATTTACATTTTAATTTAAAGAAAAAGTAATTAAGGCAAAGGGTAAAACATGAAAAAAAATTGTCTCTTCTTGATTTGTGAAAAATGACAAGTAAAATGAGAAATCAAATTAAAAAATGTGACAAGTAAAATAGAACGGAGGGATTAATAAATAATAAAATTAATTAATTAGAGGTCTCGTTAATTACAAATTTAACTAATGATTCACAAGTTATCAAATCGGCTTAGTATAAGGGTGCAAGACTACAACATTAGTCCGTGAGTATTCTCTTAGGTTGATGTTAACTGGTCGTCACTTAATTATTTAAATTTAAATTTTATTTTTTAAACGATGTTAACTAAGAAATATGTGAAATTTTCACTTTTTTGGTAAATAAACGATTTTATTTAACCAAGTGAACATTTACAACACCAAGAAGCTATAAAACTTCAACATTAATTGTAAGACCCCGCAAAATTCTCTCGTAGTCTAAGCCTTAGAGCGTGTCAAGTGAAGCGTAAATCCGGTCCTAAAAGATTGAGAAATGACTTCCCAAGTGAGAAATCTTTTAAACCGTGTAGAATTTTCCTAATATCGACCTTTTGTCACGTAGATAATTGAATAAGCTTTCCGTCGATACCAATTTCGTCAAAATCCGACATCAGATGAGGAAGTTATGGTCGTTTTACTAAGAGTTGTCGGAACCACCTAGGTGCGACAGACAGGTTGACGAACCGTCGAGCTTGCAACGGGCCATCGCCCAAACCGTTGCAACCAAGGCAGTGACTCTCTCTTCTGACCCAAGTGCGACGTCCAAGACGACGGCTTGTCAAGCTAGCGACGGACCATCGCTAAGACCATCGCAACTGAGGCAGTATGGCTTTTTTCTGACCAACGTGCGACGGAAAATCCAACGGGCTATCAGACTAGCGATGGACCGTCAAATCCCATTCAGTATTTTTAAGTCATTTTTAAAAAAAGGACTTTTTGGTCTTTTCTCACCCTTTTTTACACTTATATATATATATATATATATATCTTGAACGAAGCTGAGGGTTTCATTCTTCATCTTCAACATCAAAGCTAGGGTTTCCTATAAGATCAAAACCCTTCTTCAAGAAAAATCAAGAAAATCAAGAATCTCTTTAAGAGCTTTCAAGAAAGAGTTTCCTAAGGTATGCAGATGTTGATTCTTGGGTCCCTTTCATCCAAGAAGCTCAAGGATCCTTTTTTAAATTCAAAGATTCTTATGTTTATGATTTTTCATGATTTATGTGAATTGAAATTGTAGTTCATGCTATTATTGAGTTTTGATTCATATTGTGTTTACATGGTTTCAAGCTTTAACCCTAGTATGTGATATTCATGTGATGTTCATGATAAACCCTCTTCAAGTTGCTTGTTAAGTGATGTGTTTATGTCAACTAAGTGTAGAAATTATTGAATAATAAAAGCATGTTCCCCATATGTTTGATAAAATGCTATGTGAAGAAATTAGGGGCATTATAATATGTTGACTAGAAATCCCCAATTATGTGCAAGCTCATGCATGCCAAGTGTTTGTTGAAAAGCCTTAGTGAATGAATTGTAACATGTTAGCATGAAATTCCCCAATTATGTGTTCTTTAATACATGCTAAGTGTTTGATGCAAGACCTTGTTGAATGGAGTATGAGCCAATAGCATGTCTCCCTATACTATCACATGTTTATGATTTCTAAATGCTTGAAGAGATGCTCTAGTGATTGTGATGGTGAATGAATGTCCATGGTCTGGATTATTCAAGAATGGTTATGTTTTACTTTTATGTTATAGAGTCCTGGGGGTATTTATACCCGAAAAATTAGCTGCAGTCTAGAGCTCGTGTCAATTTTCACGATAATCTCAGGCAAGCCACGATTCTCAGAACTCAGTGAGTTATAGAACTCAGTACTCTCAGATATTTACAGAACTTAAGAAATCTCAGTAATCTTAGTATCTTTAGAATTCTAGCCTCAGTTCAGTACTCAACTCAGATCTAGTAGTATTCAAGTGTTCAGTTCATACCTCAGTAGCATTCAAGTAATCTATTCAGAGCTTAGTATCATTCAGTCAGATAACGAGATTCAGTAGTATTCAGTCAGATAACGAGATTCAGTAGTATTTCGTCAGATAATGAAACAAAGTGAACTCAGCTTAACTCAGTCAGATCATTCGAGAAATATGATCAGTAACAGATTCAGCTCAGTCTAAGTTCAGTTAAGAATCAATTCAGAGTCCTTCAGTTGGGAGTAGGAGCTAGCACCGAGTGAGTATAGGGATGGAGACTTTTTCGTTAGAGAGGCATAGTCGTTAGCAGCAATCCTTGAACTCCAGAACTGCGTAGCCAGCGCAGGACTAGGAGTCACCCGTTAAATTAAGGCTTGACTATCATACTGCCTTAGGCTTGAGTTCTTGTTCAGGGTCACCCGTCAGAGAGGCTTGACCAGAGTAGAGGTCTTTACCCGTGGTACGGTATTGACACCCTTCCAGTTGGGGTTATAGGTTGGACCCCACCAGTTTAGATTTGGGGCATGTCAGGTAAGTGAGAACTCCCACAGTTGCAGTTTCAGTATCAGTCTTCAGAGTAGAACTCAGAAATCAGGACTGTCAGATACAGTCACCTATCTCAGTACGGAACTCAAATAGTTCCATAGATTCATGAACCACCCACTAGATAGGCCTGGTCTCTCATAAAGTTAATTAGTATCAGTACTAATAGATCCAGAGATCACCTGTTAGATAGGCCTGATCTCAGTCTCAGATTCAGTTGAGTATTCTCATTATCAGATCCCGAAATCACCCGTTAGATAGGCCTGATCTTAGTCTCAGATTTAGTTGATTATTCTCATTATCAGATTCAGAGATCTTCCGCTAGATAGGTCTAATATCAAACATAATCATTTCTTATCAATGATAGTAGATTCAGGGATCATCCGTTAGAGAGGTTTGATCTCAGATTTAGTCAGTCAATTTTAGCAAGCTCAGAACTCAGTTATTGATATGAGTAGATTCAGTTAATCAGCTTCAGTATCATCAGTTTTCGAGATCACTTGCTAGATAGGACTGATCTCAACTTCAGTACTCAGTTATCAATATCAGAAGTTTCAGTTGTTCAGTATCTCAATATTAGTAGTGAATTCAGACGTCAGTAAAGCAGTATTCGAGTTTCAGTATTTAGAGTCACGATGATTTCAGTTATGGTTTGTGCATTTATGCATATGTCCTCATTCAGTACTCTCATGATTATTCAGTTAAGTAATTGTTCATGCATAAGCCCTTGCATTTAGCCTTACCTCATCTTGCATACTCAGTACATTTCCACGTACTGACGCATTTATGCTATGGTGTTTTACTTTACACCATAGGTTCAGAGGCACGAGATCCAGAGTACCCTTAGCAGCTCAGTCTCAGTCAACAGCAGTAGACGTAGCAGTGAGTCCTCTTCATTTGAGGATGATCTTTATTTTATTATCGCATCAGATTTAGTTTATTTCAGTAGACGGAGTTGGTTGGGGACATGTCCCATCAACTCCACAGTTCAGATAGTCTAGAGGCTTTTAGGACAAATGTATTAGTATTCAGTATTCAGTTTTCAGTTTTGAGTATTTTAGATGTTATGAACCTTATGGCATGTTTTTCGCCAGTTTTTTACATTTATTATATTATATTATGCAGAGCTCAGGTACAGATATTAGTAGAAGGTTAGCTTATGGTCCTTTGGGATCATAAGCACCGTGTAACGACTAGGGGTAGTCTCTGGTCGTTACATTAATACGTGACTCTATTGGGTTGTTATAAAATTGGATTGACACTTATGAATCATATGATTTTTATGATTTATATAGAGTGACGATTTCTACCATATCTAAAGTGTTTTTAGTTTCAACTGTCGTTGTTGTATTATTTTTAAATATGTTTTTTAAATTTATTTAAATATAATAATTTATAAAATTATTTAATTACAAATCATAATAATAACAAATATAAGTAATGATTCTCAAATTATCGTATCGGTGTAACATATGGTCGCAAGACTACAATATTAACGTGTGACTCTCTTGGGTTGTTGTTAACTAGAGTCGGCACTAATGAATAATTTGATCTTTATAACTTGTTGATGTCCACCACATCTATAGTGTTTAAGTCTTGCCTGTTGTTGTTAAAATATTTTCAAACTATATTTAAAATATCATTCAAATATGCAAAATTTTAGATGTAAAATTGAATTAATAAAATATACCCAAATATAAGTAATGATTCACAAATTATCAAACCAACATAATATAGAGGTGTAAAACTACAATATTAATCATGACTTTCTTAGGTTGATATTAACTAGGGTCGATACCTTATGAACTATATAATTTTTACGATTTCTATGATACATTGATGTCTTACATGTTTAAAGTGTTTACAATTTTAACTTTCGTTATTAAATATTTTCAAATAAAATTAAAATTTTCTTTACTATGTTTAAATAAAATTAAAATATGTAATTAAATAATTTTGAGACACAATTTGTCAGACATTGCAAGAACGACAACTCAACATACTTTAGATCTGATAAACATCGTCACATTATAGAAACCATACATATAGTTCACATCTTTGAACCAAAGAGAGTGAGATATAAGTGTTGACTATACACGTCTTTCCCTTTATGTTACACCAATTTGATAAATTGCATATCGTTATTCATATATATATTACTAAATTAACCTTCAATTAATTATTTTTTAATTATTATATTTAAATAAAATTAAGCTATATATTTAAATAATTTTTAAACATAATTTGTGAAATATTTCAATAACGACAACTCAACACACTTTAGAACTTGTAAGTGTTGACACATTATAAAAATCATGCATATAGTTCATATGTGTCAAACAAAAAAAAGTGACACATAAGTGTTGATCGTACAAGTCTTTCGCCTCTATATTACACCGATTTGATAAATTATGAATCATTACTTATATTTGTTACTAAAACAACCTCTAATTATTATTTTTAAATTATTATGTTAAAATAAAATTAAACTATTTATTTGAATAATTTATAAAAATAATTTGTGAAATATTTCAATAACGACAACTCATCACACTTTAGAACTGGTAAATATCGATACATTACCAATCATTCATATAGGTCATATGCTTCAAACAAAAAAGAGTGAGACACAAGTGATGATCCTCAAGTCTTTTGCCTTTATGTTACACCGATTTGATAAATTATAAATCATCTACTTATATTTGTTATTAAAATAACCTCAAATTAACTATTTTTAAGTATTGTGTTTCAATAAGATTAAAATATATATTTAAATAATTCCCAGACATAATTTGTAAGATATTGCAATAACGACCACAACTCAACATATTTTAGACCTGGTAAACGTTGTCACATCATAGAAATCATGCATATCGTTCACATTTGTCAAATCAAAGAGAGTGAGATATAAGTACTGATCATACAAGTCTTTCACTTTTATGTTACGCCAATTTGATAAATTGCAGATCGTTACTTATATATATTACTAAATTAAACTCCCATTAATTATTTTTAAATTATTATATTTAAATAAAATTAAACTTTATTTTAAATAATTTTTAAATATAATTTGTGAAATATTTCAATAACGACAACTCAACACACTTTAGAACTGGTAAATTAACACATTATAAAAATCATGCATATAGTTCATATGTGTCGAACCAAAAAGAGTGACACATAAGTGTTGACCGTACAAGTCTTTCGCCTCTATGTTACATCGATTTGAGAAGTTATGAATAATTACTTATATTTATTACTAAAACAACCTCTAATTAATTATTTTGAATTATTATGTTAAAATAAAATTAAACTATATATTTGAATAATTTATAAAAATAATTTGTGAATTATTTCAATAACGACAACTCATCACACTTTAAAACTGGTAAATGTTGATACATTATAAAAATTATTCATATAGTCATATATGTCAAACCAAAGAGAGTGAGACATAAGTGTTGATGGTACAAGTCTTTCGCCCCTATGTTACGTCAGTTTGATAAATTGTGAATCATTACTTATATTTGTTATTAAAATGACCTCTAATTCTTTATTTTTTAAGTATTATGTTTAAATAAAATTAAAATATATATTTAAATAATTTTCAGGCATAATTTGTAAGATACTACAATAACGACAACTCAACATACTTTAAACCTGATAAACGTTAATACTTATAGAAATCATGCATATAGTTCACATTTGTCAAACAAAAGAGAATGAGATATAAGTGTTAATCATACAAGTCTTTTACCCCAATATTACACCGATTTGATAAATTATGAATTATTAATTATATTTGTTACTAACATGAACTCTAATAAATTATTATTTTTAATTCTAATGCTTAAATAGAATTAGTATATATATATATAATAATAATAATAATAATAATAATAATAATAATTTTCAAACATAATTTGTAAAATATTGTGATAACAACAATTCAACACACTTTACACCTGGTAAGCAGATATGTCGAACCACTAGTTCAATAACTAAATTATCATTACCGATTATTGATTTCGGTTAGATTTTGAACAGTCGTAGCTTGATTCAAGGATGTTATGTTCAAACTTAGAAAATGCGAACTAAAGTATTGATTATCTTTTATTGTCACAAATAAAATTCTTACTATGAAAGAATAAGCATTGACGGAGATCGCACTGAAATATTGAGATCTCTACCTAATTATTTTTTTCTTAACTCTAAAAGGTGTAAAATTATAATTAAGAATTTCTATCTAAGTAAATGTATTTGAAAATGTATTTACATAGATTTAAACTGAAATTAACAAAAAATGATTATGTTTTAAAATTATGAAATTATACCAAAATTAGCAAATAATGAGTATGTATGAAAACGTATTTACCTAACTAAAATTCATACGGATCAGGGAAATTGACAATAAAGATAATGATTATGCAATAAACACTTTTCAATGAATATGCGAATTAATTATAATTAAGCTCATTAATAGTAAGCAATGTATTGGAAATAGGATAGAAGAATAGTAATCAATGTAAGATAGAAGAATATATTCAATTTTTAAGGTAAAAGTGTCCCAAAAGAATTGGTTTATAGTGTGAATAGAACTTCTTATTATTATGGCCAAATTTGGGCCAAATTTTTATGGCCAAAAGGATTTTTTTCATAAATCAATAGTTATGGAGTAGAAATCAAAAATCAAATTTGTTTGAAAAGGAGAAAAGATATAAAGATACCATTAAAATTGTCTTAAATTTTTTAAAAAGACACTTTAAGTTTGTGGGGTCCTATTATCCCACAAAACTTATAAAGACCATTATAAATACCTCTTTTGATCCCACGTGACGTGGAGAGTGTACTTCACTCTCCAATAGAGCGTGAAACAAATAAAAATACAATTTTTTTTTTAAATCAACATTTATTTGATCAGAAATATGTATTAATTACTTTATTAATTTTAATTTATGTTTCTATTATTTTTTCTCTTATCTTCTTCATCCACCTCTTCACCATTTTCTTTTATTTTTCAATATCTATTTGCTTCTCTTTTTTCTTTCTTTATCTCTCCTTATTTTTCAAGTTCTTTCACTTTAAGTGTATACTCGATCCATTACTTACCTCTACTATTTTTATTTTTATTTTTGTTATGAAACTATGATTTTTCGATTAAGAAAAGTATAAGATTTTAATTTTAATAAAATTTTGATTCAACATAATTATATTTAGTTTTTAAATTTTAATTTGATGATGATTCAATAGTGATTTAGCAGTAATTGTGATGAGGGAGTTGATTAGAGCAATATCCATACAAAGAAATGAGAGGGGTTAAGAAGGAAGTGGTCAAAGGTGCATAATTATCAATCGTGAAACATAGAGAGTAATCAAAGTTCATGGAGGAGAAGAATGAAGGACAGAGAAAAAGAAAAAAAAAGAAAAGGAGAATAAATAAAGTAAGAAAAATCTAATAAAAAATAAATTTAAATGAATTGACACATGGCAAATAGTAATTGGTGCGTGGTTGCACTTCTTTTCTTGTGACTGACATTGGTTGAAAAATGGGAAATCTTTTTCATTTTTAAATTGTTCAATGGGATAAAGGATGTCTGCAAATTTTAAGTGTCTACTTGCAAATCTGAGACAACTTTAGTGGCTACTTTATGTATTTGTATTTTATAGAAATGATTTTGGAGTAGTACTAAAAGGAAAAAGAGGGGGTCATTTACATTTAGGGGTCATTTGGTAGAGTGTCTTGGAAAGTCAATGCATGCATTAGTTTAATGTGTACTACTAGCACGTTATTTGGTATGTTTTTTCATCCTATGTATAACTAATGATTGTACTAGTTATACACTCCATTGTGTATTACTAATACCTAAAAATTCATGGTATTAGCAATGCAATGGATCCAATGCATGCATTAATATGATTAAAGACACTATTATCCTTAAAAAAAAATTCACATCCTTTCCAACATATATATGGAGGGTATTTCTGCAACTTTTTCCAGAAATTATATAATTCATGTTATTTTTAATACATCAAATCAAACACCGGATAAGAAAAATACAAACATAACTAATGCAAGCATATCGAGCACAAGCATTACTAATACACTATATTTTGTATTATTCTTATAAACTCTACCAAATGAGCCCTTAGGGCTTGTTTGGTACAGTGTATTGAAAAAAATAATGCATGCATTAGTTAATGTGACTTCGAGTACCTTGTTTGATATATTTTTTAGCCTATGTCTAACTAATGCAAACATTATGGAATGCCTTACACTTTGGCCTTTGTAAATTTCCTATGTAGGCTTTCTGCCCTTCTTACGACTCACACCATGAGTCGTATAGTGTGGTTAAGGGTGAGTGACCCTAGTCGTAAGTTAACTAGTGAGTTATTGTCCAAGTTCTATCCTGGTTATAAGAGACTCCTCACTAGCCGTATGATCATGTGTCGAGTGGTTAGGGGCCAGTCATATGTTGTCCAGTGTCTAAGCCGTTGGTGTTCTGTAGTGATCACGACTAGACTATACTAGTCGTATGGTCTGGTGATGATTGGGGCAAGAGAGTCGTAAGTTGGATAGTGTATGGTGTCTAATTTTCTGTCTTGGTGACAACTCAATGGTAAGAGTCGTACATTGTGTTGACGACTCAATGGCTTGACTCGTAGCCACTTGTGGACTTTTTACAGCTTTTAAGCTGAGGGTATTCTGGATTTTACCACCCCAAGCCCTTAAGACCCCACATCTTATAAAACCTTTTGGTTATCCATTACATACTTTACAAGATCAAACACTCTCTAAACTCTCTCTAAAACTTCTCAAGAAAGATTGGGCTAGGGTTTCTTCAAAGTGGCCATCTAAGGCTTAAAGATCAAATTCTCTCTATGAATCTTCGTAACTCAGGCATGTGACTTTTCCTTCATTGTTAGTTCACTAAAATCATATGTTTAAAACATTTTTCATGAGTTATTAATGGTGGTTTTGAAAACCAAGGTTGAGGGTTTGAATGAATATTATTAGGTATTGCTTTCTCATAATTTAATTTATAATTATGCATGTTTTAATGATGGTTTTGCATATGTGGGTGCATGGGAATTATTGTTTAACTACTGGGTTATGTTTAACCCTAAGTATAATGGTTTTTTATTTTAATAATGGTATGCCATCAACCTATTTGTGAAATTGTCAATGAGAATGATCTTTTCACATGTTGAATTATGTTTTGAACTAAGGCATGACCTAAGAATGTTAATGATCAATAAATGGTTTATGAAGGCCTTGTTGGCCATAAATTATTTTGAAATACTAAATAGGTTCGATTCCTTAAAGGTTGAATTGAATTAATGTCTTGTGTAGATAATGGGTTCGAGTCCCAAGTTGATTAATAATGGTTATGGCATGTTGTATGCTTGCAAGTAGGGTTGGTATGACGATATCAATGGGATGCCTTTGGTAAGTAATTGGATTAATGGTTATGTATGTGAAATGAATATTTTAATTGGGTTTTGAAACAGGATGTGTAGCCGAGTTGTAAAAGTGTGTCCGAAGAACTAACACTGAAAATCGTGCTAGCTGGTGTGGGCATCTATATGACCACGAGGTTTGAGTCCCCCGAACTGAATATATGAATGAGAGGTTCGAGTTCCCCATATTGTATACATTGGTGCTTAAGTCACCTTTACTATGCCAGGAGGTTTAAGTCCCCCATAAAGGCATATATGGATATGGATATTATTTAGTTCGTGCGACTACACACACTGGGTCCCTTCCAGCTAAGGAAGAGATGGGCCCATATAGCCCGTGGGTGCCTTATTATATGACAGTTATACTACACATCCAGGTTAAGGTTTTCAAAGTTCTTGCTAAGCCTTGTTCCCTACCCGGTATGTGATGTTATATTTATATATATGTATATGTATTTCACATGATTTCATGCTTTGGTTGTACTGGTTTTGAACTATTGTTATGGCATTTTTTTATTCCTCTATGCCTGAGTTACATGCTATTACTCCAACTGTTAACCATTTTCAAACGTTGCATCCCTATGTAATGTAGGCACCGAAACTTCTTCTACTTTTCCTACGCAATGATCAGGTATTAGAGTTAGTTCGTGATTTGACATTGAAGAGGTGAGCTTCCATACTTTAGAAGGCTTCATTTCACGATCCTTATTTCCTATGTCTCAGAACTTGTTTAGACTACTGTCAGGGGCATATCCCGACACTTTATTAATTTTGGTATTGTAGAGGCTCTATTAGATTACTGTGGAATTGGGTGGTTTGGTTGATTATTTCGGTGACGGATGGTTGTCCAATTACCGGTGGATGGTATAGACATATGATGAATTATTATTATTTTATTTTACATTATCTTGTATATATTCAAAATTCATCCGACGCTTAAAGTTATTGTGCTGGCTAGTTTAGGTGAAGGAGGTGATCTTCTGTCTATGTGGGACTTGAGATACCCTTCACGGTCAGGCCCTAATTTGGGTCATGACAAAGTTAGTATCAGAGCCTAGGTTCATGGTCAATTTGGTGTCCACAAAGTCGTGTCAAGTAGAGTCTCTTTTATGGATGCGTAGAGCACCACACTTATAAGAAAGAGGCTATGAGACATTTAAGAATGTTTCCCTTTCTTATTGTCTTAATTTCCGCCTATAGAGTCTAAGGTCTTGGATCCTTCTGATTTCTGTTTGTTCATCTTTCATATCATGCCTTCAAGAAGATCTAATATCCGTGGAACTCCTTCTGTCCCATCTGAGGACAATGTGGATTGATCTCATCTTACTTTTAGAGTCCAAAATCGGTCAAGGGTCGCTGTATCTGACTGTCCCCGTGGAGTCCCACCTGTTCCCACTGATTCTACTCCTGAGGGAGACACTTATACTCCGTCGTATCAAGGTGAGATTACTAATGCCGAGTTCCATCACTCCATTAACCTATTGACTCAGTTGGTGACGTCTCAGTCACAATAATCGGGTTCTGCTGGTGCTGTTTTGGGTTTATCTGAGGCCACTAGAGTTGGTCAATTTATAAGGTTGCATTCTCTAACATTTACTGGTACGAAGGTTGAGGAGAATCCTTAAAGTTTCATTAATGGGATGGAGAAGATCTTCTGGGTTATGCATTCTTTGGAGATTGGAGTTGTAGAGTATACTTCCTACCTACTGAAAGATGTGGCATACCAGTGGTATGAAGAGTGGGAACAGTCGAGAAGCGAAGATGTTGGTTCTGCCTTGTGGGATAATTTCTCTAGTGAGTTTATGGATCGCTTCTTTTCTTAGGAGTTGAGGGAGGCAAAAACGGAGGAATTTGTTAACTTGAAGCAAGGAAGAATGACAATCAAGGAGTATGCTTTGAAATTCCATCAGCTATCTCAGTATGCTTTGAGCTGGTATCTAACATGAGGGCTCGGATGAGAAAGGTCGCTTTAGGATTGTCCTATGAGTTGATTTTTGAGAGTAGGGATGCCTTGTTGAACAAGGACATGGACATCTCCAGATTGGTCGTGTATATGCAACAAGTCGAAGAGGAGAAAAAAAAGCAAGTTGAGATTGGTGAGAGGTAGATTAAGAAATTTTTATTTTCAGAATAGGGTGGTGGCCAACAAAAGAGCGTAAAGTGGCCTAAGAAAAGGATCTTGGGGAACGGCTAGTTCCCCTTACCCAAAGTTGTCTGGTGATAGACGTTTTCAGGGTGGTGATACTTCTAGGGAACAGGGTGCCCAATCTCAGGCCAGTGAGGCCCAGTCAGCACCATCCTACCCTCCCTACAAATTTTATGGTTAGTACCATGGTGGCCAGCATGAGAAGGGAAGGAATCGATGTTTTATGTGTGGTCAGATAGAACATATGCAATAGGATTGTCCTTTGATACAAGAGAACACTACGAAAATGAAAACAAACACGAAACAAGGACAAACAAAGGAAAACAAGATAATAAGTAAAATATATATTAGATTGACATAAGTCAATAACGAGAGGACAACCAAGGGTGTACTAAACCCTAGACCTTCTTATAAATTACCGATAATACCAATCTCTTACGAGGACACAATGCAAATGGATTTTCGGGCATCCATATTTCTCAACAACCAAAGAAACTCCCAATAAGTTTCAACTAAAACACTCTCAAGTGTCAATTTACATTCAAAATCATCTAACCTAGAAATGAAGAAGGTCCTAGCTATTTATAGGCCCATAGGCCATTTATTACAATTTGGGACCAAAAGTGACCCTAAATGAAACTTGGTCCCAAAAGTGACCCAAGGACCAAAATATAACAAACTAAGTCTTTATTCTTCCAATCGACTCACGGGGATCATAATATTCCTCTTCGTCTCTGAACCTCGGCCATGAGGCACTCTCACTTTTATCATCCTCTCCTTCTTGAAGAGAATTTATCCTCAAATTCAAGAGTTCATCATGTCCAAGATCAAGGAATTCTAGGGAGTTCTTAGAAGTGGAAGGGGGCATAACATGTGTAGCCAAGTAAACTGTAATGCTAAACTCTCCTTTTTTAGGGTAAACTTCTTCCATCGACACTTTATTGGCTATCATATCTGGAACGGTAAGATCCCTATCATATGGATTCATATCAACCTCCATATTTTCATCAAGATCACTAACTTCTTACTTATGCTCAACTTCATCTTTATAATACGGATCACCTTCTCAAAGTATGATGGCTCACAATGTTGGACACTTACTCATTCGGTGACCCTATCCTTGACATTTAAAGAATTGAGTACCCTTAAGATTAGGATTACCTCCTTCTCCAGGGGGATACTTTGGAGAACTCTTCTCAATGGCGTTCTTCTCAAAAATCTTCTTGAAGTTGAATCCTTGACTCTAATTAGAGGACAATTGATTTACCACCTTAGGCTTAGTTGCCTTCTTCTCCAACTTGATATCTCTCTCAATATCAATTGCCACCTCTAAAACATCATCCATCTTGGAAAACTTGTGTATTGACTTTCGAGAGGCAATTTCTTGATTCAATCCTACCTTAAACTGAATTTGGTGTGCTCTTCATCATCGTTGTAATCAAGCTTCAAAAGTAGATTTTGAAATTCATCACAGTATGCTCCAACACTTTTGTCTTTTTGTCTCAAATTGTACAACTTGGCAAACAACCCTTGTCTATATCTCTTCGGTACATACTTGGCTCTCATAAGGACCTTCATAACATCCTATGGTAGATATTTACCTCTATGGAGGATCCCTTATGTTCTCTTAGCCGATTCCCACCAAGTCAAAGCATACCCTTCAAATTAAGCAACAACATAGGTCATTTTTTTAACATTGGAAAAATCATTAGCTTGGAAGATCCTATCATATTGCGACTTTCATTTGAGGTACCCTTCGAGATCACCACCCCCATAAAATCTAAGAAGAGTGCATTGATAGAATTGAGACCTATTTCACAACCTTTATAACCACCTTGGTCTCTTGGGATATGCCCTTGTGAACCATATCCATAACCTCCTTCTATGTGTCCTACAAACTCTCTTTAAATTCCAATGGCTTGGTTTGGTGGTATTTGGTGTGGTGGAATTTGGTTAAGTAGAGCTTGGTAGGGTGGATTTGGATTTAGTGGCCTTTGGTAGTATGGTATTTGGATTTAGGGTACTTGATAGGGTGGGTAGTGGGGTGTATTGAGGCCTTGTGGGTTCAATTCTTGGGTAATTTGGTAGTTTAGAGCTTGATTTGGGGGTGGAGTGAAAATTTGGGGAGCTTGGGTGGTGTTTTGGGGCGTTTGTTAGTTGAATTGTAGTGGTTAAGCTACATGTCGTGGAGATTGGTCGGTATTATTAATGGTAGTTAAGGGAGCACTTACTTTTAGGGGAGGGTAGAGCACATGGTGGTGAGTTCTAGGAGAGATGGTAGCCAAAGTATCTTGAAGTTACGCACTTGAGGATGCCCGGATGTGGTGTTGAGGAGGAGCATTGTTGGAATTATGGTTTCCTTCCACACTCACCATTCTTCCATCTAAATTCATCACTCTCCCATCCAAATTGGACCACTCATTCATGTTCTCCCTCATCATATTCATATCTTGATGCATTCTCATTATAGCTTTTATTATTGCCTCATTTGAGATAGGTTGGATCTCATCTCTCGAGAGACTAGACTCGTATAGTGTGGCCAATTTCTATCCTGGTTATGAGAGACTCCTCACTAGTCATATAATCATGTGACGAGTGGTTAGGGGCCAGTCGTATATTGTCTAGTGTCTAAGCCCTTGGTGTTCTGTGGTGGCCACGACTAGACCATACTAGTCGTATGGTCTGGTGACGACTGGGGTAAGGGAGTCGTAAGTTGGATAGTGTGTGGTGTCCAATTTCTATCTTGATGATGACTCAATGGTAAGTGTTGTATGTTGTGTTGACGACTCAATGGTTTGACTCGTAGCCACCTGCAGACTTTTTACAACTTTTAAGCTGAGGGTATTCTGGATATTTTCCATCCCAAGCTCTGAATATCCCATCTCTTATAACACCTTTTGGTCATCCATTACACACTTTACAAGATCAAACACTCTCTAAAACTTCTTAAGAAAGATAGGCTAGGGTTTCTTCAAAGTGGTCATCATCTAAGGGATTAAAGATCAAATTCTCTCTGTGAATCTTAGTCACTTAGGCATGTAACTCTTCCTTCATTGTTAGTTCACTAAAATCATATGTTTAAAACATTGTTCATGGGTCATTAATGGTGGTTTTGAAAACCAAGGTTGACGGTCATATGTTTAAAACATTGTTCATGGGTCATTATGATTATGCATGTTTTAATAATGGTTTTGCACATGTGGGTGCATAGGAATTATTGTTTAACTAAGGGGTCATATTTAACCCTAAGTATGATGGTTTTTTATTTTGATAGTGGTATTTCCTCAACCTTTCTGTGAAATTGTCAATGAGAATAATGTTGTCACATGTTGAATCATGTTTTAAACTAAGCATGGCCTAAGAATGCTAATGATCGGTAAATGGTTTATGAAGGCCTTGTTGGCCATAAATTAATTTGAAATACATAATGGGTTCGAGTCCCTAAAAGTTGAATTGAATTGATATCTTGTGTAGACAATGGGTTTGAGTCCCAAGTTGATTAATAATGGTTGTCTTCTTGTACGCTTACAAGTGAGGTTGGTATGACGATACTAACGGGATGCCTTTGGTAAGTAATTGGATTAATGGTTATGTATGTGAAATGGATGTTTCAATTAGGCTTTAAAGCGGGATGTGTAGCCTATCCATAAAAGTGTGTCTAAAGGAATAACACTGGTAACCGCGCTAGCCAGTGCAGACGTCTATATGACCGAGAGGTTCGAGCCCTCCTAACATATATATGAATGGGAGGTTCGTGTTACCCATATTGTACACATTGGTTCTTAAGTTACCTTTACTATGCTGGGAGGTTTGAGTTCCCCATAAATACATATAGGAATATGGACATTCTCTGGTTTGTGCGGCTACGCACACCGAGTCCCTTCAGCTAGGGGAGAGCTGGGCCTATATAGCCCGTGGGTGCCTTGTTATATGATGGTTATACTACACATCCCAGGTTATGGTTTTCAAAGTTCATGCTAAGCCTTGTTCCCTACCCGGTATATGATGTTATATTTATATATATGTATATGTATTTCACATGATATCATGCTTTGGATGTTGTACTGGTTTTGAATTACTGTCATGACATTATTTTATTCCTTTATCCCTGAGTTATATGTTAGTGCTCCAACCACTAACCATCTTCGAATGTTGTATCCCTACATAATGAAGGCACCAGAGCTTCTTCTACTTTTCCTGCGTAGTGATCAGGTGCTCGAGTTAGTCTATGAGTTGACATTGAAGTGGTGGGCTTTCATACTTCGGAATGCTTTATTTCATAGTCCTTATTTCCTATGTCTTAGACCTTGTTTTGGCTACTGTCGGGGGCATGTCCCGTCACTTTATTGATTTTGATTTTTTAGAGGTTTTGTTGGAT
This sequence comes from Capsicum pubescens, assembly GCA_030864215.1. NCBI lineage: Eukaryota > Viridiplantae > Streptophyta > Magnoliopsida > Solanales > Solanaceae > Capsicum > Capsicum pubescens. The sequence continues at coordinate 220,560,809 of CM061540.1, read as the reverse complement.
TACTAGGGACTTGGGTTGTTTGGTTGATTGTTTTGGTGATGGACGGTTGTCCGGTTACCGGTGGATGGTACAAATATATGACGAATCATTATTATTTTTATTTTACGTTATCTTGTTATATGTTTGGAATTCATCTGACACTTGAAGTTGTTGTGCTGGCTAGGTTAGGTGAACGAGGTGATCTCCGGTCTACGTGGGACTTGAGATACCCATCACGACCAGGTCCTGGTTCGGGTCGTGACACATTAGTTATAGACTCTATTTTGTATTAAGAAGTGTATTACTAATACCTTAAAATTCATGGTATTAGTAATGCAATAGATTCTAACTCATGCATCATCATGATTAAAGACACAATTATTCCTCCAAATCTTTTCCACATGTTTTCCACCATATATATGGAAGGTATTTTTATATAAAAATATTTTTTTTAAAAAAATATACAATTTATGTAATTTTAATACACCAAACCAAATAGTGCATAAGAAAAATGCAAGCATAACTAACGCAAGCATTATTAATACAAACATTACTAATACACCATATTTTATATTATTCTTATACACTCTACCAAACGACACCTTAATGACTTTGAAATTCAACAATATTATTTTCAATTTTTTAAAAAAATGTGATACTTAGTAGGATTAAAAATGAAAAATAAGGTCTAAACCAGTCTTGATTTTATAAGTGGGACAAGTAATTTGAAACAAACAAATATAGAATGTAGGCCAAATAAATTTAAAACGGAGGGAGTATTAATAATTACTCGGAGATTACTCCCTACTCACTACATTTCAAAAATTAATGACCTACTTTTTATTCTTTTTGTTCTAAAAGGAGTAATTATTTTCTTTTTAGCAACTTTTTAATTTCAACTTTTCACATGTTATAATTAAGACTACAAAATTAAAGATCATTTTAGTTCATATCTTTAATTTAAGATCATAATATACAAAATTCTTCTTTATTTTTATAAAATTCAATATCAAATCAAAATCGATAATTCTTTTTTAAGAGGGAGCGAGTACTACTACACTTCACATTCTGTTGACTTAAATTTATTTTGACTAATGTAGGCTTATGGTGAGTAAAGTAGAAATTTATTAAATGGGGATTCAGGTAATAATATTGACTTTATTTTACGATTCACATGTTGATAAGTTGACAATTTGTCTTCTTCTTAGCATTTTTAAGCTTAAAATTTCTATTATTTTTCTTTAATGTGAGGTGATTCTCATGTTAAATTGCTCGTTTGTGCACATATCTGATAAATACAAGATTGAGCTAACCATACAAATCAATCAAAATTTGAAATATGAAAATAAATGAGCTCAAATTAATAGATGAGAGAATTAGAGTGCACCTACGCACGCATGTCATGAGGTGTACATGCAGGTGGCTAAGCAGATGGGGAGACAGTGTACAAGCCACATGCACTGGCACCTGCTGACCCAGGTGACCAGTGTGGTGGCATTTTCATAATTTTGAAAAACGTGAATTTGGAGTTTTAAAAGGGGTTTTCATTTCTAGGACTCTGTCTTTGTACTTTTTAAAGCTTTAGAAACATTGAGTGAAACCTTAAGAGTGGAATCAATGAATTTTTTTTGCTCTTTATTGAATTTAAATCTCAAATCTTGTAATAATATTTGATTCAATGGAGCAATGAAATGAGAATTTGGTTAATATTCATCTTTCTCTCTTTATGAATAGCTAATGGGTTTATGCTTGAGTAAGTTATAATTAGTGCATGAATTTTGTTTATTTGTCTTCCTAATTTGTTAATTGACATGAGTTTTACTCCTATTCCATGTTTCATTCTATAATTAGAGGTTGCAAAATCTAGTTAATCATAGAACCCTTATCATTCTTGACAAGGGGATAAGGGTGAGGAGTAGGAGTGAACAATAACTTGATGTATGTCATTTAATAATATCTCTTAGACATAAGAATGTTAACTGAGGTATTTGATTGCTCATATAGATACACTTATGAGGTGTTCCAAAAGAACCCACTTATAACAAGATAAAACAATCATAATTGAAGAACAATTAATAAAGTTCATAATCATAACCAACCAAGTATCCAACTAAATATCTAACCGATGTCAACCCCAATTCCAATACCAAGATTAACACCAATACCAACACCGCCCATGCCTATAGTAGTCACACAAAGTCTCTAACTAAAATTCAAGAACATCCGATCGGGACATGTCCCTGACCATAGCCTAAACCAAAGTCCAAGAAATAAACAAAAGTATAAAAAAGTCCATAGCATGAAATGGAGTCTTTCGGAGTATGGAAGTTCACCACTTCAGTCCAACACAAGGTTGTTCCTGAATCCAAGATCACTGAGCAGGAGGAGTAGTATGGTCGGTTCTTGCCTCATGTAGGGATATAGTGCCCGAAAATGGGTTAGCGGGTGAATGCTAGCATGTACTCAGAAGTAAGGATAAAGTAATGTCATTAATCAAAATCGAAGTAAATAGTCATATGCAATCACATTCATACATATATATATACCATACTGGGAAAGGGAACCGAGTTTATCATGCATTTAAAACTTTAACCTGGGTTGTGTAGCTTTACCATCATAACCCACCCATGGGCTATATGGATCCAGTGTTACCCCCTGAACGGGCCCCAGTGGTGTATCCACACGAATCAGAGATATCATAGGGGCCAGGGATTCCCGTGACATTTCTCCCTCCAGGATATATATATATACAATTATAAACTTAGGAGATTCTTGTGTACCCCATGAGTATATGGTCACCATGACCAACTCTTATGTAGGCAAACTTGAGTTTCCAATGTCCGTCCATAGAACTCTCACCTTCACAATTAGGTATCACAACCAACTATTATTTTCCAATTAAAACCTTTAGCACATAATCAAACCACCAATTCCAGAATTTAATTACCAAGGCATTATGAAGTGGTATCGGCATACTGACTATAGCTTGTAAGCAATGTCATTAGCCAACACTTAGGGGATTCTCATGTACCACATAGGATTTCCAATCAATCAAAACCATGGCCACCAAGGTCTTTTAAAATTATTTAATTTAATCAAACCAATTTAGGTTCCATTGCCATATTATGCAATACAAGCTTTTCAGTAAAAGTCAAACTATGTGACAAAAACATTCTCATTGGCATTATAACAAACAAGTTAAGGACATATAGTTTCCAAAACCAAAACCAAGTACCAATTTACCATTCCCGTGCAACCACATGTTCAAACCACAATTATAACATGAAAACCATAAGAAAAAACATGGGAACACATTATTAATCCAAGAACAACCACACACCCCAACACATATTTTAAGACCCAAAATAATATCACAAATATGCCATGAAAAACTTTAAGTAAAACATGCCTTTAGTTTGAACTAACAATGAAGGAGGGGTAACATGCCTTAGATACCAAAGAAGATAGAGAAAAACCACCCTTGAGAGCCTTAATTGACCTCCTTGAGGAAACCCTAGCCTTTTTTTTAACCAAGAGCTTGAGAGATTTTTAGAGTGTTTTGGGAGTGTTTGATGGGAATCGTAGGTTAATGAAGTCCCAAAAGTGTTTTAAGTCGTGGGGTCAAAAAAAGTTACTAGGAGAAATGTCCAGAATACCCCCAACTTAAACTATAAAAATTTTCGCAGGTGGGTATGGTTGGGCCCCTCCACTTGTACCCACATCATATGAGTGGTACCATCCAGTCGTACCCAGAACAGAAGGTTGGACATCCACACACTGTCCACCATACAACTTCCCTTGACCCACTTGTACCCATACCATACGACTAGTACCTTTAAGTCGTATGCAAGACAGAATCAAAGGGGTTAGACACTAGACAACATGCGATTGGGCTTTACCTCTCGTCATTTTAACATACAACAAGTCACCACCGTGTCGTACCACAACAAAAACTTAACCACCAAATATTGGAACCTTACGAGTTGGGTCACTTGACCCGTACCAACACCATACAACTCGTATGGTAAGTTGTATCAAGAACAGAAGGCTCAGGACTCAGGAAATTTCCAAGGGCCAAAACCCAGGGTGTTTTAGATATACGTTGTGCCCTCGCCTTAGTACCACTCTAATCCATAAATTGTGCACCATCAAATGATGCACCACCAACAAATCCCAAGAGCTGAATCAAAGTATTGCTGAGCACTAAAGAAGAAATAAACCCTAGTGGAGTTCCATAAATTAATTTACGTGTTATGATGGCACCTACTAAAACCCACCAGTGGGTGAGACGAACCATAACTTGGTGCTAACATAATGGGTTAATTTGGTAGGAAATTGTCCAATTCAGGCAGAAATAAATAACACACTTAAATAATATGCAAGTCATTCTAAATAGATAAGATAGTCAAATACAATACCATTCCCAAAAGCTGGTAGAGTCAGTACAAGAGTATCTAATGTCAATAATACAATCCAAATGTCTAAAAAACTAGTCAATTCGTCTGTCTCAAAACAAAAGACTAAATATAAGGATAGAAGGAAATGGGTGATTTAGACTCCAAGAGCTTACCTTAACACTGCATAAAATCTAATCAACAGCAATAACTAGTACTCAAATCTGCACCAAAAAGGTACAGAAGTGTAGTATGAGGACCAAAATAATGAGTACTCAGTAGGAATCACCGGTCGACTGAGCTAAATCATAATATAAGAATTATAAAATGCGAGATAACATAAACGAAGTCAAGGTACAGAAATGAACCTAAATTACCTCCAATACCACTATACATACTAAGTAATTAAATCAGAATAAAAGTATAACATAAGGCATCAGCACATGCCTATAACGTTGTGCATAATAAATAAGCAATTTGGAATAATAAAGCATCAACCCAAGCAAACATAACTACAAAGTTGGATCCTATACACCAACTGGTGCATAAAAGTAAAGAACTCATCACAACCTCTCATACGACTAGAGAGTACGCTTAAGAGAATAACAAAAAAATTAACTAACATTATAACCAACATTCATCGTCATTCAACCATCATCTATAATTAACCAACATTTGGCAAAGTGCCTATATTTCATAATATTATCATCATTAACCGCCTTATCATTACTACTCAGTAGTCACCACTTATTAGCTAACCATTTCTCTTTAACTAATACATTAGATTACTAGTCATCATATGGCCTCTAGTCATCACTTAGGCAACTATTCGTCACATATTCATTAATTTGCCAATATTCATTATCTAACCATCATTTATCAACTAGCATCATTTTATAACTAATTCCCAATTATCAACTATTCATTATTACCCATTTAAACAATATCCACCACTAATCCTCATTTAACATTAATCATAACCTATACCACTTTATATGCATTTATCACTAGTGGGTTATAACCGGTATCCCTTATAACATTATCATACCCACATAACACGTAAGTATATATAAGCATATAATTTTCATACATAGGGTTAGCCGAACTCGAACCGGTAGATGTACACATAGGCACATCAATATAATCATCCTCTGACCTTGTCGGGTATTAATGCATCATCATAATCATCCTCCGGCCTTGTCGGGTATCAATATCATTATAATATCCTCCGTATTTGTCGGGTATCATCATAATATCTTTCGACCTTTCCGGGTATCAATATCATCATAATATCCTCTGGCTTTGTCGGGTATCACCATATCATCATAATATCCTCCGGGCTTGTCGGATATCAATATATATACACATAATCATAATCGGTGGCAAAATTAATAACATAAGCAATCATATAATGAATTATCATGAATTCAAACATAATTAGTCATATAACTTCCCATATAATCATTAAGCATACCTTCGAGCATCATCAACATCATAGTGTCTAGTATCATTAATAAGAAAGATTCCTAATATGGTTACTGGAATAATTATTAAGCATGATCATAGCATGAGTAATAACTTAGTCAGAGTCCCTAATGATAGCCTTATTAATGGCTTAATCACCACATAGTCATGGGCATATTTAATAGAAAATCAATAGCTCATCTTAGCATAATCAATCTAGTCAATTAGACCATGAACATTACCGATGAGGTCATCACCATGGTTCCTCTATATTGCCTCAAAGGGCATTCTCTAGGCATTTAATAAATGTATAAGGGTTTTAAGAGAGCTATATAAATCTTGGATTAAGGTGGGTCCAGAGCCCACTTCTAAAGCCTTGAAATACATTCTAAGTCAAATTCTATCCAAAACTAGGCTAAGCTATCTAAATCAACCCTTAGATATATAGAAAGCCACAATTAGTCCTAAGGTAGAGATTCTATTCAAGCACTATAACTAAGTCTAATAAAACTTAGACAACATCCATTAGTGTAAGCAACTAAGGCCAACTTACCCAGAGTATGAGGGTCTAAATCATTTTTACCTAATTTGTAATTTAGGGCATTCTCATGCTAAACATGAGTAATGAAACATAATTCACGAAGGTTCAAGGCAACAAGCTAAGCATTCTAACTCTACAGACTCAATTGACTAAAATTATCCAACTAGTCCCAAGTCTTGCATTTCATCCATCCAACACCTAAAACCCATCCTAATCTAACAAGATATCATAAATATACTATAACATAGCTCAATCTAACAAGGAATAAATCTTGCCTACCTCGATACCGAAGAAAGCTCAGCGAACTGCTAAACCTTCACGTTTTCCTTTTGAGAAGCCTCCTCAAGATGTCAAGTTATCAAAATCACATTCTACACATCAATATGAGAATAATGATACATATATTGCATCATTATGCTTTGGGTCCAATGATATAAACAAACCCATATGGGTCCCACTTATGGAAATTATATTTTCAAGGCCAACCTAATGTTCACACATGATAAAGGAAACATAACCCTCAAGAATGGGTAAAAACAAGCTGAATTGGGGTTAAAAGCAAGCCCTCAAGCTATTTGGGGGTTTTGGTCAAGAATTCACTACAATCCACTATGAAAAGGTTGAAATCTTACCTCAATTCGGAACATAATCACAAAAATAATGTTAATCAAGCTCCCAAGTCACCCATAAGTAGCAATTTTAAAATATCCCACTCCCTAGGATTTTTACTCTCAAGGTATGGGTGAAAAAGTGAAAGTATCAAAGAGTAAACAACCGAGTTAGTAGTATCAAAGAGAACATAACTAATTATAGCCTAACTGGGCCCCCATAAGCCTAGGAGACACAAACAATAATGAATAACCTAAACGAACCCACATAAGCCTGGTGGATGAAATCAAGAAAGAAATACTAGCAGTACCACTCATAGATATCCAAATCTCGATACCATAATCGTGGATCCTCCTATACCATACCGTCACCACCCAAACCAGGGCCTGCCGCGATGGGTATCCCAAATTTACCAAGGATCGAAGACCACCCTCTTTGCCTAGTCAACACAAAACATAACACCAAGAAGTGGCTGAATTCTAAACATATAACAAGATAACATGCTTAACAACTTAAAAGATATTTAAGGTGAAACATCCCAGAAATAGAACCCTTGAAAATTTTGTTGGTTTTGGACCTCTTTGGCTCGATACGATACAAGGGAGTCACTCGTACCTCTTGGATATAAGTCGTAGGGTGGATAGGTGACTCACTCATACCCTAGTATCTACTGCACCAGGTACTACTCATATAGGTAAGAGTCATACGGGAGCTTACGATTGGTATAATACAAGTCGTATGGTGCATGCTTGAGTTGTCTAGTGTAATCTGTCCACCGTACGGTTGGGGGATAAGATTGAGGTTACCACTCGTACCCTTAGTTATGAGTTAGAAAGGGTAAGTCGTATGGAAAATAGTAGGTAAGGCCTTTTCAAGGTTGGTTACAAGTTAGGATATGAGTTGGGGTGTCACTCGTACCCTTGGATACGAATGGTAAGGTAAGTCGTACCCCTGGCGTGGCTTGTTTTAATTATTAAGTCAAACGTAGTTTGGACAATTCCTCCTCCTAAACCCTTATGTTATCATGTTATATAACCTTATATGTACTTCCATTACACTTATTAAAGGATCATAACACATCAAATACTCTCTCAAACACTCTCTTAGAAAATTAGAGGCTAGGGTTTTTTCATATGTTCTTCAAAAGGCTCCAAGGCCAAGATTTCTTCCGTGAATCTTCATGTATAAGGCATGTACTCCTTTCCTCATTGTTATTTCAAAATAAAGGCATTTTCATTGTGTTTTAAATATTGGTTTATGAATCTATAATGGTTGATTTTGAAATATTATTGCGGGTCTTTATGTATGCGGGTCTTTAGGCATATGGTTTGGTATTGGTTTAAACTATGTTTTTACATATTTTTGGTAATGGTTTGCATATGTGTTTTATTTGGTTATGGTTTAACTATTGTGTCTTTAGTAACACTAATTATGATGATTTATACATTGGATTTGGACTTGATAAAGGGGTTCCCTCAACATATTCGATAAAATACCCCAAATAACATTCTTACTCTATTGTTGAACTTTCATTGGAACTCTTCCATGGTTTGGTTTGGTAATGGAACTTTAAATGGTATTGGATGGTTTTGCATGGTTTTAATGGTTTAAATGATATAAATTCTTTAAATTTTTGGCATGGTTTAAAGGGTAAAGGTTTTGGTGGTCATGATTGGTCTATTTTGAAAACCTTGCGGGATACATGGAAATCCCCCAATTGAATGCATTAATGGAATTGGTTTAAATGGTTTGGAAAGGTAAATGGATAAATAGTTATTCTTGTGGGTAACATGGAAGTTCCTCAAGTGGTTTAATATTGTATATAGAAAGGCTCTTGAAAGTCCCCTTAACCTAAATGGTTTAGCTATGGATAAATGCTTGCAAGTATGGGTGGTATGAAGATACCATTGGTTATTAAATATCCTTGGTTAATAAATGGTAATTGGATTGTTTGGACATGGTTTTAATTGGAAATTAATGGTGGGGTATGTAGATAAGCCGTAGAAGGTAGCGATCCCGGAGGGACCAAAATTGGAAACTCATATTTTCTGATATAAGGGATCTTAATGACCGTATGCGTGTGTCACATTGTATATTGGGGGATGTACTAGTCATCCCAAGGTACATTGTCTGGTCGTGCGTCTAAACACACTGGGACCCTTTCAGCAGGAGAAGCTGAACCCATATGGCTCGTGGGTGGTTAGGATGGCAAAGCTACACAACCCAGGTATAAAGGTTTTAAATGCATGCTAAACCCGATTCCCTTTCCCGACATGGTTATATATATATGTATGTTTATGTGCATTGGATGGTTACTTGGTTTTATAAATAGCCTTATTTTATCCCTATCCTGAGTGCATACTAGTGTTCACCCACTAACTCATCTACTAGCGGCTGTATACCCACGCTATGAAGGAACCGGCCATTCTACTCCTAATGCTTAGTGATCGGATTCGGGTACAGTCAATGCTGGATTGAAGTGGTGATCTTCCATAGTTAGAAAGACATCCATTTTATGTAATGATTTACTTTTCATATTTCTTGTCTTTCATAGACTTTGGTTTGGTCTATGGTCAGGGGCATATCCCAACTAGGTACTCTTTAGTTGGTCTAGAGGCTTTGTATGGACAACTGTGGTCTGGGTATGGTATGGATGGTTTATGTTATTTATACATATATTTATTATCATTATGGTATTTAGTTTTATGGCTTCCGCATTAGTTTGATTTGTTATTGGGTGGTTGGACTTGATTGGATTGGTCTCAGTTATAGACTTATCGCAGAGTCACCACACGGTTGGATACGCTATCTTGTACTATGTTCGGACTTCATCCAACTTAAGGTAAGCTTTTGGTGGTTGGGTTGGTGTAACGCCCCGAGAGTACACCCTGGACGTCACACGGTGCTTACGGTTATAAGTGACCACAAGCTAACCCATGAGCTGGTACCTGCTGTGAGCAGTGAACAATAATAATAAATAATATGTGCAGAATATTTGAATACACCATAAGGTTTTAAATACTAAAACATTTTTGAGTCATAAATCTGAAAACAACTGTCTGAAAACTGATAAAAATAATGACAAATTGACTGACTATTTGAAGTGTCTGAAAGCCTCTAAAACTGACTGAATAAGAGTTGATGGGACAAGCCCCAACTAACTCCAACTAACTACTGAACTGAAAGCATGAAAATAAACATAATTAGTCCTCGAAATATAAGGACTCACCATGGCTGCTGCTGCTGATGCACTGGAATGTCTAAGTGCGATCGGGAACCTGAGCGTTCGAACCTATGATATGAGACTTCATAGCACAAGAAATGAGTATGTGATTAGTAATTCTAATGTACTAGTCTTCTAGATGGGGTTAGGATGATATGCACGGGCTCATGTACATGAATAATAACTGACTGAATAGCATGAGATAACTGAATAACTGATATGAAAAAGTGAATACTGTAAAATCTAACTGACATGATAACTGACTGAACTAATAATGCTCATATGTGTCTAAACCATTTTGAGAATACTGATACTAAGTAAACAACTAAATTTTGGGTATTCTTAACCCCTAGGACTCGATAGCAATAATAGAAAGATCATACTAAAACTTTAAGGACATGATATGTAAGCATTTATTCAAACTCATTCATGTAAGTATTTCATCAAACACTTGCAATTCATGTTTTAAGTTAAGCATGAGAATAGTTTTAAGACTTGTAGTAATAGCTTGATTTCACTACTAAAATCACCAATTAAGGTTTAACTCAGTAAACAACATCATTCAAACGTGTGGGGTTTCATAATAACAACAATTACATTCAAACATGGTATAAAATCAAAATTCATGGGATTCATGGTTAACATCACAATAACTTGTAAAAATCCTAACTTTGAATTTGAAATTGGATTCTTTGACTCCATGGGTGAAAAGGGCCTATGGATGAACATCTAACTTACCTTAAAGCTTTGATCTTAAAAGAGAATTAACTTTTCTTGAAGGTTATTGAATGGTGACATTTGAATTTTGGAGGAGGGTTTTTACGTTAGTTGATTTGAGGAAAATGGGCAAATAATGCCCGTTTAGGTGTTATAATTTGTGCTTTGGACGTTTGGGGTTGAGGGGAAAGGACCAAAGTAACCCTTGACCCCTTAGAAGCTAAAACTATGGAGGAATAGACCCCGTGATGCGACCTCTAGTTGGGTTAAGCAGACCTCGCGATGCGACCCCTAGTCGGGTTGAATAGCCATTGTGGCGCAGGGCTATAGCGACCTCTTACTGTCTCTCACAGAAAATGCCATAACTTTTCACCCGGGTATCGAATTAAGGCAAAATTAGTATCGTTGGAAAGCTAATTTGATTATATACAACTTGGTAGGTCTTAATCTGCAAAGTTCTACATACACATAAAGTTATACTCGTTCAAAGATGACCCTTGTGAAATCAAACACCAAAAAATGGCTGAATTAAAGGCTCTTAGCTCACTTTACTCTAAGTGATACTTATGAACATCTTTCCCACCTCATAATATTTCTTCACACTAGGTTAATGATCATGAAACATGGATTCAATTATGAATCATGGGACTAGATTTTACACTCGTAGGAACAAAGGTCCAATTTCTAGCTTAAAAACGTGTAAGGTATTACAAGTTGGGTAATGGGGTTGGTTCCCGATCCTGGTTGGGCTTGGGATTGCCCATTACGACAAGGCCTCAGTTTGGGTCGTGTCATAAGGTTTGTCAACAACATACAACAGATAATCGGTAACCAATAACCAATACTCAAGTCCACAGTAATATCCAGAAAGTTTCTCCAAAATCGAGAATAATCTAAGTCGGGACATGACCCCAACAATGACAATGACAATGTTAATGTAAACTCTTTAGTTTTAGTTTATGAAAGGTAACCGATGAAATGTTCAAGTCTTTAGGAGAGTGGAAGCTCACAACTTCAATGCAATGACTGATGAGCCAAGTCGATCCACCTAACACTGCACAGGAATAGTAGGATTGCCTTTGGACCCTGCGTCGTGTGGGGATACAACGTCCAAAGATGGTTAGTGGGTTGAGTACTATAATGTAACTCAGGGATAAGGATAAAGTAATGATAGTTAAATAATCCAGTTCAACTCAATGTACATGTTCACTTACATGTGTGCATACATATATACTTTAATAAAATGCTGGATAGGGAACAAGGCTTAGCATGCAACTTTAAGACTTTAGCCTGGATTGTGTAGCATAACCATCATAATAGTACCCACGGGCTATATTGGCTTCATCTTTCACCCTCTGGTTGGGCCCTAGTGTGTGCAGCCACACTAACCAGAGAATAATCTCATATATATACACGGGGAACTCGAATCTCCCAACTATATACTAAGGTGACTTAAGCACTTGATCATGTAGTGTATTATGGAGGACTCAAATCTCCCAATCATATAATAAGGTGGAACCAAACCACCCGGTCATAATCAAGGGTACTCGAACCCCAAGCATTTAGAACCGCACATGGAAATGCGGTTTCCAATTTTGGTCCCTCGGAACTGCCACTTTTACGGCCCAGCTACACAACCCTTTTTAAGCCTCATTAAAACATTTATCACACCTTCTCATTCATTGAATCATATTACAAATTCAGACATACATTGTTGGTATCGACATACCAACAATACTTGTAAGGTATATCATACACATGCCAATTCAATTCCATTAACTCAGAAGAATAATTCCCTTTATTAATTAATAGAAGATGGGGGAACACCGACTTCCTTTGTTCATTAAATCAAACCATCATGGTAAGATTAACGCATACCTTAAGCAAGAGTATCCGAAACTGGGAACAAGAATAGGTATTTGGACTTCATGTCTTCTTAAGCTTCCCAAGTAGCTTCTTCAAACTTTTGGTTTCTCTATAGAACCTTTATCGAGGCCACATACTTGGTTTGTAACCAATGGATTTGCCGATCCAAAATCCTAATCGGGACTTCATCATATGAAAAGGATCCCGAAACACAAACACTCTCCAAAAGAACCACCACAGAAGGATTACCTACTCACTTCAAAATTTGGTATGGACTAACATACGGGTACTGAGCTTTCCCTTCCTTTCGAACCGTATCACTCTCTTCATGGGAGACATCTTCAAGAACACCAAATCATCCACATCAAATTGCAAGTCCCTTTGCCTTATATCCGCATAGGACCTTTGGTGACTTTGGGCAATTTTAAGCCTGCCCCAAATCACCTTCACCTTTTCCATGGCTTGGTGAACCAAGTCAAAACCATATAATCTGTTTTCACCAACCTCAAACCACCTAATATGATACCTACACCTCCTACCATAAAGAGCCTCAAAAGGAGTCATCCCAATATTTGCGTGATAGCTATTATTATATGCAAACTTGATGAGGGGCAAATGATCAACCCAACGACCACCGCAGTTAAGCACACAAGACCTTAGCATATACTCTAAAGTTTGAAAGCTATTCTTCGTTTGTCCATCCGTCTAAGGGTTGAAATCGATGCTAAGGTTCACTTTAGTTCCCAAACCTCTCTAAAAGGAATATAAAGTGTGAGGAAAACGGAGTACCTCGATCAAATATAATGGAAACTGGAGCACCATACAACTTCACGATCTACTAAAAAGAACAAGCTTGCATAAACCTCAGCAGAGTAATTATCCTCACAAGTAAAATATATGCAGACTTAGTCATCCTATCCAAGATGACCCAAATTGAATCAAACTGAGGGCGGGACCGCGGAAGACCGGTAACAAAATCTATATTAATCACTTCCTACTTCCATTCGGGCAACATAATCTCTTGAGACAACCCACCAGGTCTTAAGTTCTCCACCTTCATTTGTTGACAAACCATACACTTGGCCACAAAATGCGCCACATCTCTCTTCATGTTATTCCACCAATAGATCTATTTCAAATTATGGTGCATTTTTATCTAACCAGGATGAATAGTATACCTCGACTCATGAGTCTCAACCAAGATCTTCCCTTGCAGCCCATCAACATCAGTGACATACAACCTACCTTACATTTAAAGATACCATCACCTCGATCTCAAAAGCCATCACTTTCTGTTGGCCAACGTCACCCTTAATCCGCAGTAAGGTAGAATCAAAAACTTGTTTCTCTTTCACCTCAGCACAAAGAGATGACTTCACCTCTTGCACCATCACACCTCTATCCTCAGAGTCCAAGAGACAAACTCCAGGATTAGCCAACCGGTGAATATCCTTCACTAATTATTGTTTTTCTTCATCCACACAGGATAAGCTTCCAATAAATAACCTTCTAAGAGCATCAACAACCACGTTAGTTTTACCTGGGTGATAATGAAGACTTATATCATAGTCCTTGAGCAACTCAAGCTATCTCATTTGCCTGAGATTCAACTCCTTTTGGGTAAATACATATTTCAAGCTCTTATGATCTGAATAGATGTCAACATAAACCCCATACCAATAATGGCATCGAGTAATTATTCTCATGAACTTTTAATTGCCTAGAAGCATAGGCCACAACCTTACCATGCTGCATCAACATACAGCCCAGTCCCCATATAGGATGCATCATAATAAACTACAAAACCCTCGGTACCCTCAATTAAAGTCAAAACGAAGTAGAAGTCAACCTATCCTTCAACTTCACAAAACTACCCTCACAAGAATCCAACCATAAGAACTTTACCTTTTCTGAGTCAACATAGTTAATGGGGCAGTAATAGTTGAGAAACTCACCACAAACCTCCTATAATAACTGACTAAACCCAAAAAGCTGTGAACTATTAGAGTCGTGGGTCTAGACCACTTCTTAATTGCGTCTACTTTCTGTGGATCCACCATGATCCCCTCACTAGACACCACATGGCCCAGATAGGTCACAATATTAAACCAGAACTCACACTTACAGAGAATACAATCGTTGATCCTCAAGGGTCTGCAAAACTACACGGAGATGATCGGCATGATTTGCCTCGCTCTTAGAATAAACCAGTATGTTATTAATAAACATGATGATGAATAAGTCCAGAAACTAACATAATACCCAATTTATAAGATCTAAAAATATTTCTGGTGCATTAGTCAAATCGAAGGACATTACCAAGAACTTAAAATGACCATACCGAGTTTGGAAAGCAATCTTAAGGATATCTACCTCCCTAATATTCAACTGATAATAACCCGACCGAAGATCAATCTTAGAGAAGTACTTAGCACTATGAAGTTGATCAAATAGGTCATCAATCCTCGGAAGATGATACTTATTCTTCACTATCACCTTATTCAACTGGCTGCAATTTATACACATTAGAAGGGACTCATCCTTCATACGTTAAAAGGGCACAGGAGCACCCCACGGGGAAATACTAGGACTAATGAAATCCTTATCAAGAAAGTCTTTCAACTGCTCCTTAAGTTCCTTCAACTCATTCAAAGCCATTCTATAGGGAGAGATAGAGATAGAGATAGAATGAGTGTCCAGAAGAAGATCAATCCTAAAATCAATCTCCCTATTAGGAGGAACACCAGGAAGATCATTTGGGAACACTTTGAGAAACTCACAGACCACCAGGACAAATTGCAATAAAAAGCCTCAGAACTAGAATCTTTAACATGGACTAAATGGTATAGACACCCCTTGGAGATCAACTCCAGGTTCTAAGATACGAAATGAATCTTTACTTTGGCACTAGGGAACTACCTTCCCACTCAATCATCAGTTTATTTAGGAATTGGAAACTGATCCTTCGGGTTCTACAATCAGGAGATTCATAGCATGAGTACACCAAATCCATCACCAAAATCACATCAAAGTCTAACATGTCCAACTCTATCAGATCCACTAGTGTCTCTCTACCACAAATAGATACTACACAACTCTTATAGACTCTTCTAGCCACAATGGAGTCACCCACCAGGGTAGACAAGAAAAAAGGGATCCGAAAGACACTTAGGACAAAAACCAAAATGAATAGCCACATAAGAGGTTATATAAAAAAGAGTAGACGTCAAATCAAGTAGACAGTACACATCATAGGAAAAGATTTATAACGTACCAGTGACAACATTCAGAGATGCCTCAATTCCTCGTGAGTGGCAAGAGCATAAAGGTAATTCCGACCAGTGCCAGAGCTAGAAGCAGCACCCTTTGGTGCAGGAGCTGAAGAAGCAGCAACCAAAACCTTATTATCCCCAGTAGAAACCCAGACTAATGGGAAATCCCATTGCAGGTGGCCCAAATGACCATACTTAAAGTAAGTATTCCTTTTTTCCTAACAAAATCCACGATGCACCTGCCTATAAAAAGGGTAAGGGGGATAAGATGGGGTTGACTGGGCTCCACTAGCCTGAGGTTGGGCACCCTATGCCCTGGGGCCATCACTGTTCTAGAAATGGCGATCACCGAATATCTTAGGATATAGGGCACTGGTCGTAGAATAAGAGCCAGATTTGCCCCACTTCTTCTTAGACCATTTTTTAGCATCCCTATCACTCTATGCTGACCACTCTGATCTGAATATCAAAATTTCTTACTCTACCTCTCCCCAATATCTACCTGCTTATTTTTTTCTCCTCCACTTATTGTATATAGACAACCAACTTAGAAATGTCCATGTCATTGTTCAACAAGGAGGCCTTGTATTCCAACACCAAGTCATAAGACAACACAGATGTAAAATTCCTCATCCTTACTATCATGGAAGATACTAAGTCAGGAGCATAATAGGACTGTTGGTGAAACTTCAAGGCATACTCCTTGACAGTCATCATGCCTTGCCTAAAATTAACAAACTCCTCGACCCTTATTTGCCTCAACTCCTGAGGAAAAAAATGGTTAAGGAAGGCGCCAGAGAAATCATCTCACAAGACCACCTCAATATCATTGCCTCTCGACTAATCCCACTCCTTATACCACTAATATGCCTCATCCTTCAACTAATATACGGTAAACTTCACACCCTAAGAGTCAAAAGCATGTATAACTTGTAAGATCTTCTCCATTTCATCTATAAATCCTTGAGGATCCTCCTTAAACTTAGAGCCAGTGAAGCTCAGCGAATTGAGCCTTATAAAATGTTCGACTCAAGTAACCTCAGAAGAAATCATAGAAGTACCAGAAAGACCCGACTGATGTGATTGAGATGTCACCAACTAGGTCAAAAGATGAATAGATAGGTGAAACTTAGCATTAGAAATGTCTCCCTGGGAAGTAGGGCATGATCATCATCAGCTCGAGGGGCTCGAGAAGGACTAGTAGGGGCTGGTGGAACTCTACGTGAGCAATCAGGAGATGGATCCCTAGACCAGGTTTGAAATCCATAAGTAGAACAAGCTTTGTTGACATTATCCTCAGACGAAACAGAAGGGTTTCCACGCGCATCAGATTTTCTTTGAGGCATGATCTAAAATACCAACAAACGGGGATTAGAAGAGATTTAAGACCTTCGATTCCATAGCTTAAATAGAACAAAAAGAAAGAAAATATTTCTAAATGTCTCGTAGTCTCTCCCTTATAAGTATGGCACACTACACACACTTAAAAGAGACTCTACTTCACACGGCTTTATGGACACCCAACGATACCAAACCTAGCTCTGGTAACATCTTTGTCATAACCTGAACCAGGGCCTGGCCATGATGGGTATCCTAAGTCCATCGAAGACCAGAGACCACCCCCTTTTCCTAGTCAACACAAAACATAAAACCAAGCAGCCGCTGAATTCTAAACATATAATAAGATAACATGCTTAACAACTTAAAAAATATTTAAGGTTTTTCAACAACCGATAACCGATAATCGATAACCAATACATTAATCCACAGAACCTCTACTAAATAAAAAATAATCTAAGTCAGGACTTTCCCCCGACCTTGACAATAATAATGATAAAGTTAATATGAACTCTTTAGTTCTAGTTTATGAAAGAAAATCGATGATAAAGTCTTCCAAAGAATGAAAGATCACCACTTCAATGCAACGACCGATGAGCTAAGCCGATCCACCTAACATTGTACAGGAAAAGTAGGATTGCCTTCAGACCTTATATTATGTGGGGATTCACCATCCGAAGACGGTTAGTGAGTTAAGCACTAGCATGTAACTCAGTGATAATGATATAGTAATGACAGTTTAATAATCTAGTTCAACTCAATGTACATGTTCACATACATGTATTGATATAGATCTAACCTAGAAAGATGAAAACTAGCCTAAAGAAATAAGACAAAGTCGAGAACGCCATGACAAGAATCAAAATTCAATATTGTATTTAAGAAAGAAAAAGTATAGATATCTTGACATAAGAACATACAAACCACAAGAACCAAAGGATGTATCAAATCCTAAGACCCCTGATGACTCGTATAAATAACACCAAGATCTTACGTAGACACAAGAGGAACTCAACCTCCTCAAGCTCCAATGTTTCGAAGAAAAAATGCAACACAAGTGAATCCACACTATGTATTGCCCTATATCGGTTTTCACTTCCTCACAAGAGAAGAAAATGTAATTTTTAATATAAATCAACAACTAACTAGAAAATAAGTCTAATGGAGTCTATTTATAGCTATTACATCAAATAACCAAATGACTATTAATGAAAAGAGGCTCCTATGGAGTGTAAAGAAAAGGCACAAAAGACCAAAACACCGTTAATGAGGGGCAGTCATGGAGTGTAAGGAATCCTTCTTCATACTTCAATACTTACAATCCTTTGGAGCCTTGGGTAGTCATCAAGGCAAGCCTCTAAGCAATCTTCCACACACAGAATTGCTTTATTGAGTGTCCAAAATGACTTCCCCATGCATGCTCTTAGGCCTTCAATGTGTCTAAAATTGAATTATCCATATGTTGGCCTCGAATGATGGCATCAAAAGCTATGATGGTCATTTGGCTCATATCATCCTCACCTTTTTAAAAAGGATTTGACCTCAAATCCACACCTTGCAAAATCAAATAAATGACAAACAAGAACAATATCCTCATGACATGAGGGTTAGGGTTAGCAAAAATATCACAAAGAAAGTGGCTATGACAATCACCAAGAGATAATGAAACTACAAAGGTCATAATGGCATCATCAACCTCCAAAGGTAAGAATACTGGCATCATCAACCTCCAAAGGTAAGAATACCTTCATTATAGGAGCCATAGGACACAATTGTTCCTTCATCTCTTTAGTAGTCCACACTAAGAATGGTGGCACTAATGGTTCAAACATCCACAAAAGTCTCATGGGGTCATGGAAACGAATGATCCTTGTAGCATGACTACTCAACCAAATAGAACATCCAAGAGACTCCCTAACTCCAAATAAGGTAAATCCAAGACTAGCATGGACATCATCATAAGTAAAAAGGTAGTATAGAAGGGAATCAAATGTAAAGGTATCATCCAAGGCGCTACCATCTATGAGAATGCCATCTGGACCAAAAAACTTAGCATGTGAGGTACACAAGGATGAAATCAATACATTTAAGCACATACAAATTTTTTCTTTTAGGAAATATATGCCAACATACGACGTAGGTTCAACAAAATTAGGAGCATCATCATATGCATAGAGGTAATAAATAAAGGTACTAATGAAACTATTCTCATCAAAGATGTATTCACAAGTAGGAACACACAAAGAGAGAAAGAGACATTGCAAGCATGTAGGACCTCTCTTTTTCCAATAACTGCCCAAGGGAAGGTATTCCATCAAGGGAGTCATGCTATTAGGGAGAATAGAAAAACTACCATTCAACACACCAGTCCAAGACAAGTAGTTTTCCCAAGAACTTTGTTTCCCTCTACTAATGATGTTAAGCATGCTTCCAAGCGTCCCACAAAACACTTCAAATTGTTCAATCCTATGCAGGTGACAAGAAGCTGTGAACATTCTTGGACTCTTCCACAAACGAGAATTCAACTTGGCATCCACAAGTTGTGGTCCACACAACTTAAGCTCAAATGTGTCAAATATGGATGCAAATACATGAATAATATCCCAAAGAGGCAGTGACACAATTGCCCTTGGGCCCTCAATCATGAACCACCTTTGAGAAAAGGGTTTCTCATCAAAACCAAATCACAAAGAAGAGCATGATAAGAATGAAATTCATCTAAAGTATTTTCAAGAGGGAACTCTCTTCTTGACCAATAAGTAGTGATACCTTGGTCAAGAATGGAAACACTCAAGAGTGAACTCTCTTAGTTCCTTTTATTGCTCCTCTTCTTTAGTGGACACTTAACTTTGTTAGAAATTTCCTCGATGCACAACTTGAGTCTATTAAATGGGTTGTAAATCCACAAGAAGGTATTTCCATCATAGGGAAGAATGCCAACATCCACAATAAAACCTCGCTTATCATTTTGACCAATTATCAAGTTGGGTATGAAGATATCTCCACACACCAATAAAGCACTGGGATTAAATGGGAGAAGTAACCAAGGGCATGGGATAAGGCTATTCCTTCTTTCCCCTAGAGTGTCATCCCCAAGATTATACATACCCTCTTTATCACCATTGGAAATATCATTAGCAAAAAGAGGGTAAAGAAAGGTGTCCCACAAGTCAACTTCAAATATAGTGGTCTCATATATGCACTCACTACTAATCTCAAGATCTTCACTATGAGTATGCTCAACATAAGAAACACATGAAGAAGAAGCAGATGGAATTTTTAAACATGCACCACCTTCTCTTTCAAGAGAGTAATCCCCACCTAGATACAAACCACTATGGTCAGATAAGGAATCACAATCAAAATTATTTTTCAAAGAAAAATCAATAATCGGTTTTCCTAAACATTCAAGCAAATCAAAATCTTCTTCACCCGATTTATCACTCTTCACATTATTTTCATTTTCACGATTTCTATGAGAAAAAATAGGGTTTTCATTACACAATATGCTCAAAGAATCATCTACAACCTCATGATTAACTCTATCAACTTAATCACTAACTTGAGACTCATCAAACACGCTATACACATGCTAAAGTAGTGGACTACATTTATGAGTAAGTTGATCATCATACACATCCTCACTAGTTATTGGCAACTCACATACCAACATAGATTCACATTGGTTTTCATAAGGGTTAACTAGTGTGTGAATACTCTAATTACTTGGTAATGTATCCTTATTCATTTTACAAGTGCTAGCACTAGGTGGACACAAATTGTTCTTACGAGAAGAATCAATGTTTTCATCTATAGGATCAACTAGTGCTTGCAACCTAGAAATACTAAGACTATCACAAAGGGAAGCCTCATGTCATTATCCTCTAGGAAAATCACCAACTACATCCACTTGGTTACTACTAGCCACGTCACATCATTCTAAGCTTGTAGGAGTGTAGGAGATAGCATTTTTACCTTGTAGCTCACATGAGGTGCGGTCTTCACCTTGGTGTGTGTCATGGTAGCACACTTGCTCCTTTGGGAATCTCTCATCACAAGGGAGTTTGTCAAGTCTTCCCCCTTGATTAATCTCTTCGTCTCTTTTCCTAAAATTGGGATTTGGTTCACTAAGCATTTGGCGTAGCTTTTTAAGATTTTGTTTAATATCTTTAAAATTGGTATTAAAGTTATCAAATATGGAATTAAAAGTATTATTGTTCATGGTACCTAATTAAAGACAACAACAAAACAAACAAATACGTTAGCTTAAAAAAATATCCTTACCACACTCTCACTCCTTTATTTACCTCACACTTGGCTTCACAAGTGTTGAAAGTCGGCTTGTAATCCGTGAGAAATTAAGGGATGAGTATACTCTTGTTTGAATCAATTTTTATTTGAAAGACTCAAAGAAATCTTGTTCGAACTTGAGCCAAGAACTACAACGAATCACAAAAGATAAAAAAGCTCACAAAGAACGTAAACATGAAGAAAAAGGATTCAAACTAACTCACAACCTAGTTGGTGATTACTAGTGTGTCAATTAGTGCTAGAATAAGCAAAATGAAACTAAAGAAACAAGGATTGAAATTGAGAATCCAAAATTTTGAGCTTAGGGTCATTTTTGAAAAGTGATGATGTGGCAACTTATGGTTGGTCGAGATTTTTTTTTGAAAATTTCTTGTGTTCCAACTTTGAATTTTTGATCAATCTTCACTAAAGGGGTGTAGTTTCGATTTGTAGGGGAAAATAGAAGAATTGGAGCCTTTTTTAAGTTCAAAATGGTTTGACTTTAAAATGGTCCCTCCCCCCCTGTACTTTTCTTTGTACTATAATATTCCTTTTGTTGTTTTGTTCTTTTAGAAGACTTGGAAGATACTTGGAATATTCCTTGAGCAAACAAGTACTACAATCTCTCTGTTCTTCATTTTAGATCAAACAAACACTTTTTGATATTCTTCTTCAACAAAATATGAAGAACTTAAAGAACACCAAGAACATTCAAGGTTTGACCAAATTGACCCTTAAGCAAATGACCTCCAAATTTGATGATTCTTGAAGGTTCAAGGTCACTTTGACAAACTAAGAACAAATATCATAATTTCAACTCAAAAACGCCACAATCACCTCTACAAAAAATGAGACCCACCTCAAGTTTCTTTAACCTCAAGCTCAACAATGGTGGATAGTTCAAAACAACCTGGATTTGGATTAAATTTTAGATCTAGACTCTATTAGTGCTAGAGAACAAGGATCTAGCACTAGAAACTAACAAAACACACAAAAATTACCTAGATCTAAGTTTAAAAATCTACCAAAGTACAAAAATATAAACAATAATTTTTATTTTTATTTAGATTTTTGACACTCTTTTTGTGTTGATTTTCTCAAGGTACCAACAATCCAAGACTAAGAATTATAGGAACAATTCTAAAACGCGGATCTTGATACCAAATGATATAGATCTAACCTAGAAAATTGAAAACTAGCCTAAAGAAATGAGATGACGCCGAGAACACCAAGTCAAGAATCAAAATTCATTATTGCATTTAAGAAAAAAAATGATAGATATCTTGAAATAAGAACATATAAACCACAAGAACCAAAGGATGTATCAAATCTTGAACCCTAATGACTCATATGAACAACACCAGGATCTTACGTAGACACAAGAGGAATTCAACTTCCTCAAGCACCAACGTTTCGAAGCAAAAATGCAACATAAGTGAATCCACACTATGTATTGCCCTAGTTTTGGTTTTCACTCCCTCACAAGAGAAGGAAATGTATCTTTAAATATCAATCAACTACTAACTAGAAAATAAGCCTAATGGAGTCTATTTATAGCTATTACATCAAATTACCAAACTACTCTTAATGAAAAGAGACTCGTATGAAGTGTAAAGAAAAGGCACAAAAAGACCAAAACACCCTTAATAAGGGGCGGTCATATAGTGTAAGGACTCTTTATTCATACTTCAATGTTTGCAATCCTTTGGAGCCTCGGGTAGTCATCAAGGCAAGACTCTAAGCAACCTTCCACACACGAAATTGCTTTATTGAGTGTCTGAATGACTTCCCCATGCATACTCTTGGGCCTTCAATGTGTCCAAAACCAGATTCTCCATGTGTTGGCCTCGAATGGTGGAATTAAAAGTTATTATTTCCATTTGGCTCATATCATGTGTGCATACAATATATTTATATAAAATACTGGGATAAGGAACAAGCATTAGGATAAAAATTTAAGACTTTAGACTAGATTATGTAGAAAAATCATCATAATAGTACCCACATGCTATATGGGCCCTAGCTTTCACCCTCTGATCGAGCCCCAGTGCTTGTAGCTGCACACACTGGATAATAATCTAATATATATGCATGGGGGACTCAAACTTCCCAACCATATACTAAGGTGACTTATTCACCCAATCATATAGTGTTTATGGGGGACTCGAACCACCTGGTCATAAAAAGGGGACGTAAACCTCAAAATATTTAGACCCTCGTGCCAGCAAATGAGGTTTTGAATTTTGGTCCCTCGGGACCTTCACTTTTACGGATCAGTTGCACAACCCTCTTTTAAGCCCCATTAAAATATTTATCACACATTCTCATTCATTGTACCATAATACACATTAAGGTATACACTGTTGGTATGGTCATACCAACTACACTTGCAAGGTATCATCAACTTGCCAATTTAATTCCATTAACTCAGGAGAACAACTCCCTTTGTTCATTAATATGATGATACGATCCGGATCGTCCTTAAAGCTTTTGAATATATCTTTTGAGGCTAATAAAAAGAGGTCCAAGCCATGATCATGCCAAGAGATCAAGGATGCATTTGGTGGGACACTTTTAGGCTCCTAAACCCACAATTCCACGTGTGGATAATTGCTTGAAGATTGGAGCATGCTTTGAAGAGCCCGTGTGGGTTATTTCCAAAATATCCACTTTTGGGCTATTTTTTTAATAGGCTACTTTATGCAAAGGGAAACACTATATATATATATGCCTTAGTCATTTCATTAGTAACTTTTGATATATGAATGAATGCTCCTTTGAGAGTGAATTGCAAACTTGGATTAGCTTGTGTTGATATCTTGTTTAGAAACATGGGTTGATCGGGAATCTGATTCCCTTGAGGTCTACGTAAGACTTAGGTGCTCTTAGTACTATTAAGGAAGGTCGTTAGATTTGATACATCTTTTGGTTGTCGTTTTTCTTATCATTTGTGTCTATCTACCTATCATTTATCCCCTTTATCTAGTATTTTTGTGTTTGTCACGTTATTCTCTTAATTGTCTTTCATTTTATATGTTTCTACTTTTTGTATCTTATCTCGTATCATTACAGAAAATTATAGGTAGATAGACACAAATGATAAGAAAAACAACAACCGAAAGATGTATCAAAACTAATAACCTTCATTAATATTACCAAGAGTACCTAACTCTTATGTAGACCTCAAGAGAATCAGATTCCCGAGCAACCTAGGTTTCTAAACAAGATATCAATACAAGCTAATCCAAGCTTGCAATTCACTCTCAAAGGAGTATTCATTCATATATCATCAAAAGTTACTAATGAAATGACTAAGAAATCTATTAATAGTGTTTGCCTTTGCATAAACTAACCTATTACCAAAATAGCCCAAAATGGCTATTTTGGAACTAACCCACACGGGGTTTTCAAAGAATGCTCCAAGCTCCAAGCTATTATCCACATATGTAATTTTGGGTTTAGAAGCCTAAAAAGGGTCCACCGAATGCATCTTTGAGCTCTTGGCTTGACCATAGATTGGACCTCTTTGTATTGGCCTCGAAAGATGTTGTCAAAAGCTTTAAGGCTGATCTAAATCGTATCATCTTCTCATTCTTAAAAAGAGATTAGTTCTCGAATCCAAACCTTGCAAAACCAAAGCAAGGAAAAATGGACACACACTCCTCATGGCATGAGGGTTCGAGTTAGTAAAATCAATCATAGCATCATGCCAAGGTTGCACATACTTAAAATATAACCAAGCATCAAAATAATAAATCAAGGGTGTATAACCCCAAAACATAAGAACCACTTGGTTATTCAAGAGCTTTGAACAAAGGGGTATGTTAGAGGAACCATTGTAGTCAATCAGCTGCTCATGAAGGTTCCCATGGCTTCTAAATCTCAATGAGCACCAAACCCTTCTATGACTCTCATTTTTGTTGGAGACCCTTTCTTTACACAACTTTGGTCCCTCAAGTAGATTAGAGATCTCCAAGAAAGACTCTTTGTCATAGGGATAAGTTCCAACACCCTCACTCATGGTTGGCTTGTCTTCTTTCCCAAGCACCATATGATGTGGAGAAGACCCCTCTTCTTTCAAATGATCACTGTGATCAAATGGGCAGAGTGTCCATAGATATGGGTTTAGTAAACACTTCTTTATTCCAAAATTACCACCAATACAATTATTTACACCTTCTATACTAGCATGATCATCAACAAAGGCAATTAGGGGGTCATTCTTATTCAGTCGACCAATATTTTCAACATCACCATTCACTTGAGGTTCTTTAAACACTTCACAAATATTCCCAATTGTGGGGCTAGATTCACACACAAGTTGGTCCTTATGACTTCCACATGACAATGTAATATCACTTATCGCAACGACTTTAACACTAGGTAGACAAAAATTGATCTTGCTAAATGAGTAAATTTTGTCATTATTAGGATCAACTAATGTATCCACACTCTCAAGTTGTACATTTTTATTATGAAGTAAAGAGACATTAGGCTCACCTAAAGATAAGCTATAATTCATAGTTAGTTGGATACTAGCCTCGTTCACTGGAGTGCAAGAGTTAGCTTGGTTACCTTGAAGTTCATTTGGACCATGTCCACTCAAGAAAGCTTGAAAATTTATTGTGATTTTCGATTTTCAACACAAATAGACCCAAGATTGACTTCGTAGGAATAAAATCAAGTTCAGCTCTGATATCAAATGATACAAGACAAGATATGAAATGTGAAAACACACAAAATAAAAGAAAACTAAGAGAATAACGTCATAAACATACAAATAAAAGGAAACACAAAAACAAGATATAAAGAGGGATAAATTATAGGTAGATAGACACAAATGATAAGAAAAAGGACAACCTAAAGATGTATCAAATCTAACGACCTTCCTTAATATTATCAAGAGCACCTAACTCTTACATAGACCTCAAGAAAATTGGATTCTCGAGCAACCCATGTTTCTAAACAAGATATCAACACAAGCTAATCCAAGCTTGCAATTAACTCTCAAAGGAGCATTCATTCATATATCATCAAAAGCTACTAATGAAATGACAAAGGCATCTATTTATAGTGCTTGTCTTTGCATAAACTAGCCTATTACAAAAATAGCCCAAAAATGGATATTTTGGAAATAACCCACATGGGATCTTCAAAGTATGCTCCAAGCTCCAAGTAATTATCCACACATGGAATTGTGGGTTTAGGAGTGATACACCCAAATTACACCTCTCTTACGAGAGAGTAAGCGGTCGCTGTCAAATATAGAACCCAACGAGGTTGGGTGTCGAATCCCATAGAGAATACAGTGTTTACTAAGTATTGTGATTGTTATTAGACTGTTGATCAAAGGTTCCGAAATAAAAGGGGTTTGGAAATGTTAACGGTGCTCTTTTGTATTTATGTTACACAAAAGTCCAGCTACTAAGAGTAAATGTAGATGTAATTTCAATAAGAATGAATTAACTAGAGTTATGCTCACCAAGATGTTCAAACAATTAGGGTTGCGAGTTTGTGTTTGAAATCTAACTTATGTATCCAATTGCAAGAATTATTGAATTCTAAGGATTACCCATCTGTTTCTCAACCTAATGAGTATGTCACCCTTTACTTCTCTTGAACTTAAAGGATTCATGATTTATTTAATAACACTCTCATAAGGGTTGATCTTGTTAAGGCATCAACCCATTAACCCAAAGAGTAAACCTATGGAGTTCATGTGAATCACTTATTTTCCCAACATCCACTTTCTTGTCAGACAAGTAGAGTTTATGGGCTCACTTCTAAAGTTTGCAACCAAAAGATGTCATTAAGATAAAAGAAAGATTTATGCATCTTTGATAGATGTTAAAAATCAAACTCATTCATAACCCCAAAATAGTTCTCCACAACAAGGCTCCCATAACCCTAGTTATGGGAGTTTATCCACTCATCTCCATATAAGAAATCAAAGTTATATTGATGTTCATAAATAACTTCAAAAAAGTACTTACAAATGTCACAATATTGTTCTTCGCAATATTTGATGGAAAATATGAAAACTAATAATCAACTCTTAATTTTTAGATTCAAATCCCAATAAAAAAGTAGTACAAGGCTCTCAATAGAGGAGAAAGTATGAAACTGAAGACAAAAGATCCTGAATAAACCTTAATACTTGGTATTTATATGATTTCAGAACTGGGAATTTTAAAATGAAACTCAGATTCTTCGCGTCTTGGTCGAAGGGTCAAGCAATGATTCATTGCAGGGCCGACGTCTGTCACCTGCACCATCGCCGGGTGTCCAGTGACTCCATGTTCTGCTTCTGGGTAACGGGTAGGGCGACGACCCATTGCAAGGTCGACGGTCCAACGCCTGGACTGTTGCAGGCCTTCCAGTGATGATGTTTTTTGTATAATGATGACGGTTTAGACCGATGGTTCGTCGTAGGTTTGATGGTTTGTCGCCTGGACCATCGCGTGATGTCCAAAGGCTATGATTTTTGGTCTTGGTCGACGGTTTAAACCGACAGATTGTTGCAAGGTCGACGGTCCGTCGCCCCAGCCGTCGATGCTCATTTTTCTTCTATTTTGTTTAGATTGTCCAGGTTACCCTTCACACTCAGTCCTTACCCTGAAAACACTAAAATACCATGTTAAATACAGTAGTGGCTGCTTGAAAACACATAATTATACTAAGAAAAAGGCTTAAAATATTTCGTAAAAAGCCAAAACATCAACACCCTCAACTTAAGGCAATTACTTGTCCTCAAGAAACTCAACACCAAGATATATATAAGAACAGCATCATGATGGGAATTTCACAGTAAAACCAACACAAACATACAATCATTCCACTACCCATTTGGTTATGCCATTTCAACACACATGGATCTACTACTGGCATTAAGTACTAATCAACATATTCAGAGCTACAGATACAATACCCCAAAGAATTAAATAGAACAGATATAAGTGAACATGCCCTCACAGCCAAAGAAGTCCACCTCACATCACACAGTTAAATCGTGGACAAAACTAAGCTCTCACTCTCAGAAAAGAAATTACCAACACAGTGTACACCTGTAAGCCTTCCCTTATCATCTAATGTTCCCTTATGATTGACTCGCTAAGATCAAGTAGAACTTGCTAAGGGTTGTAATGAGGTTTTAGGCTCGGTGAAGGTTATTTATTTGGGTAAGTAACTTAGAGTACAAAAATTTCACTCTCTTTACCCTATTTGGTAGCTACTTACCAGAATTAAGGACCCTCTCATTCAATCCTAGTTATTCTTCAGCGCCTTTGTCATAACCTGACTACTCTCTTTTTTTTATTGAGAACACAGCATCAGCCACCCTCAACATATGCTGATGCAGAAGATTGAGGTGCGCAATATCTATTTAGATTGCTAACTAGACCAAGGCCGGATGCTATTCCTCAAATTACTTTCAACTCAACCTCCTAGGTTGCTAACAATCCAGCAATAGCCACCCTCAACTTAGGTGATTTGCCTAAGTTAAAGTGCACAATGTCCACAATTGGACCAGGGCCAAACCTAAATGATTAACACCTTCTAGAGAGTGAATCAAACTTATTTGGACAGAAAAACACTACCACAGCTCAAAAGGGTTGACAAAGAGGACACAATGTTTTTGGTGGGTCAATCATTTGGCTAAGTGGACTAACAATACAAGAAGGCCTACTATTCTCTCTTATTGAGTCAAAACACACGACAACATCTGATGAACCGTGCAAGTTCTAGATGTAACACTTATGTCAGAACTACACAAATACTTACCCACACAGGCACTGAGTTAATTTTTATCCTACTAATTTTTGGGATCCAGATCACATAGCTATGCCTAGCTTAATTACTAACTTCTAATGCCATTAATAGAGTTACTTGGTTGTACAACACTTTGCCACTTGGTCAGGGAAATTAATTATACGAAAAATGAAAAACATAAATTTTCCACCATCACTTGTCATCCATATATGTACAATAAGGTGCCAACGAGAATGGAAATTTTATTTTAACATAAAAATAAAAATTCAAAAAACAGAACATGAAAATGAAAAATTTAACACTTAGACATGTCAATAATATCGGCAACACATCCCCCCAACCAACAATCACATCCCACCCCCACCAAAAAAATGCTTTGTCCTCAAATGCATAAAATTTTAAGTATAAAGAAGGGGAAAATACTTTTCGTGCCTCTTATTCAATCTGAAGCATCAGTGAAGTGTAGGGAGGCGCCAATATTCTCACCAGGTAAAATGTTGACTCCCATGGTGGTGGGAGTACTCAAAATTTCTCCCTCCAGAGTTAGAGGTAGCACATCTCTGACAGGGTCTGAAATTTGCCCCCTGACTAGGGCCGAACTAGTGAATACTATAGTTGCTTCATCTTGAAGCCTTTTCTACTGTTTCTCTACCTTTCTCCTTGACTTTTATACTTCCTGCCTTCTCTGGTAATCTTCGAATTTTTCAGGTGACATGGTTGTCAGTCTTCGCTTCTTCTCTTCTTTCTTAGCTGTTTTCTCAGTCTTCTTATCTAATTCTACTACCTTCGTACCTTTGTCCTTGATCGAACACCCAAATAAGTCAGCGAGACCCTCGTTCTCATTAATAATAATCTGGACTGAATCAAAGATGGTCTACTGTGGTAGCTGATTTATCTTGTCTACATCTGCCCGGAGCCGTCTAACCTCCTCTATCACTTTAGCAAAATCTAGGATGACATTGTGTCCAACTTTTTATTGATTCTCTCCTCCATGATATCCATTCGCAACTGGATATTTCTGAAAGGGTGTAATGCTTCCTCTACAATCCACTCAACAAAGGGTTTGAAATCTTCCCCCCATATTGATATCTGTTTTCAACCTTTTTGACAGCCCGTACAGTCTTTGCAAAGTTTTCATGGTTCATCTTATACTCAGAATATTGGGGTGGGATTAACGCAGAGTCTGGAATCCTACCCATAGGCATCGAATCTGAACCTTCAGACATAGTAGGAGGCACGTACGTAGTAAGGGGCAATGGCATACCTGCAAGACCTTCTGATAATTCAGGAACTGGCGTTGACTAAGTCTATTAAGCTGGAGGCCTACTGACTTTCATATCAAACCTTGATTCATCCCTTGTCTTTTAAATATCCTGTTTATATAGTGCTGGGACTTCATTATCAACCCCACTAATCAAAGGGACATTTGCCTGCCTGCACAAGTCAGTGATAAGGCAAGGAAATGGCAGCACCGTCTAGGTCTTGTAGGAATAGAAAAATAACTCATCAGATATAATGTAACCAAAATCTATGGTCAACCTTTCAAGCAAAGCAGCCACAATCGCAGCTCTAGTAAGTTCCAAACGATCATCGCCTACAGTGGGCATGAGGTTCAGTCGCACAATCACCTACCAGAACTTTGCTCTAAAGCTGAGGGATTTTTTTAATATTCTCTCATGGAGGTTGTGTAACCATGCAGGCTCTCCCCCGTTTGTTAGGATCCTTGCTAAGTAGGGTTTTTGTGTAGCCCATGTGAATAATTGATACTGCAACTCAGGAATTACCCCTAGTATCTGGTAGTCGGGCCCAAAGAAGAACCTATTCAAAGTTTGCTCAGGAATGTCAATATCAACCCCACGGAAATGAACTATCTCCATCTTGTTTATGTCGGCAACTAATGCACCCGCGGGATAGTCCTTTTTCAGCAATGCCAAATAATTGGCAAAAAAATCACGAACCAAGTTAGGTTGGTAGGATCCAAGTGGCTTACTTATCCAAGCCAACTCATACTCATTGGAGCGCCGCTCGAATTTAGGATACTCGTGCAGGGTTGTTGTTATGATCTGATACACCTCAGAAATTGCTCTTTTGATTGGAAACCTATCCGTTGGTGCCAACCCTTTGTAGAAGATATCTCCAGCACCCACCACTTGCCATCTTATAACTTCCCGTACTTGGGGGTACTTGCGTCGAATTAAGTTAGGATCCTCCTATTGGGGAGCCTCTTCTTGAACGGGGTTAGAAGTTTCAACCCCTGTCTCAATTAGAATCGAACTGGAGCTACTGCTGCTAGTGTCTTCAACCTTCTCCTCAAATGAGGAGGATGAAGAAACCACTTGACGACTTCACCGAGTGTTATGGGTTGGTGCGTCAGACCAGGTTGCTTAGCCTCTACCCCAGCATCTGATTTGTGGTAACTTGAGAGCCATGATACCTGCAAGTTATACGATATCAGTTCACGAACTTAAACTAGAAAAAAAATAATTATGAACCAGCAACGGCTAGGACGACGGTCCGTCGGTACTGCAACGATCCATCGACCCAAACCGTTGGGATCATTCTAGTTACATTGATTCTGATGAAATGGCGACGGTTCAGGCGATGGGTCGATGAGTATTCGATGGTCCGTCGCATTGATCGTCGCCTGCCATTTTTCTCTTTCAGGCTTTATTTCGATATTTTTCGAACACCTTGCACGCTTTCAGGTCAAACACATATTTTCATGGTATTTTCAACATTACTCCACTACTCATTTTGCTTTTCTTGATCCATGGGCTATTTAGACTTCACCCAGGATCTTTATCAAGTTTCAACTTAGTTCAGCCCCAAACATGAAAATTTTAAGATGAAAGAATAATTCTTTACCATTAGAACTTTCTCATGATTTCTTGATTCTTGAAATTGAATAACATAAAGAGTAAAGAAGATTTCGTACCTTAGCGTTGCTGCACTTGATTCTAACCTTGACTTGCACTAAAAACACAAGACACAATATGACAATTTACTTTTGCGGAAAAAATTTATTGTTTGCAAGTGAAAGAACCATGAGAGGATGAAGTTTAAATAGAAGAGGAAAAAGGGAAGTGGAAGGTCTTCAGAGAGAATGAAAGGTTGCAGGTGCTTTTAATAATATAGAGGTTACTCAATTGCTTCAAATTATCTATTTAAAATCGTTTGGCTCAGATAAGAATGAAAGAGTTGACTATTTAAATCGATCTGACCCGATCCACTGAAATAGGGTTAAATGCGATGGTTCATTAGAAGGTCCGTCGAATATGCGATGGTTCATCGATCGACCCATCGTCCCAATCCAGTGAACATACCTTATGACTCATTAGTGATGGTTCGCTCAATGGTCCGTCAAACTTTCGACTGTTCATCGGTTAAACCATCGCTTCTTTTCCAGTTTCTTGGTTTCTAGACATTATCGCGATGATAACCACAATGGTACATCGAGCCCGCGATGGTCCTTCGAGTGACCCATCGGTCACTTGAAACTTTATCTGCTTCTGTTTTCCCTGCTTTGTTATACCTGCATACTTCCACACACCCTTCAGCTAGCATAAATAAACAAGACAAATAGCAAAATAACCTAAATTAAAGGTACATAACAACATAATATGGGTTTCTCCCACTAGCGCCTAATTTATCATCGTGGCACGACTTAGTTATCTCGACTACTCAAACTTTATCGAGATAGAGAGTAGAAATACTTTTATCGGGTCTTTTGAACCGATGTAAAGTTTGACTCGTTGCCCGTTGACTTTGAAGACATTTCCATCTTTATTTTCAAGTTCAACCACTCCAGATGAGTAGACTTGACTAACTTTAAACGGGCCTGACCACTTGGACTTAAGTTTACCTGGGAACAGTTTGAGTCTGAAGTTGAACAGAAGCACCAAGTCACCTTTTTGCAAATTTCATTTTTCAATCCTCCGATCATGATACTTCTTCATCTTCTCCTTGTATAGGTCTGCCCTTTCATAAGCCCCAAGATGGAATTTATCCATCTCATTCAGTTGCACCAGCCTTAGCTTTGTTGCCTCCTTCCAATTTAGATTTAATCTTTTGTGTGCCCATAAAGCCTTGTGCTTCAGCTCTATCGGCAAATGGCATGCCTTTCCATAAACTAATTGGTATGCCGACATGCCAATAGATGTCCTAAAAGTTGTTCGATATGCCCATAATGCATCATCCAGCTTCCTAGACCAATCTTTCCTGCTCGCATTCACAGTCTTATCAAGGATAGCCTTGATTTCTCGGTTGGAGATTTCCACTTACCCATTTGTTTGCGGGTGATATGTCATAGCTACCTTATGCTGCTTAACTCCATATTATGCTAATGCGGCTCAGAACATCTTGTTTCAAAAGTGTGATCCTCCATCACTTATGATAGTACGTGGTACCCCAAAGTGAGAAAAGATATTTCTCTCTAAAAATGCAACAACCCGCTTTCTTTATTATCCGCCAGAGCCACAGCCTCGACTCACTTTGAAACGTAGTCAGCAGCAACTAGTATGTACTTCATTCTAAATGAGCTTATGAAGGGCCCCATAAAGTCAATACCCCAGACATCGAACAGTTCACCTCCAACATCCTGGACATTGGCATCTCATGGAACTTTGATATAGACCTTTGCCTTTGACATTGGTCACATCTTTTTACGAACTTGTAATCATCCTTGAACAAAGTGGGCCAATAGTAGCCACTTTGAAGCACTTTTCTGGCAGTACGATCACCGGCATGGTGACCTCCAACTGGGGAAGTAGGGCATGCTTCCAATA
Organism: Capsicum pubescens; assembly: GCA_030864215.1. NCBI lineage: Eukaryota > Viridiplantae > Streptophyta > Magnoliopsida > Solanales > Solanaceae > Capsicum > Capsicum pubescens. The sequence continues at coordinate 220,526,565 of CM061540.1, read as the reverse complement.
CACTCAGTATTTCTACTTCTGGGACAATCCATCTAATAATACCATCTGCACATCACCGAAAAAGATACGGTTCATCCCAGAAGTAATAGGTTACATCATGGAGAAACTTTTTCCTTTGATGAAAGGAAAGATTCTCTGGTACCACCTAACTTACCATATAATTCATGAAGTCAGCATACCAAGGTACATTTTCGAGCACTGCAGCCAATACTTTCTCATCAGGAAGGGAATCATAAATCTCAAGCTCATCTTTTACTGCCTGCTAACCTTTGAGTCTGGATAAGTGATAAGCCACCTGAATCTCACATCTTTTACGATCCTTAACCTCGAAGACAAATTCCTGAAGTAGCAATACCCAATGGATCAACCTTGGTTTAGCATCCTTCTTCGCTATTAGGTACTTCAAGAAAGCGTGGTCAGTGTGTAATACTACCTTGGTACCTAGAAAATATGCCCAAAACTTCTCAAAAGCGTACACCACTGCTAAAAGTACCTGCCCTGTGACGGTGTAGTTTTTCTAAGATCCATTCAGTGCTTTGCTGGCATAATAAACTGGATGAAATAATTTATCCTTTTTTTGCCCCAACACAGCTCCAAGGGCATCACCGTTTACATCACACATTATCTCAAATGGTTTTGACCAGTCTGGTGCAACACTGATAGGGGCCTCAACCAGCTTCATCTTAAGGTATTCAAATGCCTTAATGCAATCAGCGTCAAAGAAGAGCTTAGTTTCCTTCTCCAAAAGTTTGCAAAGTGGATTTGCAATTTTAGAGAAGTCTTTTATAAACCTCCGATAAAAGCCAGCATGCCTCTTTTGCTGAAATTTTGTGCCCGAGAACAATGCCTTCTTTCATCATGAAGTGGCATTTCTCCCAGTTAAGCACAAGATTGAATTCCACACACCTCTGCAAAGTCCTACTCAAGTTCTCCAGACACATCTCAAATAAATCTCCAACCACAGAAAAATCATCCATGAACACCTCCAAGGTGTCCTCAACCATATCCGAGAAAATAGACATCATACACCTTTGGAAGGTAGCGGGTGCATTATTTAACCCAAACGGCATCCTCTTAAATACAAAAGTGTCATACGGGCATGTGAACATCGTCTTCTCCTAATCTTTAGGAGCAATACAGATCTGATTGTAGCCAGAATATCCATCTAAGAAATAATACCACCCCTTTCCTGCCAATCGGTTAAGCCTTTGATCCATGAAGGGCATAGGGAAGTGGTCATTTAAAGTCCATGAGTTTAGTTTGTGGTAGTCGATGCAAACTCTCCAACCAGTCATAGTCCTAAGAGGAATCAACCCATTCTTTTCATTTGCAACAACAGTCATGCCCCCTTTCTTGGGCACACATTGAACTAGGTTTACCCATTTACTATCTGAAATAGGATAAACCACTCCTGAATCTAGCCACTTAATAATTTTCTTCTTAACCACCTCTTGCATAGGTGGGTTAAGTCGGCGTTGATGCTTAATAGTAAGAGTACATTCCTCCTCAAGTTGTATCTTATGAGTGCAGATGCCAGGAGGAATGCCAATAATGTCGGCAATAGTCCAGCCTGTTGCTCTTTTGTATCTTTAAAGGACCGAAATAAGTGCTTCCACCTGCTACTCACCCAGGTCAGCCACAATAATAACAGGTAGTGTATTCCCACTGCCCAGGAACACATACCTCAAATGACTTGGTAACTCTTTCCGCTCCAAGATATGTGGTTCTTCTATAGAAGGCTTAGTAGGTGGACTTGGATGATTTTCTAAGTCCAAGTACAACTTTTTGGGTGCATATGAGTAAGACCTCATGCCCGTTAAGGCACATACAGTCTCCTCATAATCTTCTATACTATCCTGATCAAAATTCATCAACACGGCAGCCAGTGTTTCAACTGTAAATTTCTCTTCAATCGGCACTTTCTACTCCTCCTCATAATAGACATCCATGATAAAAAACACATTTATTTATTTCTGTTGCTTCATTGATTGGAACACATCAAATCGCACCCTTCATCATTCAGCCTAAATAAGAGATCATTATCTCGCGAATCAATCAGCATATTTCCGGTTGCGAGGAAAGGTCGACCCAAGATTATGGGCACCTCAAACTCCACCTCACAATCCAGAATAACAAAATCCACAGGAAATATAAAATTAGCAACCTTCACCAACACATCATACAAAATATCAGCAGGTCATTTGACCGACTTATCCGCCATCACAAGTTGCATGTTAGTGGGTGTGGGATCTCTCAAACCCAACTTTTTTAACAGCTAGCGGCATCAGATTAATGTTAACTCCCAAGTCGCACAGAGCTTTTGCAAAGTCAAGAGGTCTAATAGTGCATGGGATAGTAAATATTCCCGGGTCTACCTTTTTCTGCACCAGAGACCTTGTGGAAATAGCACCACAATGATAAAGATTGTCCATCAGCTCAAAACTAACCGACTATTTCTTTGTGATGAGGTCTTTCATAAACTTTGCGTACCCGGGCATTTGCTCTAATGCCTCCACCAGTGGTAGATTAATCGTCAGCTTTTTTAGCATAGCCATGAAATTTTTGAACTTAGTGTCGTCGTCCTTCTTCTTCAACCGATGAGGAAATGGATGAGGTGGCTTTGGAAGAGTGATAATCACCACTTCAACCTCTTTTTTTTTATTTTTCTCTAACTCATCAACCTGCTGACTATAGGATGGTGTGTCATTAATAACCTCATTCAATTTCCTAGACTCTACCAGATGATAAATCTCTACTTCTTCAACATCATCAACTACAATATTAACCACAGGCTTACCCACAGGAGGGCCTGCCAATACCTTACCACTTCAAGTAGTGATAGCCATGCAAAAACCATCATTTCGTAGATTCTGAATGGTATCACATGGCAATGTTCCAATCTTACTCTTATTTAACACTTCCAAGAGCTGGCTTATTTATTGCTTCAATTGCTTGATAGAGGTAGAGTGTGAGTTTACCAACTGACTCATAGAATATAAATCGCTCTTCATGGTAGTCACTCCAGAGTTGGTATCTTCAACTTTCTTTAATAATTTCTCCATCATGTCCTCCATAGACATCTTGCTAGAGCTAGTTTTAGCACTATCTCTGCTTTCGGGAGGTATATTTATCCCACTCTTATCATTCTTACCTTTACAATTTCCTTGCACCCTATCCTTGTAACCAGCCTTGTCATAGTAGTTCCGACCTTGATTTCTTTGGCTATTACCTCAAAAAAAACCTGATTATTCAAATAGTTAGCCTCTTCTTCCGAATCAGAATCATCTCTACCTTTAGCTGCAACAGCCTTCACTTTTTCAGTCTTTACAGATAATAAATACTTGGACAATAGATCTATCTGCGTCTTTAAGTGTGCCATGTCTTGATCACGTTCTTCCTCTTTCTTATATTGTTCTATAGTCATGCTAATAGATATAGTAGGGCTTGCAACCACAGAATCCCTGGTATGCCAAGCGTTACTTTGTTTGGTCATCCGATCAAGCATCTTTGAGGCCTCCTAAAAAGTGAGAACCACAAATGATCCCCCTACAACATTATCAATAACTAGCATCGTAATAGTGTTTAAATCCCGATAAAGAGTCTCCATCAGATGAATATCTATCATATTATGGTTGGATACTGCGTTAGCTTTTTTTGAACCTCTTTCATGTCTCATGAAGGTTTTCGGTTGGGAGCTACCTAAAGTTGTTGATCTCATCTCTCAACTGTACCCTTCTGGAAGGTGGAAAGAACCTTTCTAGGAAAGCCTCTTTCAGTTGCCTCCAGTTGGTTATGGAATCGGGCGTCATCTTATTAAGCTATAATGTTGCCTCCATAGATAGAGACAATGGAAATAAATGCAACCGAATAGAATTCTGTACCACTCTTGGGTTATCAAAGAACTTGAAAATAGTGACAAAATTCACTAAATGCATATTGGGATCATCTCTTGAGAGTCCACCAAACAACCCCTTCAGATGAAGGAGATGGATCAATGTACGTAATATTGAACTCTGCTCCTGGTGCTAGAGGTAGAGGAATAATAGCTCCTGTGGCACCAACTCCATCTATTCCATCTTCATCATTATTAATATTAAATTGAACAGCTTGGCGATCAGGACTTGCCCTGAAAGGACGATTTTTGCTCCTATTTCTATTCACTGGTGCAGCTACATTCTCTGCACGCCTTTCATTAGCAGGATCTAACAAGTCGTCATCCCTTAAAGCATAATCATTAGGGTTAGGATGACATGCCTGTTGGCCATCATTCTGCTGGTTTAGTTGAGCTCTATCCAACGCGGCTAGTCTCTCAGCATCTCGAGGTTCTGTTATTTTGCCAATAAGATGTAGTTTCGGATGTATTAATACTAACAGTGTACCTGATCTCCGTGTACGTGGCATACATAATTACTTCCCTGCACAAATAAAAACAACAAACAAAAGTAAAATTTGGGAAACTTGACCAAAGGTCAATTAACAAACACAAACTTAATTGACAACTGTATTCCCCGACAACGGTGCCAAAATTTGATACACCTAAATTACATCTCTGTTATGAGAGAGTAAGCGGTCACTGTCAAATATAAAACCCAATTGGGTTGGGTGACGAAACCTACAGGGAATATAGTGTTCACTAAGTATTATGATTGTTATCAGACTGTTGATCTAAGGTTCCGAAATAAAAGGGGTTTGGAAATGTTAACGGTGCTCTTTTGTATTTGTGTTACACAAAAGTCCAGCTACTAAGAGTAAATGTAGATGTAATTTCAATGAGAATGAATTAACTAGAGTTATGCTCACCAAGATGTTCAAATAATTAGGGTTGCGAGTTTGTGTTCGAAATCTAACTTATGTATCCAATAGCAAGAATTATTGAATTCTAAGGATTACCCATGTGTTTCTCAACCTAATGAGTATTTCACCCTTTACTTCACTCGAACTTAAAGGATTCATGCTTTATTCAATAACACTCTTATGAGGGTTGATCCTGTTAAGGCATCAACCCGTTAACCCAAAGGGTAAACCTACGGAGTTCATGTGAATCACTTCTTTTCCCAACATCCACTTTCTTGTCAGACAAGTGGAGTATATGGGCTCACTTCTCAAGTTTGCAACCAAGAGATGTCATTAAGATGAAGAAAGATTTATGCAATTTCGATAGATGTTAGAAATCAAACCCATTCACAACCCCGAAAAAGTTCTCTACATCAAGGCTCTTATAACCCTAGTTATGGGAGTTTAGCCACTCATGTCCATATAAGAAATCAAAGTTATATTGATGTTCATAAATAACTACAGAAAAGTACTTACAAATGTCACAATATTGTTCTTCTCAATCTTTGATGGAAAATATGAAAACTAATAATCAACTCTCAATTTCTAGATTCAAATCTCAATAAAAAGGTAGTACAAAGCTCTCAATAGAGGAGAAAGTATGAAACTGAAGACAAAAGATCCTGAATAAACCCTAATAAATGGTATTTAAATGATTTCAGAACTGGGAATTTTAAAATTCAGACTCATATTCTCCGCGTCTTGGTCGACAGGTCAAGCGATGGTTCATCACAGGGCCGACGGTCCGTCTCCTGCACCATTACTGGGTGTTTAGTGACTCTATGTTCTACTTCTGGGCGACGGGTAGTGCGATGGCCCGTCTCAAGGTCGACGATCCGTTGGCTGGACCATCGCAGGCCTTCCAGTAATGATGTTTTCTGTATAATGATGACGGTTTAGATCGACGGTTCATCGCAGGTCCGACGGTCCGTCTCCTGGAACGTCGCGTGATGTCCAGAGGCTATGCCTTTTGCTCTTGGTCGACGGTTTAAACCGATGAATCGTCACAAGGTTGATGATCCGTCGCCCAAGCCGTCGATGCTTATTTTTCTTCTGTTTTGTTCATATTATCCAAGTTACCCTTCACACTCAGTCCTTACTCTAAAAACACTAAAATACCATGTTAAATGGCTGCTTGAAAATACATAATTATCCTAAGAAAAAAGCTTAAAATATTCCGTCAAAAGTCCAAAAATTAAGGAGCCCAAAAGGGGTCCACCAAATGCATCCTTGAGATCTTGGCTTATTCATGGCTTGGGCCTCTTTGTATTAGCCTCGAAAGATGTAGTCCTTGAGCTCTTGGCCTGTTCATAAATATGGAGAATGACCTGAAGGGTCATTCTTCATATTTATGCTTATCTTCACTGTTTGAGCTTCTCCATAGCTACCCCAAGTCATTTATGACTTGCTGGGACTAATGGTTCGGTTACCGGGTAGTTCATTTGGATTTTAGAGCCAATTCCCTGTTTAAAAGTCTTTGTTGGTTCCAAATGGCCACCGAGCAAAAAGTTTAGTAAAACAATCTCAGATGAAAATTCTGACTACACCAGCAGATCTAGAATATCAATTTTATTTTAGGTAGACCTTTGGTTTGGGTCCCATTATACCCGAGCTCATTTTGACTATTGGTCATAAAGTTAAAAATTAGAAAAAATAGGTGTGGGACCCATATTTGGTTGAAACGGCCTCGGATTGCAAATACAACTTCTCCATCATGTCTGAAATATTGATTTTAGGCTAGGTAGTCCCTTAGTTCAGGTCCCAAGGCCCCCAAACTTATTTCGGGCTATTGAGCAAAAATTATGAAAAACGATGAAAGTTTAGATGTGGGCCCCACTTTATGGCATAAACAATATCTAATGAAAGTTTTGATGATTCTGATGGATTTGAAATGTTTTTTAGACTCAAAATTCACTATTGGATTGTGTTATTTGAATTTTGAATGAGTTCGGAGGGTCAAAAACTCAAAAATAAGTTTGCTATCATCTGGTGCAACCGCGATCGTGGCCATGATTGTACGATTGTGGGAGCGCGATCATGGCCTGTCTGACCACTATAGCGGCACCTGAGAACCTGTAGGGGCTATATAAAGGCCCCAAGATGCGTTTGAACCATTTTTCATTTACCATTTAGACCTACAAGACCCAAAATGAGTGTAATAACTCAAAATTGGTCATGATGGTGACTTGGGAGCTTAATTATCATCTTGTATCACGATCATCTTAAAGATTAAGGTAAGAATTTCTTGAATTCGTGCTTGAATTTCATAGTTTCATAATTAGCTTAGGGCTTAATTTTAGCCCAAAGTATGCTTAGTTTTCGCCCATTCTTTAAGGGTTATGATTCCTTGTTCATGTGTGAACATTGGGTTGGCCTCGAAAACTCATTTTTCATATGTGGGATCCACTTGGTTTTTTATGTCTTTTTGGACCCGAAGCACAATAGTGCAATATGGGTGTCATTAGACTCGTATTGATGAGTAGATTATGGTTTTGATAGTGTGATGACATTTTGAGGATTGTAAAGTGAAGATGAGCATGTGGCACATGAAGTGAGGTTTTGCGGTTTGGCCTTGAGGTAGGCTTCTGTCTACTTTTCTTCATAGATGATGTGTGATACATGTTGCGTGTGAATATGAATGTTAGGCTTGATTATGCATAGGATGACTTGATCTTGATTATTGATGTTTGGGGATTAGATGAGGGTTTTGGACCCGTAAGATGACATGTTTATAACCTTTTTGGTATTCTATTGCCTTTCCTCTTTAGTTTAGATTAGTTATAACATGGGTATGATATAATGCTATGTTTGGAATATGGTTTTAGCATTGAAGCGTGATTTGTATATTTAGCCTTATTGGGCTTGCGTGGTAGTCTTGAAATCGTATGTTGGGTAGAGTTGACTTGAGTACCCTTATTTCTAGTCGAAGTTGCTATCTTAGGTTTGAATATGGCTTACTTTACATCTAGAAAGTGAACTAGATACCTTAGCCTAGTTTGGGGCATAGTATGCCTAATTATGGAAATTGTGGATTAGAAGTGGGATTGTTCGGCCCACTTAGGCCTAAGCTTGTGTTAAGTCTTGTGGACTTAGTTGTGAATGTTAGACATAGATGAGGCTAGTAAACCTTAGAATAAGGTTACTTGGTAACTTGGTAACTTGTATTGACGTTATCAGATTGAGGTTTTTGAGTTATTATTATGATACTCTTTCTGGAAGTGATATTGGGTATTTAGAGATGATATTTCTTCTAGATACGTTATGTGGCCTATAGAGATGCTATTTTTTCTTAGACTTGATGATTGGCCTATAGAGTTGCTATTTCCTTTAGTAATGATTGTTGGACCTATATAGACGATGTTTCTCTTGGTTATGTAAATTGGCCTAGACAAGTGATATTCCTCGTTGTCATGATGTATGACCTATTGGTATAAGATATCCTAGAGATGATTACATGCTAATTGATATTATGTTTTCTATATGCGAGATGCCTCCTATATATGAGATGATTAGAGATATGTTATGGCTTATAAATACGATTATTGATATTAGTTCCTAATATGAATATAAGCCTAAGGCCATGATTATGATGTTGAGATTATTACGGATATATTAATAGGCCAAGGGTCGCATTATGACATTGATTAAATATCTGATAAGTGTTTGTCATTATGAGTGATGTGATTACCGTTTATGAATATGTATACGTTTGTATACACATCTCTCCGATATTGGATGGAGGAAGATGCGGTATGATGCTTACTATTCCACTGATTGAATACTGGTGATGGCATGTATAGATTTGGTACATTCATGATTATTATATTGATAATTGATGTGATTCTAGTTAAAATACGATCTTATGACTGTTCTTCCTAATTAAGGGTTAAGCTAAGTGGTAGCTAGATGTCTTTTAGGTGGCTATGGTAGCTAACGATTAGAGTTGATACGCGGCCATGAAAATGGATTTATCTATAATAATGACTAGTTGCTATTGATAACAAAGTTGTGATGCCGATTAGTTGTTAACTAAGGATAATGTGGCTTAATATTTCTAGATGTTAAAGGAAGTAAGTGATAATGACACCTAGTTAATAACGATGCCTAGATGAAGATAATACTGAGTTAATAATGTTGACTAGCACATAATAAGGATTAGTTGAATAATGAGGATTAGTTGGTAAACGATAGTTAGTTAATGATAGGTGTTAGTTAATAAAAGATGGTTAGATAATAATTGGTAATTTGTTGGCTAATGATGATTATCGGATATATGATAATTAGTTGATAATAATGAATAGTGGATAAATGGTGATTATGGTCCTGTGATAAATAACAAATTAGCGGTTTCATAATCATAAGCGTTGGTTAGCTAATAACGAGTAGTTGACAAGGCCGTAGGATATTATGATGATATATGAATACCCGAAAAGGCCAGAGGATATTGTGATGACATATTGATACCCGACAAGGCCAGAGGATATTATGATAATATTGATACTTGATTCGAGTCCTGAGGATATTATTAAGATAACATTGATACCCGACAAGGCCGAAGGATATTGTGATGATATTGATACCCGATTCAAGTCCGGAGGATACTTTTGAGATGATATTGATACCCGGCGAGGCCGTAGATTGATTACGATGATGATAGTCCTGATGAGGACAGTAATGATGAGTTGTGATTGATTGTGTACTTTTCATTCATTTTTGCATGCACATCGCCTATCACCAGTATGCACCTATATTTATCAGTCGGATGGGACGATTGCATAGATATGGGTGAAGAATATTCCTTTTGTTGTATATTGATTGGACCTCTGAGCCTGGGGCGGTGGGGGTACACATAGGCTAAGCTAGGTATTTGGTTGTCTAGAGTAGCCAGTTATTCATGTTGTTATTGATATTATTGTTATCGTTGTTATGATCATTATTATGGCTAGTTTATGACAGATTGGTCATTGATTCGGTATTGGGATTTGAGGTATGTCTTCAGCCTCTCCTATCGTATTATTGCATTATTATGCACGGTTATTTCATGTCTAGTCGTGTGGATTAGAAACCATGAGTATGATAGTATTTAAATCCTTATAGTTTTGTAATGAGGTCTTAAAATGAGAACAGGATGATATAGGTTATGCTTTGAGATGACCTGGTGTTTATATGTATATATACCTATATATATCTAGCTATATAAAGCTATGATACTATCGTATATCCCTTCGTTCGTTGTTCATATTGTATAATCATTTCTTCGCGTTGTATATTACTACATATCTTTCTTTCGCTCTTTATTCGTATATTGACATTGGATATACGATATAGAATTGATGTATATTGAATGTAGCGGGAATAAGATAGTTCACCCTAATACTTCCTTAGTTTTATTATGTTAGACTCTTAGACATAGATAGGATAGTTGTTCCTTATTATCTCATTGATTTGTCATAAGATTTCTGGACTCTTAGGTGTAGTTTTTATTCTGTTTATATATTGTATATATCTGCTTTATCTTTGGAGCTCAGTTGGCAGTAGCCTACTGAGTACTATTCGTTTGGTACTCATACTACACTTCTGCAGCCTGCAGATCATAGTACGGGTTATTATCATTGATGTGTGCATCGCGCGGAGTAGGCCTGGTCAGAGATTTAGAGTGAGATCCTGACGTTCAGAGTACTACTTATCTCTCTCTTATGTATTACACTAGTGTCTAAGTTGTATCCATGTATTTCTCTTAATGTTTCACTTTCGTACTCTTTTATATTAAAAGTTGTTTTACTAATACCACCAGGTGTTGGGATTCTTCTATGTATTGATCTTTATTTCATATATTCCACATTTTTTTCCTGATATTATTGAGTAGTTCATTATTAGCCGTTCTAGACTACGGATTGGCTTGCCTACTAGGAGTCATCATGACCTGAGGAAATTGGATCGTGACAAGTCAAAAGCTTTAAGGTCGATTCGGATCACGTCATACAAGGTGGGGGAACACTGACCCCTTTGTTCATTAAATCAAACCATCGTTTTAATAACCTCTTTTTCATGCAATTGTTCTGAAAATAACTCAATGCAATTTTTACTCGTACTCAAAATCACTTTCACAAAATTGGGTTGGGGTTATTACCAATTCAATTGTCAATATTCATAAAATTTGGGGAAATCACAATCCCCTAGTTTATTCACCATGCCCATACATCAAATTGATTTCAAAACCACCATTTAAACATAAACAATGCATATGTAATCATGAAACATCACATAAACAATAATCATTCAAAACCCTCAACCCGTGTTCCAAAACCACCATCAAAACCACATGGATAAATATTTAAAGCACATGTTTTTAAAGTAATAGTTTGGGAAAGTAACATGCCTGAAATATTAAGAGTTATGGAAAGAATTTTCCCTTAGGAGCTTTAATTAATCAACTTGTTGGAAACCCGAAGTATCTTGCTTAAGAGAATTTAGGGAGATTGAGAGAGTGCTTTAGTGCTACAGTGTTGAAAATAACATCCCAAGGGTGTTTTAGGGTCGTGGGTATTAAGTGGGTAAAGAGGGTCCAAAGTGCCCTTAATTAGAAAACTGAAAAATAATCGCCGGTGACTACGGATCACTATACGACTCGAAAGGACTCACTACGGCTAGTCACCATGAGTCGTAGTCTGGACAAAAGCTGAGACACCCACCCCATCTGGTAATCCTACGACTTACATCCCACGACTCATTAAGAAACCCTACTTCTCGAAGGGTCCAGTCGTAGTAAAGACAGAATACTTTGGGCATCACACTGGTTTGGATACAAGTGGGACCATACGACTCATTTTGAGTCTTTACAAATCATAACCCTTAGTCATAGTCAAAATAAAAACTCCAGGCCAGCACACTTGCCAGGCTACAATTAGGTCCTTAAGACCCGTAATGACCCATGACGACTCGTAGGAAGGGTCGTCGTCTAGATAGTAAGTCTAGAAACTCAGAAATTTTCAAGAACCAAAATCTGGGGTGTTAGACATACACATCAGACTCGAACCGGTTCCATAACCATCATCATTAATCCTTCAATGTCGAACTTGACCCAAAAATAGCATCATAAATACTTGACTAAAATCGAAAATATTCATTACAGATGCCAAACTCTAACCAGTTTAGTATCATAACTGCCAAACTTAAACCGATCTTAAGATCATAATTTATCGGACTCAAACCGGTCTTAATAAATCCAAGGCGCAAGCCTAGACAAAGTTAGAATATGTCCAAATCCTCCTTGGGCAAAACAATGTAGATAGGATGACCTACGAAAGCCTTTTAAGTCTAAAAGGAGCTAGTTATCATTTTGACCTAAAGTGGGTCGAGAGGCCCACTTCTAACCTCAAAAGTCCATTCTAAAGAAATTTCTACCCCAAGCTAGACTAAAGTTCTAAAATACACTACAAGGTGCTAAATAAGTATCATTAAGTCCTAGGGTTGCAATTCAACCCAAGGAATGAGTAGTTAGGTTAAGTCCACCAAAATACGGTTGTCTAACCGACAAAATAATCTAAAGTTTGCTAACTACGTGAACAAGTTGTAATTCCCGACCCAAGACTAGCATGATATCATACCAATACCATGATAAATCTCAATTTTTGAGGAGAATAAGCCTAGGCTACCTGGGCGCCAAAAAAATCCCCAGTAAGGTCTGCTAATTTAGAGATTTTCCCTTCTGATAAGCCTCTGTATGATACCACACTATCAAAATACTAATTTATATATTAAAACAAGAATAATTCTACCCATATTTCATTTTAATGCTTTGGTTACAAAATTGAGTTAAAATTCCATGTCCTACTTGCGAAATCACACTTTTGGAATTAACAACATATCCCCCTATGCTAAAGGATCATTTACCCTCAAGAATGAGTAAAATTTTGAGCTCAAACGACACTCAATTCATCTCATCAAGGAACTAAGCATGTATGACTAAATTGGAGAGTTAAATCACGAATTAAACAAAAAAAATTAGGGATTACGACGAATTTCCTGAGTTTACCAACACCCCATGATCAACCAAGGATCAATCTCCTAATTTACTAAGTTATCTAACGTTTTATGTCTCTTGGAACTTGGAGAAAATGGAAGAAAATTGGGTGAATGGGAGAATTTAAAGCCACTGCGGTTACCGCTTAAACGGTCACTTAATTGTTTAAGTGATCATCGCTAAAGCGACACATGGTCTCTTAAATGATCCTTGAACCTGGTTGACATTTTCTTTAATGGATAACACATCTCTTAAACGACGTCTGCTGAAGCGGTCAGGCCTCCGCTAAAGTGATAGGGCAGGGACGGGTTTGGCTGCTAAAACGACCCTTTGGCTGCTTAAGAGACCCTCGCTAAGCGACCAAAGTTCTGCTTTAGTGGTTGCACAAGCTAAAACATGGTTTTTTCAAGTTTTCATCGACCCCTCGAGATTCATTCGACATTTTGGACTTAATGGCGCCATCAAAAATTCTATTTGGAGTTGTTTTGATGAAATGTGAGCTCCACACCCAAGTGCCACTTTTATGAAAATCCAACTCATAGCCCGAAATGAGTCTGAAAGCCTTAGGACCCAAACCAAAGGTCCCCCTAGCCTAAGATAATGTTTCAAAGTTGGTGGAGCTGTCAGAATTTGTATACAAGATTGTTAACCTAAAGTTTACGCCCGATAGCCAATGTATACCAACAAAGACTTCAAAATAGAAAATTGATTCTAAAAGCTAAACAAACTGTCCGGTAACTGAACTGTCATCTCCAGCAAATAACAAATGACTTGGGCAGCTATAGAAAAGCTCTAAATGATGAAAATTTGAGGGAATGCTGAAAATGACCTGAAGAGTCATTACAACCAACCATGGAATCCATAGTAATGTGCTCCTATTTCCACATAGGTATAGGCATCCTCTAAAGCAACCCCATAAGTATTTAATGCTAATACTTCACTTGCTGACAATTGTGACACTTGGACATATAATCCACTATGTCCCTCTTTATCTTAGTGCACCAATAATATTACCTCAAGTCATGGTACATCTTGGTCATACCCGGATGAATCGAATAACGAAAACCATGAGCTTCTGAAAGTATATCACAAATCAAATCACCAACCCGAGGAACACATAACCTTCCCTTAAACCATAACACCACACGCATCAAGAGTGATGTCCACCACCTCCCCTACGTACCACTTTTTTGGAGTACTTTTTTTTAATTAAAATTGGGTTTAGAACCCATTTATTAAAAAAATAGTTGTTTACAAAGGCCAGACCCAAAAGTGACCTAGCTTAAAAACCGATCGGACAACAATCCTAAAATTAGGGTAATTTAGGAAACAATACAATCACTACTGTGACGATTTCCTCCTCCAGTGTGAGTTTCGATTTGCTCAAGTTAGTGAAAATTCTACATCCTCCTTCAGTATGACCTAAATCATACCATCCATCGTGAGCTGATATTTTTTCGTTCATAAGTGTCAATTCTTTTCGTTTATTCTACATCAAATATGTGGGTTGAGCTTCTATAGAGGTCAAATAAAACTTTTAAAAGTTCCTCTACTCCACTAGACCAACAACACCCAATTATTTTGGAGTACATTCAACTTCTTGTCCTCAAATTCTTTTGCCTTAATTTGATGCCGGAATGTTGACTTCACCTCAACACTAGCCAATACTCCACCTCTGTCTGAAACACCAAACTATATGTTATGAGATATTAGACTTTGAAATCTATAGCTAAGGGTCGCTTAGACACCTTAAAAAATGACAAACTACCCATACTCACAGCCTTTCGGCTTAATGCGTTACCACCATATTAGCCTTACCTAGATGGTATTGAATAATCACATCATAATCCTTCAACAACTCCATCTATTTTTGTTATCTTAGATTTAAATCTCTCTAAGTACCAATGTTGTAGTGTATGGTGACCCGTGAAAACCTCACACTTGACACTATAAATATAGTGTCTCCAAATATTTAATGCAAATACCACTACTGCCTACTCTAACTCATAGGTTGGGTAGTTCTTCTTATGAGGCTTTAACTACCTTAGAGCATAAGCAATACATCCCTATCTTGCATTAACACAACACCCTAGCCCTAAGTGAAGCATTACAAAACACTATAAAATCCTTACCTTCAACTGGTAAAGAAATTTTAGGTGTTGTAATCAAGAATATCTTGAGCTTTTGGAAGTTCTCTTAACATTGATCTGACCAAACAAATAGCACTTTCTTCTAAGTCAGCCTTTTCAAGTGTGTTGCAATGGATGCAAAGTTCTTGACAAATCTGTGGTAATAACTAATAAGACCCACAAAGCTCCTTACCCTGGTCACTAGACTATGCCTGATCTAATTCTTAACTACCTCAATTTTCTATGGATCCATCATTACACTTTTTTTGGAAATAACATGCCCCAAGAAGGCAATTGAAGATAACATAATTTGCACGTCAAAAATTTGGCAAATAATCACTTCTCCCTTAGAATCTCCAACACTATACGAAGGTGACCTGCATGCTCCTCCTTACTCTTGTAGTAAACTAGAATGTCATCAATACGCACAATAACAAAAGAATCCAAGAATGACTTAAAGATACCATTCATGAAGCTCATAAAAGTTGCAGGCGCATTAGTTAACCTAAAGGACATCACCAGAAACTCATAATGTCCATTACGAGTCCTAAAAGTTGTCTTTGGTATATCCTCTAAGCTATTTTCAACTGACGATAACCCAACCACAAGTCAATTTTAGAAAATATTGTCGCACCCTGTAACTGGTAAACAAATCATTTATACGAGGTAATGGATATTTGTTTCTGATAGTATCCTTATTCAACCTTCTTTAATAATGAACATCCTTATCTATCATCCTTCTTCTTAGCAAATATGATCCGAGCACCCCAAGGTGAAGCTCTTGGACGAATAAAGCCCTTCGCAGGTAGTTCCTATAATTGAGTTTTGAGTTTCCTCAACTCTGTTGGAGCCATATAATAGGGAGAAATGGTTAGAGGGGGAGTACTCGACTCTAAGTCAATACAAAAATCAATAGCTCTATTTGTAGACATACCCAGTAAGTATGAAGAAAACACATCCTGGAATTTGGAAACCACCAAAACTGACTCTACAAAAAAGGATTCCATACTTACATCCTAGAGATTAGCTAAAACTGTTGAACATTCCTTCCTTACTAACCTTTTAGCCCGGATAAATGAAATTTTCACTAGTTTGGCCTTGTACACTCCTTCCCACACTAGTTTATCCATTCCAGGCATAACTAGAGTTACTAACTTAACATTAAAGTTTAAGACAACATGATAAGGAGATAACTAGGTTAGAACCAAAATAAATCAAAGTCTAACATATCCAGAATAATTAAATCTACCCAAGTCTGAAAATCCACAAACAACAGATAGCAAGAACGGTAAGTATGGGTTACTACCAAAGACTCACCAACTAGAGTAAACACAAAAATAAGATAGTCAGGTCCATCACAAACCATATTCATACCTAACACAAATTGGACAAGAACATAAGAAAAAGTAGACACCGAATTAAATAAAACAGAAGCCATTCGATCACAAAAAAATGGTACATGTGATAACCACATCAAAAGCCTCGGTATCAGGCTTTCTAAAAAATACATAACAGTGAGCTTGGTCATTAATGAGTTAGCTAAATCCTTCTCTGTATACACTCATCCCCCTATGTCTCCATTTTCTCGACTACCCCAACCGCCTATCTGATTTCTCCATCCACCTTGTGGATGACCGCTGTCGTTACCTCATCTCCTTCTACCCATTCAAATTATAACCCTAGTCTACTATTGCGCCTAGGTATTTTCTCATCTCAGGGGACACTCCCTCTTAAAGTGACCAAAAATACAACAATAGTAATATCCCTACTCGAGAGAAGGTCGACTGGTAGACAAGTAAGAAGACCTTTGGATCCTAATAACTTGCGAATGAGAAGAAACCTTAGTTAGACCTATAGTAGATGTTGACAATGTTGACTGAATAGGGAGAGCTGGGTAGACCTGTTGACCATGTCCCTTGAAGAAGGATTCGGTGGAATTTCCAACATTATGGGACTTCTTGGCTAACATTTTATCTTGACCCACTTGCATTACCCCCTCTAACTTCCATAATCTGACACCCCATTGAACCCCTTCCCTGCAGAAGTCATATGCACAGACAAAACCTAAAGATCATAATTCAAACCCTTGAATAGATTTGAATCCTATCCTCCCCAGTAGCCAACAACTAAGAAGCATAGTGAGGCAAAGCATGGAAATTAGATTCATAGGCCACAACTGACATATCACCCTATTCCAATGCCAACAACTCATCCTTCACGGAGGGCCTGTGACACATACTTCTCTAAGAAAAATATATGAAATTAATCCTAAGTAAATGGATGTAAAATTGATCACCAAATATCATCATACGCCCTTCAACATTGTTTAACAACCCTCTCTAACAGAAAGGTCTCGAACTCAACTTCATGTTATTGTACAATACCCATCTTGATTAACCTTTCATAATAGTCAATAATGAACTCAAAAGTTCAAATTTAGTTCCCTGGAATGTTGGAGGGTTCATCTTCAAAAATCTTATCAATAGATCATGTTCAGCACCTGTCATCACTAAACCCAAAATCGTACGAGAAAAAACATCAGTCCCTGAAGCCGCATCTATCATAGAAGCCATAACAGTAATGGGATAACACTTGGAGACTAAACAACCATCATAGTAAGGGTGGCTCTAGTACTGGACAACCCACAAAGAAAAGCTAACACTTGTTGAACAACCTCAACAGACATGGGAGATAAGGTTGCGACCCCAGTTGGTTCTGCTTCATTAACTGCTCTTCTACTGCCTCTATCTCCTCCAAATGATCTTAAGGTGAGGGGGTGATACTAACTTCATGAGCCTGGCTAGCAGCTGCTTAAGATCTATACCTGGTGAGCGTGGCTCATCCTCTCTTCCCCTACCTCTCCCAATCGCTCATCCTCTTCTTCTTACGGCTAGCTCTATAGCTGGAACAGCCAGTGAGGGGCCTAACTGGTCAGGTTTCATTTGACCTAGTAGTCACCATCTGCAAACAAAAGAGTAAAGAAAATTGGTTACCTATTAGAATCAAGTTATAACACAAAAGTAGTATGAAGGACAATATTCTTAAAGTCTTATAGACTCCCGAGAAAAGTGTAGATGTCTCTGTATTATTCTGCGAGACTCTACTGGACACGTTTTGGTATAATAACATGAACGACGAAACTAGGCTCTGATGCCAACTTTTTCACAATTCAATTAGACGTGAGTGACACCCACCTTATTCTTTAGTGGGAGAATCAATAACCCCGACAACATTAACCAACACTTAGATAGAGTAGAGGAAAACTATCTCATTAATAATTTTAAGATCATTCAGTCTAACAACTTAAGGAAAAGCAAAAATAAAACTAAAATAGAAACACTCATAAAATCTGAAAGTCGATGAACTAAAACATACTAAGAATGTCAAGAAAGGGATGCAACCCCAAAAACTAAAAGAAAGTGCATAGTTCCAAACAAAGGACCATGACATAAAGGAAAGATTCCACGATAGTCGAATGAGTCGCTCCCCCTTGAAATCTAGATCTTAAGATTGAGTCACAATTGAGGTCTTGCAGGAGCCACTGGAATATGCGTTGCACTCAATAAAGTATGAGTAAGTGTATTATAATCACACAAGAATAAGAGTGTACTGGTAAGGTCATTTGAAAAAACCAAGATGAGAATATAAACATTTAACCCAAAACATAGCACAACAAGTTAATTCATGCTCATTCTAACCTACACCTAGCATAACAAGTATCAATTAAGCAGTTTAGGATTACAAATAACAAGTCAAGCCATTTACCACTAATTCAAGTAAATCAAGCCAAGTCAAAACAAATCTAGACAAGTTAAGCATTAATCAATCATATAAATATATATATATATATATATATATTTACCTGTTCATTCATGAAATTATTAAACTCACCCAAACCTCATACACACATGTTATGGGTATCATAACCGCCATCTAAGCATGACTTGGGGATTAATTATGTCCATGTACTAAATTCTCAGGTGTAAGTGTCTACCAACCTTATCACATCAATAAGCCTAGAGAATATTCAGTTACCGAAGCATTCCTAATATAAGATAAAAATCATTAAATTGACTACACCAAGCAACATGTACTAACAAGCCAAACTAAGAAGTATTTAGCATGCACATATAATTCAAATTAGGTTAAGCTATAATACTATCACCTACCTCAAACCAAACTTACATAACTCTACTAAGTCGGAGCCTTGCCCTTTTGTGTAATTTTTGCTTGATCTCGATGTAAGAAATACTTACAAACACATAATTAATAAAAGAGAAAATAGTCTATTACCCCTCCCCCCACCCTTTACCCCAAATCCCAACTACACACTCAATCTTTAAAGATGACCTATTACCCCCCTGAACTATTTTAAAGTGGAATTATTATCCCCCAAAACTGACAACCAGTCATTTGAAAATGCGGTGTGATGCATGTGCTGCCACATCATGCCACGTCATTGCCACACCATGCCACATCATTGCTACGTCATTGCCACGTCATTGCCACATAATGCAAAATAATGATGTGCCAATCAGCTGACGCGCTCATGGGCGATGTAGTCACGCCCGTTGACACATCAACAACTAAGGGGGTAATAAATTCGGTAAAAATAAGTTTAGGGGGATAATAGGTCACCTTTAAATGTTGAGTGTGTAGTTGGGATTTGGAGTAAAGGTTGGGGGGGGGGGGGTAATAGACTATTTTCTCTTAATAAAATAACCTAAAAGTTTGGGATTACAACTCACTCCCAACCCCTAAGTACAAGTTCATGATTATTCACTCCCTGTGCTTAGGCTTTGCTGCCTTAATTCGCCTAAAAATATCAATTCAGGAATAATTTAGCGAGTTAATGACATGCAAGGGTAAATTAACAATAATTAACTAAAATTCATTAATTCTATACTCAGTTTACTCCCTTACACCAGAAAACTAGCAAAATTCAACCCTTAATCGTCCCCAAACTACGCAAACTAGCAATTTTAAGGCTAGTATATTGATTTACTAGCTAACGAAAATGAATTCCTTACCTTAATGAAGCAAAACGACGATTCTATGATGATCTTCATCCAAAAATCGCCTCTCCCTTACCCAAAATAAGTTTCAAAAAAATAAATCATTTTGGGATATTTTAAAAATAAATTATCAATTTTTGCTGCTATAGTGACATACATTGTTGTAGCAGCATCACTATAGAGGAGTTGATTGGGCGCTATAGCGGCGTTGATTGGGCGCTATAGCGGAATTATTTCGCTTTTAGGCATGTAACTATAGTGACATAGGCGAGGTAGAATGCCTAATTTTACCCAGAAAATCCCCCTTTTTCACAACATACCTTAATTTAAAGGCATCCCAAACAATACCTTTTACGCTAAAATTAATTCTGGAATTCTACTCTTCCAAATTTAATTTCGTAAAATCCTATGGGCTCCTTATCGTCTTTGCTAAATAAGAATCAAATCTAAACTCACGTATTGACCTAGATCGTACTTCGCTCGGATTTCATTCGAAACTAGCCTAGCCTGAAATTCATAACTTTAAATCCGGAAAGAATTATAGCATGAAATTTTAAATGAGAGGTTTATACGTAACAACGATAAAAGTTGTTACGCAGGGGAACTGTGGTTGTTGGAGAACTTCACCGGAGATGGAGCTCATCGTTAATGAACAAAAATAGAGCATGATGGTGCTTGTTTTAGTTGTGTTTGGTTGTGCATTTTGAAATACAAAATCAACGAGGTGTAGGAGAGTGAGAGAAATACAATTGGTGGTTGTGGGAATGGTGAGGTCAGTGGTATGGGTTGGGGGAGGCAGAGGAAAGGTGACTAGATGAAAAAGAGAAATATGAATTTGATTTTAAAGAATAAATTTCTAACTTATTATTTTGCTTTTCATTTAGCATTATTGATTAATAATTTTTTTAAAAAGTTAATGAAGATAATTGTTTCAGGGCATTAATTTATGTGACGTAATCTAACATATCATTTATTTAAGGGCGACTGAGCTACATGTAGGAGGGGGTTTAAAAATCTTTTTTTGATCGAGTTTATAGGTTCAGTTGGTAAAAGAATGAATAACAGGATCCACAATACAAACATATACAAGTACAAAATTTTACTTGTTCTTCTACATTTTTTTAGTACCTAATAAAATTGATATTACTACTATATATAAGCGTCAGTGAGAAGGCAACTCACAGTTGTCATGCCTGCTTCCAGCTGTCTGCTTTTGATCGAGGACATTTTTATAATTTTAGATTTTTATTTTAATTTAATTATTTTTATTTTTATTCTGTAGAACTAAAAGGTTCATTTGGCTGAGGGAATTTTATTTGTCAGACAAATTCCTACTAAATTTAGTAGCCATTTGGCCATCAAAATTATTTACATTTTTTTGGAAAAGTATTTCACATTTCAATTATTTAAAGACACATAAAAAAATTGTTGACTCAAAATCTTATTAATACAACATAAATTGAAAATATAAATTTGATTTTTTTTTGAAATGTAATATAAACCACAATAATAATCAAATTTAAATATATTTGAAATATGCATAAAAAATTTATTTGACTTTTAAAATTCTATCAATGTCATATAAATAAGTATAAATTGAGTAACATATATTAGGTGAAAATTACGCAAAAAGATCATATAAATAATAATAATAAACAACTAAAACTATATAGTAACATATTTGATTGACTTTCTCAAACATTTCATAGTGCCACATAAATTGAAACAAAAAGAATAACATATAGTATCCAAAAATTATGTAAAAATATAATGAATCAATTATTAATCTGTATCTATATCTATAATCTATAATATATTAAAAGTGTGAAGACCCTTAGAAAAGTGATTTGAACTTTTTACCCTTCACTAAAAGTCTCCGCAATAGATAAAATCGTCTTTTCACTATTTTTTTCAAAATATTATCTAACTTTATTAGATTAATTAATTAATTTATGAGTCCTTTTAAATGTATAATTTATTAGGAACAGAATTAGTTTAGGTATAAAATTCATGTAATATTCTTTAATTTAGGTAAATAATTTTTTCTTTTCTATTTTAGCAAGAATGTGTGGTAGAGACGTGGGAATTAGTTAGTTAGTTTTTTTTTCGTACTTTATTAATTCCTTCCATATTTTGGCAATAGTTAGTTAATTTTTTTTAAAAAAGAAAAAAATTAGGGTCTTTTACTTATTTTATTTTTTCCTTCTCTATTTTAATATGATGTTACATCTTATTTTAGCAACAGACTTTCAATTGTGATATTTTAATTTGCAATGAATTCTATGATACAATCTATATATGTCTCATTTCACAATTTTTTGCAATATATTATCTAGATTTTGTTTGTATTTATTTTTTATTTTTAATGTATGTATTTTGCATATAATTTTATAATTTGATTCTACGGTAAAGATTATGTTTAATTGTATTTTTGATAACACGATCATATTGTAGTTTTTGTTATGTTATCATCTAGTATTTTTTTTATTTAATACAGGTGGTAAATAGAATATTTGGTCGAACTTTGACAAAATTTGTATGTAAAGATAAAGTTTAATCGTTTGAATGTTAAAATTTGAAAGGGGACAGAGAGAGTGTAATTTTTCTTTCTTTTTGCTTCGTATATTATATGTAGAATCGGGTTCTTATACCAAGCATTCTTCCAAATTAATCTATTCTCATTGCATCTATAGATTTCTTTTTACAAGATTTCAAGATATATTATGCGTATTAGAATTTTTAAAATCAACATGGTAGTATAAGTTTACTTGAAAAATATTACAGGTAATTGGATAGCTGGATCACTATACAATAATAATGGCAAAAAAATTGATTATATTTTAGCGGATATTGTTAATGAATTCAAAAAATTGATGCAATCGTTTAATGGATAACTTGTGGATCATAGAAGAGGAATATCGGGGGTAACCTTTTACTTTGTATCTATTGTAGGTTCGATAACACTATACCTTTATAATGAATTCAAAAATTTGATATTTCTTAATTTAATTAAGTTATAGTGTCATATGAACTTACCAAGTTTTAGTTTCACACCTTTCTTTCTTACTTGTATAAATTTTTATGCATCCAAAAAAAAATCCATCCATGTTCGTTTAAGAATATTTTTTTCATTCATTGTTTTGGAAGTATAGTTATATATATAAAACAATTAAAATAACTATATCTTTTTTATATTTATTATAATTGACTAACGTGATATACACGTGCAACACACGTACACTTTACTAGTAAATAAAATATTTAAAAATTTATAATATATTAAAAGTGTGAAGACCCTTAGAAAAGTGATTTGAACTTTTTACCCTTTATTAAAAGACTTTGCTTTAGACAAAATTGTCTTTTCATTATGTTTCTACTTTTTAAAAATTAAAAATTCATTAAAATTTAATTATCAAACCTTTTCTAATTTAAATTAAAATTTAATTATCAAACCTTTCCTAATTTAAATTATGTATCTAAAATTTATGACTGTAAAATCAATTAAACTATATTTCAGATAAACTTTTACCAGTTTTAGCTCCTTTAAATTTAGAACTCTCTATATAGAAAAAGAAAAACCTTCAACGTGTCAAAAAAAAGTAGCAACAATAAGGTTTGATAGTTTGTTTTTGTTATGGTTGTTTCACATTCCTATTAATGCTATTATTTGTGTTTTTCACCTCTTTTCATGTTCTAGATTCTCTTTTTATTTTTATTTGATCTATACATAATAAACAATTGACAATCTATTTTAATGATTTCTTGTGTTTCTCTTTCGGTTAAAAGTTTCTCATTGAGAAAATCAACAATGACCGACGAATTAAGTTTGAAAAATTAAAGGTACCTCGCTCTCTCATAAAAATATTGTTTGAACTTTTTGTCCTTCGTTAAAAGACTTCCTTCGTTAAAAGACTTCACAATAAACAAAATCGTCTTTTTATTATTTTTTAATGATAATTGATTTTAAAATATTAAAATTTTAGATTAATGATAATTGATTTTAGAGTTCTTTTCCCTAATATAATTTTAATAGACATACACAATAGACAAAATCGTCTTTTTTTTTTTTTTAATGATAATTGATTTTAAAATATTAAAATTTTAGATTAATGAAAATTGATTTTAGAGTTCTTTTTCCTAATATAATTTTAATAGACATATCACAATAAACAAATCAGGTAAAAGAAAGGAGAGTAATTACAGATATATACAAAGAAGAAGGAAAATCACATAAAAAAAAAGAAATAAAGAAAGAAAAACATGGAAAGAAACCTAAAAAAACTATCACGTAAAAAAGAATAAAGAAAGAAAAAGATGGAAAGAAAAAGATTGTAAAAATTTGCTATAGCCTATATGTCAATTCTAAAATTTTATGATCTAATATCTTGACTCACTTATTTTATTAACGTTAAATATATAGGTACACACACAATACGCGTACAACAAACTAATAATACAAAAAATCTGATTGATTTTTTCCAACTTCATATATGCCATTTAAATTAAGATTTAAAAAAATAACATACCACACAAATCTAGTCTTCCGCCTTCTAATTCAGCCTATTCATTACATCCTCAAATTATGTTTCAACTTCAATTTCTCGTCTCAATTGTTACTTTATCATTCATTACCCAATCATATTCTTCCATGGTACAACTCTCAATTCTCCAATCCCATTATCATCCAAAACCCAACTCCTTATCCATCTCCGTCATCGGGTTCGGTGCTGCCGGCGGCGGCGTCGAATACGATACAGTTCCAATCCAGAAGGCTATAAACGCATGCTCGGCCGCCGTCTCTAAATATCGTCGTCAATGCCACGTTATCTTTCCTCCGGGAAAGTACTTAACGGCAACAATATTGCTGAAATCTGGAGTTGTATTGGATATTCACCGGAATGCAACGATTTTGGGAGGACCGAAGTTGGACGATTACCCGAAGGAGCAGAGCAGGTGGTATGTGATACTGGCTGAGGATGCGGTGGATGTGGGAATCATCGGAGGAGGAGAGATCAATGGACAGGGATTGAAGTTTGTACAGAGACTTGATGAGAAGAAGAATGTAATGGTGAGCTGGAACCGCACCGGAGCTTGCCTTGGGGATGAGTGTAGGCCCAGGTTAGTAGGGTTCATCCGCTGCCGGAATATTAAGGTCTCCGATGTTAGACTCATCGAACCTGCTTATTGGTGGTACGTGCTCTTCAACTTTCTTCCTATTCTTGGCTGACTTTTTCATAATGTGAATTTAAAAAAAAGAAGAGAATCTATGGATTGAGATTTCCACCCCAAGGAGAACTAAAAGGTTCATTTGGCTGAGGGAATTTTATTTGTCCGACAAATTCCTTCTAAATTTAGTAGCGGTTTGGCCATCAAAATTATTTACATTTTTCTGGAAAAGTATTTCACAAATTGAAAACAAGATGTGCTTGGCCATAAAAATTTCAAATATAATTTTGGAATTGTATTTGAAAATTTTACTTTTTTCACTCATCTTCTCTCACAAAATTTCAAAAAAAACTTTAATTAACACAACTTCAACTTCAATTTCAACTCTAACTCCGGAAAATTATAATTTTCATGGCCAAACGGGGCTATATCAATTACTAGATAGTTTCAAATTACTTCTCTAACTTCGAATATTTGATTATTTTTACCGTAGAGTGTGTTTGGTAGGAAGGAAAACATTTTCCGAAAAATGTTCTTCAAATTTTTCATATTTGGTTGGCTTAAATGTTTTGAAAAATATTTTTCAAATCAACTTATTTTGCTTAAATTTAAGGACAATGACTTCCTTCAAAAATTAAGAATAAGAATGGTTGATTTGGTCAAACATTTCACTGCTTATAATATCTTAGAATTAGGATGAATAGAGAAAGTGATGTAATGATAATACCTTGTTTCGACATTATGTATAACAAACCAATAATTTTGCTACGCGTAAAAATTTCTTGAGATGAAAGAGCTTCGTGTTGATAACATGTTATGAGCACGGGGGTCTATCGGAAACAACCTTTCTACTTCTCCGGAGGTAGTGGTATGGACTGCGTACATTTTACCCTCCCCAGACCCCACTATGTCCATACATTGGGTTTTTTGTTGTTGTTGTTGTAACGTGTTATGAAATATCCTCAATGAAGAAGTAAATGGTATCAGAAATTGAGGGAGAACTCTTAGTCTGACTTTTAAATGAAAATCAATCTTATCACATGGAATGTAAGGGGACTCAACAATACTCCCAATAGGAATTTGATTAAGAGCTCGTTACAGAAGTGGGGTGCTGATGTGTACTGTTTTCATGGAAAAAAATAAGCAGGAATGTGGAGGAGATTGCAAAACTGCTCTGGCCAAGCAGGTGGATGAAGTGTAATTTCATTGAAGCTGAAGGTAGTAGTGGAGGGATTCTGGTGATGTGGGACATCAAGATCTGGGATGGTGTATTCGTTGAAAATGGCCAATACTCTATCACTCTCAAATTCGAATCTTTACAAAGTTCTTTTACATGGTTTCTCACTGGGGTGTATGCTCCTCACACGAGAAAGGAGAAATTAGAGTGCTGGGAGGAATTGGCTGCAGTTAAGGAGCTGTGCGGGGGACCATGGATTACTTGCTGGGATTTCAATACAGTTAGATTCATGGCAGAAAGAAGGGGTTGCAGTAGAATTACTAATGCTATGTCAGATTTCTCTAGATGGATAGAAGATATGGAACTTCATGACCCTCCTCTGAATGGAGGGATGTTTTCGTGGTTCAGGGTAGTCAACCATAGAAGCGCTGCGAGGTTGGACAGATTTTTGTTCTCCATGGAGTGGGAAGAAACATTCAGAAACATCAGGCAGAGATTACTTACTAGGGTGACCTCCGACCACAGCCCCATTATGCTCGAGTGTGATAACTGGGAGAAGAAAAGATAACTGGTGGCTCAAGGTGGAAGGTTTTAGCAGTGTTGTGAAAAGCGCTGAAGCGCTCGCTTTAAGCGTGAAGCGAAGCGACAGTGGGTCGCTTCTTACACTTGAAGCGTTGGGGCGAGAAAAAAGCTCTCGCTTTATGTCCAGAAGTGAGAAGCGCTGAAGCAAAAAAAGCACAGAAAAGCTCGCTTAAGTGGATATTTAAGATTTTTTTTAGGGTTTTATTGCTATATTTAATTTATTTTAGTTAAAACCCTTAAGTGACTATACGACTGCATTGTTGCTGCGACGACTTTTCTGGAACAACTGTTGAAGGTATGCAACTTCTTCTTCTCCTATTAGGGTTTTCTTGTTTTTTTTTCTTCTCTATTACTCTTTTTCATCTCTGTTTTTTTTTCTCTTCTCTATTTTTCTTCTTCTTCTCTGTTTTCCAGTTCTGTTTTACTTTATTTTTTTGCTGTATGTAATCAGACTTCCAACTTTGTTTTTTTCTTTTTACTTTTTTTTGGTTGCATGTAATCTGTGACTTCCAGCTTTGTTTTTCTTCTTTTTACTTTTTTTTTTGCTGTATGTAATCTGAATTAGAAAATCTAAACTTTTCTCTGATTGTTGGTTTCTCTATTTGTGTTGGTTGATTAAGATGCAAGACTGATTTTTAGTATTTTAGTAGTTTGCTTGAATACTTGGTATGACTATCTATTCTTTTTTTAATTTGAGTATTGGATGATTATGTTATTTATGGAGCTCTTGGTTATTTATTTATGCATGTTTAATATTTTTAAATTTTGTACTAAATAACGCTTTAATGGAAAAAAGCGCGCGCTTCGCTTCACGCTTCTGTGAAGCGAGCCCTCGTCGCTTTTTTTCGCCTCTTGCTTTTCAAAACACTGGGTTTTAGTGATCTGGTAAGGGGGTGGTGGAATGAAGTTGTGGTAGAGGGATGTCTAGACTACAAGCTTAGCTTCAAATTAAAAATGTTGAAGCAAAAACTTAAAGTAAGGAGCAAAACTACTTTTGGAGAGTTGATTAATAGAAAGAACAGTCTGTTGAATGAATTGGCTGAGCTTGACTTAATCCAAGATAGCAGAATCCTGACAAAAGATGAGATGATAATCAGAGCTACAATTTTAGTGGAGTTGGAGGACATTGCTAAAAATGAAGAGTCAACATGGAGGCAGAAATCTAGAGTGCTTTGGTTGAAAGAAGGGGATAACAACACAAGATTCTTCCAAAGAACGGCCTCAACACAAAGCACCTTGACCAAATGGTTTTACTATGCAATTCTTTAAGAAATGTTGGAGTATATTGAAGAATGATTTGATGCTTACTATCCAGAACTTCCATCAAAATGAAAACTTTGAAAAATCATTCAATGCTACCTTTATAGCATTAATTCCAAAGAAGCTAGGATCGGAAAAACTCAAAGATTTTAGGCCAATCAGCTTGGTAGGAGGAGTGTACAAGATCATCTCTAAACTTCTTACTGAGAGGATGAGGACTGTTATGGATAAACTGGTTGATGAACATCAAATGGCCTTCCTTAAAGGCAGGCAAATTCTAGATGCATCTCTGTTGGCCAATGAGTTGGTGGATTCTAGAGTAAGGCAGAAGACCCCGGGTATTCTATGCAAATTGGATATCGAGAAAGCTTATGACCATGCCAACTGGTCCTTTCTTCTCAAAGTACTAACAAACATGGGATTTGGCACTAAGTGGATAAGGTGGATAAGATTTTGCATATCCAGTGTAAAATTTCTTGAGACAGGGTGATCTCTTATCACCTTTTCTTTTTCTTCTAGCCATGGAGGGTTTAAATCACATGATCAGAAAAGCTAAAGCAAATGGATGGATTAGGGGCTTCTGTGCCCAAACAAACAGGGGAAGTTCCACGGAAATCACACACCTATTATATGCTGACGACTCACTAGTTTTTTGTGATGCAGATGTAGCTCAGATTAGACATCTACGAGCCATTCTAACCATCTTTGAAGGCATCTCTGGACTGCATGTTAACTGCCGATTAACCAGGTGGACAACTTACAGCTATTAGCTGAGAATCTAGGCTGCCAAACAGCCTCTCTGCCTACCAAGTATTTAGGAATGCCTCTGGGTACAAAAAACAAAGAGCTTCAAATCTGGAGTGAAGTGTTAGAGAGATGCGACAGGAAGTTAGCTAGGTGAAAGAGTCAATATCTATCTTTGGGGGCAGGTTGACACTTATAAAGTCTGTGATGGATGCCCTCCCTACTTATATGATGAGTTTGTTCCCAATACCTAAGTGCATTGAGAAAAAGATCAACGGGATTAGAAGGACTTTCCTATGGCAAGGAAACAAGGAGAAAAGGGGTTATAACCTGGTGAAATGGGACATCCTGACGCTTAACAGGAAGGTGGCCTGGGTATTAAAAATCTTAGCATTCAGAATAATTGTCTATTGCATAAATGGCTCTGGAGATTCTGCACAGAGGATATGGCCCTATGGAGAAGATTCATTGCAGAGAAATATGGATTACTAACTCAATGGACAACAGAGGAGGTCACAGGTACTTTTGGTTGTAGTGTTTGGAAATCCATCTGAAGGTTATGGACTCACTTCTTTACCAATATCTCTTTTAAAGTGGGAGATGGAGCAAAAACTAATTTCTGGAATGAACACTATCTATTCTTGTGCCTTTTCATTCTCGTAATAATTCCGTGTTCTAATACTACAACCATCCTCGACAATCATATTGGAGATTAAGTTGACAACAATATGTATATTATGGACAGTCCAATAACTAGACCACAACCGTAACCCATGAGAACCGCCTGCCAACTCATCATTGGCGAATCTCCTTCTTCTTCTTCATCTAGCTCCGAGGATGGTGAGGCGGAGATGTTTGGCCCGAATTTGGTTCACCAAGCCATGAAAAAAGTGAAGGTGATTCGGGATAGACTTAAGGCTGCCCAAAGTCGCCAAAAGTTCTATGCGGATGTGAGGCAAAGAGAGTTAGAGTTCGAGATTGGGGATAGGGTGTTCTTAAAGGTGTCTCCCATGATGGGAGTGATGCGGTTTGGTAAGATGGGGAAGCTCAGTCTTAGATAAGTGAGGATAATTTTAGAAATCTATTTCCCCATCTGTATATCCTAAGTTCACAAAGAAATATTTCAGTATCACAAGTGTGGAGTCCTCAAGGATGGAATCTAGTGTTCAGGCGAGACATGAATGATTGGGAATTGGCTGATATTGCTAGTCTTTTGCAAATATTAAATTTGTATCGAGGGATTACTAGTGGAGGGGACCAACCAGTCTGGCGGTTACATAGCAAAGGAAATTTCACTGTTAAACCATGCTACTTGGGAAGAAACAATAACCTCTCTCCTATAATTAAATGGCCTTGGGAGCAAATATGGAAAGTCAGAAGTCCACCAAAAAGTTGGTACCGCTTTAGTTGGTTGGTGGTTAGAAGAGCTTGTCTTATCCATGAAGTGTTACAGGGAAAAGGTTTGGAGATCTGCTCAAGATGTTTTTTGTGTGATCAAGACGTAGAGGTTAATAGCCATCTATTCTTACACTGTAGAACAGCCGTAAACCTGTGGAACATGTTCTTCTGTATCTTAGGGGTTTCTTGGGTAATGCCAAGCTCCACCCTTGAATTCATTAACAGCTGGAAAGGAATTGGCAAGAGAGGATCTGATGAAGATTGGTGGATGAGCATCCCAGCATGTGTTTGGTGGACTTTATGGAAAGAGAGAAATGCAAAATGTTTTGAAGTAGAAGCAGCAGTATGCAGAAGATCAGAAGTAATTGCCTTAGTTTATTGTATTTTTGGTGTAAACAAGAATTGGGGGAGGATACGATAGCTCTAGTTGATTTCATAGGTAACTTGTAAAGTCTTCTATGTTTTTGCAGTTCCCTGTGAGGATGTACCACATAGTATGTGGATTGTAATAGTCACTCTCACCATTTTTTTTGGATGATGAGCTTTTTGTGAATACAAAAGTTACCCTTGACTCAAAAAATAAATAAATAGAGAAGAAAAAGAATAGAGAGAAGATAAAGTAATTCTTATTTCTCTTGAAGAATGATTTACAATGAAGAGAACCCCTCTATTTATGGTGGAAATTCCTCCTAATTTCTCTCCAAAAGATAGACATTTCCATCTCTTGATAGATACTCACTAAATCAAGATAGATACTCAATATATCTCGATAAATATTCACTATATCTTGATAGACATACACTATAATGTAAATACATTTATAACGAAGAAAAACTTTTAAAAGTTAGGGTTAAAACATGTTTGCCTGACTAAATTATTTCATTAAAAATAAAATGAACACTTTAAAGTTAAATTGTTATTAAATATAAGAGTATATTATTCTTTATGTGACTGACTAAAAAGTAAAGTGAGTCATATAAATTGAAACAAAATGCAGAGGCTTTATATAAAAAGATAAAGTCTTAATGAATGTCCACACTAGATAGACGTTTTTCTCTTTAATTTATGGCCAACATTCAACTTAAGTTTTACACCATCCATTTATTTGATGTGATTGTTTGTAGTAGTAGTGGAGTCAGATTTTTTAGCAAGGCGTTCAAATTAGGAGTGCTCATGGTTCGACTTGAATTGGTTTTTATATAAAATTAAACCAAACTAATCAAGGCGATTTTTTTCTAATATTCACACCAAATCAAACCACTATAGTATAAATTATATCGGTTTCGGTTCTATCAATTTTATCAGTTTAATTTGATTTTTGTATATCGGTTAATAAAGCTGAATAGTTTGACAAATTTTCAAGGGTTTTACCTTTTGTCTATATATCTTTTTTTATTCAATTTTATTTCACTTTCTAGATTTTTTTTTTAAAACTTAAAAGCTTAAACAGAAATGGGCTAGGGAGGACTAGATGAGCCAACATTTTATTTAATTAGTATTTGAATAAGTTTTAACATTTTATTTATATATATGTATATATATATATTAAGTATGTCTATATTTATCAGCTTGGTTCGGTTTGGTTTTATTTTATCTTAACCTAAACCTATGGGTAAAACAAGTTGCCTAACGTGTTCAGTGAAGCAATAATAGTGTAAGTAAAAGAGTCAAAGATTTTCACGTGGAAAACATCCGACTCAAAAAGATTTGAAAAACCACGACCTGTACCACTACTGAATTTCACCCCAAACTTCACTAAACAACGTTGAGCCTCGACAAACGACAAATTACAAACTTATGTAATCTAGGAATTATAAATTCTAACTCCTGCTCAACATTACTAACAAACCTACCAAGGTATGTGATCCGAAGTCTTCGAGTTCCTTAACTTGAAGACAATAATCCTAATTCAGTTTATACGTCACTGAAACTAGAATTACATCAATATTACAACCCATGAACCAAACTTAATACATAGAAACTAAGACACCTTACTTTCTGAGGAAAAGAACCAGGTTCCACCACGTGTTTCTTCAAGATGTGAACTGCTAAGTTTGTCAATTGCCTTTTTCTTTGTAGCGAATATGTAAGTTACTCCCTCTATTTAAACACAACTCTCCAAAAGTTCTTCATATCAGACTTCTATCTCAGATCAAACTCTCTTTAGAGTTTTTTTGTGAAGTAGAACTCTTTGAAGTAAACTCCTTCTTCAACTCAACACGACGATGGTGAGAAAGAGCAGGCTGGCGTGAGAACTTTCTAGTGATTTCCAATGCTGTGGGTAGATTTTGAAGGGGAGGCCACTCATACTTCACATAGAGACTCCATCCCTCAGAAGGGACATCCAAAATACGTACCACATCAGCACAAGTCAGCTTAGTAGGGACCCCAAGGACAGTTGAGGTAAACACAAAATTATCAAACTTACCATTGATATAGAACTCAGTGTCCTCTCTATTGGCCAATTTTCGTTGAGTAGTTAGTACCTTGAAGAAACAGAGAGGACCACCCCTGAGCAACAATTTTGATAAGGAGAATAGTCATTTTAGGCCTCCCAAATCCAGTGATAACTCGTCTCCACACCACCTTTTGCTTTTTTAACTTGATAATATGATCAAGAGACGACGGGGGAATAGTCTCAGAGGTAAACAGTTTGGGGAGTGGAAGAAAAAGGGATGGATGGAGCAGGTCGAGTGACCCGTTTCCTTGGAGTGCGAGAGAAAGGTGTGGATTTTGTTGAAGATTTTGGTGCAGATTGAGGAGTTTTCTTGGGAGGTGGTTTGGATAAGGATGAAGATCGGGTGAAGCGAAAAGACGAGGGTTTAGGGATAATGTTTTTGACCTTTTTTGATACAAGATCGACAAAGGAGACAAAACAAACACCAAAACAGTCCACAAGTTGGAAGAACTGAGGACCCCTTTGGTGACCACTTTCGGATTCACTACAACAACAACGAAAACACAATAACAATAAGATATTAAGGTGTTCAACACCTCTAAAATTAGCGAGCCAACAAACTAGATTAACAACACAAGCACAAGAACAAGAACACAAAGTCTCGGTTTTGGGACACCAAACCCAAGAATGAACAACAACAACAATGAAATAGATAGATAGATAGATGGGTAACTTGACATACAAATGTACAAACACTATGAACCTAAGTGTATATTAAACACAAAGAGCTAAGAATTCCTACAAGTAACAACAAGCTCTACGGTGACCTCAAGGGAACGGGATTCCTAAGCAACCAACGTTTCAAACCTAGCACCAACACAAGTGATATCCACACTTGTTTACAAGGAATCCACCTTGCAAGACTCTCTCTAGAGCTCTCAAAATATCATCAAAGTTATGAGAAAATGACCTAATATGTTCTATTTATAGCCTAGGTTACAACTTAATACAAAATGACTAGAATGCCCTTAATGAGCCATGGCTAAGGGGTGGTCTTGGAGTGTGCATTTGGGGCGGCTTTGGAGTGTTGGGGGCTTGTCCTCTACACTTCAAAGCTTGTTCCATTAGTCGGGCAGCCCACGAGCTCGAGTCTCAACGTTTTGGTCTACAATCACGATCGTTCTTGTATCATCCTCCCCTTCTTGGAGAGGAATCGACCTAGAATCCGAACCTTGCAAAACAATAGAGGAGACAAAATAATACATATTCCTCATGACACGAGGGTTAATGTTAGCACAATCAACAAAAGTATCAAACCACGAGTGCACATTCTACGCATGCCGTGGGACTCTAGGGAGAATAGAATACCCTACCAATCACCAAAAGAAATAACTTGTCTATCCACCTAAGTGTGACCAGAAACAAAACAAAAGAGATAAAATGCAAACCTTTGGAGCAAGTACTAGAGCTTGCTCTCGGGTTCTTCATCACCAAAAGGTCAGAGTGGGATCAAGACCTTACCTTCTTCGGGCCAAGCATCATCATGAGGTGTCCTTCTCATCAATCCGCAAGGTACATTAACTTCCCCTTCCTCCACCACCCTCTCGGCTTCATCATCATCTCCATCATCCTCTTGAGGGTTCTCTCACTAACATTAATTTTGGTCACTTTGTGCCCAACAAAGTAAGGATCACCCTCCACCAATACAATGTTTCTTTGGTTTGGGCACTCACTAGCTTTGTGACCCCAACCTTGATATTTAAAACAAACGATACCCTTAGGATTAGGAGTGGAAAAACTAGTACCTTCAAGCCGTGGGGTCCTTTGGAGTGCTTTATCAACTGGTTTCTTCTCTGAGGGCTTGTAGAGCTTGTTCCACCCGAAGTTCAAGCCGTGGGGTCCTTTGGAGTGCTTTATCAACTGGTTTCTTCTCTGAGGGCTTGTAGAGCTTGTTCCACCTGAAGTTCTTGTCAAGATTATGCCTTTTAACTTCAATGGCCGCTTCTATAAGGTCCTCAAGTCGGTCAAATTTGTGGACAACTAGTTGAGAAACAACTTCATAGCATAAGCCACCCTTGAACCGAGCTAGGCAATGATTTGGAGGTTCGACAATATTAAGACGTAGGATCAAGTTTTGAAACTCATCATAATACTCCTCCACACTTCTATCTCCTTGCCTCAAGTTGTAGAGCTTTGTTAGTTGCTCTTGTTTGTACCTTTCCGTTACATATCTCTCCCTCATAAGAGCTTTCAATTCATCCCAATCCGGAAGGTCAAAATTGCCATTCCTTGCCCGTTGCAACCGCTTTGTCTCCCACCAAGTAGATGCATAACCTTCAAATTGAGCAATGGCATGTGCGGCTTTCTTTTGGGAAGTTAACTCGTTGAGTTGGAAAATTCGATTACATTGTAACTCCCAATCAAGATAGAGAGATGGATCACTAGTCCCTTTGAAAGAAGGAAGAGTGATCTTAATGGAATTTAGGCCCGTGTCTCTACCCACTTTGCCTCCTTGGTCCACTAGACCTTTTTGAACATGAGGTCGGTGTCCCAAGTTGCCCCTACCATTAGGAGCCGGTCCAATTCTTCCCTCTCGGCCTCTATGTCCCCCGCCATAAGATCCTCTTCTATTGTGCACAAATTCCGCAAAGAGAGTTGCTTCATCTAACCCCTCACCACCATAAGGACCCTCACCTTCCACATCATCAATTTGGATTGGTTGGTTTTGGTTTAGTGGTGCTCTCGGCATATCAAGGGGGTCTCGGATTTGGGGAGCTTCTTGATGGACTTGACTTCGGTTGTTTGGATAAGTAGGGACTTGGTGGATGGGTTCATGGGTTGGTCTAGGTGGATTGAGCAATTGGTGAAGTGTATCCGGGGTGGTAACATGTCCACTAGTCGAGGCATGGTAGTGTTTGGGACTTAAATGGTTGGAATCTAAACGAACTTCCAATGTATTCATTCTTCTTGAAAAAGAACCCTCCATCCCGTCCATCCTTCCCTCCATCCTCTCCATTCCTCTCTATTCGACCACTAAGATCATGTTTCACGCTCATTATGGCCGTCAACAAAGCATCCATGATTACCTTTCTCGAGGCCCTTGGACTACCTTCACCCGAAGCCATCGTACCTAATAAGAAAGACTAAACAAAACACAAAAAATAGCAAGTTTAAAGGTTAGCAAAAATCACCCTCACTAACTCTCAAGCTCACACTTTTTCAAGTATCACTCAATTGGTCTCACTAGTGTTGGTACACCGTTTTTACTCCAATGAAGTTACTTGGTCCCGCTTGCGGCTTAAGGTCGGAATGGATTTTTGTTTGCAACGACTCAAAACAAGTTTGTACGTACTTGAATCAAAAAGCTACGAGTTTCGAAAAGATGAAAGCACAAAAAGAAACGTAGACACGAATAAACGGACCCAAAACTAATTTACAAGCTAGTAGGAATTTACTAGGTTGTCAATTAGTGTTTGAACCAACAAACAAAACTAAGAAACAATAAATTAGAAACTAATAATCCAAGTTTGAGCTCAAATTAATGTGTGAATAGTAAAGTGGGCGACGTGTCACCCCCTAATTGGCTGACTTTCAACAAATTTTAATTATCAATTTTGATGTTCTTGGTCCTTCACAATTTGGAATGGATGAAATTGGTTTTGGAGGGAAAGTGTAAGTCCTAGAACCTTTTTCAATTTCAATATTCAAAAGGTGTGACTTTAACTTGTACTATTCCCACAAAACAAGGCCCTTGAATTAGGGAAAGTGGTTGAAAAAGTTGTGGTCAAGTAACGAGTGATGTGATCAAGAACCAACAAGTCTTGCAACTTTATAGTCCACCTTTTTAGATCTGTTAGGCACTTTATGTTGGTCAAGATAAGAGAGAGGTGAAGAACAACAAGATCACGACAATAATTTTCAAGAAAAATAACATCAACAACGTCCCACTCCAATTTTTTTTTTCTTTTTTACAACAGCACAACATACAGCCACCTTTCAAGTTCACAACAACATGGTCAACTTTTTTTTTTTTAAGCTCAAACTTTAGATATACACTTTTAGTGTTGGTGAGAAAGAAACCAACACTTGAAACACTCTAAACAAACAAAATGACCACAAGAGCACAACCCTCGGCCAAGAACAACTTCAAGAACACAACTTTTTTTTTTAATTTTTTTTTTAGCAAACCCAAGATTGATTTCGTTGGAACAAAATCAACCACAAGCTTTGATACCAAATGATACAAGATCGACAAAGGAGACACAAAACAAACACCAAAACAATCCACAAGTTGGAAGAACGGAGGACCCCTTTGGTGATCACTCTCGGATTCACTACAACAACAACGAAAACACAATAACAACAAGATATTAAGGTGTTCAACACCTCTAAAATCAGCGAGCCAACAAACTAGATTAACAACACAAGCACAAGAACAAGAACACAAAATCTTGGTTTTGGGACACCAAACCCAAGAATGAACAACAACAACAATGAAATAGATAGATAGATAGGTAACTTGACATACAAATGTACAAACACTATGAACCTAAGTGTATATATTAACACAATGACCCAAGAATTCATACAAGTAACACCAAGCTCTACGGTGACCTCAAGGGAACGGGATTCCCAAGCAGCCAACATTTCAAAACTAGCACCAACACAAGTGATATCCACATTTGTTTACAAGGAATCCACCTTGCAAAACTCTCTCTCTAGAGCTCTCAAAATATCATCAAAGTTATGAGAAAATGACCTAACATGTTCTATTTATAGCCTAGGTTACAACTTAATACAAAATGACTAGAATGCCCTTAATGAGCCATGGCTAAGGGGTGGTCTTGGAGTGTGCATTTGGGGCGGTTTTGGAGTGTTGGAGACTTGTCCTCTACACTTCAAAGCTTGTTCCATTGGTCGGGTAGCCCACGAGCTCGAGTCTCAACGTTTTGGTCTACAATCATGATCGTGCTTGTATCATGTTCCATTGGAGTGCTCGAGTCTCACGTACGCCCATTTTCATGATCGTGCCCGTATCACTCAAGCACCTCTACCCTAGGCAAAACTGCAACTACACTCACTTGGCTACTACTAGCCACAACATAACATTCTAAGTTCATAGAAGTGTAGGGGATAACGTTTTTACCTTGTAGCTCACATGAGCTACAACCTTTCTCTTGACGTGTGTCTGGGTAGCCCACTTGCTCCCTTTGACCAAACGATCCAACCTTTCATTTATCATAGCTATGTCTCGGGGGACAGTGTCAAGGTAGGCCAAAATGACATTGGTGACTTTGTTGTTCATGGGTTGAGAGGTTGAAGCCGCGGGTTCCAATGTAATTGTACCTAAAAGAAAAAAAACACTACAAAACAAAACACAAGTTAGTTCGAAACAACCTCACCACACTCTCACACACTTGATCGTCTCACACTTGGATTCACAAGTGTTGCAAGTTGGCTTGTAATTCGTGATGAGTCGAGGGGTGAGTCTACTCCTTGGTCGGAATGGATTCTTTGTTTGAAGACTAAAGGAAATAATGTCCGAACTTGAACCAAGAAATGCTACGATTCAAAAAAACAAGAGAAGCACAAAATAACGCTAACACGAAGAAACGTATTCAAAAACTAATTTACAACTTAGTAGGTATTTATTAGTTGTCAATTAGTATAAGAATCAACAAAAACGAAACTAAGAATCAACAACAAGAAACTAAGAATCCAAGATTTCGAGCCAAAAGTTTCGGTATTGTACGGAATTTGGTGATGTGGCGGTCTAGGATTGGTTGCGGTTTTTGAAAGGTTCTTATTTTTTCCAACTTTAAAATTTTGGTTCAATTTTCAATTCTTGAAGTGTATAATTCGGCCTAGGAGAAGAAAACAACAAGATTGGAGCCCTTTTTCACCTTTCAAAAAGGTTTGACTTGTCTTACACCTTTTGGGCAAGACGCCTTTTTGAGGGGTTGGTGGACTTTTCCTCTTTTGTACACCTAGGATAGTGTTCTTTCTCCCTTTTGGAAACAAGTCTTTTGGTAGATATTTTTGTCCCATTTCCCTTTTGATAGGTCTTTTGGACTTGTTTTCAAGACTAACAAAGACTTCACTTCTTTCTACTTGGCTTTTGGATAAAAAACAACACTATTGAAGAGTCTTCTTGCAACTAGACATGAAGATTGGTCTAGAACAACAAGAACCTTCAATAGAAGTTTGAAGACCAAATCTCACGCGAACCTCCAAGAATCGAGCACACCCTTTTCAAGTTTATAACCCACAACACAATATCAACAACACAAGTTCAAGCCAACACCTTCCAGATTTCGGATCCACAACACCAACACCAACAATGTTCAAGTTTTGAAACCGCAACAACAATACCAACAACAATCGTTCAAGCTCACTTAGATCTAGACTCAAGGTGTTAGAGAGGAAGAAAGCTAACACAAGAAACACTCAAAACAAGTAAAATACACCTAGATCTAGACTCAACTTTCGGTCAAGACTACAACAACAACACAATTTCGGCCAAGAACAGAAACATCGGCAGATTGCTATTTTTCTGGAATTTTTAGTTTTCATCAATTTTTTTTTTGATTTCAAGTTTATGAGTCCAAGATTGATCTTGTGAGAACAAGATCAAGCCATGCTCTGATACCAAATGATACCAAACGGTCCAAAATGGCTCAAAACAGCTCATAAAACGTCACAAAATAGTCCACCAGAACTAGGCACAAAACGACAACAAGAACACAAACACAAATTACATGATTTGAAATAGATAAATGGATAGATAGTTAGACAAATGAAGATGTAAATCCTAAGAACCCTAAGATATATCAAATCTAAGGACCCTTAACACCTACACAAGACAATCACCTAACTCCTACGAAGACAGAAGAGGGACTTTACCTTCTCTAGCACCACCATCTCAAGCCAAAACGCAACTCAAGTGATTCCACACTTGGGCAACCCTAGTTACAGTGGGATGTGGCTTTTCCAAGCCCTACTCTAAGGTGATACACTCTCAAGAGAGAGTCTTAGGTGTTACAAGTATTTCATGTCTTCATCAATAAATAACCAAAGAGTAAAAAACCTAATACTAAACTATATAGTCTTATTACATAAAAGATGAATTGTCTAAAAGACCTTAGGAGCTCCTATGGAGTGCAAGGAAAAGGCACAAAATGACCAAAACACCCTTAAGTAGAGTGGCGGTTTTGGAGTATTTGAAGGCTCTTCAATGCTCCAAAAACCGTGAGCCATCAAGTGTGGTCCAAAACCATGAGTCCTCAAGTCTTAATGCTCCAAGCAATCTTCCATACACGGCCTTGCTTAATGACATGTCCAAAACCGGTCCTCCATGCATGTTCTTGTTTCCTCGAGTTGACCAAGTCTTGAGTCTCTATATGTTGGCCTCCAAAGGTGTCATCAAAATCTAAGTTGGCCATTTGGCTCGTATCCCCCCCCCCCCCCCCCCCTTTGTGTGTGACTAGATATAAAGTTTACAATCTTATTTTTATTTAACGGTTCCATTTAAAAAAGCAAGTATCACACCAAAAGTGCATTGTGTGAATGATTTTGAAAATGTTGTGAATAGGCCTGAGCGTCGAGCCGAGTTCGAGCCCAACTCTATCAAGTGAAGCTCAACCGAGCTTTGACTAGTACCGAGCCCTAGCCGAGCCGAGTCGACTATTTAATATTTAGTTCTGTGTAGTATTACGTCGTTAAAAAAAATTAAATTATGATATGTTTGTTCGAGTTGTATTCATTATCAGTTTAAATTGGTAATTGCATTCAACTTGATGTAATTATATATAATATAGTCTTAACCAGAATTCAATTCAAATAATGTAAGTTAATATTGAAAAAAAAAAGAGAATTTTAAGTAAAAAATAAAAAAGCAAAAACAAAAAATAAAAAAGCAAAAATAAAGCAATGTAAATCGAAAACCACCTCTCTATCTCACCTCTGAGGTAGTGGTATGAACTGCGTACACTTACGCTCGTCAGACCCCACTTTGTGGGGAATACACTGGGCATGTTGTAGTAAATTCAAGAAAAGTCATACAAAACAACATTTCTTTGATTTGAATTTTTAAATATAGTTCCATAGAGTATCTTAAAAAACAATTTATATAAAAAACTAATTGCATAAAATTAAAGAGTACAAAATTATAACTAATTATAATAACGAATATTATTAAATTGACATTTTTTTAACTTTATTAAATTAATGAATGAATTTTAGTTTTAAAGTAGTCATTACATCACTAAATCAAGCGAATCGAGCGAAGCCGAGCTAAATACATGCGAGCCGGGCCGAGCCCGCTCTATGCTCAACCCTAGTTGTGAAGTTGTGTACAGATAAAATGATGTCCAGCATTTTCAAAATTGAAAATGTCATATTAATTGGAATTGAAGGGATAATAAAAAAGAAATTCCATATTATATTGTACTTGTTTTTTTAATTTTTCGTAATTAACCCTCTCTAATTCTAATATTTGTTGAGCTGAATTTTTCTTTTCTTTCTGTTGGAGCAAATTTAGATATGGAGATTCATATTGTCAATCCCTAGTAATCGGGGTGGGATAATACAACAGTACTAGTTTATTTGCTTCTTGAGGGGGAAGTCTCAACGCTAGCATGAAATAGGAGACCATTGAATATGTTTATTTAGTAATTATAGAACCATAGAAAGTTCCAGAATTATATCAATTTGCTAGCTAGTAATTAGAATAGCCTG
Organism: Capsicum pubescens; assembly: GCA_030864215.1. Taxonomy (NCBI): domain Eukaryota; kingdom Viridiplantae; phylum Streptophyta; class Magnoliopsida; order Solanales; family Solanaceae; genus Capsicum; species Capsicum pubescens. The sequence goes on along the minus strand of CM061540.1, from coordinate 220,485,104 downwards.
AAGATTTAGCTTATTCTTATAAAAGTTAAAAGTGCGATTTGGTTATTCTGTTATCTACACCCTAACTTAGGAATGTTCAACCAAATGACTAGTTTAGTCCAAATATTATCATAGATATAAATTCGTGTTGCATGAAACAATATTAACCTTCAATCTCTTCTTTCCCCTTTAAAGGTCAATCACTTAAATTCTGTTGTTTTTGAACATCATTTTCTGTCCCGTCCAGTGTTCTGCATTCATTTCAAGAAGTCATTAATGGTGTGATGTTGCAGTTTGCATCTTGTACGAAGTGATAAGACATCAATCCGTGATGTAACGATATATGGGAACTTCAATTCGCCCAACAACGATGGTATAGACATAGAGGACTCTAATAATACAGTTATCACTAGATGCAACATCAATACAGGAGATGATGCTATCTGTCCAAAGTCATCAACTGGGCCTGTCTACAACCTCTCAGCAACAGACTGCTGGATTCGAACAAAATCCTCTGCCATTAAACTTGGAAGTGCTAGCTTTTACGCGTTCAAGAATTTCTTGTTTGATAACATTACAATCGTTGAATCTCATCGAGGCCTCGCTCTACAAATTCGAGATGGAGGTATTCCGCTTTGGATTTTTTCTACTACAATGACGATTGATATGTTATATTATGAGATTTACACCATTCTATCTTTGCACCGTGCTTCAAACTTGCATTTCATGAATACATTTTACTCATGCAGTAGAAGGAGGATTGAGACTTAAACCTCATATTGTTCTGATGTTTTGATTATTCCATTTTGGTTTTGTTAGGTTCAAGCCTCAATGTTGTGCCGACTAATTCCTCCTTGTAGTTGCCAGGAACTAGTCAGTGCAATGCAAAACAACTTGATGCACCTAAATTAAGAACTTGGATATTTTGATTGCTTAGCTTTGCTGAACTAACGTAATCAATTGGATTTTATGTGATTTATAGCAACTAATACAATCATATTTCAGTTACGTTGTCGTATTTTCTTCACTTTTTTTCCTCTTCTTTGTACCTGGATTTGCTACGGTTGAGCCGAGGGTCTTCCGGAAACAGCCTCTCTACCTCCCCGAGGTAATGGTAAGGTCTGCGTATACTTTACCCTCCCCAGACCTCACCTGTGGGATTTTACTGGGTATGTTGCTGTGCAGACAAAGAATTTTTATTTGGAAAAACTCCTCTCCGGGGTGCAAAAAAACCACGGTCACTTTCTCAAATTACAACTAAATTTTAGTTACAAGTTTTAAGTTGCAACCAACCAAGGAGCTATCCACCGTAGCACCTATGGAGCTAACCATTATAGCACATCTGTTCCTCTACAATTCACTTGATTGTAGCTAGCTGCTTCAACAACTCTAGCCAGTCGATGAAACCCTTACAACTCAAAACAACCTAATACAAATCACGAGGAATGTAAAGGTTCACAATTAAGTACAATGAATGTAACTGAACAACAGGAACTGTTTTGAATCACACTTGATAGGAATAGGTTCTGCTGTATATTGTTAATTGATTCTCTCTCATACGAAGACACAAAGTTGATTCGTCTTCCTTGTGCACTCTCCTCTCTATGTGTGGATGTCTTTAACAACATCAAACTGATGCTTTATATAAGAGCAGATTGTTGCTTCTTGCTTCTTCCTTCGCGCGTGTGACACTGTTTTGCTCTCCTATGTCCAGAGCTTCTTCCATGTATCTGAAAATGGTAATGTTTCCATATTCTTCCTTGTTCTTTGCATCACTGGATTAGCCGTAATCGTAATTCTTCAAGGAATCCTTCTATGCTTCTTGAAATCTGTTTGGCCTCGATCAAGTGTCTTCTTCCAATCTACTATGAAGGACATGGTTCCTTCACTTCTCTCCGGTGTACTCTTGATAACAGCTCTTGTAAGAGTTATGTTGAGGGAGTGGTTCTTCAGAACTTCTTTGTTATAATCACTACCAATTGTTGTTTGAGAGATGTATGATGTCTAATTCTTGCATATGTTTGTTATGTTTTGCTAATCCTTTGTTAATCATCAAAACTTCATATTGTTAGCCGAGCCCTTAGCTCTCCAGCTCATATAGCTCTTAGTTGAGATTAGTTTTCGTGTATTTAGTTGTTTGTTTGGCATACTTGAAATGATTGTTCAATGTATTTGATATATAAGAACTAGATTGTACAATGCTTTTAGACCTCTGATCTGCAGAATAAATGTCCAATTCAAAAGCTAAGTCTTAGATTGTCATCTTTGCTTTTTTGAATTTCAGTATGCATTGTCTTATTTAATTATTTACCAAGCAGGGTATGTTAGTGATATGACCTTCTCAAACATTAACATCAGCACAAGATATTACCACCCATCATGGTGGGGAAGAGCAGAGCCTATCTATGTGACCACCTGTCCAAGGGATGCTAGTTCAAAAGCAGGTTCAATTTCCAATTTGCGATTTGTCAACATTACAGCAACTTCTGAAAACGGCATCTTCTTATCGGGGTCAGGAGGTGGGGTCTTGAGCAATCTGAATTTCATAAACATGAACCTGACGTACAAGAGATGGACGAAATTCACAGATGGGTTGGTAGATTACAGGCCAGGATGCCAAGAACTTGTAAAGCACCAAACTGCGGGATTCATGATGGAGCATATTGATGGTTTGGTTGTCGAAAACGTAGTCATGAAATGGTCCAATGATGAATCAATGAGGTGGAATAATCCATTGGATTTCAGGCCATCCACTGTAAATAATATTTCTTTGCTCAATTTCTACTCAAGATCCTACCAACAGTGAGGGATGAATAGGAAGCAGCGAGTAAAATTTGCTCTTCAGAAAAATAAAGGTGCAAATACCCCCTTCCCTTTCCAAAATTCGAAGGATTTATGTGCTCATGCTGAACACGAAGTGATGTTGATTTGTACTTGTCCTGATGAACACAAAGTGATGTTGATTTGAACTTGTCCCAGTATAGCGGGCCCATTCTATGTTTTCTCATGGCTGATTTTGATATTCGACCAAAGTCAGCCAATTCAGGGGTGGTAAATTTCATAGATGGGTCACAGAACTGAGTTTTTTTTTCATCAGTCAATCATGTTTCTAACATAAAACATCACAAAACTTTGCCCTTACTAATCACATATGTTGGAAAATTAACATGTCACGGTTCTTTTTAATTGACTTTGTATTTATTCAACTAAAACTTTAAAAATAAAAAGAAAAAAGATTATTACCCATTAAATTTGAGTTTTAAAGAATTACCCCATCGGAAGTTAGATTTTTTGGCATATGTGATTTTTGTGTTAATAAGGGCAAAGTTTTGTGTTTTTTATGTTAGAAAACATAGTTAAGTGCTTTTGGTGAAAAAATTTCAAAGTTATGTGACTCTCTATGAAATTAATGGCCAATTCAGTTACCTATACAGAATGGTTGTTGCTTAGCTCCTCTTTGTACTTCTGCCCTTAGCATTTGCTTTCTCTAATGATCTACTTTGAATATTGGTGAACTTGGGATTGTTACAGCAGTGTGCTATAAAAGATATTTCACCAAATATACTCTGGTATAGGTTATCGTGTTCAAATTTTAGCAAGTACTGTTTGGATAATGTTTAAGTTGAAATTGAACGGCCCAATCCTGTTAACTTGGTGTTTTAGTATTACATTGATCTGACCTCTATTATGGTTTTTAAATGTTTGTCGTTCTAATTTAAAGATTGCAAAAGTCTACTTTTGTTTGAGAAGTATGAGTGAGTACATAAAAGTTGAAATACAAATAAAAGGCAAAGATTGGAGTACACTACAATTTCCCAAAGCTATATATGGTAACCCCACCAGTAGGCCGAACCAAATCATAACAAGTCTATTTTTCTATACAAGTAAGCACGTATTTTCTTCCATATAAAAAAACCATTTTTTAACCACCAGAGACTACACTGTTGTGGCTCAAGTCTTGTAGCTCTAAGCTCCAATGGTGCCCTCTCGGAAGCCTTATTCGAAATGGCCAAACAAGGCCTCGAAGTGAAATTCAAGGAATACGATACTGTTAAACGAATGTATAAACCAAATGGCTATAAGAGAAGGCCAAAGGGTACATGCTCACATGATCAAAACCCATTATCAAGCTCCAGTGTACCTCAGGACAAGGCTTATTGTTTTCTACATAAAATGTGGCCTTTTAGATGATGCTAGGTGGGTATTCGATGAAATGCCTCAAAGGAATGTTGTTTCTTTGACTGCCCTCATTTCTGGGTATTCTCAAGAAGGCCATGTGTCTCAAGTTATCCATCTTTTTCTTCAGATGTTGACATCAGGTACTATTTCTGACAGTTTACCTGTATATATTCATATCAATGCAGCGTTGCCACAGAGATCTGCTTTTAGTACACACACACAAAAAAAAAAAAAAAACACCAACACATTCTGTGAATCGTTCATTTGCATCTGTACTATACAAAAGTGTTTACCCTCTGTTTTAATTGTTTGTCTGGTTTTGACTTGGGCGGAGTTTAAGAAAGTAACAGAAGACTTCTGAATTTTTTGATCTTAAACTAAAGATATAGATATGTTGAATGTATCAAAATGTACTTTAATCTTGTGGTCTTGAACATGTTATGTGAAAGTTCAAATTAAAGAGTTCTCAAAAAAGAAAAGCAAGACAAAGAATGAAACCGAGGGAGTACATTTTATTTGCTTTCTTTATGTTGAAAAAATAGTGTAATGCATCGGACTCACCCATGAAGGATAGACTTTGAAATACCCTTTGTCCTCCTTTGACTAGACCTTAACCAAAAATTGTTGCAGGTACTGCGCCAAATGAGTTCACTTTTGCAACAGTGCTTGCATCATGTACCAGTGCCATTGAGTTTCACTTTGGGAGACAAATCCACTGTCTTTTAGTAAAGAGCCCTTTCAAATCACATGTATATGTGGGAAGCTCACTCCTTGATATGTATGCCAAAGCTGGCAAAATTCATCAAGCTCGATATGTTTTTGACAACTTGCCAAAGAGAGATGTCGTCTCTTGCACTGCTATTATCTCAGGCTACGCTCAACAGGGACTGTTTAAAGAGGCACTAGAGCTTTTTCACATATTGCAGGCAGAGGGAATGTCTTTCAACTATGTTGCATATACTGGTGTATTAACAGCCTTGTCAGGACTTGCTGCAGTTGAACAAGGTAGACAACTGCATGCCGGCATTGTTCGATTGGAACTTCCCTTCTATGTGGTGCTTCACAATTCTCTAATTGATATGTACTCTAAGTGTGGAAAATTCACTTATTCAAGGACGATATTCAATCAAATGTCTGAAAGAACTGTGAGCTCCTGGAATGCCATGCTTGTTGGTTACGCTAAACATGGGATGGGAAAGGAGGTGGTTGAACTCTTCAAAATGATGAGAGAAGAAAACAAAATTAAGCCTGATGGCATCACTCTTTTGGCTGTGTTATCTGGTTGCAGCCATGTAGGAATGGAGGATAAAGATGTGTAGATTTTTAATATTATAAGTACTGGAAAAGACGGGGTTGAGGTTAGCATTGAGCACTGTGGTTGTGTGGTTGATTTGCTAAGTCGAGCTGGCCAAGTAGAAAGGGCCTTTCAATTCATCAGAGAGATGCCTTTTAACCAACTGCTGCAATTCTGTGTTCACTTTTAGGTGCTTGTTGGGCTCACCTGTATGTTGATATTGGTGAACTTGTAGCCAAACTACTTTTGGAGATAGAGCCAGAAAATCCTGGAACTTATGTAATTCTTTCAAACATGTATGCGTCAGCAGGAAGGTGGGAAGATGCTAGAAGAGTAAGAGAGTTGATAAATGAAAGGGCCATTGTAAAGGAATCCGGAAAAAGCTGGATTGGTCCTGCTTATATCCATGATGCAGAAAAGGATACTGCAAAAACATAATGGAATGAGGAGTTAGGGTCAAGGAAGGTACTTATATTCCTGATCAGACTTTACGTATCTTGTTTACTATGTATGGATGAGAAGTTAAAAAAGAATGCTGCTCCATTGTTCTCGAAGTAGAGCTCAAACACAGCTCAGTTTGATGATTTACTGGGGTATATTCACATGGGAGACTATTGGTAAAAGAATTTCTCAGCTTGCTCCCAAATGGAATAAAGCATATTTTGGTAACAACTTGACAAGAAAATTTGATATTGGTTCTTGTATATAGTGGGGTGCGTTTTATAAAGGACTCTTGGAGCAGCTCACAGGTTTTCTTCTTATTGTGAAGTGATCAACTCTTCAAAGTGCTCATTTTCACAAACATAATTAAAGTTCTCCTGCTTCTCCGTAAGTGGTAATTAAGGGTCAAAATTACTAAACTTGTAGGGAGAGACATTTCTTCAACAAACAAAAACTTTGGTGGCTCAAATAAATGGAGACCGGCCCTTCCATGCTCCATTTGGAACACTGTGCTGACACATGGGCGAATCAGGAAGCGACATGTGGCAAAAAGAATAGGTCAAATGTGGCACAGCAGGGAGGGCACAAGTATCGTCTTTGGAGCATGACAGATGAGGGGAATCATATTCATAGAAGATCTGAAGCCAAGACAGTCGGAGTCGATGTCATGTCAACAAAGTCGACCTAGCTCTGAAAGTATAGAACTGGGCACCAAGCTATGACCATCGCTAATTTTACCTGCAATATCCTCTTACCTTGTGTTCTTAAGTCTACTTGAGCTTTATATTTTTATTGTTCTGAAGAATATCAACAAAATCAAGCTTGTTCTGTGATGTTGTCGGCTACCAGCATTGGAACTCAGGCACATCTCATTTATTTATCTTATTATTTAAATTTTGTATTTTCCTTTCTTTCTGATACGAGCACGATTAGCTTGGAGTACATTAGGAGAGACTTTCATATATATGGATGATAGCTTGGAGTTCGGAGGAAGGCATGAAGAAACAAATACACAAGGTCATGGGCAATCAAGATGCAATTTGGACAATCAAGAAGGTTCCTTGTGGGTTATTTGTAAAATAGTCACTTTGGATTATTTTTATAATAGACTATTTTTATAAAGACAATGATTATAAATAGTTGTCTTAGACATTTTTTACTACTTAGATTTTAGACGATTGAATTGTCTTGAACAAACTTTAGTTACTCTAGGTTAGGGTAGTAATTGGGTTCAATTCCAATTGTTTTCTTAGATCGAGTGATTAGGGCGAATTCTCGAATTGCTTGTATTATCTTCTTCGCTTGATTGATCATCAATTTATCATAGAATGGACTCAATTTGATTTCTTGTGCATTTGATTGAGTTTTCTATCCCTCTTGATTTAATTGTGGGTCAATTTAGCCTTTCTTTCTTCACTTCTCATCTCTTATCTCGTAATTATCCATTAATTTTGTTGTTTAATTCTGTCTCCGATATCCATTGTAGTTGTCCGAGGATCTCCCTGTGTTGGTTTGAATAGACCAATGAAATTTAAAAAGATGCTTGATTATTTTTCTTTTGGAAGGTTCCACCACCGTTAATTGAAACATTGTTTCACTTGGGATTATATGAATTATTTGATGGCCAAATGTTGTACTTTTAACTACTTCAAAAACAAGCCTAATTCTGCTATTAAATTATAACGAAATAATCTTAAGCTATGCTTTTTAACACATTATAAGTATTATATTTATTTTTATTTTAAATATGGCGTCCTCCCAAGAGGGTTGCCACATAATCAATTTTCAAAAGAAAATAAGTTTGGTTTTTTTAATGAGTATCAATAAATTTTGGTGACTACAAATTCACATTCTCTTTATGGTATTCATCTATATTAAGAAGGAGAACACAAATAATGTTAGCATCATATGTTTGACACGACCCGACCTCGGGTCTTGTCGTAATGGACATCCCAAGTTCAACCAGGATCGGAGACTGCCGCCTGTTACCCAACCCATCCATCTTTATTCAGTCTTTGATGGCTGAATTTCGAACATATAATAAGATAGCGTAAATGTTCTCATAAAGACTCTAGGATAGGGTCACAATCGTGACCGACCTAACCGAGTCCAACCGTATCACACTAACTGCCAACCACACCAAACCAAATCATAGGCCATAAACTAGGCCATAACCAAAAGAATACCAAAACATAACATAATTAATCCCAAAAATGTAATATGAAGGAACAGTGAGAAATCCTGTGATGTGGTGTCATCCCACCAGCCTATTCCAATGCCAAGGCCGACACCAATACCGATCCCGCCCATACCAACCCCCAAAAGTACCACAAAGCCTCTATCTAAGAGAGTAAACAAATCCGATTGGGACATGCCCCCAACCATGGCCAAAACCAATATCCAAAATAAAAGAAAAGTGTCTAAAGAAATCGATAACATGAAATGATGCCTTCTGAAAGGATGGAAGCTCACCATTTCAATCCAAATATCGATAACGAATTCGTGTGCTAAACAAGAGGAGTAGAATGGCTGGTTCCTGCATAGCATGGATATACAATCGCCAGTAGATGGGGTTAGCGAGTGACCGCTAGCATAAATCTCAGAATAATGATAAAATAATGCCAGTTATAAAACCAAGAAAAACTATCCATAATGCATACAACCATACATATATAAGTGCTCGAAAAGGGAACCGAGTTTAATATGCATTGAAAACCTTTATCTGGGTTGTGTAGCTTGGCCGTCCTAAACCATCCACGGGCGATATGGGTTCAGCTCCCCATGCTGAGGGTCCCAGTACGTGTAGCCGCACGACCAGGGCAGAATCCCATGGGATGACTAGTACATCCCCCAATAGTGTGACATTATGCACATGGTCCACTAAGACCAATCCTCGTATCGACAAATACGAGTTTTTAGTTTTGATTCCCCCAGGATCGCCACCTTCTACAACTTTGCTACACACCCCGCTGTTAATGCCCAATTAAAATCGTTTTCAAATAACCAAACAAATCCATTTGTTGTTTTATTAACCAAGGCAAATATTAGTGGTATCGTCATACCACCCCTTACTTGCAAGTAATATCCATAGCTAAATTATTTAGGTTAAGTGGTCTTTCAAATGCCCTTTCATATATGGGTTATTTCCCAAATAGCCACTTTTGGGCTATTTTTGTAATAGGCTAGTTTATGCAAAGGCAAACACTATAAATAAATGCCTTAGTCATATCATTAGAAGCTTTTGATGATTTATGAATGAATGCTCTTATGAGTAAATGGAAAACTTGAACTAGCTTGTGTTGATACTTTATTTGGAAACGTTGGTTTCTTGGGAATCTGATTCCCTTGAGGTTCACATAAGAGTTAGGCGCATTTGGTAATCATTAAGGGAGGATTTAAGGTTTGATATACCATCTATTTTCCCTTTCATTATCATTTTGTGTCAATCTTTCTATCTAGTTACCTTATTTGTTATCTCGTGTTTTTCCTTGTTTTCTCTTCACTTTTATCTATTTTTGCTTTTCGTATCTTGTCTCATATCATTTGGTATCAGATTTGAGCTTGATTTCGTTCCTACGAAGTCAATCTTGGGTCTATTTGTGTTGAAAATAAAAAATCACAATATTTTTTTTTATTCTCGTTTTATCCCTAGGCTGAAACTTTGAGTTTTAGATTTTTGTGTCTTTTTGTGTTTCTAGTGTTAGATCCTTGTTCCCTAACACTATTAGAGTCTAGATCTCAAATTTGAGCTTATTCTGAGTTGATTTGAGTCATCCACCATTATTGAGCTTGAGTTGAAGAAACTTGAAGGTGGGTTCTCAAATTTGGAAGGTTGTTGTTGAGATTTTAGGCTTGAAATCGTGTTATTTGTGTTTGGAAGGTTGACATGAGCTTGGGATTTGAATTTCACCGAATTCCGAGGTTATTTACTTGAGGGTCAATTTTGAATGTTCTTGGTGTTCTTCATGATCTTCATACATTATTGAAGAAGAAAATTCAAAATTAGTCTATTTGATCCAAAAAAGGAGGTGAGAGAAGGTGTAGTACTTGTTTATTCAAAAGAATATTCCAAGTCTTCTAAAGAAAGAAAGAATAAAAAAGTATCAAAAAGAAATATTCTCAAGGAAGAGACAAAAGAGAGTACAAAAGAGGGGACCATAAGAAAATTCAAACTTTCTTGAGCTTGAAAGATCAATTAAAGGGTTCTAATTCTTTGTATTTTTCATCCATAGCAAACTACAACGCCTCCAAGATGACAAAAGAATTGCAATACAAGTTGGAAGAAAATGACAAGTGATCAATAAGTCATCAACCAACCATAGTTGTTACTTTGAGGCAGCCACGTCAATTAAACTCGTCAATTGTCATAAGCTCAAATTTAGGTTCTTAGTTTCATTCCTTTGATTCTTAGGTTTCTTTTCTTGATTCTCATGCTAATTTAGAACTAGTAATCACCTACTTGGTCATGAATTAGTCTTTGAATCCATTTTCTTTCGTCCTCCTTTTCTTCGTGTGCTTTTCTCATTTTGAATTTATTCTAACTTCTTGATTCAAGTTCGTACGTAATTTATTATTTATTTGAGTCCTTCAAATAAGATTTGGTCTGACCTCATGCTACAATATGTACCACGCAATCTCATTGGAGTACAAATGAGCTATTAACACTTGCCACGCAATCTCATTGGAGTACAAATGAGCTATTAACACTTGCTACGCCAATTGAGTGACAATTAAAGGTATGAACTTTGAGAGCTTGTGAGGCTGATTTCCTAATCTTAACTTATTTTTTTTAGCATTTCCTTTGTTAGGTACAATGGCATCGGGAGATGATACCCAAAGTGCTTTGGGACAGATAAGCATGCAAGCTTTGATGGCGGCCATAATGGGTGTTAGTAGCTGGATGGAAGCTTTTGAAGGAAGAATGGGACCTCTTGAAGGGAAAATGGAAGGGATGGAAAGTTCTCTCTCAAGAAGGATTGACACCTTAGAAGTTCGTCTAAACTCCACCACCTACACTCCCCAAAACTATCATACTTCCTCTAGTAGTCATGATCACAACACCTCTACTACTATAACTCCGAAAACACTTCACCACATACTCCATCCCTCGATACAAGTACAATAACCTAACTTCCAAGCCCCTACTTATCCAAAAAACCGAAACCCTGTTCGTCCAATACAACCACAATTTAACCAAATCCACCAAGAAGCTATACAAAACCAAGAACCCCACACCCAAATACTCCAAGAACAACTGAGAGCCCCACTTTACCAAAACCAACCACCTCAAATCTCAGCTAATTATAATAAACCAATCTAAATTAATAATGTGGAAGGTGAGGAACCTTATGAATGAAATGAATAGTTAGATGAAGTGGCTCTCTTTGAAGAGTTTGTATGAAATAAAAGAGGAGATTAAGAAGGAGGACATAGGGGCCGAGGAGAAAGATTTGGTACGGTTCCACATAGAAGAGAGATCACTCTTCCTACCTTTAAAGGAACTAGTGATCCATCTATCTACCTTGATTGGGAACTACAATGCAATAGGATCTTCCAACTCAGTGAGTTATCCGGAAACAAGAAAGCCACTCACACAATTGCTCAACTTGAAGGGTATGCTTCTACTTGGTGGAAGACAAAAAGAGTGCAAAACAAAAGAAATGGTAATCCTGAACTTTTGTATTGGCATGAATTAAAGGCACTCATGAGAGAGAGGTATGTTATTAAAAGGTTCAAGCAAGAGCAATTAACTAGGTTCTACAATTTGAGACAAAGAGATAGAGGTGTGGAAGACTATTATGAGGAGTTTCAAAACTTGATCCTTCATCTTGAGATTATAGAACCCCTAAATTATTGTATGGCTTGGTTCAAAGGTGGTTTAGATTATGAAGTTTCTTCTCAACTAGTTGTCCACAAGTTTGACAGAATAAAAGATCTTGTTGAAGCTACCATTGAGGTTGAAAGGAACAACAATGCCAAAAAGTCCTTTAATAAAGGTTACAGTTCTTCCACTTCTTTCGGATGGAACAAGAACAAGGATTTCAACAAGTCCTTAGAGAAGAAGCTTGTTGATAAGGCAATCCAAAGGTATCCACTAAGGAATAAAGGTAATCCTATTTCTAATCCCAATTCTAAAGGTATTACTTGCTTTAAATGTCAAGGTTGGGGTCATAAGGCTAGTGAATATCCCAACTAAAGGAACATAGAATTGGTGAAGGGTTATCCTTACTTTGTTGGGGATAAGGTGACCAAAAATGATGGTGGTAAGAAAATACCTCAAGAGTATAATGAATTTGGAAGGGAAGGGGAATTAACAGAAGTTGAAGGGGACTTTTTTATACCTTGTGGACTGACGATGAAAGCTCCCAATAAAGATATTTGGCCCGAATAAGGATAGGTCTTGAATTTTAACCTTATGATGAGGAGGGATATGAATGGTGAAAATGAGGAGCTTTGGGATCAATAAGGAAAGATTAATGACAAACCCAAGCCTTTGTTATTCAGTACCTTCGGCACTAGTATTGTGCCAACTTTCGAGTTGAAGTATAAGAGAATAAGTTCCTACGGTGCAAGTTTAGAAGGCAAGAGAGAAAGTTCAAGACTTTAATCCAAAGGTATGCACCTACCCCTTCTTATTCCTAGCATTCCTTGGATTCATGATGACATTTATCCTAAGGTAGATAGATCCTACCTAGGTGGTGTTGATGTCTTTCAAACCATATTTGGGAATGACTTGAATGTGTATGAATTATGTGTAAATATGGTTTCTTGTGATTGTAAGGGTAATTTACTCCCTAAATACTCCTTTCTTCTACCCTTAGTTATTCCAACATATGCTAATTTTCTTGGTAACGTTGTTAATGGGACTAACTTAGGAGAATTTCTTGATGCTTTTCGTGCCTAACTCCTTTGCACTTTAAATGTTGACTTTTTTCAAATATCTTGAATGATGTTTGGTTATATGTGACGTGTGTGCAACCTTGGCATGATGCTATGATTGATTGTACTAACCCTAACCCTTATGCCATGAGGAATTTGTGTTTGTTTGTCCTTCCTTTAGTTTTGCAAGGTTTGGATTCGAGGATGAATCTTTTTAAGAAGGGGAAGATAATACGATTCAGATCAGCCTTAAATATTTTGACACCATCTTCCGAGGCCAATACAAAGAGGTCCAAGTCACGATCAAGACAAGAGCTCAATGATGCATTCAGTAGAGCCCTTTTAGGCTCCTAAACCCACTATTCTACGTGTGGATAATTTTTTAGAGATTGGAGCATGCTTTGAAGAGCCCACTTTTGGGCTATTTTTGTAATGGGCTAGTTTATGCAAAGGCAAACACTATAAATAGATGCCTTAGTCATTTTATTAGGAACTTTTGATGATTTATGAATGAATTCTCTTATGAGTGAATGGCAAGCTTGGACTAGCTTATGTTGATACTTTGTTTGGAAATGTGGGTTGCTTGGGAATCCGATTCCCTTAAGGTTCACGTAAGAGTTAGGTGTACTTGGTAATCATTAAGGGAGGGTTTAGGGTTTTATATACCCTTTATTTGACCTTTTGTTATCATTTTATGTCTATCTTTCTATCTCATTACCTTAGTTGTTATCTCATGTTTCCCCTTATTTTCCCCTCATTTTTGTGTGTTTTTGCTTTTCGTATCTTATCTCGTATCATATACTATTGACACCTAGTTTTGGGTATGTTTTTTATTTGAATATGTTCTTTCCGCATTATTATAATTGCTTTTATTGTTTGGCTTTGTTCTGGAAGCCTTACCCTAGGTTATTTTTGTCCTTTTTCTCTTTTTGTATTAGTTTCGGTGATAAACTTTGTTGTTAAGGCACACTGCGACAAGTGCCATCATGAACCTCATTTTTAGGTCATGAAAAATTCCCAGTCCTCCCTTCCTTGCTAGCATACAACAACCATGGACAACTATTTTTACATCTCGCTCTTACTCTATAACTATCATTCACATACTTGTCTAACTCAACCCCTTCTTTATAGAATATTTTGTAACTATTTCCCTAAACTCATTTGCACTTTCAAATACTAAACCTAGCTTCCATACAACTACTTCACAACTTGGATCATATATCTTTGCACTACTCTTTTTTCTTCTCCTTAACTTCCCTCCCTCAAATTCATTATTAGAAATAGGCAACAAATCATAATCACTTTGAAAACTATCACAAACAGAACTATCATAATATGGCTAATCTTCTGTCAATTTATCGTTGTAATTTTTCTTACCTTATAAATATCATCAAACCTATCATCCAGTCCAACTTCACCCAAAAAACCTTTTACTTTCTCTTTCTTCTTGTTCCTCTAATCTTCTCTGTTAATCTTTCTCACATTTTCCTTCACTATCCTTACCTCCTTATGCACATCACTTCTATAGTCCATATATTGGTCAGAATCATCATCATTACCATAACTGCCACTAACCTCTTCTTCTTGAACAACAAGTTCTTCTTCTCCTTGAACAATAGTTCAACTGCTTCTTGGACAGTTGTTTCAAGTTCTTCTTCAGTGTCATTCTAATCTATTAAACTATAACCATAATTAACCCCAACTTCTTCAGCATTTTTAGATCTATCACAACTGTTTGAAACAAGAGCAGTAGAAGAAGACAACCCTAGATCTTAATTTTTTAACTATTTGGAACAACATCAGTAGAAGAAGCCAACCCTATATCTTGATTTTTCAACTATTTGGAACAACAGCAGCAGAAGAAGAATCCAACCTTAGATCTAGATTTTTTCCTTGGTATTTTCACATAGGATAAATCACACCTTATATTCTTTCCTGCCAGCTACAAGTGCATTAAAAGTCTCACCAACACTTGTAACTTGACTCATTTGTCCTCCGAATTGACCCACATACTCTACAATTGAGTCCTCACAGATATATATATATATATGTATGTATGTATGTATGTATGTATATATATTGGGTCCCCACCTTTGAGAAATAATGCAATGTCATAAATATCCCTATATTTTTTCAATTAAACAAGATCACCCCCAAAGATGACACAACATAAGTCTTTCCCAACTTTGTAACACCAAATGACTTTGCATTGTCTACAATTTTATGAATTGACAAGTGATATTCATCCATGTTGTACACATGTTCAGTCCTACCACCAATGTAGATTGAACCAACCTCCCACACCAAGACACCCCCAATTTTAAATCTTAAGTTTAGAAACTTATTAGCTATATGTCAACCTATAACCACAATAAGAATCAGCCAACTAGACCCAAGTGCACAAACATTCCAAAAAGACACCAGTACATGATTAATTTATCCCCAACATTTAAAAATATAAGACAATTATACAAAAACTCCATCATTTGATAATACAAAACAATATAGATGACTAATTTAGAGAAAACCCCCCAAAATACATAAGTGAATTTACAAAAAATCCAAAAATTCAATAATACAATCCAACAATAATAAAAACAATACAGAAATTACAATCAAAAAATAATTTTATAAAAAACTCCTAATATTTGAACTAATTAAAAGAAACCCTAGTATCCATGCGTGTAATATTTTTCATAGTTTCACAATAATAGAGTCTGTAACACACCGGCTAATAATCAATAATATGATTTCTATACTTAATCGGATTAGTGATAAAAAAAATAACGTCATTTTTAACACAATGAAAACTAACAAAAAGTATATTTTTTAGGTAATAACTTACTTGACAAACAAAAATTTAAATATTTCTCTATTTTTGAGTAGTGAAAAACTCAAAATCTTTAACTAAATCTTCAATAGAAACTTGACACGAAATCTTCACCACCACCTTGAACGAAATCACTACACCTTCACCATCACCTTTAACAAAATCTTTAACAAGAGATCAACATAAAATCGTTCAAAGTGTAGTTAGATTGCGGAGAAGAGAAACAGTTTAAAGCGATAGACTCACTTCTAAGACACACTTAGGGAGAAATGGAGAAGTGAAAGAGTTAGGATAGAAATGAGAAACTTTTAACTTTATTTTGGTTATACGGTAGGGATGTGGATATTATTTATCCACGTGAAAATACACATAAGCTAATTTTCCACTGTGTATGTGTGTGTATACACAATTGTGGTCTCTGAACCAAAAAAGGGTACCCGATGTACTAAATTAACAAGTTTGGGGAGAGGAGTATTTAAGACAACTGATAGTTCAGGTGTACCATGAATAAAATATAACAACTTCAGGGGGTAATTGATACTTCTCTCATTAATTATTGCAAGTAATAACAATACTTTAAAATTGCATTACATAACAAATATAGTAAAACTAGAAAAAAATATGGTACTTATATATTTTTTCCTTTATTTTCTCCTAATTTGGTATATAAATCCATGATTCTCTATAATAAATACACATTTTCTGTCTTTTCACAGGATTTTCTTCATAGATCTTCTATATCTATATCTATATCTATATCTATATCTATATCTATATCTATATCTATATCTATATCTATATCTATATCTATATCTATATCTATATCTATATCTATATCTATATCTATATCTATATCTATATCTATATCTATATCTATATCTATATCTATATCTATATCTATATCTATATCTATATCTATATCTATATCTATATCTATATCTATATCTATATCTATATCTATATCTATATCTATATCTATATCTATATCTATATCTATATCTATATCTATATCTATGTCTATATCTATATCTATATCTATGTCTATATCTATCTATATCTATGTCTATATCTATCTCTATCTCTATGTCTATCTCTATCTCTATATCTATGTCTATGTCTATATCTATATCTATGTCTATGTCTATATCTATGTCTATGTCTATATCTATATCTATGTCTATATCTATATCTATATCTATATCTATATCTATATCTATATCTATATCTATATCTATATCTATATCTATATCTATATCTATATCTATATCTATATCTATATCTATATCTATATCTATATCTATATCTATATCTATATCTATATCTATATCTATATCTATATCTATATCTATATCTATATCTATATCTATATCTATATCTATATCTATATCTATATCTATATCTATATCTATATCTATATCTATATCTATATCTATATCTATATCTATATCTATATCTATATCTATATCTATATCTATATCTATATCTATATCTATGTCTATGTCTATATCTATGTCTATGTCTATATCTATGTCTATATCTATATCTATATCTATATCTATGTCTATATCTATGTCTATGTCTATATCTATATCTATATCTATGTCTATATCTATATCTATGTCTATGTCTATATCTATAGCTATGTCTATATCTATATCTATGTCTATGTCTATATCTATATCTATGTCTATATCTATATCTATATCTATATCTATATCTATATCTATATCTATATCTATATCTATATCTATATCTATATCTATATCTATATCTATATCTATATCTATATCTATATCTATATCTATATCTATATCTATATCTATATCTATATCTATATCTATATCTATATCTATATCTATATCTATATCTATATCTATATCTATATCTATATCTATATCTATATCTATATCTATATCTATATCTATATCTATATCTATATCTATATCTATATCTATATCTATATCTATATCTATATCTATATCTATATCTATATCTATATCTATATCTATATCTATATCTATATCTATATCTATATCTATATCTATATCTATATCTATATCTATATCTATATCTATATCTATATCTATATCTATATCTATATCTATATCTATATCTATATCTATATCTATATCTATATCTATATCTATATCTATATCTATATCTATATCTATATCTATATCTATATCTATATCTATATCTATATCTATATCTATATCTATATCTATATCTATATCTATATCTATATCTATATCTATATCTATATCTATCTCTCTCTCTCTCTCTATATATATATATATATAACAAAAGCAAAATCCTATGTATATAATCAAAGATTTCATCTTCTCATTTCAACGTTAATAAAATTACAAAATGAATAACCTTTTTAGATTGAAACTGACATTAGTTCATGTTAATAAAACATCAATTAAGCTTTGTCAGTATAGAATGTGAGTTTCATTCACTCATAATTCAAGATGGAATAAAATAAGATGTCATTTTATTTTTTTAAAATAAAAAAAATTTAATTTTGTTTGAATGAAAATAATTTCTGAAAAATATTTTTTGTATTTGTACGTAAATTTGTTATAGATTTGAATTCTATATATTTTTGATCTTATATTTCTGATTTTTTGTATGTTGAAGAAAATGTTGACATGTGTATATTATATATGCATTTTATATGTTTGTTGATTTTTATATTTTCTTTTAATCTTAAATAGATTATTTTTAAAAAATTCAACTATATTTCTTCTGTACGAATTCAACATGTTTATTGCTTTTCTTTTTATGGTGAAATCATGATCATCTTGCTGGAAGAAAAGTAATTTTAATAGTATATTTTTATGTATGAATTTGATAAGTTTATCGCTTTTTGGTTGTTATTAATTTTTAAAAAATTATGTAAAAACTTTTTAATTGTATATTTTCTATATTAATTTTATATGTTTCTTAATTTATGTTTTTTATTAATCTTAAATATTTATTATTTGATATGTCCTGGAAAAAAATAGTTGATGATTATTTCTTGATTGAATTTGAAGAGAATATAATCTTTAAGACATTATTTTTCTTTTTTTTTTACTCTTTAAGATATCACCTAGAGATGGAATTAAAAAAAGAGAAATAATCTCAATATTTCTTTTTCCCTAAGAAGTGGGAAACATGTTTAATTTATCGATAGTAATTTTTTGTCCATATTTTACTCCTTTAAGAAATATCCTATACAATTCTTAGGAGATAATTGAAGACAAAACTTACACGGATTAAACATTAAAAAAATAATAATATTTTATAAAAATTATCAAAAAAATATTTAATAATATTTTTGGAGAGGAAGAAGACCTATAATGTTTTTTTTTCTTCAAAAAAAACTTTTGGCTCAAAAGTTTTTTACTTTTTCTTTGGTTGGATTATTTGTGAGCAAAAATAAGTTGTATTTTTCTTATTAATGCATTTTTCAGGTCATCCGCTTGTAGACTTCACATACTCCAGTTTTTTTTTATGATTTTTTGAAAAAGTTCTTAATAGATACACTTAATGAAAGGTTCAGGGGTTCAATAGGTACATGACCTAATTGAGGTGTCAATACAAAAAAAGTCAAAATGTCCAGGGGCCTGTCTATGTATTTTGCCTTGACCTAAAACACAACAACTTAACATATATGCTTCATCGTGGTCCCAATTTTCTTACTATTCTAAGATTTTAATACCTTAAATTTTGTGCCTAAGAATATTCTATACTTAGCATAGAAAATCAATTTTGGAACTTAAATTTCTAGGTCTCCACGGATGGGTTCACAAAATGTGAACCAATTCCATGACTCATAGAATGTTCCGTGAAGTCCATCTCAGTTCCTTAGTGAATCAGGGATTGGTTCACGAGTCGTGAAACGAAACCATGACTCATGGAACCACACATGGAAAAACTCCATCAATTTACTAACTTCTAATGTTTCCACTATTGATATCATGATCCGAGGAATAGAACCATAAACCGTGAATTAAGTTGTGGAACCATTGTTGAGAGTTTTCAAAATATCCTTAAAAACCACTAATAACTGCACGAGTTGTTAAACCTGTCTGTGATTCATGAATTGAAATCAGAATCTGTGAAATAATTTCAGGATTCATTAAATGATTTTACTAAGCGTTCAAAAAAAATTTCAGCAATATTTAAAAGGTGTATTTTTGATTTTTGTTGACTCTAATACCCTATCCCACTACATTTTGACTTCCAAAAGTGTAAATATCATATCGTAAGTAGATTCATATCACGACCCAAAAACCTCAGGTCATGATAGCACCAACTATAACTCACCAGAAGGTAAGCCAAATTCATAGCATGTAACGAGAAGTATTGGGCTAATAAGCAAAAGAGAGAATAACATAATAACAATATTAAATAAAGTGACTAATAAAGTAAATAGGCTGAACATGCATACAAATATGTAATGACCCTTCAGTTTTGTAAAGTCCCGAGTCTGTACCCCGGGCGCTACACGGTGCTTATAATTCCGAAGGACAACAAGATAACTCATGACTGGTACCTGCTGCATTAACTGAATAATAGTACTTTATTTTGCAAAAATTAGGTGGAAACTTGCCATAAGGTTCAAAACTGTAAATAAATACTGAGTACTGAAAATTGAATACTGATACATCTGCCTGAAATACTCTAGTCTGAAAAGCCTCTGCTGTCTGAAAAAGGAGTTGATGGAACAAGTCCCTAACTAACTCTAAATACTAAAATAATCTGAATACTGAAATACCGAAATAATAAATTTGTCCTCGAACAATAAGGACTCACCACTAGTCTGCTACTGATGGATTGGGCTGCTAAGTATGATCGGGAGACCATGCGTTTGAACCTATGATATAAGGCATCACAGCGCAAAAGAAAGGTATGCGTCAATACTTTGAATGTACTATATGCTAAGTGAGGTAGGCTGAGATGCATTGGTTAATATGCATGAACAATACTGACTGAATAACATAAGTATAACTAAATGAGAGTACATGCATGAATACATAAACTGTAACTGAGGTCATGATAACACTAAATACTGAGTTCTGAATTACTGATTTACTGATTTACTGATATCTAAGTTTTTTGATACTGTATTACTGTTATTAGAGCGACTGTAGCTGACAGTCCTAATTCTGTAGAGCTATTCTGAGGTTTGTACTAAGCTGAGTTACTGTGTCTGACAGTCCTGATTTCTGTAGAACTGAACTGAGTTCTGTTCTGAAGAGTAAAATTGAGACTGTGGGAGGTAATCATCTAACCGACATTCCTCTTTCTGAATAGATAAGGGTCCAACCTGTAACCCCAATTAGAAGAATATCAGTACCGTTCCATGGGTAAAGACAACTGTGAGTTAACCCTCACTGACAGGAAGCTCTTTCGTCAACCCTTGCTGGCAGGAAAACTCGTTTAAGATGTATCAACCCTAGTCTGGCAGGAAGATATCTCAACCTATGCTAGTTATATAGTTCTGTAATATAGGGATTCTACTAATGGTCAAACCCTCTGCTGGCAGGAATGCCCCCATCCCTGGGTTCACTTGGTGATGAATTCGACTCTCAACTGAATAGACACTGATCTGATTCCTAGTTCATACTAGGATTGACTGAACTGTTACTAATTATACTGTCTACCTGAACTGAACTGATTTTACTGAGTTCCGTTGACTGATGGAATACTACTAAATTCTGTTAACTGACTAAATTTACGAAGGTATGAACTGGACTGGACTGATACTGAGTCTACTGAGTTTTTCTTAAGTTTTGTAATTGACTGAGAGTACTACTGATTGTGACATGACTGAGATTATTCTGTAACTGACACTGGATCTAGGTAAATAGCTAAATTATTGGGTATTAAATAACCCAGGACTCGATAGCATGAAAAGTAAATCATTGCATGAGTTTAGTAGCATCATGGTACTAGCTTGCTAATAATACAATCACTCAGTCATCTTTGGTCTAATGCTTGCTAACATGAGCATGTGCATGATTGAATCACACAATAATATGTTATACTTTGACTAGTCTAATCACATAAACATTTTTGAAAAAAACTTGGGGAGCATGGGTATTTCACATATCAATAAACATGTAGTAATATCATAGGTTCTACATTCAACTTGCAATTCAAGAGTTTGACATGTAGTTCACAGAATTCAATTTCACAATTAAACTAGTTTGCATGAAACTTAGGAAAAATCATGGAATTAAATCACCATTAACATCATAATCATTAATACATTCAAGATCCAATATGAAATCCATGAAATAAATTAACTTGTATTTAGAAAGAGTTTCTTGAACTCCAAGGGTGGAAAAAAACCCTTGGATGAATACTTCACATACCTTGGTATTCAAATTTGCAAAGAAGGATGAAGTGTTCTTGAAGGCTGAATCTTGATTTAGAGATCCTAGGGTTTGTTTCTTGAGAATTTTCGAGAAAGATGAGTGGATTTTTCCTCTAAAGGGTCTTAATTTTGTGTTTTGGGAGCTGACTTAAGGTGGGAAAAAACTTAATTACCCCTGAGGATGCAACTTTTTAATGACTGAAAACTGATTTAGCGACGCACAGACCGACGTGCCGCATCGTTAGCATCGACGCGATGGCCAATGCATCGGATCAAGTCCGTGTCAGTTCAGGGGAAGAAATACTCATCAACGCGATGGGCGATGCGACGCATTGAGATCCCATCGATTCACTGGTTTGAGCTTTCAAATGTGATCGAAACAAAGTCTAAAAAATATAAAACTTGTTCGAGAACACCCACTGACATACCTGATCGTGATTTAACCTAAAATTCATTACTTTAAGGTTATGAGGGTTGTGAAATAGAGTCGCTGACCTAGAAGGGTAAAATAACACTAATTCTGAATACTTAGCTAAAATTTTCTAAGTTTGGGACCCCTTAACAATCTTTAAAGGTTTGAGTTAAGCTTAGGATTTTGCGGGGTCTTACAATATCTCCCCCTTGGGAACACTCATCCTCGAATGAGACTGACTAAGCTGAGAATACTGATAGACTGGATTTAAATACGAGACAAGCATAACTGTAACATGATTTCATGACTGACATTACTGATATGCTGAAATTTCATACTGAACATACATATCTGATGCATGAGTACATGGCTGGGATTGCTGATAAGCTAAGTCTCTTATATTGAACATGCACATCTAATGCCTGAATATCTGACTGAACAGACTCATGAATATATGACTGGACATGCAATGGTAACTGATACCAAGTTTATAAAGAAAATCTGAACATAAAATTGAGTAAGTTCAAGGGAAAATCGTTACCTTAGACTGAATCTGAATTTGCGGATAAGAGGTGAGGATGATTGGTTTGCATATCTACTTCTGCTTCCCAAGTAGCTCCCTCAACGGACTGGTTTCACCAAATAACTTTGACTAGAGGGACCTCTTTGTTCCTCAGTCTGTGAATCTGGAAATCAAGGATTTTTGACTGGAATCTCCTCATAAGAGAGTCTGTTTTGAACGTCGATACTCCCTATAGGGACTACAACTGCTGGGTCACCTATGCCTTTTTTTACCAAGGATACATGGAACTATGGATGGACTGAAGCTAAGTCTGAAGGCAACTCAAGCTCATAAGCTACTTTTCTAAAACAGTTGAGAATTCGGTAAGGACCGATATATTAAGGATTGAGCTTCCCCTTCTTACTAAACCTCTCCACTCCTTTCATAGGAGAGATCTTCAAATATATATAATCACCAATCTCAAACTCAAGATCCTTTCTGCACACATCTGCATACGATTCTGTCAGCTTTGAGCTGTCTTAAGCCTTTCCCTAATCAAATGAACTTTTTCTAAGGTACCAAATACCAAGTCAGGCCCTACAACTACGGCCTCACCCACTTCAAACCAACCAATAAGATATATACATCTTCTCCCATAGAGCACCTCAAATAGAGCCATCTGAATGATGGAATGATAGCTATTGTTATATGCGAACTCAATCAAAGGCAAGTGGTATCCCAACTACCTTAATAGTCTATCGCACATGCTCGCAACATATGCTCTTAAGTCTGAATGGTCCTTTTGGATTGACCATCTGTCTGAGGGTGAAAAGCTGTACTAAGGTGGACTTGGGCACCAAGACCCTTTTGGAATACCTTCCAGAAATGAGAGGTAAACTGTGTACCTCTATATGAGATAATAGATAATGGAACTCCGTGTAATCTGATCAACTCCTGAATATAGAGCTTGGCATAGTCCTTGGCTAAATAAGAGTTATGGACTGGTAGGAAATGAGCTGATTTTTCATCCTATCTACAATGACCCAAACTGCATCGTGCTGACGACGAGTACGAGGCAAACCCATCATAAAATCTATGTTCACTTCTTCCCATTTCCAGGTGGGAATACTGAACTCTTGCATGGACCCACTTGGCTTCTGATGCTCAATCTTAACCTGCTGGCATGTCGAGCACTTAGCTACAAACTCTGCAATGTCTCTCTTCATCCCACTCTACCAATAAACCTCCCACAAATCATAGTATATCTTACTGGGCCCCGGATGAATAGAGTAACATGCACTATGCACTTTTGCAAGAGTCCGCTGTCACACATAGCCGACCCTAACAACGGTATACACTATCTCCCCCTTTGGAGAAAACCTCTATCTGTTGATCTCTAACTGATTCTTTCAACTTAACTAGACTGGGATCCCTTTCTTACTTTTCCTTCACCTCAGAAACCATAGATGATTCTAAACCACTCTGCACCCATACACTACCTTCTACTAAATTGACTAAGAGGAAACCCAGTCGGGTAAGCTGATGAACTTCCTAAGCTAACTTATTCCAACAATCATCCACGTGAGAAATACTACCCATAGACATCCTACTAAGGGCATCAGCCACTACATTGCCTTTACCCGGATGATACAAGGTGCTCATGTCATAGTCCTTCAACAACTCTAACCACCTTCTCTGACGGAGGTTTAGATCTTTCTGAGAGAACACATATTGTAGGCTCTTATGGTCAGTGAACACATCAACGTGAACCCCATACAAATATTACCTCCAAATTTTTAAGGCAAAAACTACTGCTGCTAACTCAAGATCATGAGTTGGATAGTTTTTTTCATGGGGCTTAAGCTGTCTAGAGGCGTAGGCTATGACCTTACCTCTATGCATCAAAACACACCCCAAACTAACCATGGAAGCATTATAATACACAACAAAGCCGTCTGAACCATCTGGTAGAGTCAAAACTAGAGCTGAGGTGAGTAGAGTCTTCAACTCCTGAAAACACTTCTCATAAAGATATTCTTACTCATATAAAAATAATATAGTTTTTCGTCGAATAAAGTTCGAATGAATCCCTATATGAAAGGTGGCTCCGCCCCACAGAGAACCTATCCCTGTCAAGACATAAGAGTAATAACGACCCTTTTGAATATATGCTGCGCTAGTTTAGGATGAGGGGACCGGGAAAGGAGTATTATATTATGTTATTTATCTGTTTTAATTTATTTGATATATATTTTTTTAAGTTCGTTAAAAAAATAATAATCAGTTTTTTAATTTAGTAATTATTTAATGATATAATTTTCATTTTAATTTCATTGGATCACGTTTAATAAGAAACGTTAACCAAAAAGTAGCACTAAAGTGACTTTGATAAGGTATATTGGTAAATATAATAAAGACTTGTCTGATTTTTTAAATTCTGTGTCAACCAAATTATATCACATAAATTGAGATGAAAAATTATATTATATCATATCATATCATATAGATTGAGGACGTATATTTTTTTTTTGGTCGAAACAGAAGAATTTTATTCAACCAAAGTGATCCAACTTACAATTGCTAGTTCATGTGTACGCTTTGGGTCTTGTACACATGGTAAACTGCTTTGGGTCTTGTACTCTTAACTCTTTGTTCCAACCATCTAACTTCAGTTTTTCAGCATGTAGTTTGCCTTGTGATAGTTAACCATTTAAAATAAGCCCCCTTCTGACCACTGAAATTTGACCTTTTTCTGAGTCAATATGGACATAGGGGATACAATAGATGAAAATCCCTTAACAAAACATCGGTAATATCCAGCCAAGCCCAAGAAACTCTTAATATCTAATGGAGAGATGGGTATGGGCCAGTTTTTCACTGCTTTGGTCTTTTAGGGATCAACTTTAATGCCCTCACCGGAAATGATATGGACGAGGAAAGCTAATGACCTTAGCCAAAATTCAAACTTACTAAATTTGGTGAATAACTTATGGTTTCTGAGGGTCTGTAATACTATTCTGAGATGGTCTGCATGATCAGGCTCACTGATGGAGTAAACAAGAATATCATCTATGAAGACTATGACGAACATGTCCAAGTACTGCTTGAACACATGATTTATTAAGTCTATGAAATCTACTGGGACATTGGTAATACCAAAAGACATGACTAAGAATTCAAAGTGACCATACCTAGTTCTGAAAGCTGTCTTTGTAATATCACATTCTTTGACTCTGAGCTGATGATAGCCTGATCTGAGGTCTATCTTAGAAAAATAATTGGCACCCTAAATTTGGTCAAACAAGTCATCGATATTGGGAAGTCGATACTTGTTCTTGATTGTAACTTTATTTAGTTGACGGTAGTCTATACATATTCTGAGGGAACCATCTTTCTTGCGCATGAATAAAACTTGTGTGCCCCACAGGGACATACTGGATCTGATGAATCCTTTTATCTTGGAGATCCTTCAATTATTCTTTTAATTCTCTGAATTTTTCAGGTGCCATTCTTTACCGCAGAATAAATATAGGCTGAGTATCTGGAAGAAGGTCTATTCAAAGTCGATTTCCCTTTCGAGAGAAACTCCGAGAAGATCTTCGGGAAACACATTTGGGAATTCACATGCTACTAATACTGACTCAAGAGTAGGGGTTTCTGATGTAGAGTCCTGGACTCGAATGAGATGGTAGACACATCCCTCTGATATCATTTTTCTTTCCCTAAAGTAAGAAACAAGCTGATCCCTAAGTGCTGAAGTACTACCTCTCCACTCTAGAATGGGCTCATTCTGAAACAAAAACTGGACAATTCTACTTTTGCAGTCGACTTTGGCATAGAAGGAATGAAGCCAATCTATGTCGAGAATGATATCAAAATCGGTCATCTCTAATTCGACTAAGTCTGCTAAAGTGACTTTTTGAGATACCATAATCGGACAGTTCTTGTATACCTGCCGGGCTATGATAGATTTACCCACTGGGGTAGAGACTGAGAAAGGATCTACTAGAATTTTGGGACTGACTCCGAAGTCAACAGCTATATAGGGAGTTACAAAAGACAAAGATGCTCCTGGATCGAGCAAAGCATAAACATGCAAATGATAAACTTGTAACATACCAGTGACCATATTAGAAGAACTTTCTTGATACTGTTAGGAATGAAGTGCATAGAGTCTGTTTGGGCGTTGCCCACTGGTGGCACTGGAAACGGCATCTTGCTGATTCGAGCGACCGAACTGAGCTGAGGGACGGTTATGCTGACTCTGCGAACCACCTGAGGACACTGTCTGACTCTGTGGCCTGTCTTGCCATATCTAAACATACGTCACTTCTAGCTTTATAGACACCCCGATGGTTTCTTTCACACTTCTGACAGAGAGGATTTGTTCGAGCACTTCTAACACTACCCTGGGGTTTAGGGCCTGATGCCCTATCTCTATTGCCTTCTCTGAATTTTAACACGGGTGCACTGGCTGAGGATAGAGATAGAATTGAGGATTTTGGGTGGAATTAAAAACGATTACCACCCTCTGACTTAGACTGAGCAAAGCTGAAACTACTTATTCTCACTCTCTTGTTCTCTCTCTCCTTCTCCCTATTCTTAGCCTCCCTTATCTGCTGAGCATGGACCATGAGCCTGGATATGTGCATCTCCTTAATCAATATTGCGGTCCTATACTCCTTGACCATACTATTAGACACGCCAGACACAAACTTACTCATCTAACTTACACCCAGTAAAAGATGGAGGGTTCATTCGGGTAAAGTCCCGAATCCTGACTGCAACAGTATTGGCCATAGGGTTGGCCGGAACGGCAACTGGGTATTCATTCTGGGCTGCCAAAGAATGATCTAAGGTGGTGAAAACTACTCTAAATTCAGTGTGGGAGACATGTTCTTCCAGGGGATCTGCCTGAATGGGATGAGGTGATGATTGATTTCCGGTTCTCCTTTCATTAGACTTTTTGGTAGGCATTTTTTGTAAATGAAAAGGAGAGAATGTATTAGACTGAGAGTTTAACTTGAGCTCATGCTCACTCGCACGACATGAATACTGAAAGAAGGGAAACTTTTCCTAAAACATCTAATAGCGTGTGTAATATATTTTTGGGGTCAATATTGATCCTTGATAGAAAAAAATATAGTACATCTAATCATACTGTTATTAATGAGATTTGGGAAAATTTATACAGGGATATAGATGATAAAAGCAGAAATAAAGAAGAAAAAGCTACGTATGAAATTATTGTATGATTATAATATGGATAAAGAGATCATTAATAATACAATTGACATCTCGAATGAAGAATTACTTGAGTTACAAAAGAAGATTGAAGATATAACTAGTCAATTTGATGAATGTAGCATATTTAATGAAAATCCTAACTTAATCAAACTATTGATAAGAAAGGATCTTATAAATGCTAAATCTTATTTATATAAATATCTTCCTTGATGATATTTAGAATAGTACTATTAATCAGTTCAGTCAATATATATTGGAGGCTATCATAATATATTTCTTAGGGTTGTTGTACAACTGTACTCAAGACACCTCAGTTGTGAGGGCATCCTATCCATAAGTGTGGTGCGTAACACACCTATGCACAAGACTCTACTAGATGCGACTTTCAAATATCCTAGGAATCTATTAAACCTTAGGCTCTGATACTAAGTTTGTAACGCCTCGAGTCTGTACCCCGGATGCTACACGGTGCTCATAATCCCAAAGAACCACAAGCTAACCCATGACTGGTACCTGCTGCAATAACTGAATAATAGTACTGTATTATGCGGAAATTAGGTAGAAACTTGCCATAAGGTTCAAAACTATAAATAAATACTGAGTACTGAAAACTAAATACTGATACATCTGTCTGAAATACTTTAGTTTGAAAAGCCTCTACTGTCTGAACAAGGAGTTGATGGACAAGTCCCTAACTAACTCCGACTACTGAAATAATCTGAGTACTAAAATACTGGAATAATAAATTTGTCCTTAAATAATGAGGACTCACCACTAGTTTGCTACTGATGGATCGGGCTGCTAAGTATGATCGAAAGCCCGTACGTTTGAAAGGTATGCATCAGTACTTTGAATGTACTAGTATGCTAAGTGAGGTAGGCTGAGATGCATGGGTTCATATGCATGAATAATACTGACTGAATAACATGAGTATAACTGAATGAGAGTACATGTATGAATACATAAACAGTAGCTGAGGTCATGTTAACACCGGATACTGAGTTTTGAATTACTGATTTACTGATATCTAAGTTTTTTGATACTGTATTACTGTTATCTGAGAAATTGTATCTAACAATCCTAATTCTATGGAACTATTCTAATATCTATACTGAACTGAGTGACTGTGTCTGATAGTCCTGATTTTTGTAGAACTGAACTGAGTTCTATTATGAAGATTGAAACTGATACTGTAGGAGGTAATCATCTAACCGACATGCCACTTTCTAAATAGATTGGGGTCCAACTTGTAACCCTAGTTGGAAGGGTGTCAGTACCATACCACTGGTAAAGACAATTATGAGTTAACCCTCTCTGATAAGAAGATCTTTCGTCAACCCTCGATGGCAGGAAAACTCGTATGAGATGTATCAACCTTAGTCTGGCAGGAAGATATCTCAACTTATATTGGCTACATAGTTCTGTAATGCAAGGATTTCTACTAAGGGTCAAGCCCTCTGCTGGCAGGAATGCCCCCATCCCTGGGTTCGCTCGGTGTTGAATCCTACTCCCAACTGAATAGACACTTAATTGATTTCTAGTTCATACTAGGCTTGACAGAACTATTACTGATTATACTCTCTTACTGAACTGAACTGATTTCACTAAGTTCCACTGACTGACAAAATACTACTAAATTTTGTTAACTGACTAAATTTACAGAGGTCTAAATTGGATACTGAACTGGACTGGACTGGACTGATACTGAGTCTACTAAGTTTTTCCTGAGTTTTGTACCAGACTGAGAGTACTACTGATCATGACATGACTGAGATTATTCTGTAACTGATACTGGATCTAGGTAAGAAGCTAAATTATCTGGTATTAAATACTCCCAGGACTTGATAGCATGAAAAGTAAATCATTTCATCACTTTAGTAGCATCATAATACTAGCTTTCTAATAGTACAATCACTTAGACATCTTTGGTCAAACGATTGCTATACATGAGCTTGTGCATGATTGATATCACATAATAACATGTTATGCTTGGACTAGTCTAATCACATAAGCATTTTGACAAACACTTGGGGAGCATGGGTATTTCACATATCAATAAACATGTAGTAATATCATGGGTTCTATATTCAACTTGCAATTCAAGAGTTTGACATGTAGTTCACAGAATTCAATTCCACAATTAAACTAGTTTGCTTGAAACTTGGGACAAATTATGTAATTAAATCACCATTAACATAATAATCATTAATACATTCAAGATCCAACATGAAATCCATGAAATCAATTAACTTGTATTTAGAAAGAGTTTCTTGAACTCTAAGGGTGGAAGGAAACCCTTGGATCAACACTTCGCATACCTTGGTATTCAAATTTGCGAAGAATGATGGAGTGTTCTTGAAGGCTGAATCTTGAATTAGAGATTTTAGGGTTTGCTTCTTGAGAATTTTTGAGAAAGATGAATGGATTTTGCCTCTAAAGAGTCTTAATTTCATGATTTGGGGGCTTACATAAGGTGGAAAAAGACCCAATTACCACCGAGGATGCGGATTTTTAATGACTGAAAATTGATTTAGCAACACGCAGACCGATGCACTGCATCATTGGTATCGATGCAATGGCCAACGTGTTGCAACGAGTCTGCATCATTTTACCGGAATTAGTACTGGGAGCTGGGGAAAAATACTCATCGATGCGATGGGCGATGCGGCAAATCGAGATCGCGTTGATCCACTGGTTTGAGCTTTTAAATGTGATCCAAACGAAGTCTAAAAAAATTAAAACTTGTCCGGGAACACCCACTGACATACCTGATCATGATTCAATCTAAAATTCATTACTTTAAGGTCATGAGGGTCATGAAATAGAGTCGCTGACCTACGAAGGATAAAATAACACTAAGTCTGAATACTTAGCTAAAACTTTCTAAGTCTCGGACCCTTAACAAGCTTTAAAGTTCTGAGTTAATCTTAGGATTTTATGGGGTCTTACAAGTTTATTTTCCATATTTTTAATTATTTTTTCCGTTAGAGATTCTCTATACCTTTCCCAAGTCACTTATGACTTGCTGAAACTGACTTCAGTTATTGGGAAATTTGTTTGGTTTCTAGAGCCAATTTTCTATTTAGAAGTTATTGGTTTTAAATGGCCATTGGGCAAAAACTTCACCAAAACAATCTCGTATGTAAATTTTGACTATGCCAGTAGCTATAGAATGTTTATATTTGTCTAGGTAGATCTTTGGTTTGAGTACCGAGACACCCGGGCTCATTTCAACCTATTGCTCAAAAAATCAAGAAAATTAAATATGAGTGTAGGACCCATATTTGGTCGAAAAAACATTGGATGGAAATTTTGAGTGCACCATCACGTCCAGAGCATCGTGTTTGGTATGGTTACATAGTTCATTTGTGTATACGAGATTCTGGATGAATCCTGAGGGCTTGACAAAAAACTTGGAATAATTTCCAAGTTTTAACTGTCTTCTAGTACAACTGCTATTGCAAGAAAGGCCCGCGATTACGGTGGTGATACGACCCGACCAGGGCCTTGTCGTAATGAGAATTCTAAGTCCAACTAGGACCGAGGACCACCCCCATTACCCAATCCAACCTACAAATACACATATCCTGAGTTGGATGAACTCTGAACGTATAACATGATAGTATTTTTGTACAATTACAGATTTCGGGATAGGTCTATAATCGTGATCAATTCAAGCAAGTCCAACTATCCAATATCCAATCGATGACCATACCATAGACCAATCCACACATCCCCTACCAAATAAGGTCCAAATATAAATATATATTATCCAAAACAAAATGGAACAATCATAAATCAAATAAAGTTAATCGGTATCAGCCACAATACGAATGTCAATACTAAGGCTGACACCAATAGTGAAACCGCCCATACCAACCCATAATAGTTCCATAAAGCCTCTAACCGAAAGTAAAATAATGTCCGGTTGGGACATGCCCCAAACCATAGATAAAAATAATGTCTATGAAATGACCAAAGTATATAAAGACATCCATGATATGAAATTGAGCCTTTC
Organism: Capsicum pubescens; assembly: GCA_030864215.1. Classification (NCBI taxonomy): domain Eukaryota; kingdom Viridiplantae; phylum Streptophyta; class Magnoliopsida; order Solanales; family Solanaceae; genus Capsicum; species Capsicum pubescens. Next base: position 220,452,950 of record CM061540.1, on the reverse strand, counting down.
AAAATATGGAAGCTCACCAGTTCAATCCAACCGAGATGATCCCGAATCCGATCACTAACCAGGAGGAGTAAAATGACCGGTTCTTGCATCGCATGGGGATACAACCTCCTGAAAATGGGTTAGTGGGTGAACGCTAGCAAGTACTCAGGAAAAGGATAAAATAATGCCAACCTTTAAAATCAAATAAACTAATACAAGATCAATGGGCTCCACTCCTTTGGGATCGATGCTTCAAGGATCACATCGATGGATCCAAGACTTGGTCATTTTAGGGGATCAAATACGTGAATGAAGGATAGCTTGGAAAGAAGCTATATTTGATGATATCCTCCGAGGAAGGAATAAGTTACACCGCATTTGGATGATAGCTTGGACTTTGAGAGAGTATGGGCGGCCATTGAATTATTTTGCCTCTTGGATCACTTTTGGGCCTAATAGAAATATAGGGTCACTTTTGGGCCTATTGTGTAATAAATAGCCTATGGATATAAATATCTAGTTTTCCTTTATTTTAGAGGTAGTTGTTGAATGATGTTTTGAATACACTTGAGAGTGTTTTGTAGAAACTTATTGGGAGTTTCAATGATTTGTGAGAAACGTGGGTGATTGGGAATTCATTCCCATTTGTGTCCTCGTAAGAGAATGGTGTTGTCGATTATTGATAGGAAGGTCTTAGGGTTTAATATACCCTTTGATTGTCCTCTCGTTATCAATTTTTGTCAATCTATCCTTTTATCCTTTTGTGTTTTTATCTCATTTTACTTGTTTTTTAGTGTTTTGTGTTGTTTAGAATTTTGTACTTTTATCTCGTATCATTTGGTATTAGAGATAATATGAGACAAAAATATGAAAATGAAAATAAACACAAAAACAAAGAAAAATGAGACAATAAAATAAAGGATAGATAGATTGACATAAATCAATAATGAGAGGACAACCAAGAGTATAATAAACCTTTGACCTTCCTATAAATTATCAACAACACCAACCTCTTACAAGGAAATAATGGAAATGGATCCCGAGCACCCACGTTTCTAGACAACAAAGGAAACTCCCAACAAGTTTCCATATTAAGACTCGCAAGGGTATCTCAATTCATCATTCAACAACTACCTATAAAATGAAGAAAACTATCTATTTATATCCATGGGCTATTTATTACACAATGAACCCCAAAAGTGACCATAAATTGCTATTGGGCCCAAAAGTGACCCACGAGCCAAAATACTGCAATGGCCACCCATACTCTCTCGAAGTCCAAGATATCATCCAAATATGGTGTCGCCCATTCCTTCCTCAGAGGATATCATCCAATATAGCTTATTTCCAAGCTATCCTCCATTCACATATTTGATCCCCTAAAATGACCAAGTCTTGGATCCATCGATGTGATCCTTGAAGCATCGATTCCAAAGGAGTGAAGACCATTAAGCTTGTATCATCCTCCCTTTCTTGAAGAGGATTCTCCTCGAATCCAACTCCTTTATCAACTTATCATTGCACCTTTCAAGTTTGGAATCCTTTGGTTAGAATCTGTTAGGCCTTTACGCTCATTTTCATAAGGCATTTTCCTTGCATCCTCCTTTGAGATTGTTTGTTCATGAACCTGCACAAATGAAGGAGTGATTCTAGGTAAAATGCTAGCATCATGGTTAGCAAGTAAAAAAAGATCCATGTTGGAATTGACCTTTTCAATTTGGAAAGATTCATTGTTTAATTGGATATGTTCTTGAGGTCTTGGGGTACAATTTTGATGGTTGAACCCCGGTGTTTGGTTTATGAGTCATTTCTCCATGTTTTCCAATGTATCTTCAGTTCGTGTCATGGATATATTTATTTTATCCACATTCATTGCATCTCCATGAGTGATTTCATAAGGGTATAAATGGTTGCTCCACCCATAGCTTCTTAGTACAATTGAGAAAAAGAGAGGAAACAACTATTGATGACTCATTTGAAAGATAAAGGTAAGGACTTTGAATTCAAGAATCAAAATAAGAAAGAAACAAATAAAAAATGACTAAACGAACAAAGAAATATAACACGAGAGACTTGAATTAAAGAGTTTAACTAAGAAGCCAAACATAAAAGAAATAAAAGATACATAAAATTAAGACACAAAAGAAGAACAAACAAGAACTAATTAAACAACTAAGTAGATTACGGTTTAGTTGTTAATTAGTATCAAGAATCAAAGAAATGAAAGGAGGAGTTAATAGATGAAATTAATGGTTTTGAACCTGATTTAGAGAATTTTTGAAGTTGATAATGTGTTCAAAATGGTCGGAGAGGAGTTGGGGAAGTGTAATTGGCCGATTTGCCCTTCTAGTGGTCCCCTTTTGTACTCTCCTTTGTCTTCTTCCTTTGGAATATCCCTTTTTGATGACTTTTGACTCTTTTCTCTCTTTGTAAGAATGGAATATTCTTTGGAATAAATAAGGACCACACCTCCTATCACTTGAATTTTGGATCAAACACCACCTTTTGAAAAGAATTAAAGATGAAGATTTTGATTCTTCCTCAAGAACACTCAAGAACACCAAAACATCAAAATGCTCTAACTCTTCAATCCTTACTCGAAATGCGATGAAATTTTGAACCTAAGCTCTTTGACACCTCCTAATCATATTCCACACGTCATTATACTCAAATTCCTCACCAAAATATTCAGATTTCAACACCCACCTTCAATCTTCAAACTTGAACTCCTCAATAATGGTAGATCCTCCGATTTAACTTCGATTGAGCTGAAATGCGAGATTTAGACTCTAATTGTGTTAGGGAACAAGAATCTAACACTAAAAATAGAAGAAAACAACAAAATCATAGATTCAAATTTTGCCCCAAAGACAAAAATGTGAATAGTGATTTTTTTCGAGATTTCAATCTTTCAACACAACGAGACCCAAAATTGACTTCGTGGGAACAAGATCAAGCTCATCTCTGATACCAAATGATACAAGACAAAACTAAGAAAATGAAAATGAACATGAAAATAAAGGAAAACAAAGGAAAATGAGACAACAAAGTAAAGGATAGATAGATTAACATAATCAATAACGAGAGGACAACCAAGGGCATACTAAACCCTAGACCTTCCTATCAATTATGATAACACCAACCTCTTACAAGGACACAATGAAAATGGATACGGAGCACCAACATTTCTAGAAAACCAAAGAAAATCCCAATAAGTTTCCACAGAAACACTCGTAAGTGTATCTCAATACATCATTCAACAACTACCTCTAAAATAAAGGGAAACTAGCTATTTATTACATAATGGGCCCAAAAGTGACCCTAAATTGCTATTGGGCCCAAAAGTGATCCAAGATCCAAAATAATACAATTGGCGCCCATACTCTCTCGAAGTCCAAGATATCATCCAACTGCGGTGTCGACCATTCCTTCCTCGAAAGATATAATCAAATATTGCTTCTTTCCAAGCTATCCTCCATTCATGTATTTGATCCCCTGAAATGACCAAGTCTTAGATCCATCGATGTGATCCTTGAAGCATCAATCCCAAAGGAGTGGAGCCCATTGATCTTGTATGATAAACCAACCATATGCATTCAAAACCATGCATACACATATATATATATAACCATACTAGGAAAGGGAACTGGGTTTAGCATGCCATTTAAACCATTAACCTGGATATGGGTAGCTTACCCGTCCTAGAACCACCCACAGGTTATATAGGTCTAGTATAACCCCCTAAACAGGCCTCGATACGTGTAGCCGCATAAATTAGAGATACCATAGGAGTAGGGGATTCCCGAGTACCCTTTGCTCTCCATGATACATATGTACAAGTGTACTTAGGGGATTCTCGTATACCCCGTAAGTATCATAAATGGTCGTCATGAAAAATCCTCATGTCGACAAATATGAGTTTTCAGTTTCCACCCGTTGGACTCACACCTTCACGGTTAGATATCATACCCTACCATTATTGCCCAATTAAACCATTACCACACAACCAAACAACCGTTCTATTTATTATTAACCAAGGCTATAAGTAGTGGTATCGTCATACCGACTATAGATTGAAAGCAACATCCTTATCCAACCTTTTAGAGATTAACGTATTCCCATGTACCCATAGATTACATTATTAAGTTTACTTGGAGGATTCCCATGTACCCCATAAGTAGTTCATTATTAAGTTTTCTTAGGGGATTCTCTTGTATCCCACAAGGCTTTCAATTAGACTAACTATAACTACCAAGACCTTACCATTTAACCATTCCAAACCATTTAGGGTTCCATTACCAAGTTATTCTATACAATAGTTCAATGGAAGTTCAACAATTTAACCAAAAACATTCTCATAGGCATTTAATCAAACATGTTGGGGGCATAATATTTCCAACATCAAAACCAAGTATCAATTACCCATTCCCATGCAACTAAATGTTCAAACCACCATAATAATATGAAAACCATAAGTAAAAGACATGGGAAAACCATAACCAACTAGTGTAACACCAACCCCCAAAATGTAATTGAAAACCCAAAACCATACAACAATTATGCCATGAAAATAGTTCATAAAACATGCCTTTAGTTGGAACTAACAATAAGGGAAGAGTAACATTCCTTAGACTGAGAAGAAGATGAGAAGAAATCACCCCTATGAGCCTAAATTGACAACTTTGAAGGAAAAACTAGTTTTTTCTTAACCCAAGAGCCTTGAGAGATTTTGAGAGAGTATAAAGTGTTTGATTGATTACAAATAGGTGAATGAAGCCCCAAAAAGGTGTTTTAAGTCATGGTCCCAAGGAGTTATAAGGGGAAATATCCAGAATCCCCCCACTTAAATTGAATTTATTTCCCGCAAGAGGGTACGGCCACCCTTTCATTCGTACCCTAGGGTATGAGTAGTACCCACCACTCATACCTTAAGAAAAATCTCAACCCCCAAACTGACCAACCTATGACTCCTAAGTCCAAGTCGTACCCAATCATACAATTGGTACCCATTAACCATACCCTAGGCAGAATAAAATCGCCAAGGTTAATACATAGGATATCATATGAGTTTCATCATATGACTTCCACCCCATCATAGGAACTTTATAGAGAGATCATACCTTAGACAGTAGCCAACCCAACCACACTGATTAACATATGAGTGATGACCCCTAAACCGTATCCCAAATACGACTAGTACACCTAGTCTTATGATGTCCAAAGAGTTCTAATCTTAGGAAATTTCTAACGATCAAACCCAGAGTGTTTAGTCTCCCCTACTAGGATCATTTATCTCCTAATGGCGGACAAGGTAGTACAAACACGAACCACACCCAATCATAAACATTCCAATCTTTAACTAAGTTAGAAAACAAAGATGTAAGGAAATCAACCTTTTCTTTAACCAAGTTAGAAAATAAAGATATGATTAAGAACACATACCTTCCTCATAAATATCCAGAGACAAAAATAAATGTGGATACTTAGACTTCTTGTCCACCTTGTGGTTTTGCCATAGAACCTTAACCGAAACTATATCCTTGGTCCGCAACCAATGAACCTGTCGATCCAAGATATCAAGCGAGACTTCTTCATAAGACAAAGAATTCTAGATACCCAATCTTTCCAAAGGAATAACTAATGAAAGATCACCTATAAACTTTCTCAACATAAAGACATGAAATATCGAATGAATGGAGCTTAAACTAGTAAGAAACTCTAATTCATACGCCATATTACCAACCCTCCACAAAAAACCATAAGGACCCACATATCAAGAACTAAACTTCCCCTTCTTCTGAAACCACATTACTCCCTTCATAGGGGACATCTTTAGGAGCACCCTATCCCCAACCTCAAACTCAAAGTTCCTATGCCTTACATTCATATAGGACTTTTGGCAGCCTTAAGCCTATCCCAAATCACCTCCACATTATCCATAACTTGATAAACAAAATTCAGGACAAACATATCTGCCTCATAAAGCTCAAACCACAAAATAGGAGATCTACACCTCCTACTATACAATGCCTCAAAAAGATCCATCCCACTACTAGAATGGTACCTATTGTTGTAAGAAAAATCTACAAGAAGTAGATGCTCAACCCAATTGCCACCATAATCAATAACACATGCACGAAGCACATCTTCTAATGTATGAATAGTCCTTTCTGCAAGTGAAAAGTTGATACAAGCATGAAGAGCACAAAGAGTACAAGGACTTGTAGAAGGTTCAAGTTTCAGATTTTTCAAGTGATTGAAGACCTTTTTGAAGCCTTTTAAAAAACTTATCCAAGTGAAGAAAGAAAGAGGGTTCCCACACTCAAGAGATGACTCAAGTGAAGGTTAATGAAGATATTTTACACTCCAAAATAACACTCAAGAGGAGCCTCCTTTAAGCTCTCATTAAGGGTATTTTTGTTATTTGGCATATAATAGTATAAATAGACCATTTCTTCACTCTTTTCATAAGACTATGATGAATTGAAATTGAGTATTACTCTTAGTGTAGTTTCTTTCCTTAGTGTAGGACTTGGAAAATCCATCTTAGTGTAGGTCTTGGAAAAGACATCCAAACTTGAGAGATTAATACATTTGATAGATTTCACTTGTGTTGATCAATTGGCAAGAAAGGTGTGATTGTGGAGTGTGAATCCCTTTGGTCCACCTAAGAGTGAGGTTAGAACTACCATTGATGAGGTGTGTTTGATGGTTTGATACACCATCTTTTATTAATCACTTGGCAGGAGTAAAGGTCTTTCTACTATCTTTACATTTTATGCATTCTTCTTCATCTCCCTTTCTTCTAGTTGCTGTTTTTTTTCCTTGTGTGTCCATTGTTGTGTTCAGCCTTCCTTTAGGCTATCATTTAGTATCAAAGACTTGCTTAGGGTTGTTCCCACAACTCTAATCCTTGGTATTAGTGTCCTTATTAAGAAAATCTCAATAAAAAAGAGTCAAAAAATCTAAAAATCTCAAAAAAATTGTGTGTTGTCTTGTTGTTGGTAGTAGATCCGAATTTCACAACTTAAATATACTGATTTTTAGATTGTTTTGATAGTTTATTGTGTTAAATTCTTGTTCTCTAACACCTAGTGAGTCTAGATTTACACTTGGAACAAGATTTGGTTGAGTTTGAGCTAAGAACATCCATGGATATGCTGTGTTTTTGAAGTTTTTAAGCTAGATCCGAAATTGGGCTTGTGATTTGGATGAGTTTTGTGGCTGATTTTTATATATTTTACATATTTGAGTTCACCTTGGACTAAGGAACCTAGATCTACAAAAAAATCCAGATTTGGAGTTCATTTAGTTAGGGGTCAAACTTTGGTCAGGGTCAAACTTTGGTCAACTCTTAAATATTCATCTTGTTCTTCCATTTTCATCAAGTCTTGCTAAGGAAGAATATTCAACGAGTGTGTTTGATACAAAAAAGAAGAAGAAAAAGAGTGTACTTGGTGTTTGAGAAAGAATATTCCTTGGCATATTCATTGTCATCCAAAAGAAAGAAGAGACAAAGGAAATAATCAAGTACAATTGAAAGTACAAGGGGGGATCAATCCATTTTGAATTCATTTGAAGCTCCAAAAGGGATCCAAACCTTCAATTTTTTCTTCCCAAATGAAAATTCTTCTTGTCCAAGTGTGTTCTAGGCTGAGACTTGAAAATAATCATTGAATGCCATGTCATCATAGCTCAACGGCCAAATTAAGTTCTTAGTTAGATTTTCTAGTTTCTAATTATTGTTTCTAGTTTCAATTTTGTTGGTTCTATCACAAATTAGCAAGTTAGTAACTACCTACTAGTTTGGTAATTAGATTAGAGTCTGTTTGTTTCGCATCTTTGATTTTTTGTGTGTTTTTCTCATTTTCAAATTCGTAGTGGTTTGTTGGTTCAAGTCCGTACATCATTTTATTTTAGTCATATCAAACAAAAATCGATTCCGGACCAAAGAATATTTACTACTCATTCACTTGCCGAGTATTGCCAAGTTTTCAACACTTGTAAAACCAAGTGTGAGGTAAGAAATGAGTATGAGAGTGGTGAGGCCTTTTTTTGAACTAACTTGTTTGTTCATTCTGTAGGTTTTTGCCTTTGCTGTTTTTTTTTTGCTCTTTTAGGTAGATTTGCCTTGGAATCCGAAGGTAATACTTCCCAACCTTTGAGAAATGATGCTATTGGAGCCTTGATGGCTCAGATTGAGGACTTGGCCTGAAAAATAGATCATAATAATGATGCTTTAAGGAGTGATAGGGATGCTTTTAGGAGAGATATGAAGGGTTATGTAGGATCATTGAGAGGTGACATGACTAGAATAAAAATAGGGATTGATAGACTATGTTCACCAAACCCTCCACAATTAGAATAAGTCCAACAATAGAGACTTGGTACTCAAATGCTACCCCAAAATCTGAACTACCAAATCCCAAACCCAATTAACCAAAGACCTTATCCTTCTCTCCAAATGCCACAAAGCCAAAATCTCCCCATCTAAATAGAAGAAGAGGAGGAGTTAGAAACCGAAGAGGGTGAGTCTAAGCCTCAAGATGGAGATAAAATGGATGGTGATATACAAGAAGGATGTGAAGGAAGGAGGGAAAAGAAAAGGGAAGCCACGAGTAGTGAAATTGAAGGGAAAAAGAACACTTGATTGTGGATTTTGTCCACAAAGGATCCTTGATATTCACTAACCCAAATACAAGAATTTTGCCTAGTATTTTATCTTCTCATGTTTAGGTTCAATACCCTAGAAGTCCCAAGGAGAATCCCAAGAAAGTTCCTTTCAAGCCCTTGGCCGGAAGTCCCAATTTTGGGATAAGTGATAAAGAAGTGAGTCCAAAGGGAAACCTTGACATATTACCTTGTAATGTGTAGCATTAAGTATGCAATGATGTAAAACCAAGTGAAGAACACAGTTCCCATGATCTACAAGGTAACATAGCTATCTTCTACACCCCTAGAAACTTGAATTGTTATGATATGGCTAGTAGTTGCCAAAGTGGTGTAGTTTCGAATTTTCTTAGTGAAGAGGTGTATGAATATTACTCTTGTGATACTCTTGCTGTTTTTAGTTTGCATAAGGACCAAACTCTTGTTGTGAGTACGCAAGCACTAGTTGATCTTTTAGATGACAAAATTAATTCTTTTCGTAAGAATGATTTGTGTCCATCTAGTGCTAGCACTTATATCTTGAATAAGATTCCATTACCAAGTGACAAGAGTATTTACACACTAGTTGACCCTTGTGAAAACCAAGGTGAGCCTACGTTGGTATGTTAGTTGCCAACAACTAGTGAGGGTATGCAAAATGATCAATCGGTGAAGTAGACCTTGAATTGCTTGAATATGTAGGAAACCCGAATAGTGATTGTTCTTGTGAACATTTTTATCTGTGTGATCCCTTTGCCTCTCATGGTGATTTATATCTATGTGGGGATTACTCTCTTAAAATAGAAAGTGGTGCATGCTTAGAAATTCCATCTATTTCTTCTTTGTGTGTTTCCTATGTTAAGCATCCTAGTGGTGATGAACTTGGAACTAGAGAGTACTTGCATAAGGGAACCATAGTTGAAGTTGATTTGTGTGACACCTTTATTTACTCTCTATTTGCCTTTGATGATGTGTATGCTATTGTAGAGAGTATTTCTTTTAGATTGGGCGAAGCCTATAGGGAAAAAGAGTGTTGTCTAGATCCATGTCTAAGGCCACTCTTTCCATTTGACCCCGGTACCAAATATGGATATGATGATGCTGTCACACCCAACTTTTTGCTTGGTCTACATGACAATCAAAGTATTATTCTTGAAAACCCAAGGGTAAATGTGTCATTATCATCTTAGGATAATGCTTCTAAATGTTCATCCTTTCTTGACACACTTGTGCTTGAATTGAATGAATCCCATATTGTGGTTGCCAAATTGATGTTTAACTTGAAAGAAGGAAGCCATATGTGTTTAAATGACTTGATTCCAACCTTATGTGCTAAACCTATTGAATCAATTGGAATTCTTATAGATGATAGCACCTTGGATGATGCCTTTACACTTAATGCCTTCATATACTACCTTTTTGCTTATGATGATATCCATGCAAGTCTTGGATTTGTTTTATGTAGGGGTAGGAAATTTGTTTGTTGGTCCACTTGGATTTACAATGCTATATGGCTTTGTGGACCTTTATAGTTTCCTTACCTCTTGATGCTTGCCTTAGCCGTGTCCTTTGTGGTAGGTGTTTCATGATCATAACAAAGGATAGTTGGTTGTATTTCAAATATGTACCTCCTTGGAGTGTTTCTTTGAACTTGTGTGTTGAAAACCATAACATTAACCTTGTTCATAGTGACCTAGTGTATGGCATAGTTGTGTGTAATGTCTTGGATAACTATGAGTTGGATCCCCAAGTAAAAGGGATGATTAGTCTCGGCTTATGCCCTTGGTTACTTTGACCCTTTGATCTCGGTGCATTCTTGAAGTATGGGAGGGATAGCCTCAGATTATGTACATCCATTTTTGATATTGATCCTATTCACTTTCTTTGTGATATTTATGCTAAGTCTTTCATGTCACAAACAAAGGACCCATGGATATATTTCAAGTGTGAGCAACCTTGGCTAATCTATATAACTTGTGGTACTAATGCTAACCCTCCTCCCTTAAGGATTGTGTGCTTGTTTTCCCTCTATTTGGTTTTACAAGGTGCGAATTTGAGGAAAAATTCTTTTCAAGATGGAGAGGATGATACAAGCATAAAGAGCACAAAGAGTACAAGGTCTTGTACAAGGTTCAAGTTTCAGATTTTTCAAGTGATTGAAGAACTTTTTGAAGCCTTTTCAAAAACTTGTCCAAGTGAAGAAAGGAAGAGGGTTCCCACACTCAAGAGGCACCTCAAGTTAAGGTTAATGAATACATTTTACACTCCAAAATGACACTCAAGAGACGCCTCCTTTAAAATCTCATTAAGGGCATTTTTGTCATTTGGCATGTAATAGTATAAATAGATTATTTCTTCACTATTTTCATAAGACTTTGATGAATTGAAATTGAGTAATACTCTTAGTTTAGTTTCTTTCCTTAGTGTAGGGCCTGTAAAATCCATCTTAGTGTAGGTCTTGGAAAAGACATCCAAACTTGAGAAATTAATACATTTGATGGATTTTACTTGTGTTGATCAATTGGCAAGAAAGGTGTGATTGAGGAGTGTGAATTCCTTTGGTCCACCTAAGAGTGAGGTTTGAACTACCATTGATGAGGTGTGTTTGATGGTTTAATACACCATCTTTTGTTAATCACTTGGTAGGAGTAAAGGTCTTTCGACTATCTTTACATTTTATGCATTCTTGTTTATCTCCCTTTCTTCTAGTTGCTGTTTTTTGTTCCTTGTGTGTCCATTTCTGTTTAGCCTTCCTTTAGGCTATCAAAAGCAGTACTCATACTAAACTTAGGACCCAACCCATTTTGAAATGACCACCAAAAGTAAGATGAAAATTGCGTACCACGATCAGAGATAATTGAAACAGGTACCCCATGCATCTTCATAATCTCATGAAGATACAACCTTATATAATCCTTACCAAATAGTTAGCCCTCACTGGAAAAAAGAGAGCCGATTTTGTCACCCTATCCATGATGACCCAAACCGAATAAAATTGGTTCCGAGATTGAGGAAAATTGATAATGAAATCCATATCGATCACCTCCCATTTCCATTCATGCAATTCAATCTCCTGATACTAACCCCCAGGTCTTATGTTCTCAACTTTCACTTGTTGACACACCATGAATTTAGCCCTAAAATCTGCCACATCCCTCTTCATTTCATTCCACCAATATATCTCCTTGAGATCATGATACATTTTCGTCGAATTGGAATAAACGACATAGAGAGAATCATGCACCTCGGCCAATACCCTTTCTTGCAAACCATTGACGCCAGGAACGTATAACATTCCTTGGTACCGCAAAGTACCATTACCACTAATCTCATCTGGGTTATGTTCTTCATTTAGTATTCAGACCGAATAACTCTATCAAATTACGTCGATACTTCCACATATTATGGGTAACGTAGGAGACATCTCTATTTCCCCCCGGGGAATATTTAGAATTCCCATTACTTAACATTTAATTCACCTCTAACCATCAAATCAAATGTTAATAACCTATCCCCCTCCCTTTGAAAGAAGTGGTGCTTTCGATTCTTTTGATGCTTGAAACAGTTTTGTCTTCTCCATATTACTATATCTCTAGAGTCAATAATTTTATATGAGGAACTACTGAACTCAATCACTTGATGCCGTTACTCTTCAGTTTTCTATTGAGTTCTATCCATACCATTACTTTTTTCCCACCTACATCTCCCTTGATTTTCATCAAGATAGGATCTAGCATTTTCTTCTCCTTGATCTCTGCATCAAGAGACGATGAAACACTTTCTGTACCAACAAACCACCATTCTTGAAGTCCAAAACGCAAACTTCAAGATTAGCCAAGCGATGAGTATCCATCACCAGCTTACGCCTCTCAATATCTGATATGGAAATAAAGCTATAAACCGAAATTAAGCCCTAAAGAAAGTAGATGAAGAATAAATAACGAAAGTAGATGAAAACTACACACGGATTCAACACAAACACAAAAGAAATTACATAAAAAGAAAAGATAAATAATGAGACATAACATTTACAATACCTAAGGAACTAAGGTGTATATTAAAAACCAAAACCCACTTAAGCTTGAAATTGGAACAACACACTCTTTGGTTAACACAAAAGGGACTCAAGCTACCTCAAGTACCAACCTTTCTAAGACAAATTTCCAACTCAAGTGAATCCACACATAAGCTAACCCTAATTTCATGCTTTTCCTAGCCCTACACTAAGGTAGATACACTCTCAAAGAGAAAATAAATCTTCAATATTCATCAAAATCTCATGAGAAATAAGCATAAGGATTCTATTTATAGCTTATTATATAAAAGACTAAAATACCCTTAATGAAAAAGGGATCCTATGGTGTGTAAAGAAAAGGCACAAAATGACTACTTTTCCCTTAATGAAGAGGCGTCCAAGGTGTGTTTGGACTTGATGAATGGCGTCTCTTTAATGCTCTCAAAACCATGGGTGGTTCATACTTTCATGCTTGTAGGTCTCGGGTTGGCATCAAGGTAAGCATCAAAGTAACCTTCCATACACGGGATTACTCTATTGCGGGCTCAAAATGCCCCCCCACATGTGTGTTCCCATGGCCTCAATGTGACCACAATTGGGTTCTTCTTGTGTTGGCCTCGCATGATTTTGTCGAAAGCAATGATGGCCAATTGGTTTGTATCATTCTCCCCTTTTTGAAAAGGATTCAACCACGAATCCATACCTTGCAAAACCAAAGAAAGGACAAACAAGCACAATATCCTCAGGGCATGAGGGTTAGGATTAGTACAATAAATAACATCATCATGCCAAGGTGGTACACACTTGAAATATAACCAAAGATCTTTCTTTTGAAATATTAAAAACACATTGAGAAGGGCACAAAGGAATTGGTTATTGCAACCATCAAGAGGCAAAGAAACTATAAAGGTCCACAAAAAATATATAGCATTGTGACTACAAGTGGACCAATCAAAACATGTCCTACCCCTACATAAAGAAAATCCAAGACAAGCATGGATATCATCATAAGAAAAGAGGAAGTATAGGAAGGCATCAACTGTAAAGGCATCATCCAAGGTGATGTTACATATGAGAAAGCCAATTGGCTTAAAGTACTTAGCACTTAATGCACACAAGGATGGGATCAAAATATTTAAGTACATGTGATACAAGATCTAAACCTAATACACGAATTTAAGGACACAAGATGCAAAAACCAGCAACTAAAGAGAAAGAAAGCAATACATAGAAGAAAGTGGATGGAGATGAGAATGCATAAAATGAAAGATAGGTAATGAGACTCTTACTATAACCAATGATTAGCAAAATAAAGTGTATAAAACCTTAAAACACACCTCATCAATGGTAGTTCAAACCTCACTCTTAGGTGGACCAAAGGAATTCACACTCCTCAATCACACCTTTCTTGCCAATTGATCAACACAAGTAAAATCTATCAAATGTATTAATCTCTCAAATTTAGATGTCTTTTCCAAGACCTACACTAAGATGGCTTTTACAAGCCCTACACTTAGGAAAGAAACTACACTAAGAGTAAAAATCAATTTCAATTCATCAAATTCTAAGGAAAATAGAAGCTAATAGGTCTATTTATACTATTACATAACAATGACTAAAATACCCTTAATAAGGGTGCTCCTTTGGAGTGTAAAAGAGAGCCATGAAAAGACAATATTGACCTTAATAATTCCAAGTATAGGCGGCCTTGGAGTGTAAGGACCCTTTCTCCAATCTTCAACTTGAACAAGATTTGTAATGGTTCCAAAACATCTTCAAACATTTTCAAATCCGAGGCTTGAACCTTAGACAATCCGAAGCGTGAACCTTCTACAAGAACTTGTAATCCTTGTGCTCTTTATGCTTGTATCATCCTCTCCATCTTGAAAGGAATTTGACCTCAAATTCAAACCTTGTAAAACCAAAAAGAGGGAAAACGAGAACACATTCCTCATGATAGGAGGGTTAGTATTAGTACCACACTCATATCATCAACCCATGGTTGCTCACACTTGACATATACCCACATATCCTTGGTATTTAACATAAAAAGCTTAGAATAAAGGATACCAAAGACATGAATAGAATCAATATAAAAAATAAGTAAGCATGATCCAAAACTATAACTTTTACCTCTCAAGAGTATTCCGGGGTCAAAGGGAAATAGTAAACAAGGGTCTAGGCCATGGTTAAGCATCTCTTTCACTAGATTATCATGCCAAGGGGGAACATATTTGACATACAACCAACAATCCCTTGTTTTGTCCATGAAACAATTTGTATATTCATCACAAAAGATAGGGCTAAGGTAAACATCAAGGGAAAATAAGCACAAGTCAAATCAATCCCATCCCCCCCACTTTTACACCGAGATCAAATAGGTGAAGTGGCCAAGGGAGTAATCCAAAGCTACTCATTCCATTTACTAGGGTATCACACTCATCTAAAGCATTTGTTCTTAAGGAAGACTAGCACACAAGGATAAGGACCTACGACTTAGTAGGCCTCCCTTAACAACATACATTTCATTATCCGCAATCGCTCCATACACATGATCAACTCCATCAACATCATTACTAACTTGAGACTTATCAAACACACCACACATATGCTCAAGTAGTGGACTACATTTGTGAGTAGGTTGATCATCATTCACATCCTCACTAGTTGTTGGCAACTCACATTCCAACGTAGACTCACCTTGGTTTTCACAAGGGTCAACTAGTGTGTGAATACTCTTTTCACTTTGTAATTGAACATTATTCAAGTTATAAGTGCTAGCACTATATGGACATAAATCATTCTTACGAAAAGAATCAATTTTGTCATCTTTAGGATCAACTAGTGCTTGCAATCTTACATCAAGAATTTGGTATTCATGCAATCTAACAATACCAAGAGTATCACAAAGGGAAGACTCATGCGATTCTCCTCACAGCAAACCATCAATTACATCCATTTGGATACTACTAGCCATATCACGACATTCTAAGTTTATAGGAGTGTAGGAGAAACAATTGTTACCTTTTAGCTCACATGTGGTATAGAGTTCACCTAGGTTTGGATCATGGCATCCCATTTATTCCTTTGGGAAGTTCTCATTACAAGGAAGTTTGTCAAGAATTCTTTCTTGCATCACCTCTTTGTCATTTTTTCCAAAGTTGGAATTCTTAGCCAAGAGCTCCATTTGATCAACAATCATGTGTTCTTGAGGAACTCTCCTTGAATCCTCCGATGGAAGTATATTATCTTGAACCTGCACAAAAGGAGAATTGATACTAGGCAAAATGCTAGTATCTTGGTTAGTGGTGATTCGGCTTAGATGGAATGCTTCAATCATCAATTGGTGTAGACTTTCAAGGTGCCGATGGAAATTTTCCACAGGATCCGAGGTAGTATAAATTCTATAACTATACGGAGTGGATGATGTTGTTCCTTCCATTGTCAAGGTACCTAAAAAAAGCAAAAAAGAGCAAAGGCAAAAACCTACAAAATGAACAAACAAGTTAGTTCAAATAACCTCACACACTCACACTCGGATCTCACTTCATACTTGGTCTCACAAGTGTTGAATACTTGGCAATACTTGGTAAGTGAGTTAAGAGGTGAATATGCCTTGTTCCAGAATCGATTTTTGTTTAATAAGACTCATATAAAATGACGCATGAAAAAAAAAACTATTACGACTTAAAAACAAGAAAAGTACACAAAAATATCGAAGACACAAAACAAACGGACTCTAATCTAATTACCAACCTAGTAGGTAGTTACTAGCTTGATAATTAGTGATAGAACCAATAAAATTGAAACTAGAAACAACAATTAGAAACTAGAAAATCTAACTAAGAACTAAATTTGCCCGTTGAGCTATGATGATGTGGCATTCAATGATTGGACGTTGAGTTTTCAAAAATTTTAACCCAAAATTTTCAAGTCTCGGCCTAGAACACCCTTGGATAAGAAGAATTTTCTATTTGGGAGGGAAAAATTGAAGGTTTGGAGCCCTTTTGGAGCTTCAAATGAATTCAAAATGGATTGGTCCCTCACTTGTACTTTCAATTGTACTTGATTATTCTCTTTGTCTCTTCTTTCTTTTGGATGACAATGAATATGCCAAGGAATATTCATTCACAAACACCAAGTACACTCCCTTTCTTTTCTTTTTTGGATCAAACACACTCTTTGAATATTCTTCCTTAGCAAGACTTGATGAACATGGAAGAACAAGATGAATACTTAAGAGTTGACCAAACTTTGACCCTTAACCAAATAAACTCCAAATCTGGATTTTTTTTTGTAGATCTAGGTTCCTTAGGCCAAGGTGAACTCAAATATGTAAAAATCATCCACAAAACTCATCCAAATCACAAGAACAATTTCGGATCTAGCTTAACATCTTCAAAAAACACCATATCCATGGAGGTTCTTAGCTCAAACTCATCCAAATCTTGTTCCAAGTGTAGATCTAGACTCCCTAGGTGTTAGAGAATAAGAATCTAACACAAGAAACTTTAAAAAACAAAGTAAAAATGTGTAGATCTAAGGATTAAATTTCGGATCTACCACAAGACACACAAGACAACACCTTTTTTTTTTTTTTTTTTTTTTTTTTTGTATTTTCAGATTTTTTGACTTTTTTCTGTTGAGATTTTCTTAATAAGAACACTAAAACCATAATTTAGGGATGTTGGAACAACCCTAAACAAGGCTTTGATACCGAATGATACAAGATCTAACCCTAATACACGAAATTAAGGACACAAGATACAAAAACCAGCAACTAAAGATAAAGAAGGCAACACATAGAAGAAAGGGGATGGAGATAAGAATGCATAAAATAAAAGATAGGTAATGAGACCCTTACTATCACCAATGATTACCACAAGAAAGTGTATCAAACCTTCAAACACACCTCATATATGGCAGTTCAAACCTCACTCTTAGGTGGACCAAAGGAATTCACACTCCTCAATCACACCTTTCTTGCCAATTGATCAACACAAGTGAAATCCATAAAATGTATTAATCTCTCAAGTTTGGATGTCTTTTTCCAAGGCCTACACTAAGATGGATTTTCCAAGCCCTACACTAAGGAAAGAAACTACAGTAAGAGTAATACTCAAGTTCAATTCATCAAAGTCTAAGGAAAATAGAAGCTAATAGGTCTATTTATACTATTACATAACAATGACTAAAATACCCTTAATGAAGGGTGCTCCTTTGGAGTGTAAAAGAGAGCCATCAAAATACAATATTGCCCTTAATAATACCAAGTATAGGCATCCTTGGAGTGTAAGGACCCTTTCTCCAATCTTCAACTTGAATAAGGCTTTGTAATGGTTCTAAAACGTCTTCAAGCATTTTCAAATCTGAGGCTTGAACCTTTGATAATCCGAAGCATGAACCTTCTACAAGACTTTGCAACCCTTTTTCTCTTTATGCTTGTATCAACATGCAAAATCTTTCTTTCAAACAAATGATCAACTTGGCATCCACAAGTTGGGATTCATTCAATTTAAGCCTAAGTGTGTCAAATGTGGATGCAAGTACATAAATAATACCTCAAAGAGGCAATGGAATAATTTCCCTAGGGTCCTCAATAATGAAACCACCTTTGAGAAAGGGGTCTCTCATCATCATAAGGTCACAAAGAAGGGTATTACATAAATGGAATTCATCTAAGTATTTTTAAGACACAATTCTATTCTTGACCTACAAGTAGTGATACCTTGGTCAAGAATGGAAACACTGAAGAGTGAACTCTCTTGGTTCCTTTTATTACTTCCCTTCTTTAGTGAATACCTAACTTTGTTGAAAATCCCCCCATGCACAACTTGGGTCTATCAAATGGGTTGTAAATCCACAAGAAAGACTTTCCATTATAGGGAAGGATACCAACATTCACAATCAAACCTTGCTTGTACTTTTGACCATGCATCAAGTTTGATGTGAAGAAATTTCCACACCCCAATAGGTCACCGGGGTCAAATGGGAGAAGTATCCAAGAACATGGGTCAAGGATATACTCACTTTTCCCTAAGGTGCCATTCTTGTCATTAGACATACCCTCAAGTAGACACAACCCACCATTATCATCAAAGGGATCACAACTCAAGTTAACATAAGGATCAAGCAATTCATCCCCATATTTATAGCACAAAGTTGGGTGTCATACAATGGATCACAATTAAAATCACTGTCACTAGAACAATTACTAATTGGGTTTGTTAAACACTTAAGCAAATCAAAGTCATCATAGCCCAATTGATCATTCTTTTTCAAAAGTAGGAGATCACCATCAAGAATAGGATGGTTAACATAATCTTCACTCAACCCTATATTATTAATGGATTTCAAGAAATAGGGTAACAATTGAATCTTAAGCATACCACCTTTCATTTTAAACACATCATCTTGCACTTCACTAGGTGTCATGAAATGAGTGATCTTACTATTTTCACATAAGACATTTTACTTTGAGAGAAATTCACTATTCAAAGGTAATGAGTATAAGCATACAAGTTCACATTCACAAAGTCATGTCTTGCTTCACAACATTTTTATCCACATGATATATTTGCACAAAACTATCATTAATGCCTTTATCACACAATATGCTCAAAGAACCATCTCCATTCTCATGATCAACTCTATCAACATTATCAACAACTTGAGACTTACCAAACACACCACACACATGCTCCAGTAGTGGACTATATTTGTGAGTAAGTTGATCATCATTCACATCCTCACTAGATGTTGGCAACTCACATACCAACATAGACTCACCTTGGTTTTCACAAGGGTCAACTAATGTTTGAATAATCTTGTCACTTGGTAATAGAACCTTATTCAAGTTATAAGTGCTAGCACTAGATGGACACAAATCATTCTTATGAAAAGAATCAATTTTGTCATTTAAAGGATCAACTAGTTCTTGCGTACTTACAACAAGAGTTTGGTCCTTATGAAATCTAACAACACCAAGAGTATCACAAAAGGAAGATTCATGCACTTCTACTCTAGGCAAACCTGTAACTACACCCACTTGGCTACTACTACTAGCCACATCACCATAATTTAAGATTAAATGAGTGTAGAGAGTGGCATTATTACCTTGATTTGCTTCATGACAGCCCACTTGTTCCTTTGGAAATGAGTGATTGGAGTTCTTTTGACCTCCCATTCGACCAAATCTTTCATTTATTGATGACAAATCCATTTTCACCTTGTCCATCTTTTGGTTGAGAGCCTTAATCCCGTCCAGAGTACCAAGAGCATTGTTATCTACAGTTTGAGAGGTTGTACCCTCGTATTCCATTGCCAATGTACCTAAAAAAATAAAACACCTACAAAAAAATAAATAAGTTAGTCCAAAAGATCCTCACCACACTCTCACTCTCGAATTTTTACCTCACACTTGGTTTCACAAGTGTTGAAAATCAACTTATACTTCATGAGTGATTGAAGGATGAATCTACTTTTGCCCAAAATACACTTTTTCTTGAATAACTCAAGGAAATCTTGTTTGGACTTGAAACAACAAAACACAACAAATTTAAAACAAAAAAAGCACACAAAGAACGATAACACGAAAGAAAAGGTCACTAAAAACTAATTCTCAACCTAGTAGGTAGTTACTAGTTTGATAATTAGTGATAGATTCAACCAAATGTAACTAAGAAACAAAAAAAATAGAAACTAAGAAATCCAAGTTTGAGCTAAATTCGGTTGTTCACAAAAATGATGACACGACACCTTATTATTGGATGTCAATTTTTCCAAAAATGTTTTTATTCTTCAATTGTTGTCTTGGCCAACTTCAACAAAATAAGGAAGAAAGATTGGTTTTGGGGGGAAAATGCAAGGTTTGGAGCCCTTTTCAAGCTCCAAATGAATTTGAAATTAGAATAGTCCCCCCTTGTACTTTCAAGTGTACTTGAAGATTCCTTTTGTCTTTGTTGTTTTCTTCTTTTGGCAAGACTAGGAAACTTCTTGGAAATTTCCTTTTATAACTAGTGCACTCTCTTTCCTCCCTTTACAAGATCAAGCAAACACTTTTAAATATTCTTCTTCAACAAGACATGACGATGAGGAAGAACAATATGAATATTCAAGAGTTGACGAAATTTGACCACTAGGCAAATGACCTCCAAATTTAAATTTTCCTGTAGATCTAGGGTCCCTTTGCCAAACAAAGCACAAATAGCACAAAATCAGTTACAAAACGTCCAAAACACAAAACACCACATGAAATCCCTCCTCAAAAACCTTCAAACACAATTTCAACAATGGTGGAATGCTAAAAACCAACTGGATCTTGCTCAAAACTTAGATCTAGACTCTTTTAGTGCTAGTGATCAAGGAATCAACACTAGAAACTATCAAAACAAACTAAAACTCCATAGATCTAGCTTTTAACTTTTGGATCTACCACTACAAAATGAGATTCAACTTTTTTGTGATTTTTTTGACTCTAGACTCTTTTTTTGTGAAGATTTTCTTAAGATCCAAGACTTAGAGTTGTGGGAACAACTATAATACATGGATCTTGATACCAAATGATAAAAGAATAAATCTACAAACCTAAATTAAGCCCTAAAGAAAGGAGATGAAGAAGAAATAATGACACTAGATGTAAAACTAGAAAAAATTCAATACAAACACAAAACAAATTGCATAAAAAGGAAAGATAGATAGTGAGACATAAAAATTACAATAACTTAAGGAACTAAGGTGTATATTAAACACCAAAATCCACTTAAGCTTGAAATTGGAACACCACACTATTAGGTTGACACAAAAGGGACTCAAGCCACCTCAAGCACCACCCTTTCTAAGTCAAATTGTCAACTTAAGTGAATCCACACTCTAGCTAACCCTAATTTCGATTGTGGCTTTTCCAAGCCCTACACTAAGGGAGATACATTCTCAAAGAGAGAAGAAATCTTCAATACTTATCAAAACTCATGATAAATAAGCCTAAGGAGTCTATTTATAGCTTATTACATAAAAAACGAAAATAACATTAATGAAAAGGGGCTCCTATGGTGTGTAAAGAAAAGGCACAAAATGACCACCTTTCCCTTAATGAAAGGGCAACCAAGTTGTATTTGGACTTGATAAATGAAGCCTCTTCAATGATCTCAAAACTGTGAGTGGTTCATACTTCCATGCTTGAGGTTCTCGTGTTGGCATAAAGGTAAGCATCCAAGCAACCTTCCATACATGGGATTGCTCTATTGTGGGCTCAAAATGGGTCCCCCATGTGTGTTGTCGTGCCCTCTATGTGACCACAATTGGGTTCTTATTGTATTGGCCTTACATGATGTCATCGAAAGCTATGATGGCTATTTGGCTCGTATCAATATCCAAATGAGCTAAAGTTTCCATTGACAACTTGCTAAGAGCATCAACAACAACATTAGCCTTACCTGGATGATAGTGAAGTCTCATGTCATAATTCTTTAGAAGATCAAGCTATTTACTCTACCTGAGATTAAGCTCTTTCTGAGTGAACACATACTGTAGACTTTTATGATCAGAAAAGAAGTCCACGTGCACTCCATACAAATAGTGCCACCATATTTTTAATGCAAACACCACCACTAAAATCTCCAAGTCATGAGTAGGATAGTTTCTCTCATGTACCTTTAATTGCATAGAAGCATAGGCTATCACCTTCTTATGC
Source organism: Capsicum pubescens (assembly GCA_030864215.1). Classification (NCBI taxonomy): domain Eukaryota; kingdom Viridiplantae; phylum Streptophyta; class Magnoliopsida; order Solanales; family Solanaceae; genus Capsicum; species Capsicum pubescens. The sequence goes on along the minus strand of CM061540.1, from coordinate 220,430,616 downwards.
TTCATCAAAACACAACCAAGCCCTACCCTAGACGCATCACAATAAACCAAAAACCCCTCATTTCCTTCAGGCAGTGTCAAAATCAAAGTCAAAGTTAGATTATCCTTCAGCTCCTTGAAATTACCCTTACAAGCATCCGACTAATAGAATTTTACCTTCTTCTGAGTCAACTTAGTCAATGGGGTAGCTATCCTCAAAAAAATTTCCACAAACCTCCTATAATACCCAGCCGAACCTAAGAAGCTCCAAATACCAGATGGAGTCGTGGGTCTAGGCCTCTTCTTAACCATCACCACCTTTTGTGGATCCACCAAGACTCCTTCACTAGAAATAATATGACCCAAAAAAGTAACATCGTTCACAAAATTCACATTTAGAGAATTTGGCATACAACTACTACTCTTTTAAGGTCTGCAATACCACATGGAGGTAATTGACATGATCTACCTTACTCTTAGAGTACACCAGAATGTCATCAATGAGCAGAATGACAAAAAGATCCATAAACTAATGAATGGAACACCCTTTTCATCAAATCTATGAAAGCCGCAGAGGCATTGGTCAAACCAAATGACATAACCAAGAACTCAAAGTGCTCATATCGAGTACAAAAAGTTATCTTAGGGATATCCACCTCTCTAATCTTAAGCTGATGATATCCAAACCAAAAATCTATATTTGAAAAGAATTTGGCATCTTGCTACTGATTAAACAAGTCTCTATCCTGGAAAGAGGATACTTGTTCTTAACCGTCATCTTATTTAACTACCGATAGTCAATACACATCTAAAGTGAACCATCCTTCTTATGCATGAATAACAACGGTACACCCCACGAAAACATACTAGGATGGATGAAACCCTTATCCAAGAGATCCTTAAGTTGCTCCTTAAGTTCCAACTCTGTCGGAGCTATTATATAAGGTGGAATAGATATTAAACGAGTGTCTAGAATCAAATCAATCCCAAACTCTATCTCTCTATCTAGAGGAACACCAGGAAGATCATCCGAAAACCCCCCAGGAAACTCATTCACCACCAGAATCGAATGTAAAGAAGGACCTTCCAAGTTAGAGTCTTTAACTCAGACTAGATGATAGAGACACCCTTTTGAGATTAACCTCTGGCTATAAGATATGATATAAAACTCCCTTTAGGACCTAGGGAACCACCTTACCATTTAATAATCGGTTCACCAGGAAACTTAAAGACAACCTTATGGGTCTGACAATCTAAGGACACATAGCATATGTGTAACTAATCCATACCCAGAATAACATCAAAATCCACCACATATTGTTTGAAAAAATCCACCAAAGTGTCCTTACTACCAATAGTTACCACACACCCCCTATAGACTTTTTTAGCAACCACAGAGTCACCTACCGAGGTAGAAATAGAAAAAGGATCTGAAATAACCTTGGGATGAAAACCAAAATATACAACCATAAATAGAGTCACATAAGAGAGAGTGGACTCCACATTAAGTAAACAATAAGCTATCATGCCTCAATACTGGATGAGGCAGGCAACAACTATAGGAACATATACTATAAAAATAACCTAGATGAGAAAATGAATCACTATACCAATGGAATAGCTGATAAAAAGCTGTATATGCAATACCAACCAATTTGCCAAACCGATACAGATGATATGTGAATCTATGAATACATATGACTATTGTACAATGTCTACAAAGCCTTTAATAGAATCCATAACTGTTAAACCATCAAAATATATATTCTAAAGACTCATCAAGGCCCCGAATCAACTTGGAGCTCACTAACAGCCATTGAGTATCCTGTGCTTCTATTAGGGAGATCTACTAGCTAAGAACCTGTGCCTGCAACATAGAACACTGGTCCCCATGAGGGACGTCAGTACAAAGTAATGTACTGAATATGTAAGTCATGAGATAGCCATAGGTGAAATAAAAAATCAGTGAAATCAGGGATTAATATGTAAATATATAGATAAGGCTGAACGACCACCTTTACTTATACTTGTGGAAGCTTGTATGTTATATGCTTTTCTTTACTTTACTTTTCTTTTCTTTATAATTTTTGTAAGCCATGTGATACATATGACTAGCTGATCAGTGGTAAAAAAATGACCCATGCTAGGCATTATACCCTTGGGATATGTTTCTCATTAATACACAAATCGGGGTCGACCCATGCTAGGCTTTCCTTTCACCCATGGGATACTACACGATAATGGGATCGAACCATACTAGGTGTTCCTTCTATCCCTGGGATACTACGCATAAATCCATGAATTGGGATTGGCCCATACTAGGATTTTGACCCTAATCTACCACCTCATATACGTATATTTACTTTACATTATTTCTTTAATATTTGAGATTGTTATTTTGGTGGTCATAGTGTTAGCTTTAGGACAACCAACAATATAGTAGGAGACATGTGATGATGGACTTAAGGTAGTGACAATGACATGGAAATTAGCTGTAACACCAACATAATACTTAGGAGTTTATAGAACACAAAACACGTTAGATATCTTAAATTAAAATACATATCAAGTGGGGACAATTAACTTATCAAGCCAAGAGACATGGACTTTATTCAATGATATGATAATAAAATACTTAGTAAATGATATGAAATAAAAGTATTACATGAACATGGGAACTAATAAAGTGCATGGATAGATTTAACATACGACAGATGTACATCCCAAGTTAGGACATCTAAATTATTCAATGGAACAATTAAAGAGTGTATAAGCTAAGATTGTAGAAAATGATAATAGAAGTGATGTCTAATGAAGGGAACATGTAAAAATATCAGAAAATAAGGTGTATAATTAGATAAACCAATTGAAGCAAGTTGGACAAAAGTAGGATGATTGTGTGCCCAACAAATGAACACACCTACCATGTGTATTCTAGGACCTTATCGACTCATGTATGGGAAACATATGACAAGAGTTTGTGTTTTAATGATGATATAATTTAAGCCTTGCATGCTAATACTTGGTGGAGTAAGCACGTATATCTAGTAATAAACTCATGTTGAAGTACTTTAACGTACTATGGAGTGGGAGCGAGATTATTAGATACACTGGTTAATCACATACCATAACTATGTATCATTTGCTACCAAGAGCATTTAGAAAGTTTACTTTGTAACACAATGTGCTAGATTTATGCCAAAGAAACAGAAAATTGTATAACCTTACATACCTTGGCATGCATTTGGATATTACCATGAATTGACCATCTTCCTTTCAGATTATTTATCTATAATAAGGTAAGTTGTAAAACTAGTATTAGTATCTAATTAACACTTTTGGGTATGCCTAGACTCACCAAAATAGTAGCTGGATAGTAGTCCCCTAGTTATCAAATCAAAGGTGCTTCTTTCAGTCTCTTCTCCTCTAATATCATCTATATGCCATACAACCTTCTTATAAGGTTCTCCGACACTTCTTTGGCTTCACGACATATAAAATAGTGTAAAAGAGTGTATGGGCAGTAAGCTTATGCAATATCTAATTGGTGGTGTACCACCACAACCTTTAATGTTTCTATTCTTTATGAGGATTCTAGGACTTCTCCACCTTTTTAGATATACCCCATTTGTTCCATTGATACAAAATAGTACCTCATAATTAGCCTACGATATGAACCCATGGATTACATAACTCTCGCCATGTGAGTTTCATCTACATTATGTTTAAAATGCTTAAATAATCTCACAATTAAAGCTAAAGGGATTGTGAATGTCCCAACATTGCTAAATCACCAGACCATACCCAAGATCACATCCTTCATTTCCACCTTAGTAAAATCACTATATAAGGCCATCCAACTACTTCCTATAACAGTACACACAAAATAACCTAAAACTGTAACATCCTGTATTTTGCTTGTACTTGTTCTAATTATATGGAACCTGGTATAGCCTTGTGGTATAGGTAACAGATGAGATTTGTTATGCAAGTATTAATGGTGTAGATGGAATTATAGATGCTTCCCGTATAGTTTAATATGATATGACCAAGTTAACGTTGATACGACTATTTAAACTTGGTATCGTAAGCTAGTATTTGAATCTAAAGTTTAAAGTGACCAAATATGTATAAGTTGAAGGTTAGATTAAAGGGATTAGGAGATGGAAATGGAATAAAATATTGAGGTGCTTGCTTGACTTAATTAAGCTAGTAGGTGACTCACCTACTTAAGCTATTTGGAACAAATTAATAGACCCATGGATATAGACCAGATTTGGGCCTATACTAATGTACTCATTTGGGCCCAAATTGAATAAAAGAGTAAGAGAATGGATAAATGGCCCAACACACAAATATGCCAAAGGCCCAAGTTAATTGAGCCTAAAATAAGAATTTAAGTAAGTAGGTGCATCACCTACTTTGAAAATTTGAGCAACTTGAACTCTTAAGTAGGTGCATCACCTACTTGGACCAATTTGACCAACTTTATGGTCCAAAATGCAGCTAAGGAGGTGGCCAAAATAGGGCCTTTATAAGGCAAAGTTGCTGGTCTTTTTACTTCATTTCTAGGTCACAAAAAAGAGTATATTTCACAAAATCTTGCTACTCTCTCTAAAACAACAAGGAGAAGCCCTAAAATTCCTTCTAGGGTTCTTGAAGAAACCCTCACCTTTGCAGCCTAAGGTAAGTGAAAACATTATGGTTTACCTTAATTATCTCATGGAAGATTAGGAAAACATGCTATAGGTGCCTAATTATAAATACATGGTAGAATATAGAATAAGCTACTTGCTCACTTTTTCTTTGTTATTAAGAGATCTATTTTCTTCTTTGGTTTAAAATGTGAAGGAAAGTGAAAGTTGAAGTTTTGAGGAGTTCAAATTAAAAGAAAAAGTTGCAGAATTAAGGTAAGGTGACTACGCCATTTTATTCTCCTTGTATGTGAATTTGAAAGAGAATTATGGATGTGTTGTTATTGAGAACTCAAGAGATGATGAGTTCAATAACTGATTGCTACAATAAAAGAGATTTGAGGCTATTTTGTGGACTATTTTGTATGTATATGTTATGGGATGCTAGGTTGATGTTGGAGAAAGGTATGATTAGTTTGTAATGAAATATAGAAAAAGGTGTGGCGGTACACCACCAAATCAATTATTGCATTTGTTTGCTGCCCAACCTGTTCTGAGTATTATTTGGAATGTGTAATAAAGCCGAGGTGGTTTTGATAAATCTTATAAGAACCTGCATGGTATGTGGGTGTAATTAGAGGAGAAAAGGGTTAAAATAACACCCTTGATTGATATATTAATGGCTTACTGCCCGGTTACTGTTTTTGGTGAAGTTAAGTAGCCTAAATATGTTAGTTGGTTGCTAATGCTAGTTTACCATATATTCTATTGTATATAAGTAATCTAAAAGGAGGGAAGTCAAGTCAGGTTAGTTTCGGAGTTATATAACCTGGTATGTAAGGCATATTCTATTTTTCACTCTTTGGCATGAAATCAGACATTTGTTCCATCAAGTAAGATTCCAAGGTTATCCTATAACAAGTGATACATAATAGCAGCACATTACATTCCATGAAGCCAATGACCTTTTTACCACTCTCTAATGTGTTAAAACACCTCAATACATTCTTATTATTAAACCTGCACATCTATTTTCACTAGAAAATTTCAGAAGTTCTCCGTTTACTCAAATAAGACCCATGTGTATTTTCAGCTCCTAAATACTTCATTGGTGTGCGAACTGATCCCTACCTCATTGTTGTTGTATTAAGTGTTCATTTACATGCCTCTTATTAGTAGATTATTTCTTCAAGGCACCATAGTATTATGACCACCAAAGTAACAATCTCAAAGGCTAAATAAAATAAGTAACGCAAATTTGTAAAACGAGTGGTAGCTCAGGGGAATAAGCCTAGAATGGGCCTATCTCGATACCTTTATATGTGGGTGGAAGATCAGGGGCATAAGCCTAGTATGGGTCGATCCCAATCTTTATATGTAGGTGGAAGCTCAGGGGCGTAAGCCTAGCATGGGCCAATCCTAATTTATCTATTTACCACTGATCAAATGGTCATTTTCATTATATATAGCTTACAAAGATTATGAAGTAAGGGAGGTGAAAAGAAATAAAGGAACGTAATGTATGTAGTCCCATAAGTATATATGAAGGTGGTCTACTAGTACTACTTATACACTTGTATCTGATTTCTATTGAGCTCTTGTGTCATGTGTTGTTACCTTCAACCTTACATATTCAGTACATAATTCGTACTGACGTCCCTCATGGGGGACTTATATTTCATGTCACAGGCACAGGTACTTCAGCTCATACACCTCACTAGAAGAAGCGCAGGCTATTCAGTGACTGTTGGTGAGCTCCAGGTTGATTCGGGGCTCTCAAGTCTGTTCCATATATTTTGGTATTGTGCAGTAAGTCAAGAGTAGGGCGGGGGTTTGTCCCGACCCTAACTAAGTCTATGTATATTTTAGAGGCTTTGTAGACTAGTGTAAAGTTATGGTAGTGTCTTTCCTTTAGACGTGGTGGCCCCAACGGCCAAGTGTTGTATATATAAGTTTGTGATTGTTTATGTAATTATTCTCATCGATACATAATATCATATTGTCAGAACCCTTGGTTGTCATAGTTACATGCATGAGAAGTACAAGGTTATGAATTAGTTCTCTCGGGCCTTTATGGCTACGGGTGCCTGTCCGCCCTAATAGGATTTGAGGCGTGACAAAAACAGTCCCAAAATACCTTTTATCTTAATCAGAGAATATTTTCAATCACCATCCTATGAGTTCTAGACAAAATCTTATACAAAATTCTCCATCAAAACATATATAAGGAGGGACAAAATTGGGGCAGATTCTTACCTCAGAATTCTAGAATTTTATCCTCTTAATCTAAGTTCTTCAGGACTTTAAACTTCTCTTCATGTTTGAAATAAAAAAGAAGAAAAATCTCTTAGAATTTAAGAAAAAGTTGGACTGCCAAGTTTGGAGAGGGCTTTCCTACACTTTTAAACACAAAGAACATGATTTCCACAATCTCTTAAGTAAGAATTAAACTAAATCATAAGTGTTTTTACTTACCTTAGTTTGCAAGTGGTGGGTTCCAACATGAACCCTAGGAGAGAAAAGAGGTAACTGTTTTAGTCTTGAGAGAAAACAGAGAGAGATCTAAAAATAATCTGATTTTGCAAGTAAGAATGAAGAGAAATAATCTAATTTGGACCTTATAAATCCCCCCACTTGACCGCCTCTTTTTAGCCTATTCTTAGCCACATATTGGTCAAAAATAGTCCAAGTAGGTGATGCACCTACTTTGATACAAGACTAACCTAGAAACATGAAAATCAGCACCTAAATGATACAAACAAACACTAAGAAACCGAAAATAACAACTAGAAGAAGAGTAGATGAAGAAGAGGACACACAGATTCAAACCAAAAGAAGAGAAAAGTGTATAGATGTAAAGGATAGATAGTGAGACATACACCTACACCAATAATTAGCACAAAGGTGTGTATCAAACACCAATACACAAAACACCAATGGAAGATAACACCATACACTTAGGTGGACACAAAGGAATCAAATCCTCAAGCACCCACCTTTCTTGCTAAAATGTCAACAAGAGTGATTCCACACTCAAAGATGACCCTAGTTCCAATTTCTTTTCCAAAATCTACACTAAGATATCTTTTCCAAGCCCTACACTAAGGAAAGAAAATATTATTGAGTAATACTCAATCAATTCTTCAAAACTCCAGAAAATAGAAGCTAAAAGGTCTATTTATACTATTACATAACAATGACTAAATTGCCCTTAATGAGAGCTTAAGTTGGGGCGCCTATTGAGTGCTAATTTCACCATTCAACTCACATGGACAATTCACCAAACACTAGTGGGGCATAATAAATGCACATAAAACTAAAACAACATGTAGGCAACGTGATTCAATTTCAATTACATAATTCCAAGAGTTTCAACATGAATTCACATGATAAAGCAGACATATCAATTAACTCTACATGAATCTTGCAATAAATTATGAATACACTTTAATTCAACTCATGGAAATCATAAAATCACTCTTCATGAACTTTAAAAGAGTTTCTTGGACTCCAAGGGTGGAAGAAACCCTTGGATGAACACTTCACATACCTTAGTTAAGGAATTTCTGAAAATTGATGGTGGAATCTTGAGTTCTTGATTTAAAATTGAAGCTTTTAGGGTTTTGTTCTTGATCAAATTTGAGAAAGAATGAATTTATTTGCTCTCTAAAGTGATTAATTTCGTGTTTTGGGGGATGAAGGTTGAGGGAAAAAGACCTAAATACCCCCAAGGATGCGGTCTTTTAATAACTAAAAAACTGTACTATCGATGCGCAGAACGACGCACCGCATCATTGACATCAATGAGATAGATAATGCATCATGTCGAGTCCGTATCGACTCACTGGAAATTGACGTTGGGAGCTGAGGAAATAATTCATCTACGCAATAGTTGATGCGGCACGCCAAGATCGCGTTGATCCACTGTTTTGGGATTCCAAAGGAGCTTCACACGAAGACCAAAAAATCCAAAACTTATCCGAAAATAGCTATGGACATTCCTGATCATGAATCAACCTAAATATCCACATACAATGGACGTAAAAGCCATAAAATAAGATCGCTAATTTTTGAAGGCTAAAATAACTCTAAGTCTGAATACTTAGCTAGAATATTCTAAGTTTGGGACCCCTTGACAAGCCTAAAAAACTGATTTAGGCTAAGAACTTTACGGGGTCTTACAGTAATAGGACCAAATTATTATGGGTAATAGCCTTATGTAAGATATGTCTATCAAAGAAAGAAAGAAATACTTTGAAAACATCCTCCCTAACTATGTTCCAACAACTTTGAAAAATTATCCAGAAAATCTAACAGGTCCACATGCACTGTCTCCATTAAGCTTAAACACAACTTTTTTAGGACTAACATCAAGATCTGAGTTCTGCTCCTCTATAATAATAGAAGGGATGTGGTTAACTAAAGTGATTTCTGTATTAGCACACACATATGTGAATTGGTTTTGAAAGAAAGAAACTTCCTCAAAGGCCACCTAATCTACACCTTCTGCCTAGTCATGATCACCATTCTAAATTCTACTAATAGATAATCTCTTTATTTTCCCTTTAACTAGATTATGAAAAAATTTAGTATTTTCTTCACCCTCTTCAAACCATTGTATTCCAGTCTTTTGTCTCTAATTCTCTTCTTTATATTTTAGATACTGTTTCAATTCTACCCGAGCCCTTTGAAAACACATCTATTTTAAAAAAAAGATCTTCAAATAAGGACTCTTTTATTCTCACTATCTCTTCTCTAATAACTATTTGTTTAAAAAGATCTCTAAATTTCTCTTTACTCTAAACAAATAAAGTTGATTTAGCACTTTTATTTTTTTGTTTTAGATTAATAAAAATATAAAAATCATTATTAAAAACCTGGTTAGCCTTTACAACATTATGAAAATCATCATGATCCACCCAGAACTTAAGAAACCTAAAAGGTTTTCTAATATTTATGGATAGCTCCCACAAGTCAGTTACAAAGGTGCATGGTCTGACCCAAATTTGGCAAGATGCTCCACTACAATATGCCTATGTAAACCCAAAAAGGTTTTATTCATGGGCATTCTATCCAGCCTTTAAACAATGCACACTTGGTATTCTATCATATTCCACCAAGTAAATGGGATCCCTTTAAAGTAGATATCAAAGAATTCACATGAACTAATACAAAATGCAAAATCTTCATATTCTTGAGGATAGAAAGAAAGTCCACCAACCTTTTCTTCATCACTTAAAATGACATTGAAGTCACCTCTTACCAACCAAAGAATAAACATACGTTTACTAAGATTGTAAATATCATCCCATAATTCCAATCTCTCATATGCATCACATTTAGCATACATAAGAGTAAGTAATAAAACTTGACCAGATTCTTAAAACTAAAGCTATAATGATAATTGCTGATCAGAATCTGCAATAACTCTAACCTGGACATGATCTTGAATAAACACCCAGATTTTACCATTACTATTATAATTAGCATAGTCCATACCCAAACTTCTCTTGTACTTATGAATCTGTCTTCTATCTTGAAAAGGTTCCATTAATGAAATAATTAAAAATTTATAAAATTTGTGAAGCATTTGTATCCTATGGAATGAATTTTGAGTTCTTACAGACCTCACATTCCAAAATAATGCTTTCATCTTCATGTTTATTAGTTTTCACATTCCTATGGGGATTTGTCCTAGTAGGAATGTTCTCCACCTTACTTTTACCCTTTATAGGTTTACTCACTATTTTGGATGATAAAACAACTTCCAACATCAACTAAAGATCACTTTTATAATTATTAGCTTTCTCTATATCTTTAGTTTCAGAGACCTGTGAATGACCCTTAGCTTCATGTCTTTCCTTACTAATCTGATGATATACTATATTATGAAATGACTTAATGGGCTCTAGTTTTGTGCAGGATTCTACAATTGTAATTCCATATTTGTTGTTGTCAGCTCCAACCTCTAATTTGCTGATACATGAATACTTTTTATATCTCCCAATTTTGACCTAGGAGATATACTCAAAAAATAATCTACATCCTGGGTTACTATCCCTATATCAAATATATCTATTTGTAATAGGGTATGAAAAATAGCCAGCTTTAACTATTTTTCTATATAATCTTTAGTTGTGGAGACCATTTCTCTTATCCATTTCATTGGGTTGTTAAGACACTCTTACAGATTGTTCTTAGTTGATCCGAACATCCATCAGCTAAAGTTGTTTGGATTCTGTTGCTGCTTTCTCGTTCTTACCATCTAACACCATGTCAATTATCTTGCTTGGATATGTCTTATTTGGTTGGGAGCTCATGTATTTGCCTATCAATATAACAACCTATGAATAAGTAGAATTGCTTCTCTTTACTATTAACTTACTTTCTTATTAGACACCCCAACCCCTACACTTTATTTAAGAAGATGCTCATTTTTACTAACTTCAAGGCTTCCCTCTTGCTTTTTTTTGGCTTATTTCTTTCACTCACAATATTGACTATTACTGAATTATCCCCACCCTTATTACTACTGTTAGGTATGATGTCTTCATTTTTTTTCCCTCTTCAACTTCATACTTATCTTATTCCTGCAAGGCATTAAAGGAGTTCTTGGAAATAATCCCTTATCTAGTTGTGTCTAACTCTTCTATAGCATTACTTATTAACTTAGTCGTGACTTTCTCAAGCCTGAACATCCTACCTATAGGATTTCACTTTGCCAACACTAGTTTACCATTAATTTATTTTTTTTGAAGTGGCATACCAGACAAATCATCCTTCTTTCCTTCTCTCTGTTATGCAAACTTCACCTCTTGCTTTAATTCCAGATGTAAACTTCTACATTCATCTTCCCAATGACCATAAATCTTACATGTGAGACAATAATTTGGCAACATATCATATTGTATCTTCACTCTTTTTATTCTTATTTTATTTGTTTTGGCATTCTACACTTCTAACTCCACATACAAAGGTAATTTAGTAGCAAAATTAAAATGAACTCTGACCTATGTAAAAATAGGTTGAGTTTTGTTAATTATGACTGTATCCAAATAGATTGGCTCCCCCATATCTGAAGCTAATGAAAACAACGATTACTTCACAAGAAACGTAGGTAGCAAATCAGGAAATGAGATTCACGCCATTGCTTATGTGGTCTCTTCCTCAGGTTTGAAAATAGAATTCATAGACGAAAGGTCTCATCTGATATTTATACCATCTCTTTATGTAATATAGTATATATTCTAGAATAACATGTTAACAAAATCCTCCATCAAACTGAATCTAATTAGGATGTTTTTATGTCTCAAAACTCCATTTTTTTACTCGCCTTTAATCCTACATTGTTGTAGATTTTGATTACGCAGGTGCTCTAATTCATGCCAACCATACAAAAATTTTTCTATCACTGCCAGTTGCAATTCTTCAATTACATTTATCTTCTCTACCATTGTTATATTCCACCTCCTTAACAAGAATGGATACTTGGGCAACTTTCAATACTTGCTTTAATGAGTTACTAGGTTTCATTAAGTCTATGTATTTTGATTTTGAGCCCTTCGTCTCATCACTAAGATCCTGTATTTCAATATAAGAAGATGCCATAGGCTCATTAGGCTTACAATATATATCACTTGACATAATGGGTTGTTTGTTACTATATTTGGGATTGTATAGTTTAGGAAAATCTTTTTCAGATAAAACAAAAGAGAGATTATGTATCTTGCCCATCCTAGTAACCTGGCCGTTGGCTGAACTAGTCATGCTAGAGGCGATCAAGCTTTAGGGTTGTTGAGGTTTAAGATTTTGTTGAGCTTTAGTTTTTGAGGTTTTCATCCAAAACTCACTCAAAAGCAAAATTATTGCTTCTTTGAATATAAAAGCTTGAAAGAATAATTGTTTTCTTCATTCTTCACAAATAAAGAAACTAGAAATCAATTAGAAGTTAAGCTCCAAAAACTAACTAAAATTTATTACTAATGTCGAACTCTCTAGAAATAAATATGAAAATACTATTTATAATGCCCCTCAAAGTTGATATCTTAAAAATATCAAACTACCCTAGCGAAGAGATCTGTCACCTAATAAATGACCTTAATTGATTTGTGGTCCATCAATTGACTTTATATTTGTTGTCAATTTCTCTTTAGGGTGCTAATATATCTTTATGGGTTAACTTACGACCCAAATTTTATTTACGATCGCAAGTCCTCCTATCAGGTTGTCTTTTCTTTATGTAAGAGTTGCGAATTTGATATATGGCCGTACTTTGCCTCGTGTAGTGACCAATTATGCAAGATACTTTTGACACATTATCTTAATATTTCCACGAAATAATATGCGGTCCGTGATTCGATCTATAAAAGTATATCATCTTTTTTTCTAACAGTTTTTTTATCTTTTCCTCCTTTTGGCCATTGTGATTTCTAAAACCTATAAACTAATATTCTAACATTATAAACACATAAAAATAAGTATAAGAACAAGTAAACTCCAAGTACGTGACATAACATGTCCCTTAATTTCAACGTACATCAACACCCCCAATTTAAAACCTTTGTTTGTCCTCTATCAAGTCATTATGATACTCTTTACTATAATTATGACTATTCAAAGCAAAGTTAGTTATCTATAATAGTTTTAGTAAGTTGTACCAGCAAATTTCAATGAATGGTGGAGCTTCAAACAAGAAGAAGATCCATGAACTTGCTATCGCTTGTCTCAAAATATTAGATCAAAGAGTGGTGGATCTAGAAAAAATGCTCTGGCCATTACGGTAGAGAAATTCAAGAAAAAACTGACCCAAGAACATACCTCTATTGTTGCACTCTATTCTAGGGAACTTAACGAGTTAGTCCTTCCGACCACAGTTGATTCCGCCACTATCTCGATCCCACAACCACTCATCAACCTATTTGACTCACCTTCACATCCTAAACATGGTAAAGCTAAAATGAAGGAGGGGTATTAGATCGAGGTATTAGATGATGCTTGATAGAGAAACAAAGTACCTCCTATGCAACAAAGTACCAACTAAGATTGGCCCAACAAAGGTCTTTGCTAGATTACTATGAGAAGCCACATTCCAAAGTAGAGGGTAAAAGTACCTCCGATGCAAAGAAAGAGGCAATGCCCCATACTACTCCAGCCCCTAAGGTATACAGGAGAGGCATCCAGAGATGTTCTTGCTAACTAGTACGCTTCGTGCACCAATAGGGAGTTCTAAACACTCTCTTATTCTTTATTTCTTTTTGATGCATTAATTAACAATAATTTTTTATTGTAGTAAAAATGGATAGTAGCCTTCATACTTTAATTAACAAACATTGTGCTAGGCGGTTGTCAGAATTGAAAAAAATAATTTTTGTTGTTGTTTGTATTATAAAATAATAAAGAACAAGAAGAAGAGTAGAAAGATAGAGAGAGTGATTTTTATTTCTTCTCTTAAGGGATGATTTACAATGAAGGAAACCCTTCTATTTATAGGGGAAATTTGCCCCTAGTTTCACACTAAAGGACAAATACATCAAATCCTGATAGACATCAAATAGATCTTGATAGACATTCACTATAATTTATATATATCATAACACTCCTCCTTTAATGTCTAACAATACGCATATAGGATGCCTCATTAAAAACCTTACAAGAAAAACCCAGTGAGACAAAACCTCGTAAGGGAAAAAGAGTACAACGCGTATTAACTCCCCCTAATAAAAATATCCTTGAATCTTTTCATTCCGTTCTTGTGCACCATCTTCTTGAAAGTTGCAGTTAGAAGAGACTTGGTGAATAAATAAGTCACATTGTCACTTGAATGAATCTGTTGTACGTCAATATCATTATTTTTTTGGAGCTCATGTGTATAGAAGAGCTTTGGTGAAATGTGCTTCGTTCTATCTCCTTTTATGAATCCACCTTTCAGTTGTGCTATGCATGCTGCATTATCTTCATATAAAATTGTGGGTACTTTGTCATATTTCAAGCCATATTTTTCTCAAATGAGATTTATTATGGACCTCAACCACACACACTCTTGGCTTGCTTCATGAATATCTATAATCTCAGCGTGATTTGATGAAATGTCTACAATAGACTGCTTTGTTAATCTCCAAGATATGACAGTACCCCCACAAATGAATACATAACCTATTTGAGACCGAGATTTATGCGGGTCAGATAAGTACCCAACATTAGCATAACCAACAAGATTGGAACTGCAATCTTTAGAATAAAATAAGCCCATATAGGTAGTCCCCTTTAGATACCGTAATATGTGTTTGACCCCATTCCAATGTCTCCTAGTAGGAGAAGAACTATACCTTGCTAGTGAATTTACTGAAAAGGCAATATCAGACCTTGTAGTATTTGTAAGATACATTAGTACACCAATTGCACTAAGATATGGTATTTCAGGACCAAGGAGTTCCTCATTCTTTTCTTGAGGTCGGAATGGATCCTTATTCACATCAAGTGATCAAACAACCATCAGAGTACTTAATGGATGTGCTCCATCTATATAGAATCGTTTCAACACTTTTTTTGTATAGGCAGATTGATGGACAAAGATACCATTTGTCAAATGCTCAATTTGCAAATCAAGGCATAACTTTGTCTTTCTGAGATGTTTCATCTCAAATTCTTTTTTTAGGTAATCAATTTCCTTTTGAAGCTCTATTGGTATTCCAATAAGGTTTGTGTCATTGACATAGAAAACAAGTATAACAAACTCTGACATTGTTTTCTTTATGAAAACACATGGGCAAATTTCATCATTCGTATAACATTATTTAGATAAATATTCACTAAGAAGGTTATACCACATGCGTCCAGATTGCTTCAAACCATACATGATCTTTGCAATCTAATGGAATACATTTTCTGAGGCTTTGAACAATATGCTTTTGGCATTTTAAATCCTTCGATAATTTTCATGTATATCTCATTATCAAGTGATCCATATAGATACGCTATTACCACATCCATCAAATACATTTCAAGTCTCTCGTGGATAGTGAAACTAATAAGATAACACAATGTTATTGCGTCCACAACTGGTGAATATGCCTTATCATAATCGACACCAGGCCATTGTGAAAATCCCTGTGCAACAAAGCATGCTTTATACCTTTGTAATTTATTTTTCTCATTTCTATTTCGCACAAAGACCCATTTATAGCCAACAAGCTTAACACCATTAGATGTTTGAGTTATAGGTCCAAAAACTTCATGTTTGGCAAGTGAATTCAATTCAAATTGAATTGCTTCTTGCTATTTTGGCCAACCATTTATTTGTAGACATTCTGTGATAGATCGAGGTTCAAGATCCTCTCTATATTGCATGATTTTTGTTGCAACATTGTATACAAAGTCATGATCCACTACTATTTCAGATCGATTCAAATAAATTTCAACATCACTTGAATTTATGGATAGTTCCTCATTTTCTTGAGTCTCAGGATCATTGATTCCTTCGGAATATCAACATTGCTCAAATCTTGAGCTTCCATATGAGAATCTTTCCTAGTGTCATCTTGACCATTTATTTTTGTTCTTTTAGGATTTCGATCCCTAGAATCTAATGGTCTGCCACACTTCAAACGTGCTTTAGATTCATTAGCTATGACACTAGTGGATGGTACTTTAGAGACATCAATTAGAATTGGGACATTCTCTACAGGAATATGTGATTTGGTGATCCCTTTTAAATCAGTAAATGTGTCCGACATTTGATTTGCAATTTTCTGCAGATGAATAATCTTTTATACTTCTTGCTCACAAATAGAAGCACGTGGATCAAGATGAGATAGTAATAGATTTTTCCATAAAATTTCTCTTTTGATGTCACTATCTTCTCTCCCTAATTTTGGGAAAATTATCTTATCAAACCGATAATCTGCAAATCGAGCAGTGAACACATCTCCCGTTAATGGTTCAAGATAGCGAATAATAGAGGGTGATTCAAACCCAACATAAATTCCTAACCTTCTTTAGGGGCCCATCCTGGTGCGGTTTGGTGGTGATATAGACATATAAACATCGCACCCAAAAATTCTCAAATGAGATATATTAGGCTCTTGACCCAAAATCAATTGCAACAGAGAAAATTTATGATAATTTATCGGTCTAAGACGAACAAGTGTTGCAGCATGCAAAATTGCATGACCCCAAACATAAGTGAGCAACTTAGTTTTCATAAGCAATGGTCTTGCCATCAACTGCAGAAATTTAATTAATGACTCGGTAAGGCCATTTTGAGTGTGAACATGGGTTACAGGATGTTCCACTCTTATCCCAATCGATAAGCAATAGTCATTAAATGCTTGGGATGAAAATTTTATAGCATTATCAAGGAGAATAAACTTAATTTGATTATTCAGAAACTGTGCCCATAATCATATTATTTGTGCCAATAATTTTGCAAAAGCCAAGTTGCGAGATGACAATAGGCACACATGAGACCATCTAGATGAAGCATCTATTAGGACCATAAAGTATCTAAAAGACCCACTAGGTGGGTGAATGGGTCCACAAATATTCCCATGTATGCATTCCAAGAATGCGGGAGACTCAATCCCAAGTTTTATTGGTGATGGCCTCACAATCAGCTTGCCTTGATAACAAGCATTGCATGAAAATTCACCATTTGAAAGAACCTTCAAGTTCTTTAATGGATGCCCATTTGAATTTTCTATGATTCGTCTCATCATTATTGATCCTGGATGTCCTAGACGATCATGCCAAAGTACGAAAGTATTGAAATCAGTAAATTTACGGTTTACTATAGAATGTGCCTCAATTGCACAAATCTTTGTCCAATACAGGCCAAAAGATAAAGCAGGGAACTTTTCAATAACACATGTCTGCCCAGAGACATTCTTGGTGATACCAAGATATTCAAGATCCATCTCATCAATTGTCTTGATATGATATCCATTTTCACGGATATCTTTAAAATTCATCAAGTTTCTCCAAGACTTAGGAGAAAACATGGCATTATTTATGATGAGTTTAGTTTCCTTGGGCAAGATTATAGTGGCTTTTCTGAAGCATTCAATCAAATTAGCACTAACAGAAATTATAGTGACATTAATCTTGCCCATGTTTAGATAAGAAAAGTATTTCTCGTCTTTGAATATCGTATGTGTATTACCAGAATCAATCAAACAAATATCTTCACAATTGGACAACTTACTTTGAAAATTATTCATATCTTTAAATACACAAAATAGGATAAATATATCATTGCACAAAATGAAAATCATTAATAAATTATTAACTACCTTTTATAATAAAAGTAATATCGTAAGTTGTGATTATTAGGTGTCAGTAACAAATACTGCTATTCACACCGTAAAAAAAAAACCATGCAAAATAATGAATTAATAATAATAAACACGTAACCCCGTTATAATAATTAATACATATAGTATTCTTAATATTCCCAAGTCCATTATCATAATTTTATATCAATATTTTAACTGTTACACACCATACCAAAGTGTTGCACATTAACTGTTAGCTTATCAAAAATTTCACGTCTAATAAGATATCAATAGACAAAACATACCGCACATCTTCATAGTTAAAATATGTTAATCTAATATCCTTTGTAGTTTACACAATATTACTTTAATGAACATAAAATGGAAACATGCACGTGGAGCCAATCAATCATATCTTTTCCTTTTCTTTTGCTGCGCCTACAGTTGTTTTCATTAATGGATCGCCCTTATTTTTCAATAAATAATGACATAATTAAAATTTGATTCAACTCAATAATAAATAATAATATTAAATTTAAACTAATCAATACTAATAAAAAATAATACTCATGAAAACAACTACTTTTACATGATTCTTTATTCATTAACTTTTATCAATAAAAATAAATAAATTAAAAATCATTCACTCTTTCATGTTTACGGAACCATCACCTATCAAGTGATCAATCTTTTCTTCAGGGTGCTCGTAAAAGTCTGCTATATCCAAGCATGTGATGTCAACATTATTTTCAGAGAGAAAGTTAGCCTCGGAATTTCTCTCTTTCTTCTTTAGTGATGCTTGATAAAGGTCCACTAAGTTCTTGAGAGCACGACAGTCACGTGAATAATTTCCTTTTCCACCACATCGGAAAAAAGTAATTGTTTCACGTTTCTCATCTTTTTTTTTGTTAGATGAATGATTAACACCCGGAACGGGGTTTCTTTCTTGGTCATCATGACCATGACCACGATCACGTCCACGACCAGGGCCGCGACCTTTTCCACGCCTAGCATGGTGAGCGTGCACATAATTCACCTCAGGGAATGATGCAGATCCAGTTGGTCGGTTCTCGTAATTTTTCATCAACAAATCATTATTTTGTTCAGCCACGAGAAGTTGAGAACTCAGGTCATATACTTCTTGAAACTTTTTTCTCGATATTGCTGCTGTAATAGCACATTCGAGGCATGAAAAGTAGAGAGTGTCTTTTCTATCATATCGTCATCATTGACCGTCTCTCCACATAGTTTCAATTGAGAAGAAATTCTGAACATGGTAGAATTGTATTCATGAACAGACTTGTAGTCTTGAAATCTTAGATGCATCCACCCATATCGTGCTTTCAAGAGGATGACCATCTTTAAGTGGTCAAACCTTTCTTTTAGGCTATTCCACAATACGAGTAGATCCTTAGTAGTAAGGTACTCAATTTTCAGAACTTAGTCAAGATGATGACGCAAGAAAATCATAGCCTTAGCACAATTTTGACTAGATGCTGTATTTTCATTCTTTATGGCGTCTCCAAGACCCATAGCATCTAGGTGGATTTCAGCATCCAACATCCATGAAATATAGTTCTTGCCCGAACTTTGAAGGGCAACGAACTCATATTTCATAAGATTGTTAGCCATAAAAAAAGGAAGAAAAATAATAATACCTTAGCCTTAGCCTTCAAATTTGAGACAGTAGAGTCTCATGCTGATAACGTGTTATAAAACAATAAAGAACAAGAAGAAGAGTAGAGAGAATAGAGAGATTGATTGTTATTTCTTCTCTTGAGGGATGATTTACAATGAAGGAAACCCTTCTATTTATAGGAAAAATTTGCCAATAGTTTCACACTAAAAGATAAATACATCAAATCCTGCTAGACATCAAATAGATCTTGATAGATTTTGATAGACATTCACTTTAATTGATATATAGCATAACAATTTGTAGATAAGTAGTTTCTTTTTTTGTTTATTTCATTTTGGGGATTAAGTTTTAATAGAGTCATCTCCTGATTTTACTTAGCCACGGTTCTTTTTCAAGAGGTTACTTTAATATTGATCCAAGGAAAGAAATTTTTTATCGAGTCTAACGTCAGATTTTTTCCAATGATAGATTAGTAATCGACTTCTTAAGGGAATAAGTCATGTTATTGGTTAAAGTGAAGTAGAGTGCGTTTGACCCATATGGTGATAGTTGTCTAATTAAGACATGAAACTTGTTTGTTTAATTTGAAGAATGGACCCGTCCAAAAAATTGCATGGATTTCAATTGCATATATTAAATTAAATTAAATATCTAAATGGGCTAATTCCCAATCCCCCTTTTTTTTTATCATCACTAGTACTACATGAAAACCATCAAATTGTTCACTAGATCAATCAACTAGACTAGATTTTGTTGAAACTCAAGCTATTTCTCTCTTTTGTGATAAGTTTACTAGACTTGTTTTTGAATTTTCAACTGTTAGTATTTTCAATATATCTTTTTGGTAGCACTCCAAATTTAGTGACATAAAGTGTTCTGTAAATATAACTTGTATCTGTACAACATAAATACATATTCTAAAAGTTAGTTATGATGTTATTTACCCCAAAAAGTAGAGGAAGTGTAGAATAAATGTTTCACAAATTTTCTGCTTTACTAATATTTCATGTACTATAAGCAGTATTTTAAGAATATCTTTTGTTCGAAGCTCATGTGCGGTGATTGCATGCTATATAGAACACCAAAAAACAGACCTACAATATTCATGAAGAATATAAATTCTAATTTTATCGTTTAGCACCGAGTCACAATACAAGGCAATTGTGTTGTCTATATCTTTAGTTTTGAAAATTTAGTGTGATTTCACCAATTGGATTCACTCGGATACCTATCTTGTGATACGAGAGTAATCTACGATGACGAGAACAAACACAAACACTAAAGAACCAACGAAATTGACAATCGGAAACTAAAAGGATAAAAAGGATAGATGATAGAAAGATAGGTAGATTGACACAATAAAAGAAATTGAAAGCAAACCAAGGGTATATTAAACCCTCAATCCTCAATCAATTAACTAAACAAAGCACCTAATCTCTTACGATGACCGCCAGAAAATCGAGACGCCCTTCCAATCACCGTTTCTAAACGAGGTTCAACATTGACTTTTCCAAGCACTCAACACTCCCAATGAAGTTTCATAAATTCATCATCATCATTAAACAAAGACTATCTAAATAAGCCTAGCTACCAAGTATTTATAGTTTGGCTAAATTTTACATAATTAGGGCCGAAAAGTGACCCAAATGCAAGAAAATACCAACTAGGGGATATTTTGACCCGCTCTTGAAATGCTAGAGTGAATCAAAAGTGGATCCAAACGCCTTGAAAGTATGACCCTTTCAAGGGGATTTTGAGCCCCGTTTTGCTCTCCTTCGACCTTGTCAAAGTCCTTTGACCCTCCTTAATGGTAATATTCATCCATGTGGCATCTTTTAATAGTTGTAAGGTGTCATCAAGCACCTCGAGCATCATACATATCTCTTTCAAAGGCCTGGAGGTAATTTGGCTTGTATCATCCTTTCCTTCTTGAAAAAGATTCGACCTCTAATCCAAACCATGCAAAATCAAAGAAAGAAAAAAATACAACATCCTCATTACATGAGGGTTAGGGTTAGCACAAATAATCATAGCATCATGTCAAGGTTGCACACACTTAGGATATAATAAAGGATCCTTCGTGGTAAATATTAGAAGCTTATTGAAAAATGCACAAAGGAATTGGATATGGGAATCACCAAGAGGTAAGGGAACCATAAAGGTCATAATGAAATCACTAAATCAAAAAGGTAAGTCTACCTTCACCTTAGGAGCCATAAGACACAATTTCTTCATCACCTCTTTAAGAGACCACATCAAGAGTGGTACCTCAATTTGTTTTAAAGTCCACAAAATCCACGTAGCATTGTCATTCAAACAAGTGGACCAACCAACAAGTTTCCTACCTCTACATAAAGAAAATCCAAGACTAGCATTTACATCATCATAAACAAAGAGATAGTATAGAAAGGAATTAAGTGTAAAAGAATCATCCAAGGTACTATTATCCACCAGAAGACCATTTGGATCAAAATATATAACACATAATGCACACAAGGATGGAATCAAAAAATTTAAGCGCATATGACTTTTTCCTTTCAAATAACTTCCCTTAAGAAACAATTCATAAAGAAGGGGATCACAAGCATGGAATCTATCCAAAGTGTTTTCAAGAGGAGACTCTCTCCTTGACCTACACATAGTGAAACCTTGGTCAAGATTGGAAACACACAATGTTGAATTCTCTTAGATCTTTTCTTTACTTCCCTTCTTTAATGAATGCTTATCTTTGTTGAAAATGCCTTCCATGCACAACTTGGGTTTATCAAGTGGGTTGTAAATCCCTAAGAAAGACTTTCCATCATAGGAAAGGATTCCAACAACATCATATAAACTTTGCTTGTCAGCTAGACCAAGCATCAAGTTGGGTGTGTGGAAATCAACATATTTAAAATTTTCATCGAGGTCAAATGGATAGAGTGGCCATAGACATGGGTCAAGAAAACATTTCTTTCCCCAAACACATCACCCAAATCAAAAGATATACTCTCCACATTAGCATAATCTTCATCAAAAGTAAATAGAGTATAGAGAAAGGTATCACTCAAGTTAACTTCAACCAATGTGTCCTCATGTATATACTCATTATCAGATTCAAGATCATCACCATGAGTATTTTCAACAATAGGAGCATATAAAGTAGAAGAAGAAATAATTTCCAAACAATTGATACTTTCTCTTTCAAGGGAAGAATCCTTAAGTAGACACATACTACCACTAACGTCAAAGGAATAATTACTAAAGTCATCAGAAGAATCAAGAAATTCAACCTCATAATTATCAAACAAGTATGGGTACCATACAATGGATTACAACCATAAGAATTTTCATAGGAATAATCACTAATAGTATTTCTTAAATCTTCAAGCAAATCAAAGTTATCATCACCCAATTGATCATTCCATTTCAAAACCTCACATTTCTTTTTCTTAAGAGTACTCTTATCTTCAAAGAAGATATTTCCATATTTTGGAGAAATATAGTTACACCATAGTGGGTTGCCATATAGGCTATAACCCTCAAGATGAGCTACACCATCAATACTATTCACACCACTATGTTCGCTAGGAGTGATTGTACCATCTTTGAACATGTTATTATACTTAAAGAGAGAAAAAACAATCCATGAAACAGGATTAGAAATTGTAATTTCACTCTCAATAACACAACTATCAAGTTCCGAAGAAGTTTCAAACACATAATCATCCATATGAGCAAGACAAATAATAGGATATTCACTAAAAGACATGCTCAATGGGTCACTCCAATTTACTTGACCAATATTTTTAGCATCATCACTCACTTGAGGTTCATTAATTACATCACCATGATCCTAAAGTGGTGTAGTAGTTTCACCCACAAGTTGGTCAACATAATTTTCACAAGACAATGTACCATCATTCATCGCATTGGCTTTAACTCTAGGTGGAATAAAATTGATCTTACTAAAAGAGTCAATGAGATCATCAATAGGATAAACTAGTGTTTCTACACTCTTAACGGGTACATCATAAGCAAAAGGCAAAGAATCATGAGGCTCACATATAGATAAGCTACTACTCACACTTAATGTGCTACTAGCTACAAAATCATCATTCACATGTACAAAAGTATAAGAGTTAGCTATCTTACCTTGAAGTTCATGAAATATTATTATTTGAATTGGTGTGAAGGTCCTTCACAAGCCTTAAAAGCATCTAAGATTGCCCTCATCAAATCTTCGAAGGGAATCTTCTCTTTTGTTTTTGTTCTCCTCCACTTGCCATGTTGGTACCTACACACATATCCTTGTTAAAATAAGGAAAATAATATTATCTCAATTTGGTGGAAACCTTCTCACTTTACTTCTCACAACTCTCCTTTTTCCTCTCTTAGATTACAACCGTGTAATCCCTTACTACTCTCAATATTTTGTCTCTCAATTTCTTTAGGATTAGAGTAAGTGGTCACATCTCTTTGAGATTTGGGAAGAATGGATGGAAAGAGATGATTTCCCTATTGGATTTTTACAATCTTAGGCCAATTTCGTACATTTGGAACCTTATGTTGTGCAAACTAATTGGCACCCAAGTATAAATCTCCATGTTTTAAGGAGAAGATATCACACTTCAACCCCTCTTAGTACCCACATTGGGTAAAGAAAATCTTCACTCTCTCAAAAACCCTATACCTATCTAAGAAGTATGGAAAAAGTAGAAGCTCTCGAGGTATCCCTAGATGGTCAACCTTGGGTGGAATGATGTAGTTTCTATAGCACCAATCATCTAGCATAAGGATGTATACCAAAACCCCATAAATGCTTACCTTTTCATAGTGAACATTTATTCTTGGATCAATATTATAAAGCTTGGTATACCTTATTGGTACATTGGTACTCCTTATGAGCTCTTTTAAGGAACTCTACATTCGGCCGGACTTCCTTATGGATTCCCACCATAATAGTGTCAGACCTTGAATATGTTTAAGCGTACACGTAGCTCTTTTTAATTCACTCGTATCATAATCCATGAAGATCCTTTCACACTCCCATTACCAATCAAGGTATTATTTAGGACCCAACTTTCTTATAATGATGGGGAAAGTAGGAAGATCTTGACTCCTACTATAACTTCCATATCAATCTTCGGTCCAATTTCCATATGTTTGGGTACTAGATCAAGAAACTTAAGATGTAACATCCCTTGACTTTGGAAATGCACATTCTTTTGGTCGCATGGAGAAACCTCTACTATAGTTTGTATAACCATTCACACCACTTCGACTTTGATAAAAAGTACTAAAAGGTGAGGAATAACAATCTTCACTCCACATGCACACTCTCACCATGACTCTAATAAGATTTATAGATGAACGGGTTATACTTTACATTACCTCTAGTCTAGGAGTAGGAAGTGTAATACTCCTTACATGCTCTATCTCCCTCACAAGAACCATCTTAAGGCTCTTCATCATCTCTATGATCACTATAAGAACTAGGTTCAACATTCATCTCATGTTATCCTTCGGAGTAGTGGCTATTATTTTCATCCATATCATGATCATAGCTGTATTCATAGCCCCTATAATCTCCATCTTCTTTGTAGCCATAACTATATTCACCACAATCATAATCTCCTATGTCGTAGTCACAATTATCTGAGGCTATCAAAGACATGCTTTCTTATATCACCTTGTACCTGTAAAATAAACAAAGAAGATTAGTAGTAAAGATCCCCACCAACGCTCATAATAATCTCACCTTTATGATCCTCACAATTAGAGCAACGAATGTAGAAAGTTGCTTATACTTTGGTGGACAATAAGGTGTTAATCTCTACTTTGCGGCCAAAGTGGATTCTTATTTTAATTACTCAAAGAAAATATATAAGGACTTGAATTTATGAAGTAACAACGATATAAAAAGAGAAAAGCTTGTAAGAAATCAGACGTGAAAGAATTTGAACTCAAGAACTAATCGATCAACTTAGTAGACGAATTACTACTTTATGATTAGTTAAAGAGTAAAAAGAAGAGATAAGGAATCAATAAAATTAAACTAAAGAATAAAACATTGAGAAAAAGTAGTAATTGAAGGGTTGAATTGAGTTTAGAGGCTTGAATTTTGCGTTTGGGACTTGATCTGTGTTAGGAGGGGCTGATCTACGTTTGGGGACCTAGTCTAGCAGGTGGGCGTAGGTCCAAGGTATCCTGTACTTAGGTTCTACAACACCATGGCACACCTTGGTCACACTTGCACAGCATGTTGGACGCTCTATACCTTTGAATTGACCGAAATGCCCTCTAAATGGTCCTTTGTGTCCTCTTTTGTCGGGATATCCTTGGAATCTTTGTAGATGCCATAGAACAAACACTTTTCACTATTTTATTCTTCCTTAATTTTGGATCAAACAAGAACTTTTGGCTGAAATTTCAGCATGAATATAATAATCTCCTTAAGAACATACCATGAACACCAAGAATATCAATCTTTCCAACTTTTTCTCTAGGGCTTGGAATGAGTTGAATTTTGAATGAAGTCACTTATTAGACTTATAAACTCATTTCAAATATCAATTTGTCCAAATTCTTCACCAAAATATTTATATTTTTAAGTCACCTCAAACTTTTTCAACCAAGCTTCCAACAAGGATGGAACACTGAAATAAGCTTTGTTTAGACTCAAATTAGTTAATAAACATGTATGGTCTTAGAGAACACAATTCTAACACTATAAATACAAGAAAACACAAAAATCAAAATCTTAGAATTTGGCCTAAGACCTAAAACGTGAATAGTAAAAAATTTGTGATTTTTAATTTTCTATGACGATCAGACCCAAGATTTGACTTCGTAGGAACGAAATCAAGCTCTGCTCTGATACCAAATGATATGAAATCAAACTAAGAAATCTAAACAATCAATAAAATTGACAAATAAAAAATAAAAAGATAAAAAGGATAGATGATAGAAAGATAGGAAGATTGACACAATAAAAGGAATTAAAAGAAAACCAAGGGTATATTAAACCCTCAATCCTCAATCAATTAACCAAGAAAATCACCTAATCTCTTATGTTGACTGCAAAGGAATCAAAACTCCCTTACAATTACTGTTTCTAAAGAAGGTTAAACATTGACTTTTTCAAGCACTCAACACTCCCAATGGAGTTTCCTGAATTCATCATCATCATTAAACAAAGACTAACTAAATAAGTCTAGCTACCAAGAATTTATAGTTTGGCTAAATATTACATAATTAGGGCCCAAAAGTGAATCAAATGCTATAAAAGGCAAACTAGGGGTTGTTTTGACCCGCTCTTGAAATACTAGAGCGGATCAAAAGTGGATCCAAAGCGCATTGGGAGCATAACCCTTCCAAGAGGCTTTCAAGCCCCGTTTTGCACTACTTCGACCACATCAAAGTCCCTTGACCCTCCTTAATGGTAATCTTCATTTATTTGTCATTTCTTAATAGTACTAAGGATCCAGCAAATCCCTTGAGCATCATAGTATCTCATCCAAAGGTTCAGAGGTAATTTGGCTTGTATTATCTTGTTTTATTTTAACAAGCTAAAATCACAAAAATTAAATAGGTATTTGAATGTGTATTCAAGATATATATATACTCTTATAATCTAAGGAAAATTGTTTGAGGAATTTGGATAATTTATTTGGTTTATAGTGTAGATTATTTGAACTCCTCAGGTTAAGGTTGAACTAGTTATTGTAACAACCCCCATTGTGAGTTTTTTGTGATTACTACCTCTTTTCCCCTACTTGACCATCCAGAGTACTTCTCTTATTTATTTATTTATCATCTGTTGGGATGGATACCATAATTATTGAAGTGATCAGATGTGTTTTAGAGAAGATTTTCAATTTTGGAAGCTTGAAACTTAAAACGTTTAACCAAAGCCCACATTTTGGGTTGGTAAGATTAGATTTGAATTTTTGCATTTCCACTAGATCTAGAGAGTGAATTATGATTTTGTTAGATTGTTTACTTGGATCTTGACACTTTTTAGAGAGATTGTACCTTTGGGTGGAATTTTAACTTTTTAGAAAATTTGGATTGACTAGGGTTAAGACAATTTAGGACTGGTGATTTGATAGTTCTAATAGCTCTAAAATATTTTTTATGATTGATTTTAATCTTTGTTTTTTCTGGGATGTTCAAGATGAATTTTGAGGTTTCATTCTAAAAATTAGGGTGACTTTAGAATTGTTGGGTAGTTGTTTTTTGTACAAGCGACATTCCTTCTTTGCATTCACAAAGCCTTGGTTACATTCACATAGAAGTATTCTCCTTCGTCATTGCATTTACAAGGTGCCCATCGCATTCATAGAGAAGGGCTATCTAAGTTGGGTCTTCTTTATGCTTTGCATTCGTGAGATGGGCTTCCCATTTGTGAAGTACTGTGTCAGTTCAAGATTCCATGATCGTGAGAGGTCACCGTAATAGTGAAGAGTAACTTTTACCAACATAGAATTATATTACATTTTGATCTTAAACTTCTTATTTTAATTTTGGGAGATTTTGAGCTTGTTTTAAGGTGATTTTCTAAGGTACTTTAAGATTTAATTGTGAAGATAAGAACCTAAATCTATATTTGGTATTTACCTGCTTATCTATCTCTTATTTTATTAATTAGACTGCATTTGGATATTATAAATTAGGTGTGTGGGTGGGTGGGTGGGTGGGGGGTTCTAAGTTTTGAATTTGTTTTGTTTTCTCAATTTGAGGTCATTTCGTGCTCGGATTTAGCCAATTTTTAACACATAAGTTTTCTAATTAATGGATAAATAGATTCTGAAGACAATTTCTAGTTTTGACCTCGAAGGCTCGGAGTTAATTTTCAGATTTGATTTTCTATCCAAAATTTTATATAGCTATATGGGTGTCGATAAATTTGTAGGAACATGTAAATTTGGTGCTTTTCAAAGTATTTAAAAAGAGGAAAGCATTATTGTGAGGGTTTGTGGCATGTTGCTTGGCATTTAAGGTAGGTTTTGACTTACTTTCTCTACTTTGATCTGGAGATTATTATTATTTTTTGGTTAAAACATGGACAAATAGCCTTACTATAACAAAAGAAATTTTTACACCCAACTTGAGCCCAAACGAGGCCCATATTTGAAAATATGCAAAAAAACAAACAATTAAAAGTCAAAAATCTAAAAACTAATAGGAAAGAAAAAAATGAAAATACAAGAATCTATTTGGTAAAGATCAGGAATAATCTTCACAAAATAAAAGAGTAATCTTTTACCTCTTCCAAGCTAATCTACTCCAATGTCAGTGAATTTGACAACTACCATCAAAGAGGACGATAAAGATGAGATACTCACCACAAGCTTATTTCACAATTATTGTAACAAGATATGAAAATCATCAAGTATGAGTTGATTTCACCAAGACACTCCAAGATCTCACTAGTGCCATGAAAGCTGATCTCAAGAAGACTTCTTCAACTCAAGCAAGGTAGATCCATGAAAAAACCATGTAGGTAGATATTGTAGTTCCCTAAATCTAGAACAAATATTGAAAAAATAAACAACTTTACTGTTACCCCCTCTCCTCATAAGTTTAAGTCTACAAGAGACTAATATCACTAATAAATATTAGGAAAACAACAACTTAGTTGTTCACTTCTTCAATCCATAGAGTAGAACTAGCAACCTTCCTCTTCATTTATGTTATAACCAAATTTGTGAACGTTTGTTCACTGTTCTCAAGTATACCACTTGATGAATATTTCTATGTTGATTTTGTCTAATCTTGACTGTTATTAATATTTAAAGTTCTATTTTGACACGTCCTGATTTTGAGACTTGGAAGTTTTATCCTATCCATATTTAGTATTTCTTTTCCTTCTTCTAGTATGTATTGGACCGAGTTATAATTCATTGATTTTGTACCTGCAAAATAATAAACTTGGTTAGTAATAAAATATTACATCTTGTTCCCCTCTCTGTATGTATGCATAACCCTAATGTTTCCTGTACTTCTATCCATCTGACTATTAATTCTTTTGACCTCCACAGCAATGGCCCAAGGGATTTCCCCAGTCCCATCTGAATCTTTTTTAAGGACAAATGAATCGGTTTCTAACAACAAAGGCAAAAGATGATTGTTGATATAGTTTTATAATCCTTGTCTCATAGCTATTGCTTCAGCAACTAGCGCTGACCCTTTCCCTAATCTAGTAACTTTTTCATACACAAAATTACCATCTTCATTCCTCCTCTAAGAGGATCCAGATAGGGTCCAAGATTCCCTTTAGAGGTATCATCTGAGTTGCACTTGTAGTAACTCTCCTATGGAAACTTCACACCACTATAAATGTGTGAATAACTGGAGTGTATTCTTCAAAAAATTTCACTAGCATAGGTCGGTTATTAGGAATATTATGCAATCAAGAGTATATATTAAGTACCAAGTTATGAATATTCCTATTTAGTTTCACCATCATGGTGTGGTACAATATCTTTCCTCCATGAACAATACAATTTCTCCTTTTCTAAATATTCTAAATAATCAAAGCAAGAACAACTTTATAAGAAAGTTGTAACTTTTCATCCCCTTTTGCCTTCTACCATTTAAATAATGTATCTTTCAACTATATAAAAGGCCCTATATACCTGCATCAACTGCAAAATATAACCACAATATAGAAAGAATCAGACAAGAAATAAAGATATGTTCAAATGTTTCTCTGACTGGAAGATCACAACAATAACATAGAACTTCTTCTGAACCTCAAAACTGCATAACTACTTCTCCAACAAGAATACTTTTTTACATATCCTCCATAGTAAAAAGGACATTTTAAAAGAAAAACATTTGGTATAAATCATTTTAAAAATTCTTGCTTTTGATCTTATTGCCTCAGATTCCCCAAGGACTTCCTACGCTTGTTAAATTTTGCATCCACCAATGTTTTTCCCAATGCTCAGTTCTTCAAAAACCCTAAAATCTTTATGAATATTTGTAATGACTTGTTCCATCATTATTAAAAGGAACCTCATTATAGGTCAAATTATGGGTTTTTTTTATAATACAGTCTAGAACTATATATGATAACGTAACTAAAATATCTTAAAATTTGAAAACTTTGGGTCAGGTTGTTGTCATACAACTTTAGAGGGGATTTTCTCATTATAGGCATTGTGGTAGCGTCTAATCGACCACTATAGAAGTATGACATGACCAAAAAGTTAGTTGATTTTTAATATTTTTCTTTCTCCTCTTAAGTTGTAAAAAAGATGAGGTTTGTTCTAAAAACCCTTCTAGAGTTACCTCACAGACTTATATCAAACGAGAACAAAAAATACAATTGAAAGAGGTAAAACCCATGGATTTTTCATGGATTTCAAGCCAAAAATCACTAGCACAGAGTCAAAAGCTTATATTCATGCCTCCGTAGTAGCTGCATACATATAAGTAGGCTAGGTTTAATTGAGTAGTTTAGACCTGGATTAAAAATCATAGGTGTGACACATATTAATGGGAGATTTCATATGTAGGCCTTCAGACATAGTGTTCGGATGGATAGAAAGGGCAAAAATTTGGTTATTTGGATGGAAATTTTATGTTCATTATGATATTTAATCTGTCCATTAATTAATGTACATTGTTATTGATGATTATTCATCCTATAATGTTTAAATATAATGCTGTACCTAGAATTTAGATTAGAACCTATTAAATACCTAACTAGAGGTACTTAGTGGTTGGTGTTGGTGGATTCCAAGGAATCTAAAGGTAGTAACCAGAGGAATGGTAGTATTGTAATGCATTAATGTAAGGATAAAAGGTTAGGGTGTATTATGGAATGGATCATAGGTTCAAACTATAGGTGATCATTTATTGTATTTGAAACCCAACTTACTTTATGTGTGCATTAAAGTGAATGACTAACGGATATCCTAAGTGTTAATTACATGCAATGAACTTGTATGAAAAGCTTGTTGACTTTATAAGGGTTATTGTTATTATCATTGTGGTTGTAATATATATGAGTATTATTATTTGGGTATCTTCATGGGATTTATATTGTTATTATTATTATGAGATGTATTTTAATACAGACATCTTCATGGGATTAGTTGGTATAAGGTTTGTAGGCACTTGGTATCTGGGATTTGGTACATGGACAAGAGCTCGTCCCCTGAAAGTCATGGCTAATGGGAGACCACAAGACCCTTAACATGTGCGTTGTAGTGTCTCTCTAGTTTATTTTCTTAATTTCTTGCTTTTTAAAAAAATTAGAGCTTTCCTATAGCTACCCCGGTAATTTATGATATGCTAGGATTGATAGTTTTATTATCGAGTAGTTCATTCTGTTTTTAGTGCCATTTTCCTATTTAAGAGATTTTAAAGTTACAAAATAGGTCTTGAGCTAACACCTTAGGTAAACGGCCTCATATTCTATTTCTGAGAGTTTCAACAGCTCGAGAACATTAATTTTAGTCTAGGAAATCATTGGTTCGAGCATCGAGGCTTCCAAATTTATTTTGGGGTACGAGGTGGAATTTGGCAAAAATGGTTCTTTAGTGTGTGGGACCTATTTTTTATTGAAATGACTCAGGGTAGAATTTTGATGGTGCCATTGAGTTTGGACCATTTAATTTGGTAGGGTAGCATAGTTCATTTTTTAACACGGGATTTAGAACCAATCTTGAGCATCTAATCGGAGTTTGTTAGAACTAGTTAAAGTTGGCTAGTGCCAAGTATTTGTGCAGCTACTTAAGCCGCTAGGGGACCGCTTTAGTAGCCCTGGACCTGTAATACCCTATATTTCTCTAGGTTAATTTAACTCTCAGTACATGAGTTATTCTATATAAATTTTTTAAAATAGCCAGTATTTTTCAGTTTAAAGCTTACCATTGCGTAGGAAATTCAGTCAGCTTTCCAATGATATAAAATTTTCCCAAATCCAACACCCAGGTGAAGAGTTAGAGCCAGTTTTTTAAGACAGTGTGCCAAATAGCACGTCAGCGCGTCGCAGAGGCCAGCCAAATGGCAGTTGTCAAATTCCGGTGTTGCTCCGCGATAATGGTTCGTCGTGCCATATACCTAGTTCACAATTGTCCTTTTTCCAGTGTGGAAACACAATTCCACCACGCCACGCCCCTAGCCATTTTCCCAGTTGTCAGTTTCTAGTGACATGACGTGATAGCGCCGTATCGCTCCAAGGGCCCAGGTCGAAAAAGTTTGATGAAAATTAAAAGTTTCATCCAGGATTAATCTAGTCTTTTCCCATGAGTTTAATACGCCCAGATATGGGATTTAATCCCTAAAAATATTTTAAACCCATTATTTGTTAACTTTTCCCCCCAAATCAACAAACTCCCTCTCAATAAGCAAACCCTAATATTTAAGCAATCAAGATCAAATCTTAAGAAAACTCACCAAGAACTCCAAGAACTTATCAATTTAGGTATGTTAGGTGTTTATCTATGGGTTCCTTTTATCCATAGAGTTCAAGAATATATTTTTAAAATTACAAGATGATTGATTCATGATTTACATGCTTGAAATTGGATTGTATTCATGTTTATGATATTAATTAAGTTTCAATCCATGATTAATTGTAGATTCCATAAAATTGAAATAGCATGTATATTGAATTGTGTAGTTCCAATGTTATAGTCCTTGAATTTACAAGTTTGGGTGTTGTAGTTACAATGTTTACATACTGCCCATGTTTATATGCATTAAGTTGTGCTCTCCATGTGTTTAATGGAATGTCCATGTGAATTAAATGGTGAAATCATGACATGCTAGCATATGTACAAGTTTATGCCCTACAAGTGTTTGATAAAATGTCTCTATGAATGAATTATCAACAAATGGACATTGTAATGCTTTTCAATACCATGCTATGCTTTACTTTCATACTATCGAGTCCTGGGGGTATTCAATACTCGATAATCTAGCTGTTTACCTTGAGCTATTGTAAGGCCCCACAAAGTTCCCTCATAGTTTGAGCCGTAGGGAGTGTCAAGTGAGGCGTAATTTTGGCCCTAAAAGATTGAGAATGGCTTCCTAAGTGAGTATCGTGTTAACCGTATTGAATTTTCCTAATTTTGACTTTTTATCACATAAGAAATCTGATAAGATTTTCATCGATATAAGATTTTCCCAAATCTAATACCCGAGTAAGAAGTTATAGTTAATTTAAGCCTTAGTCGTAAACAACATCATTTAGCCACTTCGTGCGTCGCGGAGAGGGTTTATTTGGCAATTGTTAAATTTTAGTGGAAGTTCGCAATAGTGGCGCATCGTGCTGAAGGTCCAGGTCCCAACCAGTGGGACAACGATATGGCTCTACATCGCGGGGACTCCCAATTTCCCAATTGTCAATTCCAGTGAGCCACCGCGATAAGTGGTGCGTCACGGTGGCCTATGAAATTGAGTTCCTAGTTTAATTTTTCCAGCTTCGTACATATGTTAAAAAGGGGACTTTGGACTTTTTCCAAGCCTATAAAACCATGCAAACATTGAATCAAAGTTATTTGCAAGCATCCTATAAGATTTTTCTCAAGTTTTCTCTCATAAAAAATCCTAAGTATCCAAAACCTCTTCAAAGAATCTCAAGAATCCACCATGGATTTTTTAAATTGAGTCAAGATTTAAGGTTCCCAAGTTAAGGGCCTCAAGAACCATCATTCAAGAGTTCAAATAGAGTTTCAAAAGTAAGAGTTCATCCAAAGCTTCTAATTCAAGGTATGTGAGGTTTTGAACAAGGGTAACCCATTCACCCTTGTTCCCTAAAAAACTTATTTACATCATGATTTTCCTGAAATCTATGGGATATTTACATGAATCTAAATTGGGGTTTTCATCCATTATTATTTAATGCATTATCTTGATATTTCCCATGAATTGAGTCAAATAGCATGATCTTTGCATGTTTTCTTGAGAAATTACAGCTGGGTATAAACCCCATGATTTTAGTCATTGAGAAACTAATCTTTGTGATGTTTGAGATATTAAAGTATATGCTATATTGAGATTTTGAGATAAATTACTGAAATTCTCAGATTTCCATATGATTTATGAATCTATATGCTATATATATTATGCTTTTGATGAGCTTTAACTTGAGATTGAACTATGGGTTAGTAAGCCCTATTTGAGACTTGTGAAATTATGAACTCTTGTGCTATAAGCACCCATGATTTGAGTATTTTGAGATGATTGAGAAATGAATTGACCTAATGGTTTGAAAGCTTTGAAATCCACTTCATCATATGAGATTATCGATTTGATTATTTGGTTCGTGGTGAACCATGAGATTATTCTAAAAGTGGATTTTTATGAGATGAGCATAGATAATCTAAAGGGAGTAGTATTTGGAACCGAGCGGGTAAGTTACTATGGTTTCTTACCCCAAAACTACGTGCCACCGTAGGTTGGGCCTGAGGCTGAGTTTATGATGATTATGATTGGGCCCAAGGCCGAGTTTCGTTTAGTGATCACTAGACCTAGGTTATACTCTCTGGCAAGAGTATGACGCTCCTCCCCAATGTGGGGTCTCTTCCTTAGGAGGACAAAACGTTGGACTCCATATAGCTTGCATGGTTTATATTGGTTACGAGAACCTCCCTTGACCTTTAAAATTTGATATCAAATACTTATTTTCCTTTCTCTATAGTCTATTTTCCCAAATGGTTGAATTGCATTGATATTCCCTAACTAAAGTATTTTCTAGATGTGAGCTATTTCCTAAATGAAAGTACCTTCCCTTGATATAGTACTTTTCATAAATCTTTGAGATAAGTTCTTTTATTGAACTAGAATACTTTTCCATTGGAGATAGAATGATTTTCCCTAAAGCTTGACATGAGATATTTTTTCTAAAGTGAATGAAATGCCTTCAAGTATGTTTTCCAAGTCATATGATTCCGAATTCCAAGTATATGAGTTCTAAATAGTTATGAAATATTGAACATTGAGGAAGTTTTACTCTCCATGAGACATATGCATGAGTTGAAAGTATTGTTCAAAGTCCCTTAGCCTTTGGGTATTGAGAATAAGAGAAGATTTATGATTTTTAAGGTTAAAGAGCGATGACTCATGAGATTTGTGTTGCATGCCTCATTCTATATGATTTATGAGCTTTATATTTTATACTTGTTCAAGCCATGTGAGTCATCTCATTTTGCATACATGATTTGATTGAAGAAGATCGGTAATAGTTTTATACATATGCATTCACCCCCGCATACTCAGTACAATCCAAAGTACTGATTCACATATATGTCTATGTGCTACATTGTCTTATAATATAGGTTCAGGTGCTCAGTCCCAGCCTCATCCATGATTCTTCAAGTACCTCCCTTACATTTTCTACAGTGGCGAGTCCTTATGGTTTGAGGACCGATCTTCATATATTTTCTGTATTTGAGAGACTACATTTTATCTTCAGTTCATTTCAATTCAGTTAGGGACTTGTCCCAACGGCTCTTTAGTTTTCAATTCGTAGAGGTTTTATCTGACTAGTATCAGACTTGTGATATATGGAGAGTTCGGTATTATGGTCTTGTTAAGATTTCTCTATATTGTGGAAATATGGACCGAGTATCTTTTCCATATTTCCTTTTATGTGATATGATTATGCGAGTGTTTAAGTATATTTTATCTTGAATTGAGTGTTATTGGTAGAAATCGGCTCTAAGGGTTAACTTGGGGCTATTTTTAGCCTTAAGCACCGTGTGACATCTCGGGAGGCAATTTTGGGTAGTTACAAACTTGGTATCAGAGCCTAAGGTTTCTAAGAAGTCCTAGGGAGTCTGACAAGTCGTATTGAGTAGAGTCTTGATCATTGGTGGATAGTGCACCACATCTATG
Source organism: Capsicum pubescens (assembly GCA_030864215.1). Classification (NCBI taxonomy): domain Eukaryota; kingdom Viridiplantae; phylum Streptophyta; class Magnoliopsida; order Solanales; family Solanaceae; genus Capsicum; species Capsicum pubescens. The sequence continues at coordinate 220,394,261 of CM061540.1, read as the reverse complement.
CGCAAGAGGCTACGAGATGTTTTAGGAATAAGTTATTTCTTCTTTCAGATTCTATCGTGCCTATAGTTGTCCCTCTTATCTAATGATCCATGTTTTTTTATTTTTAGAAAATGCCTCTTCGAAGAGCAAATGTCCACTGGAACAATGACGAGAAACCCCCACTTATTGATTCTTTGAATGAGACGGTATTCCATGCTGAGTTTAGGGAAGACTTTCAGGCGTTAGCCCAAGCGGACACCGCAAATGTTCAAGCCAATAACCAAGCCTCAATTGCTAATCAGTAGGGTGGTGATGTAGCCGCGGCTAGGATTCGTGAATTTATGCAGATGAATCCGCCTGAGTTCTATGGGTCCAAGGCAGACGAGGACCTACAATTGTACTTAGAGGAGGTGAGGAAAATCACTGATGTGATGTATGTTTCAGAAGAAGAAAGTGTTGAGTTGGCGTCCTATAGGCTGAAGGACATTGCTAATGATTGGGTTGTATCGTGGAAGAAGAGTAGAGGTGAGAATGTCGCTCTTATGACTTAGAAAGTGTTCCAAGATGCCTTCTTAAACTAGTTCTTTCCACTTGAGATAAGGAAGGAAAAGATTGAGGAGTTCATTAAATTTAGGTAGGGCTCCATAACTGTTAAGGAGTACTTCTTGAAGTTCAATCAGTTGGCCAAGTACGCTCCTGATTTGATTTGTAACATCCGGGCTAGTATGAGTAAGTTTGTGACCGATGTTTCTGGGATGATACTGAAGGAGTGTAGGGCTGCGATGTTGCACAATGATATGGATCTGGATTGGTTGATGATGCATACCCAACAGATAGAGGCGGATAAGCTTAGAGAGAGAAAAAATGAGGGGTAGCAAGAGGGTTAGATCTGAGCAGCATGAGTATAGTCAGCCTAGGTTCCATGGATGAAGCCGCCCTCAATTTTAGAGACGTCCGTCTATTCCCGTGCCTTCATCATCTAGTGCTATCGTACCTAGAGGTATGCCGGAGAAAGGGAGTAGGCCTTTCTTGTCTGGGTCGCAGAACAATATTGGGAACCGGCCCCGTTATCCTCCTTGTACCAAATATGGTAGGAGTAACCTTGGGGAGTGTTTCAGAGATTTGAGGGGTCGTTTTGGTTGTGGCAAGTAGGGCTACAGAATTATAGATTTCCCCCATCCTAGACAGGGGAACAGAGATGCCCGACCTCAAGAACAGGCTGCTAGCGCACCAGCTCCGGTACTCCGTCCCGCCCCTGCTCAGGGCACTTCTTCTAGCACCGATGGCGGTCAGTGCTAAAATAGGTTCTATTCCTTGCCACCCCATCGGGAGAAGGAGGACTCTCCTGTTGTTGTTACTGGTATGCTCCGTGTCTTTTGTCTTGATATTTATGTGTTTTTGGACCCCGAGTCAAATCTCTCTTATGTGACCCCATTTGAGGCTATGAATTTCAAAGTGATCCCGAAAAAGATTTCTGAGCCTTTCCTAGTTTCTTCACCAGTAGGGGAGTCTATTGTTGCTAAACAAGTGTATAGAAATTGCCCTGTTACTGTGCTTCATAGAGTCATACTTACGTATTTGATAGAGTTAGACATGGTAGATTTTGACCTTATTCTGGGTATGGATTGGCTTTATTCTTGTTATGCATCTATAGATTGTCGTACCCGTGTGGTCAAGTTTTAGTTCCCTGCTGAGCCAGTGTTTGAGTGGTCTGGGAGTTCGGTGTCTCCCAAGGGTCATCTTATCTCCTATATCAAAGACAAAAAGCTAATATCCAAAGGTTGTATCTATCACCTAGTTAGAGTCGAGGACGCTAAGTCCGAGACTCCAACAATCTAGTTGGTAGATATTGTTAATGAGTTCCCCGATGTCTTTTCGGAAGATCTCCCAGGGGTACCTCCCGATAGAGAGATAGAGTTTGGAGTTGAACTTCTACCCAACACTCGACATATTTCTATTTCGTCATATTGTATGGCACCTGCAGAGCTTAAAGAGTTGAAGGAGCAACTTAAAGATCTCTTAGACAAAGGTTTCATTAGACCCAGTATTTCTCCTTGGGGCCCACCCATTTTATTTGTGTGAAAAAATAATGGATCTTTGTGTATGTGCATTGTCTTATAATGTAGGTTCAGGTTCTCAGTCCCAGCCTTATCCGTGATTCTTCGAGTACCTTGCCTACTTTTTCTACAGTGGTGAGTCCTTATGGTTCGAGGACCGATCTTCAGATATTTTCTATATTTGAGAGACTATGTTTTATCTTCAGTTCATTTCGAGTCAGTTAGGGACCTATCCTAACGGCTCTCCAGTTTTCGATTCATAGAGGTTTTATCAGACTAGTAACAGACTTGTGATGTATCAAGAGTTCGGTATTGTGGTCTTGTTGATATTTCTCTATATTGTGGAAATATGGATCGAGTATCTTTTCCATATTTTCTTTGACGTGATATGATTATGTGAGTGTTTAAGTCTATTTCATCTTGAATTAAGTGTTGTTGGTAAAAACCATCTCTAAGGGTTAGCATGGCGCAACTTGTAGCCTTAAGCACCGTGTGGCATCCCAGGAGGCGATTTCAGTTCATTACAGCTATAGTAGTTATAGAATAGTCTCAGTTATGACATGAAACAATAGTACTCAGTTAGTTACAGAACTCAGTGAACTCAGTCAGTTACAGAACTCAGTATTAGTCTAGTTTAGCTCAGTATAATCAATTCAGTGTCTATTTAGTTGGGAGTAGGATTCAACACCGAGTGAACCCAATGATGGGTCTCACCTGTCAGTAGAGGGTGTGATCCTTAGAAGCAGTCCTTGTGTTCCAGAACTACATAGATAACATAGGTTGAGACATAAACCTCCCAGTTGAGGGTTGTTGAGGTATTTTAACCTGTCAGTTGAGGGTACCACCATTCTCATTAGAGTACCTGCTAGATGAGGGTAACCCTTTAGCTTGTCTTTACCCGTGACATGGTACTGACACCCTTCCAGCTGAGGTTATATATTGGACCCCAAATCTATTCAGAGAAGGGGGCATATCGGTTAGATGATTACTTCCCACACTTTTAGTTTCAGTCTCAGTATAGAACTCAGTTCAATTCTACAGATCCAGGACTATCATACATAGTCAATTATTATCAGTAACTCAGTTATCAGATATCTCAGATATTAGTTATTCAGTTATCAGAACTCAGTATTCAGCTTCAATAATATCTCAGATACAATATATATGCATATGCACAGTATTGCACACTTAGTATTTACAGTAGTTTTAGATTTCTATGTACTCATAATCAGTTATTCTATATCATTCAGTCAGGTGATATTCATGCACATTAACCCTTTCATTCAGCCTTACCTCATCTAGCATACCATTATATTCCACGTACTGATGCATACTCTTTTTTGTGCTATGATGTCTCATATCATAGGTTCGGACGCTCAGATTCGTGACCGCACTTAGCTAGATTCAGTCAGTAATATCAGATTAAAGTAGTGAATTGTCATCTATCGAGGATATACTTTTATTTTAGTTTTATAGTAGATTCAGTATTTTCAGTAGTTAGAGTTAGTTGGGGGATTGTCCCATCAACTCTAATTTCAAACAGATCAATCAGAGGCTTTTCAGACTAGATTATCAGATAATATTCAATTTTGTTGATTATTATTACAGTTGATATTCTTTATTAGTATTCAGATTTTGAACCTTATGGCATTTCAACCTATTTTCTACATTATTATAGTATTATTGTTCATTGCTCATAGCAGGTACTAGTCATGGGTGAGCTTATGGTCCTTTGAGGTCATAAGAACCATGTAGCGTCTAGGGTACAGACTGGGGCGTTACAGACTTGGTGTAAGAGGCTAAGGTTCAACAGAGTCCTAGGGAGTCTAAAAGCTGCGTCAAGTAGAGTCTCGTGCATGTGTGTGTAGCGCGCCACACTTATGGACAAGAGGCTATATGACATTTTAAGGAAAAATTTACCTTCTTTCAGTATTCATGTCGTGTGAATGAGCATGAGCTCAAGTTAAACTCTCACTCTAATTTGTTTCATCCTTCTATTTATAGAACATGCTTCCCTAAAAGACTAACGAAAGAAGGACCAAAAATCCGTCAGCACCTCAGCCCGTTTAGGCAGATCCCCTGGATGAGCATGTCTCCTATGTATAATTCAGAGCTGCATTCACCACTCTAGGTAATTCCATAGCAGCTCATAATGATTGACCAGCTATTGTTCAGGCCAACCAAGTGGCTAATACTGTTGCCGTCAGGATTTGAGACTTCACCCGAATGAGTCCTCCCCTATTGTCAGGATCTATGTCTAAAGAGGATCCATAAGAGTTCCTCGATCAGGTTCAGAAATTCATAGATATCATGGGAATGACATACAGTGAGAGTGGTGAGTTAGCTTCCTATCAGCTACAAGATGTAGCTCATATGTGGTATAAGCAGTGGAAGGTAGACAGGGGTACAAATGCAGAGTCCATAGAGTGGGAAGAGTTTGCTACTGCTTTCCAAGATAGATTCTTTCCCGTAAAGCTAAGAGAAGACAAGGTGTTAGAGTTCATCAATCTCAGGCAGGGAAGTATAAGTGTGAAAGAGTATTCCCTCAAGTTTACTCAGTTAGCCAGGTATGCTCCTCATGTAGTAGTAGATAATAGGTCCATAATGAGAAAATTTATATCTGGGGTGTCAGGGAGTGTGGTTAAGGAGTGCAGAACTATGATGTTAATTAAGGAGATGGACATATCCAGGATCATGGTCCATGCTCAACAGATAGAAGAGGCTAAGAATAATGAGAGAGAAAAGGAAAGCAAGAGAGCCAGAATAGGTTGCTTCAATTTTACTCATCCTAAGTCAGAGAAAGGTAATCGTTCCTAGTTTCACCCAAAATCTTCAGTTCTAGCTCTATCTTCAGCCAGTGCTCCAGTACCTAAGTTCAGGAATGACAGTCAGAATAGGACACCAGGCTCTTAAATCCAGGGTAGTGTAAGCAGTGGTCATACCAATGCACCTAGCGGGGAATATGGTAAGAATCATAAGGGTGTGTGTAGGGTTGGTAGTGACATATGTTTTGTCTGTGGCAAGATAGACCATAGAGTCAGTGATTGTCCTCAGTCAGGTTCTCAGGGTCAATATAACCATCCCCCAGCTCAGTTCGGTCGCCCAAATGAGCAGGGTGCCACTTCCAGTGCCACCAGTGGGCAACACCCAAACAGGCTTTATGCACATCAGTCTAGACAAGATGAGGAAATTTCTCCTAATTTGGCTACTGGTATGTTACAGATCTTCTATTTACATGTTTATGACTTATTAGATCCAGGAGGTTTTTGTCTATGGTAACTCCTTACATAGAAGTCAACTTTAAAGTTAGACTAGAAATATTAACAGGACCTTTCTTAGTGCCTACCCCAGTAGGTAAATCTATCTATCCAGATGAGCATATAGAAATTGCTCGATTACAGTATTTCAAAAAATGCCTTCAGTTAATTTCAGTAATATATTCATTCCGTTTCAGTTCCTGATGGGCCAATTATTGAATGAAGGGGTAGTACCTGAGTTTTAGTTGATTTAAGCTTGAATTGTTTTTAGATTGAACCAGTAAAAAGAAGATCTGAGCATTCTAAGTTAGTTAGTGTTGTGGTTTCTATATGATGATTGTTGGGGCAATAGAAAGCTAAAATCATGTATCAGAAGAAAGTACTAGCAGTGGACCTTACATTATCAGGTGTAGTCCTTTAGAACCAGTAGAGTGGTAAATGCAACTCTGAATTCTGCATGGGAGAAATGCTCATCCAGGGGATCTACCTGAATGGGGTGAGGTGCTGACTAATTTTCAGTCCTTCTTTCGTTATTCTTTTTGGGAGAGATGTTCTTTAAATGGAAAGAAGAAATGAATTAGACTGAGAGTTTAACTTGATCTCATGCTCATTCGCATGACATGAATACTGAAAGAAGGGAAACTTTACCTAAAAACATCTCATAGCCTCTTGTCCATAAGTGTGGCGCGCTACACACACATGCACATGACTCTACTAGATCTGTCTTTCAGACTCCTTAGGACTCTGTTGAACCTTAGGCTCTGATACCAAGTTTGTAATTTCCCGAGTCTGTACCCCGGATGCTACACGGTGCTTACAACCCTGATGAACCACAAGCTAACCCATGATTGGTACCTTCTATGAGCACTGAACAATAATACTATAATAATATGGAAAATAGGCTAAAATGCCATAAGGTTTAAAATATGAATACTGATAAAGAATATCAACTGTAATAATAATTTGCAAAACTAAATACAATCTGATAATCTAGTCTGAAAAGCCTCTAACTGATCTGTCTGAAAGTGGAGTTGATGGGATAAGCCCCCAACTAACTCTGACTATTAAAAATACCGAGTCTATTGTAAAACTGAAATAAAAGTATATCCTCGATAGATGAGGACTCAGTACTATAATATGATATTACTAACTGAATCTGGCTAAGCACGGTCAGGAACCTACGTGTCCAAACCTATGATATGAGACATTATAGCGCAAAGAAAGAGTATGCGTCAGTACATAGAATGTAATGGTATGCTAGATGAGGTAAGGCTGAATGCAAGGGTTCATGTGCATGAATAATAACTAACTGAATAATATAGAATAACTGATTATGATTACATAGAAATCTGAAACTACTATAAATACTGAGTATGCAATACTGTGCATATGCATATATACTGTATCTGAGCTTTTACTGTAGCTGAATACTGAGTTCTAATAATTGAATAACTAATATCTGAGATTTCTATAACTAAGTTACTGATACTGATTGACTGTGTCTGACAGTCCTGATTCTGTAGAACTGAACTGAGTTCTATACTGAGACTGAAATTGAAACTATAAGAAGTAATTATCTAACCGACATGCCTCTTCTCTGAATAGATTTGGGGTCCAACCTGTAACCCCAGCTAGAAGGGTGTCAGTACCATGTCACGGGTAAAGACAAGCTAAAGAGTTACCCTTATTTGGCAGGTACTCTAATGAGAATGGTGGTACCCTAATTAAATGAAGTTTATTAAGTAGTTCACAGACTTATAATAATGGATTTAAGCTAAGACAGAGATGGTAGAGCAAGTAACCAAGTCAGGCTTTCAAATTTTTAGTAGTAATGCCACTATGTGTAAAAAAGCAGTAGGAGAGGATGATGCCCAACCTATCCTTATCTCAGTGCAAAGTTTTGCACTTCAGCTATAACGATATGTACTCACACTATATATGTCAGCTCTGTGACTATAACTCATATTCATACATATTATCGAAAATCATGTATGCTTACAGTTCCTAGTGTAAGGAGTTTCAGTTCACTCAGTTTTATGAATAATGTTCCATGAATACAAAAACTCCAAACTCAGGTCATGCAACTTATGAATCATGTACTCATGTCATGCATTGCATTATGCTCAATTCCCATGACTCATGATACACCCTTAATGATCATCTAAATTCATATTTATGTCATGTGCATCCTCAGTTTAGATCTCTTGATAAATCTATGATGTTGATATTCTATTCCACATGCCTCAGTTAAGTATCGAGTTCGGTGTAGTATCCATTCATGCTTCAGGTCCTCATGTTTTAACCTTTCAATGAACTCTCATTATGAAATAATGTAGTGATGAGCAGTTGCTTGGATGGGAGAGAGTAAATATTTCATATTAAGGAAAGATTATTGCATTCTTGTTTCACACGAGGTTGTAGTTATGACGATAGGCTTGAATGTCATGATGATGTGTACATGGATAAATGCATTTCGGAGATTTGAGTAGGCTTGAACATAGTGGGAGAATTTAGTCTAGCTCAGACCTTAGTTGGTAGGGTTATCAGTGCCCATGTAAGTATTTTCAATAGCCTTAAGTGAAATGCAGTGTTGAAGAAGAAATTCCAGTTGAGGGAATAGTTGAGAAACATGGCTAAGATTGCAAGTTATTAGTTGCAGCGCATAAGGCTTAGTAACTCTATCTCAAATGATGTTTCGTAAGCCTTACTCCATATTACAGAATATAAGCCACGTTGCGATTTCTTATTAGATGTCTTAATCAGACTATGCCAAGATTCTTTGCTCCCAAAAGTCATTAAAACATTATAGCAAGACTGTAAAGGAAATGCTCTAGTCAAGTATAAGCTTTTAGCATGAATTAGTCCGTAAAGTCAGCAATTCAGTTTAGCAGTCAGGCGAATAAATTTGTATGGTTTCCCATCTTTTCGCCCAGTCATCCTATCCAAAGTCTCATGAATATACCCATTCCAAGATGGAGCATCCTGTTAGTTGCAAGTTCAGCTCAGTTCATGTATCATGCCTCAGTTTCAGATCCCAGAGATTCAGTTCATAGGTGCCCCATGCATAGTCTCAGCTTTTCCTTAATATCTCAGCTAAGTCAGCATTCTTCAGGTGACATAATATCCCAAGGGGGAGAGGCCCTATAACCCTCGAGCTTTCATATCTTAAACCTTCCAGTTTCTCTTCATGTCGCAATATTCAGTTTGGAGTAATGGGTACTCATAAGTTGACTCCTCCATTCAAATCTCAACCATATGACCATTCCCATGTCATGGCATGTATCCAAGAAATCAGCTTAGTTCACGATATTCAGTTCATGTAGCATGTTTCAGACTCAGTTATGTTCTTATGTTTCCGTACATGCATGTTCAGTATGAAAACTCAGCTTATTAGTAGTTTTAGTTATGTTTTCCATTCATCAGATATGTATGATCAGTGTGTAAACTCAGTCTATCAGTGTTTCTCAGTTTAATTAGTCTCATTCGAGGATGAATGTTCCCAAGGGGGAGATATTGTAATATTCCATATTTACCTAGCTTAATTTAACTCTCAGTACATGAGTTATTCTATATAAAATTTTTAATATAGCCAGTATTTTTTAGTTTAGAGCTTACCATTACGTAGGAAATTCAGTCAGCTCTCCAACGATATAATATTTACCCAAATCAAATACCCAGGTGAAGAGTTAGAGCTATTTTTGTTAGGCAGTATGCCAAATGGAACGTCAACGCGTCGCAGAGGCCAGGAAAATGTCAGTTGTCAAATTCCAGTGTTGCTCCCAGATAATAGCATGTTGCACCATAAACCCCATTCAAAATTATCCTTTTTCTAGTGTGGCAACGCGATTCCACTGCGTCGTACCACTAGCCATTTTCCTAGTTGTCAGTTTCTAGTGACACGGTGCGATAGTACCGCGTCGCGCCAAGGGCCCAGGTCGGAAAATTCTGACAAAAATTTAAAGTTTTTTCCAGGGTTAAACTAGTCTTTTCCTTTGATTTTAATACGGCAAGATATGGGATTTAATCCCTAAAAATATTTTAAACACATTATTTATTAACTTTTTCCTCAAAATCAACAAGCTCTCTCACAATTAGTAAACCCTAATCTTCAAGTAATCAAGGGAAAATCACAAGAAACTCACCAAGAACTTATAAATTCCGGTACGTTAGGTGTTCATCTATGGGTTCCTTTCACCCATAGAGTCCAAGAATCCATTTTTAAAACTACAAGATGATTGATTCATGATTTACATGCTTGAAATTAAATTGAATTCATGTTCATGATACTAATTGAGTTTCAATCCATGATTAATTGTAGACCATGAAATTGAAATAACATGTATATTGAATTGTGTAGTTCCCATGTTATAGTCCTTGAATTTGCAAATTTGGGTGTTGTAGTTATAATGTTTACATGCTGCCCCTGATTATATTCATTAAATTGTGCTCTCCATGTGTTAAATGGAATGTCTATGTGAATTAAATGGTGAAATCATGACATGCTAGCATATGTACAAGTTTATGCCCTACAAGTGTTTGATAAAATGTCTCTATGAAAGAATTATGAACAAGTGGACATTGTTATGCCTTTCAAGATCATGCTATGCATTACTTTCATGCTATCGAGTCCTGGGGGTATTCAATACCCAAAAATCTAGCTGTTTACCTTGAGCTAAAGTAGTTATAGAATAGTCTTAGTCATGATACGAAATAGTAGTACTCAGTCAGTTATAGAACTCAGTGAACTCAGTCAGTTACAGAACTTAGTATCAGTCTAGTTCATCTTAGTATAATCAGTTTACTGTCTATTAAGTTGGGAGTAGGATTCAGCACCGAGTGAACCCAAGGATGGGGCTCACCTGCCAGTAGGGGGTATGATCCCTAGAAGCAGTCCTTGTGTTCCAGAACTACGTAGCTAGCATAGGTTGAGACATTAACCTGCCAGTTGAAGGTTGTTGAGGTGTTTTAACCTACCAGTTGAGGGTACCACCATTCTCATTAGAGTACCTGCCAGATGAGGGTAACCCTTTAGCTTGTCTTTACCCGTGACATGGTACTGACACCCTTCCAGCAAGGGTTACATGTTGGACCCCAATTCTATTCAAAGAAGGGACATGTCGGTTTGATGATTATTTCCACAGTTTTAGTTTCAGTCTCAGTATAGATCTCAGTTAAGTTCTACAGAATCAGGACTATCAGACACAGTCAATCAGTATCAGTAACTCAGTTATTAGAAATCTCAAATATTAGTTATTCAGTTATTAGAACTCAGTATTCAGCTTCATTAAAAGCTCAAATACAATATACATCCATATTCACAGTATTGCATACTCAGTATTTACAGTAGTTTTAGATTTCTATGTACTCATAATTAGTTATCTATATCATTCAGTCAGTTACTATTCATGCACATGAACCCTTGCATTCAGCCTTACCTCATCTAACATACCAGTACATTCCACGTACTGACGCATATTTTTTTTTGCGGTATGATGTCTCATATCATAGGTTCGGACATGCAGGTTCCTAACCGCACTTAGCCAGATTCAGTCAGAAATATCATATTACAGTACTGAGTCGCCATCTATCATGGATATGATTTTATTTTAGTTTTACAATAGACTCAGTATTTTTAGTAGTCAGAGTTAGTTGGGGGGCTTGTCCCATCAACTCCACTTTGAGACAGATCAGTTAGAGGCTCTTCATACTAGATTATCAGACAGTATTCAGTTTTGTAGATTATTATCACAGTTGATATTCTTTATCAATATTTAGATTTTAAACCTTATGGCATTTCAGCCTAATTTCTGCATTACTACATTATTATTATTCAGTGCTCACAGTAGGTACCAATCATGGGTTAGCTTATGGTCCTTTAGGGTCGTAAGCACCGTGTAGTATCTAGAGTACTGACTCGGGGCATTACAGGACCACTTTAGCAAAGCTTGACTATCTTTGTCCTAGCCACGTTATCAGCTTCTTGGGTGCTAAGTGGTAGCCACCAAAGTAGCTTGTGAGAGCTTTAGCGGAGCCCTACCGGTTGGGGCAGAACTCTTTAGCGACCCTATGGTTCTTTAGTAATGACCACTTTAGCATTCATTTAGCCGCTAAAGTAGCTATCACTAATATGTTATATATATATATATTCTCTTCAAACTTATTTTGAAACTTACATTCTATGTAACAGTACTCCATTCTTGACCCCCATAATCTCGATCATCGAGGAGAATTATGTGATTGAAGCTGATTTTAGCTGCAAGATAAATTCTTGAGCACTTAACATTGTTATCCCCGTAAGTTTAAGCTCAATTCTAGCTTATTTTCCTCAGTTTATTTTTATAAATTCTTGAGTTGTTATTGGGATTGATTTTGGGTTTATTGAATTCTATTTGGCTATATTTCATATGGCTAATGATACTTGAGCTACAAGGGACACTGTGATTGTTTCAATTTTGCAATTTTTAAGTGGGCCTCATGTGTGATTTTTAGTTTGATTTTTGTCATAGAGAATTTATATGCAAAATGGATATCATTTTTTTGTATTAATACTTAGATTATGGTTTGGCTAGCATGTCTTCTCTTTGAGGCCTCTCGGAAGGGGAACGAAATGATTTAGAGGATTTAATGAGTGTTTGGAGGCGTCCATGTAGGCTAGGTTTACCTTTTTTTTTTAGATTAATCTTACTTAAGGTATCTATATTCTATTACGCTTGATTAGGTAGGTAGTTTTATCTCGGGATTCATGTTAGTATTTTTACGCCTTTTTTAGCCATTTAGGTCCCTGTTTTGGTAGATGTATGGATCTATTTTCCCTTAAGATACTGTAGTATGATCCTTTAGGGCTAGGTTTAGAGCTATTAGTACCTGGAGATGGTAATGTGAAATCTTAGACAAGACTCAGCTAGGTTTCGGCCTCGGATTGGTTATCGAGAACCTATAGCGGGCCCCACTATCCTTTTTAGCTGGTATACTTGGCATTAAATTTCTGTAAGCTTAGTTAGACTCCGAGTTTCTAGTTTAGGTTGTTACCTTGTGTCGGGGCCTATTTTAATTTTTTTTCTCGAATAGAGTAACAGCTAATCATGGAACGTAGCTCCTTGAGATAGTATTTGTGACCCGCCTTGCCTTAGTGGACTTATGTACCCGAGAATCATATTCTTCACTTCATGATTTAGAGATAGTATTAGAACCCTTGAGTTTTTTCCTGTTAGCTAGTTATGCTTTTATTTATGTATATCCATTTCAGTTCCAATTCGAGTCTGACATATGCTTTATTGTTATTATTGTTATGAATTCTGGCAAGATACTGGTATTGGTTACAACTATGGTTGTGTTACTATTAACTGACTTTGGTATGGGTTTGCTAGCAGTTTATGGTTGAGGTTGGCTACTTATGGGATCACTTATTTATGACATAGTATGGTTACTATGAGTTTTGGTTCGAGTTCGACATCTATTCATGATTATGGTTAGGGATGATTAAGTGATAATTAGGGATGATTAGGTGATAATTATCGTTGTTACTGGGATTTTAGCTGTAGTATTGAGTTCTTTTGCTCATGATTTATGTGGCCTCTTATTATTATTCACTCTTTTTTTTGTTTGAAGTCGATGTCTAGCCTCTTATTATTTTTATTGGTTCTGGTTCAAGTTGGTACAATCTTGGATATTTCATCATGGATATGGGATCAGAAGGTTACTTGGATTGGTTTAGTTATTAGATAAATTATGTTCTCTATCTTAGTTTCCTATTGTCTGCACCCACTGGCTAATAGGGGCTTGGTAGGGTTAATTGCTTTTTTGTGTTCCTTTTGGGGTTATGGTGGCCCAGTTAGGTTGTAGTTGGTGAATTTCTCTTATTTTAGAGTTATTTATTTCCTTTATTTCTCTTTCCTAGTTCAATAGATATTTATATTTCTACCCCTATTACTATTGACATCCTACACACTCACATTATATTTAGGCTTTTACTATGTTTGAGCTCAGTCGGTTGGTGATGTCTGTCGAGTACCTATTGCGTTGGTACTCATACTACATCTGCATCTTTTTCCTAATGCAGATCTATCACGACCAGATTTATGAGTCGTGATGATACCTACTTTATCCCTCTAGTGGGTAAGCTAGACCGTAAACCCAGAGCTAAGCATAATGGGTTAACTCGGTGGAAAATGCCCAATCATAGGCGAAAATAAACAAAACACTTATAAATAAGCAAAGAGTTCTAAAAAGATAAAACAGTCAATACAAGATACCATCCCACAACCTTGTAGAGCCAATACAAAAACATCTAAAAGTGTTACAACTTAAAGACTTAGAATAGTCAACAACATCTATCTTGATAACAAAAGACTAAATATCAAAATATTGAAGGAAATATGTGACTCCGACTCTAAGAGCTCTCCCTATCTCTGGAAATATCAACATAGCTCGATCAATGATCAACGACGATAGGTAGTACTCAGATCTGCGCCATAAGATACATAAGTATAGTATGAGTACCAAAACAATGGGTACTCAGTAGGCATCATCGATCAACTGAGATAAACTATGATCTAAGTATGATAAAATGGAAGATAACATAACTAAGTCAAGGTAAAGAAACAGATCTGAATCATCTCAAAGACTGTTGTACATAATAAGTAATTTATCCAGGATAATAATAACACAAGGCATCAACACATGCCAACATCGCCGTACAATATAAGGAAATGGATCAGAATAATAACACAACAAAAAATCACACAAGTAATCACAAAATACAAAATTGGCTCCCATACGCCAATTGGTGCAGAATGTAAATAACTGATCCTAGACTCCCCTACGCTTGGAAAGTACAACTAAAGATAGAATAAAGCAACCATTCACTATTACAACTAACTAACTCATTATTTAACCACCATTCCACAATTTATCACCAATCGGTCATTTACCATCATTTGACAAAGTACCCACATTCCTTAATATTACCATCATCTAACAACCTTATCATCAATACTCATTAGTCACCATTTATTACATAACCATCTCTTTTTTAACTAACACATTTTATTACTATTTAACATATAACCTCTAGTCAACTTTTAACACTATTCGTAACCTATTCACTAATAACCATTTATTAGATAACCATCATATATCAACTAACATCATTTGTTAACTAATCATTCTTTACCAACAAATATTCGTTTATCTACTAGTCATGATTAGTCACTTAAGAAATATCCACCAATAATCCTTATTTATAACTAATCATCAACTATACCACCTCAAAATCATTTATTACTAATCAACATTTATCACTAATCCTTACAAGTCCACTAATTATCATTTTTACCATTTTTGGGCTATATCCGGCATCCCTAATATTGACATCATACCCAAATTGTATATGCACATATATATATATATATATTTAAATATATATAATAATAATTATATCATAATAAATTATCATACTCGACCGATAGATGTACACATAGGTACATCTGCATAATAATCCTTCGGCCTTGTCGGGTACCAATGTATCATCATAATCATCCTCCGACCTTGTCGGGCATCAATGTATCATTATAGTCATCCCGCAGCCTTGTAGGGTATTAATGCATCATCATAATCATCCTCCAACCTTGCCGGGTATAATCAACATCATTATCTTTTGGAATTGTATCGAGTATAAGTAATATCAAGATAATCTCTCAGAATTAAACTGGGTATAATCAATATCAACATCATCTACAGGAACTAAACCAGGTATATATATATATAGTAAATATTCGAACTCAAATGGGTAGCCACATCATCATGGTCAGTGGAATAATCAATATCATAAGTACTAATATAGTCAAGTATCATGAATTCTAGCATAATTATAGCACAACTTCTAATTAAATCAATATACATGACTTCTAGCATAATTAATAACACAATTGCTAACATTATCAATAAAAATATTTTCTAGCATGGTTACTAGCATAATTGTTTAGCATGATGGTCAATCATAAGTAATAGCATGGACAATAAATTCTCAATAGCATGGTCAAAGGCTTATCATTAGCATAATAGATAGCTTATACATGGCATAACCAATAAATTATCCAACATGATTCATATCTCACCATAGCATAAGTGACAATCTAATCCATTAGTCTATGAACATTACTTCTAATGTCATGATTACCATAACCATAAAGTTCCAAGGTTCCTCAATATTGCCTTAAAAGGATATTCTCTATGCATTTAATAAACGTATAAGGGTTTCAAGAAAACTAAACATCAGTCTTGACTTAAGGTGGGTCAAAGAGCCCACTTTTAAATCCCCAAAATATAAAATAAGGAAAATTCTACCTTGGACTAGGATAAGGTATCTAAATCTAGTCTTAGATGTATAGCAAACCATAATTAGCCCTAAGGTAAGGGTTCTTCCTAAACACAATAGTTAAGCCAAAATAGTAACTATGGCAACCTTCTTTAATGTAAGAAACTAAAGCCAATCTTACCCTAAGCATGGATGTCTAAACCATTTTTAACTAACTTGAGTAATCTAATGCATTTTTATGCTAAACATGAGTGATGAAGTCCAATTCACCTATGGCATAAGGAAACAAGTCATGTGTTTCAACTATATGATTTCAAATAACCTAAACGGTCTGACTATCCCAAGTTTTTCATTTCATCAATACAATACCTAAAACCCATAAAAAATATAGCATTAAATCATAATAATACTAGGAAATAGCTCAGTCTAACACGAAATAAACTTAGCCTACCTCATCCCCGAAGAAAGCTTAACGATCTGCTAAACCACCATTTTTCATTTTTGAGAATATTCCTTAAGATGCCAACCTATAAAAATACATTCTACTCATCAACACAAGAATAATGATACCCATATTTCAACATTGTACTTCGATTCCCAATATCACATAAAAACCCCATGTGGGTTCTACTTACAAAAATTACATTTTCAAAATCAACCCAATATTCTTACATGCTCAACGAATCATTATCCTAAAAAGTGGGTGAAAATAAGATAAATTGGGGCTAAAATCAAGCCCTCAAGATGGTTGGGTTTTGAGCAATAAGTCAATAAAATCCACAAAGAAAAGGGTGAATTCTTACCTCAAATCAGAATATATTTAGAAAAATAAATGTTAATCACACTCCCTAATCACCCCAAGCCTCAATATCAAGATATCCTTTTTCTTATGGTTTTGGTCTCAAGAGAATGATGAAGAATGGCCAAAATAGTAGAAAAAGAGGTCCTTTATGCCCATAACAGGCCCTCGGGTTCCGCTATCATGACCTGGGGCCTCGCGATCGCCATATCTTATAGCTGCCAGGCTCAGTTGTGAGCATGGACTTTATACCGTGAATGTGATACTAGCTTAATTCCAAGGGTATTACGATCGCAATCCTTGGCTCATGATAGCGATGCTACAGTTGACAATAGGGGACTTAGAAATTTCCATGTCTCCTAAGCCCTCAGAATTTTTTTGAAATCTCATATATGAAAATAAAATATGTAACCATACCAAATTCAACGTCCTATAATCAATGGTGCAATTGAATTTTCTATCCGAGGTTGTTTCAATCAAATGTGGGTCCCACACCTATATTTCATTTTCTTAACAATTCGACTAATAGGTCGAAATAAGCTCGGGTGTCTCGAGATCCAAACCAAAGATCCACCAAGCCTAAAATCGATATTCCAAAGCTATTGGCATAGTCATAATTTGAATCTGTGGTCGTTTCATTAAATTTTTTGCGTGGTGCCTATTTGGAACTAACGAAGACCTCAAAATAGGGTTTTGGCTCTAAAACCAAATAAACTACCTGGTAATAGAACTGTTAGCTCCAGTAAGTCATAAATGACTTGGGGAAGCTATGGAAAGGCTCCACTAGAGAAAGTAAGTGGAAATATGAAAAATAACTTGAAGGGCCATTATAATATACACTATAAAAGGAACTTTTGTTTAGGATGTACCAAGAGTCTTCAACAGGTGAGGATACTTGGTTCGCATCTCGCTCTCGATCTCCCAAGTAGCCTTATCTACTGGTCTAGAATCCATAAAATCTCTCTACCAATGTCGAGCATCCAGGTCGAATTAAAATATGGTGTATTCCACAACACGAGTCTCAATAAGGCCTAAATTACGAAGCCTATCCTCACAAGCAATCAAAAACTGATACAATTCTCACTTGGTGCACTAGAAAAACTAGATGAAACAAATCTCAAGAATCTACCCAAAATCTTTTGATCCTCAGACGACACAACAGGTTGAGCAACCACTGGCTGAATAACTACTGACTTAGTAACTATCAGTGTAAGACAAAAATTAACTCTAGGAGTCGTATCTATAGGCTGCGTCCATGCCTCAGTACCACTCTAAAATTAAGATTGTGCACTATTAAACTATGTATCACCAACTAAACCCAAAAAATGAACCAACACATCTATGAGCACAAAATAAGAAATAAACCCTGGTAGAGCCTGGGCTGGTCCCTGGCCCACCGCTGGTTGGGTCAAAAGAATCTCTGGATCAGGAGCAAGAGTAGGACTTTAGAAAGGTGGACTATCCAGGACCCTATAAGGGTACACATCACGTGGTTGTCCGCAAGCTCTACGTCATTCACAAATAGGAGTAGGATCCTTATGCTTAGTCTTGGGACCCTCATCTTGTGTAGCAGTAGCACGTGTCCTGGATATTTGAAAAAGAGTGAAGTAAAAGAAATGTTCTACAAACCAACTTAGACTCTTAGAAAAATAGGAGTGATAATAGTGAAAAACTCCAAAGAATTTCCCATAGCCTCCTAAATATAGGAAATAGATGTCATCGTTCCAATCCATAAAACTATACTAGAAATTTACTCTAGTACCAACAATAACAGTGCAGCCTAGGATCTGATACCAATTTGTCATGACCCAATTTATGAGTCGTGATAGAACCTACTCTATCCCTCATGTAGTGTAATACCCCATACTTTTCCTAGCTTAAATTTGTCCCTAGAATGCCAAGAATTTTCTTCAAAGATGAATACCATTTATTTCATGTGGTATTTTCAAGATTTTGACATTTTATTATATGGGAAATTGAATAATCTTTCCATCGATACCAAATTCGCGTAAATCCAACACTCGGTGAAAGAGTTATGAAATTTTTAAGTTGACAGTGTATCACCTGGACTCTTAGCGCATCGCGGAGCTAAGGAAATTGGCAATTGTCAAATTCTAGTGGCCCTCTAAAATAGCCCTGCATCGTGGAGAAGACCATTTCCCAATTGTCCCATTCCAGTGAGAATCTGTGATTTTGACGCGTCGCGCCAAGAGACAAAATGACAATCCAAGGGGAACCGTGATTGTGGCACATCGCGGTGGGTGCCTAGTTCCCGTTCATCCTTTTCCAGTTAGCCACCGCGATTGTGGCGTGTTGCGGTGGCCAACCAAATCCGAAAAAATATTGCATTTTTTTATTTTGACTTGAAGTTTAAAAAGGTCTCTTTGGTCTTTTCCAATCCCCACGTCATGAATAACAAAGAATTTAAGCCATTCAAAGCTCATCATATTCACTTTTCATCTATTCACTCTCAAAAGTAAACCCTAAAGCTCAAACTTTTTCTCCCAGAAATTGAAATTGCTCCATTAATTCTCCAAGGAAACTCAAGATTAAAGAATTTCCAATACAAGAACTCTAAGAATTCATCTTCAAAGTATCAATAGAGATCCAAGTTTCAAGTTTTAGCATCTAAGATCATCAATTGAGGTATGTGGGGTTCGAACAAGGATAAATCTTTCATCCTTGTGCCCAAAACTTTATTTCTATTATAAATTTACTGCAATTTATATGATTTTCCATGTATTTCAAGTTAGGATTTACATCCATTATCATTATTTGCAAGATTATGAGATTTTTCATGATTTAGAAGTTGAATTACATGACTATTCATATTTATATGCCTTGTGCTGTAATTTCTAGATTTTAAGATGATTTATGAATGTTTACATTACCAAGTATGAATTTTGAGATGTTTTAACATGATATTGATGCTTGAGTCATTGGACCTCATTTAAAGATTGTTATTTTAAAATTATTTGTCCTATAAGCACTCGATGACTAGATTATTTTTAGATTTTAGATAAAGATTTGACCCTTTGGTCTCAGAATAGATATGAAATCCACATTTCAGATTTAGACTTACAGATTTAGCTCAACAGATTTACATCTGATTTTATTATAAACCATAAGATTATTTTTAAAGTGGATTTCTTAAGATTTAGAGCATAAGATTGGGAGTAGTATTTAGCACTGAGTTGGGTCTATTACCAAGGTTTCATACCCCTGAACTATGTGCCACCATAGGTATAGATTTAGATTATTCCCACTTCTACGTAGATGACTCAGATTGTGATTACTCATATTAGATTGTTCTATTTCGATGGCAAGGGTATAACAACCCTACCTAATGGGGGCTAGTCATGGGACTCTATGGATGCTCACATGGTGTATGTCAGTTAGAAGAATCTCTTAACAGATGTCCCTCTCTCTTCAAAAGTCTATTGATTTAAAGATTTAAGATAAAAACATATGTTTTGGAAGTTATGGTATTTTAAGCCCTAAGATAAGGTATTTTCCAGAAAAGCTTTTAGAAAACTAAATGTAAAGTCTAACAAGTTTTACTCAGATTATGCTGTATAGAAAGATAAGAGTTATAAATTTTAGTTTTTAAATTTTAGGCTTAGAAGTGAGTCCTTTCTACACTTAGACAATATGATTTAAAGACAAAGTATTAGCACAATTTTTGGAACTAAATGTTATGGGTCACTATATTTACAAGTATGATTTGTTTCTCATGATTATTATTTTCAATATTTCAGATATTCCAGCTTATGTGAGTTATTTACATTTAGCATACATTATTTTACAAATTATGATGATAATATGATGTTTTACTTATGAATTTCACCCACATATACTTAATACATCATCAAAGTACTAATCCATATTTATGTCTATGTGCTATATTGTCTCATAATATAGGTATCAGTTCAATTGTAGCACACATACCATATTCAGAAACCTTGCAGATTCCAACAAACAGATGATGAGTCATCTTATTTTGGGGACTTAAGTTAGATGTTATTTATGTATTTTATTTTCTCATGTATTGATTAGTGATAGTTGGAGTCGCATTCCAACTATCTATAGTTATTATAGTAGATGTTTCATAGATGTCAGTTAGAGTCAATTATGTATTTTCAGTCCCTCTTTCAGACTTTATCAGAATGTAAAAGTTATAGCAATATTGTTTTTATTCAAATTCCACCATTATTATATTTTTGCACAGTAAACTCAGTTGTTTTATGCATATCATTCAGTTGCTTACGAGTTATGCCAGTAAAAGGATTATCTTGTGATCACTTGTGGTCCTAAGTAATGTGTGACATCTCAGGACAAATTTTTGAGGCGTTACATATAGGTAAGCCAAATTGTGACTCAGAGATAAGTATAATGGGTTAACTCAGTGAAAAATGTCCAATCATAGGCAAAAATAAACAACACACTTATAAATAAGCAAAGAGTTCTAAATAGATAAAACAGTCAATACAAGATACCATCATACTTCCTGGTAGAGCCAGTACAAAAGCATCTAAAAGTATTATAACTTATAGATATAGAATAGTCAAAACATCTGTCTCGATAACACAAGGCTAAATATCAAAAGATAGAATAAAATAGGTGACGCCAACTCAAAGAGCTCATCTTATCTTCGAAAATATTGACACAACACAATCAATGATCAATGATGATAGTACCAGTCTTCACCAAAAATGTACATAAGTATAGTATGAGTATCAAAACAATGAGTACTTAGTCGGCATCATCAGCTAACTGAGCCAAATCATGATATAAGTATGATAAAATAAAAGATAGTATAACTAAGTTAAGGTACAAAAATAAACCTGAATCATCTCCAATACTTCTATACATAATAAGTAATTTAACCAGGATAATAATATAACACAATGAATTAACACATGCCAACATCGCCATACAATATAAGGAAATAAATCAAAATAATAATGCATCACAAGGCCTCACATAAGTAATCACAAACTACAAAATTAGCTCCCATACGCCAATTATTACGGAAATAAAATAACTCATACTAGACTTTCATACGCCTAGAGAGTACACCCAAAGAAAGAATAAAATAACCATTTATTGTTATAACTAACCAACTCATTATTTAACCATCATTCCACAATTTATAACCAACCAGTCATTTATGAATATTTGATAAAGTTCCCACATTCCATAATATTACCATCCTTTAAAAACCTTATCATCAATACTCACTAGTCACCATTTATAAGCTAACCATCTCTTGTTAACTAAATCATTGATTAATAGTTATAAGGCCTTGGGTTTTGGGTCCTTAGAATTCCTAAGATTTTGCACTCACTGCCTTGGTTATGACTATACCCTACGAGTTGTAGGGTGTCCTAACAAGTCATTAGGATGAGTTGTAACCAAATCAGTAAGTTGTGGGGTATCCTGACGAGTTGTTGGGATGAGTCATATTCGAATCAGTAGGTTTGTAGCTTGATTCTACTCTGAGTATGAGTGGATCACTAAGATCCATAAGGATATGTCATGAGTCATTGGTGTAATTGTAGGGTGTCTAGTGTAGGTCCTAATTTAGGTTCTCTGTTGATTACCACTAGACCCTATGAGTCATAGGCTCCCATTATAAGTCATGCTATTGAGTCGTAAAGACAACAGTGTAGGGTTCCTTGGTGGTACTTCCTTGGTTACAAATCGTGGTGACAAGTCGTAAGGGTGGAAATGAGTCAAGGGTTGACCCGTAGTCAAAGGGGGAACTTTTTCAGATTTTAAGTTAAGGGCATTTTGGATATTTTCCCTCATATCCAAATTAAAACTCACATATTATAACCCCTTTTGGGTGCCATTATCACAAAGAAACAATATAAGTTACTTCTTAAACACTCTAAAGGCTCTCTAAATTCCCTTAAGCAAGCCAAGCTAGGGTTTCATCAAGTTGGTTGTCTAAGGGCTCTAGAGTTAAATTCTCTCCTCAAAACTTGATATTTTGGGTATATTACTCTACCCTTAAAATTAATCTCTATTGCATGAAATTTCATGGTTATTTATGTGATTAAAAGTAAGGGTTTGGACATGAATGGTAAATTGATTATTTTCCCATGGTTTTGTTATACACTACTTATGCTTTAAATATGGTTTTGAACTTGTGGGTGCATGGGTATGGTGAATAAAATTGGGTATTCTAATTTTCCCCAAGTTTTTGACTTCTTAATTGATTATGTCCCTAACCCCAAATTGTGAAATTGTTTTAGTTATGAGAAATATGGTAATTTAACTATTCTGGAACTATTTCTTAATGGTGTTGAATTGAAACTTGTGGGTTGGTGTTTTCAAAAGCTATTACATAATTGAACCAAGAGGGGTTGTGAATTCCCCATGTAATGAAATTGTTTTGGCATGTTGATTTTACCTTACAAGTGTAGTTGGTAAGGCAATACCAAAAATTTATGCCTGAATATGTATTATGGTTCAGTGAATGTGATTGTATGATAGTTTTTTTAATTGGGATTTAAAGAGAGTGGTGTAGCTGAGTCATGAAATTGGATATCTAAGTGACCAACATAAAAAACCATTATTGCTGATGTGGGGGTCTATATGATCGGGTGGTTTGAGTCCTCTTATTATTATTAAATGATTAGGTCATTCAAGTCCCTCATATCTTATTACATGATTTGGTGCTCGTGTCACCTTCATATATAGGGAGGTTTGAGTCCCCCATAGTACATATGTATACCCTTTGGTTTAGGTGTCCATACACACTGTGGCCCTACCAGCTGGGAGAGAGCTGGGCCCATATAGCTTGTGGATTCCTTGTATGTTAAGATGATTAAGCTACACAATCTAGGCTAAGGTTTTAAATGTTCATGTTAAGCTTTGTCTCCTATACTGACATGTGATACATATAAATATATGTTTATGCATTTAACTATACTTGTTAGTTTTATATGATTTTTGAACTGTTAATTATGTCATTATGTTACCCTTATCCTCGAGTTACATTCTAGGACTCTAATCGCTAACCGTCTATGTACACTTTATCTCCATGCGATGCAGGAACTACTTATCCTACTCAGTGATTAGGATTTAGTATCAGCTAGAGAGTTGACATTAAAGTGGTGAGCTTTCATACATTTGAAAAATATATTTCATGCTTTGGTCTTTTAAGCTTAGACTACCTAATAGTTGGGGGCATGTCCTGACACTTTATTGATATTCTATTTTAGTCCTTTGTTTATAAGGCTTTTTTTACAACCATACTTATTGGGTGGTATCGGTCAGTTGTTTGGTCGGTCGTCGATCGGTGGTTATAGACTTATTTTGAATTTTCTTAAGATTATTGCATGCTATATTATTATATGTTCAAAATTCATCTGACTTTGGGGTGTGTTATGTTTGGTTTTGTTAAGTTCAAGGGGAGTGATCTTCGATCTATGTGGGACTTGAGATACCCATCACGGCTTGACCCTAGTTCAAATTATGACAAAGATGGTATCAGAGCCTAAGTTTGGTGTCATTACGTGTCCAACAAAGTTGTGTCATGTAAAGTCTCATTTATGGGTGTGTAGCTGCCACAGAGTCTATGAGACATTTAGGAATATTTCCCTCCAAGAAGTTCTGATAACCGTGAAATTTTTTTTGTCTCATCTGAATATAATGTGGATGAATGTCGTCCTACTCTAGAAGTTTAGACCTGGTCTAGGGTCCCTACTTTTGATTGTCCCGAGGGAGCTCCATCAGCTCCTCTTGCCCCTCCTCAGGCACCTCAGGCTGGTGTGTCTAATATTGAGTTTCTTTAGTCAATTCATTTGCTTACCTAGTAGGTGGTCTCTTAGACTGTATGGGTTGCTTCTATTTCTCCATCCCCCGAGGCCACTAGATTTGACTAATTCATGAGATTAAATCCTTCTGTTTTCACTAGCACTAAAGTTGAGAAAGATCTTATGCATTTTATTGATGAGACGGAAAATATCTTTTGTGTGATGTATGCTATTGAGATAGAGGGCTTAGAATTTGTAGCTTATCAGTTGAAGGATGTTGTTTACCAATGATATGAAGAGTGAGAGTAGCTTAGGGGCGATTATGCTGAGTTTGCTTTATGGGATGACTTCTCTAGTTCTTTTATGGAACACTTCTTTCCTCAAGAGTTAAGGGAGACAAAAATAGAGAATTTTGTAAACCTTAAGCAAGGCAAGATGTCAATCAAGGAATATGCCTTAAAATTCCATCAGTTATCTCGGTATGCTCTGGAGTTGGCGACTAGGTTAAGGGCTAGGATGAGGAAGTTCATTTTTGGGTATTCTCGAGACTTGATTCTGGATATTATGGTTGCCTTGTTAAAAAAGAACATGGATATTTCTTGGCTTGTGGTTTATATGTAGTAAGTCAAAGAAGAGAAGAAGAAGTAGGCTGAAATTAGAGATAGGAAGAATAAGAAATTTAGTTACTCGGATCAGAGTGGGGTTCAGTAGCAAAGTGGTAGAAATAAAGGAAAATAGTCCAAGAAGAAGTGGTATAAATTTGGATCCTACTCTACGACTAGTGCTCCTTATCCGAAGCCATCGGGTGATTTTCATGTGCAGAGTGGTGATGGTTTTAGGGAACAGGGTACCCAGTCTCAGTATAATGGAGATCAGTCAGCTCCATCATATCCTTCTTGTAGATTCTACATTCAGGTGCATCATGGTATTTGTGTAGAAGGAAGGAAAAAATGCTTTAAATATGGTCAGATTGGTCATATGTAGAGAGATTATACTTCTAGGGTTACTTCTGGGGATAATAAGATTCCTATTGCTACTGCATCAGCTCTTGTACCAAAGGGTGCTACTTCTACTTCTGACTCCAGCACTGTTTCTATGCCCTCACTACCTGTCAGGAGTCTAAGGCATCCTCTGATATCATTTTTAGTATGTTGAAACTCATTTTTCGTGATATGTACTATTATTTTGATCCTGAGTCTACTCTCTCTTATGTGATCCCATTTGTGGCTGTGCATTATAACTTTGGTCCCGAATGTATTTTGAACCCCTTTTCTATTTCTACCCTGGTAGGTGCTTTTGTGGTTACTAGAAAAGTCTATAGGGGTTATGTAGTATCTGTTGGTGGTAGAGAAACTCTAGTAGATTTGATAGAATTAGACATAGTTGATTTTGATGTCAAATTGGGGATGGATTGGTTGCATTCGTGTTATGCTTCTTTAGATTGTTGGACCCATAATGTCATCTTTAATTTCCCTAATGAACCAATTATTAGATGGGAAGGTAGTTCTCAAATGCCTAAGGGAAGGTTCATATTGTATCTTAGAGCCTACAAATTAATTTCCAAGGGGTTTCTTTATTATTTGGTCGAAGTTAAGGATTCTACCTCAGAGAGTCCTTTCTTACATTCCATCCCCATGGTAAATAAATTTCTCAAAATCTTCCCTAATGATTTTTCTAGCATTCCTCCATATAGAATGGCCCCAGCTAAGTTGAAGGAGCTCAAGAAGTAGTTAAAGGATATTCTAAATAAGGGTTTTATCCTTCCTAATGTATCCCCGTAGGGTGCACCTATTTTGTTAGTATGTAAGAAGGATGGTTCCTTTCAAATTTGTATTGGTTATCGGCAATTGAATAA
The DNA here is from genome assembly GCA_030864215.1 of Capsicum pubescens. Classification (NCBI taxonomy): domain Eukaryota; kingdom Viridiplantae; phylum Streptophyta; class Magnoliopsida; order Solanales; family Solanaceae; genus Capsicum; species Capsicum pubescens. The sequence continues at coordinate 220,368,233 of CM061540.1, read as the reverse complement.
AGTCACCATGAAGAATAAGTATCCCCTTTCAAGGATTGATGATTTATTCGATCAGCTTCAGCGTGCTAAGTTTTTTTTCTAAGATTGATCTTCAGTTGGGTTATCATCAGTTGAAAATTAGGGAAGTGGATATCCCTAAGACTACTTTCCAAACCTAGTATAAACATTTTGAATTCTTAGTGATGGCCTTTGGCTTGACTAATGATCCGACATCATTTATGGATCTTATGAATTAGGTTTTTGTTAGTTTCTGGACTTATCGATCATTGTCTTTCTTGATGATATTCTGGTCAATTCAATGAGTGATACAAATTATGATGATCACCTCGGCTTTGTGTTACAGACCCTAAAGGATCAGCGTTTGTATGCTAAGTTTTAAAAGTGCAAGTTCTGGTTGAACACTGTGACTTATGTGGGTCATGTTATTTCTAGTGAGGGGATTATGATGGATACATAAAAGGTTGGACCCACAACTCCAACAGATATTAAGAGCTTCTTGGGTTTAGCCAGTTATTATAGAATGTTTGTGGAGAGTTTCTCTTCTATTGCTGCCCCTTTGACCAAGTAGACTTAGAAGAAGGTAAATTTCTTATGGTCGGATTCTTATGAGGGCAGTTTTGAAAAGTTGAAGAATAAGTTAACTTCATCTCTGGTCTTGACCCTGCCCGAGGTTACAGATAGTTTTGTGGTCTATTGTATGCATCTCGGGTAGGACTTGGTTGTGTACTAATAAAGCATGGCAAGGTGGTTTTTTATGCTTCTAGACATTGAAAGTTCATGAACAAATTTATTCGACTAATGACTTAGATCTATTAGTAGTGGTGTTTATATTAATGATCTCGCAACATTATTTGTATGGGGTTCGTGTTGATATTTATTCTGATCATAAGAGCCTACAGTACATGTTCACTTAGAATGAGCTAAATCTTAGGCAAATGAGGTGGCTTGAGTTGCTCAAGGATTATGACATGAGTCTTCACTACCACCTACGTAAAGCAAACATGGTTACTGATGTTTTTAGCAGGTTATCCAAGGTAAGCTTGTCCCATGTGGATGAGAAGAAGGGGAATTTGGTGAAGGACATTCACCATTTGGCTAATCTTGGAGTTTTTCTCTTTGACTCTAAGAATGGTGGCGTATTTGTGAAAAATATGGAACAGTTATCTCTTGGCTATAAAGTAAATGAGAAGCAAGTATTGGATCCCATCTTGGTGTAATCAAGAATGATGTAGGCAAGCAGAAGATGATGGTTTTTAAGATTGACGATGATGGTATCTTGAGGTACCAAAGAAGACTGTATGTTCTTGACATTGATAGGCTGCAAGGTAGGATTTTGGCCGAGGCCCATGAGTCGCAGTATATATTTTATCTTGGGTCAATGGAGATGTATCGTGACCTTAAGAGGGTTTATTGGTGGAATAATATGAAGTGGGATGTGGCCAATTTTATGGATAAGTGCATGGTGTGTTAATAAGTGAAGGTGGAACACTTGAGGCCTGGTGAGTTATCTTAAGAGATTGAATTGCCAGCGTGGAAGTAGGAAGTAATCATTATGGATTATTTTATTGGTCTCCCCGATCTCGCCACCAATTTTATTCTATTTGGGTCATTGTGGATAGGATGACTAAGTTTGCTTATTCTTGCTAGTGAGGACTTGTTTCTCTTCTAAGGATTATGTGAGTTGTTCATTAAGAAGATGGTGAAGTTGAATGGTGCCGCAGTTTCCATCATATCTGATTGAGGTACTCAATTCTTCTCTAACATTTGAAGGTCATTTCATAGAGGTTTGGGAACTAAGGTGACCCTTAGCATTACTTTCCATCCACAGACCAATGAGAAAATGGAAAAGATGATCTAGGTTTTGAAAGATATGCTTTGGGTTTGTATAATTGACTATGGTTGTAGCTAGGTTGACCACTTGCTACTCATAGAGTCTGCTTATAACAATAGTTATCACTTTAGTATTGGTATGGCTCCTTTTGTGGCCTTTTATGGTAGAAGGTGTAGCTTTCCTATTGGGTGGTTTGAACTGGATGATGCTAAGATATTTGACCCAAATTTGGTTCACCAAGCGATGGAAAATGTGAATCTGATCTAGGGTAATCTTAACACTTCCCAAAGTCACCAAATGTCTTATTCGGATGCGAGGCAAAGAAAATTAGAATTTAAGCTAGGAGATTGGGTTTTCCTAAAGTTGTCTCCCATAAAGGGAGTTATGCGGTTTGGGAAGACGGTGAAGCTTAGTTCTCAAAATGTTGGCCCGTACTTGATTTGAAGAGGGTTGGTAATGTTTCTTATGAATTAGAGTTGCCTTCCGATTTGGACTCCATTCAACTGGTGTTTTATGTTTCAATGTTGAGAAAGTACATAGGTGATACTTCAACGGTTGTTCCTTTAGAAAAGGTGGTTATTTTGAATTTCTTTTCCTATTAGGAAGCTCCGATGAAAATCTTGGATCGGCAGGTCCATCGGTTGCGGATGATAAATGTGGCTTTGGTAAAGGTTCTTTGTAATAAGCGAATGATTTAGATTGCTACTTGGGAAGCCTAAGAGGACATGAAGTCCAAGTACCCGTTCTTGTTCCCCACTCCAAATAATTGTGATTAAGGTATGTGTATTCCTTGGCATCTTTGTTTTCTGACTGCGTTAAAGGAAATGGTGATTTACTTGGCATCTTTCTTTTCTATCTTTCTTAAAGGTAAGACTAGAGGTATGTGGAGTCAAATCGTGCTAATAAATTCCTTGTCCAATCATTTGAGGACTAATGATCCTAAGAGGGGGGAGGGTATGTAACGCCCTGGGTTCTTAGGTCCTTAGAATTCCTTGGATTTTGCAGTCACTGCCCTAGTTACGACTGGACTCTATGAGTCGTAGGGTGTCCTGATGAGTTGTTGAGATGAATCATAAACAAATCAGTAAGTTTGTGGCTTGATTCTGCTTTGAGCATGAATGGCTCACTCAGAGCCGTAAGGATATGTCACGAGTCGGGGGCATGTCTCGATACTTTATTGATATTCCATTTTTTTTGCCTGTTGAAGATTAGAAGATGCTTGGAAAATTTCTGAGATTGACCCCACCCAAGTTTATTAGGACCCTAAGAGAGGATAATTATGAGTTTCTTACTCGTTGTAATGAGAGGTCATGTAATTTAAGGTTGGTTAATATATAGTGAGTGGATTTTGTTAAATATCAGCTAGGCATAATAGTAAGACGATGGTAGAGAGGTTATCTTGATTCCAGTCCAGCTGAATCTCCACCTATGACTTGTATTCAATTCTTCAAGGCTTTCTTAGGGACGTATATGCCTCACATCCTGCACAAGTGCTTGGGAGATGAGTTTTTGGTATTGAGAAAGAGTTGTATAACTGTTCCTAAGTATGACGTTAAATTTCATAAGATAGTTAGGCATGCCACCATGATTCTACTGACAAAGTACAAATGAATTCAATGTTTTATTAGGAGTTTGAGTCTACCGCTTTACGATGCTACTTAGAGTTTTGTGACTGCAAGGATGTATTTTCTAATACTACTGAGCATATATTTTCTATAGAGGATATGGATTGTGAGGCCTAAGGAGGAAATGATAATAGGCACCATTATTGCAGCAATTACAGCGGAAGCCACTATAGCTAAGAGTCCAAAGGCCGAGGATTTCAGAGTAGGTGCCCCAATTTTTTTTATTAGTGTTAGGGTCAGTCTATTAGTCTTCTTGAGGAAGCACTTCTGATATTAGATAGGGGTCCTCCCGGTTATAGTGTTCTAATGATCAAAGAAATTCTCAGCCATAGAGGGGTGCATATTTGGGGTTGTAAGTCCAAGGTGACTATATTGGATCAGCCAAACCACTTAGATAAAGCATATTACCTTGGGCATGTCATGATATTTTGGTTGTTGGTCACTTTGCCAGAGAGAGTGCCCTAACATGGATGATTCAACCTTTCATTAGAGTGCGTAGCCGATAGAGGTGGTACTACTTCTAGCTAGGGGTGATGCATTATCTTGTAGGGTTGGTCCCCAAGTTTCTAAAGGTGGTCCTTAAGGAGGTAGGATAGGTGGTTGGGTAGGTACCCAGTATAGTGGAATACATGGCCATTTGTATGTTATATCAAGTAGGCTTGAGGTTGAGGTTTCAGATTTTATGATCAGAGGTATGATTTCAACATGCCATTAGGAAATTTTTTCTTTATTTGATCTAAGATCCACCATTTCATTTATTTCTACTTATTATGCACCACTATTGGGTTTGTCTTTTGAGTATTTATCTATGTCGTTACATGTAGCTGCCTTGTGGGTGATTCCTTAATAGTGGATCAAATATATAGATCATGTTTGATAACTGTTCAAGAGTATGATACATGGTTTGTTTTCATTGTGTTAGATATGCTGGATTTTATATGATTCTAGGCATGGATAGGTTAACCGCCTATAATGTCTTTCATACCATCAATTGTATGGCAGGGTTCTTTTAGTCGTGTGACAACAAGGATTATTTCTTATATTTGGTCTAGGAGACTTATATCAAGGGGGTGTGAGTCATTCCCTGGTTATGTTTGGAATGTTAGTACCATAAGTCCTTTGCTTGACTCCATTAATACTGCTCATAATTTTCTTGATATTTTTATTATTGACCTACCTGACCTTCCTTCTTAGCGAGACATAAAGTTTATTATTGACTTTTAGTTAGCAACATGACCTATTTCTATGGATCCTACAAAGTTAGTTGAGCAAATTATTTAGCTTCAGGATCTTCTGGGTAAGAGTTTCATCAGATCGAGTGTATCACCTGGGGTACTCTAGTTTTGTTCATGAAGAAAAAGGATTATTCTATTCATATGTTGTCACGACCCAATATTCCAGGTCATGATGGTACCTACTCTAACCCACCAAGAATAATAGAATAAATATAACAAAATGGCTAATATATATGAAACAACCTCAAGATCTAGTTAAATTAGTACAAAAGCTTCTAATACAATAAGAGTACAAAGTCAAATACTAAATAAATATACATGTACCACCCATATCTCAATACAACATAAAGATATATCTAATATGTAATACGAAGATTATTAATGCCCTAAACATAAAGATCTTACCTAAAATATCTGATCCATAGCTGCTCCACATAATGCACATACCAATGATGAGAACTCCTATTGTGATTTGTAGTCTGAATGAGTGTAATGACCCTCCAGGTCTTTTTTATCCTTTATGATTATTTTTTCATTTATATATTTCCTATAGCTGGCCCAAGTCATTTATGACTTGATGGAGATGACATGTTAATTATTGAGCAGTTTGTTTGGTTTTTAGAGACAATTCCATGTTTTGAACTCTTTGCTGGAAAAATTAGCAATTGGAAAAAAACATCATTCAAACAACCTCGTATGTCAATTCTAAAAGTCCTATCAACTTCCAAACAATGATTTTAGGCTAGGGGGACTTTTTGTTTGGGTCCAAAGTCTTTCAGATTCATTTTGGGCTGTTGGCTGGAAATTGAGAAAAATAGCACTTGGGTGTGGGACCCTGATGAGTGGTGATTTTACCACTCATTTGTACCAAACATTTATTCACAATACCATGTTCTGTATCAAAAAAAGAGACATCAACATGATTTAAATGCACTAATATTCACATTTTGCAAGTTTTAAGTCGAGAAGGTGAAATAATATGGATTGAAGCTCAAAAAAGGCATCAAATGGAAGGAAATAGAGTGCAGCTGGAGACCTAAGATAGTTCAGCCTCAGTTACCGCAACTGCGGTCCTTAGGCCTCTGTCATGGTCATTCAAGATGGTCAACATAATGAGATCAAGAAATACATCCGTGGTCGCGATCAAGTCTGCGATTGCGGTTCAACGGGAATATGACCCAGGGAAGTTTTATAGAATTACATAGATGAATCCCAAACAATATTTAGGAAAAACCCCTTTCTTCTTTGGGACTTTCTTACCTCATAGATATTTTTTAATTGAAAGCATGAAACCCTAATTGGGCAAGTGCGTAACTAATTTTGGAGGTTTAATTTCTTCGTATTCTGAGAAGAAGGAATGCTTTGGATAATCCTCATGGTATATCTTTATTTACCTTCTTCATGAGTATCAAAGTAAATTATTCTTGGGATTATGTTGAACTAAAGTGTAATTATGTGTGGCTTTTGTAGTGTTTGCATGATTCTTAGTTGTTTAGTATGGATTCCACCATTGCTTGAATTCATGAGTTGGAATTTGTGGATGAAAACCCCAAATCTCCAAATGGGTTTGATGGGTGAAAATCCGAAACTTTAAAAACCCTTTATCATCTTGAAAGAGGGATGAAAGTGAATTTGAGGTAACCCATAACATCCTTGAAAGAGGGTTATAGAGGGACAAGGCAATGGTGGACAATTGAGTCTATGGCTTACTATCTTTTCCAATCTTAGAAATAACTGTATTTGGAGTGTAAGCCATGTTAAGAGCATCATCCTATAAATAGGGATGCTTGATATATGCTTTGGGTGATTATGAATTGCACACTTGTTAGGTGCTTGAAAGAGCCATTGGGTAAAATCGTTGTGGTTTTATTGAAAGATTGACCACAATGACATTAGACCTAGTCAAGTCTGCACGATCGTGATTCAGTGGGAATATGACCTAGGGCATTTTTGTAGAATTACATAGATAAATCCAAAACCATATTTAGGGAAAAACCCTTTCTTCTTTGGGTATTACCTACCTCATAGATGTTTTTGAATTGAAAGAAAGAAACCCTAACTGGGCAAGTGTGTAATTAATTCTGGAGGCTTAATTTCTCAGTATTTTGTGAAGAATGAATGCATATCTTTCTTTACCTTCTTCATGAGTAGCTAAATAAATTAGTCTTGGTATTATGTTGAACTAAAGTGTAATTATGTGTAGGTGTTGTTGTGTTTGCATGATTCTTAGTTGTTGAGTATGGATTCCACCATTGCTAGAATTCATGAGTTCAAATTTGTAGGTGAAAACCCCAAATCTCCAAATGGGTCTGATGGGTAAAAACCCCAAACTCTAAAAACCCTTCATCATCCTTGAAAGAGGTATGGAGGTGAATTTGAGGTAACCCATAACATCCTTGAAAGTGGGTTTTAAGTGGGAAAGTCAATGGTGGACAATTGACCACAATGATGTTTTACCTAGCTTATCCTTTAGTTAACAACTAAGCTTTATGTTAAACCATCATTAACCCACATGCTTTACCTTTAGGTAGATATAATCCCAAGATCTCCTCAAATCTTGATTTTAATTCAAAAGTATTACATTCATGCATTGTTAGTCAAAAATTGTTGCAAACCAATCCCCCCATTATATTTTACATGTCGGGATTGTTATCATTCCGAGTAACATTTTAGTAATTAGAGTACCCATAGGACTTGAAATTTATAATTCGCTCCTTGTAGATTCGACCCCAACCCTAGTTGGGTTATTTCCAACAACCGCCTTACCTGTCAAACATGGGAGTGAGTTGAGCATTATCAAAATGGCGCCATTGCCGGGGTGTGAAATATTTCTTTTTCTTTTGCGGTGTGGTTTTTACTTGGGTATACCTAGGATGGTGTAGTTCATTTTCATTGTTGTTTTTTATTTTTTAGGTGATCATAGCGCAAATATAACTATGAGTAAAGGTGCTAATCACGTGGATTTATTTAATGTTCCCCTTAATAGAGAAGGCCAACTAAATGATGCAGGTCAAATGGGTGCAATCCGTTTCCCACCAACCCATGAGAACAGGACCTTCCATGTGACTAGAGTCATGCTACACTTATTGCAAATGAAAGGTCTATATGGTGGTCAAGCTTACGAGGACCCGTATTTTCACTTAAAGAATTTCTTGGAGGTGTGTTCACCATTCAACATTGCACACATCACTTAGGAATCCTTTTAGCTTCATCTTTTTCCATTCTCACTAATAGGCAAGGCAATATTATGGCTTTGTTCACTTCCCATGGGTTCAATTACCTCATGGAATAAGATTATAATGGTGTTTATTAATTAATACTTTCCTCCCTCCAAGATGTGCCAAAGGAGAGATGAGATATAAACCTTAGACAAAGGAGTGGGGATCCATTACACGAAGTATGGGAGAGATTTAATAGAAAGTTAACCAAATGCCCAAACCATGAGATTCCGTGGAAGATACTTCTCCAAGTATTCTATTAGGCACTAGATCCTTTGAACCAAACCGTGGTAAACAATGTGGTGGAAGGTTCTTTCTTGAACTTACACTTCCATAAGGATACAAAATTTTTGAGAGAGGTGACTAAATATTATTGGGAATGGCATCCTCGAGATATCAAAGTCCCCTATATCTTTTCCTCCACATCCACAGTTAGTAAGGAACAAAGAAAGCGTGATGAGGAACAAGAGGAAATTATGGAAAAGATTTTGACTCAACTTGAGCTCCTAGACAAGTATGTGATAGGTGCACCCGCTAATATGGTACATGTCGTAGCACCAAAAGCCTATGATGATGATGAGGAAGCTAAAAAATTAGAGGAAAAAATCCAATATTTGGCAAACTATTTAGGGGGTTCTCACCCAACCTATCGAAGATAAGGTAATAATCACGGTTGGATAAATCAGGATAGTGGTCGATTTTGGAGAGATAGGGAACATGATTATTGCCACTTTGTGCCTCACCATGACCGGGCTTATGAAAAAGAGTCAAGCTCTATTGACTCTAAAAAATTTATTATAGAGACTGTCTTTGCAAGAATTTTGAATAAAGTGGAAGGTACAGACACAATGGTCCATGAGTTAAAAGTTAATTTCTCCCAAATCTCTCTAACTGTGGTATCTTACTTTTCCTCTATCAAGAAATTGGAGACCCAAATTTAGCAAATCTTGACAGGATTAAATGCTAAACCTAGAGGCGATCTCCCTAGTGACAAAGTTCCCAACCCTAATAATACCACCCAAGTTTCAACAATAGTTGCTAGGAGTGGAAAGACAATGGAATAGAACTTGAAAGAGGACTTGGGTGGATATATACCCAAAACTAAGCCAAAGGAGGAGTTACCTCAAAGTCAAGAAGAAGAGGATAAGAAAAAGACGGAATAAGATGCCACAAAATTGATTGATGCTGAAGAGGTTAATAGGAGGAGACATGCGGACCTCCTTTAGAATGAAAGAAGTAAGACGTCGTGCCACGATGATAACTAAGGATCTATGTAGGAGGCAACACACAACTACCATAAAAGTAGCTTATATCCTTTTTGTTATATGTTTGCAGCAAAGATGTTAGTTTTTGCATATGAATAACTCATGCATTTGTCACACTAAGGAGTGCATTGGATGAGTTTCAAAAGAGGGAAGTGTGCAAAAATTTACATTAAAAACTGAACAGGGGTGAAATCTGTGAAAATTGAGAAAAAAGCTGAACAGGAGAAAATAAGGGAGCAGTTATGATTTAAATCACTAAATTCCCCCCATTGCACTACACTCCAGTTCAAGTTTTTGCATAGAGAAATGGTCCAAACTTTAGGAGAATGATGCCGATGCAGAATTGGAGAGTTCTAGAGACCCTTGATGCAGTCTTAGGGAGCACCCTTATCTCTTCTACCCTTGATTATTTATGTAGTGGGGACACTGCTACCTTTTTAGTTGAGGGTGTCTCCTTATTCATTTGATTTGGGCCTATATTATCAATATTTTTGCATAGTTTTCTTTACTTTTGGATGAATTTTAGTTTTATCTGGGTGTAATATTAGATCACTCTAATGGTGCCCACATTTGCATGGATTAATTTCTCTGTTCTTAGTTAGCTACTTTAGTTTAGTTCTAATTGATGAGTTTTTCCCTATGATAGACCGAGTGAAAACATTCTTAATGAAAAAGTGTCATGGTTGTGTATTTAGCCATAGATGCAGGGAAAGTCTGAGTACCCGTGGCATCAGGGTCATAAATACAAGGGAAGTCTGAGTACCTATGGCATTGATGAATTGGGATCACATTCAAACCCATTGGCGAAGTTTGAGTAACCATGTTGGTGGTCTCCCATATTAGGGTCACAATGTGAGACAATAACTTGGGTTGTTGCCTTAATTAGCAAATTATGCATGGTGCGGATGCAAAACAAAAAAACCACTCCGTTTGAAAATTTTGCAAAATTTGAGGGCATGGACGTGATTAACCTTGTGATAAAAATTTTCCTCTCTCTATGAATCTAAAAATTATCTTTGGAATAATAGTGAATAATCCATCTTTATCTTGAGCGGGGGGAACAATTGAAACCCTTTAACGAAATTTGCATGCCATGTGTGAGAGCTTATTTGTCTACATCTCATATATACTTGTACCATCTAGAACTTACCCCATTAGTCTTTCAAACCTAAATTTTAACTGTGCTTGGTTGGTAAAATGATCATAGGCTATCTTGTGACATTGGAAGCTCACATTAGCCTAAAAAGCCTACCAATACATAGAAGTTACTCCTAGTCATAGAAGTTACCCCTAGTCACCCTTTTTGAGCCTTTGCACTTTTCTTTGGCAAACACATTACAAGTCGTGAACCTTCTATTTTTCCTCTTTTGAACCCTACCCTCTTTGAACTTAATAATACAAGTTGAGGCTAAGAGCCTAAGTTAGGGGTGGTGGAAATTAAAAGATATATAGTTGGGACACTGTTTCATAAGAAGGTGTCTACGAGCTTAAAGATAATAAAGCATTTTGATTTGAAGAAATAAAATATCCCATAAAGGAAACAAAGGAAAGATTTATGCACAAAAAAAAGAAAAGAGAAGAAATAAGAAAGTGGGAAAACCAAGAAAAAGAGAAATAGTAAAAGAAATAGAAGTGGCCCAATAGAAAAAAGTGAAGAGTGTAATGTAGAAGTTCAAGGAGGGTTTATCCCTATTGTCCAAATTTATATCCCACCATGCCCTAAACCTACATTACAAGCTCAAAAGGTCCTTTGTGATTCCCAACCAAGTGTGGTCATTGTAGTGGCGATTGAAAATAGGGGAAAGCCTATGGTATGGTACTTGTTAACATAGAAAATTTCTTGAGAGAAAGTCTTTTCACTTAAAATTCCTTGTTGGATGATTGGTAACTAGGTGTGTGAAATCTTCTTCGTTGAGAGGAGGTATGTAACTGTGTGAAGGTGGGTGATTTTATCATCTTCCACACTAAAAAGAAGTATGACATGGTTGTAGTCAACAAATGAGTCATTTATAGAGTTTTAGTGGTTGTTACATGGTTGCTACCCAAATTCTAATGCATCTTTCAACTATTCCATTTTACTGAGGGGTGTAATTGAAACCATTTTCCCATGTGCAAAGAGCTTTTTGTGGTAGCAATCAAAGTTTAAGTCATCATGATCATTGAGTGATATAATTGGGGCATACATGTGAAATTGTCTCATAAAAAAGGGAGGTGTTTCTTGAGGACAAGCAAAGTTATAAGTTGGGGGTGTTGATGAGTGGTGATTTTACCACTCATTTGAACCAAAACATTTATGTACACTACCATGTTTTGTATCATAAAATGAGACGTCAACATGATTTAAATGCAATAATATCCACATTTTGTAGGTATCTAGTTGAGAAGGTGAAATAATGTAGATTGAAGCACAAAGAAGGGATCAAATGGAAGGAAATGGAGTGCAACTAGAGACCTGAAGAAGTTCAGTCTTAGTTACCGCGACCACAATCGTGGTCAGTCAAGATGATCAGCACAATGCGATCGCAGAACATATCTATGGTCGCATAGCTACTGTCGCGGTCAAGTCTGCGCGATTGCGGTTTAGCGGGAATATGACCCATGATAGTTTTGTAAAATTAGTTAGACGAATCCCAAACCATATTTAGGTAAAAACCCTTTCTTCTTTGGGGCTTGCTTACTTCATAGATATTTTTTAATTGAAATCCAGAAACCCTATTTGGGAAAGAGTGTAACTAATTTTGGCGGCTTAATTTCTTAGTATTTTGTGCAGAATGAATGCTTTGGATAATCCTCATGGTATATCTTTATTTAACTTCTTCATGAGTAGCTAAGTAAGTTAGTCTTGGGATTATGGTGAACTAAAGTGTAATTGTGTGTGGGTTTGTTTAGTTGCATGATTCTCAATTGTCCACCATTACCTTATCCCCCTATAATTTGTGGGTGAAAACCCCAAATCTCCTAATGGGTTTGATGGGTGAAAATACCAAACTCTAAAAACCCTTTATCATCTGGAAAGAGAGATGAAAGTGAATTTGAGGTAACCCATAACATCCTTGAAAGAGGGTTATAGGGGGATAAGGTAATGGTGGACAATTGAGTCTATGGCTTACTACCTTTTCCAATCTTAGAAATAACTGTATTTAGAGAGTAAGATATGTCAAGAGCATCATCCTAGAAATAGGGATGCTTGATTGAGACTTTGGGTGATTACGAATTACACACTTGTTAGGTGCTCGAAAGAGTCAATGGGTCAAATTGTTGTGGTTTTATTGAAAGATTAACTATAATGACGTTCGACCTATTGCATCCTTTAGTTAACAACGAAGATTCATGATAAACCATCATCAACCCACATGTTTTACCTTTAGGTAGATATAATTCCAAGATCTCCTCAAATCTTGAAATTATGTCAAAAGTATTACATTCGTGCATTGTTAGTCAAAAATCGTTACAAGTCAATCCCCCCATTTTATTTTACATGTCATGTTTGTTATCATTTTGAGTAACCTTTTAGTCATTAGATCACCCATAGGACTTAAAATTTATAATTCGCTCCTTGTGGATTAGACCCCAACTTTAGTTGGGTTATTGACAACGACTGCCTCACCCCTCAAACATGGGAGTGAGTTAAGCGTTATCAAACCCACTTTTCATCAATGACCTCAGATTTAAATTTTGTATGCACATTGAGGTTGTAAGGTTGAATTTTATACGATAGCATAGTATTTTTGCATCCATAGTATTCCGGATGAATCCCTAGGAGTCGGTAGAAACTTGAAATTTTCCAAGTCCCCAACTGATGCACCACTCTGCTGGTGCATCCGCTTAAGTGGCCAACCGACTACTTAAGTGACCTGGTTTGATCAACTGAGGTTCACATAAGCGAGTCCCTCTCTACTTAAGTAAAGGTTGTACAGGTGTTGGTCCTCTTAAGTGGAGGGCACATACATGATAAGTATCGTTTAAGCGGTACTTGGCCGCTTAATCGATAACTTCTTAAGCGGTTCAGTGTTAATTTAAGCGGAACCGGGTGGAATTAAATTCCCTTTTAGCTCAATTTTCTCCAAAAATTTCCATAAGTTCAAAAGGTTGGAGCCCTAAGGAGTGTGAAAAATTAGGGAGACGTTTATTAAGAGATTTTGGGGTGGTTGTGAGCTCGGATTACTCCATTCTTCCTTGAATTCTTGGAGGTTTTCATTAAATTCATGGGTAATTTCTCAATTATTTCCCAAAATCCCTAGATTATTATTGGATTAATTTTAGCACCAACTAAACGCAGAATTTACCCATTCTTGAGGGTAAATATTCCTTGAGCATAGAAGGATATGTTGATGTTTCAAAAGTGCAATTCTGCAAGTGGGCCCCATATTTAATTTTTATGTAATTTTGGACCCAAAGCATAAAAATTCAATACGGGTACTATTGTTCTTGTATTGATTAGTATATTTTCATTTTGTATCGTGTGGCATCAGGTAGAAGCCTCCCAGATCAACGATTTAGCAGATTTCTATTTTCTTCGGCATCCAGGTAGGCTAGGTTTATCTTTCTTTTAGATTGGGCTAAATTGTGGTATATTTATGATAATGTTCTAGACATGGGATTGAAATTAGGGCTTGGAAGTGTATTTAGTATAATTTGGATTATTTAGCCTATTAAGAAATTGTAATTTGGTATAATTGACTTAGTTACTCAATCTTTATGTAGGATTGCTATCTTAAGACTAAATGTAGCTTATTTAATATCTAGTAATGAAATCAAATACCTTAGTCTAGTTTGGATAGAATTTTCCTTATAATATAATTTGGGGATTAGAAGTGGGCCCCTCCAGTGCACCTTAGGCTAAGACTATTACTAGCTACTTGTAGACTTAATGGACGTGTATATCATCTATATGTATATTTTAGATCTTGGAGAGGATATATACATGATACTTATGCTAGATTGGTACTTGGGAGATGATGCTAGTTTCGATTAAAGTCTGGCAGTTATGATATTAAGACCGGTTCAATTCAGGCATTATTCATGATAAAATTTTTGGTTAAATCCCGACAAATGATGATATGAGTTTCGATTCAAGTCTGGTAAATGATAATATGAGTTTTGGTTTGAGTCCATCATTGAAAAGCTATTTATGATGGTTATGGAACTGGTTCGACTCTGGTTTTTATGGTATGGTAGGATCCATGATTCTGGTGTTGAGATACATTTATTTAATATAATTCTAGTTTTTACTTCCTTTTGATTTCACCCTTCGAGCTTATGGGGCCCGCATTAGGTACTTTCTCTTAGATGCTTACTGGTTTATAGGGGTTACTTTGAAGTACTATTCCAGGTTTGCTCTCTTACTTTGAATTAGCATAATTTATCTTGCATTTTATTAGATTTATATTATGATTTAACTCAATCAGTCGATGATGCCTACTGAGTGCTCATGGTTTTGATACTAATACTACACTTCTATTCTATTTTGGTGCAAATTTAAGTACTTTTTTCCTCCATTGACATTGTGTTCATGAGAGACAAAATTCAGAGACAGGGTGAGCTCTCGGAGCCGAAGTTGACCATTTCTCCTTCTATATTTTTCTTAGTCTTTCCATTTTGAGACTTATGTATATTTCACTATGAAAGTACTCATAGTCTTTTGGTTTAGTATCTATTTTACTGACACTACTTGGTCGTTGGATATTGTTATTTCTCTTATTTACCCTCCGTATAATTATTATTCCATGCCTTATTGCTTGTAAGCTTTTCTTGCATATTTTTGACATTTATGCAACTTTCTACCAAATTAGCCCCTACCTTATAGTTATGGGTTATGGTTTAGCTTACCTATTGGTGGGATAAAACAGGTGCTATCATAACTTATAATTAGGATTATGACTGAGTACTAACACATGGTGCTCCATAGGTAACTGTCGACTGATCTCAAAAGATAATGCAAATATAGATAATATGCAATGTAGGAATATAAACTATAGGCAACTATATAGAAAGTTAACATAATAAAGCTAGAGAGGCAATGATGGTAAACTATCCTATTCTAGTCGTATTCAGGAACTAATGTACTATACCATATATCACTGGACAATATACAAATAAATGGTGGAAGAAGGATATATAGTAGTATACAAGACCAAGCAATGCATATACAATATGAATAAACAAGGGAAGAGAGGGATATACGGTAATACAATAGCTAGATATATGTATATGCATATAGTTATATAAGACTAATTAAAAGGTAACAACCTACGGTAGCTAACCTAACCTCTCCAGGAAATCCTAACCAAGTAGGAAAACCATTACTAGTATGATCTGGGCCTATAGTCCAAATGTATAACCATGAGATGTCTATCCATAATGTAGTTTATCATAAAAAGGAAAAGGATAAAAATCATACCTCCAACCTCTGTATTAGCCCATAATCAGCCTACCTGGAATTAACCATCATAACAACAATAAAGTAATCAGCTAGTCTGGGCTAATAATACCTAACTGGGGTCCCATAAACCCAAAAGGCTCAATCAACACTCAATAAACAACCATCATATCTTATACCTATGAAACCCCCCATAAACCCAAAAGGTTTAATCAACACTCAACAAACAACAATGATAGCTTATACCTATGGACCCCCAATAAGGTTGATGATATAAGTAATAAAAAAGGTACTAGTGATAGGAAACAAATATGAATTAATGGATGCAAGGTAAATCTATAGTACCATAACCTATCCATGTGCCATAACTTACCAAAGTGTATACACCTTCTCCAGATCAACAACATACAAAGGCAGGACCTATGATGACCTTTCTTCTCTGTCATGACGGCTAATGGATGAAGGGTCCCATAGGGGATTCAGGAATATCAAAATAAACTTACCTGGTCCCGATCTAGAATTTCCAATCATCATCATAATCAATCTACTCCGTATAGAGCCAAAAATATGTATATATATATATAATAATTTCAAAGACTTGAATCATTGGGTAAAACAGTGTTATCCGTAAATCCATTGCCCAAGATCAACTCCAGGACTAAATCACCATAATAGAGTTAAAAGGATAAAAATCTCTCAATTATCGAATTGAACAGTAGTGGTAATAGAGGGGATGGACAATGGACAAGAAAGAATATTGGTCTAATTTCCAAAACATCATTTTAGCTTCAATAGCTCATAAATCATCCATTTAGGTGGTACAATTCCCTTTATTAAAAAATCCATTTTAAAGGTGGAAATTGGGAACAAATCCCTTTTTAGAAAACAATACTAAAATCATGATTTTAGTTGGAATCATGCCACTAATTAACCATAAATGTACCAAAATCTACGCATGCCATCACTAATATCCAAACTATATAATAATAAGAGGTCAAGCTTCTATAGACTAAAGTCACATCCTTATAAGGATAGAAAACTCACCTGGAGTCCTATTGGTATCGTAACCATGACCTTGGGCCCAATAGTATAGAACTATCACAATGTCTATTCAACAAACCAAGAAACTATGATCTAATACACTAAGTCAAGTAGTAAACCTTATAATAAGGGATGATCAACACCAAATATGGTTAACATGATTATAATCAAGGGAAATCGACTTCTATCACTATAACAAGCATTTAATCTTATGGGTCGGTTCACCCTTCAATCCCTAAACATCTTAATTAGGATAAGTCATGGTGTTTTAAAAATAATCATATTCTATCATCATTAACTAGCATTCAATAAATACCATACGCTATCTCATGAAGAAGAGTAGACTAAAGCCAACCTCAATGATGAACCGCAATCCTTGAATCATCCACAAATCATTCGCCTTTAATCCACGATCCTGAAATGCTACGATGCTATCAAAATACTAATCTATGTGTCATTAGGAGTAAAACAAGACCCATATTGATATACAAAGTTTTGGGTCGAAATTAAGGTTAAGAACAAGCCCATGGGTCCAGCAAAAAATCAAAAATTAAATCTATCACAAGGTCCTTCAAAGAACAAGAAATATATGCTCAAAAGTTGAGTACAAATGGTGCAGAAATCAAGGCCCAAATCAGCCCCTAAGGTATAGGAATTTAAAGACCAAATTTTTAAGAATTTAAAATGAAATGGGATGGCAATTGACAAGGAAAATAATGGGAACTGACCAAGGAATGTTAGGCTAACTTACCTTAGCTTCAATGGATGATTCCCCACTCTTTCACTCTCTTGAAGATCTCAAAATTGTGGAAAGTAGTGGAGAAAATATTGGGATGGTTGGATGAATAAAATGGGATTTAACAATCCCTAAGTATCGCTAAAGCAGTCATGCCATGGAATACAGGCATCACTAAAGTGGTCTCCTGTCTCTAAAGTGATGTCTTCTTAAGCGGTCCTTGACTGCTAAAGTGAACCTTAACTAAATGGCAAAGGACGCTAAACAGGCTAAGTATCGCTAAAGTGACTACTGCTTAAGAGAAAAAATGGTTGCTTAAGCGGTTACACCAGATGGTGCCAAGAACCAGATTTTGCTAAGACCAAAATGTACTCTGATTGAGTGCTCGAGATTCATTGAGAACCCCGTGCGTGCAGCAAAGTATGCTTCTATACCAAATTTGACATTTCAGATTTAATGGAACATCGAAACTTTCATCCAAGATTGTTTCAACTAAATATGGGGCCTACACCTATAGTTCCATTTTTTGTATAATCAACCTAATAGCTCAAAATGAGTCTGAAAGCCTTGGGACCTAAACCAAGGGTACCCTAGCCCAAAATGCCTCTGTTAGAATTCTCATCCAAGTTTGATTACTAAGTGTTTGATCCAAGACCAATTCCTTAATTACGATAGCTCTATAATAGGTAAATGAGCCTAAAACCTAATGAACTATTCGATAACTAAATTGATAGTTTTAGTAAGTCATAAACGGCATATAGCTGCTGTGGGGAGGCTCAAAATGCTAGAAATATATGGAAATCAAGGAAATGACCTGGAGGGTCATTATAATATCCAATACTAAAAGGACTTTCATTCGGAAATGTCAACTGATAGAAAGAGCACAAAATCTCAAAAGGATGAGGTATGAGGCCTAAATACTCCAAGCGAGACTTCTCTGAAAACCTCTAAGAAGAAAAAATGCTTCCAAGGAATTTTTCCATCGGTATCCCCTTATCAACCAACTCTCTTATTTCACTTTCTAAATGGGTATAACTCAATCTCAATAACCAACTGGCTTGCAACTGAATAGAGAATGGCTGATGCATGGAAATCCAAACCACAACACACTGATACCACATCAATACCATCACAACCAACAAAAAACACATCTAAGCCAAAGGCAATCCAAGACATGAATTATGCGACTAACTCCAATATCCAAATATAACCTTCTTTGGTCTTTCCAAGCCTCCCATTACTCTGAACCACCCAAAATGTTACACTGTCCCTATCCACTCAACCACATCAAACTAACCTTAAATATCTGAAGATGACCTACTAATAATCCATAATGACAAGAATAAGATAAACCCATAGGGTGCTACTTGGACACACTAATGGATATGGACAAAGCTAGACATATCTTATCAAAGATACAATTATTTCAAATGACGTTCAAAACTGATAGTTAAGAGTTCAAAGCACAAACCCTCGGAACCAAATTATCTACTAAAGAATGTCCCACCAACAGAGTATCAAACATTGCTAAGCCCAACTTAAGCATACTAATGTTGCTCAGCAGATAATCCAAAATTTTGGTAAAGTCTAAGAACCAAGGCTGAAAACAAAAGAAAACATCATCAAGTCTCAATGGGCTATCATTCAAACATAAATCAACCACAACCTATCTGAACTAAAGAAGACCAAATGGGTAGCTAAAGAGTAGGCTTCACCAGCCTATAGGTGAAACCCCAACTGGGACCAATTTAAAAATAAAGGTTACGCCCAAGCTTTACATTCATAGATATAATCTCATAATAAGGTTGAACCGATTGATCTCACCTATCCAAACTAATTATCTAGATGAGTAAGCATCCAAATGCCAACATCTATCATAACTCTCAAGCCACTATTCATAAGAGTCAAGATTCCAAAACTGAAGCCGACAAGTCTGCACTTAGGCCAAAATTTAAACTTATTGTCACTATCTAAAATCAAGAATATTCGAATCGGTTCCTACCAGAGACAAAATTAAAAAGTAGCTGAGAACCAAAATCATGATGGAGGAAAAACCATAGGTCAAAGTACAAGTAATCCACTCCATCTCTGTTGGAGGACATGATTCATCAGAGCATACCCAAGAACTCACCAAGGTTGTAAATAGTATTGGTGATAATCACAGCTCTAGCAACTCAGATAAATGAACCTTAGCCAAGAACTAGTGAATCCAATACTCCATATCAGCATAGAATACCCTAGGCTCATATCACCAAGTAGAAGTACTCCACCAAGTCTTATTAGGTCGAACAAATGCCTAAATGAGGGTTTCCTGAATCCACCCATGAAAAAAATACCTTAACGTAATTAAAATCTGAATCACATCACAACAGAATAAACACCAACCTCAATATCAAAGCCAAGGTCAAGACCACTATCAAAAAGATAACCAAGTCAATCCATTTAACGAATTCCTAATTGTCCAGCTTAGGAGGTGGTCACAAAAAAGATCAACTAACTAAAGCTCCGTTAACTCCACTAGAACAGGACCCACATCATGGCAAGTGCAAAGTATTTAACTCTACACCAATAACAAGATCAAACTATCACCAAGTGACAAATCCAACAAACCTTAAAGGCAAGCCAAATACCTATTGATATCAACATCAAGACCACTACCAGGTGATGAAATGGATGAATTGGAAGAATATTTCCCAAGATAGTCAACCTCAACAATAGGCTATTGAGAAAGATAACAAATGCTAAAAATTTAACAAACTAGAAAGTAATTCCAAAAATCTCAACCTCAGGAACGGGCAATATAACCAACTTTCTAACTCTAGAAGTATAACAGAACCAACGAAGGCCAGCCTATCTTAACTTTCATATCCCACTCAACAACCAATCCAACATTGCTAATAGAATAAGAAGGCGACCACTCTTACCTTGCTAAAAAGGAGAAATACATCAAAATACGCTAGTCGTCTCAACCAACAAACAAGAATTGCGAGGAAGAAAATTCTAACTAAATAATGCTAGTCTAGTCTCCAATCAAGTAAGAATCAATCAAAGTCAAACAATGACAATAATAACAACAATAATAGAAATACCAATATAAGGAGTAGGTGGTACCAAAATGAGATCAATAACTAGTATGAATAAATGGACATAAGAAGGCAAATATGCCACGGTAAATAGGACTCGAACCCAAATGCTAATCCACTAGGAAAATATCAATACTAATCTACTCTATCCACTACTAAAAGAAATCATCTATGAGGGTAGTCACATATGCATGAATTTCATATCAGGGCATACAATAACCACTATAAAAGCACCAAGACATATAATTATTGATGGGTATAAAAACCCTAATCCAAATCAAGTAGAACGTAGAGGCAGGAAATAAAAGGCAAACCTATCACGATAAAAGTCCAAAGTCATAATCTTGATGAGTCAAAAGGAGTATGAATCTGAGTGGGTCCAAATTAGAATTGAGAGTTTAAATCACTAGCTAAGACACTAAACACACTACCCCTAACTGAAGTACCACCACACTTTGAGACTAATATGGATGAGTCAAATGACTAATAATACCGCATTAGGTATGCTCTCTAGACTAATGATTGATCTCTCTATAGTCCTAGTAAACCCCCAAAGCGCTAGCCTTGTAAGAAATATGAGCTAAGACCAACCGGTTGACCAACTAATATTGGTGACCTTCCTACTGAAATGACTATTATCTCAGCATTTATAACATACCTTAGGAGCTCTAGGCTAGTGAAGAACATATGCTGACCCATATATAACAACCAACTTGTATCTGGAGCGCTCTCTAGACCAATGACCAATCTTTCCACAACAAAAGCAAGCTTCTGGAATACATTGAGGTACTGCAACAACTGATTCAACACAGTTTCCATAATCTAAAGATGCATACCAAATACTCCACAAGGTTCGATAAGAACTTTACCCACCGTGACCGCTACGACTGATTTGAGAGCCACTTATAGTCTAAGATTTATTTTGTGTGGAACTAATAGGTTGCAAGTGAAGTTGATATCCACTGGAAGGATTTCTACTCCTTGACAAATACCAATAGCACTATAAATATGACATGGCCTCTTATCGCCACCTTTATAAGTCTCAATAAATGCACTTTATGTGTCCCTCACATTATCAACAACCTAAGGGAAGGAAAACATAGTTTCTAGCAAATGCTCTAATGCTAAATAGAGTGGCAAAGCTAATCCTCCAATAAATACATATACCATATCATGCTCTAAAAGATATATCATAGGAGTATGTATGTCCCACTTAAGAAACCTAATTTCTTACTATGAAGTCGATAAAGAATCATGTTGAACACTGGCATCTCTTGTGGTGAGGTATCTGTAAAAAGGCTAAAAATCCCTAATGCTAAGTACTAAAAGGCTGAAGAAGTTAAAAATCCTATTGGATCCAACGATGGTCGTAAATCCTCCAACTGATGTTGAAGATCTTTGATATTGATCTCTAACTCCCTAGTTCGATGTTGTGTTAAAACTCAAGAAACACATGTGATAGTAGCATCTACATCTATCGATAACCTTGAGTCATCTATTTGGAACTATTTAGAGTCAAAGAATGTACTAAAGGTTCATAAAAATATGGACTCACACTAAGGAGGTAAGAATAAAATTTCCTAAGAATACCTATAGCCTTCCAAATATAGGATACAAACATCTCCATACCTCTGTAGGACTCTACTAGATGCTTAGATCTTGTACCAATACACTGGTAAATCTAGGCTCTAACACCTATTTTTCATAAACCAATTTCTTAGATCATGATGGCACCTACTATAACCCAATAATAGGTAATTCAATCTATAGTTTAGAAATTCTAATTATAGATTATCAAAGAAAATGAAAGGAAAAGTAGAATAAATATCACAAAAAGTCTAATATATATACCCTAAGACTTGGTGAAGCTAGTACAAAAGCTTATAATCTAATAAGAGTTCAAAGTCAAATTCTAAATAAATATACAGGTACCACTAGTCTCTAAATCCAACATAGAGATCAGTCTAATTAATAAGATGAAGAGTAGTAATGATCCAAATGTCAGGAGTTCACCCCAAATCTTTGATCCATAGTTGCTCCGTAAGATAAACACACCAATAATGAGAACACATATTATTATCTATAGGTTGCAGAAGTGTAGGATGAGTACCAACACATGGTACTAGATAGGAAATTGCCAATTAGATCCAAAGATAATAAAAATATAGATAACATGCAAAGAAAGAACATAAACTATAGGAAACTATCCACAAATATAACATTATAAAGTTAAAGAGGTAATAAGGATAAACTATCCTATTATAGTCGTATTTAAGAACTATAATACTATATTATATATATCACTAGACAATATACAAATAAAGGGTGAAAGAATGATATATAGTAGTATAGAAGGCCAATATACAAATAAATGGTGGAAAAATGATATATAGTAGCATACAAGGCCAAGGATACATAAACAACATAAATAAATTAGGAAAAAGAGGGATATAAGGTAATACCATAGCTAGATATATGTATGTGCTTATATGTATACAAGACTAATTCAAAGGTAACAACCTTAGGTAGCCAACCTAACCTTTCCATGATATCCTAACCAAGTAGGAAAGTTTATAATATCATGATATGGGCCTCTAATCCAAATATTTATCCATGATGTAGTTAAATGTAAAAGGGAAAAAGGATTAGAATCATACCTCCAACCTCAGTACTAGTCCATAATCAGCCTGACATGAACTAACCAAAATAATAGCAATAAATTAACCAGCTAGTTTAGGAAAACAATTCCTAATTAGGACACCACAAACTTAGGAGTTTCAATCAACACTTATCAAACAATAGTCATAGTCTATACCTTTGCAACTTCTCATAAGGCTAATAGAAACAATAACCAAACAACATAATATTGGTAGGCAATACATATTATTTAATGAATTCAAGATAAATCCATAGTAGCATAGACAATCCATGTTCTATAATGTATAAATTGTATACATCTCCTCCAGCTCAATAGCTCACAAAGATAGGACCTACACTGACCTCTCTTCTTCTGCAAGATGGCTTATGGATGAAGGAGCCCCTAAAGGATTCTAAAATATTCATATACACTTACTTGGTCTTGATCTAGCATTTTGATCATCATCATCATCACTATACTCTATCAAGAACCAAAGAGATGTATATGTATAATAAGTGCACAAATATGAACCATAGATAAAAGAGTGTAAGTCTATAAATCTGATTCATGGGATCAACTCCATGACTATATAATCATATAGAGTAGAAAGGGTTAGAATCTTTCATGATCAAAGTGAATAGTGGTGGTAAAAGAGTGGATAGGCCATGCACTGGAATCAATCTTGATCTAATTTCCAAATCATCATTTGTAGTTACAAAAGCTCATAAATCATCCATTAAGGTAGTAAAATCCTCATTATAAAAGAATCCATTTTAAAGGGGGAAAGTGGGAATAAATCTCATTTTAGAAAACAATACTAAATCAATATTTTAGTTGGAATCGTATCACTAAGTGAGCATGAATGTACCAAAATCCATACATTCTATAAAAAATATACAAACAATACAATCATAAGTGGTCAAGATTCTATAGACAAAGCCACATCCTTTATAAGGATATAATATTCACCCGAAGTCTAATTAGTATCGTAACAACGACCTCATTCCCAATAATATATATCTATCTATCACAATATCAATACTATAAATTTAGAAACTATTATATAATACACTTTGTCAAGTAGTAAACCTTATACTAAGGGATAATTAGCACCAACTATGGTTAGCATTCTTATATTCTAGGGTGATCAGGTTCTATTGCTATGAAAAGCATTTCATCTTAAGGGTTAGTTCACCCTTCTATTCCCAAAATCCTAAATTAGGATAAGTCATGGTATTCTACCCATAATTATATCCTATCATCCTTACCTATCATGCAATATATACCATACACTATCTTATGAATAATAGTAGACCAAAGCTTACCTCAATGCCGAACCGTAATCCTTGAATCATCCACAAATCATCCATTTTTGCCGCATGATCCTAAAAAATTGCAACATTATAAAATAGTAATCTACACAACATTAGAAGCAATACAAGACCCATATTTCTATATAAAGGGTTGGGTCAAAATTCAGGTCAAGAACAATCCCATAGGGCCTATAAATAGAATACAAAATTTAATACATCAAGAAACAAGGAATGTATGCTCAAAAGTTGAGCACAAATGGTGTATAAATCGGGACCTAAATCCTCTTCTAAGGTATAGAGATTTAAAGACATAATTTATAAGAATTTATAAAGAAATGGGATGGAAATTAATGGAGAAAATAATGAGAAATAACTAAGCAGTGTTAGGATAACTTACCATATTTTCAATTGATTCCCCACTCTTTTCCTTTATTTATGCTCTAAAAATAGAGGACAATCATGGAGAAAATGTTGGAAAAATTAGATGAGAAAAAGGTATTTTACAATCCCCAGGTGCCGCTAGAGTGGTCAATTTTCTACTTAAGCGGCACAAGTCCACTAAAGAAGTCATGACATTGAATAAAGGTATCACTAGATCGGTCTACTGGCTACTAAAGCAATGTCCACTTAAGCAGTCCTTGACAGTAAAAGTAAACATCAGCCAAATGGACAAGGGATCTAAAGCTGCTAAGGGTCGCTAAAGAGACTACCGCTTATACGATTTAAGTTCTGCGTAAGTGGTTGCACCAGATGGTTCCATGAACTAGATTTTGCTAAGTACAAAATAGACTCTGATCAAGTGCTCGGGATTCATTCGGAACCCTATGCAAGCAAACAAATTATGCTACTATACCAAATTCCATATACTAGACTCAATGAAACCATTAAAACTTTAATTCGAGATCTTTTTGACTAAATATAAGGCCCAAACATATAGTTCTATTTTTTATATAATCCACCTAATAGCTAAAAATGAGTCCAAAAGCCTTGGGACTGAACCAAGGTCCCCTAGCCTAAAATCATTATTTTAGAGCTAATGGCACTATCAGAATTCTAATCTGTGGTTATTATAAGGAGTTTTGGCTCAAGATGATTACTTAATAATGGTATCTCCAAAATAGAAAAATGAGCCTAAAATTCAAATGAACTATCCGATAATTGAATCTATAGTCTTTACAAGTCACGAATGACCTTTATTTCCCATAAAGAGGCTCAAAATACCAAAAAATATGCAGAAATTAAGGAAATAACCTGGAGGGTTATTACATTTGTGTATCTACTACAAGTAGTTGAATAAAGTAATATTAAAGAATAAATCTTCTTTGCCTTGTATAGATGATTTATTTGACTAGAATTAGGGTGCTATAATGTTTTCTAAGATTGATTTAAGGTCTGGATGATCAGGGATGAGGACATCCATAGGATATCCTCCAGGACTTATTACAACCATTATGAGTTCCTGGTGATGCCTTTTGGGTTGGATAATGCCCCAACAATATTTATGGATTTGATAAACTAATTTTTTCAGGCCTTATTTAGACTTTTTTGTGATTGTTTTCATTTATGACATTTTAGTATAATCTAGGATTAGGCAGGAGAACATATAATATTTGAGGGTTGTTCTCTACACTTTGAGGGCCAATACACATTATGCCAAATTCTCAAAGTGTAAGTTTTGTCTTAAGTTGTATGTTTCTTAGGAATGTAGTTTAGAAGGATGGTATTATGGTGGAACTATCAAAGATTGAGGCTATTTGTTATTGGTCAAGGACCATATCTTTTATTGAGGTTCGTAGTTTTATTGGGTTTGTAGGCTAAAATAAATGGTTGATGAGTGATAATTTTACCACTCATTCTCACTAAATATTTGTGCACATTACCTTATTTTGAATGAATGAATAAGACATATATATGATAAAATACAGTAATATCCACTCTTTATAGGCATAGAGTTGAGGAGATAAAAAAATATGGATTGGAGCATAAAATGATCAAAAGGGAGCAAGAAAAGTGTAGTTGAAGACTTAACGTAGAAAGGCCTCAGGTACTGCGGTCGTGGTCTGCTGACCGCAATAACAACAGTCAAGCAAAAGTCATTCAACCATGATCGCAGAAGTTAAATATGGTCACAAAACTGTAGTCGTAGCCAGACCCACATGATAGCATCTTATCAAAAAAATTCAGCCCAAGTGAAAAATAGGAATTGCACGTGGTTGACCTCAATTTTGACAAAAAACTCAAACCTTAGAATCATGTATCATATTCCATCTTTCCCAATTTTTAGGTTTAGATCTTGAGTTCATAGCCTTTATTTTTGGAGAAGAAAATATTGTATAATTTTTGGGTGAAGAATACATTGGAGACTTTCTAAGTAAAAGAATAGCTTACTTCCATTGTTGATTTGTTGGAGTGCCAAGTTTGAAGAAACATTCACTTAAGCTTCACTAAATAACTTCAATGGAGATTATGGGTATATCTAAGCTTATTTATCTTATGGGTAGCTAGATGTCCCTCTTGGGTGTATGTGTGAATATGCGTTAAAGTGTGTGTTGGTTTTTATTTATTAGCTTCTATTTAATAGTTCATGTTTATGGGTTTTTTCATTGCTATGCTAACTTGGTTGGGGTTTGATGGGTGAAAGCCCCAAATACCCACATAGGTATGATGAGTGAAAGCTTCATGCTCTAGAAAACCCAAAGCCGTCTTCGAAAGAAGGATTTTTGGGTGAAGTTTAGGAATCCATATCATCCTCGAGAGAGGGATGTGGAGACCAAAGAAATGATATATAGTTGTGTGTGTAGTTTGTTAAATTCTAACTATCTTAGACATAAGGGTGAATGTGAGATTGACTATACCATGGGTATCATCCAAGAAATAAGGATGCCTAGATTGAGGTTGTGGTTACCAATTGTTGAACACACCCATTAGGTATTCGAAAGAATCAATGGGTAAAAGTTTGGTGTTTTGTTGAAAGACTAGCATCAAAATCAATAGCCAAACCTGCCTATATTTGACTTACTAAATTGATATTGATTGCTAACACCCACATATTATTCCCTTAGTAGTGCATAATCCCAAGATACGTGCATACTTATTAACACTCTAATTATTCGTAGCCCCAAATTTATACTGAAAAAAAACAAAAAGAAACATTAGTGTAGTTACCTACCTCCCACATTTTTACCTTCTTGTAAGTTTGGTTTGGATTTAACTTTTATGTATTATTACGAAGTAACTTGATTGCCACTCACATTGTTACTCATGGATTCGACCCCGACTCCAAAATTGGGTAAATATATTAACGACGACCGCCTTGTACTTAAATTGACGTGTAAGTTGAGTGTTATCAAAAATGGCGCCGTTGCCGGGGAACAATTTGGTGTATTAAGTTAGTTTAAAATTTTATTTACTTTCTTGAATTCAAGCTTGTATATATTTGTTTGTGATTTTTCTTTGTAGGTAGATTTTATTTTATTTTTACTTTTTTCTATGGCATCTCCTAACAAATATGATATTAGTAATTGGGAATCCTATCATGATGACCCATGTCCAATCTATGATGGACCACACTTTAGAAAAGATTATAACTATACTTCCCGAAAAGAGATGGACCCACAGTCTAAATCCTATAGGGAGTATAGATGCTTGTTATGTAGTGGTCGAGATGGACATTAGGATGATTGTCAAAATTCCCCCTCCTCCTATTATACTAACTTAATTGCTAGTTCTTCTTATGAGATTGGTAGGTCTTATGATGGAAGAAAAAAGAGAAACAAACCGAACCCATTGGTCTTGGAGAAATGCTTCAATAAATTATGGATTGGGTAACTATAACTAGGGAGAATACACAAGACTTGCATCAATCCTACAGGGTGTTCAAAAGGGAAAATGTCAAGTGAAAGGAATTAGGCAATGATATAATTCTTAAAAACCTCACAACCATGCCCATTTCCCAAGATGAGGTTTGTTGAGAAGAGAAACCAAGATATGATGATGGTATTGGTAGAAAAGACTCCTACGTGACTTACCAACCATTTGAATCATACGAGGAAGAATAATCCAAAATAAAAGAAATGATACTAGAGTCAAAATAAGTATCCATGGAAATTTCTTATGATGACTCTAGCTCATTGCGGGGTAAAAATGTTTTGGAAGAGGCTAACCAAAAATTAGGGGTTGGACCTCGTTCAACCATTTTTCAACATATTGCTTATAGGATGTGATGAGGATCCATCCTTCTGAACAAATGGTGAATATTGGGGAGACGGAGTCCAACTCACATATATTGGAGTTTGACATTTCAAAGGATCACATCGAACACCATCCATCAATGGCCAAAATTCTCAACTTCCAAAGTACAAAGAATGGCATATTGATGTGCTCACTTTTACCCAAGGAGCCAAACCAAAAGTTTGACGTAAAGTTGGATAAGAGATTCAAATCTTCAAAATATCAAGATCGACGCTTGTTTGCCATTTCATCATCTCTTCAAAACCTC
The DNA here is from genome assembly GCA_030864215.1 of Capsicum pubescens. Classification (NCBI taxonomy): domain Eukaryota; kingdom Viridiplantae; phylum Streptophyta; class Magnoliopsida; order Solanales; family Solanaceae; genus Capsicum; species Capsicum pubescens. Next base: position 220,339,371 of record CM061540.1, on the reverse strand, counting down.
ATGTTGGAAGATCTAAATCTCCTGTCCCTCTATCTCTCATTGCATTTTGAACAAAATATGGGATAGATATTCAAATCTTCTAAGTGGAAGCATAAAAAGAGAAATGAGGGTATCGTTCTACGACATTAAACTAAGCGCTCGATGGGAGGCACCCCATCATGCCACGAAAAGTGGCACATATGCTTTTTAATTCATGCATGGTAGAGTAGATTTTTTTTTGTTTATGCATGCATGATCCATGAAATATTGGTGCAAAGAGGAATTTTTATTAAATTTGGAAAAGGAACATGTGAAATTTGCAAGTTGGACTAAATACGAAGTGCAGGAAACCCTATTGTTTGGTGTCAGTTACTGCGACCATGTTCTGTGCCAGCGCGATTACAGAGGCTACATGACTAGAAACGAATAACTAGAACCGCGATCGCATTCAAATCAGTTTAAATGACCATCCAAATGCCTATTTATCCCACGCTTCTCTCTAAATTTCTCTTAAAATTCTCTTCAATTTTTGGCATTGTATTGCCTACCCAAGTATCAGTTTATTCCATTCGTATCATAAAACTTGGTATGTTGTCTCTATTCCCTTGTTCTTAATGTAATTACATGCTTAGAACTTAGAGTTTAGGGAAAGGCTTGCAATATATTTTTCCGTATTAAATGCATGTTTGTTTAAAATTATGGTTGTGGTTAGTTGTTGTAGTTGGTGTACACATTAAAATTATTCCATATTAAATGCATATTTTTCCATGATCGCGGTTGAATGACTTTTACTTGACTTTCATGATTGCAGTCAGCAGACCGCGTCCGCGGTACCTGAGTCCTTTCTGCTCCAAGTCTTCAGCTGCTCTTTTCTTGCTCCCTTTTGATCAGTTTACGCTCCAATCTACATCTTTTGATCTCCTCAACTCTATGACTGCAAAGAGTGGATATCAGTGCATTTTATCACCAATATGTCTTATTCATTCATTCAAAACAAAGTAATGTGCACAAATATTTAGTGAGACTGAGTGGTAAAATCATCACTCATCAACACCTCCAACTTAAATCATTTTCTAGTCCTCAAGAAACACTACCTCTTACCATGAGACAACAATTCTCTATGACCAAAATTTATACCTTAAATCTCATAATAACTTTAACGTTAGTCGCAACCACAAGTAGCTCCTTACATATGTTGTAAGATAATTTCACTTACACCCCTCATCATAAGTTGCATCATTCAAAGATACATACGACTTTAATGAACAACCAAGCAAAAACAACCAATACTCTAGAGGTGTCTTCCTCTTGACCGCAACTTAGCTATACTCCATTTGCCTCATTCTTCGAAAGGTGAAAAAATCACCCACCCCAACTTATTTCTCATGCCAATCCTCACCAGAAAGAAAATTCTACACACGGAGCTACAAAAAATGCAACAAAAAGTTTTAAGTGCAAGAACTCTCTCTCTCTCACACAAAAGAAATCTCTATGCAACAAGTGTTATACCATTAGCTTACCCCTATTTTCAATCGTCATTATGAAGAAAATACATGGTTGAATATCTCAAAGGACTATCTAAGCTTGAAACGTAGGTTCATGTTAGGGTAGGATATCATTTGGGAATAACAAGGATACACCCTTTCTTGAACATCAACATCACAGTTTTTCAATCCTCCTTTTTGACTAAGGGCCATTTTTCTTTATTTTCTTTCTTTTCTTATGCCTACTTTTAGCTTCCTTTATTTTCTTTATTTTATTATGCCTACTCTTAGCTTTCTTTGTTCACACTGTTCATTCATTTCTTTTTCTTGCAACTTAAGTGTAATTCATTCCTTTGATGGACTCATTCATTTTCTATTTATTTAATTTCACGATTTAGGCTCATAAGGCATTTTGCTAACAATTTTATGGCCTCACACTTTCTTCCATCAACCTTTACCACCCCTAACTTAGGATTTTAGCCTCAAGTTATATTTTCAAGTTCAAAGAGGGTTTGGTTCAAAACAGTTAAAAAAATAATGGATCATGGGTTGTAATGAGTTTGCCAAAGAAAGTTCCAAAGGCAAAAAGTGGATACTAGGGATTAAAATTATGCATGGGTAGGCTTTTTAGGCTAGAGTGGGTTCCAAAATCATAAAGGTGGCCTAAGATTATTTCTCCAACCACAAGCAAAAAAAATTAGTTTTGAAAGACTAACAGGGCAAGTTCTAGATAACACAAGTGTACGAAAGATTAATGCAAAAATCTCACCACATGTGGCATGCAAAATTCGCCAAGGGGGATCAAATGTCCCTCCCGTCAGAGACAAAATAGGAGTATCTATTTATATTCATAAGTCAAAATTTATGAAGCTACAAAAAGAGAAAAGTTTTGTTACAACATTTCTCACGTCAATGCCCATGATTTTTCAAAATTTTTGGACAAAGGGTGTTGTTCATTTTGCATTATCCTCTCGCACAATTTTATAAACCATGACATCAACCAAAGCCTTAGTCTCACAATTAGGCTCAAAACGGGAAAACTCCCCATATCACTGCTCAGACTTCACCAATGGTGTACAAAGTGACCCCAACTTTACAACATACAATGCCACAAGTACTCAGACTTTCCTTGCATTTTTGACATTTATTCTATGGGTACTCAGACTTATCTTTCACCTATGCCTCAATACCCAAATACGACACTTTACCCTTAAGAATGTTGTCACTCAATCTATTATAGGGCAAAGCCAATCGTGTATCATCAAAATCAAAATAAAAGTAAAAGAAAAACTAAAACTAAAAACCACATGATAATCCATAAAATGTGGGAACCATCAGGGTACCCAAAAATGTAGCCTCCCAAAAAACAAAATAAAAATAGTATCCAGAGTGTCATCCAAACACAACATGAACAAAAATATTCCACATACAGTACCAAAACAATACACATCTGGGGGCACCCCCAACTAAAAGAATATAGTATTCTCACTAGATGTGCGAGTAAGAAAGAGTTAAAATATCTCCCTGAATATGCATCAAGAGTTATCCTCCCCCGCTGACTCTGTTTTATCACCCTCAGCATCATCAACAGACCAATCAGCAGGGGCCTCATTCTCACTGTCCATACTTGGTGAAGGTAGTCGATGGTTGGGATTTAGTACCTTGAAAATTCCCTTCAACCTTTTCTTCTTCTTCTCTCTCTTTATAATTTTTTAAGGTGAATCCCTGAGGTAACTGTGTGATGCAACTAGGGCTGAATAAGCTCTCTCTAAATGGGAAATAGTGGCTCCCTACTTTTTCTACTCCTCCCTATATTTCTCATAGTCCGACTGTGCTACATAAAAGTAGCTAGCGGTGGAGGAATCTCCCGATCCCTGAGGTAGTCTGGACAATAGTTCTCTCACCATCTGTATCTGACCAGAGATATCATCGAAAGCGGTGGCTGATGAGGGTTTGTAAGAGTCTGTGCACTTTTGGGCTTAATTGCTCGAGTCCATCTTTCTCTTCTTGCATTGACCTGTGTCATCCTTACCTCTAAATTTGAGATGAAAGATGTGGGGGACTGGGGACATCCAGGTATCTATAACATACTCCTCCACCTATATTCTCCTGCATAGCTCTATGATAAAGGAAGAAAGGAGAAGATGTATACCTCTATGATTTCTGAAGTACCTTTATTCTGAATGCACAATCTTGCCCACATTCATGGTAATGTCGAAGAAAAAATAGGCCACCATTCGAGCTCGCATGTTTGTGACAATGGTCATTTGACTGTACAACGATACTCGACTACAAATGATATTCATCCAAAGGCTAGCCTCAGCTGTGAAATCATTCATCAGAATGTCTCTGTTAGTGGTAGCCCAAGGAACATCTTTGCCAGTATATAAGATTTCCTTAATCTAGGTCCGTAGTGCACATGCTTTTGCATAAAATTGCTCTATGTCACATTCGGGGGACCATATACCTCGTTGATCTGCTCTATCCCAAAGTTCTCTTACCTCCTCCTAATAGTCATTACTAGGTTTGTGAAAGAGGCTACACTTAGGATCGCATAGATTTCACGTACCCAGTGCTCATTAGCAACACAAGGGTTCGAGTAATAACACATCTACTCGGTCTGATTAAGTAGGGTATGAAAACTTGGGAATGTTTCTTCCACTTTATCTTAGTTGATACCCCTTTTAGGGAGCAACTTAGTTTTGTGCAAGTTTACATTATAGTGGTTCTAACATTATGGGGTCATGAATCTATTGTTGTCAAATTCTTCCATCCTTGAGGTGGCTTAATAACTATAAACAAGACATTCCAGACCATCATTATCACTTTCACAATAAAAAACATGCTAGATTAACCAAATAGGCTCATGTAGTAGTATGTTAAAGGGTTCTAGGGGAGGAAACAACTGTGCAGAATTTTTTTTATTTTTGTAGACACAGCCCTCAGGTATGGCAATAGCGGGTCAGTGACCGCGAACGCAGTACCTGAGACCATAGTCGATAGTAATAAAGCTTTCATCAAAACCATAATTTTGTCCCTAATTTTGTATTCAACTAGGCATCTAAACATTATGATTAAGAAATTTAAGCCTAGAATTCATAATTATAACCCCAACCAGGAAAATTTTATCATTGAATTCATAGGGGCATTGAACTGAACACATGGTGTACACGTTCCTTTCAACTATTTAAGGTTTAAATCTGGGTACTTAAGACTTCTCCATCAATGTGTACACCAACTACAACAACTAACCACAACCACAATTTCAAACAAACATGCATTTAGTATTGAAAAACATATTACAGGTCTTTCCCTAAACTATAAGTTCTAAGCATGTAATTACATTAAGAACAAGGGAATAAAGACAACATACTAAGTTTTATGATGTGAATGGAATGAAATGACACTTGGGTAGGAAATGCAATGCCAAAAATTGGAGAAATTTTAAGAGAAATTGAGAGGGGATCATGGAAAAAATGGGAATTCAGATGGTCATTTAAACTGACTTAACCGTGATCACAGTCTTAGTTACGTAGTCGCAGTCATGTGGCATTCACGATCGCATTGGCACGAACCACGATCGTGGTAATTGAGACCAAATTATCAGGTTTCTTGCACTTCTTGTTCAGTCCAACTTGATAATTTCAGATATTCATTTTTCAAATTAAATCAAAATTCCTCTTTGCACTAATATTTAATGGATTATGCATGCATAAAAAAAACAAAAAAAATCTACTCTACCATGCATAAATTAAAAAGAATATGTGCCACCTTTCATGGCATGATAAGGTCCCTCTCATCGAGCGCTTAGTTTAATATCGTAGCATGATGCCCTCATCACTCTTTTTGTGATTCCACTTAGAAGATTCGAATATCCATCCCAGATTTCATTCAATATGCAATGAGGGGTAGAGGGATAGAAGATTTAGATCTTCCACGATGAGGCTTGGAAGAGGTAATGAAATGGCAAGTATGCTTCGATCTTGCCATTTTGAAGATTTTAACCTTTTATCCAACTTTACATCGAACTTTTGGTTTGGTTCCTTGGGTAAAAGTGATCACATCAATAGGCCATTCCTTGTACTTCGAAAGATGAGCATCTTTTCCATTGATGGATGGGGCTCCATGCGCTCCTTTGGAATTTCAAACTTTAAAATATGTGAGTCAAACTCCATCTCCCCAACATTCACCATTTGTTTAGAAGGATGGATCCTCATCATATCCTCTAAGCAATATGTTAAAAAGTGGTTTGAATGAGGTTCAACCCCTAATTTTGGGTTAGCCTCCTCCAAAGCATTTATACCCCGAAATGAGCTAGAGTCATCATAAGAGATTTGCATGGATTCTTCTTTTGACTCTTGTATCATTTCTTTGATTTTGGCTTCTTTTTCCTCATATGATTCGGATGGTTGGGAAGTCACCAAAGAGTTTTTGCTACCATACCCATCATCATAACTTGGTTTCTTTTCTCGACAAACCTCCTCTTAGGAAATGGGCATAGTTATGAGGTTTGCAAGAAACATATCCTTGCCTAATTCCTTTACCTTTAAATTTTCCCTTTCAAATGCCCCGTAGGATTGATGCAAGTCTTGCGTATTCTCCCCGGTTATAGTTACCTGATCCAAAATGGTTTGAAGCATTGCTCTAAGATCAATGGGTCCAGTTTGTTGCTCCTCCCTCTTCTCGTCATAAGAACTATCAATGTCATAAGAAAAACTAACAATTTGGTTAGTATAATAGGGGAGGGTACATTTGTACAATTATTCCAATGTCTATCTCGACCACTACATAACGAGTACCTATACTCTCTATAGGATTTAGATGGTGGGTCCATCTCTTTTTGAGGAATATAGTTACAATCTCTTATGAAAGGTGGTCCATCATAGATTAGACATGGGTCGTCATGATAATAAGAAAATAGGCATGGTTGTGAGGTTTGTAAGAATTATATCCTTTCCCAATTCCTTTGCCTTGAACTTTTCCTTTTTTAACACCCCATAGGATTGATGCAAGTCTTGTGCATTCTTTCCGGTTATAGTTACCCGATCCAAAATGGTTTGAAGCATTATTCTAAGACCAATGGGTCCAGTTTGTTGCTTCTCCCTCTTCTCATGATAAGACCTATCAATCTCATAAGAAGAACTAGCAATTTGGTTAGTATAATAGGGGGAGAGGGCATTTGGACAATTATTCCAATGTCTATCTTAACCACTACATAATGAGAATCTATACTCCCTATAAGATTTAGATGGTGGGTTCATCTCTTTTCAAGGTGTATAGTTACAATCTCTTCTGAAATGTGGTCCATCATAGATTGGACATGGGTCATCATGATAGGATTCCCAACTACCAATATCACATTTGTTAGGAGATTCCATAGAGAAAAGTAAAAACAAAATAAAATCTACCTACAAAGAAAAATCACAAACAAATATATACAAGCTTGAATTCAAGAAAGTAACTAAAATTTCAAACTAACTTAATACACCAAATTGTTCCTCGACAATGTCGCCATTTTTTGATTACTCTAAACTTACACATTAATTTTAGAGCAAGGCGATCGTCGTTAATATATTTACCCAACTTTGGAGTCGGGGTCGAATCCATGAGGAACAATGTCAGTGGAAATTAAGTTACTTCAAAATAATTAATACAAATTAAATCCAAATCAATGTTACAAGAAGGTAGAAATAGGAGAGTAGGTATCTACACAAATATTTCTTTTTGGGGTTTTCTAGTATAAATTTAGGGCTACGAATAATTAGAGTTTTAATAGGTATGCATGGATCTTGGGATTATACACTACTAAGGGAGTAATTTATAGGTGTTAGCAATCAACTTCAATTTAGTATGTCAAATATGGGTAGATTTGGTTATAGATTTTGATGCTAGTCTTTCAACAAAACACCAAACTTTCACCCATTGATTCTTTTGAATACCTAATAGGTGTATTCAACAATTGGTAGCCACAACCTCAATCTAGGCCTCCCTATTTCTAGGATAATCCATGGTATAGTCAACCTCACATTCACTCTTATGTCTAAGATAGTTAAAAGTTATTAAACTACACATACAATTGTCTATCATTGCTTTTGTCACCATATCCCTCTTTCAAGGATGATATGGGTTCCTAAACTTCACCCAAAACCCTTCTTTGGAAGATGGATTCGGGTTTTCTAGAGAATGGAGCTTTCACTCATCATACCCGTATGGGTATTTGGGGCTTTCACCCATCAAACCCCAACCAAGTTAGCATAGCAATGATAAAACCTATAAACATGAACTACTAAATAGATGCTAATCAGTAACAACCCATACACTCTTTAACCCTTATTCATACATAACTCCAAGAGGGATATCTAGCTATACATAAGATAAATAATCTTATATATATCCATAATATCCATTGAAGTGATTTATTAAAGCTTAAGTTAATGTTACTTCAAACTTTACACTCCCACAAATCAATAATGGAAGTGAGCTAATCTTCCACTTAGAAAGTCTCCAATGAATTCTTTAACATAAAATTATACAATATTTTCTTTTCCAAAAGTGGAGGCTATGAACAAAAGATCTAAACCTAAAAATTGGGGAAGATAGAATATGATACAATATGCTAGGGTTTGAGTCTTTTTGTCAAAATTAGGATCAGCCAAGTGCATTTCTAGTTTTACCCTTGGGCTAATTTCTTCCGTTAAGCCACGATCATGTGGGTCTAGATGCGACCTCGGTTGATTGACTTTTTCTTAACTATCGCGATCATGGTCAGTAGACTGCGACTGCGGTACCTGAGGTCTTTCTTCTCAAGTCTTTACGTGTACTTTTCTTACTCCCTTATGATCAATTTATGCTTCAATCCACATCTTTTAATCTCCTCAAATCTATTCATGTAAAGAGCGGATATTAGTGCATTTTATCACCAATATGTCTTATTCATTCATTTATTTAAAACAAGGTAATGTGCACAAATGTTTAGTGAGAATAAGTGGTAAAATCATCACTCATCAAATACATTAGAGACTTTCTAAGTGGAAGATTAGCTCACTTTCATTGTTGATTAGTGGGAGTGCCAAGTTTGAAGTAACATTTACTTAATCTTCAATAAATCCCTTCAATGGAGATTATGGGTATGTCTAAGCTAATTTATCTTATGTGTAGCTAGATGTCCCTCTTGGGGTTATTTGTGAATAGGGGTTAAAGTGTGTGTGGGTTGTTATTTATTATCTTTTATTTAGTAGTTCATGTTCATGTGTTTTATCATTTCTATGCCAACTTGGTTGGGGTTTGATGGGTGAAAGCCCCAAATACCTACATGGGTATGATGAGTGAAATCTCTATGCTCTAGAAAACCCGATGCCATCTTCAAAAGAAGAACTTTTAGGTGAAGTTTAGGAATCCATATCATCCTTGAAAGAGGGATGCGGAGACCAAATCAATGATAGATAATTGCGTGTGTAGTTTTCTAAATTTTCACTATCTTAGACAAAAGGGTGAATGTAAGGTTGACTATACCATGGGTATCATCCTATAAATAGGGATGCCTAGATTGAGGTTATGGTTACTAATTGTTGAACACACCAATTAGGTATTCGAAAGAATCAATGGGTAAAAGTTTGGTGTTTTGTTGAAAGACTAGCATCAACATCTATAACCAAACCTACCCATATTTGACTAATAAAAGTGATGTTGATTGCTAACACCCGTATATTTACTCCCTTAGTAGTGTATAATCCAAAGATTCATACATACTTGTTAAAACTCTAATTATTTATATCCCCAAATTTATACTAGAAAAACCTAAAAAGAAATATTAGTGTAGATACCTATCCCCCCCCATTTTACCTCCTTGTAACATTGGTTTGGATTTAACTTGTATTTATTATTTCGAAGTAACTTGATTTCCACTCACATTGTTCCTTGTGGATTTGACCTTGACTCTAAAGTTGGGTAAATATATTAACGAAGACCGCCTCTTACTTAAATTGACGTGTAAGTTGAGCATTATCAATGTTTCATTGAGAGTTTTTCTACTATTGCAACCCTTATGACTAGATTTACTAGGAAATAAGCTCTATTTTAGTAGTGTAGAAGTTGTGAGGTGAGCTTTTTAAAGATTAAACACTTGTTCACTTTAGCTTTTATGTAGTTGAGGGTGAGGGGTTCACAATCTATGGTGAAGCTTCTAGTGTTAGTTTGGGGATGTTCTGATGTTGTAGGGTCGTGTTGTTACATATGCATTGAGGCAACTAAAGGTGTATTAGAGAAAATGCCATGGTTATAGTTTATATTTGGTTGTAGTAGTTTTACGTTTAAGATTTGAGTGCATTAGTTGTATTATGTTTGTTGTGAGATCTTTACTAACCATTATAACAACGTATTATAACCTTGATGGAGCTTAATTTGAGGTAGTGTAGATGGATTGAGTTGTTGAATGGTTATAAAATCTCTATTTTATACCATTCAGGCAAGGCAAATATGGTAGTGGACACCCTGATTTGGAGGGTTGTGAGTATGGGTAACTTGGCCTTTATTTTAGTTTCTGAGTGGACATTATCTTTAGACATCCAGTCTTAGCTAACTTGATGGTTTGAATTGATACTTTTGAACCTAGGAGGATTCTTGCTAGTATTGAGGTGATATCTATCTTGATGGGAAGATCTGCGGTCATCAGTTAGAGAATGACAGGTCTATAGCATTCGAGATCAAGTGCTAAGAGGTTAGTCTAGGAGGGCTACCTTAGATTCAAAGGGTATTTTGAGGATTGGCAAACATATTTGGGTTTTAAGGGTTAGATATTTGATATAGTTGATTCTTTGAGAGGCTCATACCTCCAGGTATTCCATTTACCCTAGTACAACTAAGATATATAGGGATTTGAGGTAGTAGTACTGGTGGAGTGGTATGTGGAGAGATATAGTAGAGTTTGTGTCTTAGTACCTATGTTGTCAACAAGTAAAGGCTGAACAACTGAGACCTGATAGATTCCTTTAGAGGCTAACCATTTCCAAAAGGACATTCACTTTAGATTTCATAGGTAGTTTGCCTAGGATTTCTTGGGATTTTTTTAGTTGGGTAATTATGGATTGATTGACCAAATCTACTTATTTACTCTCTATTCAAACTTTCTATAGTGTAGAGATATTAGCTTGTATCTATATTCGAGGGGTGGTTATCCTTCACAGGGTGACTATGTCTATCATTTAAGTAAGGTTCTTAGTTCATATCTAGCTTTTGAAGGACACTTCAAGAGGAGTTGTGTCATGACACGAACCAAGGCCTGGTCATGACGGGTATCTTAAGTCCCATGTGGACCGGAGATCACCCCCAGTACCTGAGAAAACCAAACACGCCACACCCAAAAGTAGGCTAAATTTTTGAACATATAACAAGGTAAGAAAATATAAAATTAAAGACATTAAAATAAGTCAACAATCAAAACCAACCAAAAACGGTATCAATGCCAATACCAATACAAACACCAATACCAATACCTACACTGCCCATGCCAACAGTAGTCTGATAAAGCCTCTAATAAAAACCAAAGAATATATAGTCGGGACATGACCCCGACCATATCCAAACACCAAATTCAAAGGAATAATCAAAGTGTAAAGAAAACCATAAACATGAAATGGGTCTTCCGAAGTATGGAAACTCACCACTTCAATTTGACTCGCTAGCTGATCTGAAATCTAAGTCACTTAGTAGGAGGAGTAGAAGTATGAACAGTTTATGCATCGCATAGGGATACAACATTTGAAGATGGTTAGCAGGGTGAATGCTAGCATGAAACTCGAGGTTAAGGATAACATAATGATATGCTCAACAATTTAAAATCATTCAAAGCCAATTCACATAATCAATATATAAACATATATATCTATATAATATGTTAAGATAGAGAACAAGGATTAACATGCTTTTCAAAACATTATCCTGGATTGCGTAGCTCAACCGTCATATAATAGTACCCATGGTCTATATAGGTCCTATCTCTTACCCCTGGTCGGGACCCAGTGCGTGTAGCTACACGAATCGAAGAATAATATCATATTTATGCACATGGGGGACTTGAACCCTCCAACATATACCAAGATGATTTAAGCATCCGATCATATAATGATTTATGGGGAACTCAAATCTTCCTAATCATAAAGTGATAATATGGGGGACTTGAACCTCCCTAGTCACTTTAACCCCTATGTCGGCAAATGTGGTTTCCAATATTGGTCACTCGAACCTCCACTTTTACAACTTAGATACTCAACCCTTATTAGAGCCCAATTAAAACAATTATCACACATTTCCATTCAATGAACCACAATACACTTTAAGGTATACATTATTGGTATCATCATATCAACTATACGTGCAAGGTAGCACATCATGCCAAAACAATTTCCATTAACTTGGGGAGAACAACCCCTTTTGTTAATTAATACACATTGGGGAACACCGACTCCCTCTGTTCATTAAATCATACCATTGTATTTCAAATACTTTTTTTTATCATGCAATAGTTCAGGACTAGCTCAATCTTACAAATTCCCATAGTTGTCATTACTAAAAACAATTTCACATTATGGGGGTGGGGTTATACATTTTTTGGTCTCATTTAGTTGACTTGAAATGAATTATTCAAGTTTTTCTAATAACCTTGATATTATCCCTACAGTTTGTATTTATTCTAGTACTGATTACTAACTAATAAGAATTTAGGGTGGTTCTTCCAATTTGGGTTATGTAAATTCTCAAAGTTCTTATTCTAGTGGCTCTACCTATATTGCCCACAAAGAAAATGGAATTAGATTACTGCTACACATCAGTTATATGGTAAGCTTCACAAAACTCAAAAGACAACTAAGCTTGTTACACCTTTTGAACTTGACCCTTCAAATTTGATATGCTAAGTATTTGTTAAGTTGATTGAAATTGTTATTCGGTGTTGCGAGTTATGCTTGTATGCTAGTTACCCCATCCATTTCTTGCATTTAAGATTCCTTCTTTGTGACAACTTTATTGAAATCATTGGTCTACTCAAGATTACTGACTTCTAAGATATTTAAAAGTAATACAAGTTCATTCTATGTCTTCTCAATTTCTTGTACATGTTGAGCTGAATCAACAAAAAATACAAGCGATAATCCAAACTTAATATGCAAGTTTGACCTAGAAATTCCTATTTCTAATGATGGTGGGGAAAACTAAGGAGTACTATCATAAAATGTTCCTATTCTTGGTGCAAACTTTCTCCTTCCTTTCGTTGAACCCAAAAATATTACTTCTTAATTAGGCTATCTTACTAGATGGAAAAAACCTTGTGATGAATTTATGAGTTAAGTTAGCCCATGTAAATAGACTTTGGTGGTTCCATTTTCTACCATTATTTGGCTTCCCCTAAAACTGAGAATAGGAACAATCTGACTCTCACATTGTCACGACCCAATGTATAGAGTCATTATGGCACCTACTTTTACCCACCAGTAGGTTAACCAAACAATAGCCTAAAGAAAGAAGTAAAAGGTTAACCGGTGAAAGACAGGAAAATAAAGAAAATAAAAAAGTAATGAAAATACGAAGCAACTAAAAGCAATGAAAAATAGATACGAATATACTATACTATAGAGAGAGGAGGGCAAAATATAAAAAATGAGTTCTCTATGACCTAATAAGGTTGGTACAAGAGACACTAAAATAAAATAGCATACTAGACAGTGCCAAATATATGAAATAGTTTCAAAATATATAAAAATACAATCCAAAAATTGCAGAAGAAGATGGATCAGCTCTGAACTCTAAAAGCTCACCCTAGCTCTGAACAATAACATGGCCCAAGGATAATATTAGTAGTTGTTACTCTTACTCGGATCTACATCAGCAAAAGATGCAGAAGTGTGGTATGAGTGCTAAAATAATGGGTACCTAGTAGGCATCGTAGGTCGACTATTCAAAGTATAGTAAGAGAATAAACAAGTGCAAGAATATAAGTTAAAGTCAAAAATAAAGGGGAAAAAATGGGATTAGTAGATCATGCCAAGCAGATGCGATAAATATATAAAGAAAGTAACTCAAAAGCATAAATAAAGTCTAATTATAACATAATAAGGCCCTCATAAGACCAGAAGGCACAAATAAGAAAAGAATAACCCAACAAAGCCCCTATATGCCTGATGGATACAAACAAGAGTGACAATAATATAATATAGAGTAACAATGATAATAAAAAAAATACAAGCCAATTAGTGATAACCATACCTGAAAAACCGTTCCAATCATATTTCCAAGCCTATAGGTCTTTACCAAATTTCCAATCTCAAACCAATATTTGCATATATCATAAATATAGGTCTTAAATTGGAACTAGAGAATAATATTAAAATAGTACAAGGCGAAACTCAAACCGAAACTAATAAATAATAATATAGCTGCTAGAGGGCAGACTCAAATCAGAACTAGTAAAAAATAATAACGCATAATAAAAATGTAGGGGTATAACTCCAATTAAGTACTACTAGTCATAATCTTTAAAGTCAGGCAGTTAAGTATTTTAGGGCGATACGGGTGCTAATCACTAAGCCAAAAATGTGATTTACAGCCAAATACTACCTCACTTGGGGGTAACAAGGCAGAATAGGGCTACTAAAAATGAATAAATCATCCTAAACTTGAGAATTATCCTAAGGTAATAAATTGAGGTCATTTTGGATCAATAATCAACTATTTTAAGCCTTTTATCCCAAAAGAAGGGTTGGTGGGTGCATTACCAGTCCCAAAAACCCAACCTAAGTTAAGAACCTATTCAAACCTATTCTAAGACATCAAAATACTATCCCAAGGCATTAATTATCCTAAAGGTTAGCCCTATGAGATAATCATAACTAATATAAGGTTATATGGGAGGGCCGAATTCTACTGAAAAAGGGCCTCTATCTAAGCTAATTTGGCCGATAAATGCTAAAACAAGAATTAAACCATAACTACCCACCCATCGCTAGAAAAATACCATGATAATACTATTATGGAGTACAGTCTAAGAGAAAGGTAATCTTATCCTACTTGGATGCCATTGAAAGCTCATATAATCCTCTACTCAAGAGCTTTTACCTTTTGAGAAGCCCCTGACTGCTGCCTTGCAATCAAAAAAATATTCTACACATCAATACAAAAATATAAATACCCATATTGTGTATCCACACTCTGGGTCAGAAATTAGGCTAAAAAATTAGACATAGGGCGCGCTTGTAGAATAACAAAATTGAAATCATCAAAACATCCCTCTCAGCTCAAGGATTATTTTTCCCCATAATTTCGGCGTAATCAGAGCTTAAGATAGTCCTAAATCAGGACCAAGAAAATTTTTACAAGTAAGCCTATCACACAAATGATACAAAAGAGAAAATGACATCCAAACCCAAGGCAAAGCTTTTAGACCAAAGTCAAACCATATTAATATAACAATAGCGGAAAGTATAAAACGAAAGATATCATACCTAACTCCCAAAACCTGGTGTAATAGTGTAAGAACTACTAGTACAACTCAAGAATCATAATACATAAGGATAACTAATAAGGAACAACTTTGTCTCTAAATACTAATAAAGACATAGTCTAATAAAGAAAGATAGAGGTGGACTCCTAATGCAAGAAATCTAACCACTTCCTTGAATAGCCTAAAATCACCCGAATCAATCAATGTGAGGCATACTTGAACTAGGATCTTCACCAAAAGGGCACAGTAGGAGTTAGTACAGTCCACTTATACTCAATAAGTATCATAGACCGACTGAGAAAAGTAGATAATAAAGCATACAAAATACAAACTATGGGCACGTTACCTGTAACTAGAAAATGTTCCAAAATGGTAACCCACACTGTTTCTACTAACATTTTTATAATGCTCACATATATTACAATAAGGTACAGGAAAGGAACACAAGTATACATTTATACCACATCCAAGTAGAAAATAGAAGAACGAACATATACATGAGCATCAAGCACAAGTAAAGGTAGATAGAATAAATGGATAGATAATAAGTCAAAGACAGAAATACAGTCACAACATAAGCATAATAAGTTATATACAATAAAATAATGATTATTATGATGATGATGAAATGCAAGAGGTTGTTGCACATCCTCCCTATACATCAAAGGAGTTAAAGCTTCTCAACATAGCACCCATGAGGGAATCGGAAACCCATAAACAATCCATATCTATATCTCCTTCCCAGCATATCCTTTGGTGAAGAGTTTTTAAGATGTCATATTTTCTGTTAGAAAAAACCAGTGTTTTTAGCATTTCCAGTATTTCTATGGTGGTACTAATATTTAATGAATGGTTATGCTATGAGGATGTAATGCTCATAAATCAACAAAAATGAGTATTTTCATATCCAACCAATATACCAATCAAGTGAGCCAATAATCTACGTAATACTTCCAACCATCCATGAAATTCAACGTGAACCATATGGCAAAATAGTAGAATACAATGAAATACACCATTAATACCACATTAGGATTTTTGATTAACATGATATCAAAATTTAACATATACAAGGACAAAAATATCATACAAGACCCTACACAATCACATATAGCATATAATGTTCCAAAATCCACCAATACATCAATATATAGGCCCCTACACGAGTAACACATAATAAGCTTAGCCATTTTCATGATTAGTTCCCACAGCCTTAATATTATTTTGAATCAACATTAACTACCTATCCTAGTTTGAAGAAAATTAAGCCATAACTTACCACCAATGTCAAAAAATTAGTCTGTAAGTATTCAATCCAAAGACTTACTCCACACGAACGAACCAAAAATAAATTAAAACATAGAAATTTAGATTCTATGCATCAATAGAAATCCAACAATACCCATATTTCCTATTTTCAATTTGAGGTCAAAACGGACCTCCAAAATAAATTTTTGAAAAAGAAGGGCAAAATCATAATTTTATTTCAAAAACATGGTCGGAGTCTACATATAAAAAACCAAGTGAAAATAAGTTAAAAATAAGGTCCTGATGTGCTATGGATTCATAGCACTTACGATGCTTAAACTTGGAGAATATACATATACTTATAACTATTTTTTTGGATTTAATGTTTTTTGGGAGTGATTTTGTAGGAAACTAGGTTTTAGATGCTAAAATAAAGAAAAAGAAGAAATTTGAAGTTCTTGGCTACTTACCAAGGAATTTTTGGGCATACCGGGTGTAGGTGGCCTTAGTAAGTGCCAGAGGATTAAGTCCAGAGAGCTTCAGGAGCTGTGCATGAAAGTTTGTCACTTACTAAGGACCACATATGGTCTGTATGTAGTACATACTGCTTGTATGTCACCTCAGTAAGTGGTCACTGACTTTAATATTTTGAGACCATTTCAAAATCATTTCCTAGGGTTTTCATGTAACCTATATACACTCCTATGATTTTTTTATCCTTATTATGTATGTTTAGTCAATTTTTCTTATTTTATTTAGGATTTAAATTCTAGGGTTTTTTGTGATCTATAAATACCCTTTAGACTTTGTTTAGTAGGGAGATGCTAGAGATGAAGAGAGAGCCCCTTTTGGGCTAAGTTTACATTATTAAAAATGTCTTTTGGTTCTAGGATTGTTTTGTAATCTTGGGATCTTATTGTTCTTGGTTTATTATTCAATTTAAGAATTTGGGATTTCTTCTTTTATTATTATGAGATTGATTCTGTAATATTATCTGCGGATTCCATGATTCATCTCATAACTATGAGTGGCTAATACCCTTAGCTATGGTTGTGGGATCCATAACAGATTAGTAAAGCAGAGGAAGTGCCGAGTTGTTATAGATAAATATTTTTGCGTATATTAGTTTTTTTTTTTTTTTATTGATTTTTTATCGGAGGCCAACATTAATATCCCACCTATATTCACTACTTTCTTCACAAAAGATGTAGAAAGTAGGAAAAAAAGATCATAACAGTAATTTGGAGAATAATTATCGATCTAAGATAATCACCATCATACACGTAAGAAGATTATCTTTAATTTAATAACTTGAGACTCAAAAGGTGATAGTTAACTGGTATCTAGGATAAGCGTTAAAAAAGCGACACCCTAAGACTCCAAATGTAAAGGGTAAAATCCATCAATAAGTCCATAAGATAGTTGATAGTTTATTACTTATCAAGATTTTGCATACAAGGTAGTGGAATAGTTTGACAGTGCATGATAAGTCTACAAATTTTGAATCCAGGAAGAATGCAATCCTAGTGTTCTTCTTAGATTGTTTACAACCAAAAACATCCAATTCTTGTTAATTCTTGCTAGTCACTACAAATCCTTTTTTTTTACTTTTCCATAGTGCATGGCGATTTTAACAAGTTCAAGCAAGATTTCTAAGTTATTTCCTGTAGGATCATCCCCAACATAGTTGGGTTACTATATTTTGACAACTATTGCTTTATCCTTCTAATAGGGGTAGTTTGGGCATTATCAGATTTTAGCACCGTTATCGGGGAATACAGTTCTAGATTGACTAATTAGAGTTTTTGAGGTTGTCAAGTTTTTATTTCCTATTCTTATTTGGGAATACACTAGTGCATGCCTACTCTTCCTTAAATGACAACTTAGCCAAAAGAAGTATGAAGTGATGAAGACTTCTTTATTATTGATCCTTATCCTTTTGATATGGTGTGTTATTGGAGGAGTGTAGAAGATATAGTGTGTGAACATAAAGATAGCTTGTTGGAAACAATTACACACCTTGTCCACAATAAATATGAGCTTATTCAAAAGGTTGATAGGTTTTACTTGGATATTTAAAACCTACAAGTAGAATTGGATGCAAAAGCTGTTACGTGTAACACCCAACAACTTAGTTATGGGTGGTGTAAGACTGGGAAACTTTTGAGAAGCCAACTTGAGGATTTAATATTGGAGGATTCAAAAATTTCTCATACTCTTAACGATAGAGGCACACTTAAGGAGAGCATACTAGAGTTATATAAGGATGGAAAGAAGAAAGGAATTCCTAAGATGTATTGGACCTCATTCAAAGAATTTTTCCACATTATGTTTGAATAGTCAGATCTTGATTGATCCATTCAAAACTGAAAAAATCCAAAAAAGGAAAAATATGTCTATATTCATGAATTTGCTAAGCCAAAAATAATGCATCTGATTTCTCACATAAGGGCCAAGAAGTAAAACATGCCTTATCTATTTCTTGAGCCCTTTATATTTATACCACCATTCTTTGAGCACAATGGGAAATTAAAAAAATATTTAGGGGTGAAATTCATAAGTTTAAAGAGGAAAGAGAAACCGAAGGACAACTCTTGGGATATATTGATAAAGTTTGAGTAATCAAGGTAACCATGGTCTTGTTGATAAAGTCAGAGTAACCAACATAGCCCCATCATACCGTGATGATAAATAAAGCGCAGTTTGGAAGACAACCCAAGGTATTTTTTTATTTGTACATATTATTATGATTGGCATCAAATCCTTGCACCTATGGTTACACAGGTACGTTCGTAACTCTCTTGTTTTGTAGCCGTCTAATGAAATAGGGATAATGCATGATTTTAAGTTGAGGGTGGGGATTCTTGTGGGTCTTGATGTTCTCTTGTGGTTTTTCTTATCGTGCCTCTTTCCCACGGAGTCCTGTTCCTAGCAGAGCCAATATATTTAGGCATATTGTGTTTTATTTCGTAATGGTTTGTGTTTAACTTGGAGAAAAATTAGAATCTAAGGAAATTGATATAATGTGTTGAAAATTGATACCCCTTCAATAGATTATCTTTGTACTTTGTGATAAGTGTACAAGTGTGACTATTGTGAATCTTGTTATGGCATTATAATTAGGGACATAATAATCATAGGTAACAATTTCATGAACCAGATAGGTAGTATCTTGTGATGTGACTCTGTTCCATATGTGTGTGATATACTACTTAGTTTCTTTTGTGTGTTAAATTCAAAACTTGCCTGTTTAGTCTTGCCTAGGATGTAGGATAATCAGTTAGGAAAGGATCATAGGCCATTTTTGATGATTAGTCCACTTTTAGCCTGAATGACCTTTCGAATGTGCATGAATATCCCTTGATCCCTATTTTTTATCCTTATAGCCTATTTTTCATGTTGTAACTTTAACCTTCCTATTTATGATATAATGAACTAGTTTTGGACCTATTCCTCCTTGTATATTATGCACCACATATCAGGTAAATCGTCTAAGTTGAGGGTGGCTATCATAGGGGTGTGTAATGTAAAGTAGGTATGAATAAGGGTAAAATAAGAGAAAAGATACTAAAGACTGATGTTGTAAAAAAAGAAGAAGAATGAAAATAATAAAAAAAACCACACCCAACCTGAATGTGCAATAAAAGAAAAAAAAAGGAAAAAATAAGGGTAGAATAAAAAGAAATTGGTTAAAGTGTGGACCCCAAAGTTAGTGTAGTGCCAAGTAGTTTTAGTCACTTAATATATCCATATGTACCATTGATGATAGGCGTATTTACACGCCTAAAGTACTATAATTTACCCATATTTTAGCTAAGTTTTGAGGACAAAATATATAATTCATGCACTTTTAGTCCTTTTTCCTGTAAGTGAGCTAACAAACGTGATTAGCAAGTTTTCAGGTATAAATGATGAAGATTTCAGCATTTTATGGATAACTTGACGCCCAAGGAAGCTTCACGAAAGAAGAAAAGGAGAGCTTGGATGCCTAGGGACTAAAAGTGATGCATGGAAAACCTGTCCCGGGCAAAAACAACATTTCTAAAGACTTTGGGGATCAACGGTAACTTGGTAGGATTAGGATAATGATGCAGTAACCTAGTAGGACTAGGATAAGTAATGCAGTATCCTAGTAGGAATAGGATATGGGTGTTATAAATACCCTATGTTGCTGAAGTTTTTATAATCATCTCTCTCCATTCATACAATTGATTCTGGAGTTCCGAAAACAATTCTCTTTCAATTAATTACTTTCTCTTCATCTATTCAATTCTTAATTTCCATAAAAAGTGAACCGCTATTCTAAAAGGGAATTCACGCCTAACTCCATACCAAACCCTACTACACGTGAGATCTTTATTTTGGTATAATGATAAAGTCTATTGTGATTTCCATTGCACTCATGAATAGCTAAACTTCTCTGTTGGGGTTATGGAAGCCTTATGAGATACTATCTATTGCTATGAGTTTGTGAATTCGTGACACGTATGCTACTTAGATCATTATTCTCTTTATCTTAATGCAAATTCTTGTGGTTGCAAACGCATAGAATACGCCAGTATAGCATTAACTTGTTCGAAAGAAAAGTTATATGTCTGGAAAAGAGATAATGTCAAGGTAATAGGGAACCAACCCCTGTTAAAAAGTTAGTGCCATAACTGGATTAACCTCTTAGAGAATTTGTACCGTTAGACACGCCTTAAGCTCGAAAGAGTTAAAGTGAAATAATCCTTGATGGTCGAAAGACGCCTGGATTTACTATAGAATACAATTCTCTATAAGCACATGCATGTCTGAATTCCGCATAACTCATAGCCAATAGAGACGTATAACTCATAAGGTGGACATAACCCCAACTCTCAATTCTCATTGGTTAAACATCTTACTGAACATTCTTTCCTTTTTACTTTTCTATTTTCCGTTTTTACTCTACTATTTTGTTACATTATTACACGCTACAAAATCCCCCCTTTTACGAGACTTGCACCAAAAGTCTAATAATCTTTGCTTACTTAGTGACCGGCTATTCTCTGTGGGATCGATACCCAACCCAGTTGGGTTATATATTTGACAACGACCGCTTACACTCTTATGAGAGCTGTAGTTTGAGCATTATAAAAAATTGGCGTCGTTGTCGGGGAATACGATTGTCAACTAAGTTTGTGATAGTTACTAGACCCTTTGGTCAAAGATTCTCGTACTTTACTTTTAGTTTTTGTTTTTGTTTACTGCAGGTTTTGTTCAGTGCATGCCAAATACTCGAAGTTCTGGTCAACCATTATTACCCATAAACCCTAAACCGCAACTTATTGGCAGAATGGATGCACAACGTGACATTGACAGAAGGGCGGCTCAACAGGAGCACGCTAGACTAGCTGTACTAGCAGCTGCTCAAGTGCATCAACAGAATATTGATAACCTAGGTCGTGCAACAAATCCTGATGATGAGGAGCTACTGAATCCTAGGCGTACTGATGAAGTGGCGGCACCTATGCATAGGAGAGATCGTCAAGCTAGAATGAGACCTGACCGCCGAGCTGTGCAGGCTCCTTTTGATGATGATGATGACGATCTGGATGGAGCTGGTGCTACAGGAGCTATTATTCCACCGCCTTTGGCACCTGGAGAAAAGTTTAATATCACCAGCACCATGATTCAACTATTGCAGCTCAAGGGATTATTTGATGGACTTACACGCGATGATCCGAATATGCATCTGATCAACTTCATCTCAACATGCAAGTCATTCGACAATCCAGGCGTTGGACAGAATACAATTCTGTTGCGCTTATTTCCATTTTCTCTATCTGGGGAGGCAACTCTATGGTTGAATGGGCTAACTCCTGATTCTATTACTAATTAGAGGCAACTGAAAGACGCTTTACTAGAAAGATTCTTTCCTCCATCCAAGAGAGCACAGTTGAGAGATGAGATCAACAATTTTCGACAGCTTCCAACTGAAGCTCTCCACGAAACATGGGAGAGGTTAAAAAAGAAGCTTATGCGGTGCCCAAATTATCATATGACCAATGTCCACTTGATGGAAATATTATATAGGTCTTTGAATTCAGTGACTAAGCCAGTGGTTGATAATGCTGCAGGAGGGTCATTCATGGACCTTACTTTTGTTCAGGCAAGTGATATGTTAGATCGTATGATAAAGCAAAGTAGAGCTTGGCATACCAGGGATTTAGAGGTAGCAAGCTCTACCATATCTATTGGCATGACTGAAGAACAAAGGCGAAGAGAAGAGGAACGTGATCAAGATATGGCGCACATGAAAACACAGATGGATCTTCTTACCAAGCATTTATTATCAGGGAAGACCGAAAAAGTAAAAGCGGTTGCGTCAAAAGGAAGAGACAAATCCGATTATGAGGAAGAAGCCAACTACTTGAATAATCAGGGGGGTTTTCGAGGCAATTCCCAAGGAAACCAAGGTCGGATCTATTATGATAAATCTGGATACAAGGACCGCGATCAAGGTAGTTGGAAAAATAATACCGACAGGAGTGGTTTGTATGTTCCTCCTGGAAGACGTGACGCCGCTGCATCTGGTTCTGGAAATATGTCCATGGAAGATATGATGGCTAAGCTACTGAAAGGAGTAGAGGCAACCAGCACAGGAGTAACTGAGGTAATAAATGATCTGTCCTCAATGAAGAAATTGGTTGACTCGCATTCCACTTTAATAAAACAGCTGGAGCAACAATTGAGTCAATTATCTGTGGCATTCAACCAAAGAAAGGCTGGAACATTACCCAGCGATACAGTGCAAAACCCAAGGAACGACGGATCATGCATGGCTATTACTACCCGGGGTGGTAAAGTGTTGGAAAATCTATCCAAGGACAAGCAGGTGGTTGATGATATAGCGGATAATGTTATTGATGCAGAATGTGAAGAGGCCGAAAAAGTTGAAGAGTGTGTTCATGACGTCACCCCTAGACGTTTGCAGCCTGAAAAGATTGATAGTTGGAAGCAAGGTAAAAAGAAAGTGGTGGAGAAAACTATTCCTCTTCCACCACCACCTTTTCCGCAGAGACTGAAGAAGAAAGCTGATGATACCAGGTTCAGTAAATTCATGACCATGTTGAAGCAACTGACTATTAATGTTCCGCTGGTGGAGGCGCTGGAACAGATGCCTGGGTATGCTAAATTTATGAAGGACCTTTTAACAAAGAAACGGGTAGTAAGCTATGAGCCGGCAGATAATATTCATCATTGCAGTGCAATTGCCACAAGGTCCTTAGTACAGAAGAAGGCATACCCTGGTGCTTTCACTATTCCTTGCACGGTTGGATCTATGAATTTTTCTAAGGCATTGTGCGATTTGGGAGATAGCATCAATTTGATGCCACTATCCGTCTATAGAAAGTTGGGGTTGGACGACCCTACACCAACTAATATGCGGCTCGTGATGGCAGATAGGTCGGTAAAACGACCTGTGGGTATCTTGAATGATGTGTTGGTGAAGGTGTCTACCTTCATATTTCCTGCAGACTTTGTGATTTTGAATTGCGAGGTGGATTCTGAAGTTCCCATAATCTTGGGATGTCCTTTCCTCGCAACAGGAATTGCGCTTATTGACATGAGAGCTAATGAGCTTTTATTTTGGTTGAATGAAGAAGTGGTCCGCTTTGATATATGCAAAGAAATGAAGCAGCCCAGCGATATGAATGTGTTCTCCATAGCTGATGTTCATTATGAGGATAAGAAAGCATTATCTGTAGAGAAACAGCTTACTGTTGAGCCATTGTCTGCTGCGCTGCTGAATGTTGAGCATGAGGACGATGAAGATTATAAAGAAACTATGTGTGCTCTAACAGAAATAGGGTCCTATTCTCATACTCCTAAGCATCCAGACCTTGATCTTAAGAATCAACCATCACCAACAGCGAAGACTTCCATTGAAGAGCCCCCAGTGCTAGAATTGAAAGAGCTCCCCAATTATCTAAGGTATGCATGCTTGGGAAGTAGAAATACACTTCCGGTGAGTGTGACGGATGATTTAAGTGAACAACACGTAGAGGCACTCATCTCTGCTCTAAAGAGGTACAAGAGAGCCATTGGTTGGTCTATTGATAATATAATTGTTATCCCACCTGGGATATGTATGCACAAGATGCATCTCGAAGAAGATTTCATGCCCACAATGAAGCATCAGCGTCGTCTGAATCCATTCAGAAAATGATGCACCAAATATCTCGGTGAAGTCTAAGTAATCGAGATAACTATGTCGTGCCGCGACAATAAATCAAGCGCTTGGTGGGAGGCAACCCATCGTTTTAAATTATTTTTGTTGTTTTTGTTTTCTTAGGATTTTGTCGAGCCATGACCAAAACTAAGGCGCTTGATGGGAGGCAACCCATTGTTCTAATAGTTTTTGATGTTTTTGAGTAAATGTAGGTGCAAGAGGTGTAAAGGAGAAGATTGGTTTCAAATTTTGATTTGGAAGTATTGCATGTTTAAGGTGGTAAGTTAGGAATGAAGAAGCAAAAGGCTATGGGTTAGGCATTGCTTATGAAAATATAGGCAAAGAATAAGGCAAGGCCTATGTAAATCTAGGCCACGAACAAGGCAAGGCCTATGCTATGGCATAAGCTCTCGGATTCTAGAGTGCCATAGCATAGGCGCCGCCTATGCTCAACAATGCCATAGCATAGGCGCCGCCTATTCTCAACAATGCCATAGCATAGGCGCCGCCTATGCAAAAGCCTTATGCTCAACTAGGCAAAGCATTAGGCATGGCCTATGCTATGGCTTTCTGCTCAACTAGGCAAAGCTAAAGGCGCCGACTTTGCCTCCCAAAACTCTCAAAACTTTTATTTTTGCTCTTTTAACTTTGCAAGAACATATTCCGAGGCCATCAACCAAGTAAGTACTTCTTTGCTCTTCTTTTATATTACGTAAGTATTACAATACTACGCCTATAATAAGTTGTTAAATCGTGAACTAGTGTTGGTGATTTGAATGTGGTTGATACAACTAAGTGAGTGAAAGAATATGTATGGATGCTCTTGACTTGTTTCCAACTTGTATTTGATTTTGATACACTGTCATACTTTTGCGAAATCGACATGGTCAAGATAATTGCCTAATCTTGTAACTTGAAAGCTTACATGTTGAAATGACTTGTTCATTGAGATGAAAATCATAGGTGACTACAAATATGCGATGTTGTGATTATTTCTATGCCATAAATTGATACGATATCTATGTAGTAGTTTTGTTCAAAAGATGCATTAGTCCAAACACAAAAGCATTGTCAAGATTGCATAATGTTAAGAGGACATGAAAGTATGACTGTGCTGAACATATTGTTGGAACATATCACCTAAATGTATGTCGATGAAGTCTGAGTAATCGACATCATTCACTTAATTAGTTTGTGTCAACAAATTAAGTGTGGGGTGGTGCCACTATTGTCTGTTTGTCGATTGAATCTTCCGAGATAAAGCTAACATGACTTTATTGAGATCTCAGGTAGAATGGCACAGAAAGGACGACAAGGAAAAGAAAAAGCAACCACTTCACAAAAAGTCCAGAAAAGGGAACGAAAAGAGCAAGGTGAATCCTTCGTGCTGCAAATACCTCGACGCACTCTTGGAATCAAGTGGGGTACTTATGAGGAACTTCTGAGGATGAAGACTCTGATGATGGTTCCGACGCAGGGGGTATGACCCCAGACATAGAGGAGGAGTCCGACTAACCAGGTTCTTCTTATTTATTTTCCACTGAGGGCAGTGTGTCCCGTCTAAGTGTGAGGTGCTGGTATTTGTATGATTTACTTCTTTATCTGCATTTGCATCTATCTATGTTTGTTTGTTTTGTTTGTTAGTAGTTAAATTTTTAAATTTTTTTAACTTTGCATGAAATTGTTCTGAGGGGCAGCATGGTATTATAACAAGAGTTTGTGCTAAAATCATTACTATTGAGATGTTTAGGCTCTAATTGTGACTCACTATGTGATAATTGTGTGGTTCAGTTCCTTCATCTGTTGGGTCAAGAGTCTATACTACTCCCAATAAAGTCAACCATGTGCCTTGTGTGTGTGAGGATATAGTATATTCTGTGTTTGTGGCTGATGCTAGAACTTGCCTGGTTTGTGTGTGAAGCGAAATAAAGAGTGTGAGTTTAGGAGATGATTTAGGCATTTGTTTGGCAACCGATACTTGTTTACCTTTGTTTTACCTACCCGTGGACATTATCCTAGTCAACCCCTTTGAGCCTTTAAGCCATTTTCTTTGACAGCCTCATATGTAAGCCTAATCCATTTTTTTTCAAGACCATAATTTGATCCAAATTCCTAAGTGCTTTAAATTGTGAAGTCATGTGACAAAATAAGAGGAAATTGGGTGAGAGTGATACCTTAGAGTGTATTGGTACTTGAATTTGTTATGAAAAAGAGTGGCTATCATGGAGGTGTGTTATAAAAAAAGAGAAAGAGAAAAGAAAAAGAAATAGAAAAACAAAAAGATAAATTGTGTTTATGATTAAATAAAAAGATAGTTATGCTTGAATGGAAAAATAGGTAAAAAGGGGTAATAGATGAAAGAAAGGTAGAAAGGTTGATTAAAAACGGGTGTTAATGGCATAATGTGATGTATTAAAGCGCTTAGGAACATAGTCACTATTTCTGGCCAAAATAGTCCTACCCGTCCCTTAGCCTACATTACAACCTGTAAAAGACCTATTTGATCCTAAGCTTAATATTTTGATATTAGTAGAGCATTACACTAAGGGCAAGCCTATGGTCATCAGTTGCAGCATATGAATTCTTTGTGAGAGCGAGAGCAAGGATAATCATATACCCATGCTTCGATAGATAAAAATACTTGTGAGTGATTATGGGTGATATATTGTGAGACACACATGGTTGATGAGTTTTGGGTAGATGTGTATGATTCTTTATGCCTTAACTTTTGAATATGAATTATCCATCATCACGAGTCTATGTTAGAGGTTAAATTGTTTCCAGTAGTGATAAAAAAACTACTCTTTGTTAATGATTGTCGTGCCTGTCTTGATGAATATTTTGTGCTGTTACTGTGAAACCCTAAGAAGATGTTTAGATGGACATGATAGTTTGTTCGAGGACGAACAAAGCTTTAAGTGTGGGGTGTTGATGATAGGCGTATTTACACGCCTAAAGTACTAAAATTTACCCATATTTTAGCTAAGTTTTGAGGACAAAATATATAATTCATGCACTTTTAGTCCTTTTTCCTGTAAGTGAGCTAACAAACGTGATTAGCAAGTTTTCAGGTATATATGATGAAGATTTCAGCATTTTATGGATAACTTGACGCCCAAGGAAGCTTCACAAAAGAAGGAAAGGAGAGCTTGGACGCCTAGGGACTAAAAGTGACGCATGGAAAACCTGTCCCGGACAAAAACAACATTTCTAAAGACTTTGGGGATCAGCAGTAACTTGGTAGGATTAGGATAATGATGCAGTAACCTAGTAGGACTAGGATAAGTAATGCAGTATCCTAGTAGGAATAGGATATGGGTGTTATAAATACCCTATGTTGCTGAAGTTTTTATAATCATCTCTCTCCATTCATACAATTGATTCTGGAGTTCCGAAAACAATTCTCTTTCAATTAATTACTTTCTCTTCATCTATTCAATTCTTAATTTCCACAACAAGACAACCGCTATTCTAAAAGGGAATTCACGCCTAACGCCATACCAAACCCTACTACACGTGAGATCTTTATTTTGGTATAATGATAAAGTCTATTGTGATTTCCATTGCACTCATGAATAGCTAAACTTCTCTGTTGGGGTTATGGAAGCCTTATGAGATACTATCTATTGCTATGAGTTTGTGAATTCGTGACACGTATGCTGCTTATATCATTATTCTCTTCATCTTAATGCAAATTCTTGTGGTTGCAAACGCATAGAATACGCCAGTATAGCATTAACTTGTTCGAAAGAAAAGTTATATGTCTGGAAAAGAGATAATGTCAAGGTAATAGGGCACCAACCCCTGTTAAAAAGTTAGTGCTGTAACTGGATTAACCTCTTGGAAAATTTGTACCGTTAGACACGCTTTAAGCTCGAAAGAGTTAAAGTGAAATAATCCTTGATGGTCGAAAGACGCCTGGATTTACCATAGAATACAATTCTCTATAAGCACATACATGTCTGAATTCCGCATAACTCATAGCCAATAAAGACGTATAACTCATAAGGTGGACATAACCCCAACTCTCAATTCTCATTGGTTAAACATCTTACTGAACATTCTTTCCTTTTTACTTTGCTATTTTCCGTTTTTACTCTACTATTTTGTTACATTATTGCATGCTACAAAATCCCCCCTTTTACGAGACTTGCACCAAAAGTCTAATAATCTTTGCTTACTTAGTGACCGGCTATTCTCTGTGGGATCGATACCCAACCCAGTTGGGTTATATATTTGACAACGACCGCTTACACTCTTACGAGAGCTGTAGTTTGAGCGTTATCTACCATACCAGCCCCCGATCCTACATCACAAACCGAATAAAGTCCTATAGTGATCCTAACTTGACCGTCTGAAAACTAAGGTAAAGAAAATAAGGGAAAGCCTATGGTATTTGATGCACGTTGGTAGAATTTATGTTTTGAGACTGAGTGTCTCTTGGTCATCCCAACATTGACATGTATTACTTCATATGAGTGACTGGGACTTCTTTGTTGTGAGGGCACATAGGTTGTATTTTTAGCTGCTTACTTGTTTTGGTAGTGTAACTTGTTTATATGTTTGGTTTTTTGATGCTAATGTAGTGCCATAGCTTGATTCCTTTGTGTTACATTATTAAGCGTCATAGATTTGAACAGTAGTTTTTAAAGTGCTGAACTTGGAGAGGGTAATGTGTTTTGAGCTAAATTTTATGATTGACTCCTATAGGTGTCTTAGTTTTTTGTTGGTCAAGCATCATCGTATATTGTGTTGTGTTTTTGTTTCCTGATAATGCTCAACTTACTCCCATGTTTGAGGGGTGAGGTGATTGTTGTCAATAACCCAAATCGAGTGTGGATTGAATCCACAAGGAGTGAATTACAAATTTCAAGTCTTATGGGTGCTCTGATTACTAAAAGGTTACTCAGAATTCTAACAAACACGACATATAAAATAAAATGGGGGAATTGATTTGGAATTTGCTTCTGATGATTTTTGGTTAACAACACTCGAATATGAAACTTTTGACTTAAAATCAAGTTTTGATGAGTTTTAGGATTGTGTCTACATAAAAGTAAAAACATGTGGGTTGATGATGGTTTAACATGAAACTTAGTTGTTAACTAAAGGATAGTCTAGGTCGATAGTCATTGTGGTTAATCTTTCAATAAAACCACAACGATTTCACCCATTGGCTCTTTTGGGCACCTAACAAGTGTGTGATTCGTAATCACCTAAAACCTTAATCAAGCATCCCTATTTAAAAGATGATGCTCTTGACATGATTTACACTCCAATTAAACTTATTTCCAAGATTTCAAAAGGTAGTAATCCATAAGCTTAATTGTCCACCATTGTCTTGTCCCCCTATAACCCTCATTTAAGAATGTTATGGGCTACCTCATGTTCACCTTCATCCCTTTTTCAAGGATGATGAAGGGATTCTAGAGTTTGGGGTTTTCATCCATCAATCCCATTTGGAGATTTGGGGTTTTCACCCATAAATTCCAACTCATAAATTCAAGAAATGGTGGAATCCATACTCAACAACTAACAATCATGCAAATACAACAACACCTACACATAATTACACTTTAGTTCAACATAATCTCAAGACTAATTTACTTAGCTACTCATGAAGAAAGTACAGAAAGATATACCATCAGCATTATCCAAAGCATTCATTCTTCACAAAATACCATGAAATCAAGCCTCCATAATTAGTTACACACTTTCCCAATTAGGGTTTCTTGCTTCAAATTGAAAATTGTCTATAAGGTAAGCAATACCCAAAGAAGAAAGAGGTTTTGAATATATAAAGGTTTGGATTCGTCAATGCAAGTTTACAAAACTTCCTTGGGTCATATTCCTACTGAATCGAGTTTGTGCAGATTTGACCACGATCGCGTAGCCATAATTGTGGCTACACGACCATGGTTTTCCTCTCGATCGTAATATGCTGACCATATTGATTGAATACGACCACGGCCTAAGGACCGCGATCACGATAACTGAGGCTGATATGCTCAAGGTCACCAGTTGTAATCCTTTTGCTTCCATTTTATCCCTTTTGAACTCCAATCCACATATTTTCACCTTCTCAATGATATACTTGTAAAATGTGGATATTAGTGCATTTAAATCATGATGATGTCTCATTTTCATATACAAAACATGGTAGTGTGCACAAATGTTTGGTGTAAATGAGTGGTAAAATTAACACTTATCAACACCCGTAACTTAAAACATTGCTTATCCTCAAGAAACACCACCCTTTTCTATTAGACAATTTCATATGTATGCCCTCATTCTATCACCTAATGATCATGATCACTTCAACTTGATTACTACCACAAAAAGTTCTTTGCACATGGGAAAAATAGTTTCAACTACACCCCTCAACATAAAATGGAATATTTAAAAAATGGAATAGAAATTGGAGAGTAACCATGTAACAACTACTAACACTATAGAAATCACTCACTTGTGACCAAAACCATATTATACTTCCTTTTATATTATTGTGCGGAAGATGACAAAATCACCCCCCTAAACTTATTCACATGCCTCCTCACAACAAATAAAATTTCATACACTTAGTTACCAATCATGAAACAAGGAATTTTAAGTGCAAACACTCCAAATCTCAATAAATTCTCCACGTTAACAAGTATCATGCCATAGGCTTGCCCCTATTTTCAATCACCAATACAATGACCACACTTGGTTGGGAATCACAAAGGACATTTTGAGTTTGTAATGTAGGTTTAGGGTAGGGTAGGATATCAACTTAGGACAATAAGGCTAAACACTCCTTGAACTTCTATATGAAACTCATTTCACTTTTTGCTAATGGGCCACTTCTTTTCATTTACTATTGTGCCTACTTTTTCTTTTCTTGGTTTTCCCACTTTCCTCTTTTTTTTTTTTTTTTTTACATAAATCATGCTTTTATTTCCTTTGTTGTATCTTTTCTTTATTATAATCATCTTTATTTATTAGATTAAGCTATTAGATTAAGCTTGTAGGCACTTTTTTATGATTTTATCATCCAACTACACCCTTTTAAATTTCCATCACCCCCAACTTAGGCTTTTAGCCTCAAATTGTATTCTTAAGTTCAAGGAGGTTAGGGTTAAAAAGAGGAAAAATAGAAGGTTCAAGGCTTATAATGTGTTTGCCAAAGAAAAGTCCAAAGGCTGAAAGAGGGTGACTAGGGGAAACTTCTATTTATTGGTAGGATTTTTAGGCTAAAGTGGGCTTCTAATATCACAAGATGGCCTATGATCATTTTACCAACCAAGCACAATCAAAATTTATCTTTGAAAGACTGATGTGGCAAGTTCTAGATAGTACAAGTACACATGAGATGTTGACAAGTAAGCTCACACACATTGCATGCGAAGCTTGTCAAGAGGGTTCAATTGTTCCACCCGCTCGAGACAAAAATATAGTACCAACTATATTTTGAAGTCACTTTTTAGAGTTATAAAAAGAGGCAAAGTTTCATTACAAGTTTGCTCACGTCCATTCCCTCAATCTTTGCAAAAAATTTTAGATGGAGTGGGGGTGTTTTTTTGCATCCGCACCATGCATAATTTTCTAATCATGGAAACAACCCAAGATATTGTCTCACATTGTGGCTCTAATATGGGTAAACCACCTACATGGCTACCCTAACTTTTCCAATAGGTATGAATGTGATCCCAAATCATCAATTCCACAGGTACTCCAACTTTCCTTACATTGACCATGATGCCACGGGTACTCAGACTTCCCTAGCATCCATGGTTAAAAACCCAATTATGACACTTTCCTCTTAAGAATGTTGTCACTTAGTCTATCGTAGGGAAAATCTCATCCAATAGAAGTAAAATAAAGAAAAATTCTATTAACTAAGTAACTAATCCATTCAAGTGTGGGCACCATCATAGTTCCCAAATATTACAACCCAATTAAAAATAAGAATCAACCAAAGGAGCAGGGAAACTATGCAGAAATAACAATAATACAGGCCCAAATCAAATGAATGAGAATAAGGAGACACCCCAACTAAAAAGGTAGTAGTGTCCCCACTACATAAATTATCAAGGATAAAATAGATAAGGGTTCTCCCTGAAACCACATCAAGGGCTGTTATCAGTCTCGGACTCTGCATTATTATCATTCTTATCAATATTAGACCACTTATCTGAGGCCTCATCATCACTCTTAACCCAAGAGAAAGAAAGTCTATCTTGGGGTTTTAGGACCTTACATAGGCCTTTTAACCCCTTTCACATCTTGATAAAGATGTCATCCCACTTCTTCTTTCTTGTGACCATCTTTTCATGTATTCTCTGGAGGTCTCGATGTGACTCTACCAAAGAGGAGTAGGCTTTCTCAAGCCTAGAAATGGTAGCTTTTTTTTTTATCTTCCTTGTACTTCTCATAATCGGCACGTGACACATATGAATAATGAGTGGTAGAAGGATCTCCTGGTCCTTGGGGAAAACTAGACACAAGCTCTCTGATGGCTGAAATATAAGCTCTAATCTTCTTAAGAGGTCCGGTGGTGGTTAGTCTATGAGACTCAGGCTCAACACATGCTTACTTTTCCAAGTCAATTTTTTTTCTTACCTTTGCCAGGTGCGCCCTCTCTTCAAACTCTCAAAGGGTAGATGGGGGAACCAGGGCGCACCCATGTATCACTAGAATACTCCTCAACCCTCGCTCCCCTGCACAACTCAGTAATTAAAGAGGTTAAGAAGAGATGTATACCACCTTATCTCTTGAAATGATCCATTTCATTGACCATGATCTAACCAATATCCAAAGAGAAGCCTTCTAGAATGTTCGCAACCATACGAGCATACAAGTCAGGGACTGCTGTCATGTGGGTACAAAGAGAGACTCAGCTACAAATAATGTGTAACCATATCCAAGCCTCAGACATGAAGTTTTTCATGGAGATATGGATTTTAGTCTTTGCCCAACAGACTTCTTTTCCATGGCGTAGCTGTTGAGCCAACCAACGCCTTGGTTTACACCCTTTTGCTTTGAATTCACCCATGGCTGTATGTTGGAGCCCATAAACATCATTGATTTGCTCAGCCCTAAATATGAATAGTCAGATTGAATGGGTTCGACAAAGACACTTCACTGATGCTGGCATAAAATTCACGGATCCATTGTTCATTTTTATTACACGGATCCGAGGCAAAGTAACGCCACCCCGTGGCTTCAAGTTTGTCATGAAATGTTGGTAGCTTCTCTGGCATTTTCTCTATGAAAATTTCTATTTCCAAGAGAATCTTTGTCCTCTGAAGATCACTATAGTAGAGAGTGTGGCACTCAGGTGCCATGAATTGAATGTGATCATACTTTTCCATGAAGTTACCCTGAAAGTACTAGGCACACATGATATAAATCAATGACAATTTACCAAGTATACTATGCCTATTGTTCACTAAGGCTCAAAGGAATGGGTGTTTGTTGGTGCTTGGCTAAAAATTGGAAGTGCAGAAATTTTGGCATCACAGGAAACTGGCCCCAGTTACCACAATCGTGGGCCATGATTGAATTTGTAGTGCCGTAATCGCGGATCATGACTGTGGTCGCGATTCCTGTGGCTAGTTTCGTACCAGCTTTTTATATTCAAAACCCTTCTAATTTTTTAGGCCACTAGCATGCTCTACCATATGGATTAACATGAAGACCAATTGAATAATGCTAATAAGTGATTGAATGTTCCCTTTAACATACAAATATAATTATTGAAAGTTCATTAGGGAAATGTATAAAACACTTGTTGTGCACATTGCATTGTTCTACATGTTGCAAATATTTTTGGGTACTCAAGACTTCCCCACTTGTGAGCACACCATACTCAAACACCCAAAGCCACACAAATATCAATTATTACAACATGGAAGCATAACAATCAAAATATTAGGCCCTCTCTAAATCATGCATTCTAAGGCCTATTTTTAAAGATTATAAGCATGGACTCATAACACCTACCGGAATTGTGATGTAAGGTGGAGGATAGGATGATTTTGGAGGGCTCACAAGCTTGGATAGAATTTGGTCCAATTAAATAATAAAACTTGAAAGGGAGTGTGAGGGGAAATTAGGAGGAATTAGGGATTAAGTGGCTAATCGGTAGGTGGCTGCGATCGCGGTCAGGTGGCCGCGATCGTGGTCAGGTTGACACGATCGTAGACATACGAGTGATCATGATCGCTCTTGAGGACAGTGATCGTGGCATCTGAGAGTAGTTCTGCTTCCCTATTTTCCCATGTTCAGTCCTTTGCTCAATTTTTACAAAGTTCACCCCAATTCAGTTTTTAAGGCAAAATTGTACACTTCCCCATTTCCAAGCTCATCCAATGCACTCCTTAGTGCCATAAATTCCTGATTTATTCATATTCAAAAGGTAACATCTATACTACAAAAACATCACAAAAAGGATACGAGCCACTCTCATGGCATTTGTGGGTTGCCTCCTACCTAGTTCTGTAGTTAACATCATGGAATGACGTCTTTATTTACCCATCTTTAAGGTGGGTCCTCAATACCCTCCTCATTCGCCCTCTCACTCTCCACATCCACCACTAAAATAACTTGGAGCTCTGCGGTTTGCTTCTTTATTTTGCAAATCTTTAAAGAGAGCTCATCCTCTTATTCCCTAAATTTTATTTCCGCCGACGACCAAGGATTATAGGTACCTCTTGGATAGTATAAACTTGTCCACTTTAACAAGGATATCAAATAAAATTCCCATTGGTCTTTTGATAGAATGGTTCGCCATTAAGAGTCGCATAGAGGTCGATGACAGGGCATCCAATCCAAGATTGTTGTAGATGATAAAAGGCATTAAGTTGATGCTCGCGCCAAGGTCACGTAGAGATTTTGCAATATCATGTGTCCCTATTATGCAAGGAATGGTAAACTCTCTGGGTTTATTTTTCTTTTCCGCAACCTTAATATCCATGATAGCACTAAACCCATGAGTCACCTCAATGGTGTCACCTTCGACAATCTTCTTTTTGGACATCAACTTTTTTATTAACTTTGTGTATCCCGGTATCTTGGATCATATCAAGCAATGGGATGTTTATCGATAGATTGCTATATTTTGCCATGAACTTCCTAAATTTATCACCTTTCTCCTTTTTATGCAATCGTTAAGGGAATGAGGGAAGAACTTGGATTATGGGCCTTGCTCCACTTTGTGGCTTTTTAATCTCAACCACTTTTTCATCACTTTCATCAGTCTCTTTCTCGTTATTTTTTTCTCGACTTTGAGATAACATCTCCTTTTCTTGAGCTTTTGGCATTTTCTCACTCAAGTCCCCTTTAAAGGGATCATCAATTGTCTTTCCATTCCTTGTGACATTTGCTAGAACTTGAGAATCATTCTTTGGATTATAAATTGTGTCACTAGGGAGTTCACCTCTAGGCCTAGCATTTAGTTGTGTAGAGATTTGTCCAATTTGGGTTTCCAATTGCTTGATAGAGGCGGAGTGAGACACCACAGTTTAAGATAGTTAGTATAAGTCACCTTTCAACTCACAAACCATTTTGTTCGTACCTTCTACTCTATTCAATATTCTTACTAACACATCCTCGGTCTTGAATTTTTTAGGGTCGATGGTACTTGACTCCTTGGTCTTAGCTCGATCATAAGGGGGAACATAATTGTCATAATCACACTCCCTATTCCTCTAATCTCTATCCCTGTCATGGTCCATCCAACCTTGATTCCCACCTTGCATTTGATAGGAGGGGAAGGAACCCCACGAGTAGTTATCCAAATACCAGATTTACTCATTGAACTTCTTTGTTTCTTCATCATCTTCATAAGATTTTGATGCTACAGAGTTTACCCCTTCCGCGGGTGCACCCATAACATGCTTTGTCAAGAGTTCAAATTGGGTCATCATTTTCTCCATGGTCTTCTCCTTCTCTTCATTCCACTTTCTTTGTTCATTATCAACATGAAAGTATTGGAGAGATCTTGGGAACTTTGGTATCTCAGGTATTCCATCCACGGTTTTACTTTAACACTTCTCCTATTAATAGAAAGGCCGCATGGTAGTGCCTCTTTATAATGGAGCCACCTGCTGCATTATCCACAACCATTTTATTTAATGGATCAAGGGCACAGTAGATGATCTCAAGAAGCATCTTCTCCGGGACTTCATGATTTAGGCATTAGGCTAATTTTCCATTAAATCGTTCCCAAGCTTCAAAACATAGCTCTCCATTAATTTGCCAAAAAATCACAATCTCAACCCGTTTTTGAAGCATTTTAGATGGTGGGAAGTATCTATCAAGAAACACCATAGTAAGCTCATCCCAAGATATAATTAAGATGGGTGGAAGTAAGCGGAGCCATAAAAATGTCTCGCATGTTAGAAAGAACGAGAAGAGGCAAAGCCATATGGATTCTTGAGTAATGTGTGCTATATTTAATGGTGCATCTTCAAAGGGACATTTGGGTCCCCAAATGCTTGACTCCCGTACAATATTTACATTTGAAACATGTGAAGCATGATACTAGACACATGGAAGACTCTGTTGTCATTAGTTGGTGGGATACAGATTGCACTTGTTTGGCCCATTTCATTTAGTTGGCCCTCATCATCTAGGGGACCATCAAAGGGGACCATATTGCTTGCGTTATCACTCATTGTTCTGTTAACACTTTGATCACCTTAATAAATTTCAAAAATAACAAATAAAGTAAATTCTACCACCTCAGGTATTCCCAAGTAAGAATCACATCGTACAAGTAAAATTTATGTTTCACTTTCTGACAACAACGCCATTTTGATAACGCTCAACTCATTCTCATGTTTGAAGGGTGAGGCGGTCATTGTCAATAACCCAAATCGAGTTGGGGTTGAATCCACAAGGAGCGAATTACAAATTTCAAGTCCTATGGGTGCACTAATTACTAAATTGTTACCCAAAATGCTAACAAACACGACATGTAAAATAAAATGGGAGAATTGATTTGGGATTTATTTGTAATGACTTTTGGTTAACAACGCCTGAATATGACACTTTTGACTTAAAATTAAGTTTTGAGGAGATCTTGGGATTATCTCTACCTAAAAGTAAAAGCATATGGGTTGATGATGGTTTAACATGAAACTTAGTTGTTAACTAAAGGATAGTCTAGGTCGAATATCATTGTTGTTAATCTTTCAATAAAACCACAACAATTTCACCCATTGTCTCTTTTGAGCACCTAACAAATGTGCAATTCATAATCACCCAAACCTCAATCAAGCATCCTTATTTCTTGGATGATGCTCTTGACATAATTTACTCTCCAATTACACTTATTTCTAAGATTGCAAAAAGTAGTAAACCACAGGCTTAATTGTCCACCATTTCCTTGTCCCTCTATAACCCTCTTTCAAGGATGTTATGGTTTACCCCATATTCACCTTTATCCCACTTTCAAGAATGATGAAGGGTTTATAGAGTTTAGGGTTTTCACCCATAAAACCCATTTAGAGATTTGGGGTTTACACCCATAAATTCCAACTAATAAATTCAAGCAATGGCAGAATCCATACTCAACAAATAACAATCATGCAAACACAACAACACCCACACACAATTATACTTAATCCCAAGACTAGTTTACTTAGCTACTTATGAAGAAAGTAAAGAAAGATATACCATTAGGATTATTTAAAGCATTCATTCTTCACAAAATACTAAGAAATCAAGCCTCCACAATTAGTTACACACTTTTCCAATTAGGTTTGCTTGCTTCAAATTCAAAATTGTCTATGAGGTAAGCAACACCCAAAGAACAAAGGGTTTTTTCCTTATAAGTTTTGGGATTCGTCTATGTAATTTTACAAAACTACCCTGGGTCATATTCCCGCTGAACTGCGTTCGTGCAGGTTCGACTGTAACCGCGGTTTTGCTCCACGATCACACTATGCTGACCATCTTGACTAATTGTGACCGCATCCTAAGGACCGCGGTTGCAGTATCTGAGATTGAACTACTCCAAGTCTCCATCTTCACTCCTTTTGCTTCCATTTGATCTATTTTGAGCTCCAATCGATATCTTTTCACCTTCTCAACTATATACCTGTAAAATGTGGATATTAGTGCATTTAAATCATGATGATGTTTCATTTTCTTATACAAAACATGGTCGTGTGCACAAATTTTTGGTGCAAATGAGTGGTAAAATCACCACTCATCAGTGATGCTTAAGTTGCCTGGAGGCATAGTCTATCACCTTCTTATTTTACATTAATACATAACCTAGCCTAACTCTGGAAGAATCACGATAAACTACGAATTTGTCTAACTTCTCTGGTAGAGCTAACACTGATGTTGAAGTCAGTCTTTTCTTTAACTTATGGAAACTCTTCTCACACTTAGCTAACCATATAAATTCACTTTCTTTTGGGTAACATAGTCAATGGTGTGGCTATAGAGGATAACCCTTCAGCAAATCTTATATAATACCCAGCAAAACCTAATAAAATTCGGATATAGGATCAAGTGATGGGTCTAGGCCAGTGCTTCACTGCATCAGTCTTCTGAGGATATACATGAATACCATCCCCTGAAATAACATGCCCCAAGAAGATAAATGATTCCTACTAGAATTCACATTTAAAAAACTTTGCATATAATTGACGATCCTTGAGGATCTGGAACACTATTCTAGAATGGTCTGTATGTTCCTCCTCATACCTGGAATGCACCAGTATGTCATCTATAAAGATAATGACAAACATATCCAAGTATTTTTGAAAAACCTATTCATCAAATCCATAAAGTCTACAAGAGCATTCTTTATGCCAAACGACATAACTATGAACTCAAAATGGGCATACCTTGTTCAAAAAGCTATTTTCAGAGTGTCTTGCTCCATGACTTTCAAATGATGGTTTCCTGACCTAAGGCCAACTTTGGAAAACTACTAGGCACCCTGAAGCAAATCGAACAAATCATTGATTCTAGGAATGTGATACTTATTCTTGATAGTAACCTTGTTTAGATATCTATAATCTATACGCATTCTGAGAGAGCCATCTTTCTTGCACATGAAAAGGACTGGAGCACCCCACGGAGAAATATTAGGTCTAATAAAACCCTTATCTAATAGATCCTTAACCTTCTCCTTATAACTCTTTGAGTTCGGCTGGAGCCATGCGATATGGAGGGATGGAGATGGGCTAAGTATCAGGAAAAAGATTAATACCAAACTTTATTTCTCTATTTGGAGGTACCCTAGCAGATCTTCAGGGAAAACCTCGGGAAACTCATTGACTACACAGATTGATTAAACTATTAGGGCTTCAAACTTGGTGTCTTTGACTAAAACTAAATGGTAGATACATCCTTTTTATATTAACTTCTTAGCCTTAAGATATGAGATAAAGCGACCTATGGAAGATACAGAACTACCCTTCCATTCAAACTACCTCATCAGGAAACTAAAACTTCACTATGCAGGTGTGATAATCTATTAATGCATAGAATGAATAGAGCCAATCCATGCCCATAATAACATCAAAATCTATTGTTTCTAGATATATTTAGTCCGCTAGTATGATCTTATAGAGGATGGTAATAGGACACTTTCTATAAACTTGCGTACCAGTACTTGACTTATCCACTGGGGTAGAAACTGAGAAGGGCTTAAGGAGATTTTCAAGACCTACCCTATAATTTATAGCGACCAATGGAGTTACATAAGATAGATTTGATCTTGAGTCTAACAACACATATATATCAAGGTGAAAGGCACGAAGCATACCGGTGACAACATCTTGAGAACTCTCCTACTCCTGATGGGATGGTAAAGCATAAAATCAATTTTGGCGCTGAACGCCATAGGTATAGGATGATGCGCCCTGTAGAGGAACTGGGTGGCCTGGCTGAGCTGCTAGATTAGTAGCCTGATTCTGAGAATGAGGATCTCTACCTCCCTGCTTAGCATACTGGCACTCCTTGATCCTATGGCCCATCTTACTACAACCATAGCAACTCCCTTTGCCCATCATGTATTCATCCAACCACACTATTCTGAGACCTAGAATTTAAAGTCCTGCTCTACTGCTTTTGCCTGGTCCTTGGTGTAGGGAAAGTAGCTGAAGATGGCGCAGGCACTATTGAATGACCCTAAAACTATGAAAATCTTCCTCATCCAGACCTTGACTGACTATACTCAAACTATCCAGTTCTAGGTCTCTTGTTTTTCTTCTCTCTTTCATTCAACTTTCTACCTCAATCTATTGAGCATGAGTCATTAACCGAGAAATATCCATGTCTCCAATTAGAATAGCAGTCCTACACTCCTTGACCACCAAATCAAACACCCTAGTAACAAACTTACTTATATGAGATCTAGAGTCAGATAACAGGTAGTAATCCTTCACTGTCATAGAGCCCTTCCTTAAGTTCATGAACTCCTCCACCTTAGACTTTCTCATCTTATGAGGAAAGAACCTATCCAAAAAAGCACTATGAAATACCTGCCACCTCATAGGAGCTGTATTCTTACCCCTACTATCCTTCCACATAGTAAACCAATCATAAGCAAGATCCTTAAGCCTATAGGATACCACCTATACACTCTCCTCTTCAGTAACATACATGATCTGAATAATCTTTCTTACCTCATTAATAAAGAGTTGAGGATCCTCACCCACCTTTGACCCGTGGTTTAATTTTACAAATTCCCATATTTCTAATAATTAAAAACCAATTTCACAAAATGGGGTTGGGGTCATAACCACTTCAAAAGTCAAAAGTTTGGGAACTCACAATCCCTAGTTCATTCACCATTACCATGCATCAAATTTACTTTAAAACCATCATTTAAACATGAAACATGTAGGGACAAACATGAAACATCACATAAACAAAAGTTATACAGAATCCCTCAACCCATGTTTTCAAAATCTACATAAATATCTCATGAACAATACTTTAAAATAAATACTTTTAACATATTAACAATGAGGGAAGAGTAACATGCCTGAAATACCCAAGATTGTAGAGATAATTCAACCCTTGAAGCTTTACTTGACCCATTTCTTAGAACCCTAAGTATGGATACTTGAGAGAATTTAAGAGAGATTTTGAAAGTGTTCCATTGAGTTAATAATAATAATGGGGTCCCCAATAGGGTTTTAGGTCATGGTTTATAATTCGGGTAGAGGGGAAATGTATAAAGTATCCTTAATAAAAAGACTAAAAATTTGTTGCAAGTGACTACGAGTCACTATACGACTCGTATAGACATATACGACTCATCACAACGAGTCATAGTCAAGATAAAACCACTTAGACCCCATACTGGTCTGGCTACAATTTATACCACCGACTCATAACCATACCTAATGACTAGTAACCACTTCCCTAACTCAAGACAACAACAATTTGGGATGACACACAGGACACCTTACTATTGGGACATAACGACTTGTTATGACTCTTTATGACTTGTGTCCTAAAGTCATAATGAAGACAATTTCTTGGGCTAAAATTTTTGAAAACCTTATGACTTGGTCCTTATGACCCGTAAGAAGTCATAACGACTAGTTGAGAGCCACTCATACTAGAGAAGAATACTAAGCCACTTATTCCTATTAAGTTATGACCGAGTCCCTACGACCCATCATGACTCCATAGGAATCATCATGGGAGTTGTAATCAGGATAGTGAGTCCAAAAACCCAAGGCATTATAGAAAGCCAAAAAAGGTTATATCTGGATTTGGAGTTGGTTGCATGACTAATGGCTTGGTTATACTTTGTATTGGATGAGTTTATAGTTTATTGTGTTGGTATCGATGTGGTATTAGTCTTTCGTAGTTCAATTTGTATCCATTAGCATTCATTAGTTTAGTTGGAGACCAGTTGGTAGTTGAGGTTGAGTTTTATCTGTTTAAGAGTGATATGCGGAATTGTGTTGGAAAAGGGATATATGTGGGAAAATACCTTAGAATCCTTGTTTCTTCTTGGAGGTTATCTGGTAATTCATGCTAGAAGTATATGGGCCCAGTACCTCATCCCTTCGAGCCTTTGTGATCTTTCAATTCATTGACTTTCGTGGATGAAAGTCCTTTTAGTAATGCATACTGTAATGACCCTTCCTGTCATTTCCTGAATTTGCATGTATTTTCAGCATTTTGAGCCTCTCTATAGTGGCTACAGGTCATTTATGACTTTCTAAAACTATCAATTTGGGTATTGAATAGTTTATTGGATTTTAGGCTTATTTCCCTATTTTGGAGATTTTATTGTGTAGGATTTGGTATCAAACCAAAAATCCCAATACAAGATCTTGAATAAGAACTCCAATAATATCATCAGCTCTAAATATTGATTCTAGTGTAGGGGGACCATTCGTCATGTCCCAATGCTTCCAAACTCATTTTGGGCTATTAGGCGAATTATATGAAAATAGAACTATAGGTATGGATCCCACATTTAGTCAAATGATCTCAAAAAAAAGTTTTGATTATTCCAACTGATCCATATGTGTTTTGCAATCAAATTTTTCTATTTTATCATGTTTATAGGATTTGGAATGAGTTTCGAGAGGTCAAAAATAAGTGTTTGACATTGCTGGTGCTAGTGTGTTCGCGAAAGCGAACCTTTGACCATTGAGT
This sequence comes from Capsicum pubescens, assembly GCA_030864215.1. Classification (NCBI taxonomy): domain Eukaryota; kingdom Viridiplantae; phylum Streptophyta; class Magnoliopsida; order Solanales; family Solanaceae; genus Capsicum; species Capsicum pubescens. The sequence continues at coordinate 220,296,341 of CM061540.1, read as the reverse complement.
GGGTATATTAAGCAACCTATCACCACTTAAGTGATATTTTGACCATTTAACCAGGTCACTTAAGTAGTAAAAGTTTTTCTTAAGCGACCATCGCTGAGTATAAGACCCAAATTCATATTTTTGATATTTTGGTAGCTAGAAAACTACAATTTTGATAATTTCATAGATTTTTTTCTCATAGAATCCTTTTATATCAATTTATAAATCTATTTTCCCTATTTCATAAGAATTTCTATTTTATTTTATGTGATTTCCACCTAATTTGAAAATAAAAACCCCATTTTCACCACTTCAGGGCTTGGGAGCTAGGATTTGGGTGATTCTAATGGAGTTTTTGAGATTTCTTTCATGGGTAAGTTTTTTAATCTTATAACTATAATTTCCCCTCGATTTCTTCTTAAAAAACTTTAAATTCTTGATTTCAAAATTGGTTTTGGGGTTTTTACCAGTAAATCTTGAAAATGGATTTTCTTTGATTTGAACCTCATTTTGATCTCATTTTCGCTTGAGTTTTGAAATTTAGACTCCTATGAGTATGGAAACATATTTCTAAATAAACTAACATTTTACCCTTTTTATTTTCAAATATATTTTGGGTTTCATTTTTAGACCCGTCTTAAATATAGAAATATGGGTCTATTTTTCTCCTAACAATATTTAGATTACTATTTTGATAGTGTGACAACATTTTTGGATCATGCAACAAAGACGAATGATCTGTGGGCATTTCAAGGATTGTGGTTTGGTATCGAGGTAGTCTTTTTTCTACTCTTCTTCATGAGATGGTTATTATATATGTTGTGTGTTAGATAAGTATGTTATGATGTGATATTAGGTAGAACAATGTGAATTAGCCTATTTTATGAGTTTGGGGGCTAGAAGGGAAATTGACCCTTAATATGAAATACTTATTATGCTTCTAGTATCCTATTACCCTAGGTTGTTAGCATGTTAGGTATAATTAGGACTAATGGACCTTGAGTATAATGTTTATTGTATTACTCGGTGGATTGTGTCGATTATCGCAGAATTATGATGCTATGGTATGTCAGATATTTACATTATTAGGCCTAAGTCTAGGTTCATGATCTAGAAAGTGATTTATCCTTGTAGAAGACGTGGATTAGCTCATTGACATTTAAATGCTTCTTATGATGCTTATTGTTATATTGTTTGGATACTGGTGATGGTATGCATAGATTCGGTACCTTCATGTATTCAAAAACGATAAATGGTACGATCCCAAACAAAATAGGATTTTTACTACTTTTTTTCTTAAAAGGGATTTATTTCAACTTTTCACTTTTAAAACAAATTTCTTCATAGTGGGAATCGTACCATCTTAATTATAACCTATATTCATTGAGATTGAAAATGATGTTTTATAGATTTTCCCAAGATAGATTCTGGTCCATGGTTTTACTACTATTATTTACCATGGTTAAGAGAGATTTTGACCCTTTTTATACTTCTATGATGATTTAGTACCGGAGTTTATCACGGATAATAGATTTACGAACTTATACTCTTTTAGCCATGGTTCTAGCTGTGCATTTATGTATACTTGTATTAATGGTACTACACTTCATGGATTAATGATGATGAAGGTTATTGGAACTCCTGGATCTAGACCAGGTCAGTGTATACGGGTACTCCCAAACCCCTTAGGGGCCCCTTTGCTTATAAGCCGTCGTACTAGAGAAGAAAGGTTGTCATAGGTCCTGCCTTTGGGAGATGTTGATCTTAAGAAGGTGTATACACTATGTTACTATAGAACTTGATTTAGTTATGGTATTATAGACTTACTTAGAATTCATTATCGCACGTGCATTACCTATCACTAGTATGCGCCTATATCTATCAGCCTCATGGGGGTTACATAGGTATAGGTATAAGTGTTGCTTGTAGTATATTATGTGGTGCTTGTATCTATCATATTTATGGGGGTTGCATATGTATAGGCTCTAACTATTGTTTGTCGAGTGTTGGTTAAACCTTTTGAGCCTATGTCAGCGGTTGTTATGAAAGCCTCAGTTAGGTATTGTTTCTCTGAACTAGCCGGTTACTGTACTGTGTTTTATTATGGTTAGTTTGTCACATGTTAATTATTATACTGATATTATGATTCAAGGTATGATTCTGATTCCTTTCATTATGATTGCTTTATTGTGGATAAATATCTCATATTTAGACGTATGGATTAGAGATATAAACTATTTTAGTACTAGTTACTACTATGATTAATAAGCCTTAAGATGCTAGTATTACTACTTTAGGTTGTAGCTTTGATTTATGAACCAATTTAGGAATCGCAATGTCACCTACTATATCCTGCCAGTAGGTAAGACATACCGTAACCCAAAACTAAACATAATGGGTTAACTTGGGATGCTCAGTAAGAGCGAAAAATAACAATGCAATTCATATATAAGCAAGAGATGGAAAATAATCCAAGGATAGCTAATCATAAAGAAACAAATCCCAAGACATGGTAGAGCCAATACAAGAGCATTTGTAAATATAACTCAAGTATCAAGAATAGTAAATACAATCTGTCTTGAAACTAAAGACTAGACATAAGTAAGATAGAAGAAAATCAACAACTCTAACTCTAAGAGCTCACCCTATCTCCAAAAATCAACATAGCATGAATTTCGATCAATGGAATCAACTAGTACTCAAATCTACTCCAAAAAGATACAAAAGTGTAGTATGAGTACCAAAACAACGGGTACTTAGTAGGCATCATTGATCGACTGAGCTAAATCATGATATAAGTTTGATAAAATGTAAGATAATATAACTAAGTCATGGTGAGGAGAAAAACCTGATAACCATCCCAACATCACTGCACATGGATAAGTAAGTAAATCAAAATGATAAAATAACATAATGTAAAGCATCAACACATGCAATCATAACTACAAAATTGGCCCCCATAAGCCATTTAGTGCAAAAAGATAAATAACCCATCGCAAGACCCCATATTTCTTGAAGGTACAAATAAGATAGTATAATCCACCATCATTATTTAAAAATTCTCATGATCCAACTATAATTTATCTAAGTCATGACACACTATATCCATCATTTACCCACTAACCATTATTTATCGGCTAGCCATCAATTATCAATTAGTCACTATTATCAAGTAATTATCGTTTATTAACTAATTACCATTTATCATCTATTCATGAAATTACTAGAATTTATTCACATCATGCCTCATTATAATTTTTTCTCATTTTTTGACTTAGCTAGAATCACTATTGCCAATCTCACACTCACATATCATCATATCATAAGGAGTGTATGATCATGGTATAATATGTATATCTGGACTCAAACTGGTAGGTATAATCAACAATATCATCATAAATATCATTATGAATATCATTTTCCAAATCTTCACCAATACCATAAATATCATCACCGATATCATAACCATCCTCTAGACTTGCACCGGGTATAAATAATCAATATCGTCATCATTTCGAACTCAAAACAATATTTGCACAATTCATAGAATAACCAATATCCGAAATTATACCGGTAATAGTATCATTATTACCATGTCCAATATCATAATCATTAGAGTATTCAATAGTATAACCACTAGCATAATTATTTTCATGATTACTAATCATAATAGATGCATGATCTCTAGAATAGTCAATAGTATAACCATTGATATAATCAATAAGCATAATCTTTAGCATAACTCATAGCATAATTGCTAATATAATCAATAAATATGATCTTTAGCATAATTAATAGCATAATTGCTAATATAATCAATAATCGCTTATATAGTCAATAAGTATGATCTTTGGCAAAATCAACAACATACTCGCTAATATAATCAATAAGCATAGTATTAAGTGTAATTAATATCCCAATCCATAGCCTAATCAATGGCTTAATCCATATCAAAATCAAGGGCTTATTCAATTAGCTCATGATTTACTTAATTATTTAGTTATTCATAGCGTAACTAATAATCATTACTCCGAAAGTCATCCCATCATAACTATCAAGTACCAAGGAATCTCAAATCACCATGAATAATCATTTCCTAGATGCATACAAGGGTATAAAAAGGCCTTTAATAATTAACACAAGTCTTGTCCTAAGGTGGGTCAAGATTCCACTTCTAAATCCTCTAAATACTTTAGCAAGCAATGCCTTCTCCGAAATAGGATAAGGTATCTAAATCCATTATTAAATGTTGAATAAGCCATAACTATCCCTAGGATATTAATCTCTCCCAATAGGGATCAACTAAGTCAATTCCACCTAAGGAATGACAACTAAGGTAAATTCTACCCTAAACTTAAGTGGCTAAGGAAATCTCCTCATTAGAAGAGTAACTAAAGTATTTTTATCCTAAGCATAATCCTGCAAGGTCAACTTCACCTAAGGTGATGTTTAACTAGGCTAATTATTTCAAAAATGATATCCAACATAGCCTAAATGGTCCAAATAACCTAAGTATTGCAATTTATCAAACTAACACCTAAAACTCATCCCAAATATAACACAATATCATAATCATAATACAAATTAGCTCAATCTAACAAGTGGTAAAATCTAGCCTACCTAGATGACAAAGAAAGCTCAAAAGATCCGCTAAATCACTGCTTCACCCTTTCAAAAAGCTTTTTCAAGATGAAAATATATCAAAATCACATTTTACTTATCAATACGAGAATAACGATACCCATATTGAACCATTGTTCTTTGAGTCTGAAAATCATATCAAAATCCCATATGGGTCCCACTTACAGAAATTGAATTTTTGAAGCCAACCCACCGTTCCCTCATGTTCAAGGAATTATTACCCTCAAAATGGGTGAAATCCAAGCTAATTTGGTCCTAAAATCAAGCATCCGAGGTTTTAGAATTTTTCAACAAAAAATGAGAAAATCCACTACGAAGAGGGTGGAATCTTAGCACAAATCAAAAGATAATTGTGTAAGTGTTAGACAAACTCCCAAATCACACAAAAGCTTTAGTTTAAAGTTTTCTCACTCCTTAGGGTTTTAGATCTCTTGGAATGGATGAAAAATAGGCAATATCATGCAAAAAGGGTCTATTTATACCCATACCAGGTCTATAAGTATCGCTATCACGATCCGATTATTGTGATCGAATCATATTGGGATTGCATAAGGAGTCACTATCACGATTTACAGAAATCGAGATAGCGACCATCCCGACAGTGGGTAAATCACATTTGGCTAATAAGATTTACAGCCAAAGTCATAAATCTCATATTGCTATCACGATTTACCCTTCACGATTGCGGTCGCACTAGATCCTGGTGCAACTAATTTTTCTAAGTCCGAAATGGACTTCGATTGGGTGTTCGGGATTTTATCGGAACCCCACACTCATAATAAAACTATGCTACCACACCAAATTCAACATTCTAGTCTTAATAGCACAGTCAAAATTTCTATCAGAGGTTGTTTCATCGAAAAGTGGATCCCACACACAATTTTCATTTTCTTAACTTTTCGACCAATAGGTTACAATGGGCTCAGGTGCCTCGATACCTTAAATAAGAGTCCACCTAGCCTAAACTTGATATTTCAAAGTTGTTGGAACAGTTAGAATTTTCATTCGAGGTTGTTTGTCCAAAGTTTTCGCCCGATGGCCATTTGGAACCGGCGAAGACTTCAAAATAGGGAATTGGTTCTTAAAACCAAATGAATTTCCTGGTAATTGAATGTCAGTTCCAAAAATTCATTAATGACTTGGGGCAACTACAGAAATCTCTAATAGTGAAAATAAGCGAAAATATGGAAAATAACTTGAAGGGTCATTATACTTTGGGTTAACCTTATTTATGTACATACATATATACATACATACATACACACACACACACACATATATATATATGGTTATTGTATTACCATATATCCTTCCATTCCTTCCTATACTTATGTTGTATATTAATTCCTTGGCTTTTTATACTGTTACATATACTTTATATTCTCTTTATTTGTATATGGCCCGGCGGTATTTGGTAGAGTTCTAGGGTTCCTGAGTATGACCAGAATAGGATAGTTTATTCTTATTGGCTCCTTAGCTTTACTATATTAGTTTCCTAGTTATTTAAGCGTAGTTTATAGTCTTTCTTGCATGTTATGTATATTTACATTATCTTTGGAGCTCAGTTGGTAATTGTCTTCTAAGTACTGTGTGTTTGGTACTCATACAATACTTTTGTAGGAGGCAGATCATAGTTTAGATTCTCACCATTATTATATGCATCGTGCAGAGCAACAACTGTTTTGAGACATAGGGTGATCTCCTGGTGTGTAGAGAATTGCTATTCTCCATTCTATGTATTATATTAATCTCTATGTTGTATTCAGTGATGAGTTGTATAAATACATACATTTAGTATTTCATTTTGTAATTATATTACATTAAAAGCTGTTGTTCTGTCTCCACCAGGTTTTGGGGACTATCTTATGTATTTTAGTCTTTTATTTCATTTATTCCACATCTTCCTTTGTTTCTCTGGATAGTCCATTACTAGTAGTTCTGGACTGCAGGTTATCTTGCCTATTGGTGGGCTATAGTAGGTGTCGTCATGACCTGATAAATTGAGTTTTGACACCGCATCAAGCTGAAACCTGAACTGATTTTGCATAAGCTATATCATAAAAAGGGTATAGCAAGAGTATCCTCAATACAACCATACGTACTGGAAGCATCTTCAGCCAACCCAAGTTAAATCATGTAAACCTAACATAAATATCCAAAATAAAACATGCACTTAATCAATTAAAAAAGTCAATTTAACTCTCATACTTTTATTCACCACTATTTTGATTTTATACTCTCTTTGTTAGACCTTCACTTACCTCGTATCAGTTCACACTAATCCACAAGTCAAACACCAAACGAAATTTAACTTTGATGTATTACCCCTCAATACTTCCTATCACTTTTAGCTATGCGTTTACCAACTCAGTCCAAGACTCCAATAGCATGTACTCACTATGAATTACCAAGCCGCTAGTAACTAGTCAATTCTAACTCATTACTAATCATATGTGGGGATACCCACCAATTATGTACAACACACATATTCACCTTCACACGCATATTAATTCTCAATTAGGAATAAAACAACATCTCAAGCTTATAGCACCGAACTACAACTGCCTACACACAATCAAGTTAATTAAAATAGGGAAGCATAAAATATGTATAATTATTCAACCAAGTTAATGCCATGACTCATAATATTTAAGTAAACCTCACCATAATTACTTTCCCAGAACTTCAACAAAGTTACTCAATCCAAGTATTTCAATAGCCTAGATCACTCATGGATCAAAATAACAACATTATAAATTGGTTCACTCGTGGAACCCAACACAAAATCGCAATATAACCCGATACACTCATGGAATCGTCAAACTTACTAACACCATGTACACACATGCTATGGGTCTTATAAATTCCCACTATCCATGACATACAGGGGACTAGCACAGTACATGTACCAAGTAACCTAAACATGTAGTATATGTACGCTTATGCTAAACCAAGTGTTATGCCACTTTTATTCCAACGTCCCCACCCTTTATACTCCCAAAATTTAACCAATCCATGAGTATGACCTATGTCAATTCATCTCACAAAATAAACCCATGTGATACATGTACAATTACAATATGAGATAACATAACCACACTTTCACTTTAAAAAAAGTCTTTTTACATAATCTCAATTCAGGTGATTAGGCAACTTGTAACATTCACAGCATACCTTGAAATGACTAGACAAAGTGGTTGTTAATATGCACATATAAACTAAATTGATTCTCAGCTAAAATTAAACCATCACCTTAATCTTTCCACCAATAATAATATTTGGGGTAGAATAACACATAAAATAAGTAACACGTACATTGCCTTAGAATTAACCTTGGACACCGATATCTAGAATACATACACAACCATTGTAATATACTCTTTATTACTCCCAACCTTCAATATTAGCTTTAATTCCTAGCCCAATCACATAATAAATCCATTCATCTAGGAACAAAGCATTGTTATCCAAATTACTAACACCTATCAATTTAACCATACCACACTACCATAACCAAATAATATTACCCACTAACCAATTAAATATGCACAAGGAATTATGGGATGCCTTCTTTGGTTCTTTCCTTGATTGTTTCTTTACCTAAGAGTTGAGGAAAGCAAAAATGGAGAAGTTTGTGAACCGCAAGTAGGGGAGAATGTTCGTTAAGGAATATGCCTTAAAGTTTCATCAATTGTCAAGGTATGCTCCTGATTTGGTTGATGATATATGGGATAGAATGAGGAAGTTCATTTTTGGGTTGAATCGGGATCTGATTTTAAAGAGCAAGATTGCTTTGCTAATCCAGGATATGGACATCTCTAGGTTGACTTTGTATATGCACCAAGTAGAGAATGAAAAGAGGTTATAGGCAGAGTTTGGAGATAGGTGGGGTAAGAGGAGAAGGATTTATAACCAGGAGGTGCTTAGTCTCAGGGTAGCCGATATGGTGGCAAATAGCAAAAAAAGAAGTAGGGGAGTTCCCATTCCTACTTTTCTGATAGTGCTTCTTATTAGTCAGGAGACAGGCGTCATCATGGTGGTGAAGATTTCCGAGCACAGGGTGCCCAATCTCAGGAAAGTGAAGGTCATTCAGTTTCTTCATATCCTTCTTATCAGTTTTTTAGTCATCCTTATCGAGGTTATTGCAATAAAAGAAAGGACAAATTCTTCAAGTGTGGACAGAAAGGTCATCGCTCAGGGATTGCCCGGTTAATAAGGTTTCTAGGGGGAAATCAAGATTCCTATGGCTTCATCTTCTGCTCCTACACCTGGTTTGGTGGCATCCGCTTTTTTATTACTCCTGGTTCTAGTGTTGGTCAGAATAGTTTGTTTGCTTTGATGTCTCAATAGGAATCCAAGGCATCACCTGATATTGTTAATGGTACTTTATAACTTTTATCTCATGAGGTATATTATTTGCTTAATCCAAGGTCTACTCTCTCTTTTGTGGCTCCTTATGAGGTTGTATCTTATGGTTTTGATCCAGAAGTTATTTTAGATCCTTTTTTTAATTTCTACCGAGTAGGTGACTCAATTATATCTAGGAGAGTCTATAAGGGTTGTGTGGTATCTATTGGTAGAAAGAAGACCTTGGTGGATCTGTTTAAGTTGGATATTATGGATTTTGATATTATTTTGGGGATGGATTGGTTACACTCTTGTAATGCATCCTTGGATTATCGGATCCATAGGGTTATCTTTAAGTTTTCTGGTGAGCGGTTATAGAATGAGAGGGTGTTTTCTTAGCTCTAAGGGGGAGGTTTATTTCTTATCTTAGATCTTAGAGGTTAATCTCTAAAGGTTGTCTTTATCACTTGGTTCGGTTTAAATATTCTAACTCAGAAGGTCCTTCTTATCAATCAATTCCTGTGGTTAATGAGTTTCCTGAGGTCTTTCCAGATGATCTTCTTGGTGTTCCACCGTATAGGAAAATAGAGTTTGCTATTGATCTAATTCTGGACACTCGTCTAATTTCTATTCCTCCATATAGGATGGCTCCAGCTGAGTTAAGGATACTCATGGAGAAACTAAAGGATCTTCTAGATAAGGGGTTTATTCATCCTAGTGTATCTCCTTGGGGTGTACTTGTGTTGTTTGTGTACAAGAAAGATGATTTTCTTCAGATGTGCATTGACTATTGGCAGTTGAACAAGGTAACAGTCAAGAACAAGTACCCTCTTCCAAGGATAGATGATTTATTTGAGTAGTTGTAAGGTGCTTAGTTCTTTTCTAAGATAGATCTTTGGTCTGGGTACCATCAACTAAATATTAGGATGGATGATATCCCTAAGATGGATTTTCGTACTCGATATGGGCACTTTAAATTATTCGTGATGTTATTTGGGTTGACCAATGCTCCGGCGGCGTATATGGATATGATGAATTGAGTATTCTATCAATATTTATATCTCTTCGTCATTGTGTTTATTGATGACATTTTGGGTTATTCAAAAAGTGAGGTGGATCATGCTAATCACCTCCACATGGAGTTGCATACCTTAAAGGAACAATAGTTATATGCCAAGTTCTCCAAGTATGAGTTTTGGTAGAACGCTGTGACTTTCTTGGGTCATATAATTTCTAGCGAAAGGATCATGGTGGATCTTTAGAAGGATGTTATGGTAAAGAGATGGCATAGACCTACGACTCCATCAGATATTGAGAGCTTCTTGGATTTAGCTGGGTATGATTGGAGGCTTGTGGAAAGCTTTTCATCGATAGCAGCTCCTTTGACAAAGTTAACTCATAAGAATATTAAGTTTTCTTGGTCAGATGCTTGTTATAGGAGTTTTGAGAAGTTAAAGGATAAGTTAACTTCGGCTCTAATTTTGGCTTTGCTGGAATGCAATGATGGGTTCGTGGTTTATTATAATGCATCTCGGGTATGGATTCATTGTGTGTTGATGCAACATGGGAAGGTGATTTCCTATGCATCCAGGCAGTTAAAGGTACATGATAGAAATTATCCTACTCATGATTTGGAACTATTGGCAGTTATGTTTGCTTTAAAAATATGGTGGCATTATTTGTAGGGTGTTCATATGGATATCTTTTCTTATCATAAGAGTCTATAGTATATGTTCACCTAGAAAGAGCTTAATCTCAAGCAGAGGAGATTGCTTGAGCTTCTCAAAGATTATGATATGAGTCTTTACTATCACCCAAGTAAGGATAATGTGGTTGTTGATGCTCTTAGCAGGTTATCCATAGGGAATTTGGCTCATGTAGAGGGAGGAAAGAGGGAATTGGTGAAGGATATTCACCGCTCAGCTAATCTTAAAGTTCGCTCTTGGACTCCAAGGAGTTTGGTGTGGTGGTCCAAAAAGTGGTTTGATCGTCTCTTGGTGCGGAGATTGAGGAGAAGTAAGTGCAAGATCCTATCTTGATGAAAATTAAATAGTGACATTGGTGGGAAAAAGGTAATGGTGTTTGAGATCGGTGGTGATGGTACTTTACTATACTAAGGGAGGTTGTGTTTTACTAATGTCGATGGGTTTCGACAAAGGTTTTTAGATGAGGTACATAATTCGCGTTATGTTGTTCATCCTGGCTTGACTAAGATATATCATGATCTCAAAGAGATCTATTAGTGGAATGGTATGAAGAGGGATGCGGCTGATTTTGTGGCCAAGTGCATGGTGTGTTCATAGGTTAAGATTGAGAACATAAGGCCAGGAGGGTTATATCAAGAAATTTATTTGCCTGAATAGAAGTGGGAAGTGATCAATATGGACTTCGTTACCGGTCTTCCTTGGTCTCAAAATTAATATGATTTAATTTGGGTCATCATGGATTGGACAATTAAGTATGTACACTTTTTGCCAGTTCAGATTACCTTCTCAGTGGAAGATTATATGAAGGTATATCTTCAGGAGATTATGAAGATGTATGAGGTGACTGTTTTGATTATTGCTGATCATGGCCCATAGTTTAAATCTCATTTTTGGCGGTCTTTTCAGAGAGGGTTTGGGATTAAGGTGAGTCTTAGTACTGCTTTTCATCTGCAGATGGATGGACAAGTGGAGAGAACTATTTATACATTAGAGGATATACTTTGGGCCTGTGTAATTGATTATAGGGGTAGTTGGGTTGAGCATCTACCTCTAGTGGAGTTTGCTTACAACAATAGCTATCATTCTAGTATTGGTATGGCCCCTTATAATGCATTGTATGGTAAGAGGTGTAGATCTCCTATTAGTTTATTTAAGCTTGGTGAGGCAGACATGTTTGATCTAGAATTGGTTTACCAGGCTATGGAGAAGGTGAAGGTGATTCAGGATAGGATTAAGGCGTCCTAAAGTTCCCAAAAGTCCTATGCGGATGTTAGGTGTAGAGACTTGGAATTTGAGTTTGGGGATAAGGTTTTCCTTAAGGTATCACCCATGAAGGGAGTAGTTCGGTTTGGCAAGAAGGGGAAGCTCAGTCCTTGAGATATGGGTCCTTATGTGATTTTGTGGAGAATTGGTAATGTTGCTTATGAGCTTGAGTTTCCTTCTAGTTTGAGCTTGGTTCATTCGGTCTTTCATTTTTCCATGATGAGGAAGTGTATTAGTGATCCTTCTTCGGTTGTTCCTTTTCAAGGGTTAGGTCTCACGAATTCTTTGTCTTATGAAAAAGTTTTGATTAAGATTCTGGATAGGCAGGTTTATTGGTTGCAGATCAAGGATGTGGCTTCAATTAGGGTTCTTTGGCAGAACCATCAAGTGGAAGAAGCTACATCGGAAGTGGAAGAGGATATGAAGTCCAAATATCTGCATTTTTTTCCCTTGGGATTCGTGTAGAAGGTACATTCTTCAACACATATTTACTTTCAAAGTTTGTTAATGGAAAGATTAATATGATTGCCTCTTTGTTTTTGAGTTTTGTTAAAGATTAGGAATATATTTGATAATGCAAATGACTCTTGCGTGTGGTTACCCCTACCTTTTTTGTCATTCAGAGATGAATGTTCTTAAAGGGGGAGAGTGAAACACCCTAGTATCTAGACCTTAGAAAATTTATTATAATTATGATCTCTTGACCCTATACGACTCATGGGTATGATCCGTATGTTGGGGTATGGATGGTTTGGTCAAGTCGTATACTGAGCAGTGTTGGTTAGTGGGATGGATTTTTGTTACTAGAATGGGTATGACTTAGGGGTACGAGTTGTATTGGTGGTTATAGATCATTTGGTTCCTTAACTTAATAATAGACTTGGTTAGTTAGGTTGGATCTGAGTACCAGTGGCTCACCATGAGCCGTAAGCCAGGGTATGAATCATACCAGGGACTCGTATGGTAGATAGTGTTTAATCCCCCAAGTATTTTATTCTACTAGGGATACGGGTCATGGATATGGATCGGATGTTGTGGTTACAACTTAGTTGGATGAGTCATATACTAGACATTATTTGATCAAAGGGTTGAGGCTATGTTACGAATGGTGGATACCGATCATATTGGGAGGGTAGACTCGTGAGGGTCAGTCATATCCTTGTGATGGGATTTTTTGTGCAACTTAAGTAGTGGTATTCTGGATATTTCTCCAGTTATCTTAATAAGGTCCCATAACTTCTAACTTACTTAGAAGGTTATTTACCCTATTATTCTATTCATTAACACTTAGAGACTCTTCCTAAACACTTCAGAAATCTCTCACGTGCTTTTGGGCAAGGGGAGTTAGGGTTTTAACTAAAGGATCAATTAGGGGATTGTCTTGGTGATTTCTTTCCATCATCATCATAGTTTGAGAAATGTTCTATTCCCTCATTGTTAATATTACTTAAATGCATGGTTTGTATGAATGTTTTTATTATTTCATTGATTTTATGATTTTGGGTCTTCAAATATGATTTAGGGGTTTTGATATTAAATGGTTGGTCATGGATTCCCGTGGTTTTAATTGTGTTTTTATATGCATTAATGGTGTTTTTGAATAATTGGATTGTATGGGAATGTTTTAATGGTAATTGGAATAGGTTTTGGTAATAATATGCCCCCAATGTCTTTGACAAAAAGCTTATAAAGATATGTTCATTGCATTGACTTCTTTTAATGGAACTCTTTCATGTTTTAAACTTGGTAAAGGAATTATACATGGTCTAAATAGTTTGGAAAGTCTAAAGGCTAATTGGTTATGCTTTTGGGGTACATGGAAGTCTCCCAAGTGGTTTAATATGGTAAATAGAAGGGCACTTGAAAGTCCCCTTAAACCTATAAATGGTTGGCTATGGATGAGACTTACAAGTAAGGGTTGGTACGAGATACCAATATTAATGGCCTTGGTTAATAAATGGATAATAGTTTGGTTATTTGGAAATTGGTTTTAATTGGTCAAAATGGAAGAAGGTGTAGCTTAGCCATGGAAGTTGGAGGTCTCGGGGGGACAAAGATTGGAAACTAATATTTGTTGATATAAGGTTGGTCTTGGTGACCGTGTGCATGATGTCACACTATTTTTGGGGGATGTATTAGTCATCCCATGGGATACTTCCCTGGTCATACACCTACACGCATTGGGGCCCTTTCAACAGGGGGAGCTAAACTATATAGCCCATGGGTGGTTTAGGAAAGCAAAGCTACACAACCCACGTAAAGGTTTTAAAGGCATGCTAAACCCGATCCATTATCCTGGCATGGTTATATATATTTATATATGGTTGTGTGCATATAGATGGTTTTACTTGGTTTTATAAATGGGATTATTTTATCCTTATCCTGAGATCATGCTAGCAGTCACTCGCTAACCCCGTCTACTGGCGGCTGTATACCCATGCTATGCATGAACCGGCCGTTCTACTCCTCCTACATAGTGATTGACTAGATGATAGAATTTGTACTGAAGTGGTGAGCTTCCATACTTTCAGAAACTCTATTTCATGTTATTGATATTTCTAGACATTTTAGTTTTATTTTGGATATTGGTTTTGTCTATGGTTGGGGGCATGTCCCAATCGAACTTCATTACTTTTTTGGTTAGAGTCTTTGTGGTACTTCTACGGGTTCGAATGGGCGGGATCGGTATTAGTGTCGGCCTAGGCATTGAAATAAGATGGTGGACTGACCTCATTGGTCAATATTGTTGGTTATTCCATCCTATTTTATTTTGGTATTAATTATATTATGTTTTGGAGCATTTTTTGGTTATGACTTGGTTTATGGACCTTGTATTGGTAAGGTTTAGTATGGTATAGTTGGATTGGTAGTACAAAATGGTTGGACTCGGTTGGGTCGATCACGATTTTGATCTATTCCTCGAGTCTTTATGTGAGCTATTATAATATTTTGTTACATGCTCACGATTCAGCCTACTAAGGGTAGGCGGCTGGAGGTTGGGTTGGGTAATGAGGGTGGTCTCCTATCCCAGTTGAACTTGGTATGCCCATTACTACAAGGCCCCAGGGCGAGTTGTGTCAAAAATCCTTGGTGTCTATGGTTTTGATTGAATGGAAATCCTATAGGGTACATAAGAATCCCCTAAGTGTTTGTTAATGACATTTCTTTCAAGCTATAGACGGTATGATTATACCACTTCATAAAGCCTTGGATAAAAACTTCTAGAATTGATGGTTGGTTATGTGCCAATGGTTTTAATTGGGCAATAATGGCAGGTTGTAGTAGCTTGACATGGAGGAACGAGTCCGATGGATGGAAAATAGAAAGTCATGTATGCCGACATGAGTATTAGTCATGTTGACCATATCGTTGTGGGGTACAAGGGGATCCCCTAAGTTTATACTTGTACTTATATATCATGGAGGGTGAAAGGTACACGATAATCCCCGACCCTTATTATACCTCCAATTCATGCGGCTACACATACTAGGGCCCGTTCAGGGGTAACACTGGACCCAAATATCCCGTGGGTGGTTTTAAGAAGGTTAAGCTACACAACCTAGGTTAAAATTTTAAATGCATGCTAAACCTAGTTCCCTTTCCTGGCATGGAATATATATATATATATATATATATGTATGAATGTGATTACACTTGGTTATTTACTTGGTTTTAAATATTGGCATTATTTTATCCTTATACCGGAGTACATGCTAGCGTTCACCCACTAACCCTTCTTTGGGCACTGTATCCCCACCCAATACAGGAACTAGCCATACTACTACTTCCACTCAGTAACTTGTATTCAGGGACAACTTTGTGTCGGATTGAAGTGGTAAGCTTCCATACTCCAAAAGACTCCATTTCATGTTATGGACTTCTCTATATACTTTAGTTATTTCTTAAACTTTGGATTTTGGCTATGGTCAGGGACATGTCCCGATGGAATGTTATCTTAATTTCAGATAGAGGCTTTGTGAGACTACTTTAGGTTGGCAAAAGAGGTGTTGGTATTAGAGTCAGTCTTGGCATTGGTATTGGGGTTGACACCATTTGAATGTATTTTATTTATGATTGTTTCATCTTGTTATTTTTTTGGAGTTCATCTGACATAGGGTGTAGGGAGGTTATAATGGGATATTCGGGGTAGTCTTCAGTTTCGGTTGGGCTTGAGGCACCCAACACGACTCGGACCTAGTTCGGGTTATGTCATATAGGTATCAGAGCCCTAGGTTCATAGTCACTTGGGAGTCCACAAAGTCGTGTCAGGTAGAGTCTCTTTTAAGGGTATGTAGCGCACCACAATCATAAGAGAGAGTCTACAAGGCATTTAGAAATATTTCTCTTTCATATGTTTTGTTCTCAAGTTGTAGAATATGAGTCCTGAATTATTCTCTAACTCCTATTTGATCAATTTTTGTATCATTCCTCGATGATCTGAAGCTCACCGAAACTCCTCTGTCCCAATGGGGGATAATGTTGATGGGACAAGCTCTACTCATGGGATCCATACCTGATCTAGGGGTCCAGTTCTAGATTGTGTTCCTAGAGTTCTATTGGTTCCCTCTAGTCCATCTCAATTTACTTAGGCTGAAGTGACGAACGTTGAGTTTCCTCAACTCATTCATATACTGGCACAGTTGATAGCTACTCAGCCTGAGTGTAGTGTTCCTATTACTCCATCACTTAAGGTAACAAAGGTTGGCCAGTTCATGACGTTGAACGCTCCGACGATTATAGGTGTTTATATGGAGGAGGATCCTAAAAGTTTTCTGGATGAAATAAAAAAGATTTTTTGAGTTATGCATGCCACGAATGTGGAGGGTATGGAGTTTTCCGCCTACCAGCTAAAGGATGTGGCATACCAATGGTATGAGCAATGGGAATATTCAAAAGGGTGATGGTGTTGAGTTATACCTATGGGAGGATTTTTCTAATACTTTCCTGGACAGTTTCTTTCCTCAAGAGTTAAAGGAAGAAAAAGTGAAAGAGTTTGTTAATCTGAAATAGGGTAAGATGTTAGTCAAGGAGTATGCCTTGAAGTTTCACCAGTTATTGCAGTATGATCCATGGTTTGTTTTTATTATGAGGAGAAGGATAAGGAAGTCTTCTTCAGTATTGTCTCGTGAGTTGATCCTTGAAAGTAAAGCAGTCTTGTTGATTAAGAACATGGATAAATCTAGATTAGTGGTATACATGAAGCAGGAAGAGGAAGAAAAGAAGAAGCAGGTTAAGATAGGGAATGGGCAGGGCATGAAGTTTATGTTTTCTGAGCAGGGTGGTGGCCAACAGCAGAGTGGCAGGGACGGTAAAAAGTGTCCCAAGAAGAAGTAGGGCAATTTTGGGTTTTACTCTATGGCTAGTTCTCCCTACCTAAAGCTGTCGGGTGATAGGTGTTTCCATGGTGGCGACAACTTTAAGGAACAGGGTGCCCAATTTCAGGTTATTGGGGCTCAGTCAACTCCATCATATTCTCTCTACAAGTTTTATGGTAGATTATGTTGGGGTTTTCTATGATGAGGGAAGGGACATATACTTCAACTGCGGTCAGCCAGGGCACATGCTTAGAAATTGTCCTGTTGGTAAGGTTGCCTCTAGGGAAAACAAGGTTCCTCTTTCCTCTTCTTTAACTCTGGCACCAAAGGGTGCACCATCTGGCTCCAACTCTGATCAAAATTATCTTTATGCTCTCACTACTCGTTCGAAGTCCGAGGAATCGCCTGATGTCATGACTAGTATGTTGAAACTCTTTTCTCATTATATGTACTATTTACTATATCCAGGGTCCACTCTATCTTATGTGACCCCATTTGTGGCTATGCATTTTGGTTTTGGTCGAAGTGTGTTGCAAACCCTTTTTCTATTTCTACCCTAGTAGGTGACTCTGTGATTGCTAAAAGAGTCTATAGGGGGTGTGGTATCTATTGGTAGTAAAGAAACTATGGTGGATCTTTTTAAATTAGATATTGTTGATTTTAATGTCATATTAGGGATGGATCGATTGTACTCTTGTTATCCATCTCTAGACTATCGGACCCGTAAGTTTATCTTTCATTTTACTAATGAGCCTGTTATTGTATTGTAAGACCCCGCAAAATCCTTGGCTTAGTTCAGTCCTTTAATCTTGTCTAGGGGTCCCAGACTTAGAATATTTTAGCTAAGTATTCAGACTTGGTGTCATTTTAGCCAACAAAAGTTGGCAATATTATTTCACGACTTTCACGTCTTTCAAATGTTGATATTTGAGTTAATTTAAGATCACGAATGTCCATAGGTATTTTCGAACAAGTTTTGGATTTTTTGGACTTCGTTTGAAGCTCCTTTGGAAACCTAAAATAGTGAATCAACGCAATCTTAGCGCTCCGCTTTGACTATCGCCTTGATAAATATTTTACCCAGCTCCCAGCGTCAATTTCCAGTGAGTCGATGCAGACTAGACGCAATGCGATGGCTATTGGATCGATGCCAATGACGTATTGCGTCGATTTATGCGTCAATGGTATAATTTGAAGTCATTAAAAGACTACGTCCTTGGAGGTATTTGGGTATTTTTTCCCCCAACCTTCAGCCCCCAAAAACACGAAATTCAGCCCTATTTAACAAAAGTATACTCACTTTCTCTCAAATACTATCAAGAACAAGCCTTAGTGTTTTTAATTCAAGATTCAAATCTTAAGAATTCTACCATCAATCTTCAAAAAATCAAGCATCAAGGTATGTGAAGTGTTCATCCAAGGTCCCTTCTACCCTTAGAGTCCAAGAATCTATTTTAAACTCTAATTGTACGAATTTCATGAATTCCAAGTTGGGTTAGATAATATCCATGTTTACAATGATTAATTGGGTTTTCAATCCATGTTTTATGATAAGTTTATGTGGGGTTAGTTGAATTATATGTCCTATCATGAGAAAATCATACTAAAGCTTTCAAATTGTGAATTGGGTATATGGAAATATATACTTACATGTTGATTAGTAGTATGTGCATATTTTATACCTTTCAAGTGATTGATGAATTAAGCATGTGAGTTGAATAGTGAAAATTATATCAGGTTAGCATATGTATGCAAGTTCATGTCATGCAAATGGTTGTTAAAATTCCCCAATGAATGAAGAATGAACGAATGCGTAGTTTACATATTTCAAGTGTGTGGCATGTCTTTTAATTTATGCTATCGAGTCCCGGGGGTACTTGTACCCGATAATTTAGCTGCTTACCTAGAGCCATGGTCAATTATAGAATAGTATCAGTCACGTCATGATCAGTAGTGTTCTCAGTCATTTACAGAAACTCATGAAATCTCAGTAGTGATCGTAATTCAGTCACAGTACTCAGTTCAAACCTCAGTAGTACTCAGTCAGTTAACAGAATTCAGTAGTTTTCAACAATCCATGGAATCTAATGAACTCAGTTCAGTTTAGTCAAACAGTAATATCAGTAACATCTCAGTCTATCCTAGTACAGTTTAGAACTCAATCCATTGTCTATTTAGTTGGGAGTAGGATTCAACACCGAGTGAACCCAAGGATGGGTACTCACCTGCTAGTAGAGGGTGTGATCCTTAGAAGCAATCCTTGTGTTCCAGAACTACGTAGCCAGCGTTGTTTGAGATATCTTCCTGCCAGATATTATTAAGGTTGACATACCTCGTTTGAGTTTTCCTAATAGCGAGGGTTGACGGAAGAGCTTTCTGTCAGAGTGGGTAAACTCAAAGATTATCTTTATCCATGGCACGATATTGACACCCTTCTAACTAGGGTGACAGGTTGGACCCCAATCAGTTCAGAGAGGGGCATGTCAGTTAGATGATTATCTCCCACAGTCTCAGTTTCAGATTCAATATCAGAATAGAACTCAATTCAATTCTACAAATTCAGGACTATCAGATATAGTCACTCAACTCAGTATGGAACTCAGTACAGTTCCACAGAGTTTGGGACTGTTAGATACAGTCATTCATATATCAGTAATACAATATTAGTAGACTTAGTAATCAGTTAATTTGTATTTAGATAGTAATTAGTTAATCTGTATTTAGACTCTGTATTCAGTATATCACGATCTTAGTTACAGTATATGTATTTATGTATGTACTTTTACTCAGTCATACTTATGTTATATAGTTATTATTGTTCATGCGTATGAACCCATGCATTTCAGCCTACCTCACTCAGCATACCAGTATATTTAAAGTACTGACGCGTGTAATCTTTTGTACTATTATATCTTATATCATAGGTTCTAACGCACGGTCTCCCGAGCATCCTTAGCATATCCAACTTTCAGAAGTTAGAGTAGTGGTGAGTCCTCATTGTTCGAGGACATGCTTATTATTTACAGTATTTTTGTTTTAGTATCAGTAGTCGGAGTTAGTTGGGGGCTTGTCCCATCAACTCCATAGTTTAGATAGTTTAGAGGCTTTTCAGTCTAAAGTATTTTTAGACAGATGTTCAGACTTGAGTACTTATATTCAATTTTGGTATTATGATACCACACTCAGTATTGCTTCCAGATTTGGACCTTAAGGTAGTTTTCCGCATTTATCTCAGTTATGTTATGATTATAGCATTACTATTTTACAGTTATTGCAGTACGTACCATCCATGGGTTAGATTGTGGTATTTTAGGATTATAAGTATCGTATAGCATCCGGGGTACAGATTTGGGGTGTTACAAACTTAGTATCAGAGCTTAAGGTTCAGCAGTGTCCTAGGAAATCTGAAAGCCATATCTAGTAGAGTCTTATGCATGGGTGTGTTGCGCGTCACACTTATGGACGGGAGGCTACAAGATGTTTTAGGAATAATTTCCCTTTTTTCAATATTAATGTTGTGTAAGTGAGTATGAGCTCCAGTTAAAATCTCTACCTAATCCATGTTTCTCTTTTGTTTATAGAACATTTCTCTAAAAAGAACTAAGGGATGAGAAATAGGAGAGCCAGATTCTCTGGACAAACATATCTCCCGCACTGAGTTCAAAGCAAACTTTACCACCCTAGCTTATTCTGTCGCAGCCCAGAATAAAACACCAGTAGCCGTTCCGGCCAACCCAGTGGCCAATACTACTGCTGTCAGGATTTGGGACTTCACCCGAATTAACTCTCCATTATTTACTGGGTCTAAGTCAGATGAGGACCCCCAAGAATTTCTTGACCAGGTGCAGAAGGTTACAAATATCATGGGGGTGACTGCTGTTGAGAGCACTGAGTTAGCCGCCTATCAGCTACAAGATGTAGCCCATATGTGGTTTAAGTAGTGAAAGGTAGACAGGGGTGCATATGCAGAGCCCATAGAATAGAAAGAGTTTGCTACAGCCTTCTTAGATAGATTCTTTACCTTAGAGCTAAAAGAAGCCAAGGTGTTAGAGTTCATCAATCTCATGCAAGGCAGTATGAGTGTAAAAGAGTATTCCCTCAAGTTCACTCAGTTAGCCAAGTATGCTCCCCATATAGTAGCAGGCAATAGATCTAGAATGAGCAAGTTTGTGTCTAGGGTATCGAGTAGAGTTGTTAAGGAGTGCAGGACTACAATGTTGATTAGGCAGATGTACATATCTAGGTTTATGGTCCATGCTCAACAGATTGAGGAACAAAACTTAAGAAAAAGGAGAGAGAAAATAAGAGAGCCAGAATGGGTAGATTTAGTTTTTCCTAGCCAAGGTCAGAAGGTGGAAACCATTCTCGGTTTAGTCAAAAGTTTTCATCCCCAGTTCTATCTTCACCTAGTACACCAATACCAAGGTTCAGGAATGACAGTCATGATGGTGCGCTAGGCTCCAAAACCCAGCGGTATTCGTACTAATCTGTTTTGCGAAGAATGTGATAAGAATCATAAAGGTGTGTGTAGAGCCGACAGTGATGTATATTTTGGATGTGGTGAGTCAGGTCACAGATTTTGAGACTATCCTAAGGCTGGTCCACGAAGTCAGCATAGTCATCCTTCAGCTCAATCCGATTGCCCAAATCAGCAGGGTGCCACTCCCAGTGCTGCTAGTGTGTAGCGCCCAAATAGACCTTATGCACTTCATTCTAGACAAGATCGGGAAAGTTCTCCTGATGCGGTCATTGGTATGTTACAGACCTTCCATTTACATGTTTATGTCTCATCAGATCCAGGAGTTTCTCTGTCTTTTGTAACTCCTTGTATATCAGTTAACTCTAAGGTTAGACCAGATATTAACAAAAACTTTCTCAGCCTCCACCTTAGTGGTTTAGTCTATCATAGCCTGGCGGATATACAGGAACTGTCCGGTTATGATATCTCAATTTGTCAGGCTTCCAGATTTCAGTAGTAATATTAGTATGTGCAAAAAATTAATGGGTGGGAATGATACCCAATCCGCCTTTACCTCAGTTCAAAGCTTGTACTTCACTCATCACGATACCTATGCATGCTTTATATCTCAGCTCCATGAGCACAACTTATATTCACACACTTTCCACAGAGTTGTGTGTGTTTCCAATTCCTAGTATGAGGAGCTCCAGTTTACTCAGCAGTACGAATTATATTTTGTGAAATCATGAGCTCCAAACTTAGGTCATATAGCTCGTGACTTCTACACTAATGCCTTATAGTGTGTTAAGTCCCAGTTACCGTATCAATCATAGTCTCAGTTCCAGTCTTAGTTATTGTGTCAGTCTCAGTCCCAGTCTTAGTTGAGCAATCAGATTAGAAACTCAGTTTAGTTTCAGGTTTTCTTGACCAAAGCATACAGTTATTAGTTATTCACTTATCAGTATTTTAGTACCTCAGTTTACAAAATATTTTAGAATCATGTTATACGCTTGGTCTTGCATTCTCAAATAATATAGATTTTCTTTTTTACAAATTCATGCTCAGTTATCTCATGTTACCTAGTCAGTCCTTACCTCATGTACATGACACTCTATAGTTTCTGTCTTGTTATTCAGATAAAGTACAACTCAATCTCATATGCCTAGTATTCAGCTATTATTCATCCAGTTAATCAGATAAGTTAGTATGCTTATGCATTCATGCGCAGCTCCCATGTGAATTTTTTTCAGTAATCCCAAGTAAAGTGTCATAGTAAGGTGGAGAGTATAGTTGAGAATAATTTTTCAGTATGAGTTAGTCCGTAAAGCCAGTAATTCAGTATTAGCAGTCAGACAAACAAGTTTGTGTGGTGTAGTTTCCATCTTTCCATCTAGTTGCTCCGTTCGAATATCTCATGAATTAAATTATTCCAAGATGGAGCAATCAGGTAGTGTGTGTTCAGCTTAGTTCACGTATCATGTCTCCGTTTTAGATCCCAGATATTCAGTCACGATTCAGTTCGTAGGTGCCTTGTGCATCGCCCTAGTTTTCCTCAGTATCTCAGCCAAGTCAGTATTATTCGAGGGACATAATGTCCCAAAGAGGAGATGCACTATAACCCCGATCTTTCATGACCCAAACCTCCCAGTTCACTTCACGTAATGAATCTATTTTGGAGTAGTTGGTACTCATAATTTGACCCTCAAGTTCCAATCTCAACTGGAAGCCACGTATTTAAGGGGCTCAGTTTACTGTACGATATTCAGTTCATGTACCACGTTCCAGTCTCAGTTATGTTCTCATATTTCTGTTCATACATACTCCAAAAATGATCTTGAGTTCATCAGTATTTTTTAGTTTAAGTAATAGTTTTCCTTGAACTCATTCAGGTTCATGTTCAGATTTCAGTTACAAACTTGGTATCAGTTATCATTGCATAATCAGTCATTTGTTCATGTGTCAGTTCAGTCATGTATTCATTCATTAGATATGCATGTCCAGTATGAGAAACTCAGCTTATCAGCAATCTCAGACATGAAATCATGATACAGTTTTGCATACCTAGTGTCTAGGTCCAGTCTCTCAGTATACCCAGACTTAGCAGTCTAATTTGAGGATGAATGTTCCCAAGGTAGAGATAATGTAAGACCCCACAAAATCCTTGGCTTAATTCAGTCCTTTAAGCTTGTCTAGGGGTTCCAGACTTAGAATATTTTAGCTAAGTATTTATACTTGGTGCCAATTTAGCCTACGAAAGTTGGTAATCTTATTTCACAACTTTCATGTCCTACAAATATTGATATTTGAGTTAATTCATGATCAGGAATGTCCGTAGGTGTTTTCGGACAAGTTTTGGACTTTTTGAACTTCATTTGAAGCTCCTTTGGAAACCTAAAATAGTGAATCAACGCGATCTTGGCGCGCCGCATCGACTATCGCATTGATAAATGTTTTTCCCAACTCCCAGCGTCAATTTCTAGTGAGTCAACATGGACTCGACGCAATGTCATGCATTGGTTATCGTTTTGATACCAATGACATGGTGCATCAGTCTATGCGTTGATGGTATGGTTTTCAGTCATTAAAATACCGCATCCTTGGGAGTATTTGGGTCTTTTTCCCCCAACCTTCAGCCCCCAAAAACCTAAAATTCAGACCTAATTCACAAAAGTATACTCACTTTCTCTTAAAATCTCTCAAAAATAAGGCTTAGGGTTTTCAATTCAAGATTCAAATCTCAATAATTCTACCATCAATCTTCTCAAAATCAAGCATCAAGGTATGTGAAGTGTTTATCCAAGGGTCCCTTCCACCCTTGGAGTCCAAGAATTTATTTTAAACTCCAATTGTATGAATTTTATGAATTCTATGTTGGGTTTGATAATATCCATATTTACAACAATTAATTGGGTTTTAATTCATGTTTTATGATAAGTTCATGTGAGGTTAGTTGAGTTATATGTCTTATCATGTGGAAAATTGTGCTAAAGCTTTCAAATTGTGAATTGGGTATATGGAATTATTTACTTACATGTTGATTAGTAGTATGTGCATACTTTATACCTTTCAAGTGATTGATGAATTAAGCATATGAGTTGAATAGTGAAAATTATATCATGTTAGCATATGTATGCAAGTTCATTTCATGCAAATGGTTGTTAAAATTCCCCTATGAATGAAGAATGAATGAATACTTAGTTTAGATGTTTCAAGTTTGTGCCATGTCTTTTAATTTATGCTATCGAGTCCAGGGGGAACTTGTCCCAAAAATTTAGCTGCTTACCTATAGCCATGGTCAGTTATAGAATAGTATCAGTCATGTCATGATCAGTAGCGTTCTTAGTCATTTACAGAAACTCAGTAAATCTCAGTAGTGATCATAATTCAATCACAGTACTCAGTTCAAACCTCAATAGTACTCAGTCAGTTAATAGAATTCAGTAGATTCCATTAGTCCACGAAATCCACTAAACTCAGTTCAGTTTAGTCAAACAGTAATATCAGTAATAGCTTAGTCCAACCTAGTATAGTTTAGAACTCTGTCCAGTGTCTATTCAGTTAGGAGTAGGATTCACACCGAGTAAACCCAAGGATGGGGACTCACCTTCTAGTAGAGGGTGTGATCCTTTGAAGCAATCTTTGTGTTTTCGAACTACGTAGCCAGCGTAGGTTGAGATATCTTCTTGGAAGATATTATTAGGGTTGACATATCTCATTTGAGTTCTTTCTATCAGCAAGGGTTGACGGAAGAGCTTCTCGTCAGAGAGGGTTAACTCACAGCTTGTCTTTACCCATGGCATGGTATTGACACCCTTCAAGTTGGGGTTACAAGTTGGACCCCAATCAGTTCATAGAGGGGCATGTCAATTAAATGATTATCTCCCATAGTCTCAGTTTCAAATTCAACATCAGAATAGAACTCAGTTTAGTTCTACAGATTCTGGGCTATCAGATATAGTCACTCATCTCTGTATGGAACTCAGTACAGTTCGATAGATTTTAGGACTATCAGATACAGTCATTCAGATATAAGTAATACAGTATCAGTAGTCTCAATAATTAGTTAATCAGTATTTTGACTCAGTATTTAGTATATCACGATCTTAGTTACAGTATACATATTCATGGATGTACTCTTACTCAGTCATACTCATGTTATTAGTTAGTATTTTTCATGCATATGAACCCATGTATTAGCATATCGGTACATTCAAAGTACTGACACATGTTTTTTTTGCGCTATAATGTCTTATATCATAGGTTTTGATGCACGAGCTCTCAAGTATCCTTAGCAGATCCGACTTTCAGCAGTTAGAGTAGTCGTGAGTCCTCATAGTTTGAGGACATGCTTATTATTTATAGTATTCAGTTTCAGTATTAGTAGTCGGTGTTAGTTTGGGGCTTGTCCCATCAACTCCACTGTTCAGACAGTTTAGAGGCTTTTCAGACTAGAGTATTTTCAGATAGTTGTTTAGACTTCAGTACTTATATTCAGTTATAGTATTATGATATCACACTCAGTATTTTTTCTAGATTTGGACCTTAAGGCAGTTTTCTGCATTAATCTCAATTGTGTTATAATTATAGCATTACTATTATATAACTATTGTAGCAGGTACTAGCCATGGGTTAGCTTGTGGTCCTTTGAGATTATGAGCATCGTATAGTATCCGGGGTACAGACTCGGGGCATTTCATATGTGGAAGGGTGGTTCCCTATCTCCTAAAGTGAATTTCATATCATATCTTAGAGCTCGGAGATTAATCTCCAAGGGGTGTCTCTATCATCTTGTCCAGGTTAAAGATTCTAGCTTAGAGGATCCTTCTTTGCATTCTGTCTTGATGGTAAATTAATTTCCTGAAGTCTTCCTTGATGACCTTCCTGGTGTTCCTCCTTATAGAGAGATTGAGCTTGAGACTGATCTTGTTTCGGACACTCATCCAATTTCTATTCCTCTATATAAAATGACTCCAGCTGAGTTGAAGGAGCTTAAGGAACAACTAAAGGATATTTTATATAAGGGTTTCATCGGTCCTAGTGTGTCCTCGTGGGGTGTACCGGTGTTATTCATCCATAAAAAGGATGGTTCCCTTTGGATGTGTATTGATTATCGGCAGTTGAATAAGGTGATAGTAAAGAATAAATATCCTCTTCCAAGAATAGACAATTTGTTTAATCAGTTGCAGGGTGCTAAGGTTTTCTCTAAGATTGATCTTTGACCCGGGTATCATCAGTTAAATATTAAGGAAGAGGATATTCCTAAGACTACTTTCCATACCTGGTATGGCATATTGAGTTTCTGGTTATGTCTTTTGGGTTGACCAATGGCCCGACGACATTCGTGGATTTGATTAATAGGGTATTCCATTAGTTTCTAGATTTTGTAGTCATTGTGTTCAAAGATTATATCTTGGTTTACTCTAAGAGTGAGGTGGATCATGCCAATCACCTCCATGTTGTATTACAGACTCTAAAATAGCAGTAGTTGTATGCCAAACTCTCAAAATATAAGTTCTTGTTGAACACTGTCACTATTTTGGGTCATATCATTTCTAGTGAAGGGATCATAGTAGATCCGCAGAAGGTTGCAATGGTCAAGAAGTGGCCTAGACCCACGACTTCAATAGATATTTAGAGCTTCTTAGGTTTAGTTAGCTATTACAAAAGGTTGATGGAGATTTTTTCTTCTATATCTTCCCCGTTGACTAAGTTGACTCAGAAGAAGGTAAAGTTCTTGTGGTTTGATGTTTGTGAGGGTAGTTTTGAGAAGATAAATGATAAGCTAACGTCGATCTGGTTTTAACTTTGCCTGAAGGCACAGATGGGTTTGTGGTTTATTATGATGGGTCCCATGTCGGGCTTGGGAGCATTTTGATGCAGTATGGTAAGGTGATAGCTTATGCCTCTAGGAATTTGAAGGTACATGAGAGAAATTATTTGACTCATGATTTAAAAATGTTAGTTGTGGTGTTTGCATTGAAAATCTGGCATCATTATTCGTATAGGGCGCATGTGGATATATTTTCTGATCATAAGAGTCTGCAGTATGTGTTTACTCAAAAAGATCTTAACCTCGGGTAAAGGATATGGCTTGAGCTTCTAAAAAATTATGACATGAGTCTTCACTACCATCTAGGTTTATCTAATGTAGTTGTTGATGCTCTTAGAGAGTTATCCATGGGAAGTTTAGCTCTTGTGGATAAGAAGAAGTAGGAATTGGTGAAGGACATTCACTGTTTTGCTAACCTTAGAGTTCATTTCTTGGACTCTGAGAATGGTGGTGTATTCATTCAAAAATTGGTACAGTCTTCTCTTAATGCTTAAATTAAGAAGAAGAAAGTGTTAGATCCCGTGTTGATGAGGATCAAGGGTGATAGTGGTAGGCAGAAGGTGATGTCCTTTGAGATTAGTGGTGATGGTACTTTGCAGTACCAAGAGAGATTATGTGTTCTCGACGTTGATGGTTTACGAGAAAGGATCTTGGATAAGGTGCATAAGTCATGATATGTTGTTCATCCTTGATTAACAAAAATGTATCATGACCTTAAGGATGTATAAGTGGAATAATATGATGAAAGATGTAGCTAACTTTATGGATAAATGCATGGTGTGTCAAAAAGTAAAAGTTGAGCATATGAGGCCTGAAGGATTATATCAAGAAATTGAGTTACTCAAATGAAAGTGGGAGTAGATCAACATGGATTTCATTATCGGTCTTCCTCATTCTAAGAATTAATTTGATTCGATTTAGGTCATTATGGATAGGATGAAAAAGTTGGCTCACTTTTTGCTAGTGAGGACTAACTTCTGGGCGGTGGATTATGTGAAGTTGTATCTCCATGAGATTTTCAAGTTGCATGGGGGGTACCTATTTCTATCATCTCAGATCACGGTACACAATTTTCATCTCACTTTTAGCAGTCGTTTTAGAAAAGTTTGGGGACTAAAGTTTGTTTGAGTACTGCTTTCCACCCGCAGTCGAATGGGCAAGCAGAGTGAACTATTCAGACGTTAGAGGACATGCTTTGTTCTTGCATGATTAATTATGGTATTAGTTGGGTTGAGCATTTACCTCTTATGGAGTTTGCCTATAATAATAGATACCACTCTTGCATTGGGATGCTTCCATTTGAAGCCTTGTATTGTAGGAGTTGTAGATCTCCTATTGGGTGGTTTGAGGTTGGTGACATAGTGATGTTTTTCCCGTATTTGGTTCACCAGGCCATGGAGAAGGTGAAGGTGATTCGGGATAGGCTTAAGGCTACCCAAAGTCGCTAAAAGTCCTCTGCACACATGAGGTGAAGGGACTTGGAGTTTGAGGTTGGGGATAGGGTATTCTTGAAGGTATCTCCCATGAAGGGAGTGATGTTGTTTGGTAAGAAAGGGAATCTCACTCCCTAGTATGTTTGTTCGTACTTATTTTGAGAAAGGTTGGCAATATTGTGTATGAGTTGGAGTTTCCTTTTAGTTTGAGCTCCATTATTCTAGTATTCCATGTTTCTATAGTGAGAAAGTATATGGGTGATCCGTCTCAAATCGTTCCTATCAGGGATATTGGTATTTTAGATTCTTTGTTTTATGAGAAGGTCCTGTTGAGATCTTGGATCGACAGGTTTGTTGGTTGCAGACCAAGGATATAGCTTCAGTCAAGGTTCTATGGAGGAACCATAAGGTCAAAGAGGCTACTTGGGAAGCGGAAGAAGACATGAATTCCAAGTATCCGGTCCTATTTTTTACTCTAAAAATTAGTTTGGAAGGTATATGTTCTCTATCATATCTTTGTTTTCTAACTTAGGTAAAAGAAAGATTGATTTCCTTGCATCTTTGTTTTCGAACTTGGTTAAAGTTTGGAGTAGGAGTATTTAGGGCTTTAATCGTGGTTGTACTACCTTGTTCCGTCATTCGAGGGAGAATGATCCAAGTGCGGGAGAATTGAAACACCCTGGGTTTTGGTCCTTCAATATTTCCAAAGTCTTGAGCTTTTAATAATCATACGACTCATCATACTAGTCGTATGGTGAGGGTACGGGTCAGGTGACCCATTTTATATGTTGTCTTATATGTGGTGGGTGAGTTTCTGTTGTGGGTACATGTTGTTGGTGATGAGTCATACATTGAGGGTAGAGTGGTATAGTCTGATCCGTATCTTACCCAATGTCCAACCCCCTTTGATTTTGTCTTAGATATGGTTTGAGGGTACTAGTCGTATGGTATCGATATGACTTAGGCATGGGGAGTCGTATGGTGGGAAGTGTGTAATGTACAACCTTCTGATCAAGGTATGAGTGTAGGGTACCACTCGTATGATATGGGTATGAGTGAGGGCTTCAAACTGTACCCTCCTGCGGTGATTTTTATAGTTTAAGTTGGTGGTATTTTGGACATTTCCCCTCTTTACCTATTTTTACACCATGACTTAAACACTATTGGGATTTATTTACCCTAGTATTCTTAATCAAATACACTTTAAACACTATCAAATCTCTCTCAAGGCCCTTGGTTCAAGAAAGGCTAGGGTTTCTTCAGTACAATCAATTCGAGGCTTACAAGGGTGGTTTCTCTCCGTCTTCTTTGGTATCTAGGGCTTGTTACTCCTCCCTCATTGTTAGTTTAACTATATACAAGTTTTAATGAACTGTTTTCATGATATTATGGGGGGTTTATATTGGTTTTGAAATATATGTTGGGGGTTTTAGTTACTAATGGTTGGGTAATATTTTCCCATTTTTTATTTATGGTTTTTCATGTTATAATGTTGGTTTGAACATGTGATTTCATGGGAATAGTCAATTGGATCATGGTTTTGGTTTTTGAAACTATATGCCTTTAAACATGTTTGATAAAATGCCTATGAGAATGGTTTTGTCACATAGCTTGAATTTTATTGTAAACTTTGCATTGCATAATATGGTAATGGAACCTAAATTGGTTTGATTTAATTAAATGATTTGGAAAGGCCTTGGTTGCCATGGTTTTGATTGATAGGAAATCCTATGGGGTACATGGGAATCCCTAAGTGTTGGCTAATGACTTTGCTTGCAAGTTATAGTCAGTATGACGATACCGCTTCAAAAATCCTTGGTTAATAACTTCAGGAATTAGTGGTTTGTTATGTTCTAATGGTTTTAATTGGGCAATAATGATGGGTTGTAATAGCTTATTGTGAAGGTGTGAGTTCAATGGATGGATACTGGAAACTCATGTTTGCCGACATGAGGATTGGTCATGGCGACCTTATACTTGTGCGGTACACGAGAATACCCTAAGTTTATAATTGTATATATGTATCATGGAGGGTGAAGGGTACATAGGAATCCCCGTCCCCTATGATACCACCAGTTCGTGCGGCTACACTCATTGGGGCTCGTTCAGGGGTTAACACTGGACCCATATAGCCCATGGATGGTTTTAGGGCGGTCAAGCTACATAACCCAGGTTAATATTTTAAATGCATGATTGTGATACCCCGAGTTTTCCCGTTAAATATTTTTCTCCCAAATGTGTCGAGTCATTAAAGCCTTTTTATCTTTCCAAGAGTCCGTTAAGATCTCGGACGAAAATATGTTAAATTTTGTTCTTTATCGTGATTAATAATTTTCTTGTGTGGAATTTCTGGATATGCGACCCGTCATCGCGTAGACCATCGAATAAGCTTTCTAACTATATATGGATCATCCAAAACGGACACTCGAGCGATGAGTTATGATCATTCCGATCTAACCGTGAATAGAGGTGAACAGTAAATGTGCAGGAAAAAAATACTGAGGCTAGGCGAATTTTAGGGTCAACTTCAAACGATCATAACTCCTTGTACATAATGATCTGGGTGAGATACTATATATTAAAAGAAAGATCTGAGAGTCCTCTTTCCAATGAAATTGGTTTCATCTAACTTTTCCATCGGAGAAAAACGTTATGGTCGATCTACTTCAGCCTATCAAAATAGTCCACCAAAGGATAGATTTGACATTATTTGATTTTTAAGGGTATTTTGGTTATTCCCACTCCAATCCATCTAGGTAAACCATGGATTTAAGTCCATTAAGAGCATTCAATAGCTCATTTTTCTCCAAAATTTCCTAAGGCTCAAACACTAACTCTGCTACTCCAAATTTCGTTCTTGCATGTCTCTTGATTGAACCGTAGAAATTTCAAATTGATTTGGGATTCGAGTTGATCATGTTAAGGGCTTCGAGAAGCACCCTTTATTTTCATGAATAAAGTTTCGGAGTCGGAAGTTCATATTCATCTTCCATTTTTAGGTATGTGGGGCTTTGAACAAGAATAATTCGTCCGTTCTTGTGCCTGTATCTTTAATTTTTATTATGGATTATTATGAGTTTGGCAAATGAATTTATTTCCAAGATATCCTACCATGAGATTTTGATTATGTATATATGTAAATTGTTCAAGCTTGCCAATTATGATTATTTAATGGATTCATATGGTTCTGTAAGTTGAATTATGTATAAATAATTTGATTATGAACTTATAAAGATTTGAATTGTAATTTTTGAATCACATGAGTATTTGACTATTTTCGTTCTATGAATTGAGATTTAATATTGGGATTCTTGGTGTTTCTATCAAGAATTGATATATTTTGAACATGTATCCACGTTTTAAGTTCAAGAATGAATTATTGGTATTTCCAAGTGTTTTCGAGCCATGTGCCAAATTTTGAGCTTCTTTATGACAATTTGAGTTATTGGGTATATTGATATCGAAGTTGCAATGAGTCTTGGTATTTTCCGGATGGTTTTGATGAGTTAAATTATTGAAATTATTACGTATTGAGTCTTTATATCCTTGTCTAAATGTCGAGTCAGTTATGGTTCAATGCATTGATACCTTGTTGATGTTGAGGAAGATTAAAATGTTTTGAGCTAAAATGTGTTGAGTTAGGAATCCACAAATTGATATGATTTGATAAATGAGAAAGAGATTTGATTTGGTCTATATGATAGACCCTTGTGATGTTGTGGTGGATTTCCTAACACGTTCTGAGCTTGTCGAGGAGTAGCACTTAGCACCGAGAGGGAAATTTGGTATTTCCCCAAACCTATGTGCCACTGTAGGGTTGTTTGATGATGATATTATTGGCCACAGAGCCCGATTGTGATTATTGCAGTTTTAAGGTCGTACTCCCTGGCAAAGAGTATGACACTCCTGCCAACGGGGGTTTCAAATGTTGGTATTCCACGTAGATCACGTGGAGTTGTCGATTATAGGAAACTCCCATGTCCATAAGATTAAGTTTCTTGAATTACCGAGTCACTCCGAGATTTGAGTCAAAGAGTTGAGATGTTTATGATGTTTTATGGTCATTTATGATGATTTATAATTACCTATGATGATTTTTGACGATATGATAATTTATGATGATTTAGGATGATTTATCATAATTTATGATTTATAATGATTTACGTGGATTACGATCTTTTATCATATGAACTGTTTATTATGAAATTACGAAAAGTATGATTTGATATAACTCAAGCCAAGTGATTCATCATTGTTCGTATGCATGTTTTCATGAAATTGATTATGCTATTTATATTGTTGCATGCACCCCCACATACTCAGTATATTTCAAAGTGCTGACCCACATATTTCCATGGGCTACATTCTTACCAAAATGTAGGTACAAGCTGTAGCGCACATATCATGTTCAGCTGGGTCGCAACTCTCGATCGGAAGGTGATTAGTCCTTTTGATTCAGGGACTTCAGTTGTTCAGATTTGAGGTGTATTGTATTTTCTGTATTCAGTGGTATTGAGTAGGGGTAGTTGGGAGTCATGACCCAGCTATCTTTGGTCAATGCTAGTAGAGGCTTCATAGACAGTCACTAGTAGTCAGGGTATTCAGTTTCAGATTTGTATATATATGAGCAGAATTGTGACCGTGTAAATTTACTTTCATGTTGGTCAGACTAAGTTATGGGTTGTTCCGCATTATTCCTTCTATTTTATGTATTTTATTCAGTTGCTTTGGGTTATGCCAGATGAAGGGTTAGCTTGGGGTCACTTGTGACCTTAAGCACCATGTGACGTCTCGGGATCAGATTTTGGGGAGTTACAATGATAAACCCAGTTCCCTTTCCAAACATGGAATATATATATATGTACGAATGTGATAGCACTTGGTTATTTACTTGATTTTAAATGTTGACATTATTTTATCCTTAGGCCTGAATACATGCTAGCATTTACCCGCTAACCGATCTTTGAGCATTGTATCTTCACGCGATGCAGGAACTAGCCATACTACTACTCCTTCTCAGTGACTTGTATTGGCGGACAACTTTGTGTCAGATTGAATTGGTGAGATTCCATACTCCGAAAGACTCAATTTCATGTTATGGACTTCTCTACATACTTTTTTTATTTCTTATACTATGGTTTTGGTCTATGGTCAAGGCCATGTCCCGAATGGATATTGTCTTAATTTTTGATAAAGTATTTGTGAGACTAATTTGGGTTGGCATGGGCGGCGTAGGTATTGGTGTCCTTCTTGGCATTGGTATTAGTACTAGGACTGACACCGTTTGAATATATTTGATTTATGATTGTTCTATCTTGTTATATGTTTAGAGTTCATCTGATATAGGGTGTAGGTCGGTTATGGTGGGATATTAGGGGTGGTCTTCGGTCCCGATTGGGCTTGAGGCACCCGACACGAGTAGGCCCTAGTTCTGGTCATGTCACCTTAGTCTTGCAAAAATTCATACAGATAGACATTTTCTCAATATTGTCTCCCAAGTAGTGATGTCTTACATCGATATGTTTAGTCCTCTTGTGTTGTACTGGATTCTTGGACATGTTTAGAGTACTTGTGTTGATACGCATTAGAGGGATAGTCTTTGAGACAATACCAAAATCTTTCAATTGCTACTTGATCCATAACAATTGAGCATAACAAGAAGCTGCAACAACATATTCAGCTGCAGCAGTAGATAGAGTAACTGAGTTTTACTTCTTAGATCCCCAGGAAATTAAGGATGATCTAAGAAAATGTGCCACTCCTGAAGTTCTTTTTCTATCTACCAAATATCAAGTATAGTCAGCATCAGCATAGCCCACCAAGTCAAAACTATCTCCTGATGGATAGTATAGGACCAGGTTCCCTGTCCTCTTCAAATACCTAAGAATTGTTTTTGCAGCTTTCAAATAAGACTCTTTTGGGAAGGCTTAAAATCTGGCACACATTCCTACACTGAATAAAATGTTTGACCTGCTTACAGTGAGGTACAACAAGGATACAATAATCCCTCTATACATTGTCTCATTTGCTGAAGGACCTAGTTTATCATTATCCATTTTTGAGTTGGTTCTAATTGAAGTATCAATTGGCTTGGCATCTCCCATTTATATTTCCTCAGTAACTCCTTGATATACTTCTCTTGACAAATCATTATCCCTTGGGTAGTTTGTTTAATCTGTAGGCCCAGAAAGAAGCTCAACTCACCTATTATACTCAATTCAAATTCACTCCCCATTATCTTGGCTAACTCTTCACATAGGGATTCAGAAGTAGCTACAAAGATTATTTCATCAACATATATCTGAACAATAAATAGGCTTCTATCTCTGGTCTTTAAGAATAGTGTATTATCTATTTTCCCTCTTTTGAAGCCATTTTCCAGGAGAAACTTTGAGAGTCTCTCATACCAGTCCATTGGTTCTTGCTTCAAACCATAAAGATTTTTCTCCAATTTAAGTACATTATGAGGAAATTCTATATCTTCAAAACCTGGAGGTTATTATACATAGAATTCTTCTTTCAGGTTTCCATTCAGAAAGGCACTTTTGACATCCATTTGAAATAGTTTGAATCCCATATATGCAGTAAATGTAACAAGACTTTTGATTGCCTATATTCTTGCTACAGGGGAAAAAGCCTTATTATAGTCAATCCCTTCTTCCTGGTTATAACCTTGAATAACCATCTTTGTTTTGTTTCTATTAACAGTTCCAGTTTCATCTTTCTTATTTCTATACACCCATTTGGTTCCAATAATTGTTCTATCAATAGGCTTGGGGACCAGATTCCAGACTTTGGTTATTTCAAATTATTTAAGTTCCTCTTGCATTACATTGATCAAATTAGCACCATTAGGGATTCTTTCACATTCTTGGGCTCAATTTTGGATTAAAAGGATGAAAATGCCATAACATTTCTGGCTTGAGCTCTTGTTTGGACTCCTATTTCCAAAGTTGTAGTCATATTCTCTAGGGTATAAGATGATTTGTGCCTCCAATTTTGCCTTCTGAGACTGATTCCACTGGGAACAGGTCCCTGCAAATCATAACTAATACCTACTTGTTGTTCTTCTACTAAAGCTGGGATCTATGACTGAGTTTCTAGATCACCATCATTTTCGTTATTCTTATCTCTATCATTTATCCCTTAATTGTCATCCTCAGCAATATTATCCCTTTGAACCGGAATAAGTTTTTCAACTTATGAATCTTCACCATCACCTGGGTTTATTTGATTTTTAGATTCATCAAAGATCACATGAACACTTTCTTCAACACACAGTGTTCTTTGATTGAACACTCTGTAAGCCTTGCTTGTTGAAAAATATCTTAAAAACACTGCTCATCACTTTTAGAGTCAAAGTTTCCTAATTCTCTCTTGCCATTGTTCAACACAAAGAACTTTCACCCAAATAGTTTGAAGTAGTCTAGCTTAGGTTTTCTACTGAACACCAGCTCGTATGGATTCTTATTCAGGAGTGACCTAATTTAGCACCTATTAGTCATATAACAATAAGTATTTACAGCTTCAGCTGAGAAACTCTTTGGAAGTCCACTATTAATTAGAAAAGTCCTAGCAATTTCTATGAGTTTTCTATTCTTCCTTTTAACAACTCAATTTTTCTTTGGAGTTCTGGTAGAAGAAAAGTTGTGACTTATTCCATGCTCAGCACAAAATTTAGCAACATGAGAATTCTCAAATTCAGTTTCATGTTCATATCTAAATTCCACAATTTTGGAATTTAGCTTTATTTGAATTTACTTGAAAAAAGCCACAAGAATCTTCTATGTTTCATCCTTGGTTCTTATAAACATTGTACATGTGAACTTGGAGCAGTCATCTACAATAACAAGCACATATTTCTTCCCTCCTCTACTTTGGAATTTAATAGGTCCACATAAATCCATGTGCAACATTTCTTGGGGTCTGGAAGTACTCACCTACTTCTTCAATTTGGAAGAGGATCTGGTCTATTTACCTTTAACACAAGCATCACCAACTTTGTTGTCTGGAAATTTTAGCTTTGCCAAGACACCGACCAGGTCCCTTGAAAGCAACTTGGTTAATAAGGAGGAACTTATATGTCCTAGTCTTTTGTGCCATACATTAGCATCTTCACTTTGAACACTTAAACAAGATAATTCCCCATCAGCCATCGACTCCAGATTGGATACATACCTATTTTTGATCCTTTCAACTTTGAGAATAATTCTTCTGGGTTTCATGCTTGATACAGTGCATCCATCAGATGAGAATTTTACCATATTTACTTTGTCACAAATTTTAGATTCACTTATAAGACGGTACTTAAGGCTATTTAGATAATACTAATCTTAAATTGCATAATGAGGTGATTTTTCAATCCTTCCAACATTTTGAATATACCCCTTTTTACCATTTCCAAAAGACAAACCTCCCATTTGAAATGTCTTGAGGGAGAAAAAATAATCAATCCTTCAAGTCATGTGTCTTGAAAAACCACTGCCCATAAACCAGTTTTGGTTGCAATCCCCTTTTTCTACCTTATTTTCTTCTTTACCTTTAGTAATTGCCATAAAGGAAAACAAGCAACTAGAGGTGATTTACATATCATCAATTTTCACCATGAAACCATCTCCATACTCTTTATCTTTCTTAGATTTATGATAGGAGTTTTTCTAAGCACCCAACACCTTTTTTACTATACAACTAGTTGCATCCTTTTCTCTTGACTTTTCAATATTCTAATCTTTCTTTTGTATTGGGCACTTCCTAATGAAATCTTCAGAACTAGTACTTTTTTGGAAAACTTTAAAGTTTCCATCCTAATTTTTAAGCGGACCATTTTTATTCATTGCTCTAATAATCCTTGTTGCCAAAAGAGCAATGTCAGTGTCTTCCTTACTTAAGTCAGAAACTAAAGTCTTCAATGTCAATAATTTCTCCCTTTTTTGTTCCTTCCTCTCCACTTCTTACTCAATGATGGCATTTGCTTTGCTTTCCCTGAATTTTAGAATAGCTCCACCAATTTTTTTCACTTTCTTGTATAAGGTAACCTTTTCTCCTTTTTCCAAATCAAGTGAAGCAGCTATGACGACCAGAATACTGTAGGTATGAACCTTTTAGAGTGAACCTGCTCTGATATCAATTGTTGAAAACTTGGAGGTTGCGCCACTCTGTGAGGGACCTTATCCCTCAAAGTTAGTCAAAGGCAATAAATCAGTAAAGCACAAAGAAAGATAAAACTTTGTTAAAAATAAGAGAACAACTGATTTAATATGGAAACCCGTTACTCCAGAAGGAAAAACCATGGCTTTCCCTCACAATCTCTCCAAAATCCACTATAATCAAACTCTTGATTACAGACTTGACTTGAAACTAACTATAGGTTCCTTCTTCTTGTAATAACTCTACTACAAGCTGAACTTGACAACTCTACCAAGACTTTTCAACACTGATTAACTCTAATCAATATCAAGCTTAGAAAACTCAACTTAAGCATTCTTAAGACAATAATAAAGCATTACTCTCATTGTATGATTAATTCAATTACAAACCAATATCTAACTCAAGAACGTTTACACTATCAGTATTCAAAGACTAAGAACTTCAGATAAATTAAGTTTTTGCCTTTTTCTCTCTTCAGCACTCTTTTCAAATTTACAAAAACCACTTGATGAAGAAGCATAGTTTTCCTTTTACAGATGAGTGATGATTAGGGTTTAAATATAACTGGACCATCTATCCTCAATAGTAAAAGCAACACCTTCACAGTTTGTCACACAATAAGACAAAATTATGCAGATGCGTGCCAGTTGTACTGTACCCTTGGACATCCAGGGACCTGGTCCCTTAAAGTTAGCTGCTCATCATCAAAAAATGATACAACACCAATAACCTTTACCCCACTTATGGGTTGTAGATAGTACCTACCAGGTTCTTAGGAATTAGAGGAAATTTTAGGTTTCGTAACCCCTACCTATGATGGGTACCTATGGGATGTAGGTATTACCTACGCCTCATAGGTAGTGTTTGTAGGATTCAAATTTGAAAATAAAATTTAAGAACTTCAACACTTCTACCTATGTTGGCCACTTACAGTCCATAGGTTGGTTTTTAGGTATACTCTCAGCTTTATTTCATTCCTTTTTTTCTCATTTTCTGCTCTGAACTCTATTTTCCTGCAAAACTAACACAAAATCACATCACATCTAACAAAAATACCTAATTACTTGCACAACTTCCTTGTTTTAAGCATCAAAAGTGCCATGAAATCATGGCACATCACTTATCCTTAGGCTATAGTAATGGCTTATGCTATGCAAGGGATTTAATTAAATGTGGGGGTACAGATTATGTTAGAGAGAAAGGAATTCTATCGAGGCAACAATAAGGATTTCTATATTTTTAGTGTAATTTTTGAGTTGTGCAGGCGTTCAGAGTTACCTAGGAAGAATACTGACAGAAACCTAGAGTGTGGCATACTATTCTATCCCCTCAAGGTGAAGGGTACACCATCCTAAGATAAGAAG
Source organism: Capsicum pubescens (assembly GCA_030864215.1). Classification (NCBI taxonomy): domain Eukaryota; kingdom Viridiplantae; phylum Streptophyta; class Magnoliopsida; order Solanales; family Solanaceae; genus Capsicum; species Capsicum pubescens. The sequence continues at coordinate 220,256,857 of CM061540.1, read as the reverse complement.
ATGAAGAAGATAGACATCTAGGGGGAGAGTATTAGAGGATGATAATTTCACTCCTAATCACACCTGATTTTCTATGGGTACTGAGCAAGACCTGGATACCGTGAGGATATTTCTGTAGCATGATCTCTTTTCTCCCCATGGTTCAGCTCCTTTCAGTTCTATAGCCCCATTTGATACTAGTCAAGAGTATATAAATATTTGGATAGATCTGGATGAGAAGCATAAGAAGTGGTGCCAAGATCATGCTAAATTTCACCACCCCTGATAAGCCTCTTCTCGATATAGAGAAAGAGGATACACATGAGTTCTTATTCCTGAGTAAATGGAAGGAGAAGTTTTTAGCTACTCAAAAATAGAAATGATGGGGCCTCTATCTATATCCTTAATGAATGTTTGCCTAACACCTATCCCTCTATTACAATACTATATTTTGGATTTGGGTTTTCCACATTTGGAGAATGTAACAAACAATTTCTCTTATTTTTCATGTTGGATGCTTGTTTTTATTAGAGTAGAATTAATGCACTAGTATTATATTATACCATACATGTTACACAAATCATGTGATAGCTAGCAGTTTATAATTACGTTTTGGAGCAATTGGAAATTAAACGGAAAATAAGGGAAATAGGGAAAAATAGGGTAGGGATTCTTCCCAGGATTATCCCTCTATAACAGCCTTTGGGGCACTCCAATAACACCACCATGATAAAAATATCCACACTATAGAAGAGTCACGGTAGCAGGGCAATGCCTATTATAACGGCCCGCCAACAATGGCCCAAGAAATTTTCCTAGTTCCTGATGTTCCCTCACCCTCATTCCTTTCTACAACACTTTAATTCTAAATCATGTAGTAGATAAATAAAAATTGCAAGATCAAAACCCATTAATTTAAAAGGTTAACATTAACTAATTCAACACCAATAAACCTACAAGATCATTCCAACCATTTGACAATCATTGTGCTTAAGTTTTTGTAATGACTTGATTTTTGGTAATTTATGTGAAATATTTATTTGTGTGATTTAGACATTTTACCCCTCCTCGTGTCAGCTTTATGGTATTTCTAGGGTGTGGGTATGATTGGCATGGTTCTCGATGCATTTTGGTGTGATTTATGTGATATTGTGGTTTTTGTGTCTTGAGAACCCTTATAGTTGAATTAAATCAATATTTATTGATTTGTGCATTGGGTGGCAAAACGGACTGTACTAGCAGTTCTAAAATATTGATGTTATGGTGATAACATGGTTAGTATGATTTTGTGGCTTTTATTTCTCATTTTGACCCTCAGTTTGAAAAGTTGTGAAATTGGATTTTGGAGGGTCAACTTTTTAAAAATGATATTTTTTTTGAAAATATAATATAATCATTTAGTCCTGAGGATCGAATTTGATAGGATAGCATAGTTCATTTGTATTCTTAAGATTTTGGATGAATCCTAAGGGACCCACGAAGGCTTGGAATTTTCCAAGTCTCCAGCTGGTGCTCCTCAAAGTGCCACTTTGGCCACTTTAATGGCAGGTGCTAAAGCGCCAATTGGTAGCTTTAGCGGCCAACTGCCAAAAGGTGTAAGGGAACTTTAGCGACCCTTGTCCTCTTAAGAGGAGAGGGCTAAAGCAGCCCTTTCCAGATTAAGTAGACTGGCTACCATGGAGGATACCACTAAAGTGGCCACTTGATCGCTTTAGCAGTATTTGTGGCCCTAGGTATAGTTAATCCTTTTCCCATTTTCTTCACAATCTTTTAGACTTAGATTTTGGGGTCTCATATTTTTCAGCAATTTCTTTCATTTCTAAGATTTGGTAAGCTCTAAAACACCTATTTCAACTATTTTCCTTCAATTAGTCTTTTTTTTAAAACCCGTTTCGAGAGTCCATTTTGACCCCAATTCAAAATTAGTCAATATGGGTATCGTTAGCTTTATTTTGATGTATAGATTCTATATTTCTACGTCTTAGTTGATTTCGAGTCCATTCATGGGAGTAAGACTTCGGATTAAAGGCTTTCATAGTAGTTTTCGGCATTAGAGGTAGGTTATGGCTTAACTTTCTTTAGACTGGGTTGGATAGTTACTGTTGGTAAAAAATCATGTTAAGGGTGTGGAAACTAATTATGAAAATTGCTATATTATTTTGTTGTGTCCGTGCGGGGGCCTATATATTGATGTTATTTGATTCTTTTGGAATAGTAATTGCTATGTGTGATCGTGTGGGGTCCTATATGACATTATTGGCCTTGTGTATGTGGAAATTAGTTGTAATCTTGTTTGGTGAAAAATCCTAATATGGTATTAATGGTAACTTTTAATTTATTTCATTTTATTGGCATATGGATTATGTTGGATTCATGGATGGCTGTATTAATGAGTGGATTTTGGCTCACTTGGTTGGAATATTGATTGGATATGGAAATTTCTCATTCTGGTTCATTGTGAGCATTACATCCTTATATCATATTCATCCATCAAACATTGGTACCACTATGGAAATACTAAAAATACTTGAAACACTGGGTTTTTTGGATAGAAAATGTGACATCTTTAAGACTCTTTACCGATGTATGTGCTAGAGAAAAGTTATAGATATTAGTTGTATACGAGATGAAGAACCCCTCATTCGTCCTATATCTGGAAACTTTAGCTTTGTAGAAGTACATGGAGGTTATGCGACAACCTCGGGCATCATCATTATCATTATCATCATCATTATTATCATCATAATCTCCATTGCATTGTATTTACTTTGCATTTTTTGCGATGTATTATCTTTCAATGATGTGATACCTATCTATATGTGCCTCTTCCTTCGTATTCTTATGTCTAATAACTATATGCTTTTATTTATCTCTTGTATTGCTATGGTGTATATGAATATTATAGAACTGCTAGTGAAGATAGTGTGAGCTACCATTTGAGATATTTTCTGGCTGCAGGTGATGTGCCCTTAGTCTATATTTTGTATGATTTATTTTCTACTTTTCTCAGTTGTCCTATGATACGTACTGAGTACAAGTGGACAATACTCACCCCTACTGCATCCTTTCAGTGTAAATACAGTTTGAGTTAGCCTCACGATGGTTGATTCAGGAGGCATTTAGAGCTTTTCGAGGTAGCAGTTGATTTAATGCATCCGGAGTGGACTATTTCCTTTACTTCTTTAGACTATCTTTATTTGTATACAGAGACAGAGTTGTTCTTTTTTGGATATCTTATGTATTTTTATATCGATTTCTACTAGTTATTTTCTTTCATTATGACACCAGGATTTGGGATTTGGTTTTGTATCATTGACTATGTATTTCCTATTTTCACTATATATGTGTGTGGTTCGTCTTCATTCTAGAAGCCTTGCCTTGGGCTTTGGTGTTATTTTCCCCTTTTTGTATCTTTTTGGATGATAGGATTACTTGCCAAGGCTTGTCGCGACAAGTGTCATCATGACCCTTGGTTTTTGGATCGTAACAGCTTTTCACAAAAAAACCACTTAAAGAAAGGAAAACTCTAATAATTTAGCAATTTCATCTACCACCCTTACATGTAATTTTCACCAGGATTCACATTAATGCGTCAACTATTCATTTAATCATAAATTGTGAAAATTCTCAATCAACAAGATAGACAACTTACAAACACTTCACTTATCACAAATTCTCAATCATCAAATTAGTCAAAACTCAGACAAATACCAATGTAGACAATTTCATTAATTAACCAATTCATCTATTTCTTTTGTTTCTCGTCAGATCATTAAACTCACATTCTCGATGACCACTAATTGATTATCTAATAATTTAAACACAACCTTTATGGCCAGATAACAATTGGAACCTTTTAGGTTGCAATCTTTTTGCTTGTATTATCCCAAATGGAGTTAGGTGACCTCTATTTGTTTTAATAGAGATACCAATTGCAATCAAGAGACATTAATTAGACTCAACAAATACAAACGATCATATAGGGCAGCATGATAGGAATGAAATAATAGATCAATTGCTAGAATGCCAATAGCTTCCTAAAGATTAGATGTGGATGTTAGCACACCAATCCGCAAGACTCTATTAGACATTTGATCTTGTACTTGTGAGACCTATAACCTAGGATCTAATTCCAACTATCACAACCTAACTAATAGGAACATGAGGCACCTACTCTAATTGAACTAGATAGGAGAACCTATACCTCCCAATGAGAAATATTCAGAAGTCATAAAAGGTAATTGTTAAACCTTTCAATTATTGCAAAACTTGTTACATTTCTTTAAATACATAAGGAAATACTCTACCCCAAAAATCTGGTGTAGACAGGTATAAAAGCTACTACAAGGCAAGGAAATTTGGATAAGACTCCTCTCATCGTAGGAATGAGAAGGCAAAAGTTGTTGAAGATTTCTATCTGCATCAAGCAATGAAATCTGAACTTATCTTGCACAGGTTATACCCCAAAAAGGGTATAACAAGAGTAGCATCAATACAACCACATATATTGGTAAGCACCATCGGTCTTACCCAAGTTAAATAACCTAAATACAATATAAATATCTGAAATAAAACATGCACTTAACTAATAAATTATTTCAATTGAACTCTCATACTTCTATTTATCACCCTCCTGATTTTATACTCTCTTCATTGGACCCTTAATTGCCTCATATCAGTTAACACTAATCTAGATGTTAACCACTAAACAACATTCAACTCTAATACATTACCCTTAAACACTTCCAGACACTTCTAACTATGTATTTACCAGTTACTCAACTCAAGACTCCAATAGCATATAGTCACTACAAATCCCTAAGCTGCTAGTACCTAGACAATTCCAACAATACATGTAGGGATACCCACAAATTAAGGACCACACACGTTATTCACCTTTACAAACATATTAATACCCAGTTAGGAATAACATAACACCTCAAGATTATAGCGCCAAACCACAACTATCTTTGCACAATCAAATCAAGCAACATAGGGAAGCATAAAATAAGTACATTTATTAAACCAGGTCAATACCATGACTTATAATAAGTGCATTTATTCAACCAGGTCAATACCATGACTCATAACATTTAACTCAACCTCACCACAATTACCTTTTTCATAGAACTTCAGCAAATAAATACCCAATCTAGGTATATCAATAGCCTAGACCACTCATGAATCAATATAACAATAACATTATAAACTGGTTCACTCATGGAACCCAACACAACAATCGTCAATATAACCTAGTCCACTCATGGAACCATCAAACACAAATATGTCATGTGTCTTATAAATTCCCAAAGCCACATTCTACATGGGACGATCTCAGTCCATGTACCAATTCACCCTGTCATCTAGTGTCTTCCACCCATTTCCAAATCAGGTGTTATACCACACTTATTCCAACTTCCCCACCCTTATACTCCTTAAATTTCACCAATTCCGTGATTATGAACTATACTAGTTTATATAATAATATCAACCCATGTCACACATGTACAATCACAATATGAGATAACATAACCATATTTGCACTTTAAAGAAAGTATTTTTATATAATATCAATTTAGGTGATTAAGCAACTTGTAATATTTTACCCAGCAAAAACACATTCATGTCATGCATTGCAACAAGTAGACAAAGAGGCCATTAATATGCATACATAAACTAAATTGATTTTCAACTATAATTCAACCATCACCTATCCTTTTCCACCAATAATAATATTTGTGGTCGAACAACACATAGGATAAAAACTACACACATTGCCTTAGAATTAACCTTGCAATACTGATATCTAGAATATACACACAGCCAATGTAATCTACACTTTGTTATTCCCTACCTTTTATCTTAACTCTAATTTCTCTCACAAATCACGCAATTACTCAACTAAATTAAGAACAAGACATTCATAGCCAACATACTTACACCTATCAATTTAACCACACCACACTACCATAACCAAAAATTTTTACTCACTAACAAATTAATTATGCATAAAGATTGACAAGACAACAACAATAACATCACAATGCTTATTCAAGCATATCCATCTTATTATCAGAACCATAAGCTACCAGTTTTATCCATCCAAACACATTATCTGCAGGCCTATGCATGAAATCTCTCATCAATCTATGTTATGCATACATTTTCTAACACAGGTCTTTGTTACTCAATTAAATCTAGCTAACATGGCTGCCAAGTAGGTGATATGGAGACATGATCTTGAATTTTTAGCCCCATTCTACTCGTTTTATCCATGAAATTTAAAAGGAAATGTTGGGTTTTACCCCGTCGAAGCATTCTCCCTCTTCTCCCTTGCTCTAGAGTTTTCAGGCAAACCTAAGGGTTTTTAGAAAGAATCCTCATTCTAGTTTACAACTAAAAGTAGAAGGGAATTAAAAACTCCAGTGGACTATTTCTATTTCTTCGTAGCCCACTATTTTATCCTATATGTCGCTACCACGATGTTGTTATAGCGGAAAAATTCTTGCTATAACGAGATGACGTTAGTTCACCCTACAATTTTCTACTCTGAATTTATTTAACTAAGTATGTTTTATATTTATTCCAAAGTTATTAACAAAATTCCTATACCCCAGACCCCTACGAATGCAGAAATTTTAGTAACGATGGAATGGGTTGTTACACAAGTGCTAAAAAAAGTTAAGTTATTAAACTTTAACCTAATAAACTTATATATAGTAGCATTGATATACTGTATAACCTTATTTCTAGAATATCAACCTCTATGTAACACTGCATTCATCCTCTTTTGTAGAACTAAATAATGATAGTAGGAATTGCTTGACAGACTAGTTTTAGTCTAATGTTGCCTTGAATATTATACTATGTCTTTATAGTCTGTTACACTTGTACACAAGGATCTGAATGACCAATAACCTTAGCATAGTAATCCCAGATAAAAGTTTCCTCTTCTCCTAATAAAAATAAATGTTCAGTATTTTCTCTCATAGGAACTCTACAACATTGACATAGATGAGAAATATTAGGATTCTAGGAAGACCTAAGTAACCATAATATCTCTATGTGTCTAGTTTGTCTATCAAAAAAATGAATTATAAAAAGGATCCCCTTCACTTAAATCTTCTTAAAACCATCATTAGAGGTAGACCTATTTATGAGAATTTTCCAGACTGATTTGACAGTGATGTACAAAGTACTAGACTTTATCTACCAAGGTTTTTACATTTCTTTAGTTTGCCTAATATTTCCCATAGTCAGTATAATCTTCTCAATAATGTGATTAGGCAAGTGGTCATACATAATCTCAAATTCCCATCGATATTCTTTCAAGAAAACAATAATATTAGATGGAGAATGACACCCATGTATTTTAGTAGGTTGGAGATACAAAAGGACCAAGATTGGTCCAATTATCTAACTAAACACAGATGATCATCTATTTGGCTCCCACCAGAAGTTTTTTAATAATTTCTCTATTTTGTGGCATGGGTTTGCATACTTGAGAACAACCTTTCCATTAAACAAGTGTAGGTATTTTTTTTTTGCAGTACATATTCCACATGAAGTTTGTGTGTAGAGAACTTTGAGTTCAAAATTTCCACTGAAGCTTATCAAACATAGCTTGAGAAACATCACCCATAGCCTAAAACCTAAACCACCTTCAATTTTTTGTAAACAACACTTATCTCAAGTAGCCTAATGCTTACTCCTACCTGTAATATTGTTACTCTAACAAAATTTTGTAAATATTCTCTAAAGCTCTTTTAAAATAGACTTTGGATAAATAGTAGAAGATAACACATGAATATAAATGCTTTGTTAAACACCAGTTATTAACACTTCCATACCACCAAAGGATAATATGTTACCTTTCAAAGCTTGAATCTTGTCTCTTTTTCATAACCCCAGACTAGGCCCAGGACGTAGTCGGCGCCCAAAGTCATTACTGGCGCAAGAGAACCACTTGGATTATATCATGATCATTCAATTGAAATGGGATAAAGTAAAACATTTTAAAAACCATAGCAAGAATTCAGAATGGGAATTTATTTCATAAAATTCAAAATCTCTAGAAAAAGATTAAATATGGAATAGTTTCAAAATGTCTGAACGAAGCTGAAAACATCTAAAAACATCTACATAGGTCTATGAAGCCTCTAAGTACATGAGTCAATATCTACTAGGACAAGGAACCAACTTTACCTTAAAACCTGAAGCACATCAAACCATCAATATAAACAATGTCTTTTGGAACAGAAAAGGCTTACTATTAGCTAATAAGAAGGGACCTACCTGCAGAAAAATAAAAAATATATTCCTTAGAAACTACACTAAGAAATGATATATCATCCAATATGATCAAACATTGAATGTATTAGTACGTAAATTTGAGAAGAAAAGCATAACATAAAGTATTTACGAAACTGAAACCATAAACTAAAAGAGGGAATATGGGACATTATGAACATAAATCATCAACTAAAAAGATGCATTACCATTATTGAAATGACTTTTGAACTAGATGGTATCATCGATATTATATATAAACCATGGGATATGTAGGTCCTATCAATACCTAGCCTACAGAGCCTCAATCCATATTTGTTGCATGGATCAGGATATAACAACATATAGTCCTATACAAATCATCCTCATGGAAAATAAACATAAGGTCTTCCAATCTACGAAGTAAACCATTCCCATGCCGGCAAAATATAGTTTTTAGGTAATGAGCCTTTTGAACTCGCACCTTCTTGGTTAACCATCTAATTCTATTTAATCCTATATTTTAATCATGCTTATCTTATAAATCATATTTTAAATATAATCACCTTCATGTAAACAACCATTCATTAATATAAAGAAGTACATAACATAATGGTATCATCATACCAAGAATTGCAAGTTCCATCACTCATGACATCATTATGGAGGTTATAAGAAATTCTCATATCATTTAAAAGGGTCGTGGTACATAGATATTGTTGAAACTATTCAAAACATATACTTAAACTACTAGTAATTAAGTCTTTGTGATAATAACCAAGACAAGAGGTTTAACCTCTATAAACGAAATCATTACATGAAAATTTGATGAACTTTAAATCATCTAAGAAGATATCATAATGTTTTACAAACTTAAAGGTTCATAATCTTTTCAAATCTACATCGTAGAAAAAAGGGATTCATATTTTGTATTAGACATAAAGAAAAATCAACAGAAAAGAGTTTTCATATTTAATATCAACAAAACCATTAATTCTTATAACTTTCAAGAACAAGGCTTTAACCCTAGGATATCATGGGGGACTTGAAGTAACATGAGAAAACCGTCATTAAAAGCTGACTTGAATTTAGATAGTTCTGCCTATCACCAGAAAGGTTCATGATACAAGATGGTTTAGAAAAAATAGTTCTAAAATATTCTCTTGGAATCATGGAAATTTGGGTCTTTATGAAAGAGCAAGAAAATCAATAAAGTTAGACTTTCAAAATAAGATACCATTAAAAAATCATGAAGTTTCATAATTTATAGGGTTGATAAATTCTGTAGTCCATAACACGAATTATAATAAATTAGACACCATTAGTTTTATAAAATTGAAGCATAATTGGAGAGACTTCAAGAGTGATACGAATGAATTGGAGACTTATTGAGACTTAAGAAGAAAAATTCAACAGAAAAGAGTTTTCACATTTAATATCAACAAAACCATTAATTCTTTTAACTTTCAAGAACAAGGCTTTAACCCTGGGATATCATGGGGGACTTGAAGTTACATAAGAAAATCGTCATTAAAAGATGACTTGAATTTGGATAGTTCTGCATATCACCAAAAAGGTTCATGATAAAATATGGTTTAGAAAAAATAGTTCTAAAACATTCTCTTGGAATCATGGAAATTTGGGTCTTTATGAAAGAGCAAGAAAATCAATAAATTTAGACTTTCAAAATAATATACCATTAAAAACTCATGAAGTTTCATAATTTATAGGGTTGATAAATTCTGTAGTCCATAACACGAATTATAATAAAGTAGACACCATTATTTTTATAAAATTGAAGCATAATTGGAGAGACTTCAAGAGTGATACCAATGAATTGGAGATTTATTGAGACTTAAGAAGAAAAATTCAAACTGTAGGTTAACAAAAAGGGGATTGAACAATCATGAGGAGGACATAACTAAAGGAATCCTTAGCATTGGATAGTTTCACATACCTTAGTGATAAAATTGGAGAATTAATCCTTTGATAAAGAACCCTAGCCATTAATCTTTTTTAGAATCTGATAATTTCGATTTAAGTAAGAAAAAAGAGGATTTAATCAATGCCCTTTGTAAAATGATTAGGTCAAAGTATTTTTAAGGTAAGGAGGGATAGTTTTCAATAAAGAAAAATGACCAAAACACCCATAAAACAAAGCAAGTTTGGGAAAAAAACTTTTTGGACATGGAATCTCATCCATGAGACTCCACGTGCCAAGGCTACCTAGTGGCATGCTAGACAATGTGCCTCTTGGATAGTGCATCACTTAATTTCCCATAACTTTTTATATCAATCCCATATTGGTAAACGTTTGTGGCATTGGGAAGAAGACTCAGAAACCACTAATTTGGTGGGTAATGGTCATATAGCTCCTTATATTTTAGGTAGAATACTCATTTGAAGTTGACCCTAGTAAGAATTAATATGAAAACTCAATTGATAGAATGATTCTCAACTCAACTTTGTGTCAAAGGTTTTTTAAGAGTATAATTCATATCTAAAGCACTAAATACACTAGTGTAATACTCCACAAAATCGCGTGTCAAATTCATCTCGTAAAGCTCCATGAAAGATCCCAAGACTTAGAAAATTTTGCTAAGTGTTCAAGATTCAACACTTAGTCTTATGTTAGACCTCCAAACTTTGAAGATTTATTTGGCGACCTTCCCAACGTCCGTTTTTCAATTTTCAAGTTGAGTTACGATCGGGAAAGATCATAGTATATCCCGGGTGAGTTTCAGAATTTTTGGAGTAGCATAAAGGCATGTTTGAGTGCCCAAAATAGAAGCCCCGGGCGATTAGCCTGCGCAGCCTGCTAACTCCAGTGCTTACCCAATTTTTTCAGCATTTCAGGGTCAACTTCAAACGATCATTACTCCCAATATATAATGAACTTTGAGATTTTATATATATCAATGGAAATATATTTTAGTCTTATTTCAATGAAATTAGTTTCATACCATTTGGACATCTAAATAAAAAGTTATGATCAATTTACTTCAGCCTATCAGACAGTCATTTAGGGACAGATTTGACCTTAATTGTTCCTTAGGGGTATTTTGGTCATCTTACACCCCTATATATACCCCAATCACGGGATTAAGGCTTATTTGCAGAAAAATATACTCCTCTTCTCAAAATCCTCTCAAGAACTCAAGCTAGGGTTTTAATTTGAATACCGAAATCCCATCAATTGAATCAAATAACTCCCCATTTAGCTTCAACATCAAAAGAAGGGTTTCTCTCAAGATCATAACCTATAACAAGAATCAAATCTTTCTTCAAGAATATATGATATTCTAGTTTTTCAAATTCAAGAGCCAATTTATTTTCTCTCAAAGGAACAAGAACCCTAGTCAAGGAATCAAGAACATGTCTAAGAATTTCTTTAAGAATCTTTCACCTAAGGTATGCGTAGTGTTCATCTACGGATTTCTTTCATCCGTAGGAGTCCAAGAACCATGATTTAAATACTATATTGTGATCGTCTTGTTCATACATGATCATGTACATGTTGATGGTTGTTGTTTAGGCTTCAAGATGTGACTTTAGGGTGATTCTCATGAAGTATGTGTGCTTGTAGTTAAAAACCATGAAATTGGGTGGTTTAAGATGACTAAATTATTTAGAACACCTATGCCATAAAGTGTGCATGCAAGGTGTTCGACGAAATGCCTAGAATAGGCATAATCATGTTTTCATGATTTAAGAGGGCTCAATTAACAAGTCCTTACTCCATGTTTTATGATTTCACGTGAATTCCATGTTGTGTGAATAAATTTCGAATCTTTACATGTTGTTCATGATAACATGATATTTTATGGATTCAATTGGTGGAATTGAGTTGAATTATGGTGTTATGGTGTATAAAATTGATCATTAGGCCTATGCCCTAAATAGTGCATGCAAGGTGTTTGTGAAAATGCCTAAGTGAAGAAGAATTGAGCACATTGACCTATTTGTGATCTAAATGATGATTCCATGCCATATCCATGTGCTTAAGTTGACTCCCATGCTAAATTTATGCCTACCATGTGTTTGATAATGTGCCTCAACGAATAAATGATGATCAAGTACCTAGTCTTCATGCTCCAAGATTTTGCCATGTCTCTTAAGTTATGACATGTCTACTTGATCAAGATGATTTCTATGCTATTAATGTTCTATGAATATGTTGTTGGATTTTCATGATATTAGAATTGACAATGATGTTAGCTATATGAAAAGGTTAAGAAAACCACATGATTTATGAATTCCCTGTAGATGTTATATTATGGATTGTTAATGTTGGTCAAGTACTCTTGTATGTCAAGTCATGTCATTTTCCTTTCATCGAGTCCTGGGGGTATTCGTACCCGAAAAATATAGTTGTGTACCTAGAGACATGTCATGTTTTCATAATATTCTCAGTCAAGCCATGATCAGTAGACTTCAGTCAGTCTCATGACTCAGGAAAACTCATGTAAAGGCAGTATCAGTTCAGTTTTACTCAGTAATCTACGTAATCTCAGTAATATTCCGTTAGTTTATGGAATTCAGTAAACCTCATTATTAGTATAATTTAGTTCAGTATTCATTTCAGATATCAGTAAACTCAATCAGCTAACAGAACTCAGTAGCATTTAGTCAGTTAATAGAATTTAGTAGTGTTCTGCTAGTCATCGAAACTCAATAAACTCAGTCCATGTTCAGTTCAGTTAAATAGAACAATCAGTAACAATTCATTTAGTTCTAGTATGAACTAGGAAATCAGTTCAGTGTCATTCAGTTGGGAGTAGGATTCAACACCGAGCGAACCCAAGGATAGGAACTCACCTGCCAGTAGAGGGTGTGATTCTTAGAAGTAGTCCTTGCGTTCCAGAACTATGTAGCCAACATAGGTTGAGACATCAATACCTGTCAGTTGAGGGTAGATGAGGTGGCTTAACCTGTCAGATGAGGGTTCCCACCGTTCTAATTAGAGTACCTGCCAGATGAGGGTCACTCACAGCTTGTCCTTAACAGTGGCGCGGTATTAACACTCTTCCAATAAGGGCAGAGATTGGACCCTAGCTTAGCTATTATAGCGTATTTGGGATATGTCAGTTAGATAACTACTTCCCACAGTTTTAGTATCAGTATCAGTAAAAGAACTCAGATAGTTCTTCAGGATATCAGGACTGTCAGATACAGTACGGAACTCAGCTAGTTCCATCAGATTTAGGACTGTCAGATACAGTCATTCATGCTATCAGTTATCAGAACTCATGTTATCAGATATATCAGTTATCATTCATGATATGTTATCAGTAAATACATGTCATCAGTATTCATACTCAGTAGTCATGTTATCACGAGCTCAATTTCAGGACTGTTATATACGGTGAATCAAATCAGTTCTTCATAATCAGAACTATCAGAAACAATCATTCCTTTATTAGTAATATAGTATCAGTCTCCCAGTATTCAGTAATACAATATCAGTTCCTCACTTATTAGTGAATTACAAATCAATATCAGTAAACTCAGTCATTCAGTATCTCAATATAAGTAAACTCAGTTATTCAGTATCTCAGCATCAGTAAACTCATGTTGTCAGCATTCAGACTCAGTAGTCAGTATCACCACGAGTTTTGTTGCAGTTACGTATGTATGTATGTATTCTCACGTTCATATCAGTCAGCATTGTTCATGCATATAAAAACCTTTGCATTTAGCCTACCTCACTCGTATACTCAGTACCTTCAGTCGTACTGACACATTCAATCTATGGTATTTTATTTGACGCCATAGGTACAGAGGCACGAGTTTCAGAGCAGTAGTAGCATTCAGATTTCAGCAGTCAGTGCTCCTCTTCATTTGAGAATATTATTATTATTACTTTATTACAGTATTTCAGATTAGTTTTTCAGTTCATGGAGTTAGTTGGAGACATGTTCCTTCAACTCCTTATTCAGTTCAGTTAGAGGCTTTCGTACTAGATGTCAGATTAGATGTTCAAACTTCAGTATTTATGTTTCTTTTTGGTATTGTTATACCATATTTTTCATATATGTATCAGTATTGAACCTTATGGCCTTACAGTTCATATTTCTGCATATTTTATAAGATATTATGCAGTTTACAGGTATAGATATCAGTCATGGGTTAGCTTGTGGTCCTTCGGGGTCATGAGCACCGTGTAGAGTTTTGGTTCAGAAAATTAGGGCGTTACAACTAGAGAATTGATCTTAACACTTGTATTCAATATAAAATTATTGAGCTTGGTCCTATGCACATACAGAGAATAGTTCAAATTTTAGCCCAAAATCTTAGGGTGTTACATGCTCACCGTTCTAATGAGATCTACATAATGATCTTTTCTTTTCCTAGCATGGGTAATGGGGCAATCAAGGTATTCGAAAGTGAATTGAGCCCTAAAATTCTTATGCATTCCTCTACCAATATCCTTAATTTATCAACAGTACTTTAATTAACAAAGAAAGAGCATTTTTAATTAATTTCCTGACCTGATTAAGCTTCATACTACTGTAAAGTTGATATAATTTTCTTCAAAGAGTATTTGTCAGTAGAGGTAAAAACAATAGTATCATCTACATATGCAAGATGATTGTGGTGTGCATTCCACTTTGGAATGCCATATCCAACAAATTGCACATCATCAAATAAATCATTTAAAGACCTGGATAGAGCCTCTGTTAAAAGCAAATAGAATTGGAGAGAGTGGGTCTCCTTGATTTACATTCCTAGTAGAAAGAAAGAAGCTCTGGGATTGACCATTAACCAACACTGAATACTAATTATTAAACACTAATATCCAAATCAAGTCAATAATAATATTATGAAAACCTATCTTTCTTAGAATTTCCATCAGAAAGAACCAAGATACTCCGTCATAAGATTTATTCATATCAACATTAATAATCATATTAGAAGGCTTACTCATCTTCCTGATATATGTAATAATCTCTTGAGTCAGTAGAATATTTTTAATAATGCATCTACCTTTTACAAACCCAGACTAGTTACTTAAAATTAAATTTGGCAGCAAGGACTCAAGTTGGTCATGAACTATTCTAGAAAGAATCTGTTGATTAAATTACTCAAAATAATATGTCTCAAATTAGAGAAAGAATGTATATTTTCTTTCTTAGTTAAATGCATCAAACTAGTATGAGTAATGGATATAGTCACAAAGTTTCATTAAAAAATCTTGTACCATTGTTAGGACATCATTCCCAAAAATGTTACAACAACACTGGTAAAATCTCCCAATTAAGCAATTAAGACCTCTGACAACACCTCCTTTCAAGCTAAACACAACTTTTTTTACCTCCACTAATTTTGTAACTTTACATAATATTGAGTTCTCATCAACAAAAATAGAATAGGAATATGACTTAGTATAGAAAGTATAGAAAATTCAGTGGCATGTCTCTCTTGTGTAAATTTCTTAACACTAGTAAAATCTCTCTGTCAAGCCATCAAGACCACTAGCACTATCTTTATTCAAGTTAAACACAACCTTTTTTACCTTCATTAATTTTAGAACTTTACATAAGATGGAGTTCTCATCAACATAAATTAGAATTAGGAATATGACTTAGTAAAGAAAATTCAGTGGCATCCCCCTCTTGAGTAAACCCCTTCTTCTTCCAAACAAATTCCCTAGTTATTTTTTATTCTCTTCAGAATTTTTTATTGTGAAAAATTCTTGTATTTTCTATCCCTATTATCAAATCAATCATAGCCAACCTTTTATTTGTCAAAAAAATTTCTCAAATGAAGATATCTCTTTAATTCAGTTTAAGCCCTTTATAACACAACTCTATTCATGACATTTGGCACTTCTTTAAATAACTTATCTTTTATTCTAACTATATCCTCTGTGATGATCAATTGCTTCAAGATATCCCAATACGTATCCTTACTCCATTTGGTCAATGTAGTCTTGACCCTCTTGATATTCTCCGTAAAATCTATAACATAATTTTTGAAATTATTAGAAACCCAATTTTGTCTAACCAACTCCTTAAAATGCTCATGAAATGTCCCAAATTTTAGGAACCTGAACGGTTTCGTATATCTAGAATTATTTTCTTCATGTGTAAGAAACACTAGAGCATGATCAGACCCAGTTCTTGCAATTTTAAATTTTAAAATAAAATTTAATTTGAAGTTTAATTTGAATTTGAAAATATTAGTTGTTGACAAATATGAATTAAAATATTTAAAAAATTTATCGTGTAGTGTTATCAATTTGAAATTTTATATTGAACTTTGAAAGTTAGTGTATCACGTCTCTCTCTCTCTCTATAAATATAGATATATACTACCTTAAAACTACCAACTCAAAAAGCTCAAAGTAAAATTACTAAATCACCCCAAACTTAAAAAATAAACTAAATTTTTTTTCTAAGAAAAAAGGGGACAAGCCTCTGCAAGGTACATAATTGCGGTGGAAAAATAAATACCCCATACGAAAACACTTAGCACCAGAACCAAACAAAAGACACATACTTCACCAACCGGTGTTATTCCATGTGAAAAGATATGTTACGTACTCTGACTATTTAGAGATAATATATGTGGTTAACATAAGAGATTCAATATAATGATACATCCTGCTTTGTGGATTTTCTCCTTCTCTTTCAATTTTAGCAATGAAATTTTATGTTTGTAGCTTCACTAAAATTTATTAGCTTTACAAGGTATGGAATTCTTTGATTGCTATTACTTGTGTTTTTAGTTCTAAATTGAGTTTATACTTTATTTTGAATTTTTACTGACAAATTTATTGGTTTCATCCAGATGACATCCCTAGAACATCTTGTCAATATACTTATCTCAACTTGGATAGACACCAACTTAGCTTTACATTGTTAAAACATAAAATCACAGATGACATTTTCCCACAATTCTCCAACTTTTGCAAAAACAAACAAGTATACCCTGTTACTCATCCTTACCCAAACTTTCTGCTTCTCAAAACAAAACATCATATTCATTATGATTGACCTTGTGTTGTTAAATTTGTCTCAATTGTGAAATCAATCTTTACATCCCATGAAAAAAATGGAATATATTCATTCATAAAAAGAAGTTTTATCTTCTTATTATTCGTTAGATCATACCAGTAGTTTCTTGGTTTAAAAATCTTCTCTGCTACTCAATATTTTTTTTTAGAATAACTTATTGATTTGTCTTAAGGTTCTTGTTCATGTTCTTATTCTCAGTAGTCGTATTTTTTTATAAGAACGATTGAGCACATATATGTTCTTCAATCTATACTTTAATACATTATCTACTTAAAAGATTTGAAGAAATGTGAACAAACTCAATTGACTGGTAAACATCATATTCCTCTCTATATTTGAGTTTCTTTTCTCCACAAATTGCTTTCACTATCAGTTTTACTTCTTCTACAATTCACAAATTCAGATAACATCACACGTTGTTCAAACTTTAGCAAAGTGTTGTCATTTCCAAAACTCTCAAACTGGAAGCCAAATTTGGACAAATAAATTTAGGCAGAGACCAATCAATTTCAATTAAATTCTTAGTGAAAATTTGTCACCAGTAACTCTCACAAACTTGACATGCGCAACAAGTATGCTCTTTTACTCCTTCTATAAATATACTTAATGCCTTTAAATCAAAAATATTCTACACTATGTTAGTCTTCTTTTTCCTTTTTATAGGCAGAATGCAACTGGATAGACACCCATCTCAATTGTGCTATTAAATCCATAGCAAATAGTCCTCACCTTCAATACTCACAAATGGTACATACACCAACAGGTACTAAAATACCCCCAACTTAATTATTATTTAATTAACAGATTCCCTACAACCCTACAACATCACGATTCACCTGCTTTTAAGATTAGTCATCACCTTCAACTAACCTCTTTGACAAACATTTTCCTCAAACAAAATCTAACTATTGCACCTTTTCTCTTTGCTCTCTTTAAAAGAAACAAACACAGATGAATATATTTCAACAAACATCCAACTTCTGAGAAAAAACTAAGAGAAATTCCCTTTTTAATTCTACTCAAACAAGTTTATAAAATTTTTTTTAAATAAAGCTTCTATGTGTTAAGCAATTATTTTTTGCGCACATAAAACTTTTACACTCTATTATTTGATTGTTCTTTGTGAATAGTTTATTGGTAGATTACATATTTGTTTGTTACTACTCCTCAATAAACCGTCCTATCTTTTGAAAAAAAATATTTCATTATTTTTGTTGATTGTTCTTTGTCTACAGATTGCTGGTAGTTTCAGCATTAATAGGTGGAAACTTACAAATTCTCTGCGGGGGATTCTATGTTGATAGCAAAATAAAACTTCTCCAAAAAAGATTTGCAAGTTTTCACCAATTTTGCTCATGTAGGGGCACAATTCGTCTATGTTGATTCACCAATGCTATTGCAATTTTGCATCAATGATTTATCCTTATTAACAGGGGAAAACTAACACCATATTACACGCTAAGTGCTACCACTATTTTATGTGTCATACACGCAACCTATACTTTTGGTTTCCTCTGAAATTTCACCAGTCACATTTTACTTTGTTTATGAATCTGTAATAGTGGGTTTTGATTAGCTTTTCCTTTCTTATTTCTTTGTTCATCACTCTATCCTATGTTTCCCGAACTCTTCAAAAATATTGATGAGTGCGTGTCGGATTCTTCAAAAGTACTATATTTTTTAGGAATCCAATATGGGTGTTGTATCAAATATGAAGAGTCCATGCAACTTAGATTTTATTTATGTTTTAGTTTCATGCTCTCTTTATGTATATATGTTGTTTTATTGTCAAAAGTTTTACTAAACAAGTTTAATTGTTTTGTGTTGTGTTTCGGATAAGTGGTTAATATATAGATAACAGTTCAAATATATAGTTCGTCATAATTTGATCGAGTTTTATCACATTCATAAGTTATTACTAAGATTTGCCATTATCTTGGTAGTTTGAATGCAGCTAAGAAAAAGTTGTAACAAACACAGAAAACGAAAAGTCACGATTGATGAGGATGCTTAAGAGTCTCTTAGTACTAAGAATCCAAAAGAATACCCTTTTGTTATTGTATATCCTATCATTTTTTAAACTAGATTCTTTTCTATTCTAGCCTATTTTATCTGTTGATTTTCACGTGCTCTGTTATTTTATCTCATTTTCAATGCACATTAGTTTAGAAAATCAATATTGACAAACTCTTAATTGCACACTAGATTACTCGACTCTACAATCTAAAAAGAAGTATGAAAATCTATTTTCATGACCCTTCTCTAATGACATTACTTCTAGGAAATTAGAAATTGGAATTCATGTATTATAGTAAATATAAGGTGAATAGGTTGAAGTGAATATAAGGTGAATAAATTTCAATAATCACAATCGATAGAAAATATGGGCTTTTTGCTAGGAGATAATGTTTTTTGTACATCTTCTATGCCATGTTAGTTTTTTGGAAAATTAGCATCATTATCAGTGTTTCTTCCAATGCAATTCACAATTAGTTTTATGTTTCAACCTTTTTAAACTCTTGTTAACATCCAATATATATCTGTTCACATACCTATATTAGAGCCGACTAATATACACACCCCATAAAAGTCATAACATTCTTTTGTTTAGCCATTAAGCTAATTACAAACTTTCAAAATGACTTTCTTTCCATTACATCTCAGTTTTGCATAATTTGTTTTCAACTTCTCTATGTGAACCTTTTTTTAACTGGTAAATTAGTGTAATGTTTCGAAAAAGTTTTCTATTAAATCCTTAGCGAAGAGTCATTGCCTCCAACTCCGACAAATTGGTTATTCCCTTACATGTGCAGTGTTACTCCTCTGTAACCATGCTTATTGTCTTTCAAATCTAAACATCTTTTACACTATGTAAATCTTTTTATTTCATCGCAGACTACTATCATCACAAGTGTTGTTTTTCTAACAATTCATAATTACAATTTGATTTTTTATCTACATAATTTTTCTCCCCTATGCACAATTCATATGTTTACGTCATTGACTCTGCCAGTGACAACCAATTAGAACTCCTACAAAGGTCCCGGTTTGTGTGCGTCGTGCAACAAAATGATTTATGTCTTGTAGAGTGTACTATTGATATACACTACAAAAATCCAAACATAAGAGTCAGTGGTATAACAAACATGTATTATACATTTAATATCGAATTTATTTGGATATTTCTAATAAATAAACTAAAAGTCTTATTACACTTCTACCTTTCTCATTACAATTTGAAAATTTATGTAATCAAATAATATTTACTAATCCTATGCAGCATTGAAAAAGATGACAATTCCTTGTTTTGTTCCATCCTTTAAGAAATGCTACTTGTTCAAGAATTGACACCTATTCATTTCTATCTCTTTAAAATCAAATCACATGATGAAAATTCCTCAACAAACTCCATCTTCACAGCATCTTAAGGTTTTATTTTGTTCTTGAGGATCCTTCAAAATAATTTTCTTTCAATTTCAGAGTTTCACATGCTTGTGAATTTAACAACAAATTTTAATTCTATTATACTTTGACTTTTCTAACAGGCTTTTGGCGTCACAATAGTCTTACTATATTCTATTGTATACAGTTATTTTAAAATATTCTACTACTATTTTTCTACTTTCTAATGATATCATTAGTGTCATGACTCAACATAAATAAGAGGCCACTATATTATTTTGTGATCAATTATTTATTTCAAAATTATCTTAAATTATATCGATACTACATCATATCCAAAACATAGCTAACATAACATCCTTGTAAAACCAATGCCATTTCTTCATTGGATCCTCTTTAAAAACAAATCACCAGTGATAATTTAACATGAAAATCCATCTACTTGGTAAACTTATGGTTTTATTTGTTTCTACATGTTCTTAAGATTACTATCATCCTTGGTTTATCACACTTATGAATTTTCTATAGAGTTTTATTCTTACACAAGTTGGTTTATGTACCAGCCTCTTAGCGCCACACTTTTTATGAACCTAGACTATGTTTCTCTATGTAAACTTCAATCTATATTGCATGTTGCAGACGATTACTTACATAATATAGTGTAATGACCCTCTAAGTTATTTTCAAAGTTCCACTTATTTTCACCATTAGAGCTTTCCCATAGCTACCCCAAGTTATTTATTACTTGTTGGGACTGACAATTCAGTTACCAAGCAGTTCATTTGGTTTCTGGAGCCAATTTCCTATTTAGAATTAAATATCAATAAAATAATCTTGTATAAAAAATTTTAATTTTTCTAGTAGCTCTAGAATATTAATTTTAGGCTAGGTAGACCTTTGGTTTGGGTCCTAAGTCACCTGAACTCATTTTGACCTATTGGTTAGAAAGTGAGAAATTTGAAATTTGGGTGTGGGATACATATTTGGTCAAAATAACCATGGATGGAAAATCCAAATTCGTCATCACATTCAAAATTTCAAATTTAGTGTGGTTACATAGTTTATTTGCATATATCAGATTCCTAATGAATCCCGAGGCCTTGGTGAAAATTTGAAAAATTTCCAAGTTTCAGCTGATAACTACTACCTCTGCAATCGCATCTCTTGAGTGGTGATCGTACCACTATGTGCAGAGAGGATAGTACGATATCTTTAAGGGTTGTGGAAATCTCCACACCTACTCCTGATGTCAGGGTATGCGATTGCATACTTGGATGTGCGATGGAAATAACTGATTACCTAGAATGGGAATAATAGACCGCTTAGGTCACGAATTAGGTCATTTGTCTTCCATACTTTGAGACAAAAATCCCTAAAAAGTGTGATAACTCAATATAGAGACTTGTGGTAGACGTAGGAGCTTTATTAACATCTATTTTTATGATTATCATTAAAATTAAGGTAAAATTCCACCCTTTTCTTAGTGAATTTCTCGGTTCTTGACCAAAACCCCAAATAGCTTAAGGACTTGATTTTAGCCCCAATTTAGCTTATTTTTAAACCTATTTTTTGAGGTTTGTGATTCCTTGAGCATGTATGAGAATTGGGTTGGTCTTGAAAATATGTTTTTCGTAAGTAGGACCCATATGGGGATTTAAGTGTGATTTTTGGACCCAAAGCATAATAGTGTAATATGGGTATTGTTATTCTCATATTGATGAGGAAATTTCAATTTTGATAGAATGACAGTATTATGGGATCATGGAGTAAAGTTAGATGTTTTATGGATGATTCAAGTATTTACAGTTTGTCTTTAAGGAAGATTTATGTCTATTGTTCTTTATAAGATGATATGTTTATATATTGCATGTGAATGTGAATGCTAGGGTTGATTATGTGTAGAACATTATGATGTAGTCTTGATTATCGAAGTTTTAAGGATTAGAGAAGGGTTTCTCTGGCCTACTTTAGGCTAAGACTTGTATTATCCCTTGAGGACTTACCTACAAATATTAGGCATGGTTGAGAATGATGAGCCTTTAGTATGAGTTCACTTTGTGGCTTGATAAATGGTGATGTTTTTCCCCTAAATTATGATATTTGGCCTATAGATATATTATGCCTCATGGATATACTATAGGTTATGGATATGATGATGGAGATAAGTTCCAGATATTTATGTGGGCCTAAGGCCATAATTATGATGTTGTAATTATTTTAAAGATATTATGGGGACCAAGGTCGTATGATGATATTGGTTGGATTTCAGTAAGTGTTTATCCTTCTGAAGGATGTGGCCATAGTTTATAGACATGTTGATGTTAATGATTTCATTGTGTGAATACTAGTGATGGCATGCATAGGTTTAGTACATTCATGATTTTTAAAATAGCAAATGGTATAATTCTAAATAAAATGTGATTTTTCTACTGCTCTTCCTAAAAAGGGATTAAATTCCACTTTTTGCCTTTTTGACAAAAATTTCATTATGGGATTAATGGGTGATTTATGTGCACTGAGATTGAAAATTATGTTTTAAAGATTTGGCCGAGATGGATTCTGATCTATGATTTTGATACCACTGATTACTCTGGTCATGAGAGATTCCATCCCTTTCTATACTTTTATACTGATTTAGTCCCATAGTTTATCTCGACCAATGGATTTTTGATCATTTTATATAGGTTTTATGATGGTCTATGGTTTTGTAATGACCTCGTATATCATATCATTATTATATAGGTTATGTGGTGGACTGGGGTTATGCAACACCTCGTGTCTCACATTATTATTATATAGGTTGTGTAAAGGCCTAGGGTTATGTGACTACCTTATGTATAACATAATTATAATATAGGCTATATGATACCCTAGGGTTATGTGATGACCTTATGCATCACATCATCATTATGGAGGTTGTGCGATGGCCTGGGTTACTTATAATATTACATATTGTATTTTGGAAACTCATTCTTGCATGCGCATTTCCTATAACCAGTATGTGCCTATATCTATCATACTTATAGGGGTTTACATAGGTATGGGTGATGAGTATGACTATGGTGTGTTGTATGTTGATTGAATCTTCTGAGCCTGGGGCGATAGGGGTTCATAAAAGGTTCAGCTAGGTATTATTTGTATGGACTAGCCGCTTAGTCACGTTGTCATTGTTATTGCTATTATTATGATGATGATTATTGTATGGATAGTTTGTGGAAGCTTGGTTACTGACCCGGTATTGAGGTTTGAGGTATGATTCTGTCCCCTTTCATTTTAAGAGCATATCTTTATGCATTATTATCTCATGATTAGACGGATGGATTACAAACCCTGAGTATAATAGTACTAAATCTTTCTAGGGTTATGAGGTCTTAAAATGAGGATATGTTGATTTAGGTGGTACTTTGAGTTGACCTTGTTACATATATATATATATATACATATATATATATGTATATCTAGCTATATATAGCTATGGTATTACTGTTTATCCCTTTATTTCTTTATTTACTCAGATTGTATATTTATTTTTTATCCTTGTATATTATTATATATCTTTCTTTTTCCCTTTATTTATTTATTGCTCGGTAATATACGATATAATGTTGAGATTCCTGAGTATGGCCTAAATAAGATAGTTCATCCGTATTATCTCTCTAACTTTATTATATGGATGCTAGACTTGGGTTTGGAGTCTATTTTGTTTATATATTGTGTATATATGCATTAACTTTTAAGCTCAGTTGGTAGTTGCCTACTGAGTACCACGTATTTGGTACTCATACTACACTTCTGCAACCTGTAGATAATAGTACGGGTTATTATCGGTGTTGTGTACATCGTGCGAAGCAACAATTGTTCGAAGACATAGAGTGAGCTCCTGATATTTGGAGTATTACTTTCCTCTCTCTTATGTACTAAACTAGTCTCTATGTTGTATTTAGAGATGGTTGTATGTGTATATTTACTTAGTGCCTCACTTGTTTTTTCTTATGTTAGAAGCTCTTGTATTGATACCACTAGGTTTTGGGACTATATTATGTATTTGATTTTTTATTATATAATTTCTGCATTTTCTTCCTTCATTCTTGTGGTAGCCCATTACTAGCAGTTCTGGGCTACGGGGTTGGCTTGCTTACTAGTGGGCTATAGTAGGCACTATCATGACTTGAGAAATTAAGTCGTGACAAATTGGTATCAAAGGATAGGTTTACCAGTGTATTAGTACATGAGCTGAGTATTTAGTAGGGTCCTGCGGACCGGATCGGAGACATTTGTAACCTATCTTTGGGAGGCTATAGGATCATTCTTAGGAACTTTATTTCTTGACTCCTTGATATGTGTCTGCATTGTTATGAGCCTTAAGCAAATTCTTTGACTTTATTTTATCCCAAATAGACTATACGATATGGTTGATAGATGTGTACGAGACTTCGACATATGCTTTTAAAGCTTCAACATAGTGTCGGACTAGTGAGTTAAGGATGGATATCCAAGATCTTCAGCATCAGCCAAAGGAACTGGGGCTAGTTCAGTTTCCCGTTGAGCTTATGACTACTTTAGTCCTTTGAGGTTCAGCATTAAAGATTTGAGTTGTGTTGTAGGTCCCTCCCGACCATGGATAAAATTTAAGTCATCAAGAAGTTCTCAGATCAGAGTTAGGTATATTGATGTTCAACGGGGTTATTTATTAAGTTTTGAGTACGAGATTGGGTTTCTTGAGAGGTCCAGGACTATTCATATGCTATATCCTTCAGAGTAGGACATGGTGTATGGATTTAATAGAGTATCAGCATTGAGACTCCTTTTGGTGTTGAAGCAGTTAATAATAGCTAGGTCATCCTTCTCTTAGGTTGTGGATTATGCAAGGGCCAAAGACAGAGAATGTATTGAGACTTATGAAGGTGACGACAAGAGGCTATGCCATCAGTATAGTGATATTGGTGTTTTATTTGAGAGTAAAAATCCTTTTGGTAGAGGTCAACTTCTCTTACAGCCTATCATCTCTATGCAGGTAGTATTTCAGACAATAAGTGGTTCTCAAATTAGTCATAATAATCATGATGGGTAGAGTTCTCATCGAACCTTGTGGAGTTTTTGGTTAGGTCTTTAGGCCATGGTGGCTATTCTAGATTATGAGGGGCAGTATCTTAAAGTATTTTAGGAGCTTATCTTGGTTGTTCAAGATGGGGCATTGATTCAGGGAGTACCCCAGATGTAAGTCAGTGATCAGACATAGTTAGAACGTATTCCCTACTAGCCCAGTGTTCTTGAGGTAGGCTATGATTGTGGAAAGAATTTATATTATGGTAGAGAGTGCTCTCAGCGTCAGTTCACCAGCTATTTGGGCTTAGTTCTTATTTCTTGCCAAGGATAGAACTTCAAGAATTTGTTATGACTGTAAAGAGGTTGGTTACTAGTCTAGAGAGTGTCCCCATCATGGGATTTTTAGTAATTCAGCTCATTCAGATCACCCTCATGATATTGCTGCATCTTCAGCTTGAGATAGTGTACTTGGCACCTCAGTTGATGATTTAGTTAGTCGGTCTGAGTTTGGACTCATTCAGATTTACTTTTCCTTAGACCCATCATATATATGGTTATGGACTTCACCATGATAGGTGTATTTTATTTTTGCATTTGCCCTTTTTCTTTGTGTATATTGGGGGTTTTGTACCTATCAGTGATTATATGCCTTGATGAGTTCATATTGGTTATTGTGTGCATTGTTATTGAATTCATAATTTTATGACTACTCTATGGATTATTTCTCTTAGTGGTGGATGGAGTAGATCTATATTGATATGTTTTCTCTATGGGTGTAGTATTTGGGTTTGTGTCCCATTTATCTTGGCGCATTGGCCTTATTATGGCCCTTGAGTGGTACTTGCAATTAATTTTTATTTTTGTATCGCATATTAATTATATTAATATTTATATTGTTGTTGTTATTGATATTATTTAATGTCATTGATCCTCACTGGGTAGCTATTTAGACTAGTGTTATCTATTTAGAATTACATACT
The DNA here is from genome assembly GCA_030864215.1 of Capsicum pubescens. Lineage (NCBI taxonomy): Eukaryota > Viridiplantae > Streptophyta > Magnoliopsida > Solanales > Solanaceae > Capsicum > Capsicum pubescens. The sequence goes on along the minus strand of CM061540.1, from coordinate 220,230,162 downwards.
TTGTGGTTCTTGTTCGGTGGCTTGAACATCCATATCCTGATATGATGATTTCTTCCCTATAGTGAAGTGAGTTTGATTGTTTTCCTCTTTTATTGGTTGTATTAGATTGACTATGGAGTCAGTTGTGGTATCAAAGGTAAGTTGACCTTCTATGATTCTGTATGGTTCTAGAGTTTGTAATTTTGTTATATTGAGTTTTCTTGAGTTTGAGATTCTTTGACTTGGCTCTTTTGTTGAGAAGGTTATTACATTGGTCATCCTTTATATATAGCCCATTTGAGATTGACTAGTTTTTGATCCATTCTTCGTTTGTGGTTATTTCATCGTCTGTTTGTTGTTTTGATATTGATATTGAGATGTCTCAGATTCATCTCTTAAGTTGTTGGGTTTGTCTCCTTGTAATGATTTTCTCTTTGTACTAGGTGGAAATCGGATGCTCCTTTGTCGTGATGTGGTTCTTGGCTAAAGTGTAGGTAGAGAGTTGTGGTAGGTGGTCTTTCCTGTGATTGCTTTTGTGGCTATATTTTATGCCCTTCAGCTGATATAGAGTTGGTTGTTTGAATTTTAGTCGATGGTTATTCATGTGGTGATTTAGTTCTACTACTATGTTTCGATTTTTGTTCAGTTTTGAGTTGACACCTTGGAATGGCGATTTGGAAGTTATGATAGATTTGTAAAATGAGTGCCTACCCTTCTTTAGGTTTGGTTTAGGTTTTTGAGATTGAGCAATTCAGCCTTGGTTTTAAGATTTCAGCTTAGAGTTGTAGAGCTGTGTGCATTTTGATTTAGATTTGCCTTAGTTTAGATTTAATTTATAGGCTGGTTGAGCCTACTCTATGGTTACATGTTTGATCTCCTTAAGTTTGGATAGATTATGATTGTTAGGTGTTAAGATGATAGTCCATGGACACAGTATTTTTTCCTTTAGCTTTAGCTTCAGGGTTTTTGTTTTAATTAAGATTTATGAATGATTTACTCCGTGGGAGTAGTATGCTTTGGTTGGATTCAGCATGGTTGCATTCTTTATTGATGGGACATCCTGGAGTGGATTGTCTAGTGGTGAGTTTTGTGCTTTAGACTTCTAAATTTTCATTTTGAGGATTATCTGGACCAGTTGTGTCTTTGGCATAGATTACATTCCTTGATTATCTTCGTTGTGTGCCCATATAGGGACTTATGGTCTTATTCTCATCTTTGCCGTATGGATTTTTAGCGGATCATCTTTAGTTCTTCGAGTTCTGTATGATAAGGTTGCACGGGTAAGACAAAGGTGATTTTCCTCCTAGTTTGGAGTGGATAGCATCTATAAAATGGTAAAGGAAGGTTATATTTAGATTTGGAGTTAGTGGTATGACTCATGCCTAGGTTTTTTTTTGGACTTGGGTAAGCCTTTATAGATTTGTGTAGGTATCGAGATTGTATCAGTGTGTTATGGTTAAGATTTTGCATGCATCATCCTTGTTCGGTTCAGTTGGAGGCCAGTTGAGGATTGAAGTTGAGTTTTGGCTATTTGTAAGTGAAGTGAGAGAGATGGTTGAAAAAGGGATACCTATGGAAAAATCCCTTGGAAGTGTTCTCTTATCTTAGAGGTTATCTAGGAGGTCTTGCTTGGAGCATGCGGGCCCAGTACCTTATCCTTTCGAACTTTGAGATCTTTCTATCCATTGACTTTCAAGGACGAAAGTCCTTTTAGTAGTGGATATTGTAATGACCCTCCAGGTCATTTTTCATATTTCCGCTGTTAAAGCTTTCCTATAGCTGCCCTAGTCATTTATGACTTGCTGGGACTAACAATTCGGTTATCGGGCAGTTTGTTTGGTTTTTATAACCAATTACATGTTTAGAAGTCCTCACTAGTTTCAAATAGCTATCGGGCAAAAACTTCAGTAAAACAATCTCTTTGCAAATTCTGACTATGCCAGTAGTACCAAAATATCAAATTTAGGCAAGGTAAACCTTTGGTTCGGTTCTGAGGCCCCCGAGCTCTTTTCGACCTATTGGTCAAAAAGTTAAGAAATTGGAAATTTAGGTGTGGGATCCATATTTGGTCAAAACAACCTGAGATGGAAAATTTGACTTTTCCATTGCATTCGATACATCAAATTTAGTAGGTAACATAGTTCATTTATGTATATCAGATTTTGAATAATTCCTGAGGCCTTGGCGGAAACTTTGAAAAATCTCTAAGTTTCAACTGATAACTGGAGCCTCTACGATCGTGTCTCTTGAGTGGAGATACACGATCGTACCACTGTGTGCAGAGAAGGTAATATGATCGCACTAAGGGTTGTGGCAATCGCCACACCTGCTTTTGCTGCCAGGGTGTGTGATTGCACCCCTAGATGTGTGTTTGCAACATCTGATTACCTAGAAGGGGTATAAAAGGGCCTCTTAGGTTGCGAAATAGCTCATTGTTCATCCATACCTTGAGAGTAAAATCCCTAAAGAGTGTGATAACTCAAAATTGAGACTTGTGGTTGATTTGGGAGCTTGATTAACATCTATTTTCGTGATTATCATCCAAATTAAGTTAAGATTCCACCCTTTTCTTGGTTTTTGACCAAAACCCCAAATAGATTGAGGGCTTGATTTTAGCCCTTTTCACTCATTTTTTATGGTTCTGATTCCTTAAGCATGTATGAGCATTGGGTTAGTCTCGAAAATGCATTTTTCATAACTGGGACCAACATAGGGTTTTAGGTGTATTTTTAACCCGAAGCACAATAGTGCAATAAGGGTATCTCCATTCCTGTATTAATAAGTAGACTACAATTTTGAAAACGTGATGGCATTTTGGAATCGTGGTATAAAGGCGGACATTTTGTGGATGATTCAAGGATTTGTAGTTCGGCATCGAGGTAGGCTTCTGTCTACTCTTCTTTACAAGATGAGGTGTTTTATATATTGCATGTGAATGTGAATGTTAAGGTTGATTATGGGTAGCACACCATGACTTAGTCTTGATTATTGAAGTTTCGAGGATTAGAAGAGGGTTCCTCTGGCCCACTTTAAAACAATACTTCTGTTGGCCCTTGAGGACTTACCTACAGATGTTAGGCATGGTTGAGACTAATGAGCCTATAGTATGAGTTTACTCCATTCTTGATGAATGGTGATGGTTTTTCCCCGGATTATGATGTGTAGCCTATAGATATGTTATGCCTCATGGATATGCTATGGGTTATCGATATAATTATAGAGATAAGTTTTAAATATTTATGGGGCCTGTGGCTATGATTATGATGTTATAATTATTTCAAACATATTATTTAGCCCAAGGCCATGTGATGATATAGGTTGGATTTTGGAAAGTGTTTATCCTTGTGAAGGATGTGGCTATAGTTTATAGACATATTGATGTTTATGATTTCATTGGGTGAATACTAGTGATGGCATGAATAGGTTTGGTACATTCATGATTTTTAAAATAGCAAATGGTACGATACCAAATAAAATATGATTTTTTTATGGTTCATCCTATAAAGGGATTAAATCCCAATTTTTGCCCTTTTAATGGATTTCTTTATAACGGGAATCGTACCACCTTAATGGGTGACTTATGTGCATTGAGATTGAAAATAGTGCTTTAAGATTTGGCTGAGATGGATTCCGATCTATAATTTTGATACCACTGATTACTCTGGTTGTGTAAGATTCCGACCCTTTCTACACTTTTATTTTGATTTAGTCCCTAAGTTTATCTAAGACAATGGACTTTTGATCATTTTTATATAGGTTGTGCGATAGCCTAGGGTTGTGGGATGACCTCGTGTATTACATCATTATTATATAGGTTATGCAACAGCCTAAGTTGTGGAACTACCTCGTGTATCACATTAATATTATTTGGTTGTGTGATGACCTACGATTGTACAATAACCTTGTGTATAACATCATTATTATATAGACTGTGTGATAGCTTGGGTTGTGCAATGACCTCGTGTATCACATCATCATTATGGAGGCTATGCGGCGGCCTGGGTTACTTATGATTTTATGAATTGTATTTTAGAAACTCATTCTGGCATGCGTATCTCCTATCACCAATATATGATGAGTATGCTTATGGTGTTTTGTGTGTTGATTGAACCTTCTAAGCCTGGGGCGGTAGGGGTTCATGAAAGGCTCGACTAGGTATTGTTTTTCCAGACTAGTCGTTTAGTCTCATTGTCATTGTTATTGTTGTTATTATTGTGATGATTATTGTTATGGCTAGTTCATGGCATCTTAGTTACTGACACGGTATTGAGGTTTGAGGTATGATTCTGGACCATTTTATTTTAAGAGCATATCTTTATGCATTATTATATTATTATTAGACGGATGGACTAGAAACCCTGAGTATATTAGTACTAAATCCTACTAGGGTTATGAGGTCTTAAAATGAGGATATGATGATTTAGGCGGTACTTCGAGTTGACCTTGTTAGATATATAGATATAGATATATGTAGCTATGATATTACGGTATAACCCTTCCTTTCTTCATTTATTCACATTGTATATTCAGTCCTTGGCCTTCTATATTGTTATATATCTTTCTTCGCTCTTTATTCATATATTGGCCAGTGATATATGGTATAGTGTTGAGATTCCTGAGTATGGCTGAAATAAGATAGTTCGTCCTTAATACTTCCTTTTCCTTATTATTTCTCAAGCTTTGTTATGTGGATGTTGGATATTTGGGTTTAGATTCCATTCTGTTTATATGTCGTATACATCTGTATTAACTTTGGAAGTCATTTGACATTTGCCTACTAAGTACCATGTGTTGGGTACTCATACTACACTTTACAGCCTACAGATCATAGTATGAGTTATCTACGGTATTGTGTGCATCGTTCGGAACAGCCATGGATCGGAGATATAGAGTGAGCTCCTGACGTTTGGAGTATTACTTTCCTCCCTCTTATGTACTAAACTAGTCTCTATATTGTATTCAGAGATGGTTGTATCTGTATATTCATTTAGTGCCTCACTTTTTTTCTTTTTATATTAGAAGCTCTTGTGCTGATACCACCAGGTTTGGGGACTATATTATGTATTTTATCATTTATTACATAATTTCCACATTCTTTCCTTCATTCTTGTGGTAGCCTGTTACTTGCAGTTTCAGACTACGGGGTTGGCCTTCATTCTTGTGATAGCATGTTTCTTGAAGTTCCGAACTACGAGGTTGGCTTGCCTATTGGTGGGTTATAGTAGGAATCATCATGATCTGAGAAATTGGGTCATTACAAATAGTATAGGTATTAAGACCTCATTCGATTTGCCTGAACTAAATGATTACATAAGGGGAGCAAATTAATAAGAAAACCATAGCGTATTGAATGGCTTGTGAAAGATACAAAAGATAGATAAAACTACAGAGAATTTAAAGAAGTTAGCTAATTTTAATAAAGCTATAGATAATAAATTAAATTAGATTCACTCCAAGAATTCCCTGAGTTGAAACTAAGATTAATATGATTCTATATCTTATGTTACGTTTAAGGCTACCAATACACCAAATACTGATATTTAACTTTGCATGCATATATTTTTTCTTTACTCAATCGCTGTGTTAATTCTAAACTTACTGGGAAGTCCCTACTAGGTGAATGATTCCTTTGATCGACATGTATTTTTTTATCATTACACGTTTTAACCTTTTTAATTATGTTTGTAATCATTATGAAATTTCTGATGGCTCCCTTAGTCCTTCAATTTTATATATTTTTTCCCTATAGTTGCGAAGAAATAGCCTAGCAGTGAAATAAATATTAAGTTAAGGTGTCATTATGAATTTTGTAGTAAATCCTACATACAAAAACTCAACACCTTTGTCCGTCTTGTTCTAATTTTGCAACTAATAAAAATATAATTTAAATGCAGAGTTTCCATTTCAACTGATTCAAGTAAACTAATGAATGACTGAAACTAGAAAGATGAACCACAAAATTATTCAGATAAGTGAATAGTGTGTCTATGGTGGTCAGTAACAGTTTGCCTCAAGACAATTGTTTTAACATCAATACTAAAGAATACCATAAAGCATCACTGGTACTGCAACGACATTTCATACTTGTATGTACCTTTCATTAATTGGCCCTTTCAAATTGTAATAGTCAACAAAATATTACAATGGTGCATTTTCACGAATTGTAAGAACTTTGTTCTCCAATAGAGTTCCATGAACAAAACTTATCAGATAGTTAAGATCAACTATCAACATGGATAATTCGATGATAGACATGTCGCAAGTGCAATTCACTTTTCGAAAAGCCTAGTGTGTGTGTGTGTGTGTGTGTGTGTGTGTGTGTGTGTGTATAGACTATAGGACAATTTGTGAATATTCCATATATATTGTATGTATTCATGCTTGTATTCACATATTTTTAAATATTTTTTGTACACTTTTTTTGTATATCTATCATGACCCAACTAACCGGATCGTAAGGGATCCTACTCTAATCCACCTGGATAAAAGAACCCTTGCCACCCAATAAGTCATATGCAAAAGTCATAAAATAAAATTATTAAACCTTTCCATTATCACAAAACTTGTTATAAATATTAAAATACATAAGGAGTACTCTACCCCAAAGATCTAGTCTAGACAAGTACCTGAGCAACTACAGATGTGAAGAATGAACAAGACTCAGGTTCCACCATAAGAATGATAATATGGAAGCTATTGGAGATCTCCATCCCCATTAAGCAATGGTATCTAAATTGATTCGACAACAGGCTATGCCCTAAAAAGGTATAGCAAGAGTAGCATCAGTACAACGACACATACTAGTAAGCATCTTCGACCGACCCAAGTTAAATCACGCAAGCATAACATAAATATTTAATATCAAACATGCACTTAATGATTTAGTAAATCAATTGAAATCCTCATACTTGTCATTAACCACTACACTGCATTATAATTTCTTCGTTGGAAACTCGTTTGCCTCTAACAGTTTACACTAACCTACATGTCATCCACCATAGACATTCATTATTAATGCACCACCTCTTACAATTTTATGTCATTTAGCTAAGTGATTAAGACTTGTTTAATTATGAACTCATCAACACATAACCATGATGAATTCCAACCTTTTAGTAGCCATTCAATTCAGACTCATTAATAATCATGCTTTAGGGAAATACCCACAACTTAGGGACAACATGTTTGTTCACTACTACATATATTTTCACCCTTAATTATAAATCCAAAAACACCTCAATCATTATATCATCAAACGACAACTACCTTACTCCAATAAGACAAGTAACTAGAGAAATAAGGAATAAATACAAATAATCAACCAAATCAGTTCCACGACTAATAACAGTTAACTCAAACTCTCCACAATTACCTTGTTTAGTAGACTTCAACAAATATTTATATAATTCAAGTATTTCAATAGCCTAGACCACTCATGGATCCAATAACAATAATAGTAAAAGTAGGTTCACTCAAAGAACCTAAAATATCAACAATAATATAACTCAGTCCACTCATGGAACCAAGACCATGTCATATAATATTAAACCCCAACTTAGGATTAGGAGTCCCATATTGCAAAACAAAAAAATGATGCGGGTAGATAACTAAATAGGCTTTTCACTCTAGTGACATGTTTTAACGCTATTATTATTAGTGGATTAGGCCATTAAAAATGGTATTAGAGTCACTCTTGTATCAACCTTGTTGATATGGGCTAGAGTTTAATCTGAGTTTAGGCAAATCCCGTTAAGGAAGGGAAAACCTTAGTCCTATGTCAAAATAAATCCTATTTGGTTTGTGTAATACCGTGAACTTTCTTTAAGTCAAATCTAGTCTCCAGAAGAGTTAGTGATGACTTTCTAAATGATTAATATTTAAATCAGATAGAATTTCCCCAATTCTAAGTTTTTATCATGTGGGAAATTGAATTAGCTTTCCAACGATATCAATTTTTTCAAAATCCGATATCGGAGTAAAAGTCATGGACGTTTTATAGAGAACTGTCGAAACTACCCAGAAGCAACGGTCAGGCCGATGGACCATCGATCTAGTGATGGAACATTTCCCAAGACGTCATGAATAAGAAAGTGAAGCCAACTTCTGGTCAAGTGCGATGGTCAAGACCGACGAACCATCGATCCAGTGACAGACCATCGAGATAGCGATGGACCATCACCCAAACCGTCATAGATGAGGCAGAAAGTTTAAGTTCTGGCCAAGTGCGATGGTCAGGACCGACGGACCATCGATCAAGCGAAAGATCATAGCCCAAACCGTCATCACTTCCGATCAGCGATTTTAAGTCATTTTTAAAAGGGCATTTGGATATTTTTTTCCACCCGTTTGAACCCCTAATTATACAAGGCTAGGGCTCATAACTTCATTATTCATCTACAACACTAAATTAGGGTTTCTATCAAAGATCAATCCCTCAAGAACAAAAAACCCTAGGTGTTTAATTCTAAGTCGAGAATTCAAACTTTCCTCCGCTAATATTCAAGAAATCATCCACCCAGGTATGCATAGTGTTCATTCATGGATTCCTTTCGTCTATGAAGCCCAAGAACTAGGTTTTAAACTATAAATTATGATTTTCTGCTATGGGATGATTATGTTCATGTGGTTGTTGTTATATGATTCCCAAGTTGGAATCTGTATGTGTTTTTATTAAAATATGTTGGCATGTGAGTTGAAAACCATGAATTTTAGTTGGTTATGATATGTTAATTTGATAATTATGTCATTCCCTAAGTCATGCAACCTAAATGTTTGATAAAATTCTTAAAAGAGTAGAGATCATGTAATATAGCTAAATTATGACGTAGGTGATGGATTCATTTTTACCCTTATGTTCAAATGACTCCCATGCTATTATTGTGCCTTGTAGATGTTTGTTGGATTTCTCCTGAATTAGCCTTATGAGATTATGCCATGTTTACATGCAATCCTATTAATGTACCAAATTATGATAACCATGTATTTCATGAAATTCCCAACTTATTGTATTATGGATTGTTGATGTTGGTCATGTATTCAAGAATATTATGCCTTGTCAGTTTCCTTCTATTAAGTCCTGGGGGTTCTTGTACCCAAAAAATTTAGTTGTGCCTAGAATCAGTGTCATGTTTTCAGGATACTCTCAATCAAGCCATGATCCATAGAACTCAGTCAGTCGTGTGACTCAGGAAAACTCAGTTAACTCAGTGATCCTAGTAATCTCAAAAAGTTCAGTAATTCAGTAATCTCAGTAGTATTCCATCAATCAACAAAACTTAATAAAATCAGTCCAGTTCAGTTCAATTAATCATGTTCAGTGTCTATTCATATGGGAGTAGGATTTAGCACCGAGTGAACCCAAGGATGAGGACACATACTGGCAGATAAGGGTGTTCTCCTTAAAAGTAATCCTTGTGTTCCAGAACTATATAACTAGCATAGGTTGAGACATCAACACTGATAGAAGAGGGTTGATGAGGTGGATAAACACTAGAAGATGAGGGTCTCACCATTCTCTTTTGGGGACACAGTCAGATAAGGGTCACCCACAGCTTGTCTTTACCAGTGGCGCGGTATTGACACCCTTCTAATTGGGGTTATAGATTGGACTCCAACTCAGCCATATTGATTTATTTGGGGCATGTCGGTTAGATGACTACTTCCCATAATTACAGTTTTAGTCTTAGTCTCAGTAATAAAACTTAGATAGTTATATAGAATTCCGGACTACCAGATACAGTCAACTCAGAACAGTATGAAATTCAGCTTATTCCATCAGAACCTATACTGTCCAACACAGTCACTCAGTATCAGTTATATTATGATACTAGTTATCAGTAACACATGTTATCAGTACCAGACTCAGTAGTCATTTTATCATAAACTCAGTTACAGTTATTATATATTCATGCATATATTCACATTCTTATTATTCAGTTAGTTAGTATAGTTCATGAATATGAACCATTTGCATTCAGCCTACCTTACATGCATAGCAGTACATTCAATCATACTGATGCATTTGCGCTATGGTGTTTTCATACCATAGGTTCAGAAGCATGAGATCCAAAGTATCAATAGCATCCAAGATTTCAGCAGCCAGATTTGGCAGTGAGTCCTCATCATTCAAGGATGATATGATTATTTATTTCATTATTTCAGCTTAGTTTTCAGTAGATGAAGTTCGTTGGGGATATGTTTCATCAACTCCTTATTCAGATAGTTCAGTCAGTTAGTGGCTTTTGGACTATATTCAGACTTCAGTATTTTCAGACATTTACTTCAGTTTTAGTATTATGATACCACATTATTCGGATACATTTTTATCAGATGTTTTATTTAGTTTTTGAACCTTATGGTATGTTTCAGCCTATTATTTCCATATTTTACTTGATGTTATGCAGTGTACAGGTACAAATATTAGTCGTGGGTTAGCTTGTGGTCCTTTGGAGTCATGAGCACCGTTTAGCATTTTGGGTACTAGATTCGAGGTGGTACAAACTTGGTATCAGAGCCTAAGTTTCAAGAGTCATAGGAATTCTGAAAGTCGCATCTAGTAGAGTCTTATGCATGGGTGTGTTGTATGCCACATTTATGAGCAAGAGGCTATAAGAAGTTTAGGAACAGTTTCCCATTTTTTCAGTATTCATGTTGTGCCAGTGAGCATAATCTCAAGTTAATCTCTCAGTTTCATCCCTTTCTCTTCTATTTACAGAACATGCCTCCCAATAAAAGAACTGGGAATTAGTCATCCCCTCAGCCTGAAGATCCTTTGGGCGAGCATGTCTCTCATGCAGAGTAAAGAACTGTATTCACTACGCTTGCTCAATCGGTTGCTGCTAAGAATGAATGACTGGCTGTCGTTCCAGCCAAACCAGTGGCTAATTCAGCTGCAGCTAGGATTCGAGACATCACCCGAACGAATCCTCCATCCTTTTTTGGGTCTAAGTCAGATGAGGACCCTTAGGAATTCCTTGACCAAGTTCAGAAGGTTACGAATATCATGGGGGTTACTCCTTGTGAGAGTACTGAGCTAGCTACATATCAGTTGTAGGATGTTGTTCATATTTGGTTCAAATAGTGAAAGTCAGAGAGGACAGTTGATGTAGGATTTATTGAGTGGGAGAAGTTTGTCACCGCATTCTTAGATAGATTATTTCCCCTAAAGCTGAGAAAACCCAAAGTGTTAGAATTTATCAACCTCAGGCAGGGAAACATGATGGTGAAAGAGTATTCTCTTAAGTTTACTCAACTAGCCAAATATGCTCCCCATGTAGTGGCAGATAGCAAAGCCAAGATGAGTATGTTTGTTTCTAGGGTGAATAATAATGTAGTCCATGAGTGCAGGTCCGCGATGTTGAATAGTGACATGAACATAGCCAGGCTTATGAACCATGCTCAGCAGATAGAAGAGCAAATAGTGAAGATGAGGGAGAAGCAGAATAAGAGAGCAAGGACAGGTAGTTTCAACTTTTCTCAGCCTAAGTTAGAGGGAGGAAACCATTCTTAGTTTCATCCTAAGTCATCAGTCCCAGATCCTTCTTTAGCCAGTGCTCCTACTCCTAAATTCAGGGATGGTAATATAGATAGGGAGTAAGGCTCTAAGTCTCAGGGCAGTATTAGCAATGCCCGAACTAATCCTCTTTGTCAAACTTTTGGTAAGAACCATAAGAGTGTTTACAGAGTTGGTAGCGATGTCTATTTTGTATATGGAAAGCCAGGTCACAGAGTCAGTGATTGTCCCCAGTCAGGTTATCAGGGTCAGCAAAACCGTTCCTCAGCTCAGTCCGGTTGCCCAAATCAGCAGGGTGCCACTTCCAGTGCTACTAGTGGGCAACGCCCAAACAGACTTTATGCTCTCCAGTCCCAGCAAGATTGAGAAAATTCTCCTGATGTGGTTAATGGTACGTTAAAGATCTTTCACTTGTATATTTAAGCTTTACTAGATCCAGGAGCTTCTATGTCCTTTATTACTCCTTACATAGCAGTTGATTTCAGAGTCAGTCCCAAAATTCTAGTTGAGCCTTTTTGAGTCTCCACCCCAGTGGGTAAAACCATGATAGACCGATGGGTATATAGGAACTGTTCGATTATGATATTTTAGAAAGTCACCTCAGTAGATTTAGTCAAATTAGAGATAACTAATTTTGATGTCTTCTCGACATAGATTGGCTTCATTCCTGCTATGCTACAATCGACTGTAGAAACAGAATAGTCCAGTTTCAATTTTTGAATTTACTTTCCTAGAGTGGAGAGGTACCACTTCGACTTTCAGAGGTCAGCTTGTTTCGTACCTTCGGGCAAGAAAAATAATATCTAAAGGATGTGTCTATCATCTTGTTCGAGTTAAGGACACTAGTTCTGAAACTCCCAGTCTCGAATCAGTCCCAGTAGTGAATGAATATTCAGATGTATCTCCTGAAGATCTTCCAAGAATTCCTCCTGAAAGGGAAATAGACTTCGGCATTGATCTTCTTCCAGATACTCAGCCTATATCTATTCCTCCATATAGAATAGCACCAGCAGAACTCAAAGAATTGAAGGATCTCTTAGATAATGGATTCACCAGGCCCAGTGTGTCCTCATGGGGCGCACCAATGTTATTCATGCACAAGAAAGATGGTTCTCTCAAAATGTGTATATACTACCGTCAACTCAACAAAGTCATGGTCAAGAACAAGTATCCACTTCCCAGAATTGATGACTTGTTTGACCAACTTCAGGGTGCCAGCTATTTCTCTAAGATAGACCTCAGATCAGGATATCATCAGCTCAGATTCAAAGAATGTGACATTCTGAAAATGGCCTTTCGTACTCGGTATAGTTACTTCAAATTCTTAGTTATGTCCTTTGGTCTTACCAATGCCCCAGCCACTTTCATGGACTTGATGAACCGTGTGTTTAAGAAGAACTTGTACATGTTTGTCATAATCTTTATAGATGACATTCTTGTCTATTCCCGCAGCAAGGGTGATCATGCAGACCATCTCAAAATCGTGATTCAGACTCATAGAGATCATTAGTTATTCGCCAAATTCAATAAGTGCGAGTTTTGGCTAAGGTCATTAGCATTCCTTGGTCATATTATTTACGGTGATGGCATTAGGGTTGATTCTCAAAAGACCAAAGCAGTTAGAATCTGGCCCAGACCTATCTCTCCATCAGATATAAGGAGTTTCTTGGGTTTGGCTGGCTATTACAGACAGTTTTTTGAGGGATTTTCTTCTATTGCATCCCTTATGTCTAGATAGACTCAAAATAAAGTCAAGTTTCAGTGGTCAGATCCTTGCAAGAAGAGTTTTCAGGAGTTGAAGATTTGACTCACCTCAGCTCCAGTTTTGGCTCTTCTAGATGGTTCAGATGGGTTCGTAGTGTATTGTGATGCATCTAGAGTAGGTTTGGGTTGTGTCCTCATTCAGCATGGTAAGTTCATAGCCTACCCCTCCAGATAGCTTAAACCCCAAAAGAAAAATTATCCTACTCATGTCCTTAGTTAGCAGCCGTAGTTTTTACCTTGAAGATTTGGAGGCATTACTCGAATGGTGTTCAGGTAGATGTGTTCACAGATCATAAGAACCTTCAGTATGTATTTTCTCAGAAATATCTTAACCTCCATCAGAGAAGGTGGTTAGAGCTCTTAAATGATTATGACATGGGTGTCCTTTATCATCCAAGTAAGGCTAATGTAGTGGCCGGCGCTCTCAGTAGACTGTTTATAGGTAGTTTTACTCATTTTAAGGACAGTAAAAGGAAGCTAGCTCAGGAAGTCCACCATCTTGCCCGACTATGTGTCCTCTTAGTCTATTTAGTCGAAGGAAATATGTGGGTTCAGAGCAGTTCATAATCATCCCTAGTTTTCGAGGTGAAAGAAAAGTAAGATAGAGATACCAGTCTTGTTAAGTTGAGAGAGTCGGTCAGATATCGGAAAACAGAGGTTTTATTTCAAGGGGGATATGGTGTTCTGCATTGTTAGGATCATCTATGTGTTCCAGGTATAGATGACTTGAGGCAACAAATTCTTGCAGAAGCACATGGTGCGCGCTACTCTATTCATCCTGGGGCCACTAAGATGTACCGCAACTTATGGGAGATTTACTGGTGGATTAGGATGAAAAGAGATATTGCAGATTTTGTGGCTATGTGCTCTACATGTCAACAGGTTAAGATAGAGCATCAGAAGCCGAGTGGGTCTATGTAGAAAGTTAGTATTCCTACTTGGAAGTGGAAAAAAGTAAAAATGGACTTCGTGATGGGTTTGCCTCGTACTCGTCATTGGCATGATTCAGTTTGGGTTATTGTAGATAGAATGACCAAATTAGCTCATTTCCTTCCAGTCCATATCTCTTATTCAGTCGAGGGTTACGTCAAACTCTATGTCAGATAGTTGGTCAGATTGCAAGGTGTTCTATTATCTATAATCTCAGACACAGGTACCCAGTTCACCTCTTATTTCTGGAAAGCATTCCAAAAGGTTCTTGGTACCCAAGTTCATCTCAATACAACCTTTCATCCTCAGACAGATGGTCAAGCAGAAAGGACCATTCAGAATTTAGAAGATATGCTAAGGGCGTGTGGAATCAATTTCAAGGGTAGTTGGGATGACCACTTGTCTTTGATTAAGTTTGCATACAATAATAGCTATCATTCCAGTATTCGGATGGCTCCATTCAAAGCTCTTTATGGTAGGAGATGCATATCTCTATTCGGTTGGTTCAAAGTTAGTGAGGCCTCAGTTATAAGGCCTGACTAGTATTCGATGCCTTCAAAAAAGTCCAGTTGATCAGAGAAAGACTCTGGGCTTCTCAAAGACGACACTTATGCAGATATACGCAGAAAGGATCTCGAGTTCGAGATTAGTGATTATGTGTACTTGAAAATCTCTCCCATAAAGGGAGTGAAGCAGTTCGGCAAGAAAGGAAAGCTCAATCCCCGATATGTCAGCCCCTTCAAAATTCTCAGTCATTTTAGCAAGGTAGCTTATGAGCTCGAGTTACTTTCAGATCTGGCCTCAGTTCATCTAGTCTTCCATGTCTCTTTTCTCATGAAGTGCATAGGTGACCCGACAGTTTTAGTGCCTATTTAGAGCATAGATGTTCAAAATGGCTCTCTTATAAAGAGATTCCAGTTGAAATCCAAGACTAGCAGACTGAGGAACAAAGAAGTCCCTCTAGTCAAAGTTCTTTGGCGGAATCAGTCCATTGAGGGAGATACTTGGGAAGAAGAAGCAGATATGTAAACCAAGTACCCTCACCTCTTCTCTGCTAACTCAGATCTAGCTCAAGGTAACAGTTCTCCTTAAGCTTTTCAGTTTTATGTTCAGCTTTCAATTACAAACTTGGTATCTATTTTATGTTCAGCTTTCAATTACAAACTTGGTATCTATTTCATGTTCAGGATTCTATTATAAACTTGGTATTAAATACCATTGCATATTCAGTCATTTATTCATGTATTAGTTCAGTCAAGTAATCATGCATCAGATATGCATTCTCATTGTGAGAAACTTAGTTCCTCAGAACACTCAGTTATGCATTCATGAATCAGTTACTCATGCATCAGATATGCATGTTCAGTATGATATATATTCAGTTTATCAGTCATGTTAGTCATGGAGTCCTATTTCAGTCATTCATGTCCAAGATATGCTCTAGTCTATCATTTCTCCCCTCTCAGTCAGTCTCATTTGAGGATGAATATTTCCAAGGGGGAGATATTGTAATACCCCAAACTTTCTTTAAGTTAAATCTAGTCTCCAGAAGAGTTAGTGATGACTTCCGAAATGATTAATGTTTAAATCAAATAGAATTTCCCCAATTTTGACTTTTAATCATGTGGGAAATTTAATTAGCTTTCCAACAATACAAATTTCGTCCAAATCTGGTATCATAGTAAGATTTATGGACATTTTACAGAGAACTATCGAAACTGCACAGAAGCGACGGTCAGGCCGATGGACCATCGCACCATCAATCTAGTGATGGACCATCATCGAAATCATCACAGACAAGGCAGAAAGTTTAGGTTCTGGCCAAGTGCGACGGTCAGGATCGACGGACTGTCGAGGCAGCGATGGACCGTCTCCCAAACCGTCGCTACTTCCAATCAGCGATTTTAAGTCATTTTTAAAAGGGCATTTGAGTCTTTTTCCACATATTTTAACCCTTAATTATACCAGATCAGGGCTCATAAATTTATTATTCATCTATAACACCAAATTAGGCTTTCTCTCAAAGATCAATCCCCTAAGAACAAGAAACCCTAGGTGTTTAATTCCAAGGTGAGAATTCAAACTTTCCTCCACCAATCTTCAAGAAATCATCCACCCAGGTATGTATAGTGTTCATTCTTGGATTGCTTTCATCCATGAATCCTAAGAACAAAGTTTAAAACTATAAATTATGATTTTCATGCTATGGGTTAATTATGTTCATGTGGTAGCTGTTATATTATTCCCCAGTTTGAATCTGTATGTATTTTTATGAAAATATGTTAGCAAATGAGTTGAAAACCATGAATTTTAGTTGGTTAAGATATGTTAATTTGATAATTATGTCATTCCCTAAGTCTTGCAACCTAAGTGTTTGATAAAATGCTTAAACGACTAGAGATCATGTAATATAGCTAAATTTTTTACGTAAGTGATGGATTCATGTTTTACCCTTCTGTTCAAATAACTCCCATGCTATTATTGTGCCTTGTAGATGTTTGTTGGATTGCTCATGAATTATCCTTATGAGATTATGCTATGTTTGCATGCAATCCTATTAATGTACCAAATTATGATAACCATGTACTTCATGAAATCCCTAACTTATTGTATTATGGATTGTTGATGTTGGTCATGTATTCAAGAATGTTATTCCTTGTCAGTTTCCTTCTATTGAGTCCTGGGGGTACTTGTACCTGAAAATTTTAGCTGTGTTCCTAGAATCAGTGTCATGTTTTCAAGATACTCTCAGTCAAGCCATGATCCATAGAACTCAGTCAGTCGTGTGACTCAGGAAAACTCAGTAAACTCAATGATCCCAGTAATCTCAGAAAGCTCAGTAAATCAGTAATCTCAGTAGTATTCTGTCAGTCAACAGAACTCAATGAACTTAGTACAGTTTAGTTCAGTTTATCACGTTCAGTGTCTATTCAGATGGGTGTAGGATTTAGCACCGAGTGAACCCAAGGATGAGGACAGACACTGGCAGATGAGGGTGTTCTCCTTAGAAGTAATCCTTGAGCTTCAGAACTATGTAGCTAGCATAGGTTGAGACATTAAAACTGACAGATAAGGGTTGATGAGGTGGATAAACACTGTCAGATAAGGGTCCTACCATTCTCTTTTTGGGACACTGTCCGATAAGGGTCACCCACAGCTTGTCTTTACCAGTGGCGCGATATTGACACCCTACCAATTGGGGTTATAGATTGGACCCCAACTTAGCTATATTGCTTTATTTAGGGCATGTCGGTTAGATGACTACTTCACATAGTTACAGTTTCAGTCTCAGTAATAGAACTCAGATAGCTCTATAGAATTTAGGATTGTCAGATACAGTCAACTCAGAATAGTACGGAACTCAGCTAGTTCCATAAGAACCTAGACTATCCAACACAGTCACTCAGTATCAGTTATATCAGTTATACTAGTTATCAGTAACTCATATTATCAGTACCCATACTTTGTAGTCATGTTATCACGAACTCAGTTACAGTTATTATGTATTCATGCATGTATTGTCACGTTCATGTTGTCTGGTCAGTTAGTATAGTTCATGCATATGAACACTTTGCATTCAGCCTACCTCACGTGCATACCATTATATTCAGTCGTACTGACGTATTTGTGCTATGGTGTTTTTCTACCATAGGTTCTGAAGTACGAGCTCCAGAGCATCAGTAGCATCCCAGATTTCAGCAGCCACATTAGGCAGTGAGTCCTCATCATTCGAGGGTGATATGATTATTTATTTCATTATTTCAGCTTCATTTTTAGTTGATGGTGTTAATTGGGGACATGTCCCATCAACTCCTTATTCAGACAGTTCATTTAGTTAGATGTTTTCGAACTAGATTCAGACTTCAGTATTTTCAGACATTTACTTCAGTTTTGGAATTGTGATGCCATATTATTCGGATATGGTTTTATCAAATGTTTTATTCAGTTTTTTAACCTTATGGCATGTTTCATCCTACTATTTCTGCATTTTACATGAAGTTATGCAGTGTACATATACAGATATCAGTCGTGGATTAGCTTGTGGTCTTTCGGGGTCATGAGCACGGTGTAACATTCCGGGTACCAGATTCGGGGCATTATAGTATGTAAAACTTAAGCAAGGACATTGAGTTCATGAGAAGGAATGTATGTAGCACTCCAACTTAAGATAAAGAGTCCCACATCAACAAAACATAGGAGAGATATTGGGTATACAAGTAAACAAGCCTTTCACTCTAGTAATGCTTTTTAAAGTTGTGTTGATCTAGGCCCAGAATGAATAATATCACTAGTAGGTGGTACGGTTGCAAATGATGATCTAAGACTACTACATAGTCGTAACACAGTGCTTAGAATAAAAGTTACCCCAAGCTAACCCATGGTCTGGCATGACACTAAGAATACTATATAAAATGAGATACACTGAGTGGAAGTTGAAATTTGAATAATATAATTATGTTTAAAATGAATTTCAATACTGAATTCAAAATGTAATTCGTCCAATAAACCATAAAGCTAAACACACTAGTCTATTTGTTTAAAAGCCTCTACTAAGATAAGTTGTTTGGACAATCCCTCAGATAACTCTAACTATCTAAAAACTGAATACCTAAAATAAAAAAAAGTAAATGTAAGTTTTATTTTCAAAAGATAAGAACTCGCAAACCCTATTGCTGAGGTGACATAGGATCGTGTTAACCGAGAACTATATACTGAGCATATGAACCTATATTATGATAGAATATAGCAAAAAATAAAGTATGCAGTCAATAATTTGAAAGTATTGAGCATGTGAGATATGAACTATTCTATAGAGGAACAGAATAAGTTAACCTGCAAGATTGAACTAAACATGAGGTGTGGAATGTAAATTGATACAATAACCAAGTAAATAAACATGTAATAGATTAATACTATAAAGATTAAACTGAATACAAGGTCAATGCAAGATATGAGTCTAAAATGTAGGAGAAACAATTAACCAACGTAGACCATATGGAAATATGAAATCTAACTTGTAACCCAAGTTTAGAGGGTGTTCAATACCTTGCTAGGGGTAGAGAACCACCATTTTCATGTGATCACTAATAAGACCATTTGGGGGAAAACATAATATCATACTTATAAAGGCACATAATTCTGGGACTTGGGTTTTGCTAAACCCTAGTCCAACTAGATACTAAGTATTACTCCTAACTGAACATAAATGATAGCTCGATGAGATGACATATCTAGATGTCGACATGACATGGCATATTTGAATGTCGGCCTATCTATAATTATAAATGCCATACCTGACTGCCATACTTCTAGTGAAATTTTCTTTTATAAGAAAACTGATCCACAACTATTAATGGAAATTTGGATACCATACTAATCGGAAACTCACTTTTCCAAAAGAGTGTTCAAGAGAATTAATGGAATATTTGGATGTCATGTATATTATTTTATGAGATGAAGCTCTTGACCATTATATGAGAGGGTATATGTATATGTGTAAATATATATATATACACATTATGTATTTCTGAACACTGTGACTTGTAAGTTTATGGGGGACATGAGGTGGCTGGAGAAAATGCATAAGATAACATATAAGGGCTAAGTATTAGAATGACTCGAAAGGGTTGGGCCTAAATCCTAATTTTTGTCTCATTAAGATGTTAATAGTTTAATACTATGTATTATATGATAATACTATTTAGAATATACTTTAGAAAAAATAACTATAAGGGTCTGCAAAACTGGTGATATTGGAGTTCATAGATTCTATTGTTTGAGACTAAGTGAGAGAGACTTTATCTCAAACCATCCTAAAGTATATAATACTTTAGGAATGAATTTTTAATTATCAATGCATGAATTTCTAAGTCATCGGGTGTTCATAACCTACCATCTCTAAAGAATGCAACTAATCAGGGCAATACTATAAGCTGAATGTAATAGAAAATTTTGTTACTCAACCTCAAAATTAGGAATTTATCTATATAATTGAAGTTCATAGTCATAAAATTAAAATTATACTTATATTTATGGAAAAACATATATTTTTGGTTTATTTAAAGTAAGGGATTGAAAGATAATGGATTTCAACCTTTTTCATGGAAACCCTAAACTTGGATAATGAGTTAAACTTGAGAAATTATGTTAACTGTGGGACTCAAAGGGTGAAAGGAACCCATTTATGAAATTCCACATACCTATAGGAAAAGCCTTGGTGAAATATTTGGATTTGAAGCCTTAAGTTGAAGAACCTTAATTCTTCCATTTGGACAAGAAAAATTGCCTTTCTCTCTGTTTTGGCTAAGTATTGACTTAATTCTTAAGTAATAAGGGGCTTTTGACATTTTTGGGTCTATTATTCAACCTCAGGATAACTTAAAAGATATAGTTTTTTTGTTAAAAGAGTGGGAAAATACCAAACAACCCTTTTGAAAACATTATAATAGTACAAAAAAGTTTTGTCTAATGATTCAGGTAATGTACCATCAACCCCTTGAATAACCATCAACCACTTGAATAACCATCACCCTGAACTATCGTAAAATGTCTAAATTTTGGTCTTACTATTTACTCTTGACGGTTTTCCTTAATGGATCATCATAGGTTATAATGGTTCGTCACCCGAGTCATCACACTTTGGTAGACAAACACCCTTTAGTAAACTAAGCATAATTCTTTACTTCAATATCGGAGTGAAAACGGTTGTTGGCATTAGAAAAAAGACTCAACGATCTTTTATTTGGTGGGTATTAAGACCTAATAATCTTTATGTTCTAGGAGTTATGGTCGTTTGAAGTTGATAATAGAAATATTCTTCACAAGAACTCAATCGGTAAGGAAGGTTTCATCTTAGCTATGAGCTAGGAGTTGCTTGTAGTCTTAGTATTTGTCTAAAACACTTCTCATACTATCAAATCATGATGTAATGTACTTGAAGAATTGACACGGCCTGAACCAAGGCCTGACTACGTTGGGTACCTCAAGTCCTACCAGGATCGGAGGCCACCCCTATTTCCCCGATCACCAAGCACCTTACATCCTATGTAGGATGAATTCCTAACATATAACAAGATAAAGAATAAAGTTTAAGGATCATATTAATATTTAAACAACTACCAACAGCTGCACCTAAGTCCACAATAATGTCCAACAAAGCCTCTAACCAAAATCAAAGAATATCCAATCGGTACATGCCCCCGACCATAGCCTAAACTAAGTCCAAGGAAATAGTCAAATCATGAAATAAACCAAAGCATGAAATGGTGCCTTCCAAAGTATGGAAGATCACCACTTTAGTTTGACTCGCGAGTTGATCCCTAATCCAAGTCAAAGCGTAAGAGAGGTAGAAGTATGGCTATTTCCTGTATCACGTCGGGATACATCGTCTAAATACAGTTATTGGGGTAAACTCTAGCATGTAACTCAAGGATAAAAATAAAATTATTCCATCAATTCAAAACTAAGACAAACCAAAGCATGTGTACACATCCATGCACATCCACGTATATACACATAGATAAAATACTGGGATAGGGAACGGGATTTTCTTGAACTTTTAAACTTTAACTTGAGTTTGTGTAGATTTACCGTCACAAATCAACCCACAGGCTATATGGGTCCAGTGTTACCCCCTGAATGGGCCCCAGTGCATGTTAGCCACATGAACCGGAGATATCATAGATGACCAGGGATTCTCTTATACCCTTCGCCCTCCATGATACATATATATGAATATACACTTAGGGGATTTCCTTATACCCCAAAAGTAAATAGTCATCAAGAACAACCCTCATGTCGGTAAATATGAGTTTCAAGTATCAATACCTTAGACTCACACCTTCACGACTAGCTAACACAACCCCCATTATTACGCAATTAAATCATGTAACACACAATCTAACCACCAATTTCAGGAGTCACACATTAAGGCATTATTAAGTGGTATCATTATACCGACCATAACTTGCAAGCAATTTCATTAGCCATCATTTAGGGGATTCCCATGTACGCGCCAGACTCCATCATTAAAATCACTTGGGGGATTCCCATGTACCCCACAAGTTTTTCAAAACCATCCTTAACCAAATAATCATTTATGTTATGCATTAGTTTCAATAAAACAAACCAAACCAAGTAATAATACATAAACCAAAATCAATAATACAAGTGGGTTGAGGTTTATACCAATTTCCATACCAAACCAATTAATTTAGTGATTCCTTTGTACCCCTATTTCCATCCACCATTCCCATTCACCCCAATGCATTTACCAACCATCAATTTAAGCACAATAGTTTCATAGATATCATGGAAAAGCATTTAATCAATTTATATTAAAAACCCTCAACCCATAGTTCAAAACCCAACATCAATATCTCATGAAAAATACTTTAAATCGCATGCTTTTACAAAATTGACAATGAGGAAAGAGTAACATACCTGAAATACCAAGAAATTTGGACAAAAAAGAACCCTTAGAACCCTACATGACCACTTTCTTTGAAACCTTAACCTTAACTTAAACAGAGAGTTTGATAGAGAATTTGGGAGTGCTTTATTAGGAATGATGTTATAATGAATCCCCAAGGAGGGCTTTAAGTCATGAGGTCCAAGGGGTTAAAGTGGAAAATGTCCAAAGTGCCCACAACTTAAAAACTAAAAAAGTTTCATTTTTTATTATGAGTCAACCATCGACTCATAACCTTTCCTTAGGACTTTTCATCATAAGTCGTAACCAAAGCAGTACCACCAAGGCACCATACACTGTTATCCTTATGACTCAACCATAGGAATCATAATCGGACCTTACAACTCGTAGGGTCTAATCGTAGTCAACACAGAATTCAAATTAGGACTTACCCTAGACACCCTACGACTACGCCTAACAACTCGTAATGTATCCTTAAGACACTTAGTGAGCCACTCATACTCAGAGAAGAATCAAGCCATAAAATTTCTATTTTGGTTACGACTCATCCCAATGTCTCATCAGGACACCCTATGACTCATAGGGTCCAATCATAAACAAGGCAACAAGCTCAAAGCTCAAGGAATTTTTAAGGGGCAAAAATCTGGTGTGTTTTAATTATCCCCTACTTGGATCATTCATCCTCGAATGATGGGTCAAGGAAATTTCTAGCACAATTGGACTCCATATACTTTTACTCTTACCTTTAATAAAGCTAAAAAATAAAGATGTTAATAATAACACATACCTTACACATGATTATCCGTAGAAGAGAATAAGAATGGATACTTGGACTTAATGTCCTATTTGGCTTCCCAAGTAGCCTCTTTAACTTTGTGGTTCATCCATAGAACCTTTATCGAAGCTACGTCTTTCATCCGTAATCGACGAACTTGTTGATTCAAAATTTCAATCGAGACTTCCTCATATGATAAGGAATTAAAAATACCTACCCCCTTCAAAGGAATAACCATCTAAGGATCACCTGCACACTTTTCCATCATCAAAACGTGAAATACCAGATAAATAGAGTTTAAGCTAGAGGGCAACTCCAATTCATATGCAACATTACGAACCCTCTTCAACACCAAGTATGGACTGACATATTAGGGACTGAGTTTCCCTTTCTTTCCAAACTGCATTACCCCTTTCATGGGAGACACCTTTAAGAACACCCAATCGCAAATCTCAAACTCTAATTCCCTACTCCTCATATCCACATGTAGTTTTTGGTGACTTTGGGTTGCTTTAAGTGTAATACATCGTACTTCTACCTTGCTTAAATTCATCCCAAAGATGTTTAAAACATGTTTTAAAGATGAATACACTTTTATATATGTGAAATTTTCAATATTTTCACTTTTTGTTGTGTGGAAAATTCAATAAGCTTTCCATCGATACCAAATTCTCCTAAATCTAATAATCAAGTAAGAAGTTATGGTAATTTAAAGTTTCAGTCATTTAACACCGTCATTCAGGCCAGTAGCGCATCACGAAGTGTGTCAAAATAGCAATTGTCAATTTCCAGTATTGCTCCGCAATAGTGGGCGTTGCACCATAGACCCACTTCACAATTGTCTAATTCTAGTAAGGCAACATGATCCTAGCGCGTCGCGCCATGGATGAAGTATCCAGTGCTGATCTGCGATTCCACCGCATCGCGTCGTCCGCCCAATTCCTAGTTGGCAATTTCCAGTGACACGATGCAATAGCGTCGCGTCGTGCCAGCCTGCCAAATCGAGAAATCTTGACGTAAAATAAATATTTCATCCAGGAATAAATTGGCCTTTTCCCAAGGTTTTAACACGTCCAGGTGCAGGATTTAATCCCTAAAAATGTTTTAAATTATTATTTACTCGCTTTTTCCCCAAATCAAGAATATTCTCTCCTAAGAAACAAAACTCTAGCTCTCAAGAATCAAGGTCAAGCTCAAGAATTATGTTCTAAGGTATGTCAAGTGTTGATTCATGGGTCCCTTTCACCCATGAAGCTCAAGAATCTCTTTTCAAAGTACAATATATGGATTTTTATGAATACCATGTTGGGTTTGCTTTTGTTCATGTTGATAATGACCAATTGAATTCTAATCCATGTTTGGTGATAAATTTATGTGTAATTAGTTATTATATGTGTAGATTCATGTGAACCCATGATTAAACCCTTGAATTTTGAATGTTCATGATTAATTTGAATTGAAATTCATGTTCATGTTGTTGTTGGGTTTTGATTCATGTTTTAAATTACATGTTCCAATTATTGATCCTCGTATGTGATACTTTGCATAATATTCATGATAAACCCTTCAAATTGAAAATTGATTTATGCAATCATGAAAATTAGATGCATTGATGATGGTATAACCAAAGTATGCTCCCCATGTGTTAGATAAAATACCTATGTGAAGGAAAAAAAAAGTGCCATTATAGTATGTTAATGTGAAACCCCCATTCATGTACAAGCTAATACATGTCAACTGTTTGATGAAATGTCTTAGTCAATGAATTATATATATATAGCCATTGTTGTGCTTTTGAACTTGTGCCATGATTTACGTTTATTCCATCGAGTCCTAGGGTGTTTATACCCGACAATTTAACTGTGTGCCTAGATCCCGTGTTAGGTTCACGATAATCTTAGCGACGCCATGATCAGTAGTATTCTCAGTCATTTACATGACTCAGGAAACTCAGTAATCTAGTGAACTCAGTCAGTTAACAAAATTCAGTAATAATCCATCAGTCCACGGAACTCAGTGAACTCAGTCCAGTTTATCTCAGTATAATCAGTTCAGTGTCTATTCAGTTGGGAGTAGGATTTAGCACCGAGCGAACCCAAGTATGAGGGCAACCCAAGGATGAGGGCACACACTGACAGTAAAGGGTATCACTCTTAGAAAGAATCCTTGTGTTCCAGAACTATATAGCCATCATAGGTTGAGACATCAACACTGACAGTTGATGGCTGATGAGGTGGATTAACACTGCCGGATAAGGGTCCCACCATTCTCCTTTGGGGACAGTTCCAGATGAGGGTCACTCATATCTTGTGTTAACTAGTAGCGCGATACTGATACCCTTCCAACTGGGGTTACAAATTGGACCCCAACTCAACTATATTGCTTTATTTGGGGCATGTCGGTTAGATGACTACCTCCAACAGTCTTAGTCTCAATTTTAGTAATAGAACTCAAATAGTTCTACAGATTTCAGAATTGTCAGATACAGTCACTCAGCTCAGTACAGAACTCAACTAGTTCCATCAGAATCAAGACTGTCAGCAACAGTCACCCAGTATCAGTTATATCAGTTATCAGTAATCCATGTTATTAATATATTCGGTATTAAGAATCCCAATGTTTCAGTTGCAGTTATGTTTTCATGCATGTATCCTCACGCAGTCATGTTCATGTTAATGTTATTAGTCAATTATAGTTCATACATATGAACCCCATACATTCAGCCTGCCTCACTTGGGTACCAGTACATTCTCGCGTACTGACGTATACTTTTTTTTGCGCTATGGTGTTTTATACCATAGGTTCGAACGCTCAGGTTCCCGATCGCACTTAGCAGCTCAGGTTTCAGTCAACAGCGAGTCCTCATCATTCAAGGATGCTTTATCATTTCAGTATTTTAGTATTTAGTTTACTTCAGCAGTTGGAGTTAGTTGGGAACATGTCCCA
Source organism: Capsicum pubescens (assembly GCA_030864215.1). Lineage (NCBI taxonomy): Eukaryota > Viridiplantae > Streptophyta > Magnoliopsida > Solanales > Solanaceae > Capsicum > Capsicum pubescens. The sequence continues at coordinate 220,203,825 of CM061540.1, read as the reverse complement.
TCAACTCCTCATTCAGATAGTTTAGAGGTTTTCAGACTAGATATTCAGACTTCAGTATTTTCAGTTATTTCAGTTGTTTTAGTATTGTTATACCACATTCATTATGATTATTAGTCTTCAGTTTTGAACCCTATGGCCTATCATCCTTTTTATCACATTTATACAGTATATTATGCAGTGCTCAGTTACAGATATTAGTCATGGGTTAGCTTGTGGTCCTTCGGGGTCATGAGCACCGTGTGGCATTCTGGGTCCCAGATTTGGGGTGTTACATTAAGTCTTTCCCGAATCACCTTCACCTTCTCTATCACTAGGTGAACCAAATACGGGCCAAATGTCATAGCCTCACCAACTTCAAGACACTCGATAAGAGATCTACACCTCCTACCATATAATGCCTCAAACGAAGCCATCCCAATATTAGAATGGTAGTTATTATTCTATGTAAACTCTAAAAGAGGCAAATTTTCAACCCAACTACCACCATAGTTAATCACGCAAACTCAAAGCATATCTTTAAATATCTGAATAGTCCATTCTTTTTGCCCATCCGATTGCAGGTGGAAAGCAGTATGAAGACTCACCTTAGTTCCCAAACCTCTATGACATAAACTCCAAAGGTGTGATATGAATTGAATACCACGATCTAATATGATAGAAATAGGCACCCCATGCAATTTCATAATCTTATGGAAGAACGACTTAGCATAATCTTCTACCGAATAATTAGTCTTAACTGTAAGAAGTGAGCAGACTTAGTCATCCTATCCACGATGACCCAAATTGAAAATAACTAATTCCGAGACCGAGGTAGACCGGTAACAAAATCCATATTAATTATCCCCACTTCTATAAAGGAAACTCAAACTCTTGAATAACCCTCCGAGCCTCAAGTTCTCAAATTTCACTTGTTAACACACCATGCATTTGGCCACAAAACTGGCCACATCTCGTTTCATATTGTTCTACAATAAATCCCCTTAAGATCATGATACATCTTCGTCAAACCAGGATGAAAGTATAACGCGATTCATGAGCCTCATCCAAGATCTTCTCTTGTAATCCATCTATGTCGGGAACACATAATCTGCCTTGGTACCTTAAGATACCATCGTCACCAATCTCAAAAGCTACAACCTTTTGTTGTACCACATCCCCCTTAATCTTCATTAAGATAGGATTCAATACTTGTTTCTCTTTTGTTTCAGCAACAAGGGATGACTTCACCACCTCTTGCACAAACACACCACCATCCGTAGAGTCCAAGAGATAAACTCCAAGGTTGGCCAAACGGTGAATATCTTTCACCAATTCCTATTTTTCCTCATCCACATGAGCTAGACTCCCTATGGATAACCTGCTAAGAGCATCAACAACCATATTAGCTTTATCTGGGTGGTAGTGGAGTCTCATGTCGTAGTCTTTCAGCAACTCAAGCCATCTCATTTGCCTGAGATTCAACTCCTTTTGGGTAAACACATATTACAGGATCTTATGATCAAAAAAGATATCTATATGGACGCTATACAAATAGTGACACCACTCTTCAATGCAAAAACCACAACCAGCAACTCCAAGTCATGAGTCGGATATTTCTTCTCATGAACTTTCAACTGGCTAGAATCATAGGCCACCACCCTACCATGTTGCATCAACACACAACAAAATCCACACAAGAAGCATCACAATAAACTAAAAATTCATAATTTCCTTCAGGTAGAGTCCTAACTGGAGCTGAAGTCAACTTATCTTTCAGCTTCTCAAAACTACCCTTGCAAGCATCAGACGATGAGAATTTTCTTCTGAGTTAATTTAGTCAAAAGGGCCGCAATATAAAAGAAACTTTACACAATCCTTCTGTAATAACTATCTAAAATCAAGAAGCTCCAAATATCGATTAGATTCATGGGTCTAGGCGACTTCTTAACAACCACAACCTTCTGTGGATCCACTATGATCCCCTCACTAGATACAACGTGACCCAGGAAAGTAACAATGTTCAACCAAAATTCACATTTCAAATATTTAGCATACAACTGCTAATCTTTCAGGGTCTACAACATAATGCGAAGGTGAATGACATGATCCTCCTCACTTTTGGAGTACACCAAAAGATCATCAATGAAGACAATAATAAACAAATTCAGAAAATGATAGAAGACTTTATTTATCAAGTCTATAAATACCACCGGGGTATAGGTCAACCCAAAAGACATTACCAAAAATTAAAAATTACCGTACTAAGTTTTGAAGGAAGACTTAGGGATATCCTCCTCCCTTATCTTTAACTAATAATACCCGGACTAAAGATCATTCTTGGAGAAAAACATAGCATCCTGTAACTGGAAAAACAAATCATCTATCCTTGGAAGAGGGTATTTATTCTTTATCGTTACCTTATTCAATTGCCGGTAGTCAATACACATCGAAAAAGAACCATCATTCTTACGTATGAACAATACCAGTGCACCCCTCGGGGACATACTAAGACGGATGAATCCCTTGTCAAGAAGGTCCTTTAACTTCTCCTTAAGCTCTTTTAACTCCATTAGATTGATTCTATAAAGAGGGATAGGGATAGGACGAGTGTCCAGAACAAGATTTTTCCTAAAATCAATTTCTCTATTGGAAGGGACACCAGGAAAGAAATCAGGAAATTCATTAACCATAAGAATGGAATATAATGAAGGACTTTTTGAGTTAGAATCTTTAACTTGGACCAAGTGGTAAAGACACCCCTTGGAAGTTAATTTACAGGCTCTAAGATATGATATGAATCTCTCCTTAGGAACTAGATAGCCCCCTTCCCACTAAATAATTGGCTCATTAGGAAATTTAAACATGAGCTTATAGGTTCGACAATCTAAGGAGATAGCATGAGTGCAACTAATACATCCCCAATATGACATCAAAATTGACCATGTCTAATTCATACAGATCCACCAAAGCTTCTCTACTAATAATCAATACCACAAAACCCCTATAGACTCTCTTAGAAACTATGGAGTCACCCACTGAGGTTGAAATAGAAAAGGGGTCCGAAATACACTCGAGACCAAAACCAAAATGCACAGCCATAAATAGGGTAAAAAAAAAAAGAGTGGACCCTGGATTAAGTAAACAGTACACATCACGGGAAAAGAGTGTCAACATATAAGTAACGACATCAGGAGATGCATCAGACTCCTGAGGAGTAGTGACAACATAGAGATAATTCCGACCAGTGTCGAAGCTAGATAGGATACTCTGTGGTGCAGGAGCTGATGAGAAGGCAATAAGAACCTTGTTAACTCCAGAAGCAACCTTACCCATGGGACAGTTCCTTAGAATATGCCCCAGCTAACCATATTTTAAACACTTATCCTTTCCCTCATCACAAAATCCACAACACAACCAACCACAAAACCTACAGAGAGGATATGATGGAGTAGACTGAGCCCTACTAGCTTGAGATTAGACACCCTATGACCTAAACCCACTATCATAATAAGAATAATGATTACCCTATACCTTCAGATAGGGAGCACTAGTCATTGAGTAGGACCCAGAATTGCCCCACTTCTTCTTGGACTACTTCCCATTATCCCTACCACTCTACTGCTAATCTCCTCTTGTGTTGAATGCGTAAATTTTTTGTTTTGCATTCTGCAATCTTAATGTCTTTCCTGTTCTCTTCCTCAACTTGTTGTATATATACCTCAAGTCGAGAGATATCCATGTCCTTATTCAACAAAGTATCCTTGCTATCCAGAATTAAATCTCGGGACAACCCAAAAGTGAAATTTCTCATTCTAGGTCTTATACTAGACACTAACTCGGGATCATACCAGGATAGCTGATGGAATTACAAGGCATACTCTTTGACTATCATCCTTTCTTGCTTCAAATTGACAAATTTATTTACTTTTCCATCCCTCAACTCCTGAGGAAAGAAGCGATCCTAAAAGGCTCTAGAGAAATCATCCCATATGACAGAATTAGCATCTTTACCTCTCAACTTCTCCCACTCTTTGTACCACTGGTACGCCACATCCTTTAATTGGTAGGCAGCGAATTCTACACCCTCAACATCCAAAGTATGCATAACCTGAAAGATCTTCTCTATATCATTGATAAAGTTTTGAGGATCTTCCTTAACTTTAGAACCAGTGAACATAGGAAGACTAAACCTTATAAATTGGCAAACCCTTGTGGCCCTAGAAGATAGAGTAACAGAAGCTACACACTCATACTGAAAGCTACCAACTAAGCCAGCATATGAATAGACTGACGAAATTCCACATTTGACATATCATTTTGAGGATCTTAAAGAGGACTAGAGGGGACCGGTGGAACTCTTGAAGGGAAATCAAGAACTGGACCCCTAGATCGGATCTATACCCCATAATCAGGGCGTGTCCCATCAGCATTGTCCTCAAGTGGGATAGAGGAGTTTTCATGAGCTTCAGATCGTCTGAGAGGCATGATCTAAAAAGTGAACAAACGGGGATTAGAGGAGATTCAATACCTTGGACTCTATAGCTTAAAATAGACTAATAAGAAAGGGAAACATTCCTAAATGCCTCTTAGCCTCTCCCTTATAAGTGTAGCGCGCTACACACCCTTAAAAGAGACTCTACTTGACACGTCTTTATAGATGAAAAATTGACCATGAACCTAGGCTTTGATACCAATCTGACACAACCCAATCCTGGGCCTAGCCATGTCGAGTACCTCAAGTCCAACAAGGATCGAACGCCACCCCTATTTCCCTGACCACCAAGAAACTTATATCTCATGCCAGATGAATTTCAAACATATAACAAGATAAAGAATAAAGTTCAAGGTTTCTAATATAAGGATTTAAAAAACCACCAACATCTGCAACCAAGTCCACAGTAATGTCCAATAAAGCCTTTAACCAAAATTAAAGAATATACAGTCGGGATATGCCCCCGACCATAGCCAAAATGAATTCCAAAGAAATAGTCAAAACATGAATAAACCAAAGCATGAAATGGTGATTTGAAAAGTATAGAAGCTCACTACTTTATTCTGACTCACGAGCTGATCTCGAATCCTAGCCAAAGTGCAAAAGTGGTAGAAGTATGGCCAGTTCCTGCATCGTGTGGGGATACAATGTTCAAAGATGGTTAGCAGGGTGAACACTAGCATGGAAATCACGGATAAGGATAAAAAAATGCCATAAATTCAAAACTAAGTCAAACCAAAGCACATGTACACATTCATGTATATACACATGGATATAATGCTTGGATAGGGAATGGGCTTAGCATGAACTTTAAAAATACAACCTGAATTTTTGTAGCTTTACCATCACAAATCCACCTATGGGCTATATGGGTCAAGTGTTACCCCCTTAATAGGCCACAGTGCATGTTAGCTGCATGAACCGGAGATATCATAGATCACCGGGGATTCTCTTGTACCCTTATCCCTCCATGATACATATATATATGAATAAAAAATTGAGGGATTCCCTTGTACCCTCTAATTACATGGTCATCAAGACCAACCCGCATGTTGGCAAACATAAGTTTCCAGTATCAGTCCTTCAGACTCATACCTTCACGACTAGCTAACAAAACTCCCATTATTGCCCAATTAAAACTTGTAACACATAATCCAACCACCAATTTTAGGAGTTAAACATTAAGGTATTATTAAGTGGTATCGACATACCAACAATAGCTTGCAAGCATTTTCATTAGCCAACACTTAAGGGATTCTTATTTACCCCGCAGACTCCATTATTGAAATCACTTAGGTGATTCTCGTGTACCCCACAAGGTTTTCAAAACTATTCTTAACTAATTAACCATTTATTCTATGCATTAGTTTCAAGTAACAAACCAAAACAAGTAATAATGCTTAAACCAAAATCAACTATGCAAGTGGATAGAGGTTTTTACTAATTTCCATACCAAACCAATTAATTTGGTGATATCGTTGTACCCCTTTTTCCATCCACCATTCCCATGCACCCCAATGCATTTACCAACAATCAATTTAAGAACAATAGTTTCATAGATATCATGGAAAAGCATTTAAACAACTTATATTAAAAACCCTCAACCCATAGTATAAAACTCAACATCAATATCTTATGAAAAATACTTTAAATCACATGCTTTTACAAAATTGACAATGAGGAAAGAGTATTATGCCTGAAATACTAAGAAATTTAGAGAAGAAAGCACCCTTAGAACCCTAGATGACCATTTTCTTTAAAACCCTGGCCTTAACTTGAACAAAGAGTTTGAGATAGAATTTGGGAGTGTTTTATTAGGAATGATGTGATAATGAATTTGGGAGTGTCTGAAATGAACTCATGATTGCATGCTAAGACGTGGGAGTAACTAAGTGACATGAGACTAAGATAAGTAATAAAGAGGAAACTATTACCTGGAATTGACTTTATATTGGGAATAAGACTCAACTGTATTTACGCACATCTCAAAGGCACATATGAGTTTTCATGGAATAAGGATTGGCATATACTCAGAAGAGTACGACTAGAACAAAATAGAGAAAGGCACTAGTATTTCTGTCTAGCCTCTAAACTAATTTGGACCGATCCATACTGAGAGTTTAGTAACTCAACTAAAGTATTCAAGACAAAAAAGTATGCATAGAACTACAACATAATGGATATTGGTAGGAAATTTCTAATAGTTATAGAGAAATGAACTTTGTTTCTCCCATACGTTTCGTTAGGAATTCTAGTTGCATCTAAGGAAAATAATCACGAGTATGAACTGAGTGATACATACAAATAGGGATATTTCAACATAGTATGTATACCCTAGTGTGCTTATCTGAGTTCATAGTAAAAAGGGAACAATGTAGATTTAACCATGAGCCACCTTTTCTCAGAATTTTTATAGTATAAAGAAAGAGTGTCCTAGGTTGGAAAAAATAACAAGAATACTATGCCTTTTATCAAAATAACTGATAACATCTATCTTAGCATTGCGTCTCCCCTACACTACACCTTTACTGCTTCACTTTAAATACTCTTAAGGGTATACTTTCTAAGGATGCTAAAGACTAAGTCTATCAGCATATTCTCATCATGCTCGAGCCTAATTCGAAGAACTAGGTATTTTGTCAAATAATAAATGTGCTAGTCATAAATATGGGAATCTGAATTCTACATCCACTAGGGTAAAACTTTACACTACCAAACCTAAGTTCTAATTAAGGGTTTACTATCCATCTAACACCTAAAATCTATAAGGTACATCCTCAAAGCATCTAAGTCTACTACTTAGATGTTACCGACGCCACTACCATAGTTTACTAAAAGTCACGGAGACCTTACTAAGAAGATTTAGAGTAAGAGAGATACTACAAAAGCATCACTTATGGAATTTCATAACTTTGTCACTACCTAGAATTTGATAGTAAAAGTCTAATGTAGTATGAATAAGTTAATTCACAAAGGTTGTTCTGAGGACTACCTAACGTATTATGATTTCACTAATCACCAAGAATATATTATGAGTACACGACACTAAGCATGCTAAGAAATTCTGGGTGCATGATTCCTGAGTTGTATCGTATGAGATTGATGTTCATGGGTTCACGGAGTATGGTTTGGATTTCTGAGCGAGGCTATAACTTCTGATACTAGGAACTGAGAATAGGAATACATCTTAATAAAGTGCGTACATTGAAATGATGTCAGGCAGGAGTAAATTGTCATGATGACATAAGGATACTGATAGGCTAGGATAAGAATGGGTCTCTAAAATCCACCTAGCTCTGTCCTAGAATAGGTTATCACTACTAGTTAACCTAATTTTATCTACACTCAAGTATCTCCCTCATATATATTTCCACACTAAGTCTGTGAGTCTCCTTTTTCACTACCCTCAAAACTGAACTCACTGAAATGCTTAGGGAATACAACTTTAGGATCTATTGTGGTTATAAACCTCCTTATAAAGGCAAAGAATACCCCTCATCAATAAGGTTTGTTCTTAATCTTCTATTTTTTCTAAGGTTTTAGGTAGGCTATATTTGTGGTCCTCTGCCTATCCCTCATAATAATCTACTAAAACTATAAGGATTTACTTTTCCTAACTTTCTCTTTTTAGCATTCGTCAAACTACTATCCCACTACTTTATTCTAAACTATTACTTTTCTTAACTATGGGATAATTTAGTCCTTAGGTCTATAAATACATAAAGGATAAAATCTGACAACATACCCGACTCGACTTTAGAAGAACCATTCCAACCTGGTTGAATGAAAGGTGAATGAGATTGATTTGAGAGATGACCTAATCCTATGGTGGGAGAGGCATACTGCTGATTTGAGGGATCTTGAGGAGTAACAGATAAAGTAGGCTGAGCCTACTTGAGAACCTTCTTGCCTTTTGTTGAAACTACAGGACAATCTCTCAACTTATGGCCTAGATTGCCATAGAAAAATAACCTTTACAGCCTTTCATACTCTCTCTTATGTGTCCTTTCCCACACTTGTTAAAAGTGGGTGGAATTTTCTACATATAATATTTTTTTGAGGATGGGAGCCAAATGCTCCCTCTTCTGATCATAACGATGCCTGGGGCTCAGAAATGATGTACGAGCAAATGATAATGTTGTCTCTAATGACCTATGTGGAAAAAAGATCGGTCTCAACTAGTGATCTTCTGACGGATAGAGTTATCATTCCCTAGTATGGCCCTTTTTTCTCCCTTCTTCTTTTTTTACCAATAGGATTTGCAGGGACTGATACTTATTAAATTGAGCTATCATAGCCTGTGCTAATAGTAGGATAGTATCACAAAACTCTACATTAAAGATGTCAACACTTATAGGTTGATCGACTGGTGTGGAAGGATCACTATTTTGATTACTTTTTTGACGGATCTCTTCTTTAGAAAACATATTCTAAAACACCTAAGGCACAAGTTACAAGGATAAATAGATTTAAATATACCACATGATATGATTAGGAAAGAGGTGAAACTTTCCTAAAATATTTCATAGCCTCTCGTTCATAAATGTGGTGCGCTTCAAACCCATGAACAAGACTCTACTTAATGTAGCTTTTAGACACCCTAAGACACTATAAACCCGATGCTCTGATACTAAGTTTGTTATACCCAAAGATTGCCACCTAGTCTTAACATGGTGCTTAGAGTTACAAGTGACCCGAAGCTAACCAATGTTCTGACATGACACAAAAAATATTGTATAAGATGAGATTCACTAAGCGAAAGCTGAAATTTGAATAATATAATAATGTTTAAAATGAATTTTGATATTGAAATCAAAATGAAAATCATCTAATAAACCACAAAGTTGAACACACTAGTTTATCTGTCTGAAAGTCTCTACTAAGATGGGTTTTAGGGACAAGCCCCCTACTAACTCTAACTATCTAAAAATTGAATGCCTAAAATAAATAAATTAAATATAAGTATTGTCTTCGAAAGATGAGGACTCACCAAACTCTGTTGCTAAGGTGATACGGGATCATGCCAATCAAGAGTTGGATATTAAGCGTTTGAACCAATATTATGGTACAATATGTCACAACAAAAAGTATGTGGTCAGTACTTTAAATATATTGAGTTGAGATATGCACTATTCTATAATGGAACTAAACATGCTAAACATACAAGACTAAATTAAACATGAAACTATGGAATGTAAACTGATGTAATGACTAAGTAAATAAACATGTAACTAACTAATACTATACTGAATAAACTAAATACAAGGTCAATGTAAGATATGAGTCTAAAATATGGGAAATACTATTAACCGACATAGATCATATGAGAAAGATGGAATCCAGCCTGTAACCCAAGTTGGGAGGGTGTTGAATACCTTTCCAGGGTTAGAAAATCATGATTGGCATGTAGTTTTTGGACATGGATTTTCTAAACCCTCATACAACTTGATGTAAGGAATTACTCCCAAATTAACATAATTGATAGCCTGATAAGATGACATAGCTAGATTTTAACTGAAATGACATATCAGGATATCAACATGTCTATAATCATGGATGTTATACTTGATTGTCATCCTACTAGTGAACTTTGCTTTTATAAGAAAGTTGATCCACAATCATTGATGCTATTCCAATACCACACCAATCATAAACTTACTTTTAGGAAAGACTGTTCAAGAGAATTGATGGCATATCTAGATGCCACACATGTCATGTATCTTAGTGTTATGTACCAAAGCTCTTGATCATGATATGAGATCATATAATGTATATATATACACGTCATGTATTTCTAAACATTGTGACTTGTAGGTTTATAGGGAACTTGAGGTGGTTCGAGTAAAATGCATAGGATAATATATGAGGGCTAAGATTAGAATGACTCGAGAAGGCTGAACCTAAATCCTAATTCTTGTCTCATAAAGATACTAATAGTTTAATACTATGTACTATCTGAAAATACTATTTAGAATATACTTTATCAAAAATCACTATGAGGGTCTGAAAATTGCTAATACTGGAGTTCACTGGTTCTAATGTCTAAGACTGAGTAAGAGAGACTACCATGGCTTAATTTATGAGTCACAATGGCATCTACTAAATCCTACCAGTAGGTAATCCAAACCATAATTGGAGCTAACACAATGGGTTAATTCTGTAAGAAATGCCCAATATATGTGAAATAAAGGAGTACAATTTATATTTTAAGCAAGGGTTCTAAATAGATAAAAACAATCCATACAAGATACTAATCCCATGAACTGGTAGAGTCAGTACAAGAGAAACTAATAGAATTAATACAACTCAAAAGTCTAGAATAGTTCATACATCTATCTCGAAACAAAAGATTGAAAATAAGGATAAAGGGAAATGGGAGACCTGAACTCCAAAAGCTCACACTATCTTCGAAAATTAGTCACCATACGAACAACAATCATTGGTGACATCTAGTACTCAGATCTGCACCAAAATGGTAATAAAGTGTAGTATATGTACCAGAGCAATGGGTACATAGTAGGCATCATCGATCGACTGAGCTAAATCATGATATAAAAATGATAAAGTACAAAATAACATAACTAAGTCAAGGTACAGTCTAAAACCTCAATTATTGATAAGTGGTGATTTCACCACTCATTCTCCCTAAATATTTGTGAACATTGCCTTAATTTGAATGAATAAATGAGACATATTCATGAGTAAATTCACTAATACCCACTCTTTGAAGGTATAGAGTCGATTAGGTTGAAAGGTGTGGATTAAAACTTATGATGATCAAAAGGGAACAGGAAAAGTACAGCTGAAGACTCAGAAAAAGGCCTCAGGTATCACGATCGCAGTTTGTGCACCGCGATCTTTGTCAACTAAGTAGATAATTTACCTAGCCTCAGGTTACATGATCGCGATCGGTGAAACGTGATCGCGGTCGATAAAGTTTGGCCAATGCAACATGATCATTCACTCATAGTTGCAACCATAGCTGGGTGATCGCAGCAAAATCTCTGCAGTTATGACCTAGTAGGTGGAATGAGTAAAGGTCATTGTGGTAAATTAGATAGCTAAAGCAAGCTTTATAATGGGGAATTCAAAAACACTTTAGGATATAGAGGGAAGAACCCTAGAAAGGAAGTATGGAAAAATTGGTTTGTTCATTGTTTTTTAATTATTGTTCCAATGGGAAGTTAGTGAAATTGAAGATTATTTTACCCTCTCTTATTATGAATTTCATGGATGCACTACTTGGTAAACTTCCTTTCTCCTATCTAATGAGTAGCTAACTTCTTTAGTCTTGGGAATATATTGAACTAGAGTGTAATTTGTGTGTGGGTAGTGTTTTGCTTGCATGATTGTTAGATGTTGAGTAAGGATTTTACCATTTCTTGAGCTTATGAGTTGGAATTTCATGGGTGAAAGCCCTAAATATTAAAATAGTTTTGTTGGGTGAAAACCCCAAACTCTAGTATCCCTTTATCATCCTCTGAGGAGGGATAAAGGTGAATATTAGATAACCTATAACATCCTTGAAAGAGGGTTATAGGGGAGAAAGAAAATGGTGAACAATTAAGCCTACAATTTTGTCCCTTTTGTAATCTTATAAATAAGTGTATTAGGAGTATAGATCATGTCAAGAGCATCATACTAGAAATAGGGATGCTTGATTGAGGTTTTGGGTGATTATGAATTTCACACTTGTTAAGTGCTTGAAAGAGCCAATGGGAGAAATCATTGTGGTCGTATTGAAAGATTGACCATAATGACCTTCGACCTAGCCTATCCTTTAGTTAACAACTAAGTTTCATGCTAAACCTTTATTAACCCACATACTTTTACCTTTAGGTATACATAATCCCAAGATTTCCCCCAACATTGTTGCTTAAAACAAAAGTGTTATCTCTTGATTATTTGCTAAAGATTGTACAAAATTTTAACGCTCCAAGAACCTATCCCGAGATGTCACATGGTGCTCAAGGCCACACGTGGCCTCAAGCTAACCCTCTAAGCCTGTCATCACTTTCAGAACTGATTATAGCGCAAATCATGCTAAGATAAAGAGGAATAACTATGTCATGAACATACTGAAACAAGAAGTAATACGACCCTGTACAAATAAAATACTGAAATCTCTATACACACTGGTACACTAGTCTGGCAAAGCCTCTACTACATAGGACTGAGGAGCCATTGGGACAGATCCCCAACTGACTCGTACTAAACTGAAAGTAAACAACCATATATTAACAAGAAAAAATCGGAGACACAGGTCCTCGAACCATGAGGACTCACCAACTTTAGAAATGTAGATGAAGGTACACAAAGATCACTATCGCTGCTGAGACTGAGCACCTGAACCTATATCATGAGGAAATATATAATACAAAATAGTATGGGAGTCAGTACTTGGGAATGTACTGAGTATGTGGGGGTGCATGCAACATTTTAAATAATATCATAAATGTATAAGAAAATTATGCATGCTGACAATAATAACTCTCTTCGCTTGAATTATCTAAAACACTATTTTCGTAAGTCATTAGTAATAACATATTCTCCATAAATCTCATAAATCATTTAACTCAACTCAAACTCTTTGAATCATGACTTAGAGTGACTCGGTAACTCATGTTACTTAGATCATTATGGACGTGGGAGTTTCTTATAACCGTCATAACTGCACCATGTGAGCAGCATGGAGTCCAACATTTTGCCCTCCTAAGGAGAGAACCCCACATTGGCGGGGGTGTCGTACTCTTGCCAGGGAGTACAACATCAATCTCATTATCACAATCCCATACTCGGCCTCTATCACACAATTATCAACATCAATCCTACGGTGGCACGTAGTTTCGGGGAAATACTATATTTCCCGCTCGGTGCTAAATACTCCTCCCAGACTCAGCTCAGAACGCGTTAGGAAATCCACCTTAATCAATATCAACTCATGGGTATATTTTAAAGACCAAAACATAAATATATATCTCATCTGCAAATCATAAACATCTTGTGGATTCTTAACCCGACTCAACTCAACACAATCTTTCTCAACATCAAGTACATTTGCTTTTTGAATCATTTTCAAATATCAAAGCTTCAAGGAAACATCATAGGACTCATTCTTGACTTTCAATCTCAAATATAGATATATATTCAATAGTCAAATTTCTCATGAAAAGGCATAACTCATGACACTTGTCTTAAATCGCTTAGAAATCAACAATACGTAATGACAATATACAACCCATGGAATAAATTCTCAATTTAAGAAACATGATAGTGAAATAATCATAAATATAAAACTTATTTTACTCAAATATCATAAATCATAAATAAATAAATTTGGGTGTAAACCCACTTACAAAATCATGTAAATCAATAATAGAAAGTAAATCTTTAGGCACAAGAACTAAAGGAGTGTTCTTGTTCAAGCCCCACATACCTTGGATTATAATTTTTGGGGATGTATAAACTTGTTTGGAACTTCTTCCTTATATTTTTTAGCTAAGATCCTTGATTCCTTTGACTATGGGAGCTTAATTCTTGGACAACTTGGAGAAATCTATGGAAGATCCTTGAATTTCTTGGAAGGAGTTTTGATTTTTGGGTTGAGAGAAAACCCTAGTTTTCTAGAAAATTCTTGGAGAAATTGGAGAGAAATAGGAGAAAATGATCTTCTCTTTACTACTTTGATGTATATATAAGGCAACAAGGATCGGAAATAACCAAAATACCCTTTTGAAAAAGCTAAAATTTGCTGATTGGGGCTTGTGACGGTCGATCTGACGGTCTATCAAGTCTCCTGACGGTCTATCAAGTCTCCTTACGGTCCACCAGATCGTCTGTCACTCGAGTGCCCAAACTAGAACGTTGATCGGGGTATTACAAAAATGTTCCCAAACAAATACCCCATTTTATCTTACATGTCATTTTTATTAGCATTCCGGGTAATCTTGTAGTAATTTAAGAACCCATAGTATTTGAAGTCTATAATTTTCTCCTCAAGATTTGAGCCCAATTCAAATTGGATTACTTGACAATGATCACCTCACCCCTCAAACATGGGAGAGAGTTGAGCGTTATCAAAATGGCTCTGTTGCCGGAGAGTGAAATATAGATTTTGCTAGTATGGTGTCATTCTTACTAAGAAATACCCAGAGTGGTGAAATTTAATTTCTTTGTTTTTTGTGATCTTTGCGTAAGGAACGATATTATTCCCAAGTCATCATGAGTCATAGGGACTTAGTTTGTATTGGGACCGAAGATCATGAAAGTACAATTCTCACTCCTTCCATAGAAGAGCATGGAATAATTTATATTACAAGTGTGATGATGAAATTTCTCCACTTAAAGGGACTATTCGGGGGTGAAGCTCATGAAGACCTGAATGCTCATTTAAAGGGTTTTGTGGAAGTATGTACTCCATTCAAAGTCTCACATATATCCCAAAAGTTCATCTGGTTACGCCTTTTTCCATTATCTATCATGAGAAAAGCGGTGTTATAGATAAGGTCATTACCCGCCGAATCCATTACTTTATAGAAAAGTCTTACGGAGATCTTTTTAGGTCAATACTCCCACCATATAGGAAGTTAAAGTTGAGGGGAATCATGGTACGATGCTTGGGGATGATTTAAAAAAACACTTTTGAAATGTCCCACGCATGAGGTGCCAGAGAAGATGCACCTCCAAATCTTCTATCGAGCATTGGATCATCAAAATAAGGCCGTAGTGGAAACGCATCCGATGGATCATTCATCAACTCACCATATGTGATTATTTCAAAAGTCTTGGACCAAGTGGTAATTTAGTGTAGATGTTGGGATATAGAGGACGTCGAGGTGTCCATGGGGGCTCCCTCATCATCCTTTATGTGCAATGATAAGAAAGATGAAGAGGAAGAGACCCATACTAAGATGAGAAATATAATGTATTGCCTCGAGCTCTTTATTGAGCATGTGTTGGGAGACTCAATGAAAAGTGTAAGTATGATAAATTCAATAGAAGTTAAAACTTGTGAAAACAATGAGGAAGAGGTTATTGGTGAAAACGTAGGGATGAAACCTGGGAACTCAGTGGGTTTCCATATTTCTCCACAAGGAGAAGATGGGAATCAAGGTAAAAATTGGGGAAATCTAAACTTGGCATATTTTGAAAGGAGAAAGGAGATCGATAGAGATATTTGGTGCAAATATTAAGTAATGTTGAGAGAACCAGAGAAATGGTTAATGAAATACGAAGTGAATTCTCCATGCTCCACTAAACAGTTTCATATAACTCCTCCACTATCCAAAAACTTGAAAAAAAAGTAGGCAAAATATCAAAATATCTTATGGAGAGGCAAAGTGAAGAAATGCAAAATGGGGAGGCGACAAAGGCAAAGAGAAAAAGACCCAAAGTTGAAGTGTCAAAGTTAAATGAGATGTTGATAAGAAAGCCAATGAATTACAAGTGTCAAATTATTTCTATACCTTCAACCCCCATTCATCCTCCTTTCCAAGAATGGTCATTGAGAATGGGAAAGTATGATAAACTCAACAAACTTTTTGATAAATTTAACAACATTTCTATTAATATACCTCTTATCAAGGCATTGCATGACATGATGGGGTATGCTAAATTTATGAAAGATTTGGTGTCAAAAAAAAATCTTTTGGCGGATGAAACCATAGAGATTATTCACCATTGTAGTGCCATGATGAAAAGTGCATATGTTGAAAAGAAGAGAGATCCCGATGCGTTTATAATTTCATGTACCATCATCGCCTTCACATTTCCTAAGGTTTTGTGTGATCTTGGGGCAAGTGTGAACCTCATGCCTTATGCTATATTTCACAAATTTGGATTGAGTAAGACAAATCCCACCAAAATAAAGTTGCTTATGGAAATCCCACCAAAATAAAGTTGCTTATGTCCGATCGATCTATTAAGAAGCCTATAGGGATCCTCCACGACATTCTAGTAAAAGTAGATTGGTTCATTTACCCGGCCGACTTTGTTATTGTGGATTGTAAAGTAGACATTGAAATTCCTGTTATCCTTGGAAGTCTATTTTTAGCTACCGGGAAGGCATTGGTAAATATGGAGTCTAGGGAGGTAAGGTTTAGATTGAATGGTGAAATGGTAACCTTCAACGTCTATACGACTATGAAACAACTGATGGACTAATAAGTCATTTTGGTAATCAATATTGTTGATGGTGAAGTGTCCAACCATGTCAATATGGACTTGTTGAATGACCCTTTAGTAGGTGTGCTTTGGAATTATGGGAGAGAAGGAGTGGGGGAGTATGATGAAATGGTGGCTTCTCTAACTGGGCTTGGGTTTCACACCAAGCACCTAGTTAAATTAGATCTTGATCTTAAAAATTGTGAAAGTCCACCCGCCAAACCTTACATCCTTGAACCTCCCAAAATTAAACTAAAGCATTTACCATCTCATCTCAAATATGTATTCTCGGGAGTGCATGAGATTTTGCCAATCATTATTGCTAGTGACCTAAATTCCTCTCAAGTTGAAGCATTGAAGTTGGTGGTAAAAAAATCCATTTGGGCCATTGGGTGGACAATAGCGGATATTATCGGCATAGCTCCTGGCATATGCTCACACAAAATTAAACTCGAGAAAGATCATATACCAAGTGTAGATCACCAAAGAATATTGAACCAACCTATGTAAGAGGTGGTTACAAAAAGATTATAAAATGGCTTGATATAGGAGTGATCTATCTTATATCCAATATCACGTGGGTAAGCCCATTGCAATGTGTTCCAAAAAGTGTGGTATCACAATAGGAGAGAATGAAAAAAATGATCTCATCCCCGTATGATCGGTCACCAGATGGAGAGTGTGTATGGACTACCAAAAATTGAACTCATGAACCGAGAAGGACTATTTTCCAATGTCGTTCATGGATTAAATGCTATATAGGCTTGCCAGAAGAGGGTGGTATTGCTTTTTTTATGAGTACTCAAGATACAATCAGATTTGTATCGTAACGGAGGACCAAGAAAAGATAAGTTTTACATGCCTATATGGTACGTTTGCATTCAAACGAATACCCTTTGGGTTGTGTAATGCCCCAACAACCTTTCAACGTTGCATGTTATCAATATTTACGGATATGGTTGAAGACTCCATGGAAGTATTTATGGACGACTTCTCAGTAGTGGGGAATTCTTTTGATTCATGCCTCTAACACTTGAATAAGGTACTTGAAAGGTGCGTGGAAACAAACCTTATCTTGAATTGGGAAAAGTACCACTTTATGGTCAAATAAGGAATTTTCTTAGGCCACAAGATCTCAGGAAAAGGCATTCAAGTTGATAAAGCTAAGGTTGAGGTAATTTCCAAGCTCCCCCTTCCCCATTTCTATAAAAGGTGTTCAAAGTTTCCTTGGCTATGTCGGGTTCTATCATCGTTTCATCAAGGATTTTTCTAAGATACCACACCCTATATGTAAACTTCTTGAGAAATAATCTAAGTTCAACTTTGATGAATCATGTTTCAAATCCTTCGAGCATCTTAAGGAATTGCTCATTTCAGCCCCAATTATTGTGGCTCCGGATTGGTCATCCCCATTTGAGGTAATGTGCGACGCAGGTGGTATTTCATTGGGTGTGGTGCTAGGGAAGTACAAGGACAATATTTTTCATCCTATCTACTATGCTATAAAAACCTTCAATGACGCCTAATGCAACTACACCAATACTGAGCAAGAATTATTGGCGGTTGTCTATGCCTTCGAAAAGTTTTGGGCCTATTTGTTAGGCACGAAGGTGGTGGTACATACAGACCATTCCACTCTCAAGTATCACTTGAAAAAAAATAAAGAAAAGCCACATTTAATAAGGTGGATTTTGTTACTATAAGAGTTCAACTTTGAGGTGAAAGATCGAAAAAGGGTGCAAGAATCAAGTGGCCGATCATCTCTCTCGATCCAAAGGCAACAATAAGAAGAATGGGGAAATGGAAATTGATGATGATTTCCCTGATGAATTGATCATGGACATTTAGGGAAACAATACACCATTGTATGCCGATTTCTCCAACTATGTAGCAAGTAGGGTGCTCCCCGAGGGGCTGAATTACCATCAAAAGAAATGATTTTTATTTGATGTGAAGCGATATTTCTAGGATGAGCCCTTTTTATTTTAAGAGTACGCTGATGGAGTTATAAGATAGTGTGTCATGGATTATTAAATAAATAACATTTTGGAGGCTTTCCACTCGTCATCTTATAGCGGTCATCATGGAGGGATCCAAACTACCGCCAAGATCCTTCAATGCAGATTCTATTGGCCTTTCATGCATAGGGATGCCATTGAATAGGTAAAATCTTTTCACAATCGTCAAATGCGTGGGGGTATTTCATGATGGTACGATATGAATCTCAAGCCTAACTTAGAGGTGGAACTCTTTGATGTATGGGGAATCGATTTCATGGGTCCTTTTGTGAGATCCTTTAGGAATACGTATATTTTGGTGGCGTTCAAATATGTTGCTAAATGGGTGGAATCCATCGCAATCCCCACTAATGAGAGTAAATCTGTTACCTCATTCCTAAAAACGAATATTTTCACAAAGTTCGGCACTCCTCAGACCATTATTAGTGATGGCGGTTCACATTTTTGCAATCGGGTGTTTGGTGCTCTTCTAGTCAAGTATCGAGTTAAGAAAAAAGTCGTCACCCCATACCACCCCTAAATGAGTGGTCAAGTGGAGGATTCAAATTGCAAAATCATAGCCATACTTGAAAAAACATAAATGTAGGCCACACGAATTAGGCAAGGCAACTGGATGAAGCACTTTGGGCCTATAAAATGGCATAAAAAACCCCAATAGGTATGTCACCCTATCAATTGGTGTTTGGTAAGGCATGCCATTTACCCATTGAGCTTGAGCATAAGGCTTTGTGGGCTTTGAAGGGATTAAACATAAATTGGGGAGAAGCATCTGAGGCACGGGTGACACAACTCTATGAGATGGAAGAGTTCCAACTAAAGGCATATGAGAGTGACACTCTGTATAAGGAGAAAATAAAGAAATAGCATGATGATAGAATATTACGATGAGAATTCCAAGAGAGAGAGTAGGTACTCCTCTACAACTCCCATTTGAAACTCTTCACAGGGAAGCTCCGCTTAAAATGGTCAGGACCATTTGTGATTTCTAAAGTCTACTCAAGTGGTGCAGTCGAGTTGGAAGACAATGAAGGGAAGAAATTTGTAGTCAATGGTAAAAGGGTGAAGCACTACAATGAGAACATCTCCGTAGCGGCCAAGATGGAGTGTTTGAACTTAAAAGATTCTATATGGTGAAAAGAGAGAGTTGTTTCGTGATGTTAAATTAGGCGCCTGATGGGAGGAAACCAATCCGTAACTCATTTTTATTTATTTTGATGCTTTTTAGGTCTTTTAACATAAATAGTGTACTTAGAAAAATAGGGGAAAACAGAGCTGGAAAACTGATAGATGTGCAGTAAATGAAAAAAAGAGCAAAAACAGGGGATTTCAATCTTAGTTACAATGTCCACGGTCATCAAACCGTGATCAAGTAAATGCAATCATGGACATGTTGTTGCAATCGTAGCATCAGATTCCTACAATGCCTACTATCCATGGGAGCTTTTCTCATCCCTTTTACTTTTTAAGTTTTCAGTTTACTTTAGTGAGGGAACTTCAATCCTTAAAGTTTGGGGTGTTTTAGTGAGTCTTTGGGGGATTTTTTATCTATGAATGAGCTATGAATGAACCTTTCCCGATGATGGATTGATTGAAGACTCCAAAATGTAAGGAAAGTCTGAGTACTTGCAGCATTATAATTGGTAAATCTGGGGGTCACCATAGGTGAAGTCTGAGTAGTCATATAGGTAGTTAGCCCATTTTGAGACAAGATGTGAAACTAAGGCTTTGGTTGTAGACATAGCTTAGCATATTGTGCATAGTGTTACTGCAGAACAAAAAAGCCCCTCCGTACCCGTCCAAAATTTTTGAAAAATCAAGGGCATGAACGTGAGCATTGTTGCAACAAATCATTTTCTCTTTTTGTGGCTCCACAAATTGTTAACTTATAAGTAATGATAACCACTCCATTTTTGTTTCATGGGAGGGACAATTAAGCCTGCTTGGCGAGTTTTTACATGCTATTTGTGGTGAATTGTTCGTCTCCGTCTCTTGTGTACTTGTGTTGTCTTGAAATTGCCTCGTTAGTCTTTCAAAGCTAATGTTTATGGTATTTGGTTGGAGAAATGATCTCAGTCCATCCTTGTAATTTTAGAACCCACTCTAGCCTAAAAAGCCTTCATGTCCATAACTATAATCCCTAGTACCCACTTTGAACCTTTGACCTTTCTTTGGCAAACTCATTACAAGCCATGTTCCATTCTTTTTATACCTATTTTGAATTGTACCCTCCTTGAACTTGAAAATACAACTTGAGGCTTAAAGCCTATGTTGGAGGTGGTGAAACTGATGAAAGGAAATTTAGAGCCACAAAGTATTGTCAAATGCCTTATGTGCCTAAGTGTTGAAAACAAATGAATAGAAGAAGAAAGAGTCGAACAAAGGAAAGAATTGTGCGTAAGTTACAAGACAAAGAAATGAAAGAAAAGTGGTGAACAAAGGAAGAAATTTATAAGCATAAAAAAAAACAAGATGAGTGGCCCTTAGTCGACAAAGGAAGAATTGTAAAGGGTGATGTAGATGTTCAAGGAAGGGAATAGCCATGCTATACCTAAATGGTATCCTAACCTAACCCAAACCTACGTTACAAGCTTAGAAAGTCCTTTGAGATATCCAACCATTTACTTTCTTTGTAGTGGCGATTGAAAATAGGGGCAAGCCTATGGTATAACACTTGTTGCATTAAGATTTGTTTGGTAAGAGAGAGAGACTGTGCATTTAAAATTTCTTGATACATATCCGGTAGTTTAGTGTATGGAATTCTCTTTCTTATAGGTCGACGTGTGAAACAAGTTAAGGTGGGTGATTTTGTCACCTTCTGGAAATAAGGGAAATAGAGTATAGCTTAGTTGTGGTAAAAAAGGAGTCGCCTCTAGAGTATTGGTAGTTGTTGCTTAGTTTCTCTTTAAAGTCGCATTCACTCTTGAGTATTGCATTTTATAATGAGGGGGTGTAGTGAAGTTAGCCTAGCACTTGTAACAATGAGCTACTTGTGGTTACGACTAAAGGTGAAGTCATTATGGCCTTTGGGGAATAAATGATTGTGTATCATGGCAAGAGGTAGTGTTACTTGAGTATTCGCGAGTAAATACACTAATATATACTCTTTGAAAGTACAGATTCATTAGGATGAAAGATGTGGATTAAAACTACTGACAATCAAAAGGGAACAGGAAAAGTGCAGTGGAAGACTCAGAAAAGGGCCTCAAGTATCACGGTCGTGGTCTCTGCACCACGATCGCTATCAGATAAGAAGAGGATTTACCTATCCTCAGGTAACACAGTCGCGGTCGGAGTAATGCGACCACGGTTCGTAAAGTTTGGCCAACACAACGCGATCGCTCACTCATAGTTGCGACCAAGGTTGCGCAATTGTAGCCTAATCTCCGCAGTCACGACCTAGCAGGATGAATGAGTAAAGAGAATTGTGGTAAATTAGATAGCTGAAGAAAGCCTTATAATGGGGAATTCAAAAACACTTTATGATATAGAGGGAAGAACCCTAGAAAGGGAGTGTAGAAAATTGGTTTGTTCATTGTTTTGTAATTATTATTTCAATGGGAAGTTAGTGAATTTAAAGTGTGGAATTGAAGATTATTTTACCCTCTCTTATTATGAATTCTATGGATGCACTACTTGGCCAAATTCTTTTCTCCTATCTAATGAGTAGATAAATTTTTTAGTCTTGGGATTATGTAAAACTAGAGTGTAATTTGTATGTGGGTATTGTTGTGTTTGCATGATTGTTAGTTGTTGAGTAAGGATTTCACCATTGCTTGAGCTTATGAGTTGGAATTTGATGAGTGAAAGCCCCAAATATCCAAATAGGTTTGATGAGTGAAAACCCCAAACTCTAGAAACCCTTTATTATCCTCAAAAAAAGGATGAAGGTGAACATTAGGTAACCCATAATATCTTTGAAAGAGGGTTATGGGGGGGGGGGGGGGAATCAATGGTGAACAATTAAGCCTGTGGTTTGTTCCCTTTTTCAATCTTAGAAATAAGTGTATTAGAAGTGTAAATCATGACAAGAGCATCATCCTAGAAATAGGGATGATTGATTGAGGTTTTGGGTGATTATGAATTTCACACTTGTTAGGTGCTTGAAAGAGCCAACGGGTGAAATCATTGTGGTTTTATTGGAATATTGAACACAATGACCTTTGACCTAGCCTATCCTTTATTTAACAATTAAGTTTCATGATAAACCTTCATTAACCGACATACTTTTACCTTTAGGTAGACATAATCCCAAGATTCCCTGCAACATTGTTGCTTAAAACAAAAGTGTTATCTCTTGATTATTTGCTAAAGATCGTACAAAAATTTCCCAAAGAAATCTCCCCATTTTATCTTACATGTTTTTATTAGCATTTCGGGTAATCTTATAGTAATTTAAGCACTCATAGTGTTTGAAGTCTATAATTTGCTCCTCGAGATTCAACCCCAATTCAAATTGGGTTACTTGACAACAACCGCCTCACCCCTTAAACATAGGGGGTGAGTTGAGCATTATCAATTATCTCCATCATCACTGTACATAAATAGTGCATCAATCGAGATAATAATGATAGCATAACATAAATAATCAAGCATGGTCAAACATAACTACAAAATTATCTCCCATACGTCAATTGGTGCAGAAATGTAAAAAACTTGTCACAGCCTCTCATAGGACTGGAGAGTACACTCAAGAGAAGAATAGTCTGAGTATGTGTCATTTACAACTAGACATCGTCATCATTTAACCACCATTCCATAATTTTCATGATTTGTCATGATACCATAACCTAGCAATTTTCCAACATTATTCCATAATTCACAAGTGATCAATTAGAACCAATTGTCCACTAAGAACCATTTATTCGCTAGTCATTACTTAACAATTATACATCACTGTATCATTTCATCAAGTCATAGCAAATAATCAAACTCGAACCGGCAATATATATAGTCAATATCCAGAATTGAACCAATCATAATATAAGCAATGACCAAAATTAAATCGATCATAATAAAATCAATACCCAAAATTGAATCGGGCATAATATAATCAAAACCCAGAATTGAATCGGTCACAATATAATATAATCATTGTCATAAGTTATATCATCATTAGGCATAAACAATCTCATGATAAATAGGCTTCAATCATCACAATTACCAACATAACCATCAAGTATTAAGATTCATCACTATTACCTCAATACACATTCCCACGAGCCCTAATAGTGTGAAGGTTCACCAAAGCTAACATGTGGCATAGCCTAAAGTTGGTTAAGAGTCCACTTCTAATCCTCGAGTTCCTTTTCTTAGGCAAATTTCTACCCAAACTAGGCTTAAGGTATGTAATTCAACTTTTAGATGTCAACAAGCCTCATCTAGACCAAAGATAGGGAGTTCACCCAAAACATGAAAAACTAGGTCAATTATTCCTAATTAGGGTAATCTAAGATGTTCTCATGCTAAATATGAGTAATGAAGTCTAATACACTAAGGTTCAAGGCAACAAGCTAAGTATTTCAACTCTACGGTTTCTATTTAGCCTAAGTGATCCAACTAAACAGTCTTGCATTCATCAATCCAATACCTAAAATCCATCTTAAATCCAACAGAATATCACAAATATATTATGAAGTAGATCTATCTAACAAGGGTTTAAACCTAGCCTACCTCGACGCCAAAGAAATTCCAACGAACCATTAAACCTTTGTTTTCCCTTTCAAGAAGCCTCCTCAAGAAGCCAACCCAGCAAAAACACATTGTACTCATCAATACGAGAACACGATACCCATATTGGACCATTGTGCTTCGAGTCCAAAAATTACTTCAAAAACCCTATTTTGGTCATACTTACAAAAATCACGTTTTCGAAACCAACCCAACATTCATATATGATCAAGGAATCATAAGCCTCAGGAATGGATGAAATCCTAGAAAAATTAGGGCTTAATTAAAGACCTCAAGCTATTGGGGTTTCGAGAAGCAAATCAAGAAATTTCACTAAGTATAGAGTGAATTCTTACCTTAAATTTGATGAAAATCATGAAAATAGAAGTTAATCAAGCTCTCAAGTCACCCACATGTCTCAATTTTATGATTTCTCACCCTTTAGGGGTTTTTCTCTCAAGGTTTGGATGAAGAATGGCTAATTCATGACATAAAGGTTCTATTTATACCCCATCCAGGTAATCACATATCGCTATCACGACCAGCAGTATGTGATCGCACTACCTCCGAACTCTCGGGGTTGCGATCGCAATAGGCCTTTGTTGATTGCATTATCTCCTCTACACGAGGAGTCACGAGCGTGGACATGGATGGCGATCACCGGCACACCAGATAGCAGATGAAAACTTAGAAAATTTCCAAGATTTTTCCATGCCCTCAAAATTCATTTGGAATCCCTTATATGCAAACAAACTATGTAACCACACTAAATTTGATATTCCAAATATAATGGAGCACTCAGATTTTCCATCCGAGGTCATTTCGACCAAATATGGGTCCCACACCTAATTTTCATTTCTCCAACTTCCGACCAATAGGTTGAAATAAGCTCGGGTGCATTGGTACCCAAATCAAAGATCCACCAAGCCTAAAATCAATATTTTTGAGCTTCTGGCACAGTCAGAATTTGCATACAATATCATTTAACTAAATTTTCACCCAGTGGACATTTGAAACTAGGGAAGACTTCTAAATCAGGAATTGGCTCCAAAACTCAAATGAATTATCCAGTAACCGAACTTTCATTCCCACCAAGTCATGAATGACTTGGGGAAGCTATGGAAAATCTCTAACGGCAAAAATAAATAGAAATATAAAAAATAACCTAATCGGTCATTACAATATCCACTAATAAAGGAACTTTTATCTTCAAAAGTTAAAGATTAGGATATCCCTTAAGTCTCAAACAAGTGAGGATACTATGTTATAGCTCAGTCCTTATGTCACAAGTGGACTCCTCCGCTGGGCAATGCCTCTACTGAACTTTAACTCCAGGAATATATCTAGTGGGCAATTGTCTCACATCACTAGCCAATATAAGCACAGTCTCCTCTACAAAGGTCCAATAGTCATCCAACTTGACTGAGTCCCATCTAAGAACATTAGACAGATCAGGAATGTATCACGACAACATGGAGACATGGAAAACTAGATGAACAGTGGCAAAATCTAGAGGTAAATCTAACTCGTAATCCACCTCACCAACTGTGCGAAGAATCTCAAATGGTCCAATATATCAAGGAATGAGATTGAATTTCCTCCCAAACCTCATCTTACCCCTCATGAGTGATACATAGAGGAATACAAGATCAGAAACTCCAAATCTCAAGGCATGAATCCTATGGTTTGCATAGGCTTCTACCTACTCTAAGTTGCTCTCAACCTATCCTGAATTACCCTGACTCTATCCAACAACTCCTGAAGTAGATCAGTACCACGAGGCCTAACCTTAGAAGTTTCAAACCATCCCAATGGATAACAATATCTATTACCATACAAAGACTCGAAAGGTGCCATATCAATACTCGAATGATAGTTGTTATTATAAGTAAACTCTGCCAAGGCTAAGTGCTCCTCCCACTGGTCCCTAAAATCCATAGCACATGCTCATAGAATATCCTTAAGAACCTAAATATTCTGCTTAGACTATCCATCTGTCTGCAGATGAAAGGCTATACTAAGATTGTAATACCCCATATTTCCCTAGCTTAATTTAAGTATTAGTACATGAGAAATCCCATGTAAAAAATTTCTAAATACTTATTATTCTTTTGTTTATATCCTTTCATTGTGTAGGAAATTGAATTATCTTTTTAACGATATAAAATTTGCCTAAATCCTATAACCGGGTAAGAAGTTATGACTATTTTAAGTTTCATTCGTTAAACACCGTCATTCAGGCTTGTAGCACGTCACAGAGTATGTCAAATGGAAATTGTCATTTTTCAGTGAGGTACAATGATACCAGCACATCGCGCCATGTCTTATTTTCACAATTATCAATTTCCAGTAAAGCAACACGATTGTACCATGTCGCGCCAAGATTCCAGGTCCTATCCAGTATTGCAACACAATTCCACCGCATCACGCCACCAAAAAAATTCCCAGTTGTCAGTTTCTAGTGGCTTGGCATAATAGTAGAGAATCATGTTAGGGGTGATTTCAGAAATTTTTGACAGAAATCTAAAGTTTCATCCAGGGTTAAATTAGTCTTTTCTCATGATTTTATTTCGTCCAGATATGGGATTAAAACCTTAAAAAGGTTTTAAGTCATTCATTATTCAATTTTCCCCTAAAATCAAGAGCCTTTTCTCTACAATACAAAACCCTAACTTCAAGAAACCAAGAGCAATCTCAAGAATCTCACCAACAACCTTCAAGGACTAATCCTCTCAGGTATGTTAGGTGTTCATTCATGGGTTCCTTTCACCCATGAAGTCTAAGAACCCTTTTTAAACATACAAGATCTCAGATTCATGATTTCTATGTTTGAATTAGATTGAATTCATGTCCATGATATTAGTTGGGTTTCAATCCATGATTTAATTGCAAGTTTCATGAAAATTGAATAGCATGTGTGATGAATATGTGATTATCTTGATAATCCCTTGAATTTACCAATTGATTAATGTATCACGATGTTCATGTGTTGTTTATTATCATGTAAATAATCCATGCTCCCTAAGTGTTTGCTAAATTACCTTTGTGAAGTAAATAGTGGAATCATGACATGTTATTATGTGGTCCCAATCATGTACAAGCTTATGCCCTACAAGTGTTTGATGAAATGCTTATGTGATTTGACTAGTGAAAGCATGACATGTTATTATGTGATCCCATTCATGCACAATTTCATGTATATCAAGTGTTTGACAAAATGTCTAAATAAGTGAATTGTTAGCAAAACAGTATGGTTATGCCTTTATGATCATGTTATGTATTTTTTTATGCTATGGAGTCCTGGGGGTATTTAATACCCGACAATTTAGTTGTGTACCTAGAGATAGTGTCAGTTATAGAATAGTATCAGTCATGTTCCAATTAGTAGAATCTAGTCAGTTACAGAACTCGGGAAAACTCAGAAAACTCAGTATCAGCCCAATCTAGTTCAATATACTATGTTCAGTGTCTTTCAGTTGGAAGTAGGATTTAGCACTGAGCGAGTGTAGGGATGATGTCTTCTCCATCAGAGAGGCTGAGTTGTTAGTAGTAGTTCCTGTACTCCAGAACTACGTAGCCAGTGCAGGATGAGGAGTCACCCATTAGACTAGGCTTGACTACCTCCCAAGGGTCACCCGTTAGATTAGTCTTGGCTCTGCCCAGCTGTCACCCATCTGTTAGGCTTGGCATCCTGGTTTTCCACTGTTAGTACCCGTGGCACAATATTATCACCCTTCCAACTGGAGTCATAGGTTGGACCCCTATCAGTTTAGATTTGGGACATGTCAATTAGATGATTACCTCCCACAGTCTCAGTTTAGAATTTAGTTTAGTTCTACTGAATAAGGACAGTCAGACACAGTCACTCAGTATTAGTAATTTAGTTATCAGTAACTTCAGATAACAGTTACTCAGTTATCAAAATTCAGTACTTAGCTTCAGATAAGCTCAGTTATAGTATTTACTTACATATACATTAGTGCATACTCAGTATTTACAGTAGTAACAGTTATCCATGTACTCTCATGTCCAGCTACTCTATATCATTCATTCAATTATTGTTCATGCATATGAACCCTTGAATTCAGACTTACTTCATCTTGTATACCAGTACATTCCACGTACCGAACTCATACTCTTTCTTTGCGCTATGATATCTCATATCATAGGTTCGGACGCTCAGGTTCCTGATCGCGCTTAGATAGATCCAGTCAACAGTCATAGATTTAGTAGTGAGACCTCTTCTATAGAGGGCATACTTTTATTTCATTGTTTCAGTTGTTTCAATATTTTAGTTGTTGGAGTTAGTTGGAGGCTTGTCCCATCAACTCCACTTTCGGACAGTTCAGATTAGAGGCTTTTAGACTAGATTTTTCAGATAGTATTTAGTTTTATGGATTGTTATTTCAGATGTTATATTTTATCAGTATTTTAGATTTTTACCTTATGGAATTTCAGCCTAATTCTGCATTTATTTCAGTATTATTATCCAGTGCTCACAGCTGATTTCAGTCATGGGTTAGCTTGTGGTCCTTTGGGATCATAAGCATCGTGTGATGACTAGGGGGTAGTCTCAAGTTATTAAAAACTTGGTATCAGATCCTAAGGTTCAACAGAGTCCTAGGGATTCTAAAATTCACATCTAGTAGAGTCTTGTTCATGGGTGTGTAGCACGCCACCCTTATGGGCAGGAGGTTATGAGATGTTTTAGAAAAAGTTTCCCTTCTTTCAGTGTTCATGTCTTACGAGTGAGCATAAGCTCAAGTTAAAATCTCATTCTAATACTTTTATTCCATCCAGATACAGAACCTTTCTTACTTCTTACCTCAGTAGGTAAATCTATTCCATCCAGACGAGTATACAAAAATTACTCGGTTTTAGTGTTCCAAAAAAATTCCTTCAGTTAAGTTCAATAATAAAGTTGTTCAGTTTCAGTTTCTTGATGAACCAGTCCTTGAATGAAGGGGTAGTACCTTAAGTTTAGTTGATTTAAGTTTGAATCTCTAGATTGAACTAGTAGAAAGAGAAGTTGAGAATTCTAAGTTAGTCAGTGTTGAGGTTGTTATATGATGATTTTTGGGGAAATAGAAAGCTAAGAATCATGTATTAGAAGGAAGTGCTAGCAGTGGACCTTATATTATCAAGAATATTCCTTCATAATAATTTTAGTGTTTATGAGCATTGTCATATCTTAGACTCCAGAGTAAAGTAGTCTCAACTCGATTTAGAGTTTATTAAGGGGTTCACAGACTTAGAATAACAGCTTTAAGCTAAGGGGGAGATGGTAGAACAAGTAACCAAGTCAGACTTATGATTTTAGTAGTAATGTTAGTTTGTGTAGAGAAGCAGTGGGAGAGGTTGATGCCCTACCCGTCCTTACCTCAGTGCAAAGTTTTGCACTTCAGCTATCACTATATCTACTCATGCCTTACATGCTAGCTCTATGATCATAGTTCCTATTTGTGCACATAATGGAAAATCATGTTTATAGTTTCTAGTATAAGGATTTCCAGTTTTCTCAGTATTATGAATCATGTTCCATGAATACAGAAACTCCAAACTCAGGTCATGCAACTCATGACTCATGTACTCATGCTTTATAGTGTGCTCAGTTTCCATGACATGCTATACTCCTAATGATCAGCTAAATTTGGATTTCATCATGTATATACTTAGTTTAGAGCTCTTAATATTGTCCAGGATGTTGGTGTTCTACTCCTCAGGCCTCAAATAAGTGTCAAGTTCAGTATAGTGTCCATTCATGCTTCAGTTCCCCATGTTTTAACCTTCAGTGAACTCTCCTTATGAAATGATGTAGTGATTAGCATTTTCTTAAAAGGGAGAGAGTAAATGTTTCATGTTAAAAAAAGATTATTGTATGATAGTTTTACACGAGGCTATAGTTATGAAGATAGGCTTGAATGTCATGTTCATATGTAAGTGGCTAAATGCATTTCAGAGATTTGAGTAGGCTTGAACATAGCGGGACAATTCAATCCAGCTCAGACCTTAGTAGGTAGAGCTATTGGTTCCATTATTACAGGATTTTAGCCCTGTTGTGATTTCTTATTCAGACCATGCCAAGATCTCCTTGCTCCATAAAGTCAGTAGAACTTTATAGAAAGAGTGTCAAGAAATGCTCCAGTTGAGTATAAGTTTTCAGTATGAGTTAGTCCGTAAGGCCAGTAATTCAGTTTAGCAGTCAGGTGGACAAATTTGTACGTCTTCCCCATCTTTCCACCCAGTCGCCCTATCTAAAGTCTCCCGAATATGCCCATCGCTAGATGGAGCATCCTAGTAGTTACAAATTCAGACCAGTTCATGTATCATGCCTCAGTTTTAGATCCCAGATATTCAGTCACAATTTTATTCAAGGTGCTCTGTGCATCATCTCAGTTTTCCTAAGAATCCCAGTCAAGTCAGCATTCTTCGAGGACATAATATCCCAAGGAGGAGATGCACTTTAACCCCCGAGCTTTCATGTCCTAAACCTTTCATTCTCTTTCATGTAACAAGATCCAGTTTGAAGTAATGGGTACTCATAAGTCAACTCTCCCATTCCAATCTCAGTCGTATGACCATTTCCATGGCATGGCATGTATTCAAGGAAATCAGTTCAGTTCACAACATTCAGTTCATGTATCATGTTTCAGACTCAATCATGTTCTCATATTCCTCTTCATGCGTGTTCAGTAAATGATCTCAGGTTTATCAGTATTCTCAGCTTAAGTTTATAGTATTCCTTAGATTTACTCAGTTCCATGATCTAGTTACAGTTATAAACTTAGTATCCATTACCATTGTATATTCAGTCATGCATTCATGAATTAGCTTAGCCATGTACTCATGTATTAGATATGCTTGTTCAGTATGAAACTCAACTTATCAGTAGTTTCATTCATGTATTCCATGCATCAGATATGTATGTACAGTATAAGAACTCACCTTGTCAATAGTTTAGTCATGTAGTCATGTTTCAGTGTGCATGTTCAGTGTGTAAACTCAGTCTACCAGTGTTCCTTATCTTAATTAATCTTATTCGAGGACGAATGTTCCCAAGGGGGAGATATTGTAATACCCTGTATTTCCCTATCTTAATTTAAGTCTTAGTACATGAGAAATCCCATGTAAAAAATTTCTAAATACACTGTATTCTTCAGGTTAGATCCTGCCATTACGTAGGAATTTGAATTAGCTTTACAACAATATAAAATTTGCCTAACTCCGATAACCAGGTAAGAAGTTATGGCTATTTTAAGTTTCAGTCGTTAAACACCATCATTTAGGCCAGTAGAGCATTGCGGAGTATGTCAAAATGCAATTGTCAGTTTCCAGTGAGGTACCACGATACCAGCGCGTTGCGCCACATCTTATTTGCATAATTGTCAATTTCCAGTAAAGCAACGCAATTGTACCGCATCGCGCCAAGCTTCCAGGTCCCATCCAGTATTGCAAAGTGATTCCACCAGGTCTCCCCACCAGCCATATTCCCAATTGTCAGTTTCTAGTGGCGCGTCGTGCTAGAGGGTAATTTCGGAAATTTTCGACAAAAGTCCAAAGTTTTGTCCAATGTTAAATTAGACTTTTCCCATGATTTTATTATGTCCAGATATGGGATTAAAACCCTAAAAATGTTTTAAGTCATTCATTATTCAATTTTTTTTCCAAAATCAAGAGTCTTCTCTCTACAATACAAAATCCTAACTTCAAGAAACTAAGAGCAATCTCAAGAATCTCACCAAGAACCTTCAAGGATTAATCCTCTTAGGTATGTTAGGTGTTTATTCATGGGTTCCTTTCACCCATGAAGTCCAAGAACCCTTTTTAAACATACAAGATCTCAGATTCATAATTTCCATGTTTGAATTAGATTGAATTCATGTTCATGATATTAGTTGGGTTTCAATCCATGATGTAATTGCAAGTTTCATGAAAATTGAATAGCATGTGTGATGAATATGTGATTATCTTGATAAACTCTTGAATTTACAAATTGATTAATGTATCATGATGTTCATGTGTTGGCTATTATCATGTAAATAATCCATGCTCCCTAAGTGTTTCCTAAATTGCCTATGTGAAGTAAATAGTGGAATCATGACAAGTTATTATGTGGTCCCAATCATGTACAAGCTTATGCCCTACAAGTGTTTGATGAAATGCTTATGTGATTTGACTAGTGAAAGCATGACATGTTATTATGTGATCGCATTCATGCACAAGTTCATGTATATCAAGTGTTTGACAAAATGTCTAAATAAGTGAATTGTTAGAAAGAAGGTATGGTTATGCCTTTATGATCATGTTATGTCTTTCTTTTATGTTATCGAGTCCTGGGGGTATTTAATACCCAACAATTTGGTTGTGTACCTAGAGACAGTTTCAGTTATAGAATAGCATCAGTCATGTCCCAATCAGTAGAATTCAGTTAGTTATAGAACTCAGGAAACTCAGAAAACTCAGCATCAGTCCAGTCCAATTCAGTATACTTTGTTCAGTGTCTTTCAGTTGGGAGCACCGAGCGAATGTAGGGATGAAGGATTCCCCGTCAGAGAGGCTGAGTCATTAGTAGAAGTCCTTGTACTTCAGAATTTCTTAGCTAGCGCAGGATGAGGAGTCACCCATCATACTAGGCTTGAATACCTCCCAAGGTTCACCCATTTTATTAGGCTTGGCTCCACCCAGGTGTCACCCATCATTTAGGCTTAGCATCCTAGTTTTCCAGTATTAGTACCCATTGCACGGTATTAGCACCCTTCCAACTAGGGTCACTAGTTTGACCCCTATCAGTTTAGATTTGGGGCATGTCGATTAGATGATTACCTCCCACAGTCTCAGTTTCAGTCTTAGTTTAGAATTCAGTTCAATTCTATAGAATTAGGACTATCAGACACAATCACTCAGTATCAGTAATTTAGTTATCAGTAACTTCAGATATCAGTTATGTAGTTATCAGAATTCATTACTTAGCTTCAGATAAGCTTAGCCTAATTCCAATTTTACTTTAGTATTAATATCCTATGCTCATAGCAGATATCAGTCATGGGTTTGCTTGTGGTCCTTCGAGATCTTAAGCACCGTGTAATGACTAGGGGTAGTCTCAGGTCATTACAAAGATCCACCTTAGTTCCCAACTCCTCCTGAAAGGCTCTCTTAAATCTCAAAGTAAACACAAAACAATGATCTGAAATGATAGAAATGGGCACATCACGCAAACGAACTATCTCCCAAACATAATATGAGTCAACCTCTTATCACTAAAAGATATCTAACTAGGAATCAAATATGTTGACTTGGTAAAACAATCTAAAATGAGCCATATAGCATCGGACCATGGGAAGTACGAGGAAAACCACTAACAAAGTCCATGAAAATCTATTCCTATTTTCACTCAGGAATGGGGAATCTCTGAGTCAAACCAACTAGTCGATGATGCTCGATCTTTAACTACTGACAACATAGGAAACAAGCTATTAAGTCTACTATATCTCTCTTCATACCACTCCTCCAATAATGTTATCTCAAATCCCTATACATCTTGGTTGTGTCGGGGTGAATAGAATATCTAGAGTTTTGAGCCTCATACAAAATCAACTGAACCACATCATTACTTTGTGGAACACAAATGCGGCTATCAAATCTCAAAAAACCCTCTAAATCCATGGTAACCCTCTTAGACTCACCAGTCAATACCTGATAAAAAGGGAAGAAAAGTTTGATATCTTCATACTGACGATCCCGAATCTGCTCAAATAGAGAGGACCTCACCTCCACACTATCCAAAATCCTCATAGAATCTGAAATATCAAGGCGAACCATCAAGTTAGATAAGGAATGATATATTTAGGCTTAAGTAGGTTCCTATATTCACAAAGAAGGCCTAAGATCATTTTACAAACCAAGCATAACCACAATTAGCTTTGACATACTAAAGAGGCAAGTTCTAGATGATATATATAATATGAGAGTTAAGCAACTATACTCATCGCACACGGCATGCAAACTTTTCAAGGAGGCTTAATTGCATTTCTTACTAGAGACAAAAGGAGATATTTACCATATGCCACCAACTAAGGACTTTGGAGTCACCAAAAGAGGTAAAGCATTGTTATAATATTGTTCATGTCCATGCCCTTGGTTTTCATAAAAAAAATAAGATGGAGGGGGGGGTTTGCTTTAAATTTTTACCATGCAAGATTGATTGTTGGTGGAACCAAACCAAGACATCATCTCATATTTTGACTCTCATAAGGGCAAACCATATGACTACTTAGACTTTACCATAGGTATAAGGGTGATCCCAAAACTCCTATGCTACGGGTACATAGACTTCCCCTACATCAATGGCTCCAAACCTAAACACGGTGATTTTTCTTAAGAATGTCGTCACTCAGTCTATAATAGGAAAGGCTCATTCGATATCATCATAAAATAGTAGAAATCTAAAAGTAAAGACAAATCTAAAACTGAAAATAAAAGACTAATCCATAAAATTTAGGCACCACCAGGGTGCTCGCATATTGCAACCCAAAATAAAAATATGATCATCCAAATCACCCAAAAACAAAATAAAAACATCCAAACGGATATCCAAATAATACTGACCAATAAAATAACAATAGTTACTAAGGAGACGGGCACCCCTAACTCAAAGCTTGCAGTGAACTCATTGTATAATCAAGAAAGTATAGAAAGGGTACAGGATGTTCTCAATAGATACATCAAGGACTGTCGTTGCTCTCGGTCTCAACATCATCCCTATCATCATCAGAGTTAGACCATGTTGTTGGGATCTTATCATCACACTCAGCTTGAGGAGAAGAAAGTCTCTCATTGGGTTTCAAGACCTTTCATAGGCCCTTCACCCCCTTCCACATCTTCACGAAAAATTTATCTCTCTTTTTCTCCCTCTTTATCATCTTATCATAAGAATACTTGAGTTCCTATGCGACTTTGCTAAGGATGAGTAGTACCTATCAAGCCTAGAAATGGAGACCCCCTACTCCTTCTGATCTGCTAAAAACCATTCATAGTCTATTTGAGCAACATAAGAATGTTGAGTGGTAGACAGCCCTACTGGCCCTGTAGGCAATCCAGACAAAAGCTCCTTGATTTCTCTTATCTTAATTGAGGTCTTTTCAAAAGACCCTACAGTGGATGTCCTACAAAAGTCTATGTCCTCATCTGTCAGCTTGCCTAAGTTGATCTTTCTCTTCTTTCTCTTAATAGGTTTGCCTTCACCTCAAATCTTAAGAGGGTAAGAAGGGGTCTTTAGATGCATCCAACTGTCTCTATGGTACTCCTCAACCTCAGATCTACTGTATAGTTTTGTGATCAAAGAAGGAAATAATAGTAAAGCGCCACCTTAGTTCTTAAAATGCGTCATATCTAAAAGCACAAGACGTTCAATATTCAAAGAAATATTTTTTATGATACATGCAACCATCCGGGCTCGCGCATCTAGAACATAAGTAGTATTAGTACATGGGAAAACCCGAATACATATGATGGCTAACCATATCCATGCCTCCGACGTGAAATCATGCAATGATATCCCCATCTAGGTGGCATCCAAAGAGACCTTTCTACTAGGATAAAACCTTTCAACTAACCATCTCCCCGATTCATATCCTTTTTCCTTGAATTATGGCATGTCCTCATCCAGCACCCATATAGGTTGTTTATTTACTTGACCACGAAGTGACCATTCTTTCCTCGGATCCTTATAACTTTTTCGGAGAAAGATACAATGTTTAGGTTAGTGTAGAACTCCCTCACCCAATGTTCATTTGCCTGACATATATCCAGGGAAAACATCTCCACCCGATGGCCACTAATCTATCATGGAATGCCGAGAGCTTTTATGGCACCTTATCTAAACATATGCCCTTCTCTGGGAGTAGATTTGCCTTGGAGAGGTCAGCATAGTACAAGGTATGGCACTCCAGGCCCATGAAGCGAGTTTGATAATAATATCCCATCGTTAGCTTTAAAAACCTGAGAACAACACAATAACAATAACATTAACTATGAATATTTACATATGGAAACTATGTTATGTTATTTAATTAAGTTAATGGGATGGTGTCTTGGTAATTTTTGGGCGAGAAATAGACTTGAAGGATTTTTTTATCCTGGCTGAAAAACAACCTCAGATGCTGCAATTGAGCCGCGATTACATTAACGCAATCACACTCCCGTGACCACGATGCAGTATCTGAGGTATGTCGGACCAAATTTCTTAAAACCTAAAAATTCTAATTTCAATGCCAATTGTGTTCAAAATCAAAAATTTACATTAAGAACAAGAAACATAATCCCTAGATACTCAATCATGACCTTAGAACTTGGGAAAACTAGTATGGAATTTGTTTAGGAATTTAATCAAACACTTGGTGTGCATATGCTATTCCTATCAATTTTGAGAAAATTAGGGTACTGGAGACTTCCCCATCAATGTACACACCAATAACTACTGTCAAACACACCAACAAGTAAAATTAAACTAAGGATTTAGAATGCAAATCATAATTTTAGTCCATTCTTAAGACATGAGTTCTAAAGTTTACACACAAGCATAAAAGAATGAATTGGAAGCACATACTGGATTGAGGGATGCAGAGGGGATACTTATGCACTTTTGGTTACCCAAAACATAATAAAAATTAGATGCGATTTAGAGTAATTTGAAAAGAAGTGTGGGGAAAATATGGGTGACTATTCATCTTTTAAACTAACTTGACCACGATCGCTGTCAGATCATCGCGATCGCAATGACATAACTTCCACGATCGCAATAGCATGTTGATTGCGAATATGGTAACTAAGGGCAGTTTTGTTCCCCTATTTTTCTTTCACTACTTAGCCCATAATTCAACTCCACAATACTTACCATTACTCAACCTATTCAACACACCTTATAGTGTTACTATTTCATAGATTAATCATAAACAAAAATGAAACCTACTCTAACAATCAAAATTCAAAGGATACGGGCCATGTTCGTGGAATTAATGTGTTGCCTCTAACCTATCACCTAATTTGTCATTGTGGCACGATGTTCTTCAATATTTAAGTTGGATCCTTGAGGGACTCTTCATCCACATCTATGTCCACTACATCAATGATGAAAAACACTTGAAGTTCCATTGGTTGTATCTCAGTTTTAAACACCCAAAAGGAAACTTTTGTACCTGGAATTTCATCTCCTCTTGCTCCATATCAAAAATTTCTCTCCTAGTTACCAAAAAGGGTATCCTAATAATAATGGGTATTTCTTGATCGATTTCACAATATAGGACTCCAAAGTTCGATGGCAAAATAAAATGATCGACCATTACCAAGACATCATACAAAACTCCAAACTATTTCTTAATAGAGCGATCCGCCATCAAAAGCCTCATTGTTGTGGGAGTAAGATTTCCTAAACCAGGTCTTCGATAGATTGGATATGGCATTATATTGATGTTTTCACCAAGGTCGCACAAGGTTTTCTCTAATTTATGAGTCCCAATGGGGCAAAGGATTGTAAAGGCTTCCGGGTCTTCTTTCTTTTCTGCCATAGCACTAGTGATGATAGCGCTATAATCATGGGTTAATTCAATGGTCTCACCATCCACAAAGTATTTCTTGGACATCAATTTTTGTATTAGCTTAGCATATCCTACGATTTCTTTAATTGCTTGTAGCAATGGAATAATGATTGAAGTATTGCCATGCTTTACGAAGAATTTCTTGAGTTTAATATTCTCCTCTTTTTTCTTAAACCTTTGTGGGAATGAAGTAGGGACTTTCATTTAAGATAAGGGGTTACATTGTGATTCATTATCCTCAACTACCTTATGATTTCCCTCATAATCAACCATCTCTTTAATTATCATTAGTTCTTCATCATTCACTTCTTAAGACTTAGGAACCTCATCAATTAACTCACTCACATGATTCTTCTTTGTGTTTATTTAATTATCAAGAGACTTTTCTTTGACCTCAACCTCTTGTGCACCAAGTTCCTTATCGCTTTGGGTGACAATTGTGAAGACATGAGCATCATTTTTAGGATTTTCCACTGTATCACTTGGGAGGCCACCCATAGGCCTAATATTAAGTGCGGTTGAGATTTGTCCAATTTGGGTCTCCAATTTCTTGATTGAGGCGGAGTGTGATATAACCGTTTGGTTGATTTTGAGAAAAGTCTCCTTTTAATTCTCGGACCATCGTGTCTATCCCTTCCACTCTCACCAATAGTATAGCAAGCACATCCTCGATTTTGAACTTTTTGGGATCCACAAATTTGACTCCTTGATCTTTACTCGGTAATAGGGGTGAACATATTTTTCATACTTACTTTACTTATCCCTCCAATCACGATCTCTATCTCTATCACGCCTTTTCTTTTCTTGGTCATGATTGTTCCAACCTTGGCTCTCACTTTCCCTTTGATAGGTCGGGTGGGAGCCCCCCAGATAGTTTGCCAAGTATCTAATTTCATGATCAACGGACTTTGACTCATCCTCATCATACCCTTTAGAGACCACGGAATTGACCACTTTTGTTGATGCACCCATCATATGCTTTGTAAGGATGCCCAATTGGGTCATTATTTTGGCCATATTTTCCTCCCTCTCTTTTTCTTTCTTTCTTTGCTCTTTTTCACAATCGAGGTGGCGGGAGAACTTGTGGCTACCTAGGTATCTCGAGTGTGAAACCCCATATGTTTCTTTGTGATTGGTTAAAGAAAATTCAAATCCATACAATATGACAACCTCACAAGTGATCCACCGGTTGCATTGTCCACCACGGTCTTGTTTAGTTGGTCCAACACCCTATAGAATATTTGGAGGAGCATATTATTCGGTATTTCATGGTTAGGATATTTCCCAAGTTTTTAATTAAATATTTCCCAAACTTTATATAGAGTCTCTCCATTGAGTTGACAAAAAATTATGATTTCATCTCGCAATTGTAATATCTTTAATACTGGGAAATATCAATCTTAGAAAGCATCAGTGAGTTTGACCTATGATGTGATGGATCCGGTAGGTAGATACCTCAACCACAACACTGGCTCACCCATTAGATCCAACGGGAAGAGGTGTAACCATATTGACTCTTGTACAATGTGAGCGATATCAAAAGGGGCACATATCTCAATAAAATTCTTTAAATGTAGATTTAGGTCTTCATGATCTTGACCCCCAAATAGACCTTTCATCTATATCATATAGAGAATCACACTCGTGAAGTAGAATACCTCATTCCCTTCATTTGGTAGGATGTGGATGGCATTGGTATGCCCCGTATCATGGAGGTGGTCCTCATCACCAAGGGGTTCATCAAAGTTCCTTGCATTGCTTCCATGTACACTTATTGTGTCGTGGACACTATCGAACTCACTTATAAAAGAAACAACAAACAAAAAAAACATAAATAACAAACACTACGGGTAAACCCAAAGGTACTATCAAAACCACACAAGTGATAACTAAGTTTCACACCCGGCAACGGTGCCATATTTGATAACGCTCAACTTACTCCATTATTTTAGGTCAAGGCGGTCATTGTCAATATGGTAACAAAACTTAGGTTGGGTTGAATCCATAAAAAGTGTAATTTAGTCTTCAAATCCTATGTATGGTGAAAGTCACAAAGCATTGACCCACAGTGTACACTTAAAAAACATAAATTAAATTAGGGGCTATGATGTGAAATGTGTTTGAACAAAATTATCTTGTAAAAGTAAATGAGAGAAATAATTATTAATTACAATCCGATGAGAGAATAGTCTTGGGGTTATACTTATCCTAGAGGTCATACATGCATGGGTGATTGAGAGTTAGCTATTTTCTTAGTAAAAAATGTGGGTAGGCTAGATTTTAACACTTAATATGAGCCTTTCAACAACATACCAAATTACACTTATGTATTCTTTCGAATACCTCATGAGTGTGCCAATTTCACCAATCCAGAACCTCAATAAAATATCCCTATTTATAGGATGATGCCAATCAATCTATCTACTCACATAACATCCTTATTTCTAAGATAATGCTAAGGACATAACTAGTATGAAATAGTTACCCACTACTACTCATCACCTACATCCCTTTTTCAAGGATGATGTGTGATCCAAGTCAAATTGGGGTTTTCACCCACAACTATTAATTAAAGAAAAGAGTAGTATCAAAACCCAACATCAATAACTAATAATTAGGACTAGCAATCAACACCCATACTCTTTAATACCCTAATTAAGCATAACCCCAAGATAAATATTTAGCCACTCATGAGATTAGAGAAAGAAAATATACCCAAGTTAGCACCCAGTGCTTCCATTGATAAAAAAACAAGAATAAGTCCAAAGCTTTAATCTCAATTCACAACTAATAATCTTTTGGAAAATTTAGAAACAATTATATTTCCCCAATTGGTAGGGTTTCTCCCAACACAAAAATTGAATTCTAGTTCAAAGATACCTTAATTGTGTAAGGGTTTTGGCCTTTTAAGAATTTGCTTCAGCCATGAAAACTTACAAAACTTCCCTTTGAACTTCAATCGTGTCATTGCGATTGTCATTAGCTGATCACAATTGTAACTCTCACAATTACAGTGATCCCCTCGCAATTTCCAAGAATTGATCGGGCTTTGACTGGTCGTGATTGCGGCCCTTAGAATGTGATCGTGGTAACTGAGGGTCAATCCCTGCTCCAGGTTTTGTAGCTTTTGCATTAACTTTTCCTTTTTTGTTCTTTTTTCTGCTTACATCACTTGTTTTCCCCCAATTGCTTATAAACCTGCAAACTATGGAAATTAGTGCATTCAAATGGCAAATCCACCTCATTTACACAATTTAACCATAGTAGTGTGCATGGATTTAGATGTAAATAAGTGGTAAATTTACCACTCATCAACACCCCCAACTTAAGCCATTGCTTGATATCAACAAACACTACTTTTTACTCAATGAGACTATGCAATTATAAGACCATTCATACAACCAAATGATCACAATGATTTTGAACTTGAATAGCACCAACAAATAGCTCTCAAGCATGGGAAATGTTATTCTCACAACTCCCCTCAACATAAAGCACACTTTCAAGGATTCAAAAGACTTTAAACAACAACTAAGAAACAATTACTAACTCTCTAGAAGTGACTCTCCATCGATAGGACTCAACTACACTTCCTTGCCTTATTTTTGGAAGATGGAAATTTCACCCACCTCAATTAGTTTACGTGCCTCCTTACGAAAGTAAATCCCATACACTAAAGTATCTATCATGCAACAAGGGATCAAAATGCAAGTGCTAACTCTCACAAATAATATAACAATGCAAATAAGTATCATACCATATGCTTGACCTTATTTTCAATCGCCACTACTTTGATTACACTTGGTTGGATATCTCAAAGGACTTTTTCATTCTTGTAATGTAGGCTCGGGAAAGGGTATGATATCATTTGGGATATAAGTGACTACACCCTCCTTGAACATCTACATCACACTATCTAATTAAACTTTGGACTATGGGACACTTTATTTGTTTCCAACTTTACACATGTGCCTACTTTCACTACTTTGATTCACCCATCTCTTTGAAATCATTTTCTTATCATTTATTTCTTTTGTGCAGTCGGTGCCTTTTCTTCTTTTGATGATTCCTTTCTTTTTCTTTTACTCTTTCCCTCTCTTTTTTCACTTACAATACCATGGTCTGAGGTCAAATTTTCCAAGACTCACTAACCCCTACTTAGGCTTTTGGCCTCAAGTTGCATTTTCAAGTTCAAGGAGCATAGGGTTCAATAGAGGGGTAAAATTCAAATGGTTCAAGGTTTGTAATGTGGCTTCCAAAGAAAGGTTGAAGGCTCAAAATGGGTGACTAGGGATACTATTCTATGTACTGGTAGGCTATTTAGGCTAAAGTGGTTCCTATGTTCACAAAGAAGGCCTAAGATCATTACACCAACCAAGCATAATCATAATTATCTTTGAGAGAGTAACGGGGTAAGTTCTAGATGATATAAGTAAGCATAAGAGTTAAACAACTACGCTCACCGCACACAACATGCACACTTCTCAAAGAGGCTCAATTGCAATTCTTACTAGAGACCAAAAGATCTATTTACCATATACCACCATCTAAGGACTTTGGACCCACCAAAAGAGGTAAAGTATTGTTATAAAATTGTTTATATCCATGCCCTTAGTTTTCACAAAAAATAAATTGGGACGGAGAGAGGTTTTTACTTCACATTTTTCACCACGCAAGATTGGTTATTGGTGTCACCAAAGAAAGCCACCATCTCACATTTTGACTATTGTGGGGGCAAACCATATGGATACTCATACTTCACCATAGGTATAAAGGTGATCCCAAAACTCCAATGCTAAGGGTATTTAGTCTTCCCCTGCATCTATGGCTACAAACGCAATCACGACATTTTTTCCTTAAGAATCTCGTCACTCGATCTATCATAGGGAAAGGCTCATTCAACATTATCATAAACAAGTAGAAGTCTAAAAATAAAGACAAATCTAAAACTGAAAATAAATAACTAATCCATGAAATGTAGGCACCATTAGAGTTCCTAAATTTTACAACCCAAAATAAAAAAATGATGATCTAAATCATCCAAAAAGAAAATAAAAAACATCCAAATAGATATCCAAATAATACCGACCAATCAAATAACTATAGCTACTAAGGAGAGAGGCACCCCCAATTCAAAGCTTCCAGTGACCTCACTGCATAATCAAAAAAGTATAGAAAGGGTAAAGGGTGCTCGTTGTACCCACATCAAGGACTGTCATCGCTCTCAGTCTCAACATCATCCCTATCATCATCAGTCATACCATGCTTCTTGGATCTCATCATCACACTCATCTCGAGGAGAAAGAAGTCTTTTTTTGGGTTTCAGGACCTTCCATAGACACAAACCCCCTTCTACATCTTTGGGAAGAATTTATCCCTATTTTTCTCCCTCTTTCTCATCTTATCATGAGAATCCTTGATCTCCATATGCAACTTTGCTAAGGACAAGTTGGCCCTCCCAAGCCTAAAAATGGTGGACCTTTGCTCTTTCTCATCTGCCAAAAAGCACTCATAGTCAGTTTGAGCAACATAACAATGGCGAGCGCTAGATGACCCTCCTGGCCATGTAGAAAACCTAGACACAATCTCTCTGATTGCTCTCATCTCAATTAAGATCTCCTCAAATGATCCTGCTAAGGATG
Source organism: Capsicum pubescens (assembly GCA_030864215.1). Classification (NCBI taxonomy): domain Eukaryota; kingdom Viridiplantae; phylum Streptophyta; class Magnoliopsida; order Solanales; family Solanaceae; genus Capsicum; species Capsicum pubescens. The sequence goes on along the minus strand of CM061540.1, from coordinate 220,160,273 downwards.
GACTAGAAGAGTCTATTTCCTTATCTGTTGACTTGCCTAAGTTGATGTTTTGCGTTTTGCTCTTACCAGGTACGCCTTTACCCCGAACCCTAAGAGGGTAAATAAGGGTCTTTGGATGTACCCAAGTGCCTCTGGGGTACTGCTCAACCCAGCTCTCTCGCATCGCTCTATTATCAAAGAAGGATATAAAAGTAAGACTCCACCTCAGTTCTTGAAATGCCTTATGTTTGAAAGCATAATATGTCCAACATTCAAAGAAATGTTGTCTAGGATACATGCACCCATCCGAGCTCTAGTATCTGGAACATAAGTCATATTAGTGCATGGGAAAACTCATCTACAAATAATGGCTAACCATATCCTCATCTCCAATGTGAAATCATGCAATGATATACCCATCTTGGTGGTAGAACAAGAGACCTATCTACCAGGACACAACCTTTCAAATAACCAGCTAGCTCCCCAGTTCATATCCCTTTGCCTTTAACTATGATGTGTCCTCATCCGGCAGCCCATATAGATCATTTATTTGCTCATCCCTAAATTAAAATTCTTCCCCTATATCTTTATAACTGGTTTAGAGAAACATACTATGCTGAGGTTAGCATAGAACTCCCTCACCCAATGTTCATTCGCCCGACATGGATCCTGGGTAAAGCATCTCCACCGGTGGCAACTAATCTATCATTGAATACCTGGAGATTTTCTGACACCTTATCCAAACATATTCCCCTCTCTGGGAGTAGCACTATCTTGGGAAGGTCAACATAGTACAAGGTTTGGCACTCCAACGACATGAAGCGAGTTTGGTCATAATCTCCCATCTTGAGCTTTAAAAACCTAACAACAACACAACAACATTAATTATCAACATTTACATGTGAAAACTATGTTATGTTATTTAATTTAGTTAATGAGATGGTGTCATGGTAATTGTTGGGTAAGAAATAAACTTGTAGGATTTTTTGCCCAGGCTGAAAAATAGCCTCAGATGATGCTATCAAACCGCGATCACACTCTTATGATCGTGATTGCAATATCTAAGGCATGTCGCCAAATTTCTCAAATCTCAAAACTTTAAATTTCAATGTCAATTTGTGTTCCAAATCAAAAATTTACATTAAGAACAAGAAACATAGTCCCTAGATACTCAATCATGCCCTTAGAACATGGGAAACCTAGTAAGGAATTTGTTCGGGCATTTAATCAAATATTTGGTGTGCACATGCTATTCCTATCAATTTTGATAAAATTAGAGTACTGAAGAATTCCCCATCAATGTACACACCAATAACGAGAGTCAAACACACCAACAAGTACAATTGAACAAAGAATTTAGCATGCAAATCACAATTTTAGGCCATTTCTAAGACATGAGTTCTAAAGCCCACACACAAGCATAAAAAGAAAGAATTTGAAATACATACCGGATTGAGGGATGCTTATGAACTTTTGGTTGCCCACAACACAATCAAAAATATATGTAATTTAGAGTAACTTGAAAAAGAGTGTGGGGGAAAATATGGGTGTTTGTTCATCTTTTAAAATAACTTAACTACGATCGCACTCAGATCATTGCGATCGTGATGACACGGCTACCGAGATCGTGATAGCACGTTGATCACGATTGTGGTAATCGAGGCTAGTTCTGTTCCCTTATTTTTCTTTCATTACTCAGCCCTTTATTTAACTTGACCACACTTACCCTTACCCAACCTATTCAACATACCTTATAGCGCCATAATTTCATGGATTAATAACAAACAAAAATGAAACCTACTCTAACAATTTCATGGCATCAATGGGTTGCCTCCCACATAGAGCCTAATTTATCATTGCGGCAGGACGTTCTTCAATCCTCAATCAGGATCCTTGAGGGACTCTTTATCCATTTCCATGTCCATTACATCAATTATGGATACCACTTGAAGTTTCATTGGTTGTTTCTTAGTTTTACATACCCGAAAGTAAACTTTATTATTTATTACTCGAAATTTATCTCCCCTTGCTCCATATCCACAATTTCTCTCTCGGTTTCTGAAAAGGGTCTCCCAATAATAATGGGTATTTATTGATAGATTTCACAATTAAGTACTCCATAGTCCACCAACAAAACAAAATGATCGACCTTTACCAAGACATCTTAGAAAACTCCAATTGGTTTCTTAACAGAGTGACCTTCCATCAAAATCCACATTGTTGTGGGAGTAGGAGTACCTAAACCAAGTCTTTTATAGATTTTATACGGCATTATATTTATGCTTTCACCAAGTTAACACAAGGTTTTTGGTCAAATTTGTGTGTCCCAATTGTGTAAGGGATTGTAAAGGCTCCTTGGTCTTCTTTATTTTCCTCCATAACACTAGTCATTATAGAGCTACAACCATGGGTCACTTTAATGGTCTCAACATCCACAAGGCTTTTTATTGGACATCAATTTCTTCATTAGCTTAGCATATCTCGAGATTTCTTTAATTGCTTCTATAAATAGCATATTGATTGAAAGATTACCAAGCTTTACGAGGAACTTCTTGAGGTTAACATTTTCCTTATTTTTCTTAAACCTTTGTGGGAATGGAGGAGGGACTTTCATTTGATAAAAGGGGTCACATTACGATTAATTATCCTCAACTACCTTAGGAGTTCCCTCCTTATCAGGCATCTCTTAAATTATTATTGGTTCCTCATCATCCACTTCTTGAGACTTTGGAGCCTCATCATTTGACTTACTCACATGCTTCTTCTTTGTGCTCATGTGATCATCAAGAGACTTTTCTTTGACCTCAACCTCTTATGTAGCAAGTTCTTCACTGCTTTGGGTGACAATTTCTAGTATATGAACATCATTTTTAGGATTTGCTACCATATTACTTGGGAGGCTACCCTTAGGCCTAGCATTAAGTGCGGTTGAGATTTGGCCGATTTGGGTCTCCAATTGCTTGATTATGGCGGAGTGCGATATAACCATTTGGTTGATTTGAGAAAATTCTCCTTTTTAATTCTCGAACCATCTTGTCCAACCCTTTTATTATCATCAAGATTCTAGCAAGCACATCCTCAATTTTGAACTTTTGGGGATCCATGAGATTTGACTCCTTGCTCTTTAATAGGTCATGGGGAGTAAGTATATATCATACTCCCTTTCCTTATCCTTTTGATCGCGATCTCTATCTCTATCATGCTATTTCTTTTATAGATCATGATGTTCCAACCTTGGTTTCCACCTAGCCTTTGATAGTCCGGGTAGGATCCCCCGGATAGTTTGCCTGGTAATAAATTTTTTCATCTAGGGTCTTTGCCTCATCCTCATCATACCCTTTAAAGACCAAAACATTGTCCACTTTTGTTGTTGCGCCCATCACATGCTTTGTAAGGAGGTCCAATTGTGTCATCATTTTGTCCATATTTTTCTCCCTCTCTTCTTCTTTCTTTCTTTACTTTTTTCACATTCGAGGCGGTGGGAGAACCCGTGGCTACCTTGGTATCCCGGGTGTGCCACCCCTATTTTTCTTTGATAATTTGTTCAAGAAAAGTCAAAGCTACACAATATGACAACCTAACAAATGATCCACCGGTCGCGCTGTCCACCACGGTTTTGTTTAGTTGGTCCAACACCCTATAGATTATTTAGAGGCACATCTTATCCGGTACTTCATGGTTTGGAAATTGCATAAGATTTCCATTAAATATATCCCAAACTTCATATAGAGTATCTCCATTGAGTTGACCAAAATTTATGATTTCGTCTCACAATTCAACATCTTTGGTGCTGGGAAATATCGACCTAAGAAAGTATCAGTAAGTTTGAACATGATGTGATGAATCCAGTGGGTTGAGACCTCAACCACGTCACCGCCTCATTTGTTAGAGAGAACGCGAAGAGTCGTATATGTATTGACTCATGTGAGATGTGAGCGATATCAAAAGGGTCACACACACCTTAACAATTTTCTTAAAATATAGATTTGGGTCTTTATGAGCTAGACCCCCAAAGAGACCTTTCATCTATATAATTTGGAGAATCACACTCATGACGTAGAATACCCAATTCCCTTCATTTGGTGGGATGCAAATGGCACTAGCATGCCCCACATCATGGAAGTGGTCCTCATCGTCAAAGGGTCCATCAAAGGTCCCGGCATTGCTTCCATGTACACTCATTGTGTCGTGGACACTATTGAACTTATCCTATAAAAGAAACAAAAACAACAAACAACGTGAATAACAAACACTATGGGTAAACCCAAAGTTACTATAAACACCACACAAGCAAAAATTAAGTTTCACCCCCAGAAACGGTGCCATTTTGTATAATGCTCAACTTACTCCGTTATTTTGAGGTAAGGCGATCGTTGTCAATATAATAACCCAAATTAGGATGGGATCAAATCCATAAGGAGTGTAATTTAGTCTTCGAATCCTATGTATGTTGAAAGTCACTAAGCAATGACCCTAAATGTATACTTAAAACAAAACATAAATTAAATTGGGGGTATGATTTGAAATGTGTTTGAATAAAATTAACTTGTGAAAGTAAATGAGAGCAACAATTCTTGATTACAATCCGATGAGTGAAGAGACTTGGTCTTATACTTATCCTAGGTGTCATACATGCATGGGCGATTAAGAGTTAGACATTTTATTAGTAAAAGATGTGGATAGTCTAGACTTTTACTCTTAATGTAAGCCTTTCAACAACACACCAAGTTACACTCATGGATTCTTTTGAATACCTCATGAGTGTGCCAATTTCACCTATCCAAAACCTCAACAAAATATCCCTAATTCTAGGATGATACCAATCAATCTAGCTATACACATAACATCCTTATTTTTATGATAATGCTAAGGGCATAACTAGTATGAAATGGTTTCTCACTACTACTCATTACCCGCATCCCTCTTTCGAGGATGATGTGTGATCTATGTCAAATGGGGTTTTTCACCCACAACTATTAATTAAATCAAAGTGTAGTAGAAAAACCCAATATCAATAACTAATAATTAGGACTAGCAATCAACACCCATACACTTTAACACCCTAATCAAGAATAACCCCAATATAAATACTTAGCTACTCATGAGATTAGAGAAAGGAGATATACCTAAGTATGCACCCAATGCTTCCATTAATAACAAAACAAGAATAATTCCAAGGCTTGAATCTGAATCTCAACTAAAACTCTCTTTGAAAATTTAGTAACAATTGTCTTTCCCCAATTGGTAGGGTTTCTCCCAACACAAAAATTGAATTTTAGTTCAAAGATGCCTCAATTGTGTAAGGGTTTTGCCCTTTTGATAATTGGTTTAGCCATGCAAAATTATGAAACTATTCTTTGAACTTCAATCGCGTCATCGCGTTTGCCATCAGTTGATCACAATAGTGACTCCCGCAATTGCGGTGATTCGCTTGTTATCGGCAAGAACTTATCAGGATTTTACTGGTCGCAATTGCGGTAACTAAGGGTTAATCCCTACTCTAAGTTTTCTAACTTTTGCTCTTAACTTTGCCCTTTTTGTTCCTTTTTCATCATACTTCACTTGTTTTCTCCCAATTACCTGTAAACCTACAAACTATGGGAATTAGGGTATTCAATCGGAAAATTTACCTAATTTACACAATTTAACCCTAGTAGTATGCATGGATTTAGATGTCAATGATTGGTAAATTTACCACTCATCAACACCACTGAGATAATGCCTCAAAATCTTAAGTGAAAAAACTACCGCCACCAACTCCAAATCATAAGTGGGGTGGTTGCATTTGTGCACCTTAAATTTTCTAGAAGCATAAGCAATAACACGGCCCTGTTGCAATAATACACAACCCAAACCGACACCGGAAGCATTACAAAGCATGGTGAATCCCTCTCCCTCAATCATAAAAGCTAAAACAAGAGCTGAAGTAAGGAAATCCTTGAGCTTTCCAAATCTAGTATCTCACTTCTCAGACCATCAGCAAGGAACCTCCTTACGAGTTGATCTGGTCATAGGGGATGAAATTTTAGCAAAACCCTCAATGAAGCATCTATAGTAACCAGCAAAACTAATAAAGTTACAAACCTTGGTCAGAGTTATGGATCTAGACCAATAACGAATTGCCTCAATCTTAGCTAGGTCTACCCTAGTACAATCCTTAGACACCACATGTCCAAGGAATGTCACTGACTCAAGTGAAAACTTGCACTTGGGAAACTTGGCGAAAAGCACATGATCTCTCAAAGTCTAGTGCACAATCCTCAAATGTTGCGCATGCTCCTCCCTACTCCTCGAATATACAAGGAGGTCATCGATGAAGACAATCATGAAGAAATCCAAATAAGGTATGAACACTCGGATTATCAAATCCAAAAATACGGTTGGGACATTAGTCAACTCAAATGACATCACTAAGAACTCATAATGACCATAACGGGTCCAAAAAGCTGTCTTCGGGATGTCCTCAGCCCAAATCCTCAGCAGATGGTAACCATATCTCAAATCAATCATAAAAATACCTATAACACCCTGAAATTGGTCAAATAAATCATCAATATGAAGCATAGGATAATGGTTCTTCACTATCACCTTATTAAGCTGCCTATAATTAATTCAGATATGCATGGACCCGTCTTTCTTCTACACAAATAAAATAGGAGCACCCCAAGGGGACATACTCAGTCTAATAATACCCTTACAAAGAAGATCCTAAAGCTGAGAGTTCAGCTTCTTAAGCTCGGCAAAAGACATATGGTAAGGTGCCACAGAAATAGGTTGGGTGCAAGGCTCAAGATTAATAGGAAACTCAATCTCATAAATAGGGGGAATACCAAGTAGATCAGTAGGGAACACATCAATTTACTCACAAACAACAGGAATAGAGTCAAGCAGCGGACTCTCCACTCTAGTATCACAAACATAAGAAGATAAGACTTGCAACCCCTCAAAATAAGCCTCCTAACACAAACATAGGAAATAATTTCCATCGACTCATAGATAACCGCTCCCTGCCATATGACTCGGGGTACGTCGGGAATGGCTAAGGTAATGGTCTTGGCAAAACAGTCTATGACTGCATGATAGTGGGATAATCAGTCATGCCTAAAATCACTTCAAAATCCACCATATCAAGAATAATAAGATCATCATAAGTATCAACATAGCTAACTGTCATAACACATGATCTGAATACTCAATCCACTACTAAAGAATCACCTACGAGAGTAGATGCACCTAATGGCACAGATAATAAATCATAAGACAACTTCAACTGTGGTCCATAATAAGCAAAAATATAAAAACAAGTTGATTGTAGATCAAATAAAGTAGGGGTGAGCTGGCAGCACACCAAAATCATACCTATAACAATAACACCCGAAGTCTCAGCCTTGAGTCTAGCAGGCAATGCATAAAACTGACCTCACCCACCACCTGGCTAGCCACCTGACTGACCTTCTATTATGCCTGCCTAAAAATCTCCTCGAGTCTCTTGGAAAAATCCTCTGCGACCATGAGAACCACCTATAGCTAAAGGATAAACTGCTCAAAAGGGGGAACACTCTGATCCAAAACAACAATTGCCCTATGACTATACACCAAATGATCAAGAGGCCTTAAGCTAAAACATGCTCCCAAAGATGAACCAAAATTAACAAATTTGACTCACCTAAAATAACTACCACGGCTAGAATACCTAGAAGATGGACCTTTCAAAGACTGACCACTGCCCTGACAAAAGAGATCACTAGCACTAAACTGACCTCCATTAGTAATCTGAAAAGTAGCCTAAACAAGTCAACTAGGCTTACACTGAGGCTGATAGGATGGATGCAGAGAATACCCCTCATGAGAACTACTACCCCTGAATTGGGAAATACTACGTCTCCCACTGAAACTAACCTAAAATCTCAGCATCTTATCATTTACCCCTTAGGCCTCTGATGCATCTCCTCCATTATCCTAGAATGATCAGAAACATTAGCCAAAGACCTACGCACCACAACTAAACTCTAAGTAGACATACGAATGGGAAGTCTCAACCCTCTTACAAAGAAGCAAACTCTCTCTCATACTCAGTATCTAGAATAGAAATTATATGCCTAGCCAACTCGTGAAAGAAGCCTCATACTCTGTAACAGTCATAGAGCCATACTCTAATCTAGAGAACTAATCTCTCAAACAATATCTAAGGTTGTGAGGTATATACTTTTCCATGAATATCTCGAAAAATTGAACCTAAGAAAAATGAGAAGATACAACTGGTCTAGAATTCACATAACCTCTCCACCAATGATGAGCAGACAAGTCCAACTAAAATATGGTGTAATCGACACCACGAGTCTCAATAAGGCCTAAATTATGGATCATATCCTCACAAGCAATCAGAAACTCATATTTATTCTCACTCAAAGCAGCAGAAAATCTAGGCAGAGCTAATCTCAAGAATTTGCCCAATATCTTTTGCTCCTAAGAAGACTTAGCAGGTTGGGTAACCACCGGCTGAGAAACTACTGACAAAGTAACTATCAGTATAGGAGGAACCTCAACTTTGAGAGCCATAGTTGCAGGTTACGCCCCTACCTCAGTACCACTCTAATCAGTAGATTGTACACTATCAGATGGTAAACTACCTACTATCCCTAAAAGTTGAATCAATACATCTCTGAGCAATGAATAAGGAATAAACCCTAGTAGAGCATGGGCTGATCCTTGGCCCACCTCTAGCTTGGGAAAAAGAATATCTAGCTTAGGAGCAGGAATAGGGTCTGGGGAAGGCGGCCTATCCTGTCCCCTAGCTGGGGATATATAACGCGGTTGTCCACGACTACTAGGTCATCCATAAATAGGAGTAGAATCCCTAGGCTCGATCTCGGGACCCTCATCTCATGTTACGATAGCATGTGTCCTAGCCATCTGCAAAAGAGTAAAGTCAAAGAAATACTTCTACTAACCAACTCAGACTCTTAGCATGATATGAATGAAATGATTGATGAAATCCTCATAATGTCCCATATCCTCCCGAAGATAGGAAGCAAATGTTATTATTCTGATCTGCAAGACTCTATTAGACACTTTTCTTGTACCAATAATACCGAAGAAACCTAGGTTCTGATACCAATTTATCACAACCCGATTTATGAGTTATGATGGAAGCTACTATATCCTGCTAGTAGGTAAGCAAAACCATTACCCAGAGTTAATTCAATGGGTTAATTCGGTAGGAAATGCCCAACATAGGCAAAATAAAGGAGCACAATTTATATTTTATGCAAGGGTTCTAAATAGATAAAAACAATACATCCAAGATACCAATGCTAAAAACCTGGTAGAGTCAGTACAAAAGCAACTAATAGTATCAGTACAACTCAAAAGTGTAGAATTTAGTTCATCTTTCTCAAAACAAAAGACTAAAAACACATAGAGAGAAATTGGTGACTCGAACTCCAAGACCTTACCCTATCTCGGATATCAGTCGCCGCACGAACAATGATCAACGATAACAACTAGTACTCGGATCTACACCAAAAAGGTACAGCAGTATAGTATGAGTACCAAAATAATAAGTACTCAATAGGCATCATCAGCCGTCTGAGCTAAATCATGGTATAAAATAATAAAGTGCAAGATAACATAACTGGGTCGTGGTATAGAATCGAACCTCAATTATCTCCATCATCACTATACATAAATAGTGCATAAACCAAGATTATAATGATAACCTAACGTAAAGAATCAAGCACAAGTAAACATAACTACAAAATTGGCTCCCATACGCTAATTGGTGCAGAAAAGTAAAGGACTTGTCACAACCTCCCATATGGCTAGAGACTACACCCAAGAAAAGAATACTCTAATTATGCATCATTTAGAACTAGTCATCATCATCATATAACCGTCGTCTCACAATTTTTGTCATTTGGAATTATGCCATCACCTAGCAATTTGCCAAAATTATTCCATAATTCAAAAGTGATCAATTAGCCACCAATTGTCCACTAAGCATCATTTATTCCCTAATCATTCCTTAACAATTATAAATCAATTTATCATTTCATCAAGTCATAGTAAATAACCGGACTTGAACCGGCAATATATATATATATATATATATAGTCAATACCTAAAATTAAACTGGCCATAATATAAGCAATACCCTGAGTTAAACCAGTCATAATATAATCAATACTCAAAATAGAACCAGTCATAATATAATCAATACCCAGAATTGAACCGGTCATAATATAATATAATCATCGTCATAATTAATATCATTAATAGCATAACCAATCTCATGATCAATGGGTTTCAATCCTCACAATTACCAACATAACTATCAGGTATCAAGATTCATCACTATTACCTTAATACATATTCCCACAAGCCCTAATAGTGTGAAGGTTCACCAAAGCTAACATGTGTCATAGCTTAAAGTGGATTAAGAGCCCACTTCTAATCCTCGAGTTCCATTTTTTAGGCAAATTTCTACCCAAACTAGGCTTAAGGTATGTAATTCTACTTTTAGATGTAAACAAACCTCATCTAGCCCAAAGATAGGGAATTCACCTAAAACATGAACAACCAGGTCAATTATTCCTGATTAGGGTAATTAAGATGTTCTTATGGTAAACAAGAGTAATGAAGTCTAATGCACTAAGGTTCAAGGGAACAAGCTAAGTATTTCAACTCTACGATTTTTATTAAGCCTAAATGATACAACTAAACCCAAGTCTTGCATTTTATCAATCCAACGCCTAAAATCCATCCCAAATCCAACACAACATAACAAATATATTATGAAGTATCACAATCTAACAAGGGTTTAAACCTAGCCTACCTCGGCGCCAAAGAAATCTCAATGAACCACCAAACCTTCATGTTTCCTCTTTGAAAATGGTCCTAAAGATGCCAAGGTATCAAAAACACATTCTACTCATCAATACGAGAACATCGATACCCATATTGCACCATTATGCTTTGGGTCCAAAAATCACCTAAAAATCCTATTTGGGAATCATATTTCCGAGACCAACCTAACATTCATACATGATCAAGGAATCATAACCCTCAAAATGGGTGAAATCTAAGCTAAATTAGGGCTAAAATCAATCCCTTAAGCTATTGGAGTTTTGAGAAGCAAATCAAGAAATTTCACCAAGCAAATGATAAATTCTTACCTTATATCTGATGAATATCATGAAAATAGACGTTAATCAAGCTCCCAAGTCACCCACGAGTCTTAACTTTAAGATTTCTCACTCTTTAGATTTTTTGCTCTCAAGGTGTGGATGAAAAATGGGATAATACGAGACATAAGGGGTATATTTATACCCCATCTTGGTAATCAGATGTTGCTATCGTCACCAGCAATGTGTGATTGCAATACCTCTGAACTATCTGGGTTGTCATAATCACGAGAGGCCTTTGGAAATTGCACTACCTCCTCTGCACGAGGAGCCACTATCGCGGACATGGTTGGTGATCGTCGGCACACAAGATAGCATTTGAAAACTTGGAAAAATTCCAAGTTTTCTCCATGCCCTCAGGATTCATTCAGAATCCCCCATACACAAACAAACTATGTAACCATACTAAATTCGACATTTCAAATGCGATGGCACACTCAGATTTTCAATCCGAGGTTGTTTCAACATGATATAGCTCCCCCACCTAATTTCCAATTTCTCCTACTTTCGACCAATAGGTCGAAATAAGCTCGTGTGCATCAGGACACAAACCAAAGGTTCACCTAGCCTAAAATTGATATTTTGGAGTTGCTAGTGCAGTTGAAATTTGCATACAATATTGTTTGATGGAAGTTTTTGCTCGGTGGCTATTTGGAAACAATGAAGACTTCTAAATAGGGAATTGGCTCCAAAAATCTAATGAACTACCTGGTAACTGAACTGTCAGTCCTAGGAAGTTATAAATGACTTGGGAAAGCTATGGAAAAGCCCTAATGGAAAAAATAAGCAAAAATATAGAAAATAACCTAAAGGGTCATTACAATATCCACTACTGAAGGAACTTTTATCCCTAAAAGTAAAAGATTGGGATATACCTGAAGTCTCGAACAAGTGAGGATACTGGGATCATATCAGAACCATGGGAAGGATGAGGAAAACCACTAAAAAAAGTCCATGGTAATTTGTTCCCATTTCCACTCGAGAATGGGCAATCTCAAAGTAAAACCACCTGGTCACTGATGCTTAGCCTTTACCTGTTGACAACATAGGAAATGAGCTACAAAGTCTTCCACATCTTTATTAATACCACTCCACCAATAATGTTATTTCAAATCCCTATACATCTTGGTTGTGATGGGGTGAATAGAATATCTAAAGTTGTGAGCCTCATGCAAAAACAACTGAATCAAGTCATTAATCTGCGGAACATAAATACAACCATGTAATCTCAAACCACCCTCTAAATCCATGATGACCCTCTCAGACTCACCACTCAATACCTGATCTTGAAGGAAGAAAATCTTGCTATCATCACACAGATAATCCTGAATCTGCTCAAATAGAAAGGACCTCACCTCCATACTAGTCAAAATACTCCTAGGATCTGAAATATTATCTAAGAACTAAATATCTTATGCCAATGACCTCTCAGAAATTAAATACAAGCCAAGCAACCTATACACACTACCTACCAACTCAGGGCATCTGCTACCATATTTGACTTGCCCAAATAATAAAAGATTGAAATATCATACTCTTTAAGAAACTCCATCCATCTACAATGTATAGAATTATTCTCTCTATGACTCATAAGATACTGAAGACTTTGATGATCGGTGAAATCTCACAATGCATACCATAAAGATAATGCTTCCAAATCTTAAGCTCAAACACTACCGCTGCCAACTTCAAAACATGAGTGAGATGGTTGAACTCATGCACCTTAAGTTTTCTAGAATCATAAGCAATAATAAGGCCCTATTTCATAAATACACAACCTAAACTGACACTAGAAGCATCACAAAACATGACGAATTTATCACCCTCAGTCGGATGAGCTAAAATAAGAGCTGAAGTAAGGAAATCTGTGAGCTTTCCAAAGAACCACTCACACTTCTAGTACCATCAAAAAGAAACCTCCTTCTAAGTCAATCTGGTCATAGGGGTTGAAATAGTAGTAAAATCCTCGACGAAGAGTCTATAGTAACCGACAAAACCAATAAATCTTCTAACCTTGGTCAAAGACGTAGATCTATCCCAATCATGAATCACCTCAATCTTAGATAGGTATACCATAATACCATCCTTAGATACCACATATCCAAGTAATGTCACCGACTCAAGCCAAAACTCGTACTTGGAGAACTTGGCAAAAAGCACATGATCTGTCAAAGTCTAGAGTACAGTCCTCAAATATTGTCCATACTCCTTGAATACACATAGTTCCCAAGCACACACATAAGTGTATGTGGTCTTATCAAGTAGTAAAGTGTCTTCAATGAAACCCAAGAATTGATATCTCAGGGACTTCCATTCGCCGCCTATCCAATTCTAGTTTAACCAATTGAGGAGAGAAGCAAATAGAGTTTTAAAGTTGTAATTTAAAACTAAACTAAACTAAGGTAAAAAAGTAATGACTTAGGATAATCTATGGATAGAAGCCCAGGGTTAAGGATTACGAACAATCCTACTACGTTATTGAACTTCATTCGTTAAATTGCTTAACTTGGTTGTTGATTCGTAGGGTTAATTGCATGATTATGGCCTCCCGACCTCTAATCGTTTACCTAAGTTGAACCTTACAACAACATCATTTAGCGGGGATATAATAGTTCACTTAAGTTCTTTACAAATATCATCCTACATGTGATTCAAGTAAGGCTTCTAGGTATATCCCTATCCTAGATGCTAATTCAAAATACTTATTTTATAAAAGACTACAAACCTTACCTTTCTCATTCCCATGTTATGTTGCCCTATTCCCTCTCCTGAGTACACAAGGTTGACAATTGATGTATTCTATGGGTGAATAATCCTTAAAATAGTTAAAACAAGAATAAACAAACAACCAATAATGATAAGCAAAATTAACGAACTTAATTCAAAACAAAAGTAGTCATGATCTTGGCCTTAACCCCAGAAAGGGAGTTTTAGCATTTAATGGATGTATTCATCATCCAATCCCTTGGAATGATGATACAAACCATAAAAAGAAACTAAATTAAATATAATAAAAACCTAAAGAGAAGTTTTGGTAGCCTCTAATGCTCCAAGATGTCCAAAAGTGCGTCAATCTGCATATTGTGCCTTCGTTGAGCTATTCTGAGCCTTTTTGAGTTGTTCCCACTTGATTTGAATCTTGTATATCCTTCATATATCATCATAATCCATTCACCAAGAATCTTATAGAATTTAACACAACAATTTAAAGCTTAAAACAACACAACATCCAACACGACAAACTAGAAACACGAGCTAAGCATAGGCTAATTTCACTTTGATCTTTAACTCATTCTTTTGACCCTTGGCTTGATCCAATTGACCCTTGAGCATTATAAAAAAAGTTGTTTCACATATAATTACACATAAAAACCATTTTTAACACTTTAAACACAATATAATCCACTGGAATCAACTAGACAAGCACCTAGCTCAAGCTAGTAACACTAGTTTTCTGGGTTGAACTCTAAATGAATCTTTTAGGTACAAACTTGTTTGAAACTCACATTGAATATCATAAAAACATGATTTAACACTATGATACACATTTATCTCATTATCCATCCATATATCACATGAATCATCCTCAAAACAAGGCTAGAAAGGCTAGAATAGTGACACCAGAATACATAAATACACCCAACATCACCACCCCATACTTAAATCCTTGTTCGTGCTCGAACAACTCTTTACTATAAACTTCATGAGCTGGAGATTCTACACTTATACTATATGCAAGACACTCAAGCTAGTACTATAATGACTACACGGAATGCAAGTTACTATACTAAGAATGTTACAAACACAGTTGAAAGCTTATGAACACTACTCCAAAACATCCTAGCCTCAAGAATTTACTCAACAAGTTGGAAAAATCATGCACATCATTTAATAAAAGACATCATACAAATCACCCATATTCATCAAATATGTGCCCTCACAATAAGAGAGTTACCCATAATCACTCACAATTAAGCAACTTAGAACATGATAGGTACAAGAATCAAATTAAGATCGCTCTCACAAAGAGTTAAAAAGTTACACAAAATGAACCATAGGCTTTCCCTTAGTGTAATGCTCCACTAATATTAAAATGTAAAGCCGAGGATCTATTAGGACTTTTTTGGGTTGTAATGTAGGCTAAGGGATTGGTAGGAACTATTTTGGCCAAGAATAGTGACTAACCTCTCTAAGCACTTTAATACACTATATTAAACATTTAAAACCAATCTCCAACAACCAAAGTATAATTTTTATCCACCCATATCTTTTATTTTGCCCCATCTATTTTAAGCATTTTCACAAACACATGGTGGCCGTATTGTTTATTCCTTCAAGATTCAATTTTTCTCATTCTCTACAATCATGGGAATATTTTTAACATCAATTATAACAATCCCAACCATCACACATCAAATATACACACCAATAGCTATTATCTTGGGGCATCAATTTCATCTTTTTCTTCTTCAATTTCTCAAACTCCTTTTTCATATATATTTTTTAATTTAAAGCACTTAGGAACTTTTTGGATCAAATAATGGTTTATCAAAGAAGGGGATTAGGCTAAATATGAAGCTACCAAAGAAAAGGCTAAAGGCTCAATGGGGGTTAACTAGGATAATGAACAATGGGTAGGACAAATAGAAGGTATAGAACAAGGTTATCAAAGAAATGCCTAAATCATCTCCTAAACCCACATTCTTTATTTCGCTTCACACACACACCGAGTAAGTTCTAGATATCACATGCAATAAGGAATATACAAAATACCTCACATGCACATAGAACATTCTTAAATGACATAGGATCATCATAGACTCCCAACTAAATAATAGCATAAATTCAAAATTAAGCCAACAAGTACAAGAGTCACAAACATGAGCCTAAGAGTCTCAAAAGTAGCAATTCACTCAATTTTCATACTTTTACAAACAAACTGTAACACCCCAAATCTGGTACCCAGAATGCTACACGGTGCTCATGACCCCGAAGGACCACCAGCTAACCTATGACTGATATATGTACCTGATCACTACATAATATACTGTATAAATGTGAAAATAAAGGGCCATAAGGTTCAAAACTGTAACATAAATAATAAAACATAACATATGGCTGGGGTATGAAATAACCAAAACAACTGAAATAAACTGTCTGAACATACTGTACTCTGAAAAGCCTCTAACTGACTGAACTATCTGAATAAGGAGTTGATGGGACATGTCCCCAACTAACTCCAACTAATAAATTAATTGATGAGATATTAAAGTCATGGTCATGTCCTCGAAGGATGAGGACTCACTACTAACTCAAACTACGGAAACTGGAATGCTACTAATGCTCTGGAGCTCGTGCTTCTAAACCTATGGTATAAAATACCATAGCGTAAATGCATCAGTACGTTGGAATGTATTGGTATTCATGTGAGGTAGGCTGAATACAAAGGGTTCACATGCATGAACTATACTAACTGACTGAATAACATGAACGTGAGAATGCATGCATGAATACATAATAACCGTAACTAAGATCGTGATAACATGATTTCTGAGTCTTAGTACTAATAACATGAGATACTGATATTTGTATAACTAAAATAAATGATACTGAGTGACTGTATCTTCCAGTCTAGGTTATGGTGGAACTAGCTGAGTTCCATACTATTTTGAGTTGACTGTATCAGACAGTCCTAAATTCTGTAGAACTATCTAAGTTCTATTACTGAGATGAATGACTGTATCTAACAGTCTTGATTTTGTAATTGGAACTATGGTAAGTAGTTATCTAATCGATATGCCACTAATATGCCATAATAGATGAGTTGGGGTCCAATCTGTAACCTAATTAAAAGAGTGTCAATACCACGCCACTAGTAAGGACAATCTGTGAGTAACCCTCATATAACAAGTGACTCTAGTAAGAATGGTGAGAACTCTCATATAACAGGTTAATCCACCTCATCTACCCTCATATAATAGGCTATGATGTCTTAACCTACGTTGGCTACGTAGTTCTAGAATGGAAGGATTCCTTCTAAGAATCACACCCTTATATAACAGGTGGGTTCCCATCCTTGGGTTCGCTCGGTGCCAATTTCTACTCCCATCTGAATAGACACTGAACATGATTAACTAAACTGACTAGACTGAATCAACTGAGTTCCGTTGACTAACAGAACACTACTGAGATTACTGAATTTCTGAGGTTTCTGAGATTTCTGAGTTTACTGAGTTTTTCCTGAGTCGGATGACTAACTAAATTTCTGTGAACATGGCTTAACTGAGAGTATCTTGAAAACACGACACTAATTTTAGGCACAAAGTTAAATTTTAAGGTACAAGTACCCCCAGGATCGATAGAAAGAAACTGACAAAGCATGACTTTTTTTAATACATGACCAACAGCACAATCCATAATACAATAAGTTGGAGATTTCATGTAGAAGTTCTAAACCACCACAATGGCCACACATATATCCATAACTCATTAACTAAGAGATTTCATCAAACACTTGACATGCATAAACTTGTACATAAATGGGGATTTCATATTATCATACTAGTATGGCACTTCTCCTTAACATAGGTTTTTAATCAAACACATGGGGAGCATGCTTTGGTTATATAGTCATCAAC
Organism: Capsicum pubescens; assembly: GCA_030864215.1. Taxonomy (NCBI): domain Eukaryota; kingdom Viridiplantae; phylum Streptophyta; class Magnoliopsida; order Solanales; family Solanaceae; genus Capsicum; species Capsicum pubescens. Next base: position 220,142,473 of record CM061540.1, on the reverse strand, counting down.
ATATCTAATAATCATGGATACATCAATCAACGTGTAAATTTAAGGGTTTATCATGATTATTATGCAAATCACCACATTCTAGGGTCAATCATTGGAATATGTAATTTCAAACATGAATCAAAACCCCACAACATCATGAACATGAATTTCAAATCTATTTAAATTATGAACATTCATAAATACACAAATATTGGATTTTGAAAAAAGATTCTTGAGCTTCATGGGTGAAAGGGACCCATGAATCAACACATGACATACCTAGGTGGATGATTTTTTGTAGATTGATGGAGGAAGACTTGAATCCTTGACTTGAAATTAAATACCTAGAGTTTTTTGTTCTTGGGGATTGATTTTTGAGAGGAAACCCTAATTTGATGTTGTGAATAAATAATGAACTTATGATCCTTGGTCTGATATAATTAAGGGTTAAAACGGGTGGAAAAATACCCAAATACCCTTTAAAAATGACTTAAAATTCATTGAACAGGACCTACAACGGCTCGTGCGACGGACCATCCTTGGATCAACGGTCTGTCATTTTGACCGTCGTAGGTGGACCAAAAAATAGACTCATTGCCTTATAGCAACGGCTTGGGCAATGGTCCGTCGCAAGTTCGACGGTCCGTCAACCTGTCCGCCGCACCTTATCCATAAGGTTTACTCACTGCCTTGGCTGCAACGGTCTAGGAGATGGTCCATCGCTAGATCCATGGTCCGTTAACCTGCCGTCGCAGCAGGGCGATTCAGACAGCTCTGAGTAAAATATCTACAACTTTTTACTCTGATACCGGATTTGGATAAAATTGGTATCGTTGGGAAGCTAATTCAATTTCCCACATGATAAAAAGTGAGAATCTTAAAAATTCCACATGTACAAAAATGGATTCATATTTCAAAGTAAGTTTCTAACATTCGTAGGATGATTTCAATCTAGGTAGAAGTACATAGTATTACAATATCACCCCCTTGAGAACATTCATCCTGGAATGATACTAAGTGAGAATGGGAGAATATAAACTGACGTACCTACTAAACATGAATAATTGGAACATGATCTCATGACTGACATAACTGATAACAAAATATATCATGCATATCTGATATATGTATAATTGATTCATGAATACATGACTGAGTGTTCTAATGAACTAAGGTTCTCACAATGAGAATTCCTATCTAATGTATGATTATATGACTGAACTGGTGCGTGAATTCATGACTGAATATGCAATAGTATTTAATACCAAGTTTGTGATGGAATTCTGAACATAAAATGGATACCAAGCTTGTCACTGAAATCTGAACATAAAACTGAAAAGCTTAAGGAGAACTATTACCTTGAGCTTGATCTGAGTTTCGAAACTAGTGTCCTTAACTCGAACAAGATGATTGACACATCCTTTAGATATCATTTTTTGTGCCTGAAGGTAGGAAACTAGTTGACCTCTGAAGCTGAAGTACTACCCCTCCACTCTACGATAGGTTCATTCGGAAACTAGAACTAGACTATTTCGTTTCTGCAGTCGACTATGGCATAGCAGGAATGAAGCTAATCCATGTCGAGAATGACATCAAAATTAGTCTTTTCTAATTTGACTAAGTCTACTGAGGTGAATTTCTGAGATACCATAGTTGGACAGTTTCTTTATACCCGTTGGTCTATGATGGTTTTATTCACTAGGGAAGAGACTGAAAAGGGCTCTGCAAGAATTTCGGGACTGACTCTAAAATCAACTACAATATAGGGAGTAACAAAAGACAAAGAAGTTCTTGGATCTAGCAAAGAGTAAATATGCACATGAAAGATTTGTAACGTACCAGTAACCCCATCAAGAGAATTTTCCTAATCTTGCCGGTACTAGAGAGCATAAAATCAATTTGGGTGTGGCCCACTAGTAGTGCTGGAGTTGGCACCCTACTGGTTTGGGCGACCGGACTGAGCTGAGGAACGGTTCTGCTGACCCTGAGGACCTGGCTGAGAACAGTCTCTGACTCTGTGTCCTAGCTTGCCACATCCAAAACAAATACCACTGCCAACTCTGCAAATACCCTGATGGTGCTTGCCACAAGTCTGGCAAAAAGGATAGATACGGGCACTACTAAAACTGCCCTGAGACTTAGAGCCTGGCACTCTATCTCTGTTACCATCCCTGAACTTAAGAGCTGGTGCACTAGCTGAAGAAGGATATGGAACTGCTGACTTAGGACAAAACTGAGAACGGTCTCCTTCTTCTGATTTGGGCTGAGCAAAGTTGAAACTACCTGTCCTTGCTCTCTTATTCTGCTTCTCCCTCATCTTAATCTTTTGCTCTTCTATCTGCTGAGCATGGTTCATATGCCTGGCTATGTTCATGTCACTATTCAACATCACAGACCTGCACTATCATTCACCTCAGATATAAACTTACTCATCTTATCCCTGCTATATGTAACCACATGAGCAGTATATCTGGCTAATTGAGTAAACTTAAGAGAATACTATTTCACTGTCATGTTGCCATGCCTGAGGTTGATAAATTCTAACACTTTAGCTTCTCTCAGCACTAGGGGAAAGAATTTATCTAAGAAGGCAGTAGCAATGTCCTCCCACTCAATAGGCCCTGCATCTACAGCTCTCTCTAATTTCCGTTATTTGAAACAAGTGTGAGCAACATCCTACAACTGATATGCAGCTAGATCCATACTCTCAATAGAATTAACCCCATGATATTTGTAACCTTCTAAACTTGATCAAAAATTCCTGAGGGTCATCGTCTGACTTAGACCTAAAAAGGGATGGAGGATTCATTCGGGTGAAGTCTCGAATCCTGGCTGCAGCTGAATTGGCCACTGGGTTGGCCGGAAAGAAAGCTAGTCATTCATTTCGAGCAGAAACTAATTGAGCAAGAGTACTGAATGCAGCTCTAAACTCTACATGAGAAATATGTTCGCCCAAAGGTTCTTCGTCCTGAGGGTCTAACTGAGTTCCAGTCCTCTTCTTAGGAGGTATGTTCTGTAAGCGAAAGAGAAAAGGATTAGACTGAGAGATTAACTTGAGATTATGCTCACTAGCACAACATAAATACTAAAAGATGGGAAACTATTCCTAAAATATCTCATAGCCTCCTACACATAAATATGGCACGTAATACACCCAAGTACAAGACTCTACTAGATGCGTCTTTCAAACTTCCTAGGACTCTATCGAAATTTAGGATTTGATACCAAGTTTGTAATGCCCCGAATCTGGTACCTGGAATGCTACACGATGCTCATGACCCTGAAGGACCACAAGCTAACCCATGACTGATATCTGTACCTAATCACTGCATAATATACTGTAAAATACGGAAATAAAGGTTGTAAGGCCATAAGGTTCAAAACTGTAACATAACTAATAAAACATAACATATGGATGGGGTATGAAATACCCAAAACAACTAAAATAATCTATCTGAACAAACTGCAGTCTTAAAATCCTCTAACTGACTGAACTGTCTAATTAAGGAGTTGATGGGACATGTCCCCAACTAACTCCAACTAATAAATTAATTGATGAGATAATAAAGTAATGGTCATTTCCTCAAAGGATGAGGACTCACTTCTAACTTTAACTGCGGAGACTAGAATGCTACTGATGCTCTGGAGCTCGTACTTCTAAACCTATGGTATAAAACACTATAGCACAAATGCGTCAGTATGTTGGAATGTACTGGTATGCATGTAAGGTAGGTTGAATGCAAAGGGTTCATATGCATGAACTATACTAAATGACCGAATAACATGAATGTGAGAATACATGCATGAATACATAATAACCGTAACTGAGATCATAATAACATGATTTTTGAGTCTGAGTACTAATAACATGAGATACTGATATCTGTATAACTGAAATAACTGATATTGAGCGACTGTATCGGCCATTCTTGGTTTTTATGGAACTAGCTGAGTTTCATACTATTCTGAGTTGACTGTATCTGACAGTCCTAAATTCTGTAGAACTATCTGAGTTCTATTACTGAGACTGAATAACTATATCTAATAGTCCTGATTCTGTAACTAAAACTGTGGGAAGTAGTTATAAAATCGACATGCCATTAATACACCATTATGGCTGAGTGGGGTCCAATTTGTAACCCTAAGTAGAAGGGTGTCAATACCGCACCACAAATAAAGACAATCTGTGAGTTACCCCCATATAACAGGTGACTCTAGTGAGAATGGTGGGAACCCTCATATAAAAAATTAAGCCACCTCATCTAACCTAATATAACAGGCTATGATATCTTAACCTACGTTGGCTATGTAGTTCTGGAATGGAAGGATTGCTTCTAAGAATCACACCCTCATATAACAGGTGGGTTCCCATCCTTGGGTTCGCTCGGTGCCAATTTCTATTCCCATCTGAATAGACACTAAACATGATTAACTGAACTGACTGGACAAAGTTAACTGAGTTCCATTGACTAATGGAATACTACTGTGATTATTGAATTTCTGAGGTTTCTGAGAATTCTGAGTATACTGAGTTTTTCCTGAGTCAGATGACTGGCTGAATTTCTGTGAACATGGCTTAACTGAGAGTATCTTGAAAACACGACACTGATTCTGGGCACACAGCTAAATTTTTAGGTACAAGTACCCCCAGGACATGATAGAAGGAAACTAACAAAGCATGACTTTCTTGAATACATGACCAACATCACAATCCATAATACAACAAGTTGGAGATTTCATGAAGTAAAAGTTCTAAAGCACCACAATGTCCATACTTATATCCATAGCTCATTGACTAAGACATTTCATCAAACACTTGACATGCATAAACTTGCACATAAATGGGGATTTCTTATTATCATACTAGTATGGCACTTCTCCTTCACATAGGCTTTTAATCGAACACATGGGGAGCATGCTTTGGTTATACAATCATCAACATATCTAATAATCACGGATACATCAATCAACGTGTAAATTTAAGAGTTTATCATGATTATTATGCAAATCACCACATCCTAGGGTCAATCATTGGAATATGTAATTTCAAACATGAATCAAAACCCCACAACATCATGAACATGAATTTCAATTCTATTTAAATCATGAACACTCATAAATTCATAAATCTTGGATTTTGAAAAGAGATTCTTGAGCTTCATGGGTGAAAGGGACCCATGAATCAACACATGACATACCTGGGTGGATGATTTCTTAAAGATTGATAGAGAAAGACTTGAATCCTTGACTTGAAATTAAACACCTAGGGTTTCTTGTTCTTGGGGATTGATCTTTGAGAGAAAATCCTAATTTGATGTTGTGAATGAATAATGAACTTATAAGCCTTGGTCTGATATAATTAGGGGTTAAAATGGGTGGAAAAAGACCCAAATACCCTTTAAAAATGACCTAAAATTTGCTGAATGGGACCTGCGATGGATCGTACGATGGTCTGTCGCTGGTTTGACGGTCCGTCATTTCGACCATCATACGTGGACTGAAAAAAAGACTCATTGCCTTATAGCGACGACTTAGGCGATGGTCCGTTGCAAGTTTGACAGTCCGTCAACCTGTCCATCGTACCTTATCCAGAAGGTTGACTCACTGCCTTGGCTGCGACGTTCCATCGCTAGATCGACGGTCCGTCAACCTGGCCATCGCACCTGGGCGATTCTGATAGCTCTGAGTAAAACGTCCATAACTTTTTACTCTGATACCGTATTTAGACGAAATTGGTATCGTTGGAAAGATAATTCAATCTCCTACACGATAAAAAGTGAAAATATTGAAAATTCCACGTGTACAAAAATGGATTCATATTTCAAAGTAAGTTTCTAACATTCTTGGGATGATTTCAAGCTAGGTAGAAGTACGTAGTATTACACAAACCCACTTGCATCATGTAGTCAAAATAGCACCAACAAGAATATCTCACTTATTCTTAACCTAAAAAATTTTAAATTGAGCCAAATTTTGGGAATTTACCCACCCCACACTTAAAAATCTACTTTGTCCCCAAAGTGAATTTAAAAATAAAAAGAAACAAATACTCTCTGAGGCCTCTAGGCCTAGCTAGTAGCATCTTCACTCATAATGGAGATCCATGGGACCCCACACTCATTCCTTGTCATGATTCAAGCTCAAGATAATGGTACTCAGACTTCCCATTAACCTGTCACTCAACCAAAAACAAAAACTAGGTGAAATAAAAACTAAAAACTAAAAAGAAAACATACCTTATTAACTTGGGTTGACTCCCAAGAAGCGTATAATTTAGTGTCGCGGCATAACCCAATCAACTTTTTCCTCCACCTTGAGGATATGAATTTCACCCCCAACTTCGTATCCATATTCTTACCTCGCTCATATGGATGTGGTACAAATATTTATGAATCGAGTAATAGAATATGCATGGTAAACCACTCGGCCTTGAAGTGAGGTATGTTTTTATGTTGCTTGTCCGGTATAAAATCAAGAATATAGGATTCTTGTTCCTCATCTTCACACTCTTCCACTATTTTAAATGATTCCATAGACATGACATCATCTAAACATAATGTAGAAAAGTGTTTCGAATGCGGCCCAACAAATCCTACTTCATAATTTACACAATCTACTACACACTCATTTTTATTCACCTTCTCAATTTTAGTCTCGAGATTAAGATGACAATCAAGTGGCTGCGATTTTTGTGTTTGCTCCACAAATTGGCTAATATTCTCCTAATATATTTATTTGCTTAGCCACTATAGACATAGTGGCAGTGGCTACATAATAGTTTCCATAATATCAATTTTTGAGTACTCAGACTTCCTCGAATTATCCGCATCATATTGTGAAGGTTCTGTCCACACACTTTCATAAAAATCTGGACAACAAAACCACAAGGTGGTATCCTCCACAAAAACAACAAGAATTGTCATCACTCGAAAACCATCTATCCCAGACTGACATCTCGAGAAAAGTGTAAGAAAAATAGAAATAAAGGAAAATAAAAAGAAACTAAACAAAAACTATTCCAACTCAATATAGAAAAACTAGAAATAAGATAGTTGCCTAATAACAAGTCCCGACAACGGTGCCAAAAACTTGACAGCACGCACGCTAGTGCACGTGGCCTTATCAAGTAGTAAGTTGCTCAAAGAAATCCCAAGTATCGATCTCTCAGGGACTTGCGTTCGTTGCCTATCCAATTCTAGTTTAACCAATTGAGGAGAGGAGCAAATAGAGTTTTAAAGTTGTAAATTAAAACTAAACTAAACTAAGGCAAAAAAGTAATGACTTAGGATACTCTATGGATAGAAGTCCAGGTTTAAGGTATACGGATAATCCTACTACGTTATTGAAATTCATTCGTTAAATTTCTTATCTTGGTTGTTGAGCCGTAGGGTTAATTGCATGATTATGGTCTCCTGACCTCTAATCATTTACCTAAGTTGAACCTTGCAACTACTTCTTTGAGCGGGGATATAATAGTTCACTTAAATTATTTACATATATCATCCTACATGTGATTCAAGTAAGGCTTCTGGATACATCCCTGTCCTACATGCTAATTCAAAATCCTTATTTTATAAAAGACTATTAACCTTACCTTGCTCATTCCCAAGTTCTATCGCCCTATTCTTTCTCCCAAGTTCACAAGGTTGACAATTGATGTATTCAAAGGGTATATAATCCTTAAATAGTTAACACAAAAACAAAAAAACAACCAATAATGATAAGAAAAATTAATGAACTTAATTCAAAATGAAAGTAGTCATGATCTTGGCCTTAACCCCGGAAAGGGAGTTTTTTCCTTTAATGGACATATTCATCATCCAATCCCTTGGAATAATGATACAAACCATAAAAGAAACTAAATTAAATATAATAAGACCCTAAAGAGAAGTTGTGGTAGCCTTCAATTCTCCAAGATGTCCAAAAGTGTATCAATCTGCATATTATGCCTTCGTTGAGCCATTCCGAGCCTTTTTGAGTTTTCCCAATTGATTTGAAGCTTGTATATACTTCATGTATCATCATAATCCATTAACCAATAATACTATAAAATTAAACTCGAAAATTTAAAGATCAAAACAACACAACATCCAACACGACAAACTAGAAACAGGAGCTAAGCATGGGCTAATTTCACTTTGATCTTTATCTCATTGTTTTGACCCTAGGCTTGATCCAATTGAACGTTGATCATTATTAAAAAAAATTTATCATATAATTACACATAAAACCATTTGTAACACTTTAAACACAATAGAATCCACCAGAATCAAGTAGACAAGCACCTAGCTCAAGCTAGAAACACTAATTTTCTGGGTTAAACTCTAAATGAATCTTTTAGATACAAACTTGTTTGAAACTCACTTTAAACATCATAAACACATGATTTAACACTATGATGCACATTTATCACATTATCCACCCATATATCACATGAATCATCCTCAAAACAAGGCTAAAAAGGCTAGAATAGTGACACTAGAATGCATAAATACACCCAACATCAGATGTCATCAATGAACACAATCATGAAGGAATCCAAATAAGTCTTGAACACTGGATTTATCAAATCCATGAATGTAGATGGGGTATTATCCAACCCAAATGACATCACTAAGAACTCATAATGACTATAACGGGTCCTAAAAGCTATTTTTGGGATGTCCTCGGCCCAAATCCTTAACTGATGGTAACCATATCTAAAATTAATCTTAAAAAACACCCAGTGCACCCTAAAGTTGGTTAAACAAATCATTAATATGAGGCATAGGATAACGATTCTTCATTTTCACCTTATTAAGATGCTTATAATCAATAAACATATGGATTATTAAGCTGCCTATAATCAATACACATATGGATGAACCAATCTTTCTTCTATACAAATAAAATAGGAGTACCCCAAGGGGATACACATGGTCTAATAAAACCCTCACCAAAAAGATTCTAAGGTTAAAAGTTCAGATCCTTAAGCTCAGAAGAATCCATATGGTAAGGTGCCAGATAAATAGGTTGGGTGATAGACTCGAGATCAATAGCAAACTCAATCTCATAGATAGGGGGAATACTAGGTAGGTTGGTAGGGAACATATCAGGAAACTCATAAATAATAGAATCAGAGTCAAGTAGTAGACTCTCTACTCTAGTATCAAAAACATAAGCGAGATAAGACTCATAATCCCTCAAAATAAGCCTCCTACCAAGAACATAAGAAATAATCCCCATCGGCTTTCGGTTAACTATTCCCTGCCACACGACTGGGTATGTAGGGCAGGGCTAAGGTAATGGTCTTAGAAAAACAATCCATGACTGCATGATACTAAGATAACCAGTCTATGCCCAGAATCACATTAAAATCTACCATATCCAGAATAATAAAATCAACATAAGTATTAACATCACTAACTATCACTATGCATGATCTGAATACTTTATCCACTACTAAAATATCACCTACGGGAGTAGATACAAGTAATGGCATGGAAAATAAATCATAAGAAAACTTCAATTGTGGTGAATAATAAGCAAAAATATAAGAATAAGTGCATCCCAGATCAAATAAAGCCAAGTACAACTGGCAGCACACAAAAATCGTACCTTTATTAATAGCATATAAAGTCTTAGTTTTGGGTCTAGCAGGTACTGCATACAACTCACGCACCTGCCATCTAATTGGGCACCTTACTGACCTTATGTCCTACCTACCTAAAAACCTCCTTGAGTCCCCTAGAAACCACCCCTGCGACCATAAGAACCACCTCTAGTTGAGGGATTAACTACTCTAATAGAGGGACACTCTACACTGAAACAGCAATCGCCCTATGACTAGGGCCTTCATGCACCAAATAATCAAGATACCTATTAAAATGTATAGGGTTGCACCAAACTATGAGGGACCAGGTCCCTTAGAGTTACTGTAGGCAATCAAATAGTAAAGCACTGAAAGAGTGAGTGTTCTTTAGTAAAGTCTTGAGTCTATAATCGAATTACTCTTGTTATAAGAGAAATACTTTTAATTGTGTCATGAGTGTACTTAGGTAGAGTTACCTGAGTTCAATATTGGTTGCTCCACCTATTTTCAATAACTATATTACAAACCTACCTTAACAACTCTACCAAGTACACACCTCAATACTGATTAACTCTAACCAATATTAAACTCAGGTAACTCTACCTAAGCACACTCATGAACACAATAAAAATCATTTCTCTTATAACATGAGTAATTCGATTATAGACTCAAGTCTCTACTAAAGAACACTCACTTTTCAGTACATACATAAATCAAGAACTTGAGTAATATTGCAAAGTTGAGTTTTTGCCTCTCTCTCACTTCTAAATTTTGATTATTGAAAAAATATATCAATTGAGAAGCATTTTTTCCTTTTATAGTGGAATAATGATTAGGGTAGAAATCCTATTGGGCCAAGTGTCCTGATGGTACATATCTTACCTGCGTAGTTTGTTACGCTAGAGAACAAACTTTGTAGGCCTTATGACAGTTTTATGTTAATATAAAGACCCAGGGACGTGGTCCTTTGTTGTTAGTTGATCATCACCAAAACACGATTTAGCAATTTTACCCCTTTTGCTGATGACAAACCATAGAACATGACCATAGAACTTTGGAGCAACAAATTAATTCACCTTATTCAGTTAGAGTGATTATCACTACTGTCAGCAAATGTTCCCCCTATCATTATGCTCTTTGATTCTCCCGATCAATATATTATGCAACTTAGGGACCTGGTCCCCTATTTTTAATTGACATCAAAACTCAACTCATTCACTATGTTTCAATGTTCCCCCGATTAATCCACTTGCATTCAATGTTCATTCAGTTTATTATTCCACCTATCAATCTGCCTTCATACTTCATAATTATTCTTCCCTTTGTTAATAGGGCATTCAACATATATGCCTCTATCTGCATTTCAATATCTAGAACTTGGTCCCTAATAAATTATGCAATACATACACCTTGTCCCTCTCTATTTTCCCCCTTTTGGCATCATTGAAAAGTAATAATAGTAAACTAAGAATAAAAACAGGCACAAGTTATTAACCCCATGGCCACTGGGCAACAATAACATGAAGAATATTTTTTCTTTAAAATAAAGAGAAAATAGATAAAACACACAACCAAGAATTCATTTATTGTTAAGGGAGATCAACACCATTATAATATACCAAAAAAACATAAAAGAATTATCTTCAAAACTACAATCAAAATAGGGACTGAAAACAGACATAGGGATAATAAAACTTAGGTAGAGGGGGCTTAGGGGAGAAGGATTTAAGAAATAACTCCATTCCTGCAGCCTCAGCAGTATGAGCATCCAACAACTATCTAGTAAGGGTCTTTACTTTAAGATTCATCCCTTGAACCTCACCAGTAAGCTTTGCAACCTTACCCTGGAGCTTTGTTTTTCCTGTTGCAAGTTCCTCACTGGCACTAGGTCCCTCTGAGGATAACTTTTGATTCTGCATCTTTAAGTGCACTATCTCCATATCCTTAGCAGCTAACTTAATCCTCTCTCCTCTATTTCTTTGCTTAAATATTCCTCAGTAGCCAAAAGTTTTGACACTTAGGACATAGTTCCTACTTTTCCTTCTACGCATTCATTTTTCATTAATGTTGTCAGACTAAACTTTTGTTTGACTATTCCAGGAGTCCCTTTAGTCCTAACCACTCCAAATTGATCAAATATAGTGTTCAGAAAGTACCCCTAAGGCATCTCATATCTTCTTTCCTTCTCACTAATCACCTTATTTATGTGTTATATCATAAGAGCAGGCAAACTTATTAGATCAAATTTTCTCAGACACTCTATTAGAAATGGATCAATAGCAGAAGCAATGGTTTTTTTCTCTAACCTAGGCAAAAGAACCTTGTTCATAAATTCAAACACTAACTGGAACTCACTTGTGAGAAATTTCTTCTTAACACCAGCTATTGAAGTCCCTCGAACCTCTGAGGCTTCAATCATTAACTCAGTTGAGGGTTGTTATTTCCCAATAGTCCTCACACCTATTATAGTTCCATCTAGAATTTTTCTCAATGCCTGTCCATCCAATTTTATTTACTTTCCTTGTACCTGTGCAGTCATACATAACCCATCTTCTGAGAAATCCATTGTATAATAAAACTCTCTAACTTTATTTTCAAAAAACATGGGAGTTGGTTCCTCTAGGAGGTGTAACTATCCCTGGTGTTTTACATGTTCCACCAACTCTATCATGCTAGATTTCTCATAAATTCTGGGATCAAATATTCTACCAGACATTACTTTCTAGGTTTTCAAGATTTCATTTCTTGCTTCTATAGATGCTGATTTCTTTTCTTCCTCTCTTCTTTTTTTTTGGAATCATGACTTGGTTCTTCTTCAACAACTTTTCTCTTCTTGGGACCAGGTCCCTCAGTGACTTTCTTCTTCGTAATAATAATATGTTTCTTTTTCATTCCTTCAAGGCTACCAGGCTTTGAACTCGAGGACCTGGTCCTTCCAGTAACATGTATATCTTTTCTTACTTTCTCAATTACAGTAATAATATCAAAATCAATGTCCTCACTCTCTCCAACCTCTACAACTTCAACATGTTTCTCCTCCTCTACTACAGTAGCTTTCTTAAGTTTTTTTCTCTTAGTGGTCGAAGACTTACTTGCCTTCATTTCATCCACCAATAGTTTCTTTTCAGATCCCTTAGTAGAATAGGATCTAGCAACTTTAACACTAGAATCAATTACTTTCTCCTTGCCTTTATTACCTTTTTATTTTTTCACTGGCCACCTCAGAGGTGGTTCATCCTCATCCTCCTCATTTGGAGGTAGCATAATCTCTCCATCCTTAGTCATATCATGTTTTTTACTAATTATTTGTTTTTCATCACTAACTGAGCTTTCCTTGGGATCATATGCAAGTAGAAGCAAATTTTCAGCTATCCAGTCTACACTGCTGAAAAGATCAAACCTCTTTACAGGTATTTTTTGTCACACAAGAGTAAAAATAGGGTTTTAATCTAAGAGAGCAGGGGAACCAGGTTCTTATAAGGTTTCTATGACTTTTGATTTTTTTGGTTCTTCATAAGAAATAGAGATTTAAGAGTCTTCAAGTAATGTTGGTTCTTCTGAGGAAGGAGGAACTTCAGATTGAGGGAATTCTTGTTCAATTGGTGAACCAAAATCTAGATTCAGATCCTTAATCATGGTAGACACAACAGAAATTTCAATGGTTGAGGAAGTTTCGATGGGGATAGACTCTGTTTGGGGATCTATAATTTTTGAAGAAGATTCAACAGGTAGAGTTAACATAGGTTCTTATTGAGGACGTAAGGTGACTTCTTTTATGGCTCTATATGTTAAAGGATTAGGGTGTTCGATTAGGGATTATTTAGACTAATTTTTTGGGACTTTATCTACTTCTGTGAATTTAATAGGAGTTGAGAAAGTGGGAATGTCTGCCATTTTGAATTTTTTGTAAGAAAAGGAGAATGGAACCAATTTGATTTAGAGAAGATAAATGATTGAGGAAGATGATTTGAATTTCTATAGAGAGGAGTGAAGTAAAAAAGTTTGACTTTGTAATTGAGGGAGGTGGCCGTTTGACATTTAAAAGGTGCCATTTTTAAATGACGCATCCAACTACAATAGGTGTGACTCTTCATATAAATTGACAGGTTTTGTTCAGACTATGTGACTGTTAAGACAGAACTTCTATGAATTTTTAAAGAACATTATTTGGTACTAACTTGAGAGATAGGACCTGGTCCCTCTCTTTCTTCAGTGAATTCTCCATTTGTGTTTGCCTCAATTATTTTTCTCCAAATTGTTCCCATGGGTGTATGCCTACAAAGGTATAGTACTGAGTTAGATCAATATGTACCTACTTTACCAAGGATACCTATCTCCTAATCATAGCCAATTTTAGGAAGAGACACTGATTTATTTTGTAGGTCGGGTTAATTTTATTAATCCCACCTTCAACTTGTTTGTTTCAATACACCACTTTATTCCAAAATTATTTTGTTAATAGGTCTAGGGACAAGGTCTCAGACTTAACATCCTTTAAATTTCCAAGGTTACTTTTGCATTGAAATGAATCGGTTAGCATCTTTCAGAACCTTTTTCACATTTTTTAGTTCACTTTGAGACAAGAATGTTAAGAAAATTATGAAATTTTTTACTTGAGATCTTGTTTGAATTCCAGTCTCTAAAGATGAAGTTAGAATGTCAAGGGGGTGAGAAGATTTTTGCCTCTAGTTTGAACTTTTGAGATAAGTTTCACTGGGACCAGGTCCTTAAATATTTTGGCTAGACCCTTCTTGTTGTTCTTCAACTAAAGCTGTGGTTTATGACTGAGATCTTGAATCACCATCACTTTCAACATTCTCTTCTGCATCAATTTTTCCTTGATCATCTTCTTCATCATTATCATCCCTTTTAATAGAAATGAGTTCCTCAATGTCAAAATTTTCTTTATCACCTAGATTCACCAGCTTTCCAGAATCATCAAGGGTCATATTTACACTTTCTTCAACACACAAAGTTCTTTTTTGTTGAAAACTCTATATGCTTGGCTTGATGAGGTGTGGCCCATAAGGACAGCTTTATTTGAGTTTGCTAGGAAAAAATAACTAGATCCTCATAGATTTCATCCTTGGTTCTCAAGAACTTTTTCCAGGTAAACCCAGAGAAGTAATCCACAATGAAAAACACAAACTTCTTTTCTTCTCTACTTTGGAATTGTTGCCTAGAAATTTTAGCTTTGGCATCCCAAAGACCAGGTCTTTTGAAATCAACTATTTTAGCAAAGCGGAACTTACATGTCCCAGCATATTTTTGATTTTCTAGACATTGAGAATAACCCTTCCAGCTTCAATCTTGACACAGTACTTCCATCAAATGAGAATTTAACCTGATTGTCTTTTCCACATGAGACACATCCATCTTGAAGTGTCTTGAGAGGGAGAATATAGTCAGACCTTGCAGTCATATGCTTTGAACATTTACTATCAATGAACCAGTTCTAAATGTAACTCCTTTCTCCCACCTATAAGTAAAGTCATTTGTTAGATTTGGGAACCCACTTGAGTTTGAGTTCCCAGTAGGAATACAACGGTGTGATCAAATCTTTCTTGGCCCATATAGGTAGTGAGAGCTTCTTTATATTCTTCAAAAGTTTAGAACCCTTAGGATATGTATTCCCTAGCTGGATAAATCTAACATTGTTTATTCTAGCTCTAATATAGCTTTGACAGTTTTCCTTTATGTGACCATCTCTTCAATAATGAGTGCATAAAGGTTTTTAGGACCTATTTCTAATACCATGAATAGCTTTCCCTTGAGATAAGTGATTGGGTTTGATACTGATATCCAAGCCCTTTACCATTATTGACACTCTGACCAGTTAAATTAGAACGGATTTGAGAGGATGTAGTCCATCGTAAAGATTTGTTGAGTTCTTCTCTTAGAAAAACCAGGTCCCTTTCTAACTCTTCATTCTTATGGAGTGCATTCATGAGATGATTTTTAGAATCATGCAATTTTACTTCAAGCTCAATCTGAAGTTTGAGGCTTCATTCTTCCCTTTACCATCAGAATCATCTACTTTCTTCAGTTGACTTACTAAACTCAAATTTTCAAATTTTAACTTAGTAACATGTTTCTCCATTTCAGATATCTGGAGAGTTAAAGCAATTAATTTAAGCTCCTAATTCTCTATTTTTTCTTCTAGAGCAATTTTGTCAGTAGTCAGTTCACACATCGAATCAATCAACACCTTAGCAAGCTTTTTTATCTTTCTAGCAGAGTATTTTTTTCAAGTTTTCTTTAATGTCAGAAAAAGTTACCTCATTTTCTTCTTTATATTCAATGTTTTCCATGAGATCAAACAAGGAATCAAAATTCACTTTATCATCCTCCACTTCCAACATAGAAACATCTTCATACTTTCCATCTTCCTCAGATTCACTGGAAGAATACCCCCAGACAACTAAGGCTACTTTAACTGCAAAATCAACTATAGCATTTCTTCTTGACTTTATAGGGACCTGGTCCCTGTTCTTTCCTTTGTTTCCTCCAGTCTTAAGATATTCCTAATAATATATTTTTTTCATTATACAATCCTTAATGAAATACTCAAGACTTTCACATTTGTGACGAACTTCAACAATGCCTCCCTTCTTGTTGTTGCTTCCTCCTTTTTGAAACTGACCACTTTTCTTCATTGCTCTAACAATTTTTTTTGCCAAATAGGCAACATCAGTTTCTTCTTCACTTGAATCTGATTTAGAAGCCTTAAATGCCAAAGATTTTTCTCTTTTAACTTCTTTCTTATCTTGTCCTTGCTGCTTCTTGAGCTCATGAGTCTTCAAATTACCAATAAGTGAATCCATTGTGAGATTTTTCAAGTTTTTTGCCTCTGTGATAGCATCCGCTTTGCTTTCCCAGGATTTAGAAAGAACCCCCAGAATTTTTCTTACCTGTTTGTACAAAGAAATTACTTTTTCTAAGCAGTGCAACTCATTAGTGATTAAAGTGAATCTTGTATGCATCGCTTGGATAGTTTCTCCTTCTTTCATGGTGAAGGATTCATACTGAGTAATCAGCATATAAACTTTTCAATCCTTCACATCAGTGGTTCCTTCATGAGCAATCTTTAAGCAATTCCAGATTTCTTTAGCATTTTCACATGCATAAATCCTATTGTATTCATCAAGCCCTATGCCATAAACTAGCAGTTTCTTGGCCTTGTAATTCATTTCAACTTTCTTTCTATCTTCATCATCATATTTTGTCCTGCCTTTAACAACCATTCTAGTTATATCTCCTTCCTTGACCTCTCTAACTGGAACATGAGGACTATCTAGAATTACATCAATCATCTCGCTATCTGAGCCATAATAAATTCATATATCCTTGTTTTCCACCACCTATAGATTTTCCAATTAAATCTAGGTGGTCTAGTGGTATATTACCCTTCTTCTAGATTAGATGGAGCATCTGTGATAACCAAATCACTCTAGGTGTGAACCTTTTAGAGTGTTCTGGCTTTAACACCAATTATTGAAATATGGGGAGTTGTACCACACTATGAGGGACCAGGTCCCTTAGAATCAGTCATATACAATCAAATAGTAAAGCACTAGAAAACAAAAATTTTGCTGAAAACTAAGGAACACAAAGATTTAACGTGGAAACCTCCTTGCTCAAGGGAGGAAAAACCACGGTTTGAGCTTACAAGCATTTAATAGTCTAATATAATCAAACTCTTGATTACAGACTCAATTTGAACCTAACTCTATGCTCCACCTATTTACAATAACTCTATTACAAACCTACCTTGACAACTCTGCCAAGTACACACCTCAATACTGATTAACTCTAACAAATATTGAACTCAGGTACCTCTACTTAAGCACCCTCATGAACACAAGAAAAAACATTAATCTTATAACATGAGTAATTTGATTATAGATTCGATACTTTACTGAAGAACACTCACTCTTTTAGTACATACATAAATCATGAACTTGAGTAATATTGAAAAGTTAAGTTTTTGCCTTTCTCTTACTTCTATATTCTGATCTTGCAAAAAACTCACCAATTGAGAAGCATTCTTTTCCTTTTATAATGAAAATGATTAGGGTAGAAATTTGATTGGGCCAGGTGTCTTAATGGTACACATCTAACCTGTGCAGTTTGTTACGCTAGAGGATAAAACTATGTAGGCCTTGTGACAGCTGTATATTTCTATGAAGACCTATGAACCTGGTCCCTTGTTGTCAGCTGATCATCATTAAAACACAATTTAGCAAGACCCGTAGCTAAAACACGCTCCCAGAGATGAACCAGAACCAATTAATTCGGCTAACCCAGAATAACCATCACGGTCCAAGGAGATCACTAGCACTAAACTGACCTCTATCAGTAATCTAAAGAGTTGCCTGAACTGGTCAACTAGCCTGACTCTCAGGCTGATAGGATAGATGTGGAGAATACCTACCATGAGAACTACTACCCCTGAATTGGAAACTATTATGTCTACCACTGAAACGGGCTTGAAATATAGGCCTCTTATTGTTTCCCTCTTGGGCCTCATGATACATCTCCTCCATCACCCTAGATTGATCTAAAACCTTAGCAAAAAAACTAACCGCAATAACTGAACTTTGAGTAGACATATGAATGGGAAGTCTTAACCCTCTAATAAAGCAACAAACTATCCCATACTCAGTATCCATAATAGAAGCCGCATGCCTAGTCAACTCATGAAAATAATCCTCATACTCTGCAAATATCATAGAGCCCCTACTCTAATCTAAAGAACTTATGCCTCAAACTATCTCAAAGGTTGTGAGGCATATACTTTTCTATGTACATCTCGGAAAACTGAGTCCAAGACAAAGAAGAAGATCCAACTTGTTTAGAATCCATAAAACATCTCCACCAATGACAAGCAAATAAGTCTAACTGAAATATGTTGTGCATAAGTCTCAATAAGGCCCAAATTACAGAGCTATCCTCACAGGCAATCAAAAACTCATATGCATTCTCGCTTGGACAACAAGAAAATCTAGGTGAATCCAATCTCAAGAATCTACCCAATATTTTTTGCTTCTCAGAAGATATAGCAGGTTAGAAAACCACCGGCTAAGTAACTACAGACAAAGAAACTACTGGTGCAAGAGGAACCTCAACTCTAAGAGCCTCAGCTATAAGTTGCACCCTACCTTAATACCACTCTGATCAGTAGACTGTACACCATCGGAAGGCACACCACCCACTATCCCTAAAAGATGAATCAATGCATCTCTGAGTAATAAAGAAGGAATAAACCTAGTGGAGCTTGGGCTGGTCCTTGGTCCACCGCAGGTGAAAGAATATCTAGCTAAGGAATGGGAATAGGATCTGGAGAAGGCGATTGATGAGTGGGGAATTTACCACACATTTGTAGTCCACTTTCGTGCACACCACTATGATTTGAATGTCTAAATAAGACAAATTTGCTATTAAATGTACTAATTCCCATATTTTGCAGTTGTATAAGTGCTGGAAAAAAAAAAGCAAACTTTAGGTAAAGAGGATCAAAAAGGGAATTGAAGTGCAAGAGCCGAACAAGATAAAGCAGGATTAGGATCTAGCTCACAGTTATCGCGATCGCGGGAATTAGCCCACGATCGCGGTGATTCAATCTAGTCAACCAACTACGATCGCGATGGACAAACCACAATCACAGTGAGTAAAATCGCGATCAACCTGCTGCAATCGCGTGAGAACGAAAAATGGCCCAAGGGCAGAAACATAATTTTGGCCATCTGACCCCAAATCCCATTTAAGGCTAAAAACCCATTGATTCCATCATAATTCCTTCTTTCCCATTATTCCTCTGATTTATCTTAGTGAAAGATTTTCTCACTTCCATTGTTGATATTGTGGGAGATCCATGTTTGAAGTAACCTTTGCTTAGATCTTCTACAACTTTGATTTAATGGACATTACGGGTATATCTGTGCTTGTTTATCTTTTGTGTAACTAAATCTCCCTCTTGGGGTTATGTGTTAATAGGGATTAAAGTGTGTATGGGTTGTGATTGTTAACATCTATTTGGTAATTCATATTTATGGGTTCTATTATTTCTAAGGTATTTTGGCTGGTATTTGATGGGTGAAAGCTCTAAATACCCACATGGTTTTAATGAGTGAAAGCTCCAAACTCTAGAAAGTTCAATACCAACTTTGAAAGAAGGGTTTGGACGAACTTTAGGAATCCATATCATCCTTGAATGAGGGATATAGGGACTAAAGCAATGATAGACAATTATGAGTGTAGTTTACTAAATTTTTACTATCTTAGACGCAAGGGTGAATGTGAGGTTAACTATGCCATAGGTGTATCCTTGAAATAGGGATACCTCAATTGAGGTGGTGGTTGCTAATTGTTGAACACCTCCAATAGGTATTCCAGAGGATCAATGGGTGAAAGTTTGGTGTTTTTTTGAAAAACTAGCATCAAAATCTATAACCAAGCCAACCCATATTTGACTTACTAAATCGATGTTGATGACTAACTCCCATATGTCACTCCCTTAGTAATGCATAATCCTAAGATTTGTGCATAATTGTTAAAACTCTAATTATTTGTGGCCCCAAATTTATAATATAAAATCCCAAAAAGGAACATTAGTGTAGGAACTCACCTCCCCTATTTTATCTTTTTGTATCATTTGTTTGAATTTAAGTTGTAACTATCGTTTCAAATTAATTTGATCGTCACTCACATTGTTCCTCGTGGATTCAACTCCGACTCCAAAGTTAGGTAAATATATTAATGACGATCCCCTTGCACTTAATTGACGTGTAAGTTGAGCGTTATCAAAAATGGAGTCGTTTTTTGGGAACAATTTGGCGTATTAAGTTATTTGGAATTTTAGTTACTCGTTTTAATTCAAACTTGTATATAAGTGTTTGTGATTTTCTTTTGTAGGTAGATTTTTATTTTTATTTTTTTACTTTTTGCTATGGCACCTTATGACACATATGAATTTTGTGGTTGGAGCACATATATTGACGGCCTATGTCTATATTGTGATGGACCACACTACACGAAAGATTGTAACTATGCTCTCTGGAGAGAGATGGAATCACCATCTCAACCTTATAGAGAGTATTTTTGCACTTCATATGGAAGTCAAGATGGATACAGGGATTATTGCCCAAATGCCCCCTCCCCCTATTGTTAGAACCAAGTTACTATTTTTTTCTGAGTTTGATAAGTCCTATGATAAAAAAGAGAAGGAGCAATATACCGGGCTAATGGATTTTGGAGAATTACTTCAAACTATTTTGGATCGGGTGGATGTAATGGGGGAGAATGTAAAAGAGATGCATCATGAGACATTGTCAAGGAAAAGTATCAAGATGGGGGAAATGGGCGAAGAAGAAAAACTTAAAACTATTACAACATTTCCCATTTCCCCAGAGAAAGTTTATCAAGAAGAGAAACCAAGTTACGATGATGATCCTGGTAGCAAAGACTCCTCAGCGAATTCCCAATAATCCAAGTCATATAAGAAAGAAGAATCCATAATAAAAGAAATGATGCTAGAGACAAAAGAAGAATCCAAGCAAATTTCTTATGAAGACTCTAGTCCATTTCTGGATAAAAAGGACCAACAGAATGCAACTCTAGGAATAAGGGAAAGGCCCTACTCTTCCCACTTTTCAACATTATGCTTTGTGGATTTGATGAAATTTAGTCCACCAAAGAAAGGGATAAATATTGGAGAGAAGGAGAGATTTCCTTATATTTTGGAGTTTGCCTTTTCGAAAGGCCATTTTGGGACCCCAATCCTGATGGCCAAGAAGCTTAAAGATTGATGTCCAATTAATGGACTTCTAATTTTCTCATAGTTTCCCAATGATCCTATAAGAAAGTCCAATGCAAAATTGGGCAAATGGTTCAAATCTTCGAAGTGGCATGATAGAACATATGTCATCATGCCCTTACATTGGCCAAATGTACCTCAAAGATGGAATGATCAAAAGTAGGGCAAAAGGTTTAAATCCTCTAAGTGGAGACACAAATGAGGATCAAAAAGGTGTCGTGTCGCGACGTTAAATCAAGCGCTTGATGGGTGGCAACCCATGATTTTTATGTTTACACTATTTAATTTTGAATAAGTCATATAATTTTGATGTTTAGTAGGTTCTTTTGATAGGATTATAAGTCAAAAATAGGGGAAAACCAAGTTGAGTAGTATGGTAGCCCTGCAAAAAAAAATAGGGCAAAATAGAGGAGCAGATGGCCTCAATTACCATGATCGCGGGTTGAGGGCCGCAATCATAGTACCGTAATTGCACCAGTCAGTCTGCGATCGTGCCTTTGTGTACCACATTTCATATGGTTATAAATGCGATTATAGGGAGCCCTTTAACCCTTAATATGCTTTTATGTTACGTAGTGAGGTTACTACAAGTCTTATAGTTGGGGGTGCAACCCTACCCTTTTGTATACCCATTGGCATGTAATACTCTAACTTAATTCACACAAGGCATAAAAATTTTGTGAATTGTTTGTTTTCATTTGCAGTTGACTATTTTTTTTCATAATAATGTTAGGTGAGCCTTTCCCTATCACAGATTGAGTGATGACATTCTTAAGAAAAACTCATCGTGGTTGGGTCTAGAGCCATAGATGCAGGGGAAGTCCGAGTACCTATGGCATCAAAGTCATAAATACAAGGGAAATTTGAGTACTTGTGGCATTATGGAATTCGGATTGCACTAGTACCATTGGCAAAGTCTGAGTAGCCATATGGATGATTTTCCTACATTAAGCCACAATGTGAGACCAATACTGGGGTTGTTGCCATGGTTCGCAAATTGTGCATGGTGCTAATTCAAAGAGAACACACCCCTCCATCCAAAAAAATTTCAAAAATCAAGGGCATGGATGTGAGCAACTTTGTAACAAAACTTCTTCTCTTTTTGTAACTCCATAAATTTTTTACTTATAAATAATGATAGAGACTCCATTTTTGTCTGGGAAATTGAGCCTCCTTGGCAAATTTGCATGCCATATGTGGTGAGCTTAATTATTTAAATCTCATGTTTACTTGTACCATCTAGAACTTTCCCTGTTAGTCTCTCAAGCTAATTTTGATTATACTTGGTTGGTGAGATGATATTAGGCCATCTTTGTGACATTGTAAGTCCACTCTAGCCTAAAAATCCTACCATTGCATAGATGTAATCCCTAGTAACCCACTTTGAGCCTTTGGACCTTTCCTTGGCAAGCACATTACAAGCCATGAGCTTTTCAATTCTTGTCCCTCTTTTGAACTCTATCCTCCTTGAATGTAATAGTGCAAATTGATGCTAAAAGCCTAAGTTAGGGGTGGTGATGTTTGGGAGAGGTAACTTCGAGCTAAGAAGTTGTAAGTGAGTGCCTAAGATCTTAAGCATTGCAAAAAAGTGTAGAAGAAAAAAAAAGGACCTAACAAGGGAAAGAAATGCACAAAACGTGCAAGAAAAAAAAGAGATGAAAAGAAAGTGGGTGAACCAAGGAAGCCAAAAATAGGCACGTGCTTAAATAAAAAAATAACAAAAAAAAAGAAAGTGGCCCATGATCAAAAGTTGGATTGAATAGTGTGAAAAGTGATATAGATGTTCAAGGAGGGTGTAATCACTTCATGCCTAAATGATATCCTACCCATTCTCCCCAAACCTACATTACAAGCTTAAAAAGTCCTTTGAGATCTCCAACCAAGTGAATTCATTATAGTGGTGGTTGAAAATAGGGGAAAGCCTATGGAATGGTACTTGTTAACATCGAGAGTTCTTGTGAGAGATAGGTTTGCACTTAAATTCCTTGTTGCATACTTGATAACTTGGTATATGGAATTTTCTTTCTTGTGAGAAGGCATGTAAACAAGTCAAGGTGGGTGAGTTTGTCATCTCCCGAAAAATGAGGCAAAAGGATTATAATGAAGTTGAGGTCAAAGAGGGGTCATTTCTAGAGTATTAGTGATTGTTGCATGGTTGCTCTTTGAAGTCTTTTGCACCCTAAAATATTTCATTTTATGTTGAGGGGTGTCGCAAGAATAGCCTTGCCCATGTTTGACGAGCTACTTGTGGTAGTGAATAAGCTTGAAATCATTGTAATTATTTGGTCATCTAAGTGGGCATAAATGTTCATTGTCTCGTGATAAGAGGTAGTGTTGCTCAAGGACAAGAAAAGATTTAAGTTGGGGGTGTTGATGAGTGGGGAATTTGCCACTCATTTGCAGTCCACTTTCGTGCACACCACTATGATTTGAATGTCTAAATGAGACAACTTTGCTATTAAATGTACTAATTCCCATATTTTACAGGTGTACAAGTGCTGAAAACAAAAGAAGCAAACTCGAGCTAAAGAGGATAAAAAAGGGAATTAAAGTGCAAGAGTTGGACAAGATAAAGCAGGATCAGGATCTAGCTCTCAGTTATCGCGATCGCGGAGAGTTAAGCTAGTCAACCAACTGTGATAGCGATGGACTAACCATAATCACAGTGAGTGTGATCGCGATCAAACTGTTGCGATCACGTGAGAACGAAAAATAGCCCAAGGGCAGAAATGTAATTTTGGCCAGCTAACCCCAAATCCCATTTAAGGCTCAAAACCCATTGATTCCATCATTATTCCTTCTTCCCCATTATTCCTCTAGTTTACCTTAGGTTTTTGTAGCCTCCATTTTTGGAGAAGAAAATATGTGTAAATTTTGGGTGGAGAATACATTAGAGATTTTCTAAGTGGAAGATTTGCTCACTTCCATTGTTGATATTGTGGGAGAGCCAAGTTTGAAGTAACATTCGCTTAGATCTTCTACAACTTTGATTCAATGGACATTATGGATATATCTATGCTTGTTTATCTAATGTGTAGCTAATCTCCCTCTTGGGGTTATGTGTGAATAGGGATTAAAATGTGTGTTGGTTGTGATTGTTAGCATCTATTTGGTAGTTCTTGTTTATGGGTTCTATTATTTCTAAGCTATTTTCGTTGGGATTTTATGGGTGAAAGATCCAAATACCCACATAGGTTTGATGAGTGAAAGCTCCAAGCTCTAGAAAGTTCAATACTATCTTCGAAAGAAGGGTTTGGATGAACTTTAGGAATCCATATTATCCTTGAAAGAGGGATATAGGGACCAAAGCAATGATAGACAATTATGCGTGTAGTTTGCTAAATTTTCACTATCTTAGACATAAGGGTTAATGTGAGGTTAATTATGCCATGGGTGTCATCCTAGAAATAGGGATGTCTTGATTGAGGTTGTGGTTGTTAATTGTTGAACACATTCATTAGGTATTCAAAAGGATCAATGGGTGAAAGTTTGGTGTTTTGTTGAAAGACTGGCATTAAAATCTATAACCAAGCCTACCCATATTTGACCTACTAAATCGATGTTGATGACTAAATCTCACATTTTACTCCCTTAGTAATGAATAATCCCAAGATCCGTGCATAATTGTTAAAACTATAATTATTCGTAGCCTCGAATTTATGTTAGAAAATCCCATAAAGAAACAATAGTGTAGGAACTCACCTCCCCCATTTTATCTTTTTGTTTCATTTGTTTGAATTTAACTTGTAACTATCATTTCAAATTAATTTGATCGCCACTCATATTATTTCTCGTGAATTCGACCCCAACTTCAAAGTTGGGTAAATATATTGACGACAACAGCTTTGCACTTAATTGACGTGTAAGTTGAGCATTATCAGTGGTTTATATTGGCCCCTAGTTGGGGACACATCACTCGATTGTCCACAGCCTCTAGGTCATCTACAAATAGAACTAGGATCCCTAGGCTTGGTATCGAGACCCTCATCTCATATAGAGGTAGCACATGTCCTAGCCATATGCAGAAGATTAAAGTTAAAGAAATACTTCTACAAACCAACTCAAACTCATAGCACGATATAAATGAAAAAAAAGTGGAGAACTCCTCAGAATATCCCATAGCCTCCCAAAGATTGGAAACTAACATCATCATTCTGATCTGCAAGACTCTACTATACACTTGCGCTTATACCAACAACACCGGTGAAACCTAGGCTCTGATATCAATTTGTCATAACCCCATTTATGAGTAATGATGGCTTCTACTAAATCCTACCAGTAAGTAAGCCAAACCATAACTCAGAGCTAATGCAATGGGTTAATTTGGTAGGAAATTCCCAATATAGGTGAAATATAGGAGCACAATTTATATTTTAAGCAAGGGTTCTAAATAGATTAAAAAAATACATACAAGATACCAATCCCACGACCTGGTAGAGTCAATAAAAGAGAAACTAATAGTATCAATACAACTCAAAAGTCTAGAATTCAATACATCTATCTAAAAAGAAAAGATTGAAAAGAAAGATAGAGGGAAATAGGCGACTCAAACTCCAAGAGCTTACCCTATCGCTGGAAATCAATCACCAAAAGAACAATGATCAATGGCGATAGCTAGCACTCGGATCTGCACCAAAAAGGTATATAAGTGTAGTCTGAGTACCAAAATAATGGGTACTCAGTGGGAATTATCGGCCGACTGAGTTAAATCATGATATTAGAACAAAAAAGTGCCAGATAACATAACTAAGTCAAGGTATAGAATCGAACCTCAATTATCTCCAGCATCACTGTACATAAATAGTGCATAAACCAAGATAATAATAATAACCTAACATAAAGAATCAAGCACTAGTAAACATAACTACAAAATTGTCTCCCATACGCCAATTCGTGCAGAAAAGTAAAAAACTCATCACAGCCTCGCATACGACTGGAGAGTACACTCAAGAGAAGAATAGTCTAAGTATGCGTCATTTAGAAATAGCCATCATCATCATTTAACCACCGTTCCATAATTTCTGTCATTTGGCATTATGCCATCACCCAATAATTCGCCAACATTATTCCATAATTCACAAGTGATCAATTATCCATCACTTGTCCGCTAAGTACTATTTATTCACTAGTTATTCCTTAACAATTATACATCACTTTATCGTTTCATTAAGTCATAGTGAATAATCGAATTGGAACCGACAATATATATATAGTCAATACCCGAAATTAAATCGGTCATAACCCTGAACCCTGAACCCTAAACCTTGAATTAAATCGGTCATAATATAATCAATACCCAAAATTAAATTGATCATAATATAATCAATACCCAAAATTGAATCGGTTATAACATAATATAATCATCGTCATAATTTATATCATCGATAGAATAACCAATTGCATGATCAATAAGTTTCAATCCTCACACATACCAACATAACCATCAAGTATCAAAATTCATCACTATTACCTCAATACACATTCCCCCAATCCCTAATAGTGTGGAGGTTCACCAAAGCTAACATGTGGCATAGACTAAAGTGGGTTAAGAGTCAACTTTTAATCCTTGAGTTCCATTTTTGTTGGCAAATTTCTACCCGAAATAAGCTTAAGGTATCTAATTCAACTTTTAGATGTCAATAACCCTCAACTAGCCCTAAGATTGGGAATTCACCTAAAACATGAACAACTGGGTCAATTATACCTAATTAGGGTAATCTAAGATGTTCTCATGCTAAACATGATTAATAAAGTCTAATGCAGTAAGGTTCAAGGGAACAAGCTAAGTATTTCAACTCCACGATTTCTATTTAGCCTAAACGATCCAACTAAATACAAGTCTTGTATTTCATCAATCCAACGACTAAAACCCATCGCAAATGCAACACAATATCACAAATATATTATAAAGTAGCTCAATTTAACAAGGGTTTACACCTAGCTTACCTTGATACCGAAGAAAGATAAACGAACTGCTAAACCTTTGATTTCCATTTCAAAAGCCTCCTCATGATGCCTAGGTATCAAAAACACATTCTACTCATCAATACAAGAACATTGATACCTATATTGCACCATTATGCGTTCGGTCCAAAAATCACCTCAAAAACCCCATTTATGAAATCACATTTTCAAGACTAAGCCAATATTCATACATGAGCAAGGAATCATAACCCACAAGAATGGGTAAAATCCAACCTAAATTGGGGCTAAAATTAATCCCTCAAGATATTGGGGTTTTGAGAAGCAAATCAAGAAATTTCACCAAGAAAAGGGTGAATTCTTACCTTAAATTCGATGAAAATCACAAAAAGAAATGTTAATCAAGCTCCCAAATCACCCACAAGTCTCAATTTTAAGAGTTCTCACTCTTTAGGATTTTTGCTCTCAAGGTGTGGTGAAGAATGGGCTAATTCACAATATAAGGGGTCTATTTATACCCCATCTAGGTAATCAAACCAGCAGTGTGTGATCACACTACCTCCCAACTTTGAGGTTATCGCAATTGTGAGAGGCCTTTGGCGATCGCACTACCTCCTCTACAGGAGGAGTCGTGATCGCGGCCATGGATGGCGATCACCAGCATACCAGATGGCAGTTGAAAACTTAGAAAATTTCCAAGTTTCTTCCATGCCCCTGAGATTTATTCAGAATCCCCTATGTAAACAAACTTTGTAACCATACTAAATTTGATGTTTCGGACGCGATGGCATACTCGAATTTTCCATTCGAGGTAGTTTTGATCAAATATGGATCCCGCACCTAATTTTTAATTTCTCCAACTTTCGATCAATAGGTCGAAATAAGCTCGGGTGCATCGGGATCCAAACCAAGGGTCCACCTAGCCTAAAATTGATATTCTGGAGCTGTTAGCGTAGTTGCAATTTATATATGAGATCATTTAACTAAAGTTTTCACCCGGTGGCTATTTGGAACCAACGAAGACTTCTAAACAGGTAATTGGCTCCAAAAAACAAATAAACTTCCTGGTAATCAAACTGTTAGTCCCAACAAGTCATAAATAACTTGGGACAGCTATGAAAAAGGTCTAACTTGAAAATAAGCGGAAATATAGAACATAACATGAAGTTTCGTTATAGAGATTCATCTGAAACCACCTAAAATATATGAAACTTAACAATTCAATATTTAATTATCAATTCATGAATTTCTAAGTCATCGGGTGTTCATAACCTACCATCTCTGAAGAATACAACTAATTATGGTAATACTATAGGCTGAATATAATAGGAAATTTCATAACTCAAAACCTATATCATCAATTTATCAATATAATGGGAGTTCATGGTCATAAAGATGTAATGATGCTTAAATTTATGGGAAAACTTATATTTATAGTTTATTCAGAGCAAGGGATTGATAGAAAATGGATTTCACTCTTTTTCACAAAAACTCTAAACTTGGATAATGGATTAAACTTGAGGAATTGGGTTAATTGTGGGACTCAATAGGTGAAAGAAATTCATTGATGAAATACCACTTACCTGAAGGAAAAAACCTTTTGGATTTGAAGCCTGAAGTTGTAGAACCTTAATTCTTGCCTTTGGATAAGAAAAATCATCTCTCTCTTTGTTTTAAGCTAAGTGTCAATTGAATTTCCAAGAAATAAGGGCCTTTGGGCATTTTGGATTTATTATTAAGCCTTAGGATAGCTTAACTGATGTAGTTTTGGTGTTAAAAGAGTGGAAAAGGACCAAAGAACCCCTTTGAAAATGTTATAACATTGCTGAATGGTTTTGTATAATGATTCAAGTGATGAACTATCAAACCCTTGACTAACCGTCACCCCAAACTATCACAATATAACTAAATTTTGGTCTTACTATTTAAGCATGATGGGTCATCATAGGTGTGACTGTTCGTTGCCCAAGCCATCACCTCTGTAAACAGACACCCTCTGGTAAACTTAGCGCAACTTTTTACTCTAGTATTAGATTAACAAATGATCGATGGTGTTAGAAATAAAACTCGAAGACCTTTTGTTTGGTGGGTCTTGAACCTTAAAATTCTTTATGTTATAGGAGTTATGGTCATTTAAAATTAATAACAGAAAGACTCTTCCCAAGAACTCAATCGGTAAGGAAGTTTTCAACTTGGATATGAGCTAGGAGTTATTTGTGGTGTTAATACTTGTCTAAATCACTTCTCATACTATCAAGACATGATGTTCGATTGTACATGTACTTGAAGCATGTCTTAAATTTTAGCTCAAATTTTTGGGGTGTTACAAACATATTATAGATCTTATGGTCATCCACAAGTCATGACCTTGGGATGAGCTCTGTCCATGTACCAAATAGCTCAAATATTTGGTGTTTTCCACCCTTATGCAAAAATAATATTATACCACCCTTATTCTGATGCCCCTACCATTATACCTCATAAATTCCACCAATCCCGTGATGATGACCTTTACTAGTCCATCTCACAATATCAACTTATATCACAACAACAACAATAACAATATAAGATAACATAACCCTCTTGCACTATAAAAAATAACATTTTCACATGATCTCCTTTTATGTGATTAAACACTTGTAACATTATACAAAAAAGTCAACATTTATAACATGCATTGCAACAAGTAAACAAAGAGGCAATTTTTATGCACACATAAACTAAATTGAGTCTCAAGTACAATTCAATCATCACATACTCCTTTCCACCAATAATAATTTTTTTTACACAAACAAAAAGTATCACACACATTACCTTAAAACTAACCTTGGACCATCAGTATCTAGGATACAACACAACCATTATAATCTACACTTTGTTACTTCCAACCTTCCATCTTATTTCTAATTCTCCTCCTAATTACATAATCAATCCACCAAACCAGGAAATAAGACATTCATATCTAACATATCGACCCTTATTAATGTAACCATGCCACATTACCATAACCAAATGTTTCCACTCATTAACCAAGTAATTATGCATAAGGAATCATAGGACAACATCAGTAACATCACCAAACTCATTCAAGGATATCCATCTTATTCACATAACCTTAATATACCAGCTTTATCCATCCAAACACCTTGCTCGTGGGCTTACGCATGGAATCTCCCACCAAATTTTCATTATGAATACATTTTCTAGCACAAATCTTGCTACTCAACTAAACCTTGCTTAACGAGGCGTAAAGAAGCTGCTACAAAGGCATGAACTTGAACTCCTGGCTTCATTCTAGCGATTTGTGGCACAAAATTTGCAAGAAAATGATGAGTTTCACCCCATCCGAGCATACCTTTTCTTTTTTATTACTCTAGAGCTCTGAGGCAACCGTAGGGTTTTAAAAATAAAACCCTGTCTTCTTTTGCAACTAAGGAAAAGAGAAAAATAAAGAAAATAGGGAACTATTTCTAGTTCTCAGCGTTTCCCTACCACTACTGTTATAGCGAAAATATTTTTGCTATAGCAGGATGACTTCAGTTCGTCCAAAATTTTAATTTTTAAAATTATTTAACTAAGTCTCTTTACGAATCTATTTCAAGGATATTTATGAAATTTTCATACCCTATGCCCTTTGAATGCAGTGATTTTAGTAATGGCAGAATGGTCCTTTCAATATCTTGTTTCAATAAAGATTAGATTCTTAATAACTATTTTTTAAATACACAAATTCAAATTTCAAATTGATAACACTAGACTATAATTTAAAAAAAAAATTATTTAAATATTTTTCGACAACTAGTATTTCAAATTCAAATTCGAATTTTAAATTTCGAGTTTCAATATATACAAATATGTACAGAAAATTCATAAAATACACACAATATATTTAGCATATACTACCTACAACTTACAATATATACAAGTTAACTTACAAATTATACAAATAAACGTATTCTAAATTTTTATATGTCAATACTTGTTTAAGTAATATTTGCTAACAATATTTTCAAGAATTGTATTGAACTTTTTTCAATTTAATTTTCAATATATGAGTATGTAACATTTGCTAATAATATATTAAAATTGTTTAATTCATACAACATGTACAAATTTTATAGAAAAGAAATGCAAAGACTTAGTGAGCCTTTAACTTTTTTAATAGATTGATTGCCAAATGAAGTTTAAAATTTAAAACTTACAAGTTACAAGGTTAAAATTACTTTCTCTAATTACACATACTTAAATTACAAAATGAAAATTTAATAGATAGTTACAAAATCTACATATTTTGAATCACTATCTCCAATTTCTCCGTATTGACTTACAAGAAATTGACTCATAATTTTTATAATTAACATATCCATACATTGGACTTGTTTGTGCTGAAGGATCTCCAACTGAAATTATTTCTTCAAGTTCTTCTAAATTTTGTGATTTTTCTTTATTTCTTTGCTCCATTCTAATTCAATTTTTAAGGCAAACAAGAACTTCTTTGGCATTGCTTCTTAATGAGTGTTAATTGTCTTCAATCAATTATTTTTCTTAACTAAATACGCTCTCTGATGCAATGGTTGATATTGGAACATTTAGCACATTGCTATCCAATGTTGAAAGTAGGTGATATTATTTTTAGTTTTTATTCCACCAATCAAGTGTGCTATCTTGATTTTGATAGAACTCATGGGTCTGTCTTACCTAACAATTAAGCTCATCATGATTTTCATTTTTTTTGTAAAGGTTGTACTCTAAACCAAATAGATAATAAATACACCATAAACATACACACCTTGTACCTGCCTTTTGAAAGATGATACTTCATCAAACGGACGGAATAAATGAATCATACAACATTGTCAAGTTAAACAACATATTGATTATATAATATTTGCATGTGATCATTTGCATCACTCATAGCCGTAAAAATTGCAGGTTTTTCTTCATTCTTAGTTTCTAAAGAGTTATAAATAATATGGATAATTTATATGGTAGTAAGTAATTTCATACATGAATTAACATAGCATTAACCAAGCAAGTTGTCAGGATCCGATTTCTCAAGTCATGATGACTCCTACCTTATCCCAAGAGTAGGCAAGCCAAATCATAACCCAAAATGATAGGTAACAGGATAATGGAAAGAAACCAGAAAAAATATATAATAATAATAGTAGTAATAATAAGCAAAAATAGAAGGAGAACATAGGTAATATATTAAAAAGAGAGACGGAAGAGGATCAAAATATACAAATGAATTCCTCTCAAGACCTTGTAAGATCAGTACTAGAGCCACTACTAAAAGATACCAGAGTACTAGCAAAAATTTAAAATATACACAATATATACAAGTAGTCTCGAATACAAACTGTAACAGATAGAGGAGGATCGGCATTGAACAACAACAAGCTCACTCTGCTTCAGATCAGTATTGGAAAATAGGAATCACGTCAACGTCAACTACTAGTACTCGGATCTATATCAAGAAAAATATGCAGAAGTGTTGTATAAGTACAAAATCAATAGGTACTCAGTAGGTATTATCGGCTGCTTGAGCTCAATACAGGAAAAGTATAACTAAAATGCAAGGGTGTAGTCTAAGTCAACAGTAAATAAGGATAGAAAGGTAAATAGCTATCGAGCTACGTAAATGTGATAAAGGAATAAGTAAAAGAATTACATAAAGATAAATAATGTATCAATAAGTAAAAAACCCAAAGATAACCTAACTGGGCCCCCATAAACTTGTTAGGTACACTGAAAAAGACAATTAACTCAACTGTGCCTCCATAAGCTGGTGGAACACACAAGAAGTAATTTAAAGAAAGTGTAAATAATCCATAACTAAACTAATCCTATGAAACAATGGTAGATATCCATATGTGCACTGGACTTGAACTGGCACCAACGGGTAGTAATAAGAGGCCAGACGTCGGGCTTGAACCGGTAGTGGTGGATAATAACAAGAGGCCATATACCAAATTCAAATTATAAATAATGGGTAATAACGAGAGGCCACATATATGGCATACAACAGAACTCATAAACAGATGTCGGACTTGAATCGGAACTCAAAGGAACCATAACTCTCAAAACAACAGTAATTAGTACCAGAACTCCCACTATAAGTTTGAGACTGATCATCAGCAAAAATAAGGCTAGTGGATGTATCATAATTATCATTATTATTATGATTATGATTATGACTATCATCATCATCACCATCATCATCATCATCGTCGTCGTCATTATCATCATCGTCGTTGTCATTGTTATTATTATCAGTTACTTCTACCTCTACTTCATTTTCTTTTTCTATCCCGTATGTTTCTTGGGCGTCAAAATAATTCATATCTTGTACATCAACAACTATGTCTCTTATTTCACTAGCTGGTGTTATAGGCATACGAGAATGCATTCTAATACGTCTTTTATGCCATGATATAATTTCTCAAGTTATGATGGCACCTATGATGATCCAGCAGTTGGTAAGACAATTCATAGTCTGAAATGGCTAGTAATGAACTACCAAGAGAAATAAAGAAAACTGTGAAATAAATATAATAAAGAGACTAATATAATTCCAAAAACTAGTAGAGCTAGTACGAGAGTTTCTAATACAACAAGGGTACAAGCAAAATACAAAATAAGTATAAGTACAAGTCACCTCTTAAATACAAAATAGACAAAAGTCTAATCAATAAGAAGAAGAGCAAAAATACTCTGAGCGTCAGGAGGTCATCCCAAATCTCTGATCTATAGCTGCTCCAAACGATGCACACATCAATTAGCGAGAACTCGTACCATTATCTACAGGATACAGAAGTGTAGGATGAGTACCAACCATGATGTACTCAGTAGGTATGGACCGAATGAGGTACAAAAATAATGCAAACATAAATAATATCTAGATCAGGAATATAATTACAAGTAGTTATACAAGAAACTAAACATAATAGTTTTAAGGGAGAAAAAAGGATAAACTATCCTATTC
Organism: Capsicum pubescens; assembly: GCA_030864215.1. Taxonomy (NCBI): domain Eukaryota; kingdom Viridiplantae; phylum Streptophyta; class Magnoliopsida; order Solanales; family Solanaceae; genus Capsicum; species Capsicum pubescens. Next base: position 220,108,198 of record CM061540.1, on the reverse strand, counting down.
TAATAGTGTTCAGGAGCTAAAGTACAATATCTTACATCACTAGCCAATATATCAATGAAGAGTGAAAGAGGGATATATAGTAGTGATACAAGGCCAATAGATACATATACAATATGAATTGACAAGGAAAGGGGAGGGATGTAAGGTAATACCATATATATACATACATTATATCACGACCCAATTTTTGAGTCATGATGATACCTGCTTTATCCCACTAGTAGGTAAGCCAACTCGTAGTCCTGACTATAATCAATGGGCTACTTTGTTGGAAAATAACATAAATAGCAAAATATGCAAGTAAAAGACTTACAAGCAATAAATCATAGTATAATTATAATAATAATAATAATAGGACAGAAGATAAATAGGAGAAATAGAAACATCACATGACCTAGTAGTATTGGTAAAATAGCCTATAATCTAAAAAGAATATGAGTACTATCATAGAAAAATATACATGAGGCTCAAGAATGGAAAGACTAAGAAAAATATAGAAGATAGAGAAAAGGTCAACTCTGAGAGCTCACCTTGTCTCCAAACTCTAGCTCTTATGATCGCAACTTTAATGGCAACAACTAGTACTTAGATCTATACCAAAAAGGTACAGAAGTGTAGTATAAGTACCAAAGCCACAAGTGCTCAGAAGGCATCATCAGCCCACTAAGCTAAATCATAATATAAATATAATAAAATGCAAGAATAAATAAGTTAAGCTAAGGTAAGATAGAAAACCTAGAAGAATGCTCCAAATACTGTAAATAAATAACTATAATAACAATAATATGAAAGAAAACATAACTATCACTACAAAACTGTCCCTCATAAGCTAGGAAGTGCGGAAAAATAAATATCCCATAGCGGGCCCTATAAGCCCGGAGGGTACAATCAAGAGAAGTAACGACTAAAATTATACTAATCAGTAGTATCTCAAAATAATAATTGTGGTTCATTCCATGTTGTAAAAACCAGACGCAAATCAGTTCGATAACCATCATAATCAACCTCTCAATGTCGGACTTGAAATGGAACTCGTATCATCATTTTATGGACTTAAATCGAAACTCATATCATATCCCAAGCATCAATCTAGAATAAAGAATCATGTATATAAACCTCCTCAAGCTAAAAATATAAATTTAGATGATGTAACACGTCTTTAAAGTCCATAAGAGCTATAGTGGTTTTGGGCCTAAGGTGACCAAGGGCCCACTTTTAATTCTTGAAATTCATTCTAAGGCCAATTTAACCTTGAAATAGGCTAAATGTATCTAATTTGACTAATATATATTAAGTGTAATACCCCGGGAAATTTTTCGCTGAAATTTTGTGCGTAAACGTGTTGGGTTCTATCTTCTAGAATGAATTATAAATTTTCCATGCGGAATGTCTTATATTATGACCCACCATTGCGTAGAATATCAAATAATATTTCCAACGATATGTGGATCATCCAAAACGGACACCCGAGCGACTATTTATGAACATTCCGATCGAACCATGAATAGTAGTGAACAGTAAAACGTGCAGGAAAAAAAGTACTGAGGCCTGGTGTATTTTTTCTCCAACTTTAAATGATCATAACTCATTGTAAATAATGATCTGGGTGATCTACTATATATCAACGGAAAGATCTGCGAGTCCTCTTTCCGATGAAATTGGTTTCATCCAATTTGTCTATCGGAGCAAAAGGTTATGGTCGATCTACTTCAGCCTATCAAAAGTAAATTTTTGGGTCAACTTCAAATTATCATAACTCCTCATACACAATGATCTGGGTGAGATACTATATATCAATGGAAATATATGAGAGTCCTCTTTCTAATGAAACTGGTTTCATACAATTTGGATATCGTAGTAAAACGTTATGGTTGATCTACTTCAGACTATCAAAACAGTCCACCAATGGACAGATTCAAGAATTATTTGATTTTTATGGGCGTTTTGGTCATTCCCCCTCACCCAAAATCCGTCCAAATCCTATATTAGAGCCTATTAGAAGCATTATATGTTATATTTCATCAAATTCCCTCAAAAAGAAAACCCTAAGCTCCTACATCCAACTTTAAGAACCTCCAAAGTTCACCATTAATTTTAGTAGAAGTACCAGTAAGTTGTAAATTTGCTGTAAGAAAGATCGGTGCTTGACCCAATGTGATTTTAGTATTTTCAGTTGTCCCAAAACCTACTCATGCTTTACATTTCAGTTCCATGATCTTAATTCATGTTCATACACGTGATGGAGAATTACATACTCTTCTAGTTTCCAAAAATGAGAAATTCCAATTCTTCTAGCAGTTGGAATCACATTCCATAAGTTATGAGCTCTAAATTCAGGGCATGCCACCCATGACTCATATACTCAAGTTTTACAGTATGTTCAGTACCAGTATTCAGGCAATACTCTTATTGATCAGTGAGATTCAGTTTCCGTTATGGGTGTCTTCAGTTTTGATACCTTAATGAACCCATTGTATTTGATATTTTATTCCTAAGGCCTCAATAGAGAGAGTCAAGTTATTTACATTATCCCTTCATGTTTCAGGTCTTCATGTTTTAAAATTTTATGACCTTTTCATTAAGTCAAGCTAATGGTGTTGAGCAGTTGTCTAGAAGGGAGAGAAGATAGTTCCTTATCTATGATAGAAGGTGGTGTGCTCACGGCGGTGAAGTGAAGTTAGATTGAGTCTAAGTCCTTGATACATGTCGTGGTTAGTTGAAAGTTTTAAATGTTTATTTGGAAAGATTGTTGTGCGTTGGTTTTATGCACTTCTATGAGGTTGCAGGAATAGTAATACAGAGTTTTTGTGTATAGTTCAATTGGTTGAGGAAATGTTATGTGTGTCGTTTAAAGAATTAGCCAGTATGTGTGAATGATGTAGTTGATGGAATCTTAGAGAAAGCGAGGAAGATGCTTTATGAGTGTTCGTTTAGAGGTGCATGTGCGAAGTGCGTATGTGGTTATGAGTATAGGCTTGAATGTTATGGTTGTATATCTAAAAGAATGCACCGCAAGTTAGTGGATCCCTAGTGTAAGATTGTATGTGGTTGTTAGAGTAGCAATAGGAGTTATGTTTGAAGTGAGGAGTTATGAGGCTCAGTGTGTATTGAGGTTCATGATATAGATTAATATTATAGTGTTGTGTGGCGTATCTCATGAGTACTTCGAGTTAGGCTTGAACATAGTCGAGGGAGTAGTTGGGAAGTGTTGCTGAGTTTGGAAGCAAGGAGTTATGTTTCCCAAGACCTAGAAATTCCTATCTTAATTTATGCCATATGGGTCCTTGTTCCCATACGATAGGATTGTATCAAATTATGGTTCATTTTCTCCCCGAACAATGTCATTTGAATCTTTTGGAGGAAGTGTTGAGGGACGTTTCATTTTGGCGCAAGTGGTCCTTCTTTTGATGAGATCCCCTTCGAGACCTCTGATTCTCAGTCTCTGAATAAACCAAAGATATTGATTCCTTAAAATCAGTCTCCTTTGTTTAAGATCCAACTATGTGACCATTCACATTATGAATTGCATATTCTATGAAGTATTCTAAAGTTTGGAGTGAAGTAAGTGGATTGACTTCGTTATCCCAGCCTTTTGTCCTCATTTCCATGGTATAATGTACTTATTCATATACATTCGAGGACGAATGTTTCCAAGGGGGAGATGATGTAATACCCCGAGAAATTTTTCATTGAAATTTTGTGCGTAAACGTGTTGGATTCTATCTTCTAGAATGAATTATAAATTTTCCATGCGGAATGTCTTAGATTCTAACCCACCATTGCGTAGAATATCAAATAAGATTTCCAACGATATGTGGATCATCCAAAACGGACACCTGAGCGACGAGTTATGAACATTCCGATCGAACCATGAATAGTAGTGAACAGTAAAACGTGTAGGAAAAAAGTACTGAGGCCTGGCGTATTTTTACTCCAACTTTAAATGATCATAACTCGTTGTACATAATGATCTAGGTGATATACTATATATCAATGGAAAGATCTGTGAGTCCTCTTTCTGATGAAATTGGTTTCATCCAATTTGTCTATCGGAGCAAAAGGTTATGGTCGATCTACTTTAGACTATCAAAAGTGAATTTTTAGGTCAACTTCAAACAATCATAACTCCTCGTACATAATGATCTGGGTGAGATACTATATATTAATGGAAATATATAAGAGTCCTCTTTCTAATGAAATTGGTTTCATCCAATTTGGATAGCGGAGTAAAACGTTATGGTTGATCTACTTCAGACTATCAAAACAGTCCACCAAAGGACAGATTCGAGAATTATTTGATTTTTTAGGGGCGTTTTGGTCATTCCTCCTCACCCAAAATCCGTCCAAACCCTATATTAGAGCCTATTAGAAGCATTATATGTTATATTTCATCAAATTCCCTCAAAAAGAAAACCCTAAGCTCCTACATCCAACTTCAAGAACCTCCAAAGTTCACCATTAATTCTTCAAATTTATTCAAGATTCCAAGTTCCTAGTTCAAGAACTCCAAGAACTATCATTCAAAGGTAAGATTAACATCTCAAAAATGAGTATCGATCTAAAGTTCATCATTCAAGATATGTGGGATTTTTCAACAAGAATTCTCTTTCGTTCTTGTGCCCAAAAGTAATTTTCTATACAAAGGCATGATTTTTATTTAATTTTTATGAATTTGAAGCATGAACCCATATCTTATGATGATTATTATAAAATCTTGATGTTTATGATTTTGAAAGATGAATTTACATGGGTGGTGATATAAAGCATGAATCTTGAACGATATTTATCATGATTTTGATATTTGGGTCACGAACCCCATTTGAAATTGTGTTTTTGAGAAAATGTGTGTTATAAGCACGTTGATGTTGAATATTTGAGATGTTTTGAATGATTTGACCTTTTGGTTGTGAATGACTTATTTTGAACTCGACTATGAAAGAAATCTACATTTTTATTGATTATGATAAAGGGGTAGCAAATTGGCTCCCGATGAAAATTGTTGAAGAGTTTATTGTGGATTTTCTTTAATGTGAGCCTGAGGCTGATTTAAATTTTTTAGCTAAGTTCGGGAGTAATCTTTAGTACCGAGTGGGAGGTATAAAGTGACCTTACTTCCATAGAACTACGTGCCCCCGTAGGAGTTGATCCTGAGGCTGATTTATATAGTGATCACTAATGTTTTTGAATTGATACTGGAAGTCCTACTCTGATGGCAAGGATAGGACGGCTCTCCCCAATGTGGGTTGTACGTTGGACTCCATGTAGCTCACATGGTTTATGTCGGTTATAGGATCTCCCAATGTGTGTGTGTGTGTACTCTTCTATCTGAGATGAAAACATATTTGCTTAAAAGGCTGAGTTTGAGAAAGTCATTATTCTTAAAAGATTTAAGGAATATATTCTACTGAGAATTGACATGAGATTTGATTGTTTTGATGATTTGAAATTGAGATGAAAGTGAATTGAGAACGTATTGTAATCACTCACTTGTTTTACTTTACATGTATTATTCATCCATGATTTTGATGATTTAATTCGATCTAAGTGAGTCATCTATATCAGCATGCATAATTTTATAAACTGTGATGATATTAAGATATTATTTTATATATGCATTGTACCCCCATATGCTCGGTATCTTTCCATGGTACTGACCCACATATTCGTATGTGGGCTACATTTTCTTAGAATATAGGTACAAGGTATAGTTGCACCTTCGGATCCAGTCAGTTCGTGGTATCCAGTCAGCAGGTGATGAGTCCTTTTGATTCTAGGGCTTGGGTTAGTTATGTAGAGTTTATAGTGTTGTATTTTCTTTATTCAGTTGTATTGAGTTGGGGTAGTCGGGAGTCATGACCCGGCTACCTACAGTCAGTACTAGTAGAGGCTTCATAGACAGTCAGTAGAAGTTGATGTATTTTGTTTCAATTTTGGTTGTAAAGGAAGAATTGTAATCCTGTAAAATTCTATTTTGTATCGATCAGATTTAGAAAAGAGCTAGTTTCTGATGATTTGTATGGATTTATATTTTTATTCAGTTGCTTATGAGTTATGCCAGTAGAAGGGTTAGCTTGGGGTCATTTGTGACCCTAAGTACCGTGTGACGTCTCGGGACCCGATTCTGGGGCGTTACATTAAGTAAGCCATATTTTAGTCCTAAGGTAATAATTTTACCTAAAGAATGAATAGTTAAGCAAATTATATCTAATTTATGATTTTCTAATTGACTAAATAATCCAATTCACGTAAATAGTAACTGCAAGTCCTAATTTCCAACCCACATGTAGCACATTATCATAGATATACTACAATTTATCCCAATCTATAAGGAAGATAAACCTAGTATATCTGTATGCCGAAGAAAGCCCAATGAAATTTACTAAATCATCAATTTCTTATTTCAAAAAGCTTTTGCATGATGCCATGCTATCAAATGATAACCTACCCATCAATACGAGAACAAAGATACTTATATTGCATTTGTATGCTTCGGGTGAAAATTAAATCAAAATTTCATGTGAGGCCCTCTTGCAAAATCACACTTTTGAAACCATCAATGTGCCCCTCTATGCTCAAAGGAACATTCACCCTTAAGAATTGATAAATTTTGAGCTCAAACGATACCAAGAATCTAACAGAAACTTACCAATATTTTGACAAAGAAATGAAAAATACGAGCTCACAAATACCCCAAAATATCCTAAAAATAGTTCTCCCAATTTCCCACACTCTCTTGGATTTTCACTCTTGAGACTTGTGAGAAAATAGGATAAAATCAGGGAAGTGGGGGATTTAATGCCTCCCAGGTGTAGCTTAAGTGGACATTTGACAGATTAAGCGGTCACCACTAAAGCGATACCCGCTTAGCCTGGCATATCGCTAATGTAACACCCCGCATTTTTGGGCTAAAATTCAAACCATTAATCTTACGTGTATAAACTCAAATCCAATTATTTTTATGAAGATATAAGTTTCATGATCACTATCCTAGTGTAAACAGTGCAATAGAGGTGAAAATGTTCATAGAAAACACTTAGTGGAGTTAAGAACTTTCGTTATCGACCAAATTTTTGTATTTGATTCTACCAGGGTCAACTTTGAATGTGAATAAATTCTGGAATATATTGAATTTTGGTGATTAAGACCCAACAATTAAATATAATTGAGTCCTCTTTCCAACGCATTCGATTTTGCCTTAATTCGATATCCGAGCAAAAAGTTATGACCATTTTCGTGAGAAACCGGGGAGGGTGCGTGATTTTAGCATGTCACGGAGGATAATCTCTACAGTAAGTAATATGGTATGGAGGATAGCCTCCGCGATAAGGTCCGTTCCACGCCGCTATGTAGAAGTCGTGTTATGTTGTGTTATTTCCCTTAGGATGAAGGGTAATGATATCTTTTCTCCTATGAACGACCTTTAAAAACTATACGAACCTATTTCCATTATTTTCCATGACACAAAAGCTATTATTTCACTCTCAAACTCAAAACCCCAAGAAAGCATAAGGGTTTCATCGTACGTTCATCTTTCGGGTTCCAAGTTTCAATTGCTTTTAAATTCTTGTGTGTCTAAGGCATGTACCTCTTTCTAAATACTTGTATTTTCTTAATGGAATAAAAATTAATTTATTATTCATGGTTTTGATGTTGGGTTTTGAACTATGGGTTGAGGGTTTTGGATATAAATTGTTTGAATATTTTTCCATGGTTTCTATTGATTCATTATGCATGAATTATTGGTGTGTACACTCATTTAGGTTCATGGAAAAGGTGAATGAATTTAGGGATACAATGGATTCCCCAAATAATTAGTTTTGGTATGGAAATTGATAATGACCTCGACCCACTTGCATAATTGGTTTTAGAATATGAATTATTATTTGGTTTGGCTATTCTCTCTAAAACTAATACTTTGGATAAATGGAAAAATGGTTAAGGATGGTTTTTAAAACCTTGTGGGGTACAAAAAAATCCCCCAAGTTGATTTTAATAATGAAGTCTAGGATACAAGAATTCCCCAAGGTAATGGCTTAATGACATTTGCTTGCAAGCTATAGTTGGTATGATGATAACACTTAATGATGCCTTAATAATTGACTCCTAGAATTAGTGGATGGGTTATGTGTGATAAATATTTTTACTTGGGCTTAATATGGGTTGTGTTAGCTGGCCAGGAAGGTGTGAGTTCAAAGGACTGATACTGAAAACTTATGTTTGCCGGCGTGAGGTATGGTCTTAATGACCGTGTGCATGGGTCACACTTAATATATATATTTTGGGATGGCTAGTTGCCTTGATGGCTTTGACTTTTCCTCAGTTTCTTTCTATGATTCATACGGCTAACACGCAGTAGGGCCCTTTCTGCAGGGGGAGCTGAACTTATATACCTTGTGGGTATGATTTTAGGATGGTCAAGCTACAAATTTCAGGTTAAAGTTTTAAAGTTCATGTTAAGCCATGTTCCCTTTCACAACATATGATATATATATATATATATGTGTATGTGTATTGCATATAATATTTTGCACTTGTTTTAATGGTTTCTGTATTATGGATCATGGAATTAGTTTATATTTTATCCCTGAGTTACATTCTAGTGCTCCAACCACCAACCGTCTTTAGACATTGTATCCCCACATAATACAGGAACTGGACATACTTCTTCTCCTTTCAGGATTAGGTATCTTTCTGTTATTGACTCTTTTCTTTGGACTTATTTTTGGCTATTATTGGGGGCATGTCTTATCAATTATTGGTATTCGATTATCTAGAGGCTTTGTGGATTACTGTGGACTTGGGATTAGTTGTTGAAATCTTAGACTTCCTTTGAGTCACTCTTATCTTTCTTGTTTTACTTTTGGAATTCTATTGCTATATTATATTATGTTTTGGTTGACTAGGCGAAGGGAGTGGTCTCTGGTCCTCGGTGGACTTGAGATTATCCATCACGATCAGGCCCTGGTTTGGGTTAGGACAAAGTTGGTATCAGAGCCTAGGTTCAGGGTCGTTGGGTGTCCACAAAGCCATGTCTTACTTATGGGTGTGTCATGCCCCACATTTATAATTAGGAGTCTACGAGGCATTTAGGAAATGTTTCTCATTCTTTCATATCTAGATCGTGCACTTGTGTTGTCCATATGAAAGTTATCCAACTTTCTTCCTTGCTCTAATTTGTGGGTTATGTCCCATTAATGAGGCGATATAAGTTCAAAGGCTTAGCTTCCTAATAGTGTGGTCCTTTTTGAATAGTCATCAAAAGCTATAAAAAGAATGGCGCAAGGACTTGAAAAGAGTCCATTAGTGAGTCAAGGTGTGTTGATTCAAGCGAGTACATATAACTTCATGAATCGTGCTTTTCAGCCTGAGGTAGGATGTGTAAATTGTCCCTTTCAAAAACTTTATTACAGATGTCTCACTTAAGAAGAGGATACATATCTGAATATTGGGGTGTTATTTTAATCCTAAGAGGTAGTATAAATTGGGGTGTTATGACCTATGAGTAGTAAGGTGATCCCGGGGTTAGTGATATGAATCTTATATTTAAAAGTCAGAGTGAGAGTAACTTTTTAGTGAAATAGAGATAGTTGTGTTTGCATGACCTTTAAGTGAGTGTTGGGGGTAGTATACTTTTATGGTGTTGGTTAAGGTGCACCAAAGATTAGAAAACTTATGGTAGTCGGTAAAAGAGAGTGGTTAGTTGTAATAGTTGTATCTTTAGTTGAAATAAGAAATTAGCTCATGAGCACTAGATATCGTACTATTGAAATAAATCATAGGTTATGAATGGAAGGGTTGGTTGGCTAATAATTTATGAATTTAGCATTCACTTGGGGAGATCATAGAAAGAGGGGGCTCATGGTATTTATATAATCTTAAAGATAGTTGAGGGTGTATGCATGGGTAACCAGATATAATGTAAGGAGGTGAATGTTCCATAGACCATAAGGGGTTAGGTAATAAGATTAAGATCGACTATCCTTATTAGGTGGTTTTAATACACTAAGGGTCTCTTGATTTAGTAGATGTAATTTGGTTTGGTATGTAAGAAGACGTGTTAGGAATATTAAGGTGTAGTAGTTATATGGTGAGGAAAAATGTGTTTGTAGTCCGTAGTTAAGTTAAATAAGGAATTTAGGTTGAGTTCTATACTTGATGGACCAGTATATTATGCGGGATATTTCGTTGGTGGTACATGATTGTTGCTAGACACTAAGTTTGAACATAAGATATTAATTATGGTGATAAGAAGGTTGGCTCAAGGATAGTGATGCAAGATTTGTGGGAGTGGATTAGTAGGTTTGATGTAATGTGTGAAAGATCTTAGGTTAATGACTTATAAAATATTGGAGTATGTAATTGTGATATATGCATGAGATCTAGTATTGATGTAGAAATTGTGGCTAAATCAATAGATGGATAAGAGCCTTAGGTTATAAGAATAAAGTGTGCTCAGTCTTGAGTTTTGAGTTCCATGTATGCCTATCTTATGTTCTTAAATTTTCTTAGTATAGGAAGTTGTTATATGGTGTTATGTAGAGCTGAATTGAGGGAGAACAAGATAGACTATATGAACCTTTGGTGTAGTTTTAAAAGTTTTGTTAATTTATGAGGTTACGATATTAGAGGTGTAATACTAGTATTCTAAGGAGTTGAAAATGGAGTGTTAAGTGTTTAGAAGCATGGAAGTCTATTCCCATGAAAATATTAGTTATAAGTCAATGGCCTTAGAGATTGGAGGAAGTTATGATTAGCATCCATGAAGGGGATATCCTAGAATGAATTTAGCGTTTTCATATTAAAGTTGTTGAGGGGAGTTTGTGTTTTTATGCATTGTGATACACCCCCCATTATGTGGAGTATTGTGCGTATAGATTTAATAAGATGATATACTTTAAAGATTGGGATAGTGACCTTTGAGCTAAGCGGAGATGGTGAAAATTTTGAATTTTCTCATGGTGGTGAGTTTCAGGGGCGAGTCATGATAAATCTATTCTTACTTTTCCAAATTCCTCCTATTTCGATCTAATAGGAAAATCTACTAATATCCCCCACATTCAAATAGTGTTTATGCCTAAGTTTATAGTTCTCTATACAACCTATGCCCTTGTTTTGGCCCTCTAATTATGATCTAGGCGTTTTGATGTATGAAGCCCTTCGTGCTTATTGGATCATATCTTACATCACATATCCCACCTTGAGTAGTGCAACAAATATATGATGTAAAATACTATCACTCTTATCTCTGAAGCTCGTACTTTATTCCCTCAGTTACTCTTCTTGTGTTAGGATGGTAGTGGTAATAGAAGCATAGTAGCATTCTGGATTAGAGAGTGGTTGATCTTTACTGTAAAATTTTGGTGTGGCTACTCAAACTAAGGTTATAGATAAAGCGGGACTAGAGAGATGAAACTTTTGTTATGTGAAATAGTTAGAAGGGGAATATATGGTGAAAACCCATGTGAAAGTGATTAAGGTTACTGGGTTTTTGTTGGGGATATCCGTAAAGTGGGTGTAGTAAACATAGGCTTGAATATCGTGATCGATAGATACACAAACCATTGTTTTATATGGCTAGTACTCTTAATAAGACATGATGTTGTTTGACTACAATGATAGGATAGAGTAGTATTCTTGGATGGATGTAAGGTGTAGCGCCCTGCAGCTTAAGTTAGCACCTCTTAACTCTGAAGTAGACTTCAATATTAAAGCAATGTATAGTTAGACTCAGGATCTTATGGTGATTTTCCTTGTGGGTAAATTGTAAGATTGAAATGGTGAAGTGTGGTATTCGTAGTTGAATTCATAGTTGAGAAGTATTGCGATATTTAAGGACTATTAGAATAATGCCCTTAAAATATCCAACATTTTATTTTTGACCCTCCTGCATTTGGAACATTAATTTTTGACTTAAATGGTGTTTGGGTATATTAATAGGATCATCCAGGGGAGTTTTAGAATTTTTGGAAGGGGTTTGGGGTGATTTTGGAACATGAAGGCAGTAAGCATCTTCGATATCAACGTGTCACGAAGGCTGATCTCTGTGATAAGTGGTGTGGCATGGAGTTTAGCCTACGCGATAGGCAACATGCCATGTTGAGGTGTAAAATATCATCCAGTTTTGATTTTTTCACTTAGGGTGAGGGGCTTGGGGTCTTTTACTCCTTGTACGACCTTAATCTCGTTGTCTCATGATTTATGCTTACATAATTTACTTGGTGATTCCATGAAACCATTTTCTTTTGATCCTATACATATTTTTTTGGGGGAGAATTGTTAATGTTAAGATTACATAACTTGTTCCATACTTCTAAAGCTTCAAAAGATTCTTATCCATCATTTGAGGATGAATGATTCCAAGGGGGGATAATGTAACCCCTCATATTTTTGGACTAGAATTCTAAACATTATTCCTACGTGTATAAACTTGAATCCAATGATTCCTATGAAAATGTAAGTGTCATGATCATTATTGTAGTGTGAAAAGTGCTATCGAGGTCAAAATACTCATAGAAAATACAGAGAGTGAAGCAGAGTTAAGAACTTTCATTACCGACCAAATTTTGGTATTTGATTCTATTAGGGTCAACTTTGAATGTGAATAACTTCTGTAATATATTGAATTTTTGGGATTAAGACCCACCAAATTAAATATAATTGAGTTCCAACGCATCTGATTTTGCCTTAATTCGATACCCGAGCAAAAAGTTATGAGCATTTTCGTGGGGAACCAGTGAAGGTGCGTGATTTCAATGTGTCACAGAGATTAGCCTCCGCGATAAGGTCTGTACCATGTCGCTATGCAAATATCGTGTTGTTTTGTGTTATTTTCCTTAGGATGAGGGGTAATGATGTCTTTTAAACACCCTAAACATGGACCCTTTGAAAAACTTCCTAAGTTGAGTACACTGGACATGGTACGACTTGAAGGTACAAGTTATATGCTAAGGTACGGCTATGTCCCTCTCCCTCATATGTTAGGTAGTATGTTTAGGGTTTGTTTCTGTCCAAGATACGACTAAGCATCATACTAGTCGTTTGGTAAGATACGAGGTATGTGATGCAAAGTCGTATGTTGCTTATTGATTAACCTAGTTGAATCTGTCCAAGGTACGGGTTAGGGGTACTTTTTGTACCTTAGGGTACGATTTTTGCATGTTTTGTCATATGATGATCAGTTTGGAGGTCCATGGTGAGGCCTAGGGTATGAGTTAGGGTACCATTCGTACCCTAGGGTACGATTAAGGGGGGTGGTCGTACCCTCCTGCGTGCTTGTTTTTAGTTTTTAAACCGGGGTTATTCTAGATATTTCCCACCCCAAAATCCTTATGTCCCCACATTATACATTATGTTGTGGCCTCTCATAACACTTATTGGAATATCGAAACACACCAAAAACACTCTCTTAAAGATTGAGGCTAGGGTTTCTACAAGTGTTCTTCAAAGGGTTAAGGAGTCAAGTTTCCTTCTGTGAATCATTTTGTATAAGGCATTTACTCCTCCCTCATTGTTAGTTCCAACTAAAGACATGTTTTAATGTGTTTTAAACATTGATCATGAATCATAAATAGTGGTTTTGAAAACCTATATTTAGGGTTTTGGATCCATATTGTTGAGTATTGTTTACTCTTGGTTTAAATTATGCTTTCACGTATTTTTGGTGGTGGTTTGCATATGTGGGTGCTTGTTAGTTATGGTTTAACAAATGGGTCATGGGTAACCCTAAACTTGATGATTTATGCTTTGGTTTTGGTCTTGGTAAAGGTATGCTCTCAACATGTTTGATAAAATGCATATGAAAATGTTTTGGTTAAATTATTGGACTTTTATTGAAGCTACTGCATGGTATGATTTGGTAATGGATCCCTAAATTGGTTTGAATGGTTTTGAATAGTTTTTATGGTTTAGAATGGTTAAATGGTATGGCCTTGGTGGCTATGAAATTCTCTTGACTGAAAACCTTGTGAGGTACACGGGAATCCCCCAAGTGAATGAATTAATGATATTGGTTTGACTAATGAAATACTTTTGGGGTACATGGGAATCCCCCAAGTAAGACTAATAATGATGTACTTGTGGGGTACATGGGATTCCCCCAAGTAAACTTAATAATGTAACATATGGGGTACATGGGAATCCCCTATGGTTGGCGAAGGACAAGGTTTGCAAGCTATAATCGGTATAAGGATACCACTAATGATAGCCTTGGTTAATAATGAATGGAATTGGTTGTTTGGTTGTGTGGTAATGGTTATGATTGGGCAATAATGGTAGGGTGTGATAGCTAACCGTGAAGGTGTGAGTCCAATGGAAGAATACTAAAAACTTATGTTTGCCGACTTGAGGGGTACACGGGAATCCCCTAACACTTGTATATATGTATTATTGAGAGCGAAGGGTACACGAGAATCCCCTACTCCTATAGTATCTTCAGTTCGTATGGCTACACACGTCGGGGCCTGTCCAGGGGGTAACACTGGATCCATATAGCCCGTGGGTGAATTATGATGGTTAAGCTATATATACCCAGGTTAATGGTTTTAGAAGCATGATAAACCCTGCTCCCTTTCTTGGCATGGATTATATCTCTCTATATATATGTATGGTTGTGAATGTATATAATTGGTTTACTTGGTTTTAAAGATTGGCATTATTTGATCCTTATTCTGAGTAGTTCACCCCTAACCCATGTTCGGGCGATTGTATCCCTATGCGATGCAGGAAATGGACATACTACTCCTCCTGCTTATTGATCAGATTCGGGGAAAGTTAGGGTTGGATTGAAGTTGTGATCTTCCATAGTTCAGAAGGCATCCATTTCATGTCTTAGATTACTCTACATATTTTCTTCTTTTCATAGACTTTGGTTTTTGGCTATGGTCGGGGGCATGTCCTGACTAGATACTCTTTGATTTAGTTTAAAGGCTTTGTATGGACAACTCTTAACTTTTGTATGGAATGGTCATGATATATTTATATATATACATTGGTTATCGTTTTTGGTTTGGTTGGTTAGTTATTGGATAGATCGACTTGGTTGGGTTGGTCTAGTAAGTAGACCCATCCCAAAGTCATTATATCTTCTAATTTGTTATCTTGTTATATGTTCAAAATTCATCCGACTCAGGGTATATGTTGGTTGGTTGTATTGGGTATCAAGGATGGTATCCGATCCCAGTTGGACTTGAGATTCCCATTACGATAAGGCCCCGATTCAGGTCATGTCAAGTTGGTATCAGAGCCTAGGTTTCGGTGTCATAGGGTGTCCACAAAGTCATGTCGAGTAGATTCTTGCTTATAGGTGTGTTGCGCACCACATTTATAAGCAGGAGGCAACAAGGCATTTAGAAATGTTCCACTTTCGTATTGTTCTAATTTCGGGCTATAGAGTCTATGATCTTGAACTCTTTTTTAAATCTTCTTTTGGTTTACCTTTTCGATCATGACCTCTCAATGATCAAAAGTTTATGGAAACTCATTTATCCTACTTAAGGACAACATGGATGGATCTAGTCCAACACATGGGGAACAGGCCCAATCAAGGGTCGTAGTTTTGGATTTTTCTCGTGGACTTTCACCGATCTCCACTGACCCTACTCCAGAAGGTGGCACTCAAGTTCAGTTACCTCAAGGAGAGGTTACCAAGGTCGAGTTTTGGCATTCTATTAATCTGTTGACCCAAATAGTGACAACTCTTCCCCGCCAGTCCAATCCTATTAGTACGGGAGAGAAAAAGGCAAGGTCAGGAAATAGGCAGAGTAAGAGGTCTTGATTTTGTGAACAAAGTGGAGGTCAATGGTATGGTGGTAAGTGGTCCAGAGAAAGAATTTAGCAGGCCTTAACTCCTGCTTTATGGCTAGTGATCTCTACCCGAAGACATTAGGAGACAGATATTTTTAGATTGGTGATGCTTACAGGGCACAAAGTGCCCAATCTCGAGCCAGTGGGGCCCAATTTATGCCATCCTATCCTTCTTGTAGATTTTTTAGTCGATCGTACTGTGGTTGTTGCGAAAAAGGGAGGAATCGTTCTTTTAATTGTGGTCAGTTGGCTCATATGCAACGGGAGTGTCCCATAAGGATTGCCGCTTGGCAAATAGGATAGTGGTTGCCACTTCTCTAGCTCTTGCACCGAGGGGTGATACTTATGGCTCTGGCAGTGATCGGGATCTCTCAATGTTCTTACTACCCCTCAGGAGTCTGAGGCATCTTCTGATGCTGACCCTGGGATATTGAGAACTTTTCTCTCGTGTTGTGTATTATTTACTTAGTCTGGGGTCCCCTCTCTCTTATGTGACCCCATTTGTGGTTGTGTATTTTGGTTTTGGTTCCAAGGTTATTTTGAACATGGGAGTAGTATTTATCTAGACTTTCTCTCTCATAGTGATGTGTCTCTTGGAAATTGTAAGTGGAATTGGACTTACTCTCTAGGATGAGTTCCCTTCATCTGGTATTCTATGTGTTTGTTTTGAGGTAAGGTGTGGGTGGTCCTTTGTTGGTTGTTTCCTTTGGATTATATTGGTATCTTGGACTCTTTGTCCTGAGGAGGTCTCGGTGAGGATCTTGGGTTGGTAAGTTCGCCAATTATAAACAAAAAGGTGTGACTTTGGTGAAAGTTTTATAGTGGAACCAAAAGTCCGAGGAAACTAATTGGGATACGAAAGTGGACATGTAGTCCAAGTATCCGCGTTGGTTCTTCATTCCAGAAACTAGTACGGAAGGTATGTGTTCTTCATCACATCTTTGTTTTCTAACTTAGTTAGAGGTCGGGATGGAAGTATTGGGGTGTAAATCGTGCTTGGGGTATGTGATGATCTTCTCATTTTTATTTATTTTCTTGTCTTCTAATTTGGTTGGAGGGAAGTTTGATGTTTGTTAATATGTTATCTCGTGCTTGTGCTTGTCCTTACCCGTCATTCGAGGAAGAATGATCCTAAGTTGGGGAGAATGAAACACCTCAAACTTGGACCATTAGAAAAATTTCCTAAGTTGAGTACTTTGGACAAGGTACGACTTGTAGGTACAAATTGTATGCTAGGGTACGGCTATGGCCCTCTCTCTTGTATGTTAGGTAGTATGTTTTGGGTTGATTTCTATCCAAGAATACGACTAATCATCATATTAGTTGTATGGTAGGATACGAGGTGTATGATACCAAGTTGTATGATGCTTATTGATTAGCCTAGTTGAATCTGTCCAAAAGTACGGGTTAGGGGCACTTCTTGTACCTTAGGGTATGAGTTTGGCATGTGTTTTCGTATGATGATCAGTTTGGAGGTCCATGGTGAGGCCTAGGGTACGAGTTAGGGTACCACTCGTACCCTATGGTACGGCTAAAGGTGGTGGTCATACCCTCCTGCGTGCTTGTTTTTAGTTTTTAAGTAGGGGATATTACATACATTTCCCACCCCAAAACCCTTATGTCCCCATGTTATATATCATTTAGTAGCCTCTCATAACACTCATTGGAAGATCAATAACACCAAAAACTCTCTGTTAACACTATTGAAGATTGAGGCTAGGGTTTCTACAAGTGTTCTTCAAAGGGTTCAAGAGTCAAGTTTCCTTCCGTGAATCTTCTTGTATAAAGCATGTACTCCTCCCTCATTATTAGTTCCAACTAAAGGCATGTTTAATGTGTTTTAAACATTGATTATGAATCATAAATGGTGGTTTTGAAAACCAATGTTGTAGGTTTTTGGTGCATATTGTTTAGTATTGTTTACTCTTGTTTTAAATTATGTTTTCACATATTTTTCATGGTGGTTTGCATATGTGGGTGATTTTTGGTTATGGTTTAACAAATGGGTCATGGGTAACCCTAAACTTGGTGGTTTATCCTTTGGTTTAGTCTTAGTAAAGGTATGCCCTCAACATGATTGATAAAATGCCTATGAGAATGTTTTGGTTAAATTGTTGGACTTTCATTGAAGCTATTGCATGGTATGATTTGGTAATGGAGCCCTAAATTTGTTTGAATGGTCTTTGAATGATTTAAATGGATTTGAATGGTTTGGATGGTTTGGAATGGTTAAATAGTAAGCCTTGGTGGCTATCAAGTTATCTTGAATAAAAACCTTACGGGAAACACGAGAATCCCCCAAGTAAATGAATTAATAAAATTGGTTTGAATAATGAAATACTTGTGGGGTACACGGGAATCCCCTAAGTAATCCTAATAATGATGTACTTACGGGGTACATGAGATTTCCCCAACTAAACTTAATATTGTAACCTATGGGGTACATTTAAATCCTCTAAGGTTGGCTAAGGACATTGCTTTCAAGCTATAGTCGGTATGAGGATACCACTAATGATAGCCTTGGTTAATAATGAATGGAATGGGTGGTTTGGTTATGGGGTAATGGTTTTAATTGGAAAATAATGGCAGGGTGTAATAGTTAACCATGAGGTAGGAGTCCAATGGACGGACACTGGAAGCTCATGTTCGCTAACATATGAATTGGTCCTGGAGACCATATATTTGAGGGGTACATGGGAATACACTTATACTTACACTTGTATATATGTATCATAGAGAGCGATGGGTACACGGGAATCCCCCACTCCTATGGTATCTCCGGTTCATGCGGCTACACTCATCAGGGCCTGTCCATGGTATAGCACTGGACCCCTATAGCCCATGGGTGGATTATGATGGTTAAGCCATATATACCTAGGTTTATGTTTTTAAAGGTATGCTAAACCCGGCTCCCTTTCCCGGCATGGTTTATATCTATCTATATATATATATATATATATGGTTGTGAATACATATAATTGGTTTACTTGGTTTTAAAGATTGGAATTATTTTATTTTATCTTGAGTGAATGCTACCGTTCACCCGCTAACCCATCTTCAGGTGGTTGTATCCTCTCGCGATGCACGAACCGGCCATACTACTCCTCTTGCTCATTGATCGGATTAGGGGACAGTTGGTGTTGGATTGAAGTGGTGAGCTTCCACAGTTCGGAAGGTATGCATTTTATATCTTAGATTACTTTACATACTTTCGTCTTTTCATATACATTGGTTTTCTGCTTTGGTTGGGGGCATGTCCCAACTAGATAATCTTTGGTTTGTTTAGAGGCTTTGTATGGACAACTGTGGACTTGGGTATGGAATGGTCATGATATATTTATATATATACATTGGATTATTGTTTTTGGTTTGGATGATTGGTTATTTGATGGATCGACTTGGTTGGGTTGGTCTAATCCAACTCAAGGTATATGTTGGTTGGTTGGATTGGGTATCGGGGGTTGTCTCCGATCTCGGTTGAACTTGAGATGCCCATTACGATAAGGCCCCGATTCGGATCGTGTCAGTCTTTTCACCTATGAAGGACCTTTAAACACTATATGAACCTATTTCCATTAGTTTCCACGATACAAAAGCTATTATTTCACACTCAAACTCAAAACCCCGAGAAAGCATAAAGGTTTCATCGTACGTTCATCTTCTGGATTCCGAGTTCCAATTGCTTCCAAATTCTTTTGTGTTTAAGGCATGTACCTCTTTATCTATTCTAGTATTTTCTTAATGGCATAAAAAATTGTTTATTATTCATGGTTTTGATATTGGGTTTTGAACTATGGGTTGAGGGTTTGGGATATAAATTGTTTGAATGTTTTTCCATGGTTTCTATTGATTCATTATGCATGAATTGTTGGTTTGTACACTTATTGGAGTGCATGGGGATGGTGAATGAATTTAGGGGTACAATGAATTCCCCAAATAATTGATTTTGGTATGGAAATTGATAATAACCTCGACCCACTTGCATAATTGGTTTTGGAATATGAATTATCATTTTGCTTGGCTATTCTCTTTGAAACTAATGCATTGCATAAATGGTAAATTAGTTAAGGATGGTTTTGAAAACCTTGTGGGGTACAATGGAATCCCCAAAGTTGATTTTAATAATAGAGTATAGGGTACAAGGATTCCCCAAGGTAATGGCTTAATGACATTTGCTTGCATGTTATAGTCGGTAGGATGACAACACTTAATGATGCCTTAATAATTGACTCCTCCAATTGGTGGATGGGTTGTTTGTGATAAATGTTTTAACTTGGTCTTAATAGGGGTTGTGTTTGCTGGTTGTGAAGGTGTGAGTTCTAAGGACTGATACTAGGAACTCATGTTTGCATACGTAAGGTATAGTCTTGATAACCGTATGCATGGGTCACACTTGATATCTACATTTTGCGGTGGCTAGTTGCCTTGATAGCTTTGGATTTTCTTCAGTTTCTTTCTCCGATTCGTAAGGCCAACACGCACTGGTGCCCTTTCAGCATGGGGAGTTGAACTTATATAGCCCGTGGGTGTGGTTTAGGACGGTCAAGCTACACAATCTCGATTAAGGTTTTAAAGTTCATGTTATGCCCTATTTCCTTTCTCGACATGTGATATATATATATTGCATTTGACGTTGTGCACTTGTTTTAATGGTTTATATACTATGGATCATGGCATTAATTTATCCTTTATCCCTGAGTTACATGCTAGCGCTCCAACCGCTAACCGTCTTCACATGTTGTATCTCCATGCAATATAGGAACTGGCCATACTTCTACTCCTTATGAATAGCGACTGGGTGATCGTGGGACAGCTCGTGAGTCAGACTAAAGTGGTGAGCTTCCATACTTCGGAAGACCTCATTTCATTATTTGGGTCTCTTTATGTTTTTGACACTTTTCTTTGGACTTATTTTTGGCTATTGTCAGGGGCATGTCCCGACTATTATTGGTATGCGGTTGTCTAGAGGCTTTGTGGATTACTGTGGACTTGGGATTGGTTGTTGAAATCGTAGACTTTCTTTGAGTCATATTTATCTATCTTGTTTTACTTTTGGGATTCTGATGCTATATTATATTGTGTTCTAGTTGAATAGGCAAATGGGGTGGTATCTGGTCGGTTCTCGGTGGACTTAAAATTACTCGTCATGGCCATGCCCTGGTTTGGGTTGTGACAGCTAAAGCGGACGAACCAGCGCTAAAGCGGCATCTGCTTTAGCATTAAGAGTGCCACTATAGTGGCTCATTGAGCAAGATAAGGCTGCAAAAGTGGCCTCCGCTAAAGTGCTCAAAGGGTTGTTTTAGCGGATGAACCAGCTGAGATTTGAAAATTTTTCAAGTCTCCACCGACCCCTCGGGATTCGTTTAGAATACCGTGAATGCAAACTAACTATGCTACCCTATCAAATTTGATATTTCTGACTTAATGGCATAGTCAAAATTTTCATCCGAGGTCATTTCAACAAAACACGGGTCTCACACTAATGGGCCATTTTTATTAATTTTTGGCTAATATTCCAAAATGAGTCCAGAATCCTTGGGACCCAAACCAAAGGCCCCCCAAGCCTAAAATCAATGTTCGGAAGCTGATGAAAGTGTCAGAATTGGTAAACATCTCACTAAACTGAAGTTTTTGCCTGATAGCCAATTCTTAACAGCAATAATTTTAAAATAAAAAATTGGATCTGAAAATTAAATGAACTACCTGGTAAGTGAATTATCGACTGCAGCTAGTCATAAATGACTTGGGAAAGCTATAGGAAAGCTCTAAACGGAAAAGTGTACGAAAATGTGGCGGGTCATTTCAATATCCACTACTAAAAGACTTTCATTCGTGAAAGTAAAGAGTTAGAAAGTACCTGAAGGTTCGAACAGGTAAGGATACTAGGTTCACTTCTCGCTCTCAATCTCTTAACTAGCCTCCTCTACTGGGCGATGTCTCAACAGATCCTTAACCACTGGAATCTCTCTAGAGCATAACCTCCTGACATCCCTGGCTAATATGAACATTGGTTCCTTCATTAAGGTCAATCTCTCATCCAACTGAATCGAGTCCCACTGAAGCACATAAGACTCATCGAAAATGTGTCGCTGCAACATTAAAACTTGGAAAACCGGATGAACAACAGTAAAATCTGGGGGGTAAGGCTAACTCATAATCCACCTCTCTATCTTTGCAAAGGATCTCAAAAGGCCGAATATATCTAGGACCGAGCTTGCTTTTCCTCCTGAACCTCATCACACCCTTCATGGGTGATACTCAAAGAAATACTCGGTCTACAACTCAAATCTTAAGGAACAAAGTCTACGATCTACATAAGCCTTCTGACTACTCTAGAATGCTCTCATCCTATCCTGAATCACCCTGACTCTATCCATTGAATACAGATGCAAGTGAGTACCACGAGATCTAATATCGTAGGTCTCGAACCATCCAATTGAAGATCGAAACACATCTACTATACAATGACTTAAATGGTACCATCACAATACTTGAATGGTAGCTATTATTAAATGCAAATACTACCAAAGCTAAGTGTTTCTCCCTCTGAACTCTAAAATCCATAACACAAGCTCGGAGCATATTTTAAGAATATAAATAGTCTATTATGACTGCCCAACGGTCTGACGATTGAAGGTTGTGCTCAGATCCACCTGAGTACCCAACTCTTTCTAAAAGGCTCTCCAAAATCAAGAAGTAAATAATGAACCCCCATCTGAAATGATAGATACAGGCACTCTATGCAAGGGGACTATCTCATGAACATATATATAGGCTAACCTCTCGGTGTTGAAGGACATATAAAAAGGAATGAAATCTGCTGAGTTGGTAAATCAATCTACAATGACCCAACTACCATTGGAACCATGGGAGGTACGAGGAAAACCACTAACAAAGTCAATAGTGATCTACTCCTACTTCCACTTGGGTAAGGGCAATATCTGAATCAGGACACCATGCCTCTGATGCTCGCCTTCACCTGCTGACAACATAGGCAATGAGCTACAAAGTCCACCATATCTCTCTTTGTGCCATCCTACCCATAATGTTGCCTCAAATCTGTAACGCCCCGAGTCTGTACCCCGAACACTACACGAAGCTCATAATCTTGAAGGACCACAAGTTAACCCATGACTGGTACATACTGTAATAACTGTGTAATAAATACTGTAAGGATTACAAAAATAGGAGGAACATATGCCATAAGGTTCAAATCTGTAAATAAATCTGAATGTGGTATAAAAGTACCAAAACTGAATATAAGTACTGAAAAACTGAACAACTATCTGAAAATACTCTAGTCTGAAAAGCCTCTAACTGTCTGAACTGTGGAGTTAATGGGACAAGCCCCCAACTAACTCCATCTACTAAAATAAAACTTAAGTACTATAAACAATAAACATGTCCTCGAATTATGAGGACTCACCACTACACTGAAAACTGAGAATCTGAACTGCTAAGGGTGCTCTGGAGTCCGCACGTCTGAACCTATAATTTAAGATATCATAGCACAAAAGAAAATCATGTGTTAGTACTTTGAATATACTGGTATGCTTAGTGAGGTACGTTAAAATTCATGGGTTCATATGCATGTCCAATAATAACTGAATAACATGAGTATGACTGAATAAGAGTAAATGTATGAAAACATAGACTGTAACTGAGATTTTGCTAATACTGAGTACAAAATCTGAATTCTAATAACCGATATCTGAGCTCACGAATACTGTATTACTGACTATCTAGATGACTGTATCTGATAGTTCTGAATACTGTGGAACTATACTGAGTTTCATACTGAGCTGAGTGACTATGTTTGGTAGTCCTGAATCTGTAGAACTAAACTGAGTTCTATTTGCAGACTGAGACTGGAACTAAGACTATTGGAAGTAGTTATCTAACTGACATGCCCCTTTTCAAACTGATTTAGAGTCCAACCTGTAATCCCAGTTGGAAGGGTGTCAATATTATGCTATGGGTAAGGATAAGTGCGGAGTCACTATCATCTGGCAGGTACTCTAAATGAGAATGGTGGTACCCTCAACTGGCAAGTAGATCACCTCATCAACCCTCATCTCGCAGGTTGATATCTCAACCTACACTGACTACGTAGTTCTGGAATGCAAGGACTGCTTATAAGGATTACACCCTCTACTGGCAAGTGAGTCCCCATCCTTGGGTTCAATCGGTGCTGAATCCTACTCCCAACTGAATAGACGTTGGACTGAATTCAAAACTGTACTAGGCTGGACTGAACTATTACTGATCGTACTGTATAACTGAACCGAACTAATTTTTACTGAACTTAGTCTAAGTTCACTCAGTTTTCCTAAGTTCTATAACTGACTGAATTCTACTGATCAAGACCTAACTGATTCTACTCTGTGACTGACCATAGCTCTAGACAAGAAGCTAAATTATCGAGTATTGAATACCCCCAGGACTCGATAGCACAAACTTAAAAGACAATTCATCAAACACTTATGGGGCATAATATATGCACATAATACTAAAACAACATGTAGGAAACGTGATTTAATTCCAATTACATAATTTCAAGAGTTTCAACATGAATTCACATGATAAAGCACACATATTAATTAACTGTACATGAATCTTGCAATAAATCATGAATACACATTAATTCAACTCATAGAAATCATGAAATCACTCTACATGAACTTTAAAAGAGTTTCTTGGACTCCAAGGGTGGAAAAAAACCTTGGATGAACACTTCACATACCTTAGTTAAGAAATTTTTGAAAATTAATGGTGGAATCTTGAATTCTTGATTTGAAATTGAGGCTTCTAGGGTTTTGTTCTTCAGCAAATTTGAGAAAGAATGAGTTTATTTGCCCCCTAAAGTTATTAATTTCATGTTTTGGGGGCTGAAGGTTGAGGTAAAAAGACCTAAATACCCCCAAGGATGCGGTCTTTTAATGACTGAAAAACTGTACCATCGACGCGCAGACTGACGCACCGCATCATTGGCATCGACACGATAGACAATGTGTTGTGTCGACTTCGCTTCGACTCACTGGAAATTAATGCTGGGAGCAGAGAAAAACAATCATCAACGCAATAGTCGATGCGGCATGCCAAGATCGCGTTGATCCACTATTTTGGCATTCCAAAAGAGCTTCAAACGAAGTCCGAAAAATCCAAAACTTGTTCGAAAACACCTACGAACACTCCTAATCATTAATCAACCTAAATACCCATATTTAATGGATATAAAGTCCATGAAATAAGATCTCCAACTTTTGAAGGATAAAATGACTCTAAGTCTGAATACTTAGCTAGAATATTCTATGTTTGGGACCCCTTGACAAGCCTAAAGGAATAATTTAAGCTAAGAACTTTACGGGGTCTTACATTATCTCCCCCTTGGGGACATTCATCCTTGAATGAGACTGATAAATTGAGAATCCAGAGGGATCAGACTTAGACACTGGGCATGCACAACTGAAGCATGGTTTCATGACTAAGATCACTGATACACTGAATTATTATGCTGAACATGCATATCTGATGCATGAATACATAACTGGATTACTGTTAAGATAAGTTTCTTATACTGGACATGCATATCTGATGCATGAATACATAACTGTACCGACTCTTGACCATAAGACTGAACATGCAATGGTAACTGATACCAAGTTTGTAACTGAAATCTGAACATAAAATTGAATAAGCTTAAGGAAAACTATTACCTTGAGCTTAATCTGAGGTTGTGGAGAAGAGGTGAGATACTTGGTCTGCATATCTGCCTCTTCTTCCCAAGTAGCTCTCTTAACTGACAGATTTTTCCATAGAACTTTGACAAAAAGGACTTCTTTATTCCTCAGTGTTCGAATCTAATAATCAAGGATTTCGACTGGAATCTCTTCGTAAGAGAAGTTGTTCTAAATATCTATTCCCTCTATGGGGATTACGGCTGATGGGTCACCTATGCATTTCTTTAGCAAGGAGACGTGAAACACTGGATGGACTGAAGATAGATCTGAAGACAACCCAAGCTCGTAAGCTACCTTTCCAAAATGGCTGAGAATTCGGTAAGGACCGATATATCTGGGACTGAGTTTCCCCTTCTTTCCAAATCTCTTCACCCCTTTCATAAGGGAGATTTTAAAGTACACATAGTCACCAATCTCAAACTCGAGATCTTTTCTGCATATATCTGTGTATGATTTCTGCCAGCTCTAAGTTGTCTTAAGTCTTTCCCTGATCAACTGGACTTTCTCTAAGGTATCAAATACCAAGTCAGACCCTACCACTATGGCCTCACCCACTTCAAACCAACCAATGGGAGATCTACACATCCTCCCATAAAACACTTCAAATGGAGCCATCTAAATACTGGAGTGATAGTTATTATTATATACAAACTTAATCAAAGGCAAATGGTAATCCCAACTACCTTTAAAGTCTATCACACATGCTCGCAGCATATCCTTTAAAGTCTGAATGGTCCTTTCTGCTTGACCATCTGTCTGAGGATGAAAGACTGTACTGAGGTGAACTTGGGTACAAGACCCTTTTAGAATGCTTTCTAGAAATGAAAGGTGAACTGGGTACCTCTATCTAATATAATGGACAACGGAACACCGTGATATCTAACCAACTCCCTGATATAGAGTTTGGAATAATCCTCGGCTGAGTAAGAGGCATGGACTGGAAGGAAATGAGCTGATTAGGTCATCTTATCTACAATGACCCAAACTGAATCATGCTGACAACAAGTACGAGGAAAACATGTCACAAAGTCCATGTTCACTTCTTCCCATTTCTAGGTAGGAATGTTGAACTCCTGCATGGACCCACTAGGCTTCTGATGCTCAATTTTAACCTACTGACATGTCGAGCACTTAGCCATAAACTCTATAATATTTCTCCTTGTCCCACTCCACCAATAGATCTCTAGCAAATCATGGTACATCTTAGTGGCCCCTGGATGAATAGAGTAGTGCACACCATGCGTTTCTACAAGAATTCGTTGCCTCAAGTCATCTACTCCTGGAACACATAGTCGACCCTGATAACACAAAACACCATCTCCCCCTTGGGAGAAAACCTCTACTTTCTGATCTCTAACTGACTTCTTCAACTTGACTAAACTGGGATCCCTATCCTGTTTTTCCTTTACCTCGGAAACCAGGGATGATCCTGAACTACTCTGTACCCATACACTACCTTCTGCTGAATCGACTAAGTAGATACCTAGTGGGGCTAACTGATAAACTTCCTGAGCTAACTTCTTCTTAATGTCCTCCACATGAGCAACACTGCCCATAGACATTCTTCTGAGAGCATCAACCACTACATTGGCCTTGCCCAAATGATATAGGACACTCATGTTGTAGTCTTTCAATAACTCCAACCACCTTCTCTGGTGGAGTTTTAAATCTTTCTGAGAGAATACATACTACAGGCTCTTATGATCAGTGAACACATCAACGTGCACCCCATACAAATAGTGCCTCCAAATCTTTAAGGCAAAAACTACTGTTGCTAACTCAAGATTATGAGTAGGATAGTTCTTCTCATGGGGTTTATGTTGCCTAGACGAATAGGATATGACCTTACCTCTCTGCATCAGAACACACCCCAAGCCAACCCTAGAGGCATCACAATACACAACAAAGCCATCTGAACCATCTGGTAAGGTTAAAACTAGAGATATAGTGAGTTAAGTCTTTAACTCTTGAAAACTCTTTTCACAAGAATCTGACTACTGGAATTTGAATTTCTTTTGATTCAATATGGACATAGGGGATGCAATAGAACAAAATCCCTCAACGAACCATCGGTAATAACCGATCAAACCCAAGAAACTCCTGATAGCTGACGAAGAGATGGGCCTTGGCCAGTTTCTCACTGCCTCAGTCTTTTAGGGATCAACTCTAATGTCATCAATGGAAATTATATGGCCAAGGAAAGATACTGATCTTAGCCAAAATTCGCACTTAGTTTGGCGAATAGTTGATGGTTTTTGAGAGTATGTAATACTATTCTGAGATGGTCTGCATGATCGTGTTCTCTATGGGAGTAAACAAGAATGTCATCTATGAAGACTATGATGAACATGTCCAATTACTACTTGAAGACACGATTCATCAAGTCCATGAAAGTTGTTAGAGAATTGGTAAGACCAAAGGACATGACTAAGAATTTGAAGATACTTTACCAAGTTCTGAAAGTTGTCTTCGATATATCACATTCCCTAACTCTGAGATGATGATAGCCTGATCCGAGGTCTATCTTGGAGAAAAAACTAGCACCCTGAAGTTGGTCAAACAAGTCATCGATTCTGGGAAGTGGATACTTATTCTTGACCGTGACTTTATTTAACTGATGATAGTCAATATACATTCTGAGAGAACCATCTTTCTAATATACTGGGTTGGATGAATCCCTTATCTAGGAGATACTTTAACTGTTCCTTCATTTCTTTGAGTTCTTCTGGAGCCATTCTATATGGAGGGATAGATATGGGTTGAGTATCTGGGAGAAGATCAATTCTGAAATCAATTTCCCTTTCGGGAGGAACTCTAGAAAGGTCTTCGGGAAACACATCTGGGAATTCACATGCTACTGACACTGATTCAAGAGTAAGGGTTTTTGAACTAGAGTCCTGGACTCGAATAAGATAGTAGACACATCCCTTAGCTATCATTTTTCTAGACCGAAGGTAAGAAATAAGTTGACCCCTAAGTGCTGAAGTACTACCCCTCCACTCTAGGATGGGTTTATTTGGAAACTGAAACTAAACAATTCTATTTGTGCAGTTGACTGAGGCATAGCAGGAATGAAGTCAATCTATGCTGAGAATGACATCAAAATCAATCATCTCTAACTTGACTAAGTCTGCTGAAGTGAATTTCTGAGATACTATGACCGAACAATTCTTGTATACCGCCGGGCTATGATAGATTTACCTACTGGGGTAGAGACTAAGAAAGGCTCTGCTAAGATTTCTGGACTGACTCCGAAGTCAACAGTTATATAAGGAGTAACAAGGACAAAGAGGTTCTTAGATCTAGCAAAGCGTAAACATGCAAATGATAAACTTGTAACGTACCACTGACCACATCAGGAGAACTTTCCTGATCCTGTCGGGACTAAAGAACATAGAGTCTATTTGGGCATCTCCCACTGGTGGCACTGGAAGTGACACCCTACTGATTTGAACGACCAGACTGAGCTGGAGGACGATTATTCTGACCCTGAGAACCTGAATGGAGACAATCTCTAAATCTATGGCCTGGCTTGCCATACCCGAAACACATATTGATGCCTGCTCTACATATACCTTGGTGGTTCCTGCCATACTTTTGACAAGGGGTGGTGGTTTCTTCCACACTTCTGACAATAGATATTGGTTCGGGCACTTCTAACAATGGGCTAGCGTTTAGGGCCTGGCGCCCTATCCCTATTGTCATCTCTGAATTTTAGTACAAGAGCACTAGCTGGGGATAGATCTGGAATTAAAGATTTTAGGTAGAACTGAGAACGATTCCCACCCTCTGACTTAGGCTGTACAAAGTTGAAATTGTTTGTTCTTGCTCTCTTGTTCTCCCTCTTCTCCTCCCTATTCTTATCCTCCTCTATCTACTGAGCATAGACCATGAGCCTGGATATGTCCATCTCCTTAATAAGCATTACAGTCCTACACTCCTTGACCATGCTGCTAGACACCCCTGATATAATCTTACTCATTCAAGATCTGTTGTCTGCCACCAAATAAGGAGCATATCTAGCTAATTGAGTAAACTTTAGAGAATACTCTTTCACTGTCATATTGCCCTACTTCAAATTGATAAATTCTAGAACTTTTTCTTCTCTCAACTCCAGTGGAAAGAACCTATTCAGAAAAGCGATGGTAACCTCCTCCCACTCTATGGGCCTTGCATCTACGGCCCTCTCTGCCTTCCACTATTTAAACCATAAGTGAGCCATATCCTATAGCTGATGTGTGTCCAACTCAGCATTCTCAACAACAGTCACCCCCATGATATCAGTAAGTTTTTGCACCTGATCAAAAAATTCTCGAGGGTCCTCATCTGACTTAGACCCGGTAAATGATGGAGGGTTCATTTGGGTAAAGTCCCAAATCCTAGAAGCAACAGTATTGGCCACTGAGTTGTCTACAACTGTAGATGGACATTTATTCTAGGCTGCTACAGAATGAGCTAGGGTAGTGAAGGCTACTCTGAACTCCGCGTGGGAGACATGCTCGCCCAAAGGATCTGGATGGACAGCCTGAGGGGCTGACTGTTCTCTCGTTCCTTTTTCCTGAGTCCTCCTTAGAGGCATACTCTATAAGCGGAAGAGAAGCAAAGATTAGAAAGAGAGTGTAACTGGAGCTCATGCTCACTCGCACGACATGAATACTGAAAGAAGGGAAATTTTTCCTAAAACATCTCATAGCCTCTAGTACATAAGTGTGGCGCGTAATACACCCAAGCACAAGACTCAACTAGATGCAGCTTTCATACTTCTTAAGACATTGTTGAACTTTAGGCTCTGATATCAAGTTTGTAACGCCCCGAGTCTGTACCCCGAACGTTATACAGTGCTCATAATTCTGAAGGACCACAAGCTAACCCATGACCGGTACCTACTACAATAACTGTGTAATAAATACCGTAAGGATTGCGGAAAATAGGCAAAATATCTTCCATAAGGTTCAAATCTATAAATAAATCTGAATGCGGTATCAAAGTACCAAAACTGAATATAATGACTGAAAAACTGAACAACTGTCTGAAAATACCTTAGTCTGAAAATACCTTAGTCTAAAAAGCCTCTAACTGTCTGAACTGTGAAGTTGATGGGACAAGCCCTCAACTAACTCCATCTACTAAAATAAACCTTGTGTACTATAAATAATAAGCATGTCCTCGAACTATGAGGACTCAAGACTACTCTGAAAGTTGAGAATCTGAACTGCTAAGGGAGCCCTGTAGCCCGTACGTCTGAACCTATGATATAAGACATCATAGCACAAATGAAAAGCATGTGTCAGTACTTTAAATGTATTAGTATGCTCAGTGAGGTAGGCTGAAATGCATGGGTTCATATGTATGCATAATAATAACTGAATAACATGAGTATGACTGAGTAAGAGTACATGCATGAATACATAGACTATAACTGAGATTGTGCTAATACTGAGTACTGAATCTAAATACTGATAACCGATATTTGAGCTCACGAATACTGTATTACTGACTATCTGGAAGACTGTATTTGATAGTTCTGAATACTATGGAACCATACTGAGTTTTGTACTGAGTTGAGTGACTATATCTGGCAGTCCTAAATTTGTAAAACTGAACTGAGTTCTATTCTAACACTGAGACTGGAATTGAGACTGTGGAAAGTAATCATCTAACCAACATGCCCCCTTTTTAACTGATTTAGGGTCCAACCTGTAACCCTAGTTGGAAGTGTGTCAATATAAGGCCACGGGTAAGGACAAGTTCTGAGTCACCATCATCTGGCAGGTACTCTGAACGAGAATGGTGGTACCCTCAACTAGTAGGTAGATCACCTCATCAACCCTCAACTGGCAGATTAATGTCTCAACCTACACTAGCTACGTAGTTCTAGAATGAAAGCACTGCTTCTAAGGATTACACCCTCTACTGGCAGGTAAGTCCCCATCCTTGGGTTCACTCGGTGCTGAATCTTACTCCCAACTGAATAGACACTGGACTGAGTTCTTAACTGTACTAGATTGGACTAAACTGTTACTGATTGTACTGTATAACTGAACCAAACTAATTTTTACTGAACTGAGCTGGACTAATTCTAAGTTCACTGAGTTTTCCTAATTTCTGTAACTGACTGAATTCTACTGATCAAGACCTGAATGATTCTACTCTGTGACTGACCATTGCTCTAGGCAAGCAGCTAAATTATCGGGAATTGAATACCCCCAGGACTCGATAGCACAAACTTAAAAGACATGGCATAATTCTTGAGACATGGTAACTAAATACTTAGTCATCATTCATTCATTTGGGCATTCAAGCAAACACTTGCATACATGTTAAACATGATGTAATTTCACCATTCAACTCACATGGACAATTCATCAAACACTTATGGGTTATAATATATGCACATAATACTAAAACAACATGTAGGCAACGTGATTCAATTCCAATTACATAATTCTAAGAGTTTCAACTTGAATTCACATGATAAAGCACACATATCAATTAACTGTACATGAATCTTTTAATAAATCATGAATATACTTTAATTTAACTCATGGAAATCATGAAATAACTCTACATGAACTTTAAAAGAGTTTCTTGGACTCCAAGGGTGGAAGGAACTCTTGGATGAACAC